>JAMJFZ010001230.1:9997500-11250000 GCA_026225945.1 Cricetomys ansorgei | reverse complement strand
AAAGGAGGCCATTGCGCTCATGTCGGCGGGGGAAAGACTATTAAAATCACAGGTGGTTGCAATAACCACGTATGCATTTGGTGCTGGGTTTCCAATCCCCATCTCCTTACTTTGGGAGCAATTAGTCTCGGGCGAAAAATTGCACTTGCAGCTAATTGCACCTGCAATTACCTACTTCCGGGTGCAATTAGCCACTTGAACCTAATTCTGAGTGTGCAAGTGCTTAATTGCCTGTGCGGGGAGGTGATTCCAGACACAGTTAGTTGTGCCCTCAGTCTTTGCACCTGCAACTAATTGTGACTAATAAAACAGGGCTTCGTACAAGGCAGGTTGGAGGCACATATGGTGACCCTGTTTGGGAGCCCAAGAGTTGGATTGGTTGAGGTGATAGAGAAACAGGTGTAGTAAGCGTGCAAAGGGGCAGATTATTGGAAATTGTCATCGTTCTTCAGAAGTGTGCTTGTGTTTTCCTGTTCCTACAGTCGTGGTCCTCCCAGACTATGGAAGCTCAGGTCCGCTGATGATAGGCAGGTTTGCCACCTTGAGTGACACACACGTTTGCAAAGACAGCAGTAACTCTCCTGCTAACACTGAGGAGCATTCTAGGCTCTGGTAAGACTACACTCCAGCCACGTCACCATTTTGGGGGGCTTAACCCTGGTGAAGTGGTCTTAACATTTAGGTAACAAGTGTGTATGTGTGACACACTCCTACTGTGCACTAACCGGTATCTTGAAAACAAATTATTAGACAGGGCTCCTGACTTTAATTTCATATCAATTCTATAATAATCTGCTGAATATGCTAGTATCTGCTAGGTATGTCAAAGTGCTCATGGGGAAACCCACTTATTCTGTCTTTTTTACAACTATTTATCAAGCCTCTTGGAACTCACATTCAAGTGAGGAACACGGATGATAAATAACTATTTACACAATTAACATCGTCATTACAGAGACCGGGAGAGTGCATGACTCGGGCCGGCCTTGGGTGGAGAGTTTGGGTTAGGGTTCTCCAAAGAATCGATGCTTGAACTGACGCTTAAAATAGGACTATTTTAAGGGATAGAGGAAGAGGTCCCCAGACAGGGGAACGAAGTTACGGAGGCTCTGGGGCAGGAAGGAACACGCCAGCCTTGAAAAAGGGAAGAAGGTCAAGGTGGTTGGAGAATAACATAGAGGAAAGGGGTATGAAGCTTATCCTGAGTGGAAAGAGGTTTTCCAAAACACTCAAAACTTCATGAAGGACCAAATAGCATGGAGGGCATTGTGTGGTTTACCCACCATAATTAAACAGGGATCTTGGTGTGAAAGTTTTTTTTCTTTGCCTCTCTTCCTCTAGTCCTACACCCTCCGCAAGAACCTTTCCCTCCAGACTGAAACCGAGTCATCGCACTCTTCAGCGTCTGAGGAAGAGCCAGGTTTGATGCTTGAGACTCCTTCCACGCTGCCTGGCCTTTGAGTCGTCGTCCGTCTGGCTTTAGCTCACGTTCTACTCACGTTCTGGAGACCTCCCTTTCAGGAGAGATTGGCCACCACACCCTGCGTGCGTTCCCATCGTTCTTCCTGAGCAATGCCTGGGCCATCCTCATCTTAATGCCCCTTCTTATCTCTCTGGAACATTTCCTGACCTCTCCCCCCCTTCATTCTGGGAGGGTCATGTACACCCGCGCTCTATGGCCCTGACTGCCTTCATGGGTCAGCTCCAGAGCGTACAATCATGGAGAGACGACGTTTCTCCCACTTAGTACATACACTTAGGTGAGTTCTTACTTCCCAACCTTAAGAAGCATCTCATGAAGATCCAATAACTTTCTGGGTTACTTACCACAGTTACAACAGTACCAATCTGATAATGATATTTATTTTCAAGTATTAAAAGATAATTTCAACTATCTTGCCGGATGAGATGCTGGCCGTCTTTGTAGAATCTTTTACTCGTTCTCTGAGCCAGCTGTCCCTCAGATTCAACGACTCTTTCTCAGGCAAGGTTTGCTGCTACCACTGACCACCCCCATCACTGTCTCCACATTCTCCTTGACTGGCTGTAGGTTCTTCTCATTCGTGAAATTATGATGTCATTTACTGTCTACCTACATAGGATGTCGTCTGCAGGAAAACAAAGATTGGGCTTCATACACTGCTGCCACAGCATGTCCTTGACTGCTCAGTGAATAAGTGATAGATGACTGAATGAATGGAAGAATGAATGAATGATTGTAAGTGTTCCAAGCTACAGGTTGTCGTGTCTCACCCTGTCACGGATGAGGACGTTGAACCTTTTCCCAGAGAAGAGGAAACAGAAAAGTAACAGGCACCCCCACCACGCCAGCTGCTCCCGGAATGCTGAACTTGAACGTGATGTATTCAAATGAGAACTCAGGGGAAACAGTTTTGGAGGGATCCATTAAGAGGAGACTGTCATTTGCACCTGGAGAATTCACCCAACCTTTGAACCGATTTCAAAATACAGTTCTCTCATGCAGATTTGACAAATCTGAAATCTCTTACACAAAACCATTTTTCATCTAATGTATGCCTCGCCTACACCGCAGTTTAAGTTATAGCTTTTTAACGGGGTAAAACACTTCTATAAAAACCATGAATAGACCTTAAACCAAAACAGCTTCTCAGAAATTGATGAATTTCGAGCATTGATCCTGTCCCTGAAAACGCCAACCTTGCCGTTGGAACCGTGGACACTTCTAATAGAAGAGCAACTAAGGAGGTATGATGAATATCTAATGAGCCATTTTGCATGCCTATGTGGCTTCTCCAACTGTGAATAACATCAGTGAGCCTTAGAAAAGCACGTATTTTAGTGGTAAGTTCATAAAGAATAACCCTGTTTTTTTTTTTTAAATCATGACTTGAGTACCATTCTTTTTGTAACACAACTGAAAATTTTATAGTTTTTATACATACCCATAACCCAGAGGTTTAAGCAGGTAGGCAACCTGATCCATGTATGATTTTTACAATGCCCTTGGGTATAAAAGCTCTGTGGGGACCTGTAGAAGAGCCAGTGCTTCCATCTTCTGGTAGCAAACATCGGATATGAGAAAAATCAGCAGTGAACAGCGTTGTAGAAACTCCCATGACTGCAAAGCCAGGAGAAGACTTGACCAAGCACCGTAGGCTAAATGAAAACAGATGTTTCTGCCCTTTGGGTGCTATAGCTAGGTCATGCTCAATGGGCCACGGCCCTGGTCCCAGGCTGGGTCAGTCAAAGGCAACTCGTCTCATTGACTGGAAAACCTCTTCTGTCCGCCTAGTGTGTTCACCCGATCCCTACCAAAGGTCTTAGTTGTGTTGGAGCCCCCACTTCCTGAACTGTGAGCGGGATGACGCTCCCCCTCCTGTTGGCTCAGACTCCACGACCAGAGCTATGCCTGTATCTCACCGACTTCCCTTCCAGAAGCCAAATATAACAAACCCTTTCCCGGCTCACAAAAATTCCAGTCAGACTGCTGCGCACAGTGACCGATGGCCCAAGAACCTCTGGCCAACCCTGCCCACAGCCAAAAATAGCAGCCACAAGGTTAGTATGGCCTTGGAATTTTTGTTTTTCCTGTTATCCAGACTTCATTGGTAGCTTATTTTATATTTTTGTTTTGAATTTCGTTTTGTGTTTGAAGAGTAAATGGCATAACAAGGATTTGCTACACCGATCTCCCACACCGGCCCGTTGGTTTAGCTTAGCCACAGGGGGTCATGGCTGGAAAGGCATTCACTCCTCAGCCACAAAAAGGGAGAGCTTGACAAAGAGGCCTGGGATGGCTTCCTGCCTGGCTAAGGTCATGGTGAGACCCCACCCCCAGGCTGTCTGCTCCTCAGTCCACCCGAAGACAGGCTGTGGGCTTACTGGGGACCTTTCCATGCCCATACCCACAATGCACCTGGACCTCAGACAGGTTTTGTGCTCCCTGGGTACTCACCGTCCTCCATAAGTACTAAAGTGGCTCCAGTTATTCATTTATTTCTTTAGAAAATATGCAGTGTTCAACAACCAAGCCCACTTCTGATCTGCTTCGTGACACACGAGGCTCTTATCAACCAGGTTTTTCTGCAGGCCAACAGACACATCTTATTAAGTCTTACCTAGCGGGCGAAGTTAAATTGAAGCATGCTAAAGAGATCTAGGCTGGGGAAGATGATTATCTTCTCTATGCCCTGTTTCCAAATGTGGTAAATAATAAGCAATTTTGCAAAACTATAACCTTCAATCGTTGGAACATCTTTGTGCTTCTGTTCTTCAAAGGCAGACTCTTTTCTGGTATTATGTTTCCACCTAAGAAAATAAAAAAACTCCCTCATTTTCTCCGTGTGCAAGCATATTGCACAAATATATTTCATTTCTTGTCATGTTGTATGCTCTCCCAGAATCAATAAATAATTTATGTGCTTAATGCATTTATCAGCTCCCCTGTTTCACAAGAACACCTGTGCTAATAAAGGTGTTCAGTCTTGTAGTTTGCATTGCACACACACACACACACACACACACACAATTTCCTATATGCTTATGTCAAAGATGTCTTTTATTTTAACAAAAGACAAGCAACCTCTCAGGAGTTTCCCCGCCATGAAATTAACTTTACATCTTACCCATCGAATGAGTAAAACGTGAAAACAGGTCCCTGCTCTTTGCAGAAGCTAAGAGCTAACCTATGCCAGAGGAAAGCACATCACATACTTCCTGAAATCACTTCTGTTCTTCGTTTTGTTTCAAATCTTTCCCAAGGAACATCTCTATTACTCCAGGGCCACTTAGACGGAAGAGTACACACAGCTCCTAAGTTTCAACCTGTTCTATCCAAGTTGGGAAATACCATGTGAGTCATTAAGATCTGCTTCCGAGCACCCACCAATGCCAAGCGTGGGACCAGGTGCATGCACTTGGCAGACCTCACCAGTACTGGGGTCCACAGGCTCCATCTTGGATGTGAGCATACCATCGCTCATACCCTTGTGGCGGTGGCGTCTGGGGGTGCCACCATTATGACGACAAACAGTAGGCTGGAGCACAAGGCCAGCAGCTGCTTCAGGGGAAGTCAGGTGAGTGCACCTGGCTACTGCCTGTCTCTCTGCTCCTCTACCGCCTCCCACCCCTTCCCATCTGGAAGGCTTTTGTGTCTAATTATACTACAAACGAATCACCGGCATGGTAGACTCTTAGAGGAAGAAGCCTCAAAGATACTCTAGACTAATTTACTCATTTCAAAGATAAAGAAACAGAACCCCATGTTGGGGAGATGGCAGTGGGAGAGTAAGGAAGAGCAACGGGCAAGTCCTTGGCCAAAATCACACAGGTGGCTGTTTGCGGAACAGAGACTGCATTTGCACTTGGCCAGCGATCCTTTTTCCACCGCACACCTGGCTTCCCAACATTGCCTAGCACAATCCACACTGCAAGGTACGTTTGACATCATGACCCACCCAGGTGTGCATCCGTGCAGCTACCGGACGCTTCCCCAAACTCTCGCCTTTGCTATGTGATGAACTCTGCTGTTTTTTATTGTAACGTTCTCATGCTAGATTGTTCTTGAGCTTGCTTCATGGCATGTGTACTAAATTTTGACCAATACAGAGACGATTAGCATGACATCTACACAAAGACAACATATAAATCTTTTCTTGGTTTTTGTACATTTACCAAATGGTGCTTTTCTTTGCAGGGATAATATTTCTAGGTGTTCAGTCTTGTATTGCCATTGGACACAACTACTGGATGTCTAAGGAGGGGGTGTCGGGTTAGAGCTAACACTGGGTCCCATCCAGTTCTAACTTGTCATGTGTCAAGTCAGGAGCAATCTTACTGTCTAATCTGTCCTCGGTGATGGATGGCAGGGTACTCTGGGAGAGAAAACTGTATGTAGAGCCAGGGGCTTGGGCCTTAGTCCTGGCTACACTAAAAACAGAATGTCCAAATTTTAGTGAGTTCCCTGATTTCCTTCAGCTCATCTGTGCACCAAGCTGTTGCTAGTTGACCAAGTTCTGAGAAGTAAATGAGATAATGCAAATTAAAGCAATAAAAAGCTCGATACACAAGACCTGTCCTGGAATAGCAATGACGTTCAACTCTCACATTTCAGAGAAGCACAGTGTCTCGAGATGTTTCTGGGTTCTCATCAAAACACCTGCATAACACGTCCTGAATGCATTTGCTCAGATAAAGAAAAACCGTACCCTGGAACTGGCTTGTATTTTAAATCCTTTTTGCAGGTGTTTGGAGAAGAGGGTTGACCTTAAATTTTGAAGACCTTCAGCACCACCCTCACAAAAAAAAACAAAATAGAGTCCTTACAACCAGAGATAATGCTAGCCTTGAACGAAAATAATCATGAGTCTTAACTTTAAGAACATTCATGAAAAGCTGCCAGTGGTGAATAGAGACTGAGAGAGCTGTGACGACTTCAGGTGGTACACAAATGTCGGGGACAGGCGGGCAGAAGCTGCGTGGATGAAGAGTAGTTTCAGAGGCACCCAGCGTGACCCGGCTGCTGGTGGAAAATGCATCTTCCTCAGAAGTGGCTGGCCCCTTGCTCAGGCCACTCCAGCTTTGGATTCACTTAATGCAACCACCACACCACCACCACCACCACAGCCACCACCACCACCACCACCACAACCGACAACACAACAACACCAACACCACCAACACCACCAACAACAACAACACCAACAACAACAAAAATCAATTGTTTTGCAACACTTGCAAAGTACTTGAGGCGGCTTCATCGAGAAGGACCTTGATGGCCGAGCACATTGCGATGTAATAAAGTGACAGACAATCTTGTGGGCAGGTAGGGAAGGCATGAGTTCTACTAAGGGAGGTGGAGTAACAGCCACCGCCGCCGCCACCGCCACGGCTGTGATAGACAGCACACAGGTTGTTATGCAGTTCTTAAAGAGAAGGAACCCGGCATGGGCGGAGTAGGTGGAGGTGTCATGAGAGGTGGCGTGTTCTAGTTCCTAAAATAATACAGTATCACTATTCATGAACAGCTACGGAAAACATCAGAGAAGTTTGGAAAAAGAAACTACAGAAGAGGCTGTGAGTTCCCCAACGGATGCTCCGTGACCGCCGCGGGCTGTGCCGACAAACAGCTGGTTTTGTGTGGATGACCATCTTCTCACACGTTCGTTTTTGTGAAATTACTTAGTTCACAAAGGTCTCCTTCGTAGAGCATTTGACACCGGTACACTGGCAGTGGGAGAAGGTAGCTCAGGCCTGAGCTGTTGCCTCTCTTCCCAGAGCCACGCCTGCCTTCGTGATCTCTGCTGCCTGCTCCATGCAGCTTCTACTGAAGGACTTTCCCAACCCCTTCATCAACCTCATTCTACAGGACATGACTCCCTCCACCTTGATGGTGCTGTTCTAGCCCTGCTTCCACTGGAGCAGGGTTCTAACCAGTGTACAGTTTGCCCCATCCCTGTTCTCCACAAAGGGTGTACCCATGACCTTCAAAGACGCGATCTATATCCTCCTTGTCCTCCAAGAGACCATTTCGTTGTAGAAGTTTATTTTTAGTTATGTATAAAATAATTGTTCTGTGCACTGTCAGGTGAGGGGCTGCCTGGGTCTTGGTGCTCCGTATTGTCTGCAGGGCTTGGATTTATGCGGGGTTGTTTGTTTGCTCATGATCTGCACGTGCTATCGGTAGAACACCTGAGGAGTTCTGTTATCAATAAAAGCACCTGAGAGCAGACTTTCAGGGTTCCACTGTCCAGTACGGTGCTGGCCATGATGGTGGTTCCCTCTGCTGAGGTCTGGAAGGGTTTGCACTATGAAAATGCCTTCTTGAATCCTTGCTGAGCCCCCACAGCAATGTACAGCTACACCATTTTCTTCTACTGCCCATGTGTTGACGGATTACTCTCTTCCGTACCCCAGGCCTTGCCATCACATCAGAGATTTCAGTACCCATGTGGAAAGCACACTCAACACGCTTGTCCACCGCTCCCATATTCCTACTCTCCGGACTCCACGCCAGCCTTTAAAATCGCCTGGAACCCTCCCACCTGAGGCCATTTCTGTTTCTCCTTTGCTCTCTGGTCACAACTGCCTCCCCTGTGAACCTCGCTCACTCTGTTCCGCCAAACCTATTTTCAATGTTCTTGACCCTCCCCACCCCCCACCTTTCCCACTTTCCTTTTCCCCCATTTTCTAAACCCCCTTGTGGTTTGCTTCCTTCCTCTGTCTACCCCAGCTGAAGCTCTCAGCACTTCAGCCATGCTTGTCACGGTCCTCGAAGCCGATAGTCTACACCTCTGCTTAGGAATGCAGACGCGCCCGAGGAGCAAGGAGGTAAGTGAGCCACGGTCTCCACATTTTACTTGTTTGTAAATGTTACAACAGGTTGGCATTCCCTCCACTTCAGATGTTCTGCCAAAATGGAAATGTATAGAACACAAGACTCTAAAGGACAAAAGCAAGTCTCTCAGAGTTTTCTGCCATTATTGTTGGATAGTTTGATAAAAAAAAAAAAAAAAAAAAAAAAAAAAAAAACCCACGTGGTGTAGACACGGCCTCCAAACCCTGTCTCTCCTCTGCCTGGGTCCACAGTTGCATGTCAAAGCCGTGCTTGGGACCATCTGGACACAGTGTTCTGTACTCTGTCAAGTAGTTGGAGATGCCCAAAGGTTACCCCTGCCTCAGATGACCCCATAACTTACTCTTCTGGCTCAGGGAAAGGGAACTGTGGCCTTTTGAGGGCTGCAAGCAAGCTAATCTGCAAGAAGACTTTTTCCGTCACCGCCTGCCCCTAGCACTGTGCCTGACATTTGCCTGTGACCATGAATGTTCATCGCATTGGACTGTGGTGACCCTATCCTGGCGCTTGCATGACTGCAAGAGAAATTCTCATAGGTCTAGAAGTTCTCAATGGATGCTGGAGAAACTCTGAGGGGAGGGAGAGCCTACTTACCCTCCCAATGCCTTTGCTTTGCCACCACAGTTTGAGAACCACTGAGAAACAGTGTTCTGTCTCCTCTTCCAACTTTGCATCCCTGTATGGTCCCTGGCCACATAGCCATATTCAATCCAGCCCTCTACCAAGCAGGCCTTGCCAAGGCGGGCTTGGCACCGGGACCAGGCCACCCGAGGGACGAGGATTCAGCTAGGGCGACCAGCTGCCACAACATCACCCTCTGCAGGCCCAGACACAGCCAGCTTCCAAACATCTGCCCATCCGGAGACAAACCTCTAACCTTCATTGCCCAGCCTCCTGGTAAGCTCGTCTTTCTTTATCAAGTTTGGATAGAAAACAAAACAATTAATTTAGAAAGCAGCCCACAAGAATCTAAACATTATTTATGTCTCTAATTATCTCATTCTAGTGGGTATTTTAGTCCCTGTATGGTCAGGACATTAATTATCTTCATAACTACAGCAAAAGTTAAATAATATGCACCCACGGCTACAGCATGACCGTAATATGCAAGCTTAAATGAACTTATAAATTTTATTAATGGATGCTTTATGCAACTCCATATATTATAAATCAAACGAGAAACCTATTTCTATCTTTTAAGGGTACGGTGAAAAGCCTTTAACATTATTGAGGATAATTTTTATTAAGTTTAAAACTCTCTCTTTTTTTCGGTAATGAGACTGTTAGGAGCATAATTTAATCTAGTTTGTCATGAGGCACCCCGGCTTGTTAAATACGTTAATAAACGACTGCGCATTAATCAAAGTGACAAAGCTATGAAGAGCTGAGGGTGGGAGACAATTCTGGTGATAGTATTAATTAGTATTTAATTAGAAACTTAGGTCCCATAAATAAAAAAAAAAAATCACGGTGGAGACATTTATGCAAATTGCTCGGAGCCTGCAGTGGAGTTCTCTGCTTTCAAGAAACACGATTTCTCCTAACACACTGTACGCGGCCGCCCTGCGGCCGCATCACACGGCTTGAATGAACTCCTTTTGTTTCCAATTTGTTCCAATTACAGGCCTGTAAATTCAAATCATTCTTTTGACTGTCCTGATTGAAATGTGGACTTCTGCAGCTTCTGCTGGGAGTTCATCTTTCTTTTTCTTCCTTTTCCAATAAAAAAAGAAGAAATCAAAAAAGGAAAAAAAAAAAGTTTCAGATTCTCCTTTCGCTCTGTTAATTAAGATGTGCGCCACCGTTTTTGAAGGACGATCATGGGCTGCATTTGGTGTTCACACAATGCCTCTGTTTTCAATCCTGGAGAGCTGTGTCTGGGTTCTGTCACACGAGACTCTACCGAAGACCGACCGCACAGGCTCGCTGCCCGTCCTTTTTGTGATAAGCGTAGTACTTCTACCTCTTCTCTCAGTAACAGATTTTTTGACGAATGGGCAATTTTTTAATGGCCCGAAAGGAAAATAACCATTTGGTTCTGAGTGTCCCGGCTCTTCTAAGGTAGGTTCCCCACCCGCTTTGGGTTTTGTTATTTGTTGCATTTATTCAAGAAAGGTTATCCTCGGTGAAACGGTTTTTTCTATTTGACGGTCTCTCTCTGTCATGGTTCATTTCTGTGAAAGCGTGACAGACTGAAGCCGGTATTATTCACAGCTGACAAGTGTCAGGGCGACGGTTCAATCAGCCCTTCCTTGAGATGATGCCCAGGGCCCCGTGTTTGAAGTAGGACAATAAAGCAGGCGGCACAATCGGGGCCAAACTGATCCAGGCCCTGTATGTAAAGGGGATGCTGCCTAATAACACAGTGTGGGTTTTTTTTTTCTCCTCTCCAAACACATTAGACCTTACCAGGAACTTGGCCCTTAAGAAGATCTGTGACTGACATGGGAATACTAAGTTTTAATGTGGTTGGGTTTATCCATAACCTCATGGGGCTGCTTCTTTGTACAGACGGGTTTTGTCAAAGTCAGAAAAAAAATAATGTATTCAGTGTCTGATCATTTTTAGGGAGTTGTTTGAATGGGATTTTTAAGTCAGACACCCTGATGTTGACACGGGGATCATTTTCTTGTCCTTTTGTTTTACATTTGTGGAACAGATCATTTGCATCGGCTAATACAATTAAAGCTGGAAAAAACGCATACGAAAGCCAGCTCCCTTCTGCAGCGATCCTTAATCTCCTCAGCAGCCACGTAAACAGAGTTTCTTTACCGTGATGTTCCTCTAGAGCCCAGAATGCAATGCAAATAGATATGCAAACTTAGCTCCTCTGCAGCCTGGGTAGCACTTACACACACAGACATATACTGAAGCAATTCTGTAGGAATCCTGACAACCAACAGCACGGCCAGAGTTGATAAAATGTTAATGACGCTCAGGCTGCTCCTTGAAGGGACTGACTCATGGTTGCCCCTGTGTCTGGCAGCGCCCAGACCACCTCGATGACAAGGGGCATGGGAAGTTTGCTCACCTCCTTGGAAGGAGTCAGAACACTGAATGCCTTTAATAGGGAAAGGGCTAAACACCCTTTGCAAGCATTGTATGTTTAAGCCAGAAGGTACCATGGAGAACATCAAATCCAACTCCTGTACTTTAATGGAGGAGGCCTGGGCACATTTTGTGACTTCCAAGGTCAAGGAGCTTATAAGTCACAATGGAAGAGTGACGTCAACAACAGAGGATTCTGTGCTTTTGCTTCTCTTGGTCTGGCTTTGAGAGGCAGAGCCAAGCTAGTGGGGAAAAGTTTGATCAAAAGCAGAGCCCAGAATCAGATGGTGAGCACTGGTGGCCGGACCTTCCAAACATGGCAGGCCAACTCGCTCTTGGGCAGTTTCAGCAGGGTGCTCTGTGTGCGCTGGTTCCTCTCTGTCCCTGCTTCTCTGCCCCACATCATCTGTTTACCCATATTCTCTGCCACTCTCTGCCCTGCCCAACCACATCCCTCAAACTCCCTGGGCTTCTGGCTACCAGGGCGAGGCACTCTGGTCAGCCAGGCCCTCTGCGTTCGTTCTTCTTTTGAGTCCCCACCTATGGAGTGGCTGAATCCCCCAGAACTCTGCTCACGCTAAATGAGTCCATTAGTCCATCCGTCATGAGTCCCAGTCACCCAGTGTTCTCCTCTGACCCTCCACCCGCAGGGTCTAATAGCTTTACAGTGTTGCTGACCTGGATAGGCTGCCTAGGCGTCTGCAGGTGGCCCAGGCTCCATCAGAATCCCTCAGGTGAGCTGCATTTCCTGCTAGGACCCACACTGAACACTGACTCGCTGTACTCTTAACTGGTCTTCCTACAACCAGCCTAGTAGTTTCCCTGGAGAATCTGATGAAAGCTATGGGCTCTCATCCCAGAACAAAACTGATTACATGCATACATGAAATGTTGCATGGAGCGGCAAGGAGTTCTCAGATTCCTCAAGCCTCTCTCCAGAGTCCCTAGGGTGCCCCAAACTGCCAATATCTCTGAATCTTATAGGAACCATTTAGGAGAGATTCATTTGATCACTGAATGTCCTCCCATAGTGCTTTTAGTGCAATATCCCACAGAGAACTCCCCTCACCTGTCAGGGTTCATCTGAGAGGGTTCTACTAACATTAGAGCTGAAGAGGGGGAATTTAATGCAGGGGAGTTGCTGGAGGGAGGTGAAAGGGCAAAGGGCAAGGAAAGGCAATCCAGAGATTAGCACCAGAAGGAAGCCAGTGCTCAGTATTACAGGGACAGAGAGGAGAGGAGAAATCATCAGAGCCCAGCGCCAGGCCCCTGCAGAGATGTTGTCCAAAGAAGCGAGCCTGTTGCTTTCCTTCCACTCATCTCCATTCCTGAAGGACCACACTCTCCGGAAGTCAGCTGGTAGCAGGAAGATGGGAGACTGACCTGAGCTGGAACCGGTGAATGATTTCCACAAGCCTCCATGACTTGACTGTCCCTTGTTAGGGGTCATGGACCCTTAACCCCTGTAATCTGGGTGCTCCTGCAAGAGTCGCTCTCATGTCTAGAGCGTACCAACTCTACGCCACGCACTGGCTCCCGGAGAGAGGAAACCTGGAGAATGCTACCCGAAAGTTACAAATAAGTTCTTGAGATTAAAGCTGGCAAATTGCTCAGGTGGTTAACTAGAACGGAGAGCCAAGGAGGCTTTGCCAGGCTTGTAGGGCAGCGATAACTCGGGCAGCACGAGGTTGGGAGCTGATGACTAGCAGAGAGAAGCGTCAACGGCTTCATCAGAGACTTCTGATAATGGAACCCACAGGTTTTAAAACCCAGGCAACCATGCCCAGGGCCAGACAGACATACTGATAATGGAGGTTGTGCCCAGGAGTCACCTAGGAAGCTCTGGGGAAAATAAAGATGCAGCTCTTACCCAGTGACACACTGGAGTCCATTCTTAGCTCGCCAAAGGAGGTAGCTATATGTTCAGAACTGTTCAGAGTTGATGGCTAAACACAGCCATTATTAAAAATTGGGATATATATGCTAAAAGTTAAGATCCTTACTAAAAAAATAACATGAATGGGCATTTAAAACACTTAGCTGCCCAGGTCTGACGCTCTCAGACTGCTGGCAGCCTGAAACCGTGGAGACACTATGTTACGATGTGCCGTTCTTTCTGACTCTGTGGACAACACGGCCTCAGGAAAAGCTCACAGAGGACTCACACTGCAGAAATTAACCCACACAGGGCTTGATTTAGTTAGTCTTGAGTATCTACATCAGAGTTCAGCAAGCCATAACACATGCACCAAATCCAGACGAACGTCAGTTTTGTATGACCCATGTGTGTTCATATTTTTTAAAGATATAAAGAAAGAGAAAGAGGGAAGAAAAGAAAGAAAAAAAGAAAAGAAAGGAGAAAGGAAAGGGAAGAGGAAGGAAGTAGATGAGAGGGGAAGAGTAGGTAGGAGAGGGGAGAGGAAGGGAGGGCAAGAGACCAAGGGAAGGCAGGGGAGGGAGGGAGGGAGAGAAGTGAGACACCTGTCAATCACAAAGCATAAAGATGCATAAGGATTTACAATATAGCCCTTTATTAACTTTGTCAGCTTCTGGTCTAGCCTTACACAAAGGCTAATAATGCAAATTAAAATGCATCACGCCTGTGAGGATTACACTGTGAATATCACAGAAAATTGGGGGAAAGTTCTGTTGCCGACAACTTTTCTATTACCCGATTGGCAAAGAAGGCTGTCCATCTCTAATGAGCCAGTGAAGATCCAGCTTCGTTGCTTCATTTATGGCATTTGTTGATGTTGATGAAAAAGAACCAATATCCACGTTAGGACTACACTTGGAGATGGGAACTGAACTTGGAAAGCAGCCAAGCATCTATCTGTAGTTGGATTTTTGTCAAATCATGATTGAGCCACAGCCTCGGGGTAACAACAGACCCAAATGTTCAGCAGAACCTAAGGAAAGCACAAGATGGGAATCATCTAGGTGAGTCCTTCAGTGGCAGGATATTGCTCCGTGTATCTCATCGGTATCTGTAAGTGGGGCACCACAAATCCCTTCTATCAGTAAACTAGGTGTGTATGCACATGAACACATTCTCGCTCAGAAATCCAGTTACTTATGCCAGAATCTGATATCACTGGTCTAGGGTGTGACTTCGCATTTAAAAAACTTCTCTTAAGTTACTCTAATGTATAGCAATACTGAGAATTCCTTATTCACAACCAGTAAGAAAGCAGGGAGAGCATGTCTTTAAGAATGTGTCATCTTTACAATGGGGTGTAGCTCAGTGGGTAGAGTGTTTGCCTAGCACGCACTGAGCCTTGGGTTTGATGCCCAGCACCGCGTAACTGGGTGTGATCGCACACACCTGTTATCCAGAACTCCAGAGTTACAGAAGGGTCAGAGGCTGGAGGTCATCCTCAGATTGGAAAACACACAGAAGCCTGACCAGGGTGCCTGGGGGAGGATGCGTGACGCCTGAGATGTCACTCCTCTTCTCTGAACACACTTCTAGAGCAGTAGTTTATGTGCTCTTAGACACCTGCTATTGCTCTCTCTCTCTCTCTCTCTCTCTCTCTCCCAAAGTGACTCCCACAGTAATTCCACTCAGGGCTCCTCTTCTTCTCCTATTGCCTACCTAAATCACGCCTGGTCAAAATTCCAGATTAGACAGCCCTTCTTCTATCAGACCTCCCTGTCTGGGGCATTTCCCATTCTAGAACCTGCTTGACCCTTTCTAATAAAACTTTGCTTGTTTAGCACAGCACTGGGCCCTGCTCAGCACTCTCCAGAAGACGCTCTGGTTGGCAGCTGTAGCAGGTGTAGATGTGAATTTGACTCTTGAATCCTAGGCTGAAGCTGGCTGAGGCCATGGATCAAAGCGGTTCTCCCCTGAAGAACATGTCAGGTGTGACTGAGGGAGACCGGTCCCTCTGACGGACACCCTGTGCTCCGCATTTCAACAGCAGGAGGAACCCACCCAGCATACGGATGATGGAGGACAGGTAGAAAAAGAAAAAAGGAGCTGGACTTTGGTGCCGTCAGATTCACAGTACCAAGCCCCTTTCTTCCTGCCTTTGAAAGTCTTTTGTGTGGAAGATAATTCCCCGATTGTTCAAGCCACTCCTCCAGCTTGCCAATTCTGGGTTCACAACCAGGTGCAATCTTGACAGACACGCCAGTCCAGAAGCCCCTCCCCACCCCGCAAGACCCTCCTCCTGCAACTCCATATATCTCCATATCTGTTCTGAAGCACTCGAAACTGTTATGTGAAGGAGCCCTATCCCAGTTCTGTGGAATCTGTATTTCTCTATAAGACCGGATGATTTCAGAAAATCACGAGCAGAAGTCTACAGTAGCATGGAAACCAGCGTAGCTGAGGGGATTAGAAATAAGACTGCAGCAGACTTAGATTCGCGTAGCTTCACACAGAGGTTAAGTCTCCAGGAATCACTTGTAAATACATGATGCATGGTAAAGATCAATTCCCAAGGGCTTTGCTTTTACCCACAACTTACTTTAGAAGCAAGAGGTACAGCATGCTCTGAGTACACGTGCCTGGACCAGCACGTACAGGGCACAGAGCATCTAAAGGCTGTATCTGAGAGTCCACGAGAGCTGGGCACGGAGCTTGACAGACCACATTAGCAATAACCATTACATACACGGCTGCGTTCTATTTTTGTATCACGTTAACGGATATATGATTGGTAATTGTTCCTAATAGGATCACAGAACTGAGAGATGGAGATGCTATACCTATGATGGAATGCTGCTCCCTCCACATTGATCATGATAATAAGCCCACTTGGTCATTACTTACAGGCCAAACTACAACGTTTGCCAATGAGGCAGACCGAAATGAGGAGCTAAACAAAATGTGTTTCCCTGCTAAATGGGAAGCCGAAGTTTTAAGATATTTTGCTGAAGTTTTAAACCGATTGTCAATTAGTCGGTGAGCTATGACAGGCGGTGTATTTCTGGGTAATTAGTGTGTGTCTTAGGGGGGTTATTTGGCATGAGGCTGAGGGCAAAGTAATTTGTATCTCCCAGGAAGTGCAATAATTGCCTCAAGCCGAACTGCTTGGAAAGTGTATTAATTCTATTAGGAAACATTTATGTTATTTTATATGGCATCCTGTATATTCATGAAGTATACTCATAAGCCATGAATTATTCATTTAGGGGGGTCTTAGCATATGAGGATGGCATTGAGGGTAACCAAGAAACCAGGAAGGGCTTTGTGTGCCACTGAGCAACTCGGGCCTTGTCAGAAAAGATGCTCATGAAATCCTTCGTATTGGGAGATCACTGGGTCCTAGCCATGGTTACGATGCCACTGAAGAGGTGGGAGGAAGAGGTGATTTTGGAAAAGTAAGATCAAAGGCGTGTCCATTGGCTTAAGACTAGCTTCTCAGAGGGTCAAAGGGCATTCTGACCAGGGTTTACTACGTGAGCTTTGAGAGCTGAGAGCTACATGGAAAACGACTTGATCTTGATGTTTGGGGCATTTTCTTCCCCATTCATATTTTGAGGATGGAGGACATGAAAAAAAATTAATCCTTCACTCACTCAAACAGTGCTTACAGGTGAGCGTACAGGCTGCTAGTCATCCACTGTTGTGTAACGGATCTCCCAGCCGGGCATCCCTACAACCGCACTCAGCCTTTGTGTCAGAGTCACGTTCTTGGTCTTCCGCCTCAGTCTTCCAAAAGCTGCATCAAGGAGTCAGCACAGGGTCCACAAGCCTGTCTGAATTCTCTGCTTCCAACTCAGGTCTAAGCCCTCAGATTCCCGTGAGCGATTGTGCCAAGGACCTAAATTCTTTGATGGATGGCAGCCAGAGGCTATCCTTGGTCTCCCCACCACATGGCTCTCTTCAATATGGAAACTAACATCATTAAAGAGGTAAGCCAATAATAATACAACCAGCTGTCTTCTGCCAAGAAAAAGTCACGCTCTTTGGAAACTATATTATAGAAGTAGTATCCCACCATCTTGGCCATAATCTATTGATTCAAAAAAGCAAATCACTTGATTCAGATGACATTGCAAAGAGGGAATCTCTCTCTCTCTCTCTCTCTCTCTCTCTCTCTCTCTCTCTCTCTCTCTCTCTCTCACACACACACACACACACACACACACACACACCGGATCTCCAGCTCAATCGTGAAGCTTCCTACTGCAGCGAGGTTCAGCCCTCAAGCTCACACATTTGCCAACAACTCTGGAGCCTAAAAGAAAGCATTTGGAGAACTCTAGCTCAGGCAGGGTGACTAGTGGAAGCGAGCGGCATTAAATTTGAAGACTATAATGAACACAAGTACGTTAGGTATGAAGCAAGTAAAGAGCATGTCCTGTTGGAAGGGCTGAAAAGAAGACCCAAGTGACTGAAACACAATACACCTGGGGGAGGGGGAGACAGGACAAGGTGAGGTTGGAAAGCTGGGCAGGACCTGACTCCTGCTGGGTCGGAGGTCAGGATGAGACATTAAATTTCATTCCTCATTCCAAGTGCCAGCGAGAAGTCACTGGAGGTTTTTAGCGGGAGAGCGATGAGATCCAATTTGCATTTGTAAAATATCAGCCCAGCTGCTGCAAAGAGAATGAGCTGGAAGCATAAAGACCAGTTAGACACAAGAGGTCCAGATTCCTGCAGCAGCTAGGGGCCTAGGGAGATGCAGATAAATGGATGCACAAGAGACATCTTGTGAGAATATGTGTATGTTAAACTACCAGCTTAGCTGCTCCCCTCTTTGTCCAAGTTTTAAGAGAAAGCTAAGGGAAAGATCCAGTGCGGGGGGGGGGGGGGGGGGGAAGAAGATGGAGAACATTAGGTGGAGAGAGGAAACGGCTGAAGGCGGGATGCACAGTCGCTCTGAAGGACCCTAGACGTGTATGTATGCCTTTGTCATACTACAGCGTTTTCTCCCCATGCTTCTCCTTCCTTTTGTGCAAAAATAGCTTTAAAAAATTTCAATCATTTCAGCCAGGCGGAGGTGGCGAACACCTTTGCTCCCAGCACTCAGGAGATAGAGGCAGGCGGATCTCTGTGAGTTCGAGGCCAGCCTGGTCTACAGAGTGAGTTCCAGGACAGCCAGGGTTACAACAGAGAAACCCTGTCTCAAAAAAAAAAAAAAAAAAAAAAATCAACAATTTGAAGACTATTGAAAAGATCAAATTAAACAACATCATACGATTTCCGGTAATTTTCTTCCTGGGTCATTTGGCTTACTGTTCAGATATCTCCCTACTCAATTGTTAAACCTAACTGACCACCCCAAGGAAAATGGTAGAATCTAGAATGCCTCTTCTCAAACCGCCTACCCACTTTGGTCTGTTGCATAGCATTTACCACCACCTGCATGGCCGTGTGGACTCCTGGTTCTCAGGGCCCAGGAGAGCCGTCGCATGCACTGGGAAGTCAAAGGTTTGCTAGGCGTTGCAGGGCTCAGACACTGAACAAAGACATCCTGTGCAGCTGTCTCCAGTGGTTCCTAGTATATTAGACATGATGTGCACAGACCTTCTTGTCACTCGGAGTCACCCACATAGCTGAGGATAACTTGCATACGACTGTACAATGTACACATGCCTTCCTCACTTGGCCGCGTCTTTTAGACCTGCCGCTCGCTGGTCTTTGAGATAATGTTCCCACAAACAGATGAGATGATGGAAAGTGGGTGGAAGCAAGGAATCTCTCCAAAAGCCAGAAATCAAAGATACTGAAAATAAGCCAGAGCCCTGCTTTACCATGAATTCACAAGCTGGATGGTGTGGGATGCCAGCACTCTGGAGGCAGAGGCAAGAAGATCTCAATGAGTTTGAGGCCAGCCTAGTATACAGAGTGAGCTTCGGGATAGTTAAGACATAGTGAAACCTTTCTCAAATAACTGACTTCCCAGCAAAACAAAATGCTCCCTCCGAATCCAACTGCAACTCCCCAGTAGATGTGCTTGCTGATTGGCACCCACTAGCGTCCTGGACCTTGACCTCTGGAATCACCTCTCTCTGCCCATCCCTATGCCTGCTGTCAGCAATAGCTAATATATAACCACCAGTGTCACACGCCCAGCTGGACCTGAAGGAATTGCTGGAAGTTGGACAGCTGGTGGACCAATTCCCCACATTTCTTCTTATGAAGGAACTTATTCCCAAACTACATTTCTCAGCGGCGTTTAATCTGATGGTAGACTGCTGCCTTGGTCCCTGTCTCACAGGCATCCCTCAGACGGCCGGTGAGCATCCGTGTCAAGTCATTGTGCTAGGCAACCAGATGCACATAGTCTCTGCCCTCTGGGAGTTATCACTCAGGAGCAGAAGCAGACTTTAGGAAGGAGTTGATCTAGCACACTGTGGTTGGTGCTATATAGGGTGACATCAGAGCACTAAACAGGTACCACCTGTGACTCACTCTTGGGAATCCAGGAAGGCTTTCCTGAGTAAGAGTCATTCAACTGTAGCTATAAAGCAACTAGACCCATCTGGACAAGGACGTAGACCATCCTAGGCACAGTGAGTATAAGAGACACCAAGACCCAGAAGAGCTCCTAAAAACCACAAAAGCCAAAACCAAAGTGTGAGGAGAGGATGCACAGGAGCCTGACACCAGGTGAAGCTGGAGGGGGAGGCAGCACCAGGGAACTCGCCCTAGCTCATCTACTCCCCCTCTTCTCCAGGATGCTAATGAATAGCAAGGCCGATGCTTTATCCCCACCTGATAATTTTAACAGAAGCATCCCTGGTTTGTGCCTAGAAAGCTGTGCACCATCTCAAACCACATCTAGAACATTAGCTTCTGTCTTCTTTTGTCTTCTTTGGGATCCCAATGGCTGTGTGGTTCAAGCCCTTCTTTTCCTTTCATAGACTTGCAAATTCAACTTGGAAGACACAGCCCAGCCTGGCTTCTTCCCAGGGAAAAGGGTTCTGGTACAATGTGATTCTGGAAGCTTCTACTTGCAGTCGTTCATTCTTCCTCCTGATTTTTGTAATTTAGTGGTTGTCAGGTGAACAGGTGAGGGAATAATGGGAGCTTGGGAGGATTTTGTTTATTTCAAGGCTGGGAATCACCATTGATTTTGTTTGTTTGTTTGTTTGGTTGGTTGGTTGGTTTTGTCTTGAAAACAAGGTTTCCCTATGTAGCCCTGGCTGTCCTGGAACTTACTCTGTAGACCAGGCTGGTCTTGAACTCAGAGATCTACCTGCCTCTGCTTCCCAAGTTCTGGGATTAAAGGAATGGGATACCACCACCTGACCACCATTGATCTTACTGGGTAGAAACTGAACTGTAGTGTTCTACAGTACGTGAGACAGGTGGTCAGAACAGAGACTGTCCAGTGTGCCACGTGACTTTGAACGACATGGGTGTAGGTTAGAAACCTATTCATCATGTTCTGAGCTCAGAGACTCATTATGCTTTGCACAAAGTGCAATATCTTTGCACAGCATCAGTATACATTGAATTACCAACGACAAAGCTACAGTGGAAATGCTTTTAAACTTTCCCCGGGGTTTGTCATCATTACTAGAAGTCATGCTGTGACATATTTGATTCACCAATAGGCTAGCCCTGTATAAATTTGTCTTTGAAATTGTCACATTTCCCCTGATTGTATGTATATACATATATATGTATATATACGTACATATATCGTCTCATATATACATACACACACATACACACACACACACACACATATATGTCTTACTTCAAAATGCCAATTCTAAAGAAAGTGTTGTCAGTTACATGTACTCCTCTGCAATCTAAGTGTATCTGTTATGTAAGGAAAGCACTGAGTGCTTCCCCATATACCCCAGTTCCTTGCTTCTCGGGTGTGGTCCACAGACCACAGCTTCTGCGTCACCACTGGAGAGCTCATTAGAAGGGGTGATCACAAGCTCCATCCTAGATCCACAGAGCTGAGTCTTTACCTGCATTTGCTGTCCAGAAGATGCAGATGGATATAGACTTTCGAGATGTTTCGCAGAGCTGAGAAGTGAAAGAACTCAGTCTCTTATTATAAATCACTTTAATGTCTCCTCCTTATTACAGTTAAGTCTTACAAATGGCTCTGTGTGGATACCATGGCACAGAAGAAAGGACAACTGGTCAAGTGGGGTTTCGGTGCTACCTCATCATTCACAGATCTCCTTGTCTCCTTGGAATTGCACTTAGAAGAGACAATCACACACTGGAAGTCAAGTGGCAATAGAGGTACCAGGATAAGGTGGTGGCCAGGTGTCTAGACAAAACCAGTGGTTCTTAAAACCTTCGTGCACCTAAGAACACTTGATATATGAAGTCATTAGAGATTCAGGTTCATTCACTCTACCCAGGAGGTCGGATTAACCAGGACCCTGACTAATCTCAGCAATCTGCATCTTGGGTAAGCGTCCACACAATTCTCACACAGGTAGAGATGTGATGAACTTCAGTGCAGCCAACTGTTCTCTGGTGTCTGAAGGGGAAGGGAACCCCGTTAGGCAGACCAGGGAGAGGGCTCTTTTCGAGTTTAGGCATTCAAAAGTACCTGGCCACTGCGGGGAGGATGCGTGACCGAAACTAAGGATAAAAGGGGACCGCGTCCGGCTGATCTAGAGCTGAGGAGAGCCGTTTATCTGCATCTGATTCCAGCGTCTCAGGGTGCTGGAAGGTGCTGTTATGATTCGCTGAAGCTTTCTCGTCTATTGTGTTTCTTTTCTTGGGTGGCTCTGCCAAGGACCTTGTAGATATCATTATTTTCAGATTACTGTTATTACGTTCTTCTTGAATAAAATACTACCATGCTCTTATCTCCATAAAACAAGACGAAGTTTCAGCTGTCCTCTTATCTTTTCATGTAAAACAATCCCAGCAGCGAGGGCTTAGATGAGAAGAAAAATAAGTGAGCGAGTTGGGGGTGGGGTACAGCCACCCCAACTGAAGGAGCAGGCGGACAGCCTGGAGCCACCTCCCCACACACAGGCCAGCAGCCGGGCTTAAACTGCACCATGAGCAAATAGCTCAATTTAGAGAAAAGGCATTTCTGCAATTTAGCAGGAAGGAGTGATTGACGAGTAACTCTACCCAGAAACTGACAGATTGTCAAATCTGCCTGCTACCTCTGGGTCATTTTAGCCATAGAATTTCTGGCCCAGTGAGAACGAAGTTATTACTTTCTCCCTTGGTGCGTCTCTTTCTCCGTGGAGAGCTCTGAGTAGAAGAAATATTCGCAAGCTGTTTGAAAGCCACGGGCAGACTATGAGATGCTGTCCTTCGTGTCGGGGCCGGGCTCCAGCTTTGGCTACAGGAACTCTAGCTGGATGCAGTTATCAGCTTATTTGGGGCCCGTTGTTGAGTGGCACTTAGGAGTGAATTACAAACTACAATCCAATGGATATTTGATGGCAAGGGTCCTGCTGACTTGAAATCAGACTTTTAAAATAGACCCTTGGCTGAGGTTGAGTAGCAGGGAGACACCTGCTCCGTTTGTTCTGCACTAGGACAAACAGCTGGTTAGGCCCTATATGGGCTATGGGATAGGGTAGCCATGCAAATTACAGGACGTCCTGGTAAATTTAACTTTCATTAGTGAGAACAATGTAAGTACGTTCCATGTGGTATTTGGAACATGCACATATGAAATTTTATTCATAGTTTTCCTGGGATTCAAATTTAACAAAATGTTTTGTGGTTTTATGTGCTAAATTTGGCAACTCTGCACTGAAACTGTTTGAGCGTTGTTGTGGTTTGAATCTGAAGCATTCCCCCACACACTCGTGTGTTGGATGGAGGCTTGTGTTACTGTTGAGATACGCTTGAATCCTGAGGACACTAACGTTATCAATGGGCTCTGCAGAGGTAGGCTTAGTGGAAGGAAGTCAGTGGGACATGCAGTATATACATATGTGTATACAGGTATGTACATATACAAATGTGTATACATGTAAGTACATATACGTATGTGTACACATATATACATTTATATTGCAGGCTTTTTTTCTAGACAGGATCTCACTATGTATCCCTGGTTTAGAACACACTATATACATCAGGTTGGTCTTGAACTCACGGAGATCTCTCTGCCTCTAACTCCTGAGTTCTGGGATTAAAGAGATGTGCCCATAGAAGGCTACATCTTACTTGGCTACTTCTTATCTTTCTCTTTGACTCTTCCGTGGGATAAGCTGCTCTGCTCACCACATTGCCATTGTAGTGGAGACCCCCAAGGCCAGTTGCCTCTCTTCTATCATACCCGGGAGAAATATAGATGGAGACACGATGATTCCCTACTTCTCCATAGGGGGATGTCTCCCAGAGCCCCAGTGGGCACCTAAAACTGTGGGGCATTCCAAGTCCTACAGGAACAATACGTTTTCCCAAACATACATGCTATGATATAAGTTTACTCTTTAAGTCAGGCATGGCTGACGGTTAACAATAACTAAGAATAAACTAGAACCATCATAACGTACTGTAAGGAAAGTTACTGGATGTGTTCTCGTCTGTCCACATTTACTTCTAGGAAGTGCTTCAGAGCCTCTTCCCGCTGGGTTCTTCGCTGCCCTGATCACGACTCTTGTGCTCGGGGGCTGTTATTAAACAAGAATTTCTCAAAACAAGCACCACGGTGCTGTGGTAATCTGGTAACCGAGACAGCTGCTAACTAAGTAACCAATGGACAGGCTGTATGGGCGGGCAGATACGCCGGGCAGAGGGAAGGTGATTTGTGTCTCGGGTAGAACCCTGGCTGGGGGGTCTGAGATTTCACTATGCTGCTCGGAACAATGTAAAAGTTTAACACTTGTGGATTGTTTATTTTTAGAAATTTCCACTTAATGTCTATTGAGTACGAGCAATTAACATGTCGGGAAAACAAAACTGTGGCTAGGCAGAGTAAAGGCTAGCCTGGCATCGGCCTTACTGCACAAGGCCAGTCAAAGCCCGCACTCTGATCGCAGCCCAGCACTTAGCTTGACTGTACTTCTCACGCCTGTCTTGAAGACTGAGTCTGCCCGGTTCTTCTGAAGGGATGCTATGTCGAAAGTGTTTTTGAGTTTCCAGTCCTGAGCTGTGAGCTTAATCCAGAGAAGTCTACAACCACCACGGTGGCTCTTCCGGCCATCCCGTCTGCCCTCGGTTCTGTGCTCCTGTGCCTATCTACAGCCCCAATCCCATGGAAGATTCGCCTACTCACCTTGCTTCTCTTTCCTTATACAATCCGGATAACCTGGCCTAGATCCCAGCTGCTTGCCCTGGGCACCAGTTGGCTGCGTTACTGGGGCTTACACTGGGATTAGCTCTGGACTCTGAAATATGCCATCTCAGCCAGCCCAGCTCCCACATCCTGCCAGCCAATTCGCTCTGAGAACCAACAGCAAGACCATTCAGTATCTGCCCATTCATGTAGCTCCTAGGACCACGAATTTTATATTGTGGTCACATATTGTATAAATGTTTCCCTCTATTCCCCTAAAGGTGCCTTAGTCAAGTTCAACTCTCTTGTGCTAGTAGTTCAGAACTGCATGAGTCTCCGATGTTGGTGTGGCCTCTCCTGCACCTATCCAGCCTAACATGCTAGTGTGGAAGCCCAGAAAGACACCTAGAGGTGTAGGCTTCAGACTCCTCTTCTGTGATCCCGCTAACATGAGGTATTCCCAGGCTAGTGGTCCCATCTGACATGACCCTCTCTCACAGTTCTGGGGTCTAATCTATGCAGCCCCCCTCACCTCATTCTCTGGGACACATCACCCAGGACCCTGCTAGTGTTTCATCAGGCCGCTGCACTGTGGTTTGATGGAAGAATAAAGGAAGATTGGTGTCTACCTTTGTTATCCTTAAAAAGCACACACCTGCCAAGTCCAGGGACCCAGAAGCCCCTTCTGAGCAGACAGTGCCTCCTCCCTAATCATGGGAACCCAGCTCTCGACAGAAATAGACAGACAGGCTAGTGTTCCTCGGCGTTGTTTTCTAGGGCCGAAGCCGTGGTTTTCCTGATTGGAGCCTTGCTTATTATTTGTTTATCTTGACATGCAGGCCTATACCAGAGCGGATGCCTACGACGTGACGCGGCATTGGCAGATATAGAAAGAAACGAATCCTGTAGCGTCTCAGCTGCCTCCCGCCAGGCTCCTCCCAATTATTCTGCAGGCTCTTTTGCCCTCCGGGTAGTTTGCAGCTCCAGGGGACTGAAATTGGCTTTAAAAAAAAAATTCTTTCCTCTCTGTGCCCCATGTGAGGGGGTATTGTGTGCTCTCTAAATAATAAGCCTGGCTTTGTGTGACCTAATGGACAGGGACTTCGGAGAGATCTTCCAGCAGAGAGGAGTCAGCTGCACCCTAGGAAACCGAGACGTTTCTAGACCAAGGAGAAGAGCTGGGACAGTAAGATTTGTTTTCTGTAATTGTGTGATGAACCAATTCTTCTCTAACTAGTGCTTAGGGTGAGTTGGTAAAAGTGCAACAGAATAATTCAAACCTAATAAATAATAGCATTTAATCAGATGTCCCACACCCCACTCGTTACCACCAAAATAGCAAATAATTCACAAGTCATTTTAGAGCAATTATGGTGTGTGTTAGCCATTGTCATCGATCAAGGTAATTATTTATTACATGTATTGATTTCCTACCCAGGACTCAGCAATAGTTAGGAGCTCAAGGGTCAGAAAGGAGAAACCACAGTTCTTGGTTTCTGGCTTTCAAGTCAGTGGCCAGAATAAAACACCTCCAGTGTGCACGACACAGAATAGGGAATTTACGTGTATAAATTACAGCACCAAATCCCCCAGTAGCCCCTCGGGGAAGACAGCGCTCCTTTATCTTTTACAGGAATGTGAACAGAGCCAGAGTCACAATAGACCCAAGATGCTTCTTCCCCTCTGCAGATCGCAGTGCTTGGTCTCAAATGGCAAAGGAGGCTTCTCAGGGTGACCAAGGATACGGAAGCAGAGATGCTCTTGGATATCTTGGACCCAATAGAAACGCAGGCCTTCTTAAGAGAGCTACGCAGGGAGACCAGAGTCAGGGAGGGTGGCAGAGATGGAAACAGATAATGGAGAGACACAGGATCACAAAGGCAGGGAGCAAATGTTCCCACGGGGCCTCCCAAAACTACCCGGCCCCCTTGCCCAGTGTGGACACGTGGCCTCCAGAACTTCAGATAACAAATCTGTATTATTTTAAGCCCCTGAATTTGTTGTATTAGTAATAGGAAACAAATCTGGCACAGTACTCAGAGCTGCTCCAACTACATTCTGGGGTGAATTCAAGCTACCCAGAGAAGCTTCTATCAAAGTGGTAAAGCTCGGCACGGCTGCAGTTCTGTCTAGCTTGACCCTGGAGTGTTACGATGCAGAGGCCCTTAAATGCCGTGTCCTCCCTCCACCCCCACCCCGGCCCAGCCCGTAACGCAATACCTTCAATGAATAAGAAATTGGGCTGGTGGAGGGTGATGAATTCTGGGAGTTTCTAGAATGTTCCAGGATGAGCATAGTTGCTTGGGAAGGTAACACTGGGGCAAACAAAGGGCATAGCAGATGGAGGCAGGGGCATTGGTCTAAGGAAGGATCCAGGATCAGAAGGATAAACCACCAGCACCAGTTGCGGCTCTGGAAGCGTGAAGCCCACAGCTAATGTATTCATTTGAAAGCACTGGCCAGGCAACATCCCTATGCTCTTCTCTCAGATGACCCAAGGGGGTGGGGGGGGGAAACATCTGATGATGTCACACAGAAAGGTAGCATGATAGGGCAGAGGCTTCATATTTTCTTTCAAGAAAATTCAAATTGGCTCTGGGAGTTATTGACCTCACATTGACCACTGGCAGATTGTGTCTGTTTAAACTCATTTTCAGAATACTTGTACAGAGAATGACATTTTCCCCTAGTATAGACCTGGTCCCTAGAGTCCCTTCCTACAGCCACGAGGACTATGCTAAGGAATAATGGGAAATGTGAATACTTCTCGTTAGCCTTTTTTTTTGAGGTTCAGTGTGTTTGCTCAGTTCAATTACCTGTGGCTTCCTTCTCTGGCAGGATCAGTAACTACTCAGTTCAACCAAGGCATGGAACAGCGTTCTCCTTCCAGCAGGAAACTTAGATTTTCACTGGGTAATCAAACTCTGTACAAAACTTCACCAAGATATTGATTCCATCAAGCAATGGGAATGGTAGGTTTTATTACACAGTATGTTGAAGCTGGCCAGCGGAGACAGAAAAAACATTTTCTTAAGCATGAAAGTCGCACAGCGCATCCCGCTTGGCATGTGTGGTTATCAGCCCACATCCTCCTTCCCAGTTTTCCTGGCGACCACGAGAACAAGAAATATATAAAGGAACGAGCGTGTGTGTGTGGAATAAGAAGAAACGTTTCAAGTTCCACGACTTTCTACCAGCTCTTTACTGTCAGCTGTTGCACCATGAGAGGGGCATCACGTATTTCTGCCACGGTCTGAAGCCGTTACACAGAAGTGGACCTAGAGGGCCCACTGAAGCCGATTCCACAAAGCTCCCCCCACCCCCCCATAAGAGATAGAACTGCTTTCATCCCTCCAGGCCTCTGAAAAGATCCCCTTGCTGATGTCATCCAAGCAAAGCTCAGAGAAATGACAAGAACGAGGAGAAACAAGATGAAGGCCCAAGAGAAAAACAGAGGGCTGGAAGCTTCTGTGAGCCAAATGCCACGTAAGGCATGGCGGGACTAACGGTGACCAGGGAGGACAGACTGAACTGTCCTTACCTTTGCCGGTTCCCACCCCTCCCACACCAGGCCTTGGCTGTGACTCAGTCAGGTTTCTGTCACCGTGATTAACACCATGACCAAAAGCAACTTTGGAAGGGAAGAGGTTATTTCACCTTACAGTCCACACCGTAGTCCATCCCAAAGGAAGTCAAGACAGGAACTCAGCAGGGCAGGAACCTGGAGGCAAGAGCAGGAGGCATGGAGGGGTGCTGCTTACTGGCTTGCTCCTTACGGCTTGCTAAGCCTGATTTCTTATAGAACCCAGGACCAACTGCCTAGGGATGGCAGCCCCTCCAGTGACCAGAGCCCCCCTGTAGCAATCGTCAATCAAGAAAATGCCCCCCCAGGTCAATCCGATGAGCCATTTTCCTAATTGAGGCTCAAATGACTTTAACTTGTGTCAAGTTGAAGTAAAACTAGCCAGCACAGAGTGTATCCTGTCTCACAGGCCATCCATTGAGACGTTAAAAGGACACGCCAATGTTGTAGAGACTTCTTAGCTGGTACCTGTATTAGTTACTCTTTCCTTACTGTGGCAAAATACATAGCCAAAGCAACCTAAGAAAGGAAGGATTTGCCAAGCAGTGGTGGTGTGCAAGCCTTTAATCCCCGCACTTGAGAGGCAGAGGCAGGTAGATCTCTGTGAGTTCAAGGCCAGCCTGGTCTACAGAATGAGTTCTAAGACAGCCAGAGTTACAAGAGAGAAGCCCTGTCTCAGAAAAACAAAACAAAACAAAACCCAAAAATGAAAGAAAGAAAGAAAGAAAGAAAGAAAGAAAGAAAGAAAGAAAGAAAGAAAGAAAGAAAGAAAGAAAAAGAAAAAAGAAAGAAAGAAGGAACGAAAAGAAGAAAGGATTTACTTTGATTTACAGTTTCAGGGTGCATCCTTGATGGCTGGGGATGTGAGGGGGGGCTTGAAACAGCTTGTCACGTGTCTGCAGTCACCAAGCAGAGAGGGGGAAAAGTGGTGCTCAGTTCGCTTTCTTCTTTTATCCAGTCAGGGACCCCGGCCCACGGAATGTTGCCACACGCACATGGTATGTCTTCCCACCTCGATTATCCCGATCTAAAACCTCCTCATAGACCTCCCGAGAATTTTCTCACATAGGTACTCTGGAGCTGGTCATGCTCATGATTGATAGTAACCACAGCGGTGCCGGTAAGGTCTCAGAACGCATTTCCTTCCTTACACATTTGCCTTTTGTGCTCAGACTCTTCCTTGGGTGGGAGGCTCTAACATCCTCTTCTTTTCACTCTCCAGTATCTGTGCTCTGACCCTTGACCGACTAGTCACAGTCCCGACGAGGGACATCCAAGTGACTCTAAAAATGGACACATAACGCCCAACCGGATGGTTCCGTGATTCCAAGAAGACGAAAGGTCTCCAACAAGGCGACAACAAGGTGGGATTTTGCCTGAATGCAAAGGGCTGCCATCAGAGTGTGGGACCTCCAGCCTGGGGACAAGCATCGTAGGCTGGCTCTCTGCTTAATTTCAACTCCAGGACAATTGTCCAGTTAAGGATTGCTCTAGTATATGCTTAAAAAATAAAGACCAATGCCTGAGAAAACTGTGGCTCCTGAGCTGTCGTGTCTGTTAGGTTCCAAGGAGAGCAGCACCCTATAAGAGCTCTAGAATTCCAAGCCCATCCAGGCCCAGAATCTGAAACTACACTTTTAACAAAGTTCTCAGATAATTCTTAAAGATTTGAGAGCTGTTTGTCTAGGATGAATCTTCTTAGCAATACTGACATATAGGCCCCACTATGGGCCGATTTAGTCCATCTTTCTGGAAGCAGAGACCAACATCTGTATGTATAAGAGCCTGACGGCGTGTTCTGGTGTGCAGCCAGGACAGAGATCCACTCCTGGGCTGAAGCAGAACTCATAATCAGAGCATAGAGCCCTAGGTACCAGGCATGCAGATCAGCTCCACTCCCCTAAACGGCAAGCAGGCATTTGCCTAGTAACAAAGGATTCCTAAAATATTTGCCCTTTTCCAAGCAGAGGCAGCATCAGCCTTTTGAATAGCTACTCATTGTCCTTGCCTCACGAAAATATGCTGGGACTCCACCTCCCGAGCTGGAGAGCACTCTCCAGACCCTTTGTTAACAGAACCCTAGCCCCGGGCCTGCCAGACATGGGAATCGCCCCTTCTGAGGCAGCTTCTCTTCCTGCTTTCGCCGCCCCCTGGTATTTGTGATTCTGGACAGGGCTAACCATGCCATTTTCCTCATTTGCAGAGGGGAAACACAGTGTCCATTGATCCCTTTGGTTAAGCTGACTGGTGTCCCTGGCTCCTGTCCAGTGACTACTTCTCTGCAGCAACCCTCAGCTGGGGTTGAGCCAGGAAGGGAGATGGTTGCTCACTTCGGGCACAAACCAGAGCACGCTCTGTCCTGTGAGCTCTCCAAGTACCGGCTGGTTCAGCTGATTCTTTTCAACACAGGCAGATCCAGCAGAAGTCCAAGGTCCAGCCTTGGGAACGTCTGTGAACAGAAATACTACTAGGCTCCCCTGAAAAGTGTGTGTTCAATACAAATCCAGACTTCAACAGAGCCAGACTTTAGGGATACAAGCCAGTTTTCAGGGGACCCCGTGAATGACTTGGATAAGCTCTCTGGAACTACATGGCAATACGCTTACTACCTGTGTGTCTGTTGTTGATGGCAGCTGCATTTCTTTTTCACATCAGCGTATCATCTTTGTTGCAGCCATTCTTCCCAACCCATCTCTGCTCGTGACTCCTCCTCCCATTGCTACACGGGCCAGTGCTTCATGTACACGTCACGGTTTGATCTTCACTATTTGGGGAGGTAGTTTCCACTGCTGTGCTCATTGTACAGGACGCAAAACCAAAGTTTAAGTAGTAAGTAACTTGGTCGGCATTCTACTCGGAGGAAGTGGCAGAGGCTAGAGGCTACCAGGTCTACGTCTTCACAGTGCATGTAGCTCCGAACGCAGGTCCAATCCCTCAGCTCTACCCTCAGTGCTTCTCGGGGACAGGATATTCTGAATCAGGCCTTCCCTCCTGGCTATACTTGTTTGGGAACTGACTATATGGTATATGGCAGGATCAAAATTATTCAGGACCAAAGTCAAAGACTGGAAAATAAGCTTAGATTCCGTTTTTAATAAAATCCCAAACTTAATGTGAAATATTTTTAAAATAAAACAGAAGCACTAGGAGAAAACATAGGTGGATAGTTGGAAAACCCCGAAGTAGAGGACTTTATAAAATAATATCCAAAGCAGAAACTGTGGATTAAAATACTAAGAAGCATGTCTGCACCGAATGTTAAGATGCCAGTTTAAACGTAAAAGCAATCAGCAGACTGAGATGCAGCACAGTGGCAGAGCGGTTGTCCAGCATGTACAAGGTCCTGGGTTCAGTCCCTAGTATGGGGCGGGTGCAAGATTAGCAAGTTAAATAAAATTGCAGAGTACGTGAAAACATTAGATTGAGCGTATTTTAAAAATGTTCTTACAAACCTGTAAGAAAAAGATGAATATTCCAACTTAAAAGTAAGCAAAAGTATATATATAAAAAAAAAGACTAATATTTCTAATTGACAAGGCTGGAGCTCGGGCAACAGACTTCTGCGTTCTCTGCAGGTGGGGGCGTAAATTGACACCACCTTTCCAAAGGTTGATTTGATAAAATGTAGTGAACTTTTTCAAAAATGCAGAACAGTCGACCCAGCCATTTTGAAGAATACATCTTAAGGAAATAATTAAGGACCTGCACTGCCACTCAGCAGGGGGATGACCCAGAAATGTTGTGGACAGAGGTTTTAAAAATTAAAAAGTGTCAACATCCAAAATACTTAGTAAAGGCATGGCTAAAAATATCACAGTACATCCTGGCAGCAGAAGCACTGCTTAATCACTACGGAGGCAGTTCATTCATTGCAGGGTAATCATTGAAAAGATGTTCCCGTGGAAAGATAGTCATGGTGCATTGTTTAGAAAAAGATACACTAGTTATCCTACAAAATAGTGGTGTTTGTACCATGAAGTACAAGGAAGGCTTATCTCTAGGTAATGAGTGTGTTTACTTGCTTTTGTATGTTTGTGGTTTGTTTGGTGGTTTGTTTTTTTTTTTTTTGTTACTTCTATGATAAAAATGTACTGCTTTTGTATTAAAAAACAAAATGCAATCCAAGTCATCAGCCTCATCATGGAGCCCCAGTCCTGCTTCTGAGAAGAGGCCTGGAATACGATTGTGGGGGCTGGTTACACCTCAGAAATACTCTCACCAGTTTTCAAGGGATACTGGTCTTGGGGTGAGCACCCATAGGCCCCAGGAAGATTTACCTTCCGACAGTCAATCCAGCCTTAACCCTGTCTATTTGCAGGGACCTGTGTTTCTACTCTGTGTATGGCATCCGGACAGGTGCATGCCCTGTAAAGAGTACCCAGGAAATCCGGAGGCGCAAATAAAAGCAGCCTGTGCCCTACTCCTCGGGGTCCCCATGGTGGAATCTGTATTCCAGAGTCCTTTGCAGTCATCTATCCTGGATCAAGCTCCAAGTGACTCATGGTGCTTGCCTTTCTCTGCAAATGTCAACCTGTCCACATCTGTTGCTGCCCCTGGACTCCACTCCACCCCACCCCACCCCACCCCGCCTCACCCCACCTGCATCAAGCGAAGGACCTTCTCTGCAGCCCACACCTCCTTGGCTAGCCTGGTTGGGCTCAACAGGGGGCTGGGGTCCCCCGGGGGAGCTTAGAGGACCGGGTCCGGTGGGGCGGGGCCTGTTTCCATTCCCCAGCCGCAGGCAGAGGGGCCCTGAGCCGGTGTCCCCGCTGTACTGGAAGGGGAGGAGGCAAAGGCCCCGCCACCATTGGGAGGATCGGCAGGGAGACAGCCGGGGAAATTGCTCCTGGAATCGACGCCAGGCGAGAGCTCATCCAGGAGAGGAGGGCTTTTAGAAAGAAAACTGAGATGGTCAAAGCAGCGAGCACGTCAGGGAAGGCGGCGGGCTGGTCCACATATAGGAACTCCGATTCCGCAATAAACACTTAATTATAAATAAAATGCATCGGTGGGGTGGGCCAGTCCGTCCCCGGGAAGGTGCAGAAACAGTGGACCGACGCCCCCACACCGCAGACCCCACCTGCCTGCTGTAATTACAGGGCTTCAGAGAGGAGGGAACCGCTGCTTGCATATTTTCCCTCTATTGTGCTCAGCTCATTTGAATTATAATGTGTTGCAGGCCGGGGTGGAAAATTTTGTGTCTGGAATAATGAATCCCCCCGGAATCCCCGGTACCTGTCCTGCTTTCTAGTGTCCGCTGAGAATAACGTGTTCGACATTCAAGTGACAACACAGGATTTCAAAGCCTGGAGCCCCAGCGCTGCAGCGTTGCAGCCCGTGCCCCCCTCTGCCTTCTGGGGCTCTTCCCTGACACCCCTGGACGAGACAGGAGAGAGCTCCAGAATCTGAGCTTCCATCCGGAGCCAGGCTCCGCCGTGAAAATCCCTCTGCTGAGCCTGTGCAGGCTACTGTAAGATCGGTGCTTAATAAAGCAGACACAGTCACGAGCAGTATCCCGGCCTTTGACGGACGGTGGGGGAGGGGGGTAAAGTGCCGGCAAGGTGAGGAAATGAGGGATCCACAAGAAACAGAAGCAAGCGGGCTCCAAGCAGAACTTTGCAGAGCTGTTGTTTGCTTTGGCTTTTGTTGTGTTGGCTGAGCATTCTTTCTGGCTTCATATAGTCTTTTAAAAACCAAGTCACTTTTTAGCTAACAAGACTAAGGTTTAGGCTATATGCTATGATAGACCCGTATTTCAAAAAGAAAAATTTACTGATGTGGAAGGATTTCCAATATGTTAGTAAATACACCATATATATATATATATATACACACACACACACACACACACACATATACATACATACACATATATATACATACATATATGTATATGTATACATATACACACATATATACATATATACGTGTACGTATATATAGTCTCGTTTTGGTTTTAAACAATATAAATTAATCGTTGGTTTCAAAAATAATAAGCTAAAGTTACAAATATTTAGCCAGATGAAGACTTGGCGCGGATGGGAGGAGCGGCCTGGCAGTCCCTGCTGCTGCTTTTTATAGGCGCTTGGGCCATTTCGTCATCTTTTCATCATGACTGATAAACGCTCCCCAAGCAAGCTGCTAGGGAGTTTGTGCCTCTGCCTGCTCTCTGCTCTAACAGGGGCAACAGTCAGGGACATGACTAGGAAATGGGAAATGCCACATAGGGAGGAACAGGAAAAGTCACAAGACTGGGTTAGTCAGGGTGTCCACAGAGGACTAAGCTCATCCCCTTTCCGAGCTGGGGCGCTTCCTTTGTGTCTGAGGACCACTTCAGGACGAGTGAAGTCTCTACTTATTAATATTCCCAGAGTTTTGAGCTCAAAAACAGAGCACTCCAAAGACTGCAAAGGCATACATTCACCAGACATTTTGAGGCTGGCTGAACTGTTCAAAAACAGTCCTGTAACGCCTGCGCTGATGTCTGTGGCTGTGAGGTTAGCTGCGTCCTCTGAGATGCTTCATCAAAGAGCTCTCAACCCTGATGCTCCAGAGCTCAGGCCTGCAAACTGTGCCCAGGCTGTTCAGAGAGTGACCCCCCAAAGAGCCCAGAATCCTGCAGTCTTGCTGACACCCAGAATGCCCAGAGAAGGAGCCTAAAAGAGTCCTGCAGGGGACCCTCCCTCAACAAGAGGCTGTCCCCTAACAGGGTACATGCTCCATAAAGACAGAATACGGACATTTTTTCCATGACAGGTTCCTCCTACACAAACCAGACAAAGCAAAAGCATCAGGCGTTCTCCTTCCCCCGCTCTCCCTCCGCCATTAACAAAACGAAAACTTTTCTCCGCTTTATAACTGTTTTCTTCACTACCTCAGCACCACTCATCAAGCCAAGTGATTCTCTGAGACAGAGGCTAAGCCGGGCACTGGAGGAAACTCGGCAGCCATGTTGGCCTGGCCTCTGTGTACAGCGTTCCAGCAGCAACTCCAGAATGCTGTGTCTCCAGACAGAGGCAAATGCCCCATGGGGGAGGGGCAAATCATTCCCAGCCAAGGAGTATGTAATTTAAGGCTAAAATACAAAATTTAGAAGAGATATGTTACCTTTTTTTTCTGTGCTTTCAAAAGCAATAATAAATAAGAATTATATATTGGGTAGAGGAGATGTTTTAAGACAGGGTTTCTCTGTATAGTCCTGCTGTCCTGGAACTGGCTCTGCAGACCAATCTGGCCTTGAACTCAGAGTTCTGCCTGCTTCTGCCTCCCGAGTTGGGACTAAAGGTATACACCACCACACCCAGTTCTAAGATATAAATAATATCTTTAAAATCATTACTAGATGAGTAAAATGAGAACAAAAGTCAAAAATAGAGAAAGAGTCAGGGATAGTGGCACCTGCCTTTAATCTCAGCACTTGGGAGGCAGAGGCAGGCAGATCTCTGGGTGTCAGAGGCCAGCCTGTTCTAGTGGAGGCCAGCCGGTCTACAGAGTGAGTTCTAGGATAGTCAGAGCTACATAGTGAGACCCTGTCTCAAAATGAATAAGAAAACCTATGGAGAGAAAAGAGGTAGCACAAAACACAACAGCGAGTCTGGGAGACCGTGAGGTTGCAGTGACCTGAAGATCCTGTACCAGTACGTCCCTTACCCTGCTTACCCTCCCCATCTGCTCTTCCCTGCTCTGTCTCGAGGGCTGCATCTTCAGGTGGCACCAACACACGTGTGTTACACACACACACACGTCTGGCCAATAGGCAGAGCTGGAATGAGATACAGGTGAAGAGCAAAGCTGAAGAATACTCCACACTTCCCTTGGCCACGTGGCCATATGGTGGAGAGTTGGCTGACTCCGCCACAGACTGTCGCTGGGGGATGCACTGCTACTTCCTGTCCTTGACTCTTCAGACCTGTGTATGGTAAGGGTTCCCTGCTGCTGTTGCTCTAGGACACTGTCCTAACCCTCACCAATATCCCAACTCCATCCACAAACCCTCCCCTTTGGTTCCTTTTTGTTGATTTGTTTTGGTTTGTTTGCTTTGCTTTTTGCAATGCTGAGTGTTAAACCTAGAACCTACGCGTGCTACGCAAGGGCTCTACCACTGAGCTATGCTCACAGGACTTGGTTTTTTGAGGGAGGGTCTCTCACTATATAGCCCAGGCTGGCCTTGAACTTATGATTCTGCCTCTTGAGTGCTGCGATTACAGGCTTGCATCACCATGTCATGCCCTGTCCACTCTTTTGCATCTCACCCCTTGTTAAAACCTCCCCCAAGGTTGTCATCTATTTCGTCTTCGAGTCTGATACGGTGTAGGAAAAACATTGCAGGGAAAGGAAAGTCTGTGATAGGATTTAGAAATTCTTGGGACCTTTCACTAAACACCAAGCAGGCTGACATACCCCGAAAGACAGGACTTTTCTCTGAGCTTCTTTCTCAGAAATCAAACCTAGGCCATGTTCTCCCAAATCTGCTACTTGCAGAAACTGAGAGCACATACTGCTGAACCAAGACAGGAGATGGCTGTCCCAGCCATGTCTGCCCCTCTCAAAAAGAGTTGTAGCAGTTAGCTGCTACTGGGGCAGCTCAGCGAAGACGACAAGGAGGCATTTTTCATATGTGCAAACCCTGCCAGACCTCAGCAGAGGGAACCACTGTCATGCCAAGCACCATACTGGACAGTGGAACCCTGAGCATCTGAACTCAGGTGTTTTTATTGATCCAGAACTCCTCAGGTGTTCTACTGACAGCACGTGCAGATCATGAGCAATCAAACATCCCCCACAGAAATCCAACACCTGCAGACAATACAAAACCCAAGACCTAGGCAACCCCTCACCCAACAGTGCACAAAACAATTATTTTAAACATAACTAAAAATAAACTTCTACAACAAAGAGTTCTGGTCAGAGGTTACAAAAGATTCACGAGAGAGGAACGAGAGCCTAGGACACCAAGCTGAGATCCCTTTATCGCTCAGGCCACAGGGACGAATGGCACCTGTCTTTGGAAAGTGTATTACTGGAAAAACAAGGAATATGTGTTTTCCAAGTTAGCACCAAAATTATTTTGGGGCATTAAAATGTCTCCATCTTCATGCTGACATATTCAGGATGATGGATAAAAACATCTGGCATGTGGAAGAACAGGGTCCTGCTCCATCAGTACCTGGGTTGTCTGGATCAGACAGGCCAAGGCCTACTGATGCAGGCCTGGTATCCAGAGCATAGGGATTAGGAAGGCAGGTGCAGCAGGGATGGGTTCCGGGAGCCAGCTCAGCGTCTGGCAGCAGCGCCTCTGGTCCAGGTCAGGACAACAGCCTCGATTGTCCCTCCCCACAGTAGCTATGCGGCTCCTGGAGGAATGAAAGCCAGGAGACCTCCTGGACCGCGTCTCTGAATGAAGAATGCTGCTCTTTCTCTGCAGCTCCAGAGCCCAGCAACAGGGAATCCACTGCCCAGAGCTGGAGGCTCCCACATGGTCACATGGTCCAGGACACTCTGTTCTTTGTGACAGGCGCTTGGCCAGGTGGGCAACAAAGGTCCCTCAGGTGTCCTGGCTCCAGAGAAGCTGATGAAATACCAGCTCTCATTTGTGCCTCCAGCATCCGCACCTCACCCGGCCTCAGGGCCACCCTGACCCCCAGCTTGACTGGTATTCACGGTAGAAACAAAGACCACATCCAACACAGGGCACAGGGGCCTCAGAAACACCTTAAAGGGTTTGCCTCATGTGGCTAACGTCAGAGTGTTTTATAAAAACAAGACTGGAGGTCACATTGTTTCTTGGATAAAAGGAATTTTACTTCAAAGAAATGTACATAGTAAACAAAGCTAGGAAAATTGCCAGGACATCACTCAGCAGAGACAGAGAGAGCCACCATGAGGTGGCCCACTGTTCCCTGAAACTGCCAGCCACATCATTTACACTAGTGGGAATCCAGAGACCTGGCCGGTGAGTCTGTAGCTGGCCCCTCTGAATGAAGGTGGTGGCTGAGTTCAGCTCTTTCCAGTTCTGGCCTCTGTGCCATCAGGAACTCCCTGCCTCCCGTGGTACCTAGGAAGGAGGGCTGAGCTGGGAAAGAAGAGCTGAGAGAGTCCAAATCTGGAGCCAGACTGTGCAGGTTTGAATCCCAGCTCCACGATTCACCTGCCATGTGACACTAGGTAAGCAATTCTGTCTCTGTGCCTCAGTTCCTTCGGCTGAGATGTGGTGGCGGCTGGGTTCTCATTTCAGAGAGTTGTGAAGATCAAATAAAGGCCGGTGGGGAGAAGAATTCAGAGCTCACAGTGCCCAAGGTAGGAACACACCAGCGCTTACTGTGTTTGTTATTCTTTTTTGCCTTCACAGAAGGTCGCTCCAGTGAGTCCCATTTAGTCCTGATGAAAAGGACTTGGCACCCGGGTCCTCAACTGGCAGGAGAGGTTCTTTGCTGGAGCAAACACCCGCCTCTTTCCTCTCAGCCAGCATTCTCTGAGGCTAGATGGCAGAGTTGGGGGAGGGGCCTCGCGTTCCTCCCAGACACCATTTCTCCCTGATGTGATAGACCAGACGTGTCCAGACCGGCGGCTGTCTAAGGCACTGCATCACATACACCTTCCGTCTTGTACTTAACCAAGTCCCAGGTCTGTGCTCAAAGCTGCCGCTGCCAATGAGCCATCTGAGACCACTTCCTGCCATCCAGAGTCACAGTTGAGGCCACCAAAGTATACTGGGTAGCAACTAAAGCCAAATAGAAGGTGAGGGCTGGACTAACAACCAGAGAGGACATAGCGTGTCTATCTACACTCCACCAGGCTCGTTCACTCCCTAATGGGCAGCAGAGGTGGAGACAGGGACCATGGCCCTAGGGTGCCAATGAAGAACACCTAGGAGTCCCAACCCACCTGCTACAAAGATTCCAATCCCATTAACAAATTCCTAGAGGGCCACTTACCAGCCATGTCCCTTTTCTCCCTTAAGACCTGTTCACCTTCCCATCTGACTCCAGCCTTTGTAGAAAGTGCCCACAGGTTCCCACGTCCTGGCTTCTGGCTGGTTTAGGAACAGGAGGATGGATGACAGTCACAGGATATGCATCTCACCGGTCCCTCACTACACCAAAAGGCAGAAAGCCTCAGTTCCTAACTTCCTGGTTCTTGCCCTATCATTTTCCCGTAACCCTGCCCATGTGTCTATCAGCAGCTTCTAATCGTCCTCCCCAACCTTTGGAGCGAACCATGCCGTCTGTTCCTGGGAGAGGTTGGCTAAGGCCTTACCACTCCATGGGCTTTGTACTTTCTTTGTCTGTTTTCATTTTCGTACTACAGAAGCCTCACACAGCATTACGTAAGCTATGAAGCCCCAGTTCATGCCCTCTCTGGAAATTGCATGCCTCTGCAATGTTGCCTGTGTCTCACAGCCGCTGGCCATCACAGGAGACGCCCAGCCATTGCTGCACTGGCATACGTATGGTCTATGGTCCACCGGAGCAGAAGCCTCGAGGGAAACCTGACCTCCCTGCTCATCAGCTAAGAGTTTGCATCCCAGAGGACCCAAGAGACCTCCTCCCAGGAATGGCATGGAGGCAGACAGCCACACAAAGTTTATATCACAGTGGGCAGAGCACTTATGAGACAGAGAGAGAGAGAGAGAGAGAGAGAGGACTGAATCCATTCTGATCACCACTTCTACCCAGGACTTCAGAGGAGCTTTCCTTCCATCCTGCTGTGGTAACCATTACTGCATCAGCAATTTGGCGCCTCAGCAACAGACTCCTGGTAGGTGCCTGGGCTAGACCACACTAGGTGATATTAGGACCATGATTACAGGATGACTGAGCCATCCGGCAAAGTGACCAGTAATTTGCAATCTAATGGCCATTCAGTGGTGGGTAATAGTACAACCTTACCCTACAATTGCGAAACTACCAGCCCTCGCTAATGTGGCAGTTTTCCCATCAAGAGCCCAGCCTCTGCTTTTGATTTCTGCTAATCAGTAGCTGTGCCAGCTTTGGCTTTAGATTTGGGAAAGCTGAACAAGGGAGCATGAGACGATACGCCCCTCTCTCCAGCCCCTGAATGGGAAGTGCAGGCAATTCTGTCAAGTGTGTGTGTGTGGTGGGGGGAGACGAGTGTAAGAAGCATCTGGAAGGCGGTTTCATTTCTTAAAAAAGCAACAGAAGCTGGCCCCAACACTTCGCAGAACACAGTCAGTGATGCCTGGGGATTTGGGAAACAGACATAGCCAGGCACAACACACACAAACAGGTGTGTATACACAAGTCCAGTTGGGTGCACAGCCCAGCCCATGTGCACCTGTGCAAAACATACCCAAGCTCGTGCCTGCACACAAAGACATGCACAGAGAGAGAAGGGGGCGGAGAGGGAGGGAGAGAGAGAAAAAAAGAGAGGGAGGGAGGGAGGGAGAGGGAGAGAGGGAGGGAGGGGGAGAGAGGGAGGCAGGGAGGGAGGGGGAGAGAGATTTCCTCTAACCACAGGGTTAATTGCTGACCTACTCCAAGGTTAGATGTTGAAGGTCTCTCCTGAATGTTGTTCACAAATTATGCGAGCAAATAGACCAGGGCTATTGGCCCCAGAGTCGTAGGTTTTTGTCTGCAAAGAAGACATTTGGGTCACAGTCGGCTGGGACACCTTCTCAGAACTATACAACACAGCCAACAGGAGCAGCTTGGCAGCCATGAGTTCAAATCCATCACCGATGACCAGCATGACCTCGCGTGGTCAGCTTAAAGGAGCTGACCCGGTGGCGAGCATGGAAATGAGTCCACGACTAACTTCCTGCATAGTTGACGGCTTGATGTTTTTCTGAATCTTAGTGTCCACACTTGTCAAACAGGGATGATATCGTCAGGTCTATCCCTCAGCAATTATCTGCGAACCAAAGGAGTTCTCATCTGTGTGTTTTACAGAGATCGGACATCACTGTGCATTGACCTGCTGGAGGAACGAGGGACGTTCTGCCCAGCCAATCTAGCGTCCTCCCTGGTGCTAGGCAAGTGCTCTGATCTCGGTGGCTTGGGAAACAGAACCTGCATGGAAGGGCAGCAGGACTGTCTCTGCATGACGTACCCCACCACTCAGAAAGGACGGAAGCGGGGAGGGGGAGGCCTAGCTGTGCACAAAGCGATGGGCTCCCTCCACCCTTTGACCTGGATGACAACATTGGTGGGTGTTGGCGCCTTACCTGTGATGAGATCTTGGCTGTCCAATTGCTGCATTCTTCCACAGATTAAAAAGACAACTTGCCACGCTCCCCACCACCGCAGGTCACGATCAAACAGAGTAAAATTTTGTGAGTGGGGAGACTATACCTTCCCTTCCAAGCCCCACAGCTGTGTTCTCTCAGAGCACAGTCAGGGGGAGCAGCTTCCCTGGAATGAAAGCAGCCTGCAGCTATGATCACAAGCTGTCCAAGTGGAGGAGGCCATTACAACCTGTGAGAGCCTCCAGGAAGTCCTGGGCTCCAGGATTTGGTCTTGTGCCTCCTTCTATGACATGCCCCACTCAGAGGCATGAAATCAATGAAAGCTTGCCTCAGTGGGATGGGAGCACAGACCAGAAGGCAGGTGGGTCAGGCCAAGAGAAATGCTCAAGGGCAGCTGATTCCTATTACTCAGGCCCTGCTTCAGTAGAATCTAGACATGAAGGACCCAGCTGTGATCAGTTGGGGGTGGGGGGGTTGCAATGGCGCTGGAAGGAGAGAGGAAGGAACCATGGTGGGTTGTTGACGAAAAGGTGGATGGTCAAACAAGAACTCAGAAAGCTCCAACCGTCCACTGAAGAGAGAGCTATCGCTAGAAACCGAGCTGGGCTTGGGTTGACTCCACCACACCCATTCCACTGTTGATAACTCTAGACAAACCCAGCGATCTCAGTGAGACTCGGGGGGACTTCTCCAGCTCAGGGGCAAGCTGCAGACAGAAACCTCTTCTGTCTTCAGATGTCATCGCACCGGGGACACCTGGGACAGCCGCACCCACCACGCTAGCAGCCAGATGACGAAACAGGTATCAACGCAGACCGAGGGAAGAAGCGCAAAGAATACGGGTTCCTGGTGGTGTCACTAATCTAAGAAACGCCCACGCCTGGCCTCCATCCGACTAGAACCTTCCAACCGTACCGGATAGCGATGCGTCTTTTAGTTAAGCCTGTCTCCATCAGGCTTTCTGTTCATTGCAGTGCACAGTGCCTCAGTTGACAGAACGTAAGCCCAAGAGAACTGAAAATCAAAGCCAGAGTGTACCTTTATCCACTGAGGGCTATTTCCAACTCCCTCATGGAAGCCCTGGAGCAGCCCCCAACTGCCTACAGGAGCCAGCTGAGTCCACAGGCGTGGAGCTCCCAGCCTCAGCTGTCGGAGTTGAGAAGACGCAGAGCCAGCCAGTCCGTTATGAGAATACATTTGAGGGCTTCCGAGAACACAAATGTTCAGGCCAGTTGGACATGTCCCATTCCCTCTGGGGACCCTCCCTAGGCCTCAGCAGCCAAAACCCCACAGCTGCCAGGCATAGAGCCTGACTCCAAGTGCAGAGTGTTCTATGGAGCCCCTCTCAGAGTGGTATATCCCCTCAACAGCTGGGGCTCTGGGACACTGGTCTCCTGGGAAAATTCATTCCGACACCGTGGAAAGCCTCATTTACAGGCACTGTGTCTCAGAACCCCTTCTTGTGGTGCCCAGGGTAGAAAGGCGAACTGAGCATGACTCTAGCAGAAGTTAGCAGGCTTTCTGATTTGCAGTTTAAAGGCCTTCCCGGTTCTTACACTGTTTATGGCTTATATCTTCCAGTGAAATGGGCAGTCTGAGGAGTGTCATGGTTGAATTCTCACCCCGTCCCCATTACCAGTTACACAGGACACCAGGAGTGGGGCAGCTCACCCAATACGTCTCTTGAATTACTGGGGATAGAAACGGATGAGAGGGGTTCAATTGTGCCCATCGCTGGGAACTGAAGTAGAAAAGGAGTTCAGGTCCTGTCCCTCACGGCCAGTGTGGCTTCTTTCCTTGGCTGGATGAACGCAGGGGTGTTGAGAGCAAGGAGCCAATGCTTATCAGTGAAGAGCGCTGCTTCACAGGAGTCACCTGGCATTTAAAATCACAAACCATGAACCATGTGTTCTTCAGCATGCCGTTCAATGACTGACAGGAACTGATACAAGTTATGGGATGTCCTGACTTCAGGAAGAGGAAGAAGGATGTTTGTCTGTGGATACAGAATGGAGGCTGTGTGTGAGTCTGATCTACAGGCGATGTGGGGACAGAACAAGCCAAGGGGCATCCTGGTCTCAGCAGTCACAGCTCCCCGAAGTACAGGTTCCAGGAGCTGCCAGATTCCTAGAGTTAACTCCATTTGTTGTCTGTCTTCCCAGGAGCCAGAATCCCATCCATGCTAGTCTGGACCCGCCCTCGATGACATCCTAGAAGCTGTAACCACCTCACTCCAATAGAGACACACCAAGCACAAGCACAGTGATTTCCAGTCATCCTCAGAATAGACCCACTGGGGGGAATTTTGCCCTGGGCATCACCACACACTTCCATGAGAACCTCTGGGCAGTGGCCTGAGCGTTAGAACTGTACTAGTTGCAGTTCCCTGTTGCTGCGATAAACACCATGACCAAAACCAGCTTAGGGGAAAGAGAGGGCTTACTAGGCTCACACTTCCACATCACAGCCCCTCGCTAAGGGAAGTCAAAGAAGGAAGTCAAGGCAGGAACCTAGACTCAGGAACTGACACAGACACCATGGAGAAATAAACTAGGTTGCTCTCCGAGACTTGCCGAGTCTGCTTACTCACACACCCCAGGGTCAGCTGCCCAGGAACTGTACTGTCTACGGTGGGCTCCACCCTCCCACATCAACAATCAAGAAAACGCCCTATAGACATGCTCACAGGCCAATCTAATGGAGGTATTTTATCAGTCGAGACTCCCTGTTCCCCTCTTCCAACTGACTCTTGGACCAAGTTGTCAAAACAACAACAAAACAAACAAACAAAAAATCTAGCCAGCACCAAGACATCCCTCAGTGTCCCAGGTGAAGATGTTGATGTTGCTTCACCAGATGTAGACGTTGATTAGGGGCAGAGAACAATTTATTCTTTTGTCTAATTAAATCACTGGTTCTAACCTGGAGCCCTGGAGTACCATGTACTCTTTATTTCTGGTCTCTTCCCTACCACTGTGAAGTAAACAGCTACCATGATATGTTGCCTCATGGCAGGACCGAAGGCAATGGGCCAGCTGATTGTGGACAAAAAACTATGAAACTGAGCTGAAACAAACCTTTCCTCTTTTTAAGCGGAATCACGTCAGGTGTTTTGTGATAGTCAGCTGACTGGTATATCCTCTAAGCTCATGAGCAGTAAGTAAACTGTCTGGTAGGCGCTGAGGATAGAAAAATGAGTGGCATAAAGTCTAGAGCCAACCGACTCCAAGAAGGCTGTTTTCCTCCTGCCGTATTCAATCGTGTTTAATTCTAACCAGATCTGGAGACGCAGATTATCATCCTCCAGATGTAACTCGGAGCGTCTGAAATCTGTAAGAGGGGTTGGATGAGAGCCTCACAACAGTCGACAAATTTCGCTAATGACTGAATTCTTCCTAGGAAAGTCTCAGAGCATTTAAAAAAAAATTTTTTTTAAAGAAATAAGAGATATCGTCCAGAACTTGGCAAGATGGCTCAGTGGTTAGAATAACCAAGGTTCAATTTCCTGCCTCCACCTAGGGTGACTCACAACTCCGGCTCCTGGCAATCCAACACTGTCCTCTGAACTCCGGCTCCTGTGCTGACGTGTGCACGTGCCCACCCACACATAATGAAGAAGAAATCTTAAAAGAAGGGTCTCCCAGGACAAATGTCATTTGGAGAAGAACTTGAGGGACTTGATCCCTCATCAGTGCTGAGGACCGGGTCCCTCTACACAGACTTAGATGCCATGCAAGAATGTGAGTATCCTTTCTCCATTTAAAGTGTGGTTACCACAATTTGCAGCATGTTGAGTAATTATCTAACTGGCAAGAGCCTTTAATGCTACAGAAAAGCGAAGATAATGTTGGTTTTACATGCCAAACACAGTCATAGCACTTGGTTACTCGGTAAGTTCTTGATGAATGACTGAGCTCATTCGTCATGGGAAGGACACTGTGAATGCATGTGAAAGAGAAGGAAAGGAAAACCAGGAGTATGTCATAGTCGGGAATGAGTCAGATTAAGGAGAGGGGGAGAAGGGACGGGGAGAGAAGGGAGAGGGGTAGAGGAGAGGGGGAGAGAGAAAGAGAGAGAGAAGAGAAAGGGGAGGCAAAACCTCGAAAGCAGGAAATGCTATATGGCGCTAGTGACTGGTGAACTCAGAGCACTGAGTACCGCCGAGCTATAAATACAGTCCTATCCAGACCATGTTAGCAAGTTTGCTATTGTTTGTGTCTTGCTTAGACAGGAGCACTGGCTGCCTCTGTCAGCTCTCCATGTGCAACTGTCCCAATCCACTGCCGACTGTAATTAGGGAGTATGGAGGAGGTTGTTGGAGAGAAATCAGCGAGCTGCCCAGGACCTGAGCTGCCGGTTAGTGGCCAGTGACAAGATGGGAACTTCTTAGGGCAATAAAGGAGGAGCTCAAAGTGGCAGGAGACAGATGCTGGGAAACACCCACTGCAGGTACCAGGCACCGTCCGGAGTCTCCATCACTGGGAGCCTCATTTGTGTGTAATTCACAATCATGTTTCCAGCTGAGAGATCCTCAAGGCGTCTGCCCCTCGGCACTCAGAACAGATAAAACACTGAGGTGAGCACCCAAAGAGGTGCTGAATCCCCACCCCAGGGGAACCTTCGCACCCACAGAACCCGGATTTATTTTCTAGAATGTAGAAGTGAGGTTGGCTCAGACCAGAGGACCGAAAAGATGACAATTCAAAGCTCAGTCACTTTGGAGATTTTCAAATATCCCTTTAGTTTCGTTAATTTGGTGTCCCTTGCTAGACGTGTGTGTGTGTGTGTGTGTGTGTGTGTGTGTGTGTGTGTGTGTGTGTGAAGCAAACTAGAGGTGACATGGTAGGTAGTCAGGTCACAGGCCCAGATGTGGGACGGTGTGGCTCGTTTTTTTCTGCTTGTAAAATGGACAATTAACAACAGCATTTATCTCGTATGCAACATTGCTGTGAGGTTTGATTGTATGAACCAGCAGAAAGTACACATAGAGCCAACGCCCAGCAGTAAGTACTGCATAGGGTTGCTATGAGAAATTAATTAAACATCGTGCACCTAAAACCCAGTACCCGGCATGCAGTGCTTACTCAACTGTTGGATAATTGCCATACGGTTATAAAACTGCCGTTGTCATCATCATCGCCTTCATCACCATCGTAACCTTCCACACAGACTCCGCCGTTTCATACAAGCGATGAACATCATGCTGCATTTGTTTTTGTTCCAGCAACTATCCGGTCATGTCTGCCAGCTGAAGGTCTCCCTCTGGCAGCAAGGTGAGAGGCGGGCTGGAAAGGTAGGGTCCCTGCAGAGGTCAGAATGAGCAAGGTGGATGACGGCATTTTCCAAGTCATCCCCGAAGTCCTTTCAGTAGGTCCTAAGTACCTGCAAAGAACTTACTTCTGTGTTTCTCTGCTCTCTTGTCTCTTTCCCTGGACTCCAGGGTCAAGGGTTAACTCGAGAAAAGTGACCATCCATCTAGCAAACCGCCTCTGTCGTTCCAGACTCCAGTGCAGTTTGCTTGACTTAAATATGAAACCCATTTTACTTCTGCTAACGTATCATGCCAAGATATTTTTTTTCCACAGCCTGTCTGAATAAGACATGATATTACACAGAGATAAATTGTGTCAGCCATATGAGGTCGGGGAGCAGGGAGGGAGTGGTAAGGTAAAGATATTCTATACACCCACCCTAATAAAGGTATCTTGGGTACCACTACCATATGGGAGACCTCAAGGGAAGTGGCCTGTGGCCGCCTCCCTGCCCCCACCTCAGTGCCCACCCCTTCCGCCATTGTGTCTAAGTGCTCTCTCTTGCAGGGGGTTTGGGGCCAGCCCACTCATTCCCCACCAAGAGTCAGAAACCTACACCCCAGCCGAAGGACACACCTTCTGAATTCATCCCCGGGCTTGTCGGGGATCCCTGAGTGGCAAAGCGTGCAGAACCAGAGCCCAGACGCTGCTCATCATCCTGTCATCAGGACAAAGGCAAGGAATCCCATTATGTCACCTTCCAAGGCAGGAGACAGCGACAATTTCCCCCTATAAACACGGTACTGACACTGTTATGATGTCTCAAGCACTTCTAATCAGTTTGAAAGTGGAGACACTAGGAAGCTCTTCAGCCCGAGAGATGCCATTCATCTGGAACTGCGGTCTCCTGTTGTTATTGAAATGACCTGGCTCTGAGCAGTGGCTGCACCCGTCTCAGCAAGCAACCATACAGCCAGTGGCGGCATTCTCTGCTCCAAGCCCCTGCAGCTGAACACCGCAGGTCAGGAACATCTAAAGCCAGTTTCCAAGCTGCCGCCTGCACCTCCTTAGGGTCCTCTCTGCACCCTGCCCCCTCCAAGACATAAAAAGGAAAAAGGGTCTCATTTCTGCAGAAAATACTTTTTCCTAGTTTAAAAAAACACAAGCTTTTCTTCCTCTAGTTTCTTGCCAGAAGCAGCGATGGGTTACAGTTTCTCAAGTGTGGTCCACAGTATTTGCTTACAAATGTACTTTGGATTCAACTCTGCTCTCTCACTGCACATTATTTAAAATTAGCAGAGGACTTCGCAGTGGAGAAATCTGGGAGGTCCACTGAGGCCGTACAAGCAAACTGAACATCACTAGGGATGATGGGACCAACTGGCTTCACGAGCATCCTAGAGAGATGTTCCGAGGGCGGAACTCTTCTACAAACCCACTGTGGGCAACGGAGCGGGACACATTGCCAGAGGCCCCGAGAACCCCTCCTTGGTGAGTGTCAGCAAGCAAGAGTGAGGCTCCTGCGCTCACACAGGGGTCCCTGGGCAGAGCCAGGCAGTGGTCGCTGAAGGTTGCTATCCCTGGGTGACCTGGTCTTGACCAGGACCTGGCTTGTGGCGACTGTGTTTGGTGTTCCTGGTGGAAACGGCACAGAGCGTGTAGGTACAAGGAAGGTACTTTCTAGTCTTTCTAAGCAGACCATTGGCAGGATTTTGCAGACCTTCTCACATCGTCCAAATAAACCAGTCATGCCCTTTCCCTCAGGCACTTGGATTGATTTTCTAATCTGATCAAGTGTGTTCAGTAATGGCCACAGGCCTGATGGTTGTTCCTCTTTGAAAATATTATAGCTGAGGCTTCGGAGGATACAGCCTTTGCTTGAGTGGTAGAGGCACGTAGGAGGAGGGAGGGATGGAGGGATGGGAGGAGGGAGAGATGGGAGGAGGAGGATGGAAGGAAGGGTATGGGAGGAGGGAGGGATGGAGGGACAGAGGAAGGGATTGGAGAGGGGGATGGGAGGAGGGAGGGATGGAGGGATGGGAGGAGGGAGGGATGGAGGGATGGGAGGAGGGGGATGGGAGGAGGGAGGGATGGGAGGAGGGAGGGATGGGAGAAGGGAGGGATGGAGGAACAGAGGGAAGGGGGATGGGAGGAGGGAAGGTGAGAGTAGAGTGCAGGTTCCCAAAGGACCCATTCCTGATCAGGTTTGTCCTCAGGGTCCTGGCCATACCTCAGAGCCCGGACCAGGTCCACTCCTGCCAAAGACAGCATGGGGCGAGAAAGACAGGGCAAAGTTGCTGGCTTTCTAGGGACATGAAGTAAGCCTCTGGCCGCTCACACTCTCTCAGAGGCTGAAGCCAAGCCTGAGTCCCTGCAGTGCTGTCCAGCCACCCTTCTGGAGCCCTTCAGAACCCGCTGGCCTGTCAAGATGTCTCCTTTTCCTTCTTTGTCACAGGGACTCCAACAGTATCTGCCTCTCATGGACCTCTTGGGAATAAGTCTATCCTGGGTTCAAATCCCAGATCTGCCTCTCACTGGGGGGTCACCTCGACGCATGTGCTGTTGACTTCTCGGCTCCCTCATCTATAAGAAGAGGGTGACACTAATCCACGTCCCTTAGGAATGTCCCGGGATGGACTGAGAGAATACTTAGAATAGTATCTACTGCATAGCAATGGCTCAGCAGATTATACATATTATGATACTTTGTTAAAAAATAGCCACTGAGGGGCTAGGGAGACGGCTTAGTCGGTAAAATATTTGCCACACAAACAAGAGGACCTCAGGTCCAACTCCCCAGCATAAAAAAAACAAACAAACAAAACAACAACACACATATTTTAAAAAGCCAGCTGCAGAGACACACACCTGTAATCTCAGCACAGGGGACCCCAAGACAGGAGGGGCCCTGGAACTTGGCAGACAGCTACTTAGTCTTGCCAAATAGGTGAGTTACAGGTTCAGTGAGAGACACTGTTTCAAAAAATAAGGGAGGTCGGTAGAGGAAGACACCGAATGTCAACTCCTGGCCTGCCTCCACAGGCTCATGCATACACGGGCAAGTGATATAACCCTGGCTGTCCTGGAACTCATCCTGTAGACCAGGCTGGACCCAAACTCAGAGATCCATCTGCCTGTGCCGCCTGAGCTCTGGGATTAAAGTCGCGCCACCACTACCCAGCCTGACTCTATTATTTCACTTTTCTTGAATGGAAAGACAAAAAAAAAAAATCTTAGCGACATCTCATACCCCTTGTTCTAGGAAGCACTTGGTACATTTCTTAAAGTAAGATTTTTGTCCCCAGTAACTCCCATAATTCTTCCCCCCACAAACTAATCTAACAAAATATTGTCCGTAAAGCTACGATTGTACCATTCTACCTGTACCGTTAAACTTCAGGAAGAAAGTCAGCCTGGTGTATCTGTCTGTCTCTTTGTCTATCTGCCCACGTATTGAGATATGACTTCTAGGGAATGGACTCCTGTGCTTCTGTAGGCTGGAGGTTCCGCAGTGAGAAGCCGCAGGCTAGAGACCTAGGGGAGCGGTGATGATCACGTTCTAATCTGAAGGCCCTCTCTGTTGGCAGAGCACCCTCATTTGAAAGTCAATCATTTCCTTCAAGCTTTCGGCTCATTGGAGGAAGACCATCCACCTCATGGAGGCTAACCTGCTCTACTCAGAGCCCACCAACTCAAATTACTATCTTATATTATAAAAACTACCCTAAACCACCTCCAATAGACTTTAATCAGATATCTTGATATCATGGCCAAATTGACACAGAAAATCAACCACTGCCACGCTCAACATTCAATTGCTCTTCATGCGGTGTGTTCTCCAGACCACTACTTCCACAAGTAATTCATAATCCTGCCTTCTGGGACACCCCTTAATTTTAAAAGATCCAGACTCGGAGGAGGAAGCAGGTTTGAGCCCTCTACTTCCTGCCCACTCTGCTTCCAGACCTGAGGGGGGCTAAGGTCCCAGGTCCTTCAGACTGCCGTGCAAGGACCATCCAAGCACAGGCTACACTGCTGTGGCTTTGGTTTGGGTTGGCTCCGCCCACACTGATTCTCCGGCGCTTTTTTTTTCTCCCCACCTGTGACACTGAATGATCATCAGCCTGGAGCCTAGCAGTACCATTGCCAAGGCAATGGCTCTTTAAGGCCTCACTCCCAGCCTGACATGTCACAAACTACTAATGTTTCCTCCCCAGATCCTAACTGAGGAGGGCAAGAGAGTCCAGCAGAGCTCCAAATGGAAAGAAAGGTTTGTGCTAAAGGCCAGAGGTAAGTGGATGCGAGAGGGAAAGATGGCAGCAGGTTAGAGACACCCAGGAACACACCCTCCTTGGGCACAGCAGACTCTACAGAGGCCTGAGATGTCACTAGCAGACCCATCAGGAGTGGCTAGTGAGATGCTAGAATCTTCTGCTTCAAGAATGCTCTGGCTCTCCTGGCACTAACAGATAGTGGGTAGCTGGGATCTGGGCAGTCAACGCTACGGGGATTAACGCCAGGGATAAAGCCCGTCTCTTGCCTAGGATCCATGGGACCCTAGATGTGACCCCTCACCGCTGAGACAGCAGGCATTCAGGTGTCCACAAAGGAACATGGACAGAACCTCACAATGCAAGTAGAGACAGAAATGGAGGGGCCAGGGGAAAATTGATGCCTCTAAAAAGATGTCCACACAAACCCAAGTCAGGTGTGTTTTCCTCTGTCCCTCAAGGAATACAACTCAGGAGTCTCTGACTTTTTCTCTTCACCCATAGACATCTGGAGAGCGAAGTTTACGTGTATGAGCGACGGCCTTGGGTAGGAGAGCCTCCTGTGCATACCGGGGTCCCCGCCCAACGGGTCTGCTGGGACCTTGCTGCTTTCGTTCTGAACTTCATCATCAGGAAGTCTTCTGAGCAGAGTGTAAGAAGGACGGAGTCCACAGCTCCGGGTTCTCGGCCAAAAGAGCTCCTTTCAGGATTTTCTTCTTCTTTTATTGCTTTCCCACGGAGGATTATAGATAGCTGAAGTTTGTGAGTTAGATTACTTCCATCCATAAAATACGGACTATAAAATCCTTTCACCCTAATAAAAAACATCCTTCTGCCCCACTCTGTCCATCAATGTGTCATATTTAACAGTTACAATTATTGACAGGTATATAAAATGTTTGGTGACAGGGAAAATGGCTTCCTATAAATCGTTTATTCTTTTTTATTGATAAGAAGTTGGTTTCTCGAGCCCCGCCAAGACAAAAAGGACCACAAACAAGAGATCAGATCCATGTACACGGCTTCCTGCAGTCATTCCCACAGCTCTGGGGCCCTGCTCTGGGCCCCGTCTTTTACAGTTCAGCAGCTGTGGGAGCTGGGAGCCAGAGCAGGGTCACGTTACTTCTGGAATGAGGAAAGTCTGATTCTCAGAGCGTTGTCTGCCGTGCCCCTTCATTTCTTCGAGACGCACTGTGCTACTGTGTGTCTATGACTTGAATCTTTAAAACAGAAATTTTCCAACCGCAGAGGAATATTAATCAAAGGATCTGTCGGCATGTAGAACCGGGTGGGCACCGTGTACAATGATAACGGTGATGCGTTAATAATAACCATAACTGTAACTGCTACTTCCACCCAGTGCCTACTGCGGGCCAAGCGTTGACCAAGGCCACAATTTGCAGCTGTACGCTGCACAAAAGTATTTAGCTAAGGGGGCCAGGGGCGGGGGTAGGGGTGGGGTTGGGGGCTCAAATCCACTTGCCAAACCTTTTGTCCCTGTCGAGACTCTGTTGACCCAGAGCAAAGGGCACCTTGCGTGTGATGGCGTCTTGAGTGAGCTAGAGGGTATGTTGATTATTGACACTTATTTCCGATCCCCAGAGCATCAGTGCTCCAGTAAGGAGACTCACGTTTCTCCTGTCTGACAACAGGTCTTCTTCTGCCATGCTGACTCTCCACAGAGGGACTCCACACGGGGAGTATTGTTATTTTAATGCTAAGAACGCAACAATCAGAAATGAAATCGATTCTGGCAGGACTGATTGGTCTAGGTAATGAGTGCCTGATCCGCTAGCCTACCTGTCTATTTACTGGTCTGGGATAACAGAGGATCCATTTCACAAATACCTGCTTGCTTGTTCCTCACAAGAAAGACCTGAGCGGGGTCCGGGGAGACCACGAAGCTGAAACCTACCCTGGTCTCATAGTCTCATGAGAAAGACAAGCTATCTGGATAAAATAATTAGAGTCCTGAAGCGGGTGGGAGCTCAACAGAGGGCTTGTCGGCTCCGGGATGCTCAGCGGCAAGTGAGAGATGCCTTGGAAGACAGGAGAACTGAGTAGCAGAGAGACTATTGGAGAAGAAAATCCAGGCTCTAGGAAAGCTCCACCCTTGGGGTGCAACAGTGCCTCCCTCATTTCCAGTCCCAGCCTCACCTTCTGCCTCCATTTCTCTTGGAATTGTTTGCCCTTCCTCTCCTCCTCAGCCAAGGCTCTGAGGCCGGCACCTTGCTTTGCCCCATCACGCCCACCCAGAAGCACCTATGAACCGAAGAGCATCCTGGTCTCTGCACCTACCTCTCAGGTGAGGTCACGGTGATGCTGAAGATGTCCCGGCTTCCACGTTGGCCTTGTGCCTGTCCCAGACCTGTCCCTAGCATCTCAGCCTTGGAAGCTCTTTTCTAAGCCTTTACCACTAGCAGCTGTCCCCACAGACGCTTTTTCTACTTCCTCCAGTGGAGGCCTGGGCAGCACCACCAGCTCACCCAGGTAGAGGCAGGCCCTCTACCTCCTGCCCAATCTGCCTCCAGACCCTGAGCGGGGCTAAGGTCCCAGGGCCTTCAGACTGTCCAAGCACAGGCTACACTGCTGTGGCTTGGTTTGGGTTAGGCTGCAGGCTCCGCCCACACCGATTCTCGGGTGCTCTTTTTGCTTCTTACCTGTGACACTGTATAATCGTCCCTCTGAAGACCGGTACCAATGGCTCTTTAAGGCCTCACACCCCAGCCTCATGTGTGTCACAAACTACTAGTGTTCCCCCCAGGATCCTAACTGAAGAGGGCGGGGGAGGGGGGCAGCAGAGCTCCCATATACTGCAAAGGTCTGCTCCGCCCTCCCCTGCCTCCCTCGGAGGTGATCGTGACAGCTCACCTTGCTTGCCTCCATCTGCAACCTCTTGCTCCGGTATCCTTTAGTCAGCTGGTTCTTTGTTATTAACGATATTGCTAGTCGTGACCCTGTATGTGAGGGGGTCAGGATGCAGACAAAGCACAGGAATGCTTACCTGGGTTGGGGCAGCTCAGCTTCTTTTTGTCCATCCGCCCCCACTGCTCAGCACCGAACAACCTCCAGCCCCCCCACCCCCCTCCACCCCTGCTATGCCTTGCAGCCTCCTAGGGACAGCCTTCCAGGCTCTGCTCTCCTCTTTCTGCTCACCGCTGGGGTGCTTCCTTCCCAGCATGCCTCTGCTGTGAGCTCTGGCCTGTCTCACTGCTCTGGGACAACCCCGCACAGCTACCTGAATGGGCTATTTTTCTTGTTGCTGTAGCAGAACGCCTGAGGAAAGCAACTTAAGGAAGGAAGTGTTTACTCCGCCCGCTCACGATGAAGGGTGCCGTCACTGCGGGAGGGGGGGGGAGGACGGGGACGGGGTGGCATGACACAGCTGGTCACACTGCATCTGCGATCAGAAAGCAGATGGAAATCAGGAAATCAGTAGTGGGGCCCAGCTCACCTTCTCCTTCTTATTTAGTCCAAACCCCAGCCCCCTGGATGCATGGCTACCCACTTCCAGGGTACGCTTTCCAACCTCAGTTAAACCCATCCAGAAGTCGCCTCACAGCCACGCGCGGGAGCTCGCTGTCCGAGTTGTCGTACTTCATGTCAGGTTGATGGCCAATATTAGTCATCACATCCCCATGTTGCCCCCAGATAGTCAGACTCCAGCAGCCCACACTGCCACTCCTTGGTCTTCCTGTGACTGCGTCTGACACAAGCTCCCACAGGGCAGCTGCTGGGTCCCGATTTTAGAGACCATTGTATTGGCAATGTTCTGGACAACTATGGACTCTTGCCGTGTGGCAAGGACAGTTCTGAACACGTTAGCACGGCTTCCCTTCTCAGTGGTCACTCAGTGGTCACTCACGGTAAGCACGCAGGTATCTCCACTCTCACAGAGGATGAGATAGTTTTTGAGAAACTGAGCACCTCACCCCAGAGCCCACTACTGGCAAAATGGAAGCCTGGTTCAACCTCAGTGTCCGGGAGTAATATTCCCCCTGCCAGCTCTCTCTGTCTTTACCTATCGCAAATGAATGTCTTCCAGATGATTAGCAAAGGCACTGGCTGACGTCTTCACTACCGTGAGCGCCTCTTTCTGTTTAACTTTCACATCTCTGCACCTTATAGCTGGCTAATATGACTATGCCGCAGAAAGCTGGCTAATTTGCATCATAGGATCAGAGAAACTAAGACATTTACCCAAGGTCACAGAGCAAGTAAATGCTGGTCCTGATCAAATCTGGAGCTCTCTAGTAGCAAAGCCCTCTTCCCAGCAAAGAGTTCAGTGCTCCTGGGCGCTTGAGCATACTGATAGATTATCAGCCCTGCACTTCAGAAATGTAAAAGAATCTCTTATTTTTTGGCTACAGGATCAACTCCTTTCAAAGTTCCTCTCACAGGAGTTGAATAGAAATGAAAGCTAAAAGCTGGCCCAATTCTTGTATTTACTTATTTATTTGTCTATTTATTTACTGTATTGTTTTGGCTTTGTGCTTTTTTTTGTGCCTGTAATTTTTTATTGCTTTAAATACCAAAATTCACTCTAGACCTCACTGAGTCTCAATGCGGACTTCAAGTATCTTAACTCAAGCCTCTAGTATTCTAACTCTGCCTCGAGGAGGCATCATCTCCCCTCAGAAGGCCTAGGTCATCCTGTCAGAACCCCAGACCGATGGAGGGCCACAGGGCCCCCCACTGCAGGCACCAGCTTAGAGAGAAGGCAGAAGCAGGAAGACACACAGATCAGATGTGCCCAGGGCAGACAGCACGTGCCTTATTCGTGCTGCTCAGGACAGCGGGAAGCATATCCGTCCAGGACATAACAGTGAGCCGAGGAAGCCAAGAAGCTGCAGCTCCTGGGGTTGTAGAGAAGCTGAGCATCCTTCAAACCTCACCGTGGCTCGAGGTTAACAACAGTCAGACTGAGTTCCCTGAGTGGAACTTGCCTCCCACATATCCTCTCAACTCCACCCCAAAGAACTCCAGCCCGAAGGGGCACCTAGCCTGCCGGCTTTTGAGCCCAAGTCCTGTCAGTGGGCTGACAGGATTCCTTGCTTAAGGGAGGAGACATTTCCTCTCCTTTTACAGAGTGGAGACACTGGGAATCGCATAGCATGCTGGTCAAGACAAGCCCGTGTCTAGCAGAGACGGGAGCTCTCAGAGGCCAGGAACCTGACTCTGGTTTCAGCCTGCCCCTGGAGAGGGAATGGCAGGCCGCTAGCATTCTGGGTGCAGGAGGGCTGAAGCGCTTGGCTGCCTCGGCAAGCGACAGATAGACTGGGAGGGCCGGTTAGATCCAGCGGTCTGGGCCCATCCCTAGCGGGTCCGGCCCATCAGGTCTGGGGCAGAGGGGCCCATGGATTCACCCTTGGAGTGAGTTCCCAGAGCATTTACTCCTCTCAGCCCTCCAGTGTGGGACTCCAGGAACTAGTGAGGAGTTAAAACATTACAAAGGTCTGCCTTTGCAGATCTCTGTGAGGTCAAGGCCAGCCTCATCAAAGGGTTCCAGGATGGCCAGAGCTACATAGTGAGAACCTGTCTTAAAAAAAAAAAAAAAGAAAAGTAAAGAAAAGAAAGGAAGAAAAAGGAAAAGGAGAGGCCTGCCGTGTGTGACACATTTGTACACCGCCAGAAGGTACCCGGCTGATAGAATGGGGGTGGGGGTGGTGATAACAAATGTCTCATTTAACGAGCCAAGCTGTGTGCTCTGCCAGAAAAGGGTCTTGCGGAAGGAACCAGAGAGGACTCCCTTAGAAACTAATGGACTCCAAGGAAGGACCGTTGTCCCATCACTAAAGCATGTGATGATAGGCAGGGGTAGCTTTAAATAATTGCCCTGTGCCCACCAGTCCAAATAGCAGGGCATCAGATGTGTGCCTAATCTGAGACCCCTAAAAAAGTCGCGGGGTCCCAGGAGTTTGGGGTGGTCAGTAGGGAGGAGGGGGAAAGGCTGGTATCCCCAGTTCTTGCCCCACATAGTGGCTCTGTCAAACTAAAGAAGAAGCCTTAGGAACAACCAGGCGGACTCCCTGTGGCCCCCTGCACAACCTCAGGCCACCAGGCAGGGAACTGCAGAACAGAAAGAAGGATTCGTAGCTAATGTGTGTACCAACTGCTAGACATGCTCCCAGGAATGCCTTGCGCACTGGCAATCGAGGGGAAAAAAACCCCTACTCTCTGAGCCACTTTCCCTTAGCCACTAGCCTGGCCAGTAAATGCTCCATTCCTCTCCGTCTGCTGTCCATGGCAGGTGACCCTCGGGGCTGGCAGATGGTCCCTCTAGGAAGCCCACTCTGCCTTCTGCCAGCTGAACACTTGTTACCAGGAGGCAGATACAGGCTTCCCGAAGCAGGTGGGGACCAAGAGTCAGCTACGCAGGTTCCAGAACCTCCTGACACTAGCTGTGCATGTCACAGAAACCAAATAATTTAATTAACTCTCTTGTAACTGGCTAAACACAACGCAAAAGGTACTTTTTTGTCTCTGAAAGTTAGGTTGGCTGCTTTGGAGAAGTCCGGTGACAGCCGGTTTCCTGTCCAGTTAGACAGAAAAGATATATGGGATGTGTGGGAGAGACCAAGGTGGAACGTGGGCACCTTCCCGACTCACAGGCTGCCCACCATCGAGCATCCACCCTTGAGAGATGCCGAAGGTAGAAAAAGGGGGAAAGGCATTGTGGGAATGGTCTCCCCGAAAGGATGCGGGAGCAGGAAGCAGCCAGACCTTGTGTCTGAAAACCAAGTTTGGTCCCCAGTCGAAGGGTGAGGGATGATAACCAGAATTGTGTCTCAGTCAATGAATGCAGCAGAGAAAGCGTGGAAGGCAAGGTAAGCCGGGTACGGGCCCAGGTCGCTTTACCCCTTTTTACCCCTTTTCGGTTGAGCAACCCGGTCAAATAGCTACCTGAGAGCTTCAGGCTCCTCACCTAGGAGACTCAGGTGCCAAACTCAGCCGAAAATGGGGATCACCTGCTGTTTGCAGGCGGTACTCACCGGCTTCCTCACCGGCTCCCTCGGGTAATTTCTCCCTCTCTTGACAACCCCAGCCTGAGGCTTTCCCAAGTCAGAACAGAGGCCTTGGCATAGATATATCTTTTCCTACCATCTGCTAGGACTCAGCACAAGGACATCACCCAGTCCAGGTATGGACACCGGGGCCCCTAAGACATGATCCCAGAGGACCATCGGTTATCAAGGAATTACTTCTCTCTTCCCCTTGCACAGCTGTTGTGAGTGTTGCCCTGCAGCTCACAATGTTGAGGACAGCCAGAAAAATCAGAGGCAAAAAACAAACCAATAAACAAAGATAACGATGCTCAGAGTGAACCTTGTATAAAATGATGGACAGCGTTTGAATCCTGGATCAAGCCAATCCTGAAACTGGACTTTCTACTCTCAGAACTTGCCACTACAGTTCCTTTTTACAACAGCTTCTTGAGGCAAACCCGTGGAGGTGATTCGGGAGATGACCCCAGGAAGATGCAGGAACGAGCCAGGGTAGCAAAGAGACACGCTAAGGCAGGGGTTCTCAACCTGGTGGGTCCCGACCCCTTTGTGGGTCCAACGACCCTTTCACAGGAGCCGTCTAAGACCATCTGCGTATCAGATATTTACGTGACGATTCACAACAGCAGCAAAATCACAGTGATGAGGCCGCAACGGAAATAATTTTATGGTTGGGGGGTCCCACACATGAGGAACTGTGTGAAAGGGTCGCAGCATCAGGAGGGGTGAGAACCACAGCGCCAATGAGTGTCACAGGCCTGTGAAAGGATTCTGGAAACTGTGCAAAAGACCTCACCGTGTCCTACCTGGGACAAAAGAGAAGGGAGTTTTAGCCACCAGCGCCCACCTGTCCCTGGCTGAAGGCTGCACGTGAGTAAGGATGAAGAGCATTTCAGGGGTGGTCTGAGAACAGCCCGGGCAGAGTGGACTCTGCCTCCAGAAAACAGAACCAGAAGAGTTCAAGCCGGAAGCCAAGGCGACAGCCATAGGAACATGGGAGCAAGCTGGCAGGGTACACTTGTTCTTGGGTCACCATCGGCGGCAGCACAGGCTTCGCAGGTCCAACCCTAAGTACAGAGCCCAGAACCTGTAGATCATAATTTCTACAATGCCACCATCTCCATCAGCCACACACCCACCATGGCTGCTGACCAGCGGTGGTCGGCATGGAGACGCAGGGTGTCCTCTATCACCTGTGCCGTTTCTTGTAACCTCAGGCCCCTGTATGTGGAGGTATAGAAGGTGTATCCATGCAGCCCAGTTTCTCAGAGACGTGTGCTGAGCACACCTCAGGGAGCCCCACACTCAGGGAGCCCCACACATCTGCTCGGCCCTCCCTGCAGCAGAGGTCCCAAGCCAACCAGAGCTAAGGCTCCCTTCAGGAGTCACCTGTCACCAGCCTCCCTCGGCGACCACAGGGAAGAACACAGTGAAGCAGGCAGCCCTGGCTACAGATGTCAAGACACCAACAAAGTGGAAGCCGACTTTTTTCTTTCCTTTTCCTTTCCTTTTTATTTTCCAACCTTAGTTTCTTAAAAGTCTGAGTGAAGAAACTGACAGAATATTGAAGACCGACTCATTAATAATCAACGGATTAGAATAAGTCATGCTTAAATTACTTCAAGAGTTTGTCCTGGAGTCTTACTCTGGTAGCTCAAACCTCTGTCTGGAAAGAGGCTTTGAGATCAGGTGGGGCTTTTGCCGTGGATCCGGAGTTGGGACAGGAAAGGCATGTGAGTCTGACCTGGGCTGTACCTGTTAATATGCCAAGATAGGCTGTCTTCTGCCTGCGTGCTGTCATGTCTGAGCTCCAGGGGATGCGTCCTACATGCTTCTGTGAACACTCTTCCTAAACCATGAGCTAGTGACTACTGTCGGCTCTATTTAACAGATGAGGAAACTGAGACGCCCAAAGAGCAGAAGCTAGTGAACGGTAAAGCCAAGCACTGACCCAACAATTCCAACATGGTGTCCGTGTCAGTCAGGCGCTCTCCCCGAAGCCAGGAGACTGCTCATTTCTACTCTAACCAGCCACACCTGGCCTGCCGTCCCCACCCCACCCCACCCCGCAGCCCTAATGCTGTGCCTGAATGAAGAACACGGTGGTTCCTGTTGGCTCACTGTTTGGGTCCCCTCAGTCATCATATCTGGGCATCCTTCGAGAATCCCCTCTTCTCCTACAGTTCTCTTCTTTAAGCTTCCTCTGGGTCTGAGTGACAGGCATTCTGTCTCATCAGTCCCAGGAACTGTATGCTGCACAAAAAAGCCCAGGGTCCAAGCGATGAAGGCAAAACCGTTTGATGAAATCCGTGTAGAGAAAGGCCTTAGCAGGGACTCTGTCGGGAAAAGGCCCCTTTCTCTCTCGGAGCCTGGGCTTCTCTCGCCTCTAAACTTGGCTGAGTTGTTGCAAGAGCAGGTGGATGCCAAGTTCAAGTCACAGCCGGAAGGGCTTCCATTAAACGCTCTCTCCTTTCGTCTTCCTAGAGGAAAGAAACAGGGCATGTGGAAGGTTAATGATCTTCCACTTCCAGGAGGAGTAGAAGCAGTTTTGCTGATGTCATGAGAAACACGTCCTCCGCGGGAATGAATGCTGTCTGAAGCAGGAACTCAGCGCTACGGATGGTGTGGGAGTTACCCAGCTCAGGCTTCCTGCAGGTCGCTGATGAGGAATGATGGCTTCTGCTGATTTGGCAGGAAAATGCAAGAGGAAGAGCCTCTGCTGGGTCTTCACACCCTCAGCCCACAGGAGCACCTCCTGGGACTCCAGCTTTGGACTGGACATGAACTCTGCAGTTTGTGAGTTTGTTTGCTTTGGGCAAATAATCACTTCCTTCTTCTTAGAAGATAGAGCAAGCTTCCCAAGCCCAGGCAGCAGGAATGTGTGGGGTAAATAAAGCAGAGGGGGCCTGAGCTCTCCCACTGAGCCCCCAAGAAGCGAGCCTGGCCCTTAAGAAACCTGGCCTTCAGTTTCCTCCAACCTCTCAAGGAATCTCGAGATAGAGTTTGAGTCTCCATGGCTACTGCACAGGGTCTCCAGAAGCTGATGTAAAATTCCTTTGCAACTTGGCAGAGTTTCCTACCAACCAGGAAGTCTGCATTCTTCTCTTACCAATAACACGCCAGTGCCGCCCCAGTTCCAGGGCCCTGTGTCGTCCCCTTTGCCTATCCCTCTCATGGCGCTCACACCCCACTTCCTGCTGGAAATCCCCTGGAATTGCCCTGAGCTGCCTGCTCACAGACCTTAACTCTCTGCCACTGTTCACGACAACCAGTCTCATGTCTACAGCCCTACGTTGTAAATCACTGCTGGCCGGGATTTAAAACATAGCCTACCGGTATGTGAGAAATTTACAGGCTTGGTTTTATTTAACTCTTCACGATCCGTGTAAGGTAGGACCTTTCATTTCCCCATTTCGCAGATGAGGAAATGAATGTAAAGGGCATACTCAAGGTCATGGGGTGGAACTAGGGCGGTGGGGGGGCCAGTAGCCCACCTGGGTAGTGGCCCAGCTGTGAGTCTTACAAACACTGAAATGCTAGATTAGTGTCTAATAGGTGGATGGACACACAAGACTGCAGATTCTTGAGACCTGCCCCAGATTTCCTGAAACAGAAGCCCCAGGGACCCAGCAGTTTGTGGAGGTTTTTCTGCAAGTGCGTGCGTTCGTGGTGCGTGCGTGCGCGGGCGTGCATGCATGTGCACATACCTGTGCGTGCCTATAACGGCCAGAGATTGGGTGTCTTCAATTGCTCTCCACTTTGTTGTTTAGAGACACAGTCTCTCACTGAACCCGGGCCTCACAAATTCAGCCAGACCAGCTTGGCAGCCAGCCCCAGGGACCCTCCTGTATCTATGTACTGGGCACTAGGATCACAGGCACGTCGGTCTGCGCCCGGGTTTTACGTGGACACTCGGGATCTGAACTCAGGTCCTCACGCCTGCAAGATGAGCCCTTCATCCACCTTGCCATCTCCCCAGCCCCTGAATTGTGTTTTTAAAGACTCCGCAGATTTTTCTCATGTTTATTGACGTTCTAGACTCCTCTGACAAGACCGGGCATCTCCCACCGATCCTTTCCTTTCACGGTTTGCCACGGCTGAGGTAAAAGTTTGGATGCGTCCCCTTTGGCTGAGGTGCTGAAAGCCTGGTACTCAGTTGTGGGGTGTGGGGGTTGAAGATGCGTAACCTTTGAAAGTTAGAGCCTGGGGCTAGGTGATTAGGTGACCGGCCCTGGGAGGGATCCATGATGGTCTCACGGAAGGTGTCAGTTCTCAAGGGAACACGCTGTTACGGAGTGAGTCCACCCAGTATGTGGCTGTTTTCCTTTCTCCTCTTCGACAGATGCCACCTTCCTCTGAACACCCCTTCTCTCACACACCCCTGCTGTGCGCACAGATGCCAATCATCAAACTGTACCTGCAGGCCCATCCATCCTGGAGGCCAAACGCATAAGGCCAATCAGCCTTCGACTTTCAGCGCCCCAAATGGTTGAGCTTTCTTAAATCCCCTTTCTTTGATTTTTATAAAAAGATGTATTTATCTCATGAGTATGTGTGTCTTGCCTGTATGGATGTGTACGCACCATATGTGTGCCCTGTGCCCACTGAGGCCAGAAGAGGTCACTGGATGCCCTGGGGTTAAAGATGGTTAGAAGTTGCCCTGCGGATGCTGGCTCCTCTGCAGGAACAACTGCTCTTAACCACTAAGCCCTCTCTCCAGCCCCTAAACCTCTTTTCTTTAGATCCCCCAGCACCATGAATTCAGTTATGGAAAAACAAAATGGACCAAAGGATAGATAGTAAAAATCCAGGACTCCGTTGATAAGAGCGAATACCGGGCTATAATGTCGGCATTTGAGCACAAGATAGAAAAGAAATTGCCACAATTGTTATTGATGAACTTCAAGAAGTGACAATAGTTGAGTGTGGTTAGCTGTACAAATGTAATATGAAAATGTTTAAATTCATCAGGGAAGAATCATTTGGCTTAACTGAAGTTCAACGTTAGCATTATCTAGCATCAGATCAACTGCCGATGGCTACTTGTTTTACACACACACACACACCTTTTAAAACACCCTGTACAAAGTGCCTAGTAGCTCAGACTTAGCCCGCCTGTGGTAAGCAAGCCCTCGACTAGACCACCAGGATGGACACTGGGTACACTGGGTCAGTTCTTGTCTACACCAAGCAATCTTCGTAACCCCCCAGGCTGGTGACGCCACCCCTCTGACACCGCACCCTCCACCCCAACCCCAAACAGTTGTTCAGTGGGATTGACAGATTTGCGCAGGCATTTTGGCATCCTGTAACTCTCTAGGTGCTGCGGTGAGTCAGGCGGCCCTTGCTTTACATAGCTCCCTGAGAGGGAAAACAGCTGTCCAGCCAGGTGGCTGAGCAGCTGCAGGGAAGCCCTCAGCTCTGCTCTGCTGCCACCATGGCTTCTGTCCCGTCCTTGTCTGGCCCCTCCCGGATGTCCCTGGTACCAGCATCAAGTGGCCAGCTTCTCCCTGTTGACTTGATTACTGCCGGGATCTGAAAGGATATAAACTGACCTCCCCTCCTCCCGCCTTAGCCCTTGGACCTGGCTCTCTCAGCACCTATGTGAGCTTGTGGCTTGATGCGGGAGCAACTACAGCGAGTTGAAACGAAGAAGAAACAAGAAGCTTAAAACCTGTACTGCCCCATTAAAAAGGTGAATTGACATAATAAATGGCTACTGGTCTTGGGTTGAATTGTGTTGCCCAAAACAGTGCGTTCAGTCCCTAACTCCCTGTGCCTGGAGTGGCCTTATTATAAAACAGGGCTTTTGCAGATACAGTCAAGAGAAGGATCACGCTGAATTAGGATGGAGCTTCACTAATGACCAGTGTCTCTGAGAGCAAAGGGAATCTGGACACAGAGACGCGGAACAAAGCAATTATCACAGGAAGACAGGTAGATCTTCACGTGGGGCATCTCTGTAGGCAGAGCATCAAAGACGGCCAGCAACAACCAGGGAGGTGGTACCACAGAGCCGGTGCTCCCTCAGAGCTCCCACCAGAGGCTATGAGTCTACGCCCTACCACCGGAGCTTTGAAAGAAAATATCTGTGTGGCTTTAAGCAATTCCATCAGTCGTGTGGTTTTATAGTCCCGAGCACAGCTCAGCATGGCAAGACATAGCACAGAGACACTGAGGCTTTCAAGAGTCATCTGACACAAACCTAAGCGAGAGGAAGCAGATTTTAGAACTCATATGGGAATTTAAAAACATTAACATCCAGACACATTGTAAAGGTGGATAGAATATGCAATCTGTTATTATCGGTCTCTGGGCAGATACTAAAACGAACCATGGCGGGTTCATGGTCTTTTCCCTCTGTGTGGATGTGAGAGAGAGAGAGAGGTGAGGGAGGGAGAATGAGAATGTTTACAGGGACCAGAAGAGGGCAAAGGATCTCTGGAGCTGGAGTCACAGGAAAACCTGAGCCACCGGATATGGGTGCTGGGACCTGAACTCTGGCCCTCTGGAAAACAGGAAGTGTTCTGAACTGTGGAGCATCTCTCTAGCTCCCTAAATAGAGTTCTAAAAACAAATAAAACAAACAAAACAGCAACAACAAAGGAAAATTGGATTAAAAGAAATAAATAAAAGTAGCAGTATAATTTTTACCCTGAACACACACACACACACACACACACACACACACACACAATCATTATGTCAGAGCTATTGTCAAGTAGGTCTGAGAGACACCTTGAAGGCCCGGATACTAGATTGCTTAAGAGATTCTCGGGAAGTCACTGTGAGGGCAGCTAAAATCCAACCAGACATCAAGCCCTCTAGAATCTGGGAAGGGGGTTGTCCTTGTTATTTTAGTAACTATGTAGGCCACCTTCCCACCCTACCTGACTGAGTAACCAATAGCCTGAGTAGGCAATCACCCCAGGACTGTATGAAATTTAAATTTCATTTTAATTAGTTTGTACTTTTGGAAAATTCTATATGAGAAAAACTGAGTCGGGCCTCGTCTGTCGGGAAAGAAGTCTATTAATAATAACTAAGAACAGTTCCTGCACAGCTGGTATTACATCAAATCCTTCACACTGGCTTTGCTAGCTCCTTCAATACCGAAATAGCATCACTACCAGAGTCCCCATTACTGTGCTGGTTTCATAGGCGAGAGAACTGAGACTCGGTAACGTAAAGTATTGTGTGTAGTGGAACATTTGAAAGAAGTTTCTATTATTTTGGTTCCTTTAAAACGTAAAATGGTGTTCGGATTAGGCGTTCCCACCCCAGCTGTGGTATAGTTGTTTACGAGTTGGGTTTGGAATGCTTGATGCAGGTGGCTACAATTTGGTTAGGTGTAGTCGTCCTGGCACCTGTAGCTTGTGTTGGGGCTTGGGTGCCACTTGGGTTTATGGGAACTTTTGGCTTAGGGCATAAAAAGTCTGAAGCCCCAAGAGTTGGGGTGGGCATTGGTTGGTAGTTCATTGGTTGGGTTGCTGCCGTTTTTGTGATAATTCCTAAGAGAACAAAGGTTGGAGAGATGGAGTTTACATACCGTGAGCTGAGATGCTAGTCTGACTCACTGTCAGCTAGTTCTCTTCAAGCTTAGGACAGCCTAACAGAGGCTGTGAAGATTTCTACCTTTCTCTTTATGTATCAAGGCCGCCTGCAAAAGCGGTGAAGATAGCGCCCTGCTACAACTGTCGTAAGTGACAGATCTGGAATCCCAAAGGAGGAAGTCCAAGTCTCCGTCGCCCATCGCCGGTCGCCGTTCTCGAGGGCTGGGCTGAGGACCTCAAGGCGTCTCCACTGCAGAGCAAGATCTGGAATTTCCCTTTTCTCAAGCTGCGAATGTGTCAAAATGCCTCCTGAGTGCATCTTGTAGGTACAATTGATTTAAAAACCGAAAGCCAATTAATAACCCAAGGAAGAGTCCCAATTTTAGAGCTGAAGATGGCTAGCTTGTAGCCTAAAAACACTCTCCCTGGCAATCACCAGAGGAGTCTCTTGTCACCATAAGACCTGGCATTAAGGGATTGTTCCTGAGAAGCGCACTCCTCTTCAAAACATGGACACAAAGCCTGATGGGACCGCCTCACTCCAGGCTTACACTTCTCTTGCATACCTGTGTTTCTTTCCTCCGTTAATGTCCTCCCTCTCTCCTCCCCTTAGTTCTATTTTGCCTTTTTGTGCTCTATTTTTATACAGTGTTAAACTCCCTGGCCTGGGAACTTGGCTGCATTTCAGAATCACCTGGAGATCTTGGGAAAATTCCAGCTGTCCAGGATGCTCACCTGACCAGTGGCATCAGAGTCTCCAGGGGAACAAGCCTCAGTTCTCCAGCAGCTGAGGAGTCCCAGAAGCCTTCCTGGAAAAGATGTGGGGCCGTAAATAAAATACAGCCCTAAACCACACCGAGCTTCTGACAGGTCACTTGCTGCCGCGACAACCATGGACCTCAGTTTTCCTGTTGTTTATGTTTCCCCCGCCCTTTGGCTTCGAGGTGCTGGTATGAAGAGCAGCTACAGAAGTCTGCATCTCCCCGGCTCCTCTCTGCTTCTTCCAAGGCCCACTTCAAGCCAACCCACCCAGCTCCTCTCAGCGGAACTCGCCTCCCTCCCTGCTTGCTGGGGGACCGCCCGACTCCCTACAATTTCCCAACATCTGTGCCTCCACCCAGGACTTAAAAATCAAACCCCAAACCACAGCAAACCACTCTTCTGTAATTTGCTGAGCCACTAGGCTAAAAAAGAGACTAAATACACACACACACACACACACACACACACACCCCTACACACACTTTTTTTTGTTGTTGTTTAAATGATCTGCGAAACAAGCCAAAGTTGTGGTTTCGTTTTTCGGAAACAGTTTAGTACTGTAGGTTAATGTAGGAGCAGAGGCAATATGCTCGTATAAGTAGCTAAGACTGTATTCACTTCTAGTGATATCAGTCACGTGCACACATAAATAAACTGGGCCAGAGCTAATTGGACCCAATAATGCAATGGGTTGATCTTAGAATAGCATGTAGACCAGGCTGGCCTCGAACTCACAGAGATCTGCCTGCCTCTGTTCCCGAGCTTCCTGAGCGCTGGGATTAAAGGCGTGTGCCACCAACACTGGCCTTGTATTTTTCTTTTACTTGGATTTCTGTGCATCTCCTCTTGAAATACATACTACCATGCCCATCTGGTTTCCTGTATCTCAGCACCTGCTCCAGAGCCTGACATGTGCATGCTGTCCTTAAAATATCCACCGTCTGACCAAATAAATGAGGAGATACACATTTGAATGCTACCACTGGTTATATCAGACATTCAGACCGTGCAAACGCTGGGCATAGTTCTCTATGCGCCTGAATCATTAATTCAGTAACATTTCAGCCCGAGTCTTTCCAGGCCCAGGATGGAGGTAAGGGTATCCCAGACAGAGAAAATACACATGCAAAGCCCAGAGCTGTGAAACCACAGGACAAAATCAGCAGCTCACAGCCAGCAAGAAGTGGTAGAGAAAGGCCCGTAGATGTGTTTAGAGACAAGCTGGAAAGGCAATGAGAGGCTTGGAGGCAAATATGGGATTTCATTCTGTGGTTAAGAAAAAAAAATTGGAGATTGGAGAGAAGGCCTGTCCTCACCTCGGGTTTCATAGCAACCGTGGCTCACATGCAGGAGCCGGATCCGGGGCACTGTTCTCTGTGCCGACATTTCCACACCCCGTGGGTACCCCTAGTGGTGCACAGTGTCTGTTTTGATCGTTGGCTGTAAGTACTGACCAGCCTATGGCATGCCTGGTACTCGGTCCTGTGTTCTCTTGGGTGCGTCTCCATAGATGTGAGACTAACTGGGGATTGATAAACTGAAGAAAGCTTGCTCCCTGTGTGGGTGCACCTAATGGAGCTAAGACAGGGTCTGCAGAAAGCAAAGAGCCTGGCCCTCTTCTGAGTTCAGGGCAACTTTTCCTGCCATCAGGTTGGAGCTGAAACAACAGCTTCCCTGGTCTCCCGTGTGCTGACTCACCCGCAGGTCTCTGGACCTGCAAGCCTCCATAACTGCGTATAACTCTCTATTAACTCTCTATAAACCTCTTTCTATATTTGTAAAGAGGCCATAGGTTCTGTCTCTCCAAAGACCCTGAGCACTAAAACCAGATCTTGACATGGGGTAAGAAAAGAGAGAAACAACGTCAGAAACTCCGAGGGAAAGGGGAGGAGAGAGGCGGGAAGAGATGAGTGAGGGCAGAGAGACAGCCAGAGGTCCCCTCTCCCACTGGCCTCCGGGCCACTCACAGGCCCCAGTGCCCGAGGGTCTTGGATGGCCGTGGGCACCAAGGGCAAGGGACAAGCTGGACCAAGCCCCGCCTCCAGGTCCTGGATGACAGCATCCATCCTCACTCCTTTAATGGTCTGCAGTCAGGCCACTGACAGAGAGGCTTGGGCTGTTGCTTTGGGGCTTTAAAAGATAGGACCCGGACGGGCGCATTAGCAGCACCTTGTAAAGGTTTACCCTCTGTAGTCTTTTGTCCCTTCTTCTGACACCATAGTGGCTGCAAGGGGCAGGTCTGGGCTCGTGGGCAGCTTGATGCTCATGGTTCTGGGTATTATTATTATTATTATTATTACATCATTATTATTATTTTGGTTTTTCCGAACAGGGTTTCTCTGTTGTAGCTCTGGCTGGCCTAGAACTCACTCTGTAGACCAGCCTGGCCTTGAACTCACAGAGACCCGCCTGCATCTGCCTCCCTAGTGCTGGCACTAAGGCGGCCGCCACCACCAGCAGTGGTGGGTTTTGTAGAAGTCATGTCAGAGTCTAAGTCTTTGTCGCCCCAGCACAGGCTTCTGGCTTCTGGCTTCTGGAATCTTTGTGGCAGCGTGCACACCACCTGTCCAGGAGTACAGAAACCCTAGCTTTGGAGTTAGGACATCTTCCCTCTATAATTATACCCAGGGGTAGATCTCCTACAGTCCCTAATGTCTGAATACATTCCCTCCCTCCCTTCCGTCCCTCCCTCCTTCCTTCCTTCCTTCCTTCCCTCCCTCCCTCCATTCTCTCCCTCCCTCTCTCCCTTCCATCTTTCCTTCCTCTTTCTTTGGCCTTAATGACACTTCACAACCTGATAACAAACTACCACATCAAACTCCTCCTGTTTGACTTACTAGGCTGGTTGTAGCTTTCTTTACCAGACTGCTAGGGGTCTGGAGCTCAGAGCCCCTCCAGGGCTGGTTCTCTGCCTGGTTGATAATCACCTCTGTCTCTCTTAGGAACCCCAAATTGAATTAGATTAGCAATGATTCCTAACCTTCATATTCCTAATCTCTTTGCACTTCCCAGGTGTGACAATTCTGGCCAACCAAAGGAAGAGTTTTCTGGGATTTCAAGGCAAAATTTTCCTTTCCCCGTAAGATGAAGCAGATTTGAGTGCGGCCGCCATTTCCAGCCTTCTCTATTCTGAGTCAATGTGTGATGCTCCGACCCGCAGCAGCCTCTCTGTATCCCTGCAGAGAACCAAAGCGGGAACCCTCCAGAGACGACACGGTGGAAACGGGGTTCATGAGGTCCACACCGCAGGACCAGCTCAGCCCTCCTACATCCGGATGGCAGTAGCATCTCTACGACAGCCGAGAGTTCCAGAACGTTCCCTGTATCCAGGTCTTTTTAGTAACTCTCGCCTTGATCTGACCACGCAGGAACCCTGGAAACTGCTCTCCAGCTCCCATCAGCCATTTCGTACACACTCAGGGATTCTTCTGAGAGGGGAAGAAGCAGACTCAGAAAACGGATAAAGGGAGATTCCCACGAACGAGGGAGTCACCAGAGGGGCAGAAACGGACAGCTGTGGCCCGCAGGGTTTGGCCTCCACGCTCTCATTTCAAGTTGCCCTTTATCAGGGCTCACCACACAATTCTTATTAGAGCCTTGGAGATGCAGCGGGGTAGGTCAGAGACAGAGTATTTGGGTCAAAGCCAATCACGCAGCCCGCCACCGATCCTCTCCTCCTCCTCTCCTCTCCTCTCCTCTCCTCTCCTCTCCTCTCCTCTCCTCTCCTCTCCTCTCCTCTCCTCTCCTCTCCTCTTCTCCCCTCCCCTCCCCTCCCCTCCCCTCCTCCCACTCCCCCACCCCACCCCCGCCCCCAGCAGCCAGGGTTGGCTGCGCACCCATGCTCCCAGGCCCAGTGCTGCCCCCCTGCTCACCTTGCTGTTCCTCCTGACGAAAGCCCTGGTGCATCAGTCCTCCCAGGATGCTGCCCGCCCGTGCTTCTGTTAAGTGGACGTCTCATTCCCATGGCATACAGCTGCTGTGCTGACCAGGTATCTCCAAGCCAAATCAGAATTTAAAAATCCTTACATTCCTCCTGCAGTAACCGAATGCCTCCCCCCCCCCCCCTCCCGTTCACCTCCCGGGGCCGTGGTTCTTTAAGATGCCTGGCCAGGGCAGAGGGAGGCCGACCCCAAGGGTCATGTCCACGGGCCCTGTTAATGAGAGCCCTGTTTGTGAAGACAGGGAGGGAATGAGGAGAAACCTCATTTCTCTCCTTCGATTTGTTTTTTAATCAAATCAAATTCTTAATTACATTTGGCTGGAATGAAATTATGCCTCTGAAGAGCTTCCAGATGGAACTTGGAAAGTGACTTGACTGAACTCTGCAGCCATTCAGAGTTTCCTCCCGAAGGAGCTGCCAACGTGCGCCTTTGGGCTGAGGGGCAAAGGGTAATTACCTCCCCCAAAGTTTGAGAGACTGCCAAGGCTTCAGATAGGTGGGTACTGTCTGGCACACCCAGCAGCTGAGCAACAGCAGGCACCAGCAACCTCTCCGGGCCTCACTTCCTCAGCGGATCTGTCTTGCCTCTAGAGTTATCAGGAGTATTAGATGACGCGGCTTCTGCATAGCCTCCATTTCCTTTGCCTTCTCAGAGGCAGTGTCTGTCTCTGTGTGTCTGTCTGTCTGTCTGTCTGTCTCTGTCTGTCTGTCTCATCTCTCTGTGTGTCTGTCTCTATCCCTGTCTCTCTCTCTCACTCTGTCTCTCTCTGTGTATCTGTCTCTATCCCTGTCTCTCTCATTCTCTCTGTCTCTCTGTGTCTGTCTCTTTATCTCTCGCTCTCTTTCTGTGTCTGTCTCTTTGTCTCTCTATCTCTTTTTCTCTATCTCTCTCTGTCTCTGTTTCTCTCTTTGTCTCTGTCTCTCTCCATCTCCTCTCTGTCTCTCTCCATCTCTCCATATCTCTGTCTCTATCTCTCTCTCTTCTCTCTGCTATTCAACACTATCTCTGGAAGTTCTATTTTAATAAAGCAAACATAAGACAATTGATTGTTGCAGCTCCAGGATCCCATTTTCAAGGGATGCTCAGAGTCCCTCCTGCCTCCAGCATCACGGTTTGAGGAGACGAGAGGCAGGAGGGCAGATCTGGCCGTGCGTGGTGCTCACTTTTTTTTCATCGCATAATCATGAAAATCATACGTAAGCATCAGATTCCTGAAATGTGATAAAGTAACCCCCTAACCAGAAGGGAGGGGCTTGCAGGACTGGAGTGGAGGTGAGAGTGCTTTCTCTGAGAGGATGAGGACCCAAGTTTGAATTCTGAAGCAGGTGAGTCCTGAGCTTGCCGACCAGGCAGCCTAGCAGAAATGACAAGCTTCTGGATCGGTGAGAGACCCTGTGGCAAAGCATCGAGGCAGAAAAGGATAGCAGAAGCCGGCTGCTGTCCTGACCTAGCTTCCATATTCATGTGCACACGGCATGCTTGTCACCGCCATCACCAAAACTACCACCACCATCAACACCACCATCACTGACACCACCATCACCACCATCACCACCACCATCACCATCACCATCACCACCATCACCACCATCACCACCATCACCACCACCACCACCATCACCACCATCACCACCACCACCACCATCACCACCATCAAGAACACCACCACCATCACATCAACACCACCACCACCATCACATCACCACCACCATCACCATCGCCACCACCACCATCGCCATCACACATGCCCAGAGGAAGAAAGTGTAAGCTTTCACAGGCTCACACACACACCCATCACCCCAAGCAGCTAAGCAGACAGGCAAGCAAGGGGTGCAGAAGCGTTTCTAGCAGGGCAACATGTCGTCTTGGCAACCACCCCGGCCATCCTAGGTCCATGACATATGCCATCAGGAAAGCTTCCGGAAGGGCTTGCGCTGATGCCACTTCTGAGGACAGCGCTCTTGGTTTATGACTCGACTGGAGCTTCAGTCCTCCCTTTGCCTGGAGCCTATCACTTGGAGGCTCTGAAGGTAGAAACTGTTTCACGTACTCAGGAAAACAAGAGTCTCTGCTCTTCCTTCTTCCCACCACCTTCTTCTCTTCCTCCTGGCGCCGCAGTTGGACAGAGATATATCAGGAAGCATTATGGTTATTACACTCTTTTATTCCTTTGGGGCCGGGTATCAAGCTCTGGGCTGCACGCGTGCGAGAGAAGTGCTCTACCACTGAGTTATGCCCCCACCCCAGCATCAAGGTTCTTAATCAAACATGAAAAGTCCTACTGAGATACCGTTACACGCAGAACATAACTGTTGGGGTTTGGCTATTAATCTGTAGCCTTAATTCGCCAACTTAATAAAAAGCTGACAACAACAAGAAACTATGTGTAATATGTCTGTTGTTCAAAAGGTCTGAGATGTTTTTCAGAGTGTTGCAGCAGACACTAGAAAGCAGAGAGGCTTTCTAGGCATCCAATCCCACTTACACTCTCCTTACCTTTAACACAGGGCATGAGAAGTGGCTCATGTTTCCCGTTCTCTAGTCGCCTTCCAGGTAGGAGCAGCCATGTTGTGGTCAAGGAGGTGCCAGTAGAAGTCCCAGGAAGCATGTCCTTTTCTCAACAGAAGGAAGAAGCGTCTCCAGGGGAAGGCTTCGGCACCTGCATTATTCCTGTCTGGAAGCTGACTCGCAATCAGGAAGCTCAAGGCTGCACATCAAGAATGATGAGACGGAGAAACCGGAGGACCAGACAGCACTTGTTGACCTCCAGACTTCTCATTATTTGAGGAAAGCAAAGTCCAATGTAGTAGCTTAAGTGTCTTACAGTTGAATTTTCTGATACCTGTAACAAAACGTGTTCTTAACTTAGACAAGTCTGATCCCACAGCGACAGTGGGCATGTGAGGTATTGCTTTCCTTCTGTTCCGGAAGGGTCACAAAATACAGTGTTATGCCTTGTTTTGACGGGCTACAGGATGGATCAAAGATGGAGAGTTTGAACCCAACCACAGTCTCCAGCACTGGGGTTAGAGTGTTGTGTTGTGTTGCTTGCACCACAGGCTTCCTATCCCTTTACCTTGGGGGATTTTTCAAAACTTGGTATCTAAGAAGTCTGGGTAAGACTCAAGTCTCCTGACATAAAGACACGGGTGGTTTCACTTCACAAACATTCCAGTTGAATGTTTGCCAACATTTTTTATTTCAGGGAAACTATTTGCTGAAGTTCTAATATTATGTAAAAGGCAGAAGCAAGAGGCCCCCAAGGGGGTTAGATTACTATTTAGCTTTATATTTCTTCCGATGCCTCTAATAAATCATGGACTTGCTCAGAGATGATAGAGGGCAGCTTGCATCTTTGACTGCAAAGGACGAGCTATGACTAATGCGCACGAGTCTCTTGTGGAGGCTTCTAAAGCACGCGGCCTGTTTCCTTAGGACTCTGTTTCCTTTCGGACAGTTGCTCAGCGGAGCCTGGCTTCTGATGAGTTGCATAAGCTTGAGGCTGGTCACTTCCTATTCATCCTCAGGGTGAAGACCACCACCAGCAAACCTCAACTGCTAACAGGTGACTGCAACTTCCAAACAATGGAACTAGAATACGCCAGGGAAGGCAGCCGATGTGTTCTAATCTTTGTAACGAGACTAAAAGCTCCTGAGGACCATCTTGGTTCTCTACAAGACCTATAGTAGAGTGTCTAGACCTTAATTGTAGCCAAATAAATACTTATTGTATGGAAAGATGATGGATGGATGGATGGGCTTTCAGGATGGATGGATGGGCTTTCATAGAAAAAAATTAGAGTTGCTATCTTATTAAGTCACAGAGTAGAGGCAGTGGTTAGGAAAGGTGTGTTTACAAAATTTTAAGTCAGGAGAAGCTTCATGAAGAGAAGAAATTAACATTACAAAGCACAAAGAAAGCCTAGGACACTCATTCACTTGAAGGTAGGACAGTCCCCCCCACCCCTCCCGCCCTGTTCTAATAAACTTACATCAGCCTCTTTGTTAATCTTCGGTGAGTTCTCAAACAGTGCATACTTAACATTAACGCAACACACGTGATGGTCTGGCAGTCCCCTTGGCTGGCCTTCTGACTCTGTCTCCAAACATCTCATGAACTGTTTCCGAAGTTCAGTGTCTAGTCTCTGTCTAAACCATCTCGTTCCTTGACTGTGTGAGTTTTAGCTTTTCTGACTGGTCCCTGTATTCCCTCCCACTGTGGAATTCCTCTACACGCTTCTTCAGTGTACCTCATCCTTACCCTGTCTCTTTCTTCAGGTCTCCTGGCCCCTCTGAGCCCCTTCCCCTTTCCGTCTTCTGCTACAGACCCCCCCAGCACTGTCACCCACAGACAGGACTTCAGATGTACCTTTGATAAATCATCCCCACGTATCATTTGTCTCTGACTGCAATTAGACATCTCCGTTCACCCATTCGTTGATCAACTACTTGCAGTTTGTCATAGTGGCTGGAAGTTGAATATACACGGACAATACGGCTTCTTTCAGGGAGATAAAAGTTTAGAGGAGAAATCAAAGGTACATTGATACAGGATACAAAAGTTCAGTAATACAGAGTAACAGTCTCCCCTGCAGAGGCGATCTTCCTTGGAGACTACAGCAGAAGGGTAAGTGGAGCTTTGCCCAGCACATGGAAATACCAAAAGGTATCCTAGGTAGTTCAGATCAAGGACGAGAAGACTCAAGAGCAAAGCATTGGCCAAATAGCACCTGACGGTTCTCATCAAGTGTAGGGACCACACTCAGTGTTTCCAGAGGTCCTGAGTTCAGTTCCCAGCAACCACATGGTGGCTCACAACCATTGATAGTGGGGTCTGATGCCCTCTTCTGGCATGCAGGTGTACGTAAGAGAGCGTTTATATAAATAAATAAGTAAATCTTTCGAAAAACTGATTGATCTGTCTTGGGCTGGATCAAGACAAATGCAGAAGTAATTATTACTTATTGCTAGTAAATTGTCATTTATTTTCGTGGGGAAAAAAAAAGAAAGACTATTAGCAGATGCAAGACGAAAACCTTTCGAATTGAAGAGCTGGCGGTGGCGTTTGCCTATTAGTCAAACGTAAACCCATAAAATAGCCGGGCGGGAGAGAAAGGAAAACTTGTGAACGGACACGCTGCTGGCCAAGAGGACCAGGACTGTTAGCCGAACAAAGGAGCCCCCCGAGACCCACACAGGTCTCGACAAACAGAAACAACCCATCTGCATCCGTGTCCACGGCTAACACATGTTTAACAAATGGCCCCGTGGAGCAGGAAGCAGATGCGTGTATACCAGTTTCTGTGGTATGGATACTCCTGTGGTATGAATGAGCAATTTCAAACCCCCAGCCTGGCCTTATCACAAGAGGAATCAGGAAGAGTCGCCGGGCTTGATGCTCTGGAAAAGTGAAAGTTCCACTGGACTGTGAGTGAGTCCTTTACAAGGAGCCTTGAAAGGAAAGCCCCTCGTCTCAGCCAATCAAACTCACCCTGGATTTTTTTTTTTTAAATGAAAGCATTCTATTCGAGATCAGATTCCTTTTCCATCTTGCTGTTAATCAGTTTGTGATGTAGTGCACACTATAACCGATGTGTCGGGCCGGCTTTGGAAAGGGCAATGGAAAACAGGAGGAGGAAATCCCCATTGACATGAAAGAGTTGGAATGTGATCTGGATTCATGAATGGAGGAAGGTGGAGCAGGCAGTCCAAGGCGAGGGACAACAGAACCTCCAGTGTGTTGGGAAGAAGAACCTGCTTGAGGTGAAAAGTAGCAGGAAGTGGTTGAAGGCTGAGCCCAAAGGCTCGCTGGCTCAGCCCGGCTCCGGCAGCATCCGCTGGCCATAACGTGATTTTGCCGAGGCTGCGTTGGTGAAGCTCACCTGGAGGGAGCGTGGTCTTTGGACAGGGTGGGCAGCTGTGCGTGAGTGTGTGTGAGCGTCTTTGGACAGGGTGGGCAGCTGTGCGTGAGTGTGTGTGAGCGTGCGTGTGAGCGTGTTTGAGTGTGTGTATGTGAGTGTGTGAGCATGTGTCTGTGAGTGTGTGTTAGTATGCATGTGTGTGTCTGAGAGTGTGTGTCTGTGTGTGAGCGTGTGTGTGAGCGTGTGTATGTGAGCATGTGAGCACGTCTGTGAGCGTGTGTGAGCATATGTGAGCATGTGTGAGTGTGTGTGAGTGTGTGTGAGAGCACGGCAAGGATTTCTTTACTGTGCCATTGCCTGGGCACATTTCCATCCCCAGCACAGCCTCGCCACGCGTGGAGGTACAGATGACACACGCTGGCTCCCAGTCATAGCCTGTCTGGAGATTACACCTCTTCCACAGAGACCTCCATCCCTAGAGGTGCTGGTGAAGACTGTTCAGAGGGTGCTTCCAGAGCCAGGATGACCTACAGATGCCTCTGTCCTGTTTAGTTTAGTCCCTCAGCCTGGGATTGTCCCCCCTCCACCACTTCCAGATCCAGATCAAATTCCAACACTTTCATGTCAGCTGGGACTTCCTTTCCTCTGCTCTTCAAGTGCCCTTTTCAAAGACTGCCCTGTGTGTTTGGAATCATGCACGAGAGGCTTAGTTCTCTTGAGTGGAATGAATCTGTTGCGAACGGGCCCCACCTGGCTTCTCCTGACACAGCACCTACTAAACATATTACACACTGAGCATGCAAGGGAGAAACTGTGAACTGTCTTCCCCTCCCACCCCCAAGTCCACTCTGCAGCCCTCTTTGAGGGCCGACTTTCAAGCCAAGTACAGGGCCTCCTTGCAAAGGCCACATGTCTCCTAGCCTTTCCAATGCTAGCTTGTCTTGAGCCCGAGCTCTAGCCAATGGAAAGTGGGCCGAAAGGCACAGGTAGCTCAGTTCTCTCCTTAGAAGGAGTGCAATCCTTCCCAGTCCTCCTTTTCTCCACCTGAAATGCACATGCACTAGCTAGCCAGGTTGGTCCACGAATAGCACTTGGAAGGGAGAGGAGAAAGGGGCGTCACGCCAGGAGGCACGGGCTCGGTTTCCTTGCCAGCCAGGTGGGCTGTCAACACACGGAGAGAAATACTTTACAAGGGCTGCATTCCGCCTTCAGCTCATCCGTGATTCGCACATGCTTACTGAGTCACGGGCCTGGGTAATAGATTTCAGTTCTACACAGGAAACAAGAACATTGAGAGGCTTTTCCGTAGACTTAAGTTTTAGGGAGCTTCACTTTGCAGTTTACTTCTCACCCCCCCGTCAGACACAAGGCCCCTGAGAAGCCGACCCAACCCTGTGCTTTATAGGTTAGAAGTGCTTATCCGAGATCAAGCGTACCTCGGGTGTGTCTCACAACCTGGGCTAGCAGACCCTGCAGTGCATGGCTCTCCTTGCCTGAGAGGCCTCACCACGGAGAAGATCAAGGCCCAGGCAAGTATTCTTCAAAGATTCCTGTGACATCGAACGTCCTTTGGCTTCCTTCTGTGTTTAATCTTCTGGTTTTCTAAAGATGTGCCTTCCCAAGGCATCTACACATCCTGCTGCTCAGGAGTCCTATCCTTGTCTGCAGACTTCAGCACACTGCCTCTGCCCCTCCTTGGAGTTCATCCCCCAAGATCTCACAGAGGAGACCTCCCCCAACCCCCTTACCCCATCTCAGGCCAACAGAGGGAATGTGCCCTGCAGCTCAGCAGAAGGCTGGGGCTGCCCTGTGCCGCTGCACCCCCTAACCACTAGGCTCGCATCACGCCGTTTACAGGAACTGGGTACCACATGTCCAGTGAAATGGAAGATACAGGAAATGAGCCAGATTCCTGGGCTCGGGGGAGGGCAGGCTCCTCCTTAACCAGAGGGATCAGAATGGCAGCAGCCACACATGGCACGCTAAGCCTTTGGCAAACGGCACAAAGGAAAGCTGTGTCCACACATTCTAGGGACAGCTTGGGGGTGGAAAGCTGGAGAGTTAACTTTGTTTCTTTTCCCCTTAGCACAAAGCATTGAGAAGTCAAAGTGCGCTCTCTCTCTCTCTCTCTCTCTCTCTCTCTCTCTCTCTCTCTTTCTCTGTGTATGTGTACTGGAGCACACATTTTATATGTGACTGTGCATCAAAACAGTCTTAGAGTCTGACTGTTAAGAGGCAAAAAGACAAAATGAACCCATGTTGCAGACAAAACCAGTTCTGGAAAAATGACCAAGTGGGAGGTCTGGGAGGTGTTCTGACTCAGCAACTCCAGCCACACACCCTGCTCTTCCCTTTCAGAGCCTCGCCGTGGCATTTAAAGCTGAAGGTCAGGACCCGTGAGGAGGCTGAGCTGCAGACTGGGGGTCCCTGTGCACCTTCATCCTCTCCTTCCTCCTCTTCAGACCTGAACCACCAAGCCCAGGGGCCAGACCCTTCTACAAGAAGTTGATCTAAGCTCCTGAGCTTGTTTCCTTTCCTGGTTGCTTGTTAATCGTCCCTTTGACCCGAATGTGTAAGCACACAGGGTCTTAGCTCCCACAACAAGATTGGAAGTGTCTGGGGTCAAAGACTCACATGTCCTTTCCTTCACTGGCCATCTCGCATAACCAGCGGGTGTGGTTTATTGCGGAAGGATCTTTTTCTTTCTGTACTTTACAAGACGAGGTGTTGACAAGGTCCAGTCACCCCTCCTCCTTTGTGACCAGCTCTGGAGGCTTTGCTGCTCCTACACTGTGACCCCTCAGCTGTGAGCACACAGAGCAAAGTAGAGACATCCCAGGGTCACAGACCACCTTTGCTTCCCTCTCTCTAGGCCTCCTGTCTCTGGGGAAAGCCGGCAAAGAGTGTTGGACTGGTAACAATTACCAAGGAAGGAAATATCAACCCCTCACTTGCATTTGCCTAGTATGACACCAGAAGTCCGCTGTGATTTATTTTCCCTGGTTGGCCTTGGCATGAGGCAGAAATGAGAACCCTATGGGACTTCTCTGTAGGACTTGCACCAACAGAAAGACAGACACACATACAGAATGGCTTCCTGGCTGAGCAGGAAGACTCGGAGCTTTTGTCTGGTGACATTAGAGTAACACTGACCTCTTGACTTCCTAGCGGTGAGAGAATCCATTTCCCATGTATCTCCCGAAGCCCCAGGTAGGCGGGACCTGTATTTGAGAGCAGTTCAGTGTATTTCTTGGAAGTGTTCCTGGTCAGCCCTTCTTGACATCAGACTTGCTTCTCAGGACCAGGACTACAGGAGCCCTAGGCTGTGGCTTCTGTGGATCTCAGCATCTGCATCCTTTCCCTCCTCCATTGCTCTACTCCAGTGCTCCAGACTCCAGTGCTCCCACCTTCATGCCAGGGACGCTCTAGGCCCTGCCTGCACACCTGTGCTCTGGAATACGTCTGTATTCAGGGGGACCACAAGCCAGTCTTTCCAGAGCTCGATCCTGAGATCACACCCCCTCCACACACTAGTCCTTACTCTCCCTCAAGTCACATCTCCCCGCGACCTCTGTCATGGCCTGATTCTCATCGCTCACCGTCTTTACTGACCCTTGTCTCTAGAACGTAGTTAGTTCTGCGAGGGACTGTCTTTTTCTGGCGCTGTCTATTTACCTGGCACTTAAACAGGCCAGGTAAATAAACAGATGCTCAAACAAATTAAAAATAATTTAAATAATGGACTTCCATTTCCACAATGGGAACATCAGCCGGGACAATAATCTGTCAGGGAGCTGGCTCCGGAAGGAACATCTCATAAGACCCCAAAGGCTGAGTGGTATAGCACGCTGTTGGTTTGCTAGCTTCCTGGCTTCTTGTAGTCCTAGAGGCTATGGGTCTTGAATCGCAGTGCTGGCAGGGCCTCTGAGGTCAGTGAAAGTTTTCTCCATGCCCCGTGACTCACAGGCAATTTTTGGGGTTTCCTTGTTCACAAGAGTATCACCCACCCTTGCAGCCAACCTCACAAGTGAATGCCTGGTTCTACACACTCCCTCTTTTTGTAGGGACAGCAGTCCTCTTGAATTTAGAGTCCTCCCTAAGGAGATCACCTTAACTAATTACATCAGCAATGGTCCTTCTTCTGAATAAGGTCACATTCCGGAGACTTGAGGGGTGAGAATTCCATATAAGGGCTTTAGGCTAGACAAGGTGGGAACACACACATAACTCAGCCCATCACTCCCTACCCAGCATGACGCTGAAAGATTACCTTTGGCTGATGTCTTCTCATCTCGCTCCTCGATCCGTATCCCAAGGTGACGGACATGGACATTAGGGGGGGTTGGCCCTGGACCAGCCTAGAAACACATGTCCACCTTCACGAGGCCCTCTCTTAAGACGATCCTCATCTGGGCAGTGAAGGCGTCCTGGGCCTCTTGGCTTGTTTGACCCCTCAGCTGGATCCAAACTGGATTTGCCAGGAAAGGAAAATCCTGGCCCTTGTACATTAGCTCTGGCCCACCGCTGATGGGAACAGCTGTGTTCCTATGGTATTTCCCAGTAAGCCTGACATCTCATACCTGAGGGTTAGCTCAGAAGAGCCCATATAGTCAACGGCAGCTTAAGAAGGCCCCACTCCAACCCCACATGCTCCCACCATCCTGGGGGCAGACAGGAGTACCCCCGTGAGCCGAGGAGGGTAGCTGATACTGGCAATCAAGGCACCTGCAAATAGGTCCTGGTGGATGCCAACACTTTGGGAAGTAGAAATGACAAGATTTACCTCAGGAAGCATCAGATACATCCTCTCCAAAATGCACTTGGGTCTTTGGAAGCCTCAGTTGGGATTTATTGCACAGCTGTCCACTGGTATCAGAATCCGGTGTCTGTCACAAGGGTCTCAATGACAAATGTTGTGTAAACAGCGTGTCAGTGGGGTTGGACCCTTCTACAACCTCACCCAGGTTGTAATCCATAATCCAGGCGCGTGTGCCCCCAAGAAGGGAAGTGATGTATATATGTCTGCTATTCTTATAACTCGTGGTTGCCTGTACCAGACCTAAAACAGAAATATTGGAACCCCACGATATAAGCCCAGGTGTGGGGGTGTCAATAAAGCCCGAGCCCTGATCTCCTAGTACCACCTAGCATACACAGCCTATATCCTTTCTTCATTGCTGTCTGCAAGATTAGTTATGTTTCCGGCACATAGTAGGTACGGATAAAACGCAAAGTGGGTGTTGGCTGAAGATGAGATGCAGAGGACCACGCTGGAAGCTGGTTCTGTCTTCTGCATCTTCCTGAGCCTGCCGTCGCCAGAGGCAAGATGAGCAGCGGGGACGGACGCTGGCACTCGGTGGGCAGAGTGAGGCTGAGACGCCTCCTCTTCTGTCTCAGACTTTTAAAGTATGAAATTTACATTCCGTTCCCTCAGGACTTGGCTCAGTGACCAGAGCCTCGGGTTTGAAATACTTCCACTCCCGGGGAAACTGCAGGTTCAAATCCCTGAGGGATTTCTGCCAGGCCTGGCATCCTTCTGCAACCCATCATTTGAATAAATATAATTTAGTGAAGGCAGAATGAGGGGGGGGGAGCTCTGGAAGGGAGAGCCGGAGAGCCGGTGGGAGGGTGCTGAAGGTCAGAGTTTTATCAGAGTTTCTCTGCATCCTTGCCAGACAACAGGGATTATAAAACCGGAGAAGCCAGGAGAGAGCTCAGTGTATCTTTGGGCCCAAGGCTTCACTGTAAATAAACCCTATATCATTTGCTTTCTTCCCACCTCTCTATAACCTTTGCATGGGTGTTTTTTAGAAATGGGGGAGGTGCTTCTACCTAAACCCTTTTCCAATCTGAAGAGGGGCCCTCCCTGTCTCCAAGCACAAGTAAGTCTTGCTCAGCGATTACAGAACTGGCTGAACTGTGTAAATCTTGGCTTTCCAAAGTCCTGCTTATATTGTCTGGGAAAAGCTGCTATTGCCCCCCCCACCCCCGACCCCTTCCCATGTACCTGCCTCTGTGTTTCTGGAAACATCCTAGTGTTATGAGCCCTCGAGCACTAACATATTGCCCTAGTGCCCAGGGCTTGGGGATTTGTTGGCTAAAGACTACAAGAAAGCTCCCTGCAGCCTTCTGCTTCACCAAGCAGGGTCAATAAGGAACCTTCAAAGGGACCATGTGCTTTGTGACATCTGAGATCCATACTAAACACCCTTCATTTTCCATAGTGCACCATGGGCTACTGACATATTTGTGACTAGGCACAGATGTGTGCGTGCATATGTGTGCATGTGTATGTGCTGGTAAACTTTGTGTGTGTGTGTGTGTGTGTGCACACATACGCTTGTGCTTTTGAGACCCAAGCAGTAATGAAGAGTTTAACCTGGGGGAGAGCAGCACTTCGATCTAGCTGTGCTGGATCGTTTATACCTACAGATCACTTTGAACGACCAAGCTGGGCTTGCAAGCCACCCCAGACCTATTAGACTTGTGGAGGGAAGGAGCAGGCAGCACTGTAGAGGTCAGAGGACACTCACACCTCATCAATCCACGTCAGTCCATTGACAGAGGTGCCAGGCCATAGCTGCAGTTTGAATCTGGACCCTGCTTGGGCACAGTGCCAGCTGACAAGGAAGGAATCACTAACGCCAACCAGGCCTGCGTCCTGGGACACATGACAGCCTCTCAGGGTGCTGAGAACAACTGGGGCTAGACTCTTCACAAAGAAAATCCCCAGTCTCAGAACCAACTTGCCAGGAGCCCCTCACCACAGGCTCCTCATCCTGCTTCCCTCCTCCCTGTGGTGGAGACAGATGTGCAAAGCCCTGCTTTCCCCTTGCTGGTGAGACTGTGGGCATGAGCCTCCAAGGCCACAGTTCCTTCCCGGAGGCTGAGCCTTCACAAATGAAGTTCTTGCCTTAGGGCAAAGAATATACTGCCATCTCCAGTCCCTGATCCTGTCCCTTCTGGGTGCTTTGAGAACAGTGCCTGGGGCCACTTTGTTCCCACAGCAGGAACCGGCCAGCTGAATGCCCAGGGGGTGGGAGAAAGTCTGTAGGCCATAGCCACAGGATGTAGAGAACTTGGTTAAGAAGTCAAGGGCACAAAGGAGGGGCCCAAGCCACAGCTGCGGCAGGTCCAGACCCGTGTCGGTGTGCTCTGCTGAGCACAGAAGCCAGGCTCTCATTATAACCTGCAGTGTAGCCGTGGAGAGCAGACCCCACATATCTGGATCTGGTCCTGCCTCTCTACTTTTCTTTAAGTGAGAGAAAAACATGTGAAACTCACTAGCTGGATGTCTTTGGGCTTATTTAAATAAATAAATAAATAAATAGCAGTATGGAAATGGCTAAGATCAGTGCGGGCACATAAAAAGTTTTCAGTGAGTGTTGTTAGCTTAAACATAAATCCAAGGGGACGATTCCTCCGTCACCAACTTTGCATCCGCTTGCCTACTGGCTTGTTGTGCTTCTGACTCCTCTCCAAAGGCCTGTGTGGGGGTCAGGAAGAGCCAGGGGTCAGGTGTAAGGTGTCAGGGCACACTGCTAGTGTCCCGGTCTCGTGAAGGTCCATAGTTAAAATCAGACCTCCCACAGACACTGCCAACCGTCCTTTCTGTCCTCGGTGACCTTTCTCGGTGACGGTGACTTAACCTCCGTGCAGACAGCTCACGGAGAAGCCAGGCTGCCACAGCACTGAGGTCAAGAGTCAAGGGGGAACGTCGAAGAGGTAGTTCCTTCTCAAGCTGGTGGATTCTGATACCCCAGTACCAAGGCATTCTCTCCGCTGCTCAGGGAGGTCGTGGTGCCTTTTCTTTCTCGGGGTGGCCATCTCTCCGAGTTCCACTGCAGATTAGAACGCATACCCCCTCCTCCACGCCTTCATCAAACGTGTTGAGATGCTGACTGTGCCATTATGAAGTGGATGTTTCTAGGACCCAAGAAGACCCTGGCATCCTCTTGTTATTTATTGACTTAATTAGTTTCATCGCCTCTAAGAACTATCTGAGGACCTAGCAATTCATTACACGTCCCTGTCTCCTGAGGCCTCTTAGAAGGATTTCATGCAAGGTCTGTATCTACCTGCCAGGGGCGCCGGCCGTGGCCCCTGAGTCAGGCGTGGCTTTGGCACCATGGCTGTATTTAAATAAATGTCCTTTGCGTTTTCTATACCTGTAAACCAGGGAGGTGCTGCCATACATGAATTTCAAGACCATATAGATAAGAATTCAGGTCAGAGGAGAAGGAGGTTCACCTTGATGCTGGGTCATCTGGTTGGCAACGGGACATGCCTTATCCGGTCGCACCGACAGGCAAATTCCTTGTCGCAGGCGTGACCGTGTCTGCAGTCTAAGATCTCGGGTTCCGCAGCTATCAGAACCCCTCCGCACACATGCTGCGCTTCCTCTGGTAGAGAAACAGGACTTGGAGCAGCGTCGGTGTAGCTCATCACCGGGGGCTGTGTAGCAACCCTCTGGATGGTCAATGTCTTCTCCAAAACCCAGGAGTTCCCACTGTAAGTTCCCTTAGTAAGATGTGGTGCCTTCAAAAGATGGTTAGGACACTGGGGACCCTCCCTCAGAGATAGATCAGATGCCTTGTAAAAGGGTTTGACCTAGGCAGCCTTTAAACCCCTCTGCCGGCTGTCATGTGAGGAAGTAGCATTCGTCCCTCGGAAGCAGAGTTCAAGGTCCGTCTCGGAAACCAAGCACCACAGCTCGCAGACAGCAGACACGCTGATGTGTTGATCTGGGCTTCCTCGCCTGCAAGGGAAATGAATCTCTGGGTTTGATAGTTATTCAGCGATGGTTTTTCTGAGGGGAGACTAAAGCAGGCATGGTTCTGCAAGCCCAACAGTGGTAGGAGTGTGCTGACAGCCCATACTGAAGGCTCACTGATAAACGCAGGCACCATTTCTGATAAGTACCACCAACAGGAAGCTCCCTTCAACCAACAGTCCACACACTCCGTCCCAACTAGACCAGTGCGAAGGTCATCAGTGCAGGGGAAAACTGAGTAGCCCAGACACCATCTTGGAGAAAAAGTAAACTGAGAACAACCTTCTGCTTCCAACCTGGGTGACGCCCAGTTACACTGTGCTCTGATTGAACCTTGCTCAGCAATTCACGGGAGTCGAGGAGGTCATGGAGGCTCCAGCTGCAGAGGACTGGATCTGACAGAGACAAGGCTAAAGGTGGGAGACTTTCAAAGCCAGCCCCTCAGGGATCCTCAGATTTAAAGGCAGTTCCTTTAAAGATTGCTCCCATCTCCCAATTTGCCACCTGAGTCTAAAGAGACGTATTACATTATTAGGAAAATAATTTTTCCTTTGTGTGTGTGTGTATGATGTGTGCATGCATGTGGATATTTGTGGGTGTATGTGGGTTCACGTGTGTGCAGGTGTACATCATGTGTGTGTGCATGTGTGTAGAGGTCTGAGCCGGACATCAGAAGTCATCCTTGGTTGCTCTCCATCTTATCCTTTGAGGCAGAATCTCTCGGTTGAACCAAGAGCTCAACTGATACAGCTAGTCTAGCTAACTATATTATTCAGGAGATGCCCCTCCCCCCACTCCTCAAGTGCTGTAGTTATCCTGTTTCCACCTGTCGTTCATGTGAATGTTGAAGATTCCCAACTACTGTCTTCACATTCACATAGCAAATGCTTCATCCACTGAGCCACATCCCCAGCCCCAAGGGGAAAAGAATCTAAGTCACAAAGTTGGCAGAAAGAGGTGGTCTTGCTTACATCATCAGTAGCTTCAGATGTTCATCTATCCCAACTATTGCCAAAGACATCTTTCCCAGTCCCCTCTGAGCGCTGTCTCCCAGGCCTTAGAGGGCAGAGGAGGTATAGTTCATTTCTCCACTCTGTCCACGGTGCCTTTCTTCTAGGACGTCTTTTTACACTTGTTTTGATTTTGAAAGAGAGCAGGGAGAGGAGAGCAAACGTATAGAGTTGTGTGGTTTAGACCTCAGCTCCCGCTTTACAATTCGGTCAGCCCATTTAAGATTGAGAACGTAATCTTTAGTGATGCAGGACCTAAGGGGTAGTTAACAATAAGCTCCGTAAGGCTTCACAGTCTAGGGAGAACGGGTCGGCAGCCCAGTCGAACAAATGGTCAATTTGGACTCAGGTAGAGGTAGGCACAAGTCTAAAACTTCTTTAAATCTCAAATGCCAGCCTCAAACGCTGTTAGGAGATTCGCCGTAGAATCCCAAGCTCAGCGTCTGCCCTAGAGAGCCTCAGTGAAGGGCAGGGAGAGTGGGCACTTGGTGTGGTTGTGGATCCCAGAGATGATGCCGGTCCAGCCACAAGGATGACACCGCAGACTTGAAGAATGTCGTTCCACACTTACCGACACAGCTGTCTGACCATCTCACGCCAGGGGGACTGTGACTTCAGACTCAGAATGGAGGCAGTTTCAGGCCTGTTTGGAAGCCAGATAAAAGGCCACTCCCAGCTTGCTTTCAGGAAGAAGCCAGGAGCTCTGCTCCATCAGAGGGAACTAACTGGTTTGCCTGGCTTGGAGTGGGTGTTGAGGTCAGAGACAAGGGCTGCATCTTGACGTGTATGCCCACAGATCTGAGAGGCAGCTAATCGCCCAGCAGTGGGTGGCCCATCTTTGACTTCACTGGGCTGCAGATGCTCCGCCGGCCCACTCAGGAAGCTCAGGATTCTGTGAGACACACAAAAATGCAGTGGTTCGGAACAATTCACCAACTCTTCCCCTTTCTCCGTCTGAGGCTTCCATTGAGTCATCGGATTCAATAGTAAAGTGGCCATTGCCTGTAGCTCAGCTCTCCTGTGCACAGTGGTCCCGCCTCAATGGGTTGCTGGTCTTCTGTAGAGAATGAAAAAGACAGGCGCTTCCATTAAACCCCTCCGTGACCCTCAACAGCTTCCCTAGCCTTCATGGGACAAGAGTCTGTCTCTCCGGTTCTGCACATTCATCTGACGGGCCAGAGAGGAGAGGTCTCCATGTGAGGACGGAGTCCCCGGCAAGAGGCGTGTGGAGAGGTGGCGTCCATGCTTCGGGTGGGTCACCTGGAGTCAAGCAAACTGAACTCAGCTGAAGCAAATGTGCCAGGGCAGCCAGGAAACAGCAGCTCCAGAGAGGGGTCAGAAGCACACTGTATAGACCTGAGGCTCGTGAGTATGCATCAAAGCTTGGGCTAGCGGTAACCACTGACTAGTTTGTGTCAGAAGGATGTAAAGATTCCAAAGATAAAAGTGAAAAATTAGGTCTTCTTCCAAGCCTTGTACCCTAACCAAAGGTAACCCTTCCCCGAGGGAAGGAGTGTTTGAAATGCACATACAGCTTTCAACAGATAATCCACGTATGTATATTAAACATGTAATCCTCTCACCCATTCAATGAGAATGTGTATGTATGACATGCTCTTTCTCTGTTTAACAGCATAGCGTACAGTTATTCAACAACTACCTAATTGCTAGCAATTAAATGTACTGATATTATTGCCATTTATCTGCTTTAAAAATCCATTCTTTGACTTCCAGATCTGAAATATTTGAAAATCGCTGCCTTAGTCACTGCTCTATTGCTGTGAATGGACACTATGACCACTGCAACTCTTACAAAAGAAAACATTTGATTTGGCTCGCTTATAGTTTCCGAGGTTGAGCTCATTATTGTCATGGTGGGGAACGTATCAGGGAGCGTGGCGGCACGCAGGCAGACATGGCTCTGGAGGAGCTGAGAGTGCTACATCCAGATCCTTGGGTAGCAGGAAGAGAGAGAACCACCAGGTCTGGCTTGGGCATTTAAAATATCAAATCCTACCCTCAATGACATGCTTCCTCCAACAAGGCCACACCTCCTAATCCCTTCAGATAGTGCCACCAAGCGTTCAAATCTGTGATCCCACGGGCGCCGTTCTTTTTCAGACCACCACACGCTTCCTTTTCCCTCTTTTCTAGACCCTTACCTTTATGAAATGATACTGTTTCTAAGCTGGAAGGAACACCACCCTTACCGACCAGTCTCCACGGACGCCTTCATCCCTCCATCGCAGCTGAATGACTCCATGCTCACCAACATTTCTTTAGCCGAAATTTCTCTTGGTTGACCAGAAACCGATCTTGTAGCTTCTTTGCAAATGATCAGCAGTGCTTCTCCTGGAGTATTTGAAAAGGCTCATTACCTGCTTTTTTATTTTTAATTATGTGCATGTTTTGTCTATGTGTAAGTGTGTCTGAGGGTGGTGTCCGTGAAAGCCAAAGCACTGCGTTTGGCTGAGTGCAGCTGGCGTTCAGGCAGTTGAGAGGTGCCAACTGTGGGTACTAGGAACTGAGCTGGGGTCTTCTGCAATAGTACATGTCCCTAACCACTGAGCCACCTCAGCCCTCAGCCCTCAGACCCTTGGCTGCTTTTATAGCTCACTTGTTTGCTGGTTCTGACACCTCTAGATCCCCTCCCTTGTCTTTTCAAGATTCCAGTGTGTTATTACCATGAGGATGTGGACTTGACCTTCTCCTTACATGGAAGCCTTTGAGATTCCCTTCGTCTGTGCAGGCTAGGTGCTAAGCTGCGATCTGAGGACGTTAGCTCTCCCTGGACACGGTGGGCCCTTCCATCATGTGAATCGATCTGTGAATGCTCCTGGGTAATTTGACTTTCATTCTCTCCTATTTGCAGGGTTTGTTTTTTTTCTATAGGAACAATGTTTGGAGATCTCACTTGACTGACATCCCTGGCTAGTATTCGCCTCTTTATTGTCAAACCCGCCATCATTTCCAGCTTATTCCCTTGCCTGTCCACCCTTCCCTCCTGCCCTGCCTGCATCTTCTGCAGTGGTTATTCTCTGTGAGCTTATGTCTTCTTTGTGGTCTCTCCCAGCACCTTACCAATGTCACTGAGTGCTTAGAGCCAAGTGCTTGCCAGTCATGGTTGCCAGAATGTACTCCTGGTTGACTTTGGGTTCTTTAAACTGAGCGAAGGGAGAGGGCTCACTCACCTAGCAGGGCTGTGGTAAGGATGGGTGAGTTAAGACCGAAGATCGCGCTGAGCCACGTTGGACACACGTTAAAGTCTGTTTGTGAACTGACAAAAGGAGCTAAAAACGCCAATAATAGCTGCTTTTCCTCCAGCTTTTAATTCTCCGCTTTGAGCTTTTAGATTGAGGTGCCACATTGTTTGAATTCATTTTTTTTTTAAATAGGATCAGAGCTTTTATCTACTTGACCACATTTTTCTGATGCCTGCATTTTTCTTTTTTTAACCATTTCTTCTTCGTAGCATTTCTTTCATATGTTTCTTGTAACATATCTGAACAGACCCTGGGCTGATTCCTTTTCTGATTACAGCTCCTTGCTTGATTGTTCCCTTTCAATGAGACTAGCTTCCCTGACCAGCCTTTGGCAAGAGGTAAGCCAGGGCCAGGCCAGCCTGAGTTTCAGACAAGCAGAATGTCTCTGTATGATCTTAGCTATTTCAGAGTAACTTAGCTGTTTCAGAATGCTATTTCAGAATCAGCAGTTACAGACTAGGTGCTGTTGGAGTCTCTCTTCCTCATCTTCTCCAACACGTCACCCCGTTTAAAGACTGGGATTCCCCGTTCTTCTTAGATAGCTGTTGATTGCTGATACCAAATGGCAGACCACCCCTGACAGACTTTCCTCTCTTCTTTTCTTCCCTCTCCTCCTCCCCCCCACCGACTCTTTCTCCATCCACCTCCTCCCCCTCCCTTCCCACCTCCTGCTGTCAGTGTCTTGCTATATTGCCCAGAGTGGCCTGGAAGGCAAGACTCTTCTGCTTTAGTCTCTCAAGTGCTAGGATTCAGGCATACACCACCATGCCCAGCTGAAGCTTCTTTTGGCAAAGGTGGAGGTGTAACTGGGAGCAAACCAGGGTTTTGTACCTGCGAGGCAGGCTCTTGACCACTGAGCTCTGTTGCCATTTCTTCCTGATTTCCTTCTTCACTTTTGGTGACAGCCTGGGTTTCCAGGGCTGTGAGAGAGCAGAGTCCAGTGATACCTCTGTTCCCGGTAGTGTTAACAAGAGCTCAGACCCCATGTCTGAGTGAGGCCTCAGGGGACTTAGAAAGTAGCCAAGAGACACTCAACACTGGTAAAGCCACCTTTCCTGCAGAGCAAAGCCTATGCCCTGTCATTCTGAAATTCCCATCCTGGTCAAGGAGAAGTCAAGCACTTTACTGCCTCTTTAATGGGCTTGTAGATTTCACGTGTTTAAAACAAAAAAACAAAAAAACCACTCCAGTTTCAATGACAGAGTCAAGATGAGTCAGGCATCACGATTGACTAATTGTTGGAAATGCATGCTCCCTTACTGACTGGAAGACCCTGAGCTGGCTGCCCTTGACTTTGCCAGAACTGGAAGCGCATGTGGGCTAGTGGGCTAGGTAGCAGATTAGAAACATATAAATGTCCCCTTAAGACAAACAAAAAAGACAGGTAGTTGGGGAGATGGCGCAACCGTATCGGTTGATAAGACTGAGGGCTTACTGTGCGTGCATGAGGATCTGGGCTTGATCCCTGGGACCCACGCCAAACGCCAAGCACCGTGGTGTTTGCTTACAATCCCAGCACTGCAGAGGGGGACACAGACGGAGCCCTGCAGGCGGACTCACGGGCTAGCCTTCCGGTTCCAGACCATGGAGAGGCTCTATCTCCCAAAACAAGGTTGGCGGGTAAGCACCCATGGAGTGACACATATGGTTGACATCTTGTCCCCAACACACACACACACACACACACACACACACACACACACGCACGCGCACGTGCACACGCACGCACGCGCACGCAGCCTGCACCCATATACATACACACTGAAAGACAATGGCATCACATCTGAGCCTGCCTGGTTCTGCTTTACTGAAACCAAGCAGGCCAGTCATATACCCAAGTCACCCTACAGAGTGTACGAGATCATTTGTGCCCATTGTGAGGACCTGTCTTGCAAATGCAGGAAGTCACTTTCTCTACAGAAGGTGCCAGAACAACTCATGTGCTCCAGAACGGCTTCAGAGGAAGCAAAGCTCTGCCTCAAAGTCACTTCTTTATAAATTTCATGGCTGTCAGAGAAACTGCAAACAGAGGTGCCTGAACAGAAAGAAACCTACTTCCCCCTCTTCAGTTTCCCCTTAGCCGCCAGGCAGTAAAAGCCGTGCGGACCTAAAGGGCAAGTAGACCTTGAACGTGAATTCTCTGCTGCGCAGTTTCAAGAAACGGTCCTCACACATCACCATTGGTGCTGAGCTCCCCAGATCTCCCAGAATGACAGCAAGAGAAATTGATTTGGAGAATTTCACTCACAAATTAAATGTACTGGTCCCAATTATGGATGCCTAGTGACTGCTTGGTCGCCAGTGAGGAGTTGGGAGAGTCTGAGGCATGACATGGAAAAAGACAAAAGAAAGAGGCATTGGCTCATCAGGCATGATAGAAGAGCTCGAAGCAGGGGCTGCAGGTGCGGTTCAGCTGTGAGCCAGCCTAGGCAGGGCTGCTCTGGGGCTTGGCAGTGCCATGTCTAGGGGTGCCCCTACCCTGAAGGTTTGCACTTTCTGCATACTCCCACGTTGCTTAGGTACTGTGTGCTCAGGGCGATATATGGATTTTCCCAGGAAACCACACTGCCCAGGATGTTTCAAGAGAACTTTTGCTGAGCACCTTGGGTTCCACTCATATTTTTCTTCAGGAGAAAGCCCGCCTAGGTCTAGCCTGCAACTATTATCTCCTGATTACACTCGGTCTCTGCAGAAGCCTGCTCCCTGCCCTTTGGGAGATGCTGCTTCTCTGGGTGGCAGGAGGATTTCCCAACACAGGCATGTACAGAACAGGTGGCTGGGCTCCGTGGATACGGCTGGGATTTGGTTTTGCCCAGAGGTCACTCACCACATCCACTTTATTAGAACATCTTGTTCAACCCACCCTTTATGTAATGTGTGTGAATGTTGGATGTAAAAAGTAAAATACAGAGAAAAAAAACCAACCTAAGCTTCATTACATACAGTCCTGTGTCCCTTACTAATAAGTTTGGGCTGGGCATCATGCATTTAGTATGGCTGACTGTCCTGGTGGCTCCGATCCAGGCAGTTCAGGGACATTCTGATAAGCCCTGGGGGATGAGGCAAATACTAAGGGTACATCTTGCTAATGTGAAATCTAATGGGCTTGCTTTTCCCTTCACCTCAGTTTCTGCTAACCACTGGCCGAGATGCTGATATGGTGGCCGAGTCCAGACCAATCAGGACCCAGCGATGGAAAACACGGTTGTGCTTAGGGCTTTCCCTGGAATGTTGGATGAGCTGATGTGATTTCACACATACACCATGCACAGAGGATAGAGGAGGCCACAGTGACCTGGAAAAAAAGTAAATCATGTCACATAGCTCCACTGAACAGATTTGAAAACTCAGGATAGATTCTTCCCATCATCTTGCTCCCCCATTTCTAAGTTCATGTAAGCAAATTCTCTCCAGGGTTGGAATTATGTAATATATTCTACAGTGCTAAGACACAGTACATGATCAATAAATGTAATTCCACGAGAAGCAACAGTGCACAAACCACTTAAGAGTGTGGCTTTGGAGCCAGTTGTCTGGTACTGCGTGACTTTGGACAACCTGTGTTTTTGTTTCTTCATGGGTAAACTTAGGATGGCAATCCCACATGCAAGACTGAACAAATGCATTCGCCAATGGAAAGTGCCTAGCAGGGTCTGTGTGTGGGAAGCAGGAACAGCCTGCCATCACCGTTGCGCTGACAGAACCCAAATGTGCCATACCAACCCTGAACATCGCTTCGGTGTCTGGGGACCAGGACGGTGCCCTGTTTATTCTAAAGCAGAAGCAATGACCCAACTGTTCTGGATATATCTGGACAATATTTCTGGAAATATCTGGAGGATATTTCACCTGCTTGACATTGTGTATTTCTCAAAGGCACTTATTTACAAGGCAGCAGCCCCTTGAAAGGCCTTGCTCAGAGGAAAAGAAAATTCCTCCAAACAGGCTTGTGTTTGAAGGTACCCATTCTTGAAGGTAGGACTTATCAATGGAACCTAGGGTCTCCTTTTCCCCGCTTCCCTGAATGTTAGTATACATCTATGCAGGGCAATGGTTTTTTTTTAATTGTTTTTGTTTTTAATTTTTTCTTTTGTTTCTTCATAGTTTTTCCTACTTCCAATAGGAAGTTGTCTCCAGTTTGGCTCTGAGGATACAGAGAAGAGGAAATTTTCTTCTCACTTTGAACCCCTCTGCCCCATGGAGCAGTTGTAACTCTTAACAGAGCTCAACCTTTCACACAGAGAGTCTGGAGCCCTGAGCTATGAATGTGGCTCACCAGAGCTTCCATTGTGTTAGCTTTTCAATCTTCCTGAATGTTTGCTATGCGCATAGAAAGCTGGAGGAGGGGTAGTAAGAGGGGAGAAGCACAGGGGGACAGGCCTGTTGCTTTTACTTCTTTTCTATTTTCTTATGTATATGGGTGTTTTGTCTCTATGCACACCCACACAGAAGAGGGCCTCAGATCCCATTAGACAGTTTTGAGCTGCAGTGTGGGTGCTGGGCATTGAACTCAGGATCTCTGGAAGGACAGCCAGTGCTCCAAACCTCTGAGGCATCTCTCCAGCTCCCTACCCCCACCCTCACTTTAGTTGACTTTTAAGCAACTTATATTCTTCAAAATGTAGAAATCTGTGCCAAATGACAGCACCGAAGTCTCAAGCTAGAGCTGAGGCAGCTAGCCCTAAGGTTCTGGCTGCTGTAGGTACACAAGACAGAAAGAATTTCATAGCTGCAGATAGGCTCTCTGGGAATCACACCACCCAACAAACAAGCACCTCTCCACCTGCCATGACCCAGCCCAAACAGGGCCTGCTTGGCTTTTTCCAAATGAGAATTCACCAGATGTGACATTGATCAAAAGCACACTTTCCACGGATGAAAAACCGTTTTAGGAGACTAAAGTCAACTGTAGACAATAAAGACAAGAGCGAGGTCCCAGTGCTAGACAGAAACTACCATTTAGAGGTCAAGACCATGAGCGCCAGTGGGGGTGGGATAATATAATAATAGTAACAATTCAACCAGGCAAATAACATTTTTTTTTAAAAAATTATTTTGGATCGAATTTTGTTCACTCACTCCTGGGCTCACTAGTGTATAGAACACTTGAAAACAAGACTCTCAGATACTCCCTAGCCCGAGCTTTCTCCTGAACTACCTGCTGATACCCACACTTGGCTCTTTCAGGCATCAAAGCGTGCTGCACTGTCTCTGCTCCCATATGCTCTATTTCAGCTAATGGAGCATCTCCCAGCAGCTCAAGATTGAAACTTGGGAATCATTTCCAGGGTCTTCTTCCTAACACACTGCATCTAAAACCAGGACGTGGCTCAACTTTCTGCAACACACAGACTCTGACTAGAGCTGGTCATCATCCCCACTGAACCTAGTGGGTCCAAACTCAAAACGGTCATCATCCCCACTGAACCTAGTGGGTCCAAACTCAAAACGGTTCGTCTGTAATGACTTCCTGATTCGTCTCCCTGCTTCTTACTTGTGCTCCTGACCACGCGGCAGCCAGCACAGGGCTTCTCGGCCTCCTCTGCAGATCATGGCCTCTCCGCTTCAGAATCGTCAAGGAGGAAGGCTCTGTCATGACTTAGAAGCCCTTCTAGAGACAGGCATGCCTCCGTCACTCCAGCTCTGCCTTCTGTCTCCCTCTCTGACCACCCACCATCACCCACCCAGATCTGCCCCATCAGTGCCTTTGCTGACATTCTAGCACGTTCTAGCACTGTGCTGCAGACATCTATCTGCATGGCTAACGCCCTCATTTCCCCCAGGGATCTGTTCAAGTCTCACATCAGGTCTTCCTGGTCTACCTAAGATTTTCTCCTTCCTTCGTGACGTCTCCTTCTCTGTAGGGTCCACGCAATGCAGGTGCTTTGCTTTAAGCCTGTACCTGAAGCATCCCTACCATACAACAGAGTTTGCTGAATGAACCATTCAGAACTTCCCCAAGCTTTCCTTTATTGCCAGAACTAGACTGAATTTGTCCGTACTTGTGAATATTTTTTACCTTGGTCACGGGTCTTTCACGAAAAGCGTATCAATGTTACTTAGATGGATTTTCCTCCTATTTTTCACCTTTTCACCATTAATTTCCTAAAAGTTGTCCCTTTAAGCTTTCAGCGATATAAAAAAAAAATTCCAGTCTCCTTCATTATCTCATTGCACTATTTTAACCCCCTGACCTCAGCGGCCTCGGTTTTTATTAAGTTGACAACTAGTGTTTGAAGGTCATGAAACATTCATCACACCCAAACTGTAGTTCCTATCCTCAAATAAGACGCCGAATAAAGGCTCTGGTCAGGAGTCAACTCTTTTGCCTCAGGACAATCTAAATTTGTTACTATTTCTCCTTCCTGTTGTACAAACTTAAAGTCGTTTCTAGCACCAGACCACTAAAGGTGAGAAAACACGCACACAAGGCGGTTTGTCTGTTGGCTGAGGGGCTGGGTGAGCAGGGATGCAGCTGTCACTCCTCTGAGAGCTCCACAGGAAGTCTAAGCACCCCTTGTAAAGACAGTCCACAAGAACAGGACTAGTTTTCACCAGGACTATGGTCACTTCGGAAGGCACGTTATCTTCTTTCTGTGATGCTACACCTCTCCTCTCCAGCAGTCGACTTCATTGTGGAATGTTCCAGAACATATATACACTTGTGCTTTCCCTTAGCAATAGTCAATCACAAAACTAAGAATAACCTTACTAAAAAAAGGAGGCAGTTCTGGACCATGTCACAATTTTTATTTCTACCAGGCAATAACTGGACTTTTAGCTAATTAATTTTCACTTCTCTGTCCTGGCTTAACTTCTCAATGTCTGTAATCTACCTTTAAGAATAAATGCTAAAAGTGTTTTGAGGCTTCAAATGTCCACTGATAGATGAGTAAGAAATGTAGTGTATCTGTACTATGGAATAGAGAACAGCCTTAGAAATCAGGGGCTCCTGGCACATCCGGTCAGCATGGGCGATCCTGGGGTACACTACACTGAGAGAAACAAGTCAGCTGCAAGAAGACAAATTGTTGCATGGGTTCACTTAGAGAAAGCATCCAAAGCAATGAATTCCTAACAAGAGACTAGACAGGTATTTCCCAGCCCTGCGGGAAGAGCTTGTTTCCTTCTGCATGCTGAGAAGCTCCTGGTGATCTGATATACAGTAACCTTAACACACTGTACTGAACCGAGTACTTGGTGGTACTTTAACATAGTCATCTTTCTGTGCCCAGATCTTTGATAGAGACGGTGTAGTGCAGACACCTATACCAGATGTAAAGCACTTACCCCTTATGATGCAATTTCCTTTAAAACCACACACTCTGAAAACCTTACAACCTTAGCATTTATTAAGCATACAAGTACTTAGCATCCTTGCTAAGATGATGAACCCTACAGACTGAAGACAACTCAGCTACTGTCTCATTTTTATCTCTGAGGTCATTTGATTTCTTTCTGTCTTCTATACCAAGCAGACAGCAAGCTCTAGGCTCTAGTTTTGGTCATGTTACATCTATCTCCAGAGCTTAGGAAAGTGCCCGGAATACAGTGCATATAAATATCTATTGAATGGGTGCAACTGGTATTAAATATTTAGGTGAAGTAACACCCAGGCTGATAATCGCTCAATTCAAGTGTAACAAGAGACATGCCATAAAGGAGGCAGAATCAACTTTCAAAAAACTAATTTTAATCAAAACAAAAATTGTTGATCATTAACAAGTTTATAAAACAGTGATTTAGTTACATAAATAAATTGATATCAGTGTATCAAATCTTAATTACTTTCAACTTCATGAGTATGTTTACATGAGTGATGAAGTACAACTTTTTTTTTCTTTTTACCTATTATAATAAATAGAATGGAACACATGAAATAGTTCTCCTAAACAAAAATACCTACAGACATACCTCTAGCATGTTCTCTAATGAAGGGGACAAAGAGACACAGACAACTTCTGCACCAAAACATAAACTCGCTTTAAAAAGCACGAGGTCACAGAACCATCAGCTAAAGTAAAGACACTACACTGTAACCAAGGTTGGTATTTTAATAATATAATGAACAGTTTGGTAGTTAGATCTCCAGTTTGGTTATTTTAAAGCATTAAGACAAGGCAAGATAGAAGGCTGCTTTTGTTTTGAGTAATTCTAGAGAAAATAAAATATATTAAAAAAAAAAAAGAGAGAGAACTGAAGAGTAGAACAGTCATACCTACACAACTTTCTGTCCTGCACAGTCAAAACACCTATGCAGAATAGATATATAATATATATAATGTTATCTGTGCACAAACGTTAGCTTATTAGCTCACTGCAAAGGCGTAATGTATCATGTCAATTGTTCTGGAACACGTCTTGCGTTTTGTGTCGAAAGGGTATTTTAAGTTTCCTAGGCTAGGAGGCACGAACCCAGGTTCTGGCATACTGTATACTCTTAATGCTAAGGCTTGCTGCTCTGGCTGTGTATTGTCCCTCTTTATTTGAGTGCCTGTTACAAGCATGTGTGGTGTAGTGGTTGTTGGTGTCTGTGTGTACATATATATATATATATATATGTATACAGAAGCTGTATAGATATATATACACATAGGGTCTTCCCGAGAGACCTCAGTCCAACTATGCAGTCGGGAGGTGGCTCTGCACAGATGCCCAGCTTGAAGTTCACTGCCTGAGCCAACCCCAGAGCGAGGCGCGCTTTTAGTCCTTCTGATAGGTTTTCCTCTCCATTTTTTGTTTCTGTTTAAAACCAAGCTACTGCAGCTTCAAGTATTTTGCATTACATAGAATATTTTTTATAAATTAGTTAATGTTATATTTTCAATATTCAGACATATACTATAATATATATACAGTACAATAAATGCTCTCATTCTTTTTTTTTTTTAATTTTTGGATAAATCCCTGAGAATGTATGTTGACAGTCGCTAAGTTTCCACATGCACAAGCATCGTGTGCCATGCTTCTGGACGGACAGCACTGCAAAGCCACGGGGGTCAGCCTTTTCACCGCTAGCACTTCGTTCTGTTGGTTTGTTAGATACGCGGGAAATGTGAAGGTGAGTTACAGAGGAATAAAGCTGAATCCATTCGAGGTACTCATCACAGGGTGGAGGTGTTGTGTTTGGTTTTTAAAGCCATTTCAATTTTTTTTTTTTGAGGCTGTGAACGTATACAGAAAACAGGAGAGCTATGTGGACTTTTGCCACTTGACAACATATACTCAGTGTAAACCAAACCTTTTCAACCTCTCTCACACAAACCAATAAAAAAAGAATTAAAAACAAGAGGAAAGAAAGGAAAAGGGAAAAACTTAAAAACACACAAACTTTCACAACATGACAATTTAGTCTGCAAACGCAATATAACTATACACATGTAATACCGGTGTGGCTCTGTTCTTTAAGTTAAAAAGGGTACAAAGGCAGGCTCAAGTAAAAACAAACCACCCCTCCCGCCCCCACCCCACCCCATTCATACAGGTTCTATCAACCGAACCTCTCCCGAACCAACATCATGAGTTTCTTTTTGCCTTTGTAGATCTGCTTCAGGTTGTCAATGAACTGTGTAAACTGAATGTGTCCGTCGTGTGCCATGAGGAAGGTCTCTCGGGCCTTGCTGAGGAACTCTATGAACTCACTGTAGTGCCGAGGACTGATGTGTGTGAGCCGTGAGTGCGTTGTGTTGATGTAGGCCCCGATCGTGGCGTCCAGGAGTTGCCGCAAGGGGGCTTTGTCCAGTGACATGAGCTTACCAGAGTTCCTCCTCCCGTGGAGTCCCACCATGCCAGGAGTAGTCAGAGTGCATCTGCGCAAAATGTCCGACAGTACCGTTGCGCACTTGACACTCTTGACCACCAGAGGTATTATCGCTGCGAGCTCATTCTTACCCAGGGAGTGACTGAGCGCACAGGCCCACAGGACGTCATTAATGGCGGGGTGTGTGTCCTGATTATAGCTCAGGTTGAGGTGGGTCATGGCCAGTGTAGCCAGCTTGTAGGCCCTCATGGGGTACCCACGGTGCTCCATGTACCGTGCTATCGTGAAGAGCTGCGTGTAGCTCATGCCGGTGGTAGCAGCATCAAGGACGATTTGGTACGCCGTCTCGAAAGCTATGTGATCCTTTTCACAGAGGGTCAGCGCAGAGAGGGCACAGTTCTGCGGGTCCTTCATGGCGCACTGCAGTGCCAGAGTCCGGGCGCTGCTGGCCAGCTTCTCCTGCTGGTGGCAGTCCAGGTGGAGGCGGACTATGGTGCTGTTGGACATCACAGTTGTCGCAACAATGCTGGTGGCCTCCGTGGGAGTAAAGAGCGTGAACCAGCTCTGCATGATGCTGTCCAGGGCATAAACCCCTGCAAGGAATACAAGCAAGCCCCATTACTGCTAACAGAAAGGCTGGATACAGGCTCCGCTTCCACTTTTAGAACCGATGCTCACCTTGTCAACCATCACAGAACGTGAGCTAGACCAGAAACCCTGGAGGAAATGTGCCCGGGAGCAGCCTTTTAGAATACAGTTACATGCGTTGTTATTCTGTGGGATGCCCAACAGGAACATGAGCTTCCTATAATAAATGGTGGCTGGCATTTGCACCGCACTGCTTGCCATTTCAGACAATGGTGTTTACTAATAAGAGCTTGTTCACTGGGGCCTCCTGTCAGCTACGCACTACAGAACTGCAGCAGGAGAAAGGAAATCTTCACCCAATAGGGACCGGACACGTGCTGTGCTGTGTTTAAGTTTACAACTTAAAAGGCATACAACATACAACTTTAAGACCAATGAACAAGAAAACATCACCCACCATCAAGGGAGAAAGAGGAAGCAGTAGACCTGCAGGCGCGGAAAGGGCCTGTGAAGTCTAAAGCCATTTGTCCACAGACCCCACCCACGTGATGGGGGGGGGAGGGGGGAGGGGGCGTCCACCCGGACAGAGGGAGGGGTGCGGGCTGCTCTAAGATCCCTATTACCTTTACACTGACTCAGCAACAGAGCACTTTAATAACCTAAAAATAATTGTGTACTGAGGTCAAATTCACGACTATCAAAATAACAATATGCTACACATGAGTGAAAAAATACTAAGAATATTTTTAGGGTCTTCCCAGCAAGAGGTGTGCTTCCTTTGTCATGCAAACAGGAAGAAAACAGTTTAACCAGCAGCAGTTTCAACAGCCACCACTGTCTGCGTTGTGTTCTTTCTGGGACAGTGCAGGTTTTTAGGTCCTGCAAAGGGGAAACCAGAGGCCTCAAGGGCCCTTCCTCTAAGTCACAGGGACAGGCAGAGGATTCTCCTGCAGCCAGCTATAACAAAGTCTATCCGAGCCACACAAAGGCATCCTCCTCTCCATGCTACTAAGATGGAGAAGAACCTCAGAGCACTGAGGAGGCTGAAGGAACTGAGTGAAAGGTGCTTATTCACCGACTGAGTCACTCCATTTAAATCAGGAGTCTGGAGTTGGCCACTTCAGAAGCTTTAGAAGGATGGGGTTTGGAGCAGAGAAGGAGACCCCTGGTGTGTGCTAGCGGGAGCAGGACCTTGAGAAGTCAAGGCAGCCACACACAGTGTCTCATAACGAGATGGAATTCTGCCACTAGCACCCCTCCAGAAGTGACCTACCAACTTCAGTAGCGCACGTCACCAGCCACCGCACCATCTCCCGCCGTCGCCAATTGAGGGTTGACAGCGTCATTCGCATGACCTGGAAAGGCAGGGTGACAAAATGCTTTACGGCAACAAGGAAAATAATCCGATTCATCCCACAGTATAAACTGCTAGGCAGACTCTACTCCTGGGTGCCAGAAGGCGCGTTAGAGTTAAGATCTATGCATCTGTCTGAAGCTGTCCTCTGCTTCCCCAAGCTGTCTTCACCCTGGCCTGGGAGGTAGGAAGCCCACTCAGTGCTTGAACTGGGTCTGCTAGTTACATGCCCTACCCCGGAAAAGTCATTCAATGTCTTTTCTTGTCTGAGTCAAAGGATGGGGTTGAAAAAAATTCAAGAGTCTGAGTCCTCTTCTCCTTCTCAGCATTAAGAATCTAGGACTTGATTTCTAAGGTTTCTCATGAATTCATTTAAAAAAAAAAAAAAAAAGACGTGCAGTAAAGATGCAGTTCATGCCTTCCGCCTCTATGACGGTCGCCTCAGCTCTATGGAGGGAGATCATCTCCCTCCCTTTGCATCACTGATGTCTTCCCCCTCCTAGTCTATTAAGAATTTCTAAAACAAACGTGTCCTAATCCCCAAAGCCTTAGAAAGGACCTGTGGGATTCTTCGAGAGGTTCCAGAAAGAATGAGGCAAGGAGTGAACCTTCACTAACCTGCCATTACCAAAAACACAGAGACCACACTGATGCTTCTTTCTGCATCACCCCCCCCCAAAGATAAGGCGACTTATAACAAAAATAAGCCAAATAGCAATAATTTGTTTAAGAAAATAAAATGTAAACCATATTTAAAAGCGATCTCTGCACCTCCACTCACACAGCGCCTCGTTACAGTGGCACGTACACCTCCACTGCCTTCAACATCATTACTACATCACCGAAAGGAAGAATCGGAAAACAGAAAACACATCAATAACCCGATGGGGCATTCTAGTCCCAGGCTTTAGGTAGGGTATAACTATCTTTCTAGTGAGGCAGAACACAATGCTAGCACAGGCATCGTGAAGAAAGCAGAATTATCTCTGGTCCCTGGTCTGTACAGTGTCCTGTGCAGGAACTGGACAGAAGCGACCACCGCCTCCGTGTGGACTCCGGATGTCCCTGCCGTCTCGCTCTGCTGCAGTCCGAAATGGAACCAGCTGACTGCCCCACCTTCACCTGGTTTCCTCAGTGTTACAAGTGGAGATGGACTGTCTGATGCAAGCTCAACAGAACTTCACACTGCCTCTAGAAAGTCAACCCTTACGACAGTCTTTACTGCATGCGCCAGTTTTACTCAGCAATATTTCTCCGTTCAGTCAAAAGAGAAATAGTAACATTAAAGGTATAATTCAGAAAATAAATGCTTTTGAAGTTGAGGAACACGAATATAGATTCTAGCTGTGTGGTTGCTGTAGCCAGACTAAAGTGACCCAGAGCTCTGAAAGACAGTGCCGTCCAAAAGTCCAACAGACCCGGGCTCCGAAGAGTCACTAAACAACTAAAATGAAAACAGTCCTTTGAGGGCGGTTAGTAGCAGTCTCTGGTGTCCCAAGAACCAGCTGTACCTGCAGGCCCAGCTCCAGAGACACTTTCAGAAGAGTGATGTCTGGCAAACTGTCCATGAGAGTTGCTATTTTAAACGCATCTTGGGCAAGCTTGAAGATGTGTGAGGAGGAGTGAATGTTTTTCTGGATGGATTCTAATACTGTTTCCAGCCTCCGAACGTCGCCTGCAATGAACAAGGGGAAAGGAAATCAAACCGAGTCACATGTAGACGAGGCAAAACAAATGGAGACAAGCCATTTGACTGCATACAGACACACACAGAGGACAAAAGGACGCAGAGCACATGCTCACAGCTGGCACAGGAGCTATGACTAAGTGTCCCATAGTTACTAACAAGTCTGCAACTCTGCTTCACATAGAGATTGATAAGACATACCCTCAGTGGCTAAATGCACCTGTAATCCAGAACCAACTAATACAAGAGGGCAAATAGCTCTCCTAGCTTCTGCGTGTGTACGATAGTGACTATTTCAAGGGCAACAAAACTAGCTCAATCTTTTGCTCTATTTCCAAATCTCAACACTTCAGAATGTTTTTTGTTGGTGGGAGAGAGTAGCGTGCAAGGTATCATGATGTAGGTAAATAAAGATAATGCCAGACTCAAATGGGTAGCACCCATTTGCCTCAAGAGCATAGCATGAAGTTAAAATCTTTAAAACTTATGTGATAGGAACGCCGCTGTGGAGAATTCGATTTAACAACAGCAACAAAAAGGTTTTCTAGGAGGAAGAAGAGACAGCGCAGACCAGCGAGTCGATGAGGCTCCCAGGCATTACACTACCTTTGGCTGCCGTTAACATGGTGGACGCCAGCTCACACTGCTGGGACTCAATGTGGCTTAACGTGAACCAGCGAGGGTAGCGGTTGGGGACGACGGACGCGATGTGGTGGGGGCGGGTGAGGTCTCCTGTGGGAGCAGCAGATTCCAACACTAGTAACCTGGAAGAGAAGGTGGGGAGGGCCATCAGTCGTCATCCGTCCTTCTCCCTGGCCACAGTGGCCGACCGGAAGCTGGCGCTGTAGACACTCATGAAGACAGACTGTGGGAAGATGCTCATGGAGACGGACGCTGTTCGGGCTCACGTTCAGGGGACGTGGCAGCTCACCTTGCTCACGGCTCTCTGCTCAAACCTAAGCAGTTTCCTTTCATTCCTTAGCAGCACTGAGAAACCTGCGCCATGTCTGGGCAAACTCAGACACGCGAGAATTATGAAGCACGAGCCTCGATCTCCATGTACTGTTTTTTAAATCTTATCATTTTTTTTTAAATGAGCAAAATGGATATTTAAGACTGAGGCTGCAACAAGAAGCAGTAGATAAAAATCTTAACTTGTTAAAACATAAACGGAAGAAAACAAAATGGCCTTTTATACATTTATAATTTCTAACAATTAGTCCCTGTAACGTGATGGATCTAACATTAGCCTATGCTCCATCAACCAGAGGCTAAAGAGAACTGAACATGGGAGTACTATGATTTCTGACTTTAACTATGTTGATAGTAAACAACTGTCGAAACACATCACATTAGTGATTTCTTCTAAAAGTAAGTCCCACAGAGATCGGCAGCGTAGGTATGACTGCAATAATGCCTCAGGAACCATCAACACTTGCTGATGTTGTTGTTGTTGGCTTCCTCCAGCCCACTAGTGTTGGGGACCATGATGTAAGAGTTAGGGACCTGAGAGTTATCAGAGTCTGAGAATAAGGCTAGCCCCAGCATCATGAGCATCTAGTGGCTCTGGCAAGCTACGTGGCCCACTCATTTTATCTAGGGTTAAGGAGATGTTAGCATTGAAAATGTGGTGAGGTACGGGATGAAGAAGTAAGGATTTCAGCAGAGTTGCTACTCAGCTTTTTAAAGAACTCAAGAATTCCTGACTTCCTAGCCAGGTTCCTGCTGGTGTTGCTGTAAAGAGAAGTAGTTAATAGTCCTGGGGAGGTGGGAAGGTGTGGCTGCTCCCCACCCCCCCAGGACTACCCTGACACGCTCTAGTGGTTTACCTATGCCCCATCTCTGGAAGGCCTTCTGGGTAGGGTACCAGGAGCAGGTGGGAGAGAGCAGAGCAGAAGGTAGTTCCTGTGCCCTGCTATGCCCCTTGCTAATGCTCCTTGTCCGGGCATTCATCGGGATAGCGGTTCTGTTACATAGCCAGAACCACAGAGGCCATGATGCTATTCCAACCTTTAGCTTTACAGTGGTGGGGACAACAGTCCCTGGCAGCGTCGCAGCTTAACTTTCTTCTCCTCAAAACACAAGTAGAGTTCTTAGAGTTAGAAAAAGTATAGAAGTGAGAGTCTGTTTCCCAGAGGACTTCTATTTCAGTTTCTAAAAATAGGACTTTAAATCCACTTATCAAAGTGTGCTCTCAAATATAAACCAAGTGGTATAAGCAATTTTATGTGGGAAAGTTGCTCATGCTAATCATTGACTTACTTTTTGGCAATTTAATGATCAAAAGAGTATTAGAAGTTTTCTATAATAAATTACTGATGTCTCCTGTGGTCAAGAAATGCATGTGAAATTACATGTCAGCCTGAAAATACTCTGTCATACAGGTGTACATGCACACGCACACACACCCACACCTACATGGTGTCCAGTGCAGTGCGCGTCACCAGGCACCCACACCCATGGCCTCCAGTGCAGTGTGTGTCCTGACAGTGCAGGGCCTCTCTGTACTGGCGCTGCAATGGGGGCCACAAGCACGAAGGTTTTCCTCTGTTACAATACTCACCCTAGGGTATTTGTTATTAACCATGCTCTTAAAAAAATGAATTCTTTTTAAAACAACTGACCATTCAGAAAGAGTTAAACTGCTATCTTATGATTAAATTGTTCTGAGTTGTAATTTAGTCACAAATTCTACCACTAAGAAGTGAGAAAGGCTACGATGGCCATGGTCTAACAGCAGATAAGGAAATAGGTCTCCCCTTGCTTTAAAGAAAAATCAAAACGCAACAGATTGCCTCACGACAATCGGGAAGCAAATGAAGAGTATCATCAGCTTCTCCGTTGCCTGTAAGAAGCCTGACTGAACATTAAGTCAACGGATGACTGTTTCTCTTGGTAGGGAATGTGGACTGCGGCCTGCGGGCCAGGCCGTGGATACATACCGCATTGCTCTCAGTGCAATTTTGTATGCCAATTCAGCATCATGAGGTAGCAGAGACGTGAAGAGATACTTGGCAAATGTGTGCATCGGAACACTCTCCCGATGGATTATCTCACCTAAACCACTATATGGTCCAGCTGTGGAAGAGAACATACACAGCTTACACTCCAGAAGAACACATACTTCTCATCAAGAATTTGAACTAAGTAACAGTAGAAAGAAAAAAATTCTTAGTCAAAAGGCTCAAGGGCACAGTTGGCACCCAGTACAGGCGAGACGTCGTGAACAATTCCCCAAAGGTCTCACTGCTAACACAGGAACCACAGAACTATGGGGCAGAGCCCACAGTACCTCTAAAAAGGAGGCCCTCGGAAGCACAGATCCTTGCTGAATCTGGGGAAGTCCTTTCTCAGTACGTGTTAACTGAGCATCCAGGTACAGAAATGCACCCAAGACTGCTTAGCTACGGAACCAGAGTCTTGACCCACACAGTTTTGGGGCCGCAGACGTGCTAGGTCCAGAGAAGAGCTGGGTCTCACATATGGGGGTAGGGAAGGTGCCCCTCAGCACAGACTCAGTACTCTACTGCTTCTAGTAAACAGGAATAGTAACTCAGAGTGATTAATAAAAAGCTACGCATTTGGTATTCACTATAAGCCAAAGGAAAACATTTAAATAATGGAAATGTACTCTTCTGGGCTCCGGCAGGCCAATTTTGAAAGCAGAATCACATTTAAGCTGTCAAAACTCATTTCTTAGTAAATCCTGACAGGTGCAGTGTGGCAGTACAGGTCCCCTGTGTGCACCCCAAATGCCTCTCTCAGAGGAAGAGCAGACTCCAGCTCTGAAAGGAAACCACAGTGGTTAGCTCTAACACTCAGCACTTAGGTCAGCTGGGGCGCAGTTACTGTAAAGGGTTTAATAAATTGGTTTCTGTGTCACCTTTGGGTAACATTTGTTTCATGATTTCTAGAATTATGAGCCATGACACTACTGCTCAGAGGACACAATACATTTGTTTTCCATGAGAAAAAGCAGTCTGAAAAAGAATTTAGAGTGCAAGAAATGCAGTCCAGAAGAAATGGTGGGACAAGTTTACTGAACTCAGTATTGGGTAGGAACATGAGACATTCTAGATCAGTCTAGAATGATCTAGAAGTCATTTTATAATTCAGTTTCTAGGTTAGTATTTTTAAGTTATTCACTATTTAAATATTTTGAAAATCATAGACAACTCATATTTTAATATTAACAATAATCCATGACAGATTTCTAATTTTACCAAATTACTAATCTTTGTAAGATAGTTCAAGATGTTTAGTAGTACAGTATTTGTGAAAAGTAGATGCAGTGTTCTATGTGGACCCTTTGCTCACAAAGCAGTTACATCATTGCAGTTGCTGTGGTAACTAAATGTGTGTGAACCTCCAAACTCATACAAACTCTACTCCAGTGTGAATGTATTTTGACACATGGGCTCTGTGAAAGTAATTACATTTAAATGAGGTCACAGAGCAGGGTACTGAAATAACAGTGCCCTTTAACCCAGTTATGAACCCTTTGAGCTGCAGTAATGACTGGCCTGGCCAAATACGCCACGCCTTGGTGCAATGGTGGTACAGACGTCACGAGAGTAAACGACGACTTTCTGCTCAGAGGGAAGGCCTGCTCCCCAAGTTCTGAGAACCTAGGCCTAGACAAGTCAGGCCTCAGGGGGAGAGCCTACTACCACTACCACTCTGCTAAATGGACCCCGTATTACACGGACTCCTAATGGCTTATCATTACAACCACAGATGAGTGCATCTCTCAGCAGAAAAGATTCTTCTTGAAGTAGATGACGACCCACAGAGACCCACAGCTGGTCAAAGTGCAGAGATTAAAGTACTGGGATGAGCAGCCTTGAATGGGACATGTATATCACAGCCCTTCCTTCCAAGGGTTAGGGACTGGGGTGGGCTCGGGTACACGAACACGCAGCCAGAGGCAGTGGTGACTACCACGGCATGCTTTCTGGACCCGCAACGCAGCTGTGAGTGCGTGCACAGGTACAGCATCAGCACGGAGGGAGAAGAGCAGTACAGAATCCCACCCCGGCTCAGAAGTTATCAGCAACTGATGGCTACTGGGAGGGGAGAGTCAGTCCCTTCAGAGGGCGGCTCTGGGTAGGCCCACCATGACGCAGTGGAAGATCACATGCCGGAGTATGTATGAGCAGCACAAACTAGACTTGATTTTTTTTTCAAGAGGACACAGAGATGGGTAGGTAGGGAAGGGGGGTGGGGATCTGGAAGGAGAGGAGTTGGGAGAGGAGGGTGAAGAGGATTCAAAACTCCCAAGGAACTAATTCTTATAAGAAGATAAAAAGGATGCCAAATTGCTTGCTCTGGGTCTGCCAAGTAAGGGCAGACAAGGGTCTTCATGCCAGGAACACAGCCCTCTTGAGAAGCACAACTGGCCAACACCTTGGTCCTGGATCCCAGTCTTTGTGAACTCTGGAAACACTGAGAAACAAAAGCCTCCTGCCTACGTCCCATCCCTCACTGTGGGTACAGCACCAGGAGGCCAAAACCTGGGCTCCCTTTTACCTCAGGACTAACTACAGCAATCTATATACTGCAGGCCACCCACAGTCTTCACTCTTCCTTCAGTCCCTTTCAAAGGTTCGCTTTAAGCCACCAAGTTATCTTCTTCATATTGAGAGAAAACCAGACTGCACATTCTACAAGTAAAACAGTAAGTGGGGCATTCCCAAATTACTCAGTCGTTACGATCCCTGAATCCGAGTGTACCAAAGAATGAAACCCTTCCGTCTGGCATGACGGTTCCCAAAGGTCCTTCTCTAATGTGTGACAGCCACCAGTGCCATGGCCAGGAGACAGCCACACTCAGCAACAACATAGTAACTGGACCTCTTCTCAGGTATCCAGGTCTGTGAAGAAATTCCTGACTCTTGTAAGGAGTATAAATGCATGGAAACTCCACGAGCCTGTGTGATTAACTCACTAAGGTTGTTCTCTTTGGTATGTAGAGAAACTGTGTCCTTATAATGGCCTCCAGTCCTGTACCATCTACTCTTAGGTCCCAGCAGGCCATGGAAGGGGCGGAGGCAGAGATAGATCAAAGCCCCATCCTTAGACAAGAGTTCTTACATATGTAAAAAAAGTCTGATGAGTGAACTAATTAAAAACAGAGTTTAAGAAAACATGAATTATCAGAGAGACATATTTAAAAGAAAAAAGGTAAATGATAAACAGGCACCACACATATCTATCACATCTCCTCTTCCAGAACTTGATACAATAGCAATCAAAGTCAGGGAAAACCACGAGCACACTGAAAAGAGACCGCGGCTGATGCTGTTGCTCATATAGCAATGGGGGTTATGTGGAAGGACACTGAAAACGCAAACAAAACAGTAATAATCAGGACTAGTCCTGAAAGTAGTCAACATGGGCCTTGTACCTTTATATACTAAAAATAAATAAGCCAACAATGACAAACTACAGAAGAGTACTTCAAAATTTAAGTTGGGAGTTTTTTTCCCCGAAAATAAAAAATTGTATTAAGGCTTACTTTAAGAACATTTCCCCTTTTAAGATGTATAAATGTACAATATGTTTGAAAAAATTTCCCTTAAATAGATCTTTAGCTTGGACAAATTAAGGGGTTTAAAATAGTACTTTCTCTGAGGTGTGCAGCCAGCCATGATATAAAGTGTCAACACACTTTACCAGCCAATCACAGAAAAATCCCAGGATCACAGCACACAACTCAAAGAGACACTCGTTTACACTAGTTACACTTACCTTTCTGAGAAAACAAATCTCAACAACACTGCCAGCCAAAGTGTTAGTCTAGGACCTCATGAAAACAAGAAAATTCGCCGTAGCCTCAGATAGTCTGAGGCCTTTCCCTTGGCGAGCCTGTGCCTGATGAATCCTGTGGCGTAACTAAAGAGCAGCAGAGAACCGACCTGCAGCCTTCCGCTCTCTGCTGCACGTGCACACAACGCGTGTAACACCATCAACCTACAGGAAGGCCCTCAGCTTCCACTTTATTATTTACTTGATCGGGCAAATCGAAACGAGTACCAGTAACATCTCACTAATAACAACACTGCATTTATCTCAGGAATCACACAGCCTACACAAAAATAGTCCTTCACAAAACAGTGGCACTAATGGGGCTGATTTCAAACAAGCTATATGATGACCTAAATCCCATGAAAAACACCTCAACATCTGCGTTTTGAGTTGGCTGACAAGTTTCTTAGGGAGCATGTCTCCAATGCTCTGTGTTACATCCTATAGGACACCTACCAAATTCAATGCGTCCCCGCAGCAAGCGCTCTTATGAGAACACCAGTACATAAACCAGACCCCTTTATCGCTTTACCTTCTAACAGGAAGACTGCTTGCTTGCGAAAAATTTTCACCAGCGTGTCGTCCAATTCGATTTCCTGAAGCTTAGAAATAAGCTGCTCCTCGTTGCGACACACCTTCTCCTGCGTGTACAGCCCGTCAGGCATGATGCGCTGCTGCCCCAGCCCTATCAGGGCTGCTTCTGCAGCCAGCGTCACGTAGGATTCCCCTTCTTCCAGGAGCTTGTGTGCAGGGAGGTGATGGTACTCCAGGGACTTGCACTGTCCCACGCTTTCTACAGAATCCATAGAAAATGGACTGAGGTCACAGCTGATCCTAACAGGCACAAAGCTTCTGTTCCAATCAGTACTAGTGAATGAACTGACAAGTCTGAGAAAGCAGAGCATCCAATTTTTATGTTAAGATGCATAGCTTCTAGTATATCTTTTACAGGGACTGCCGATGATAAAATGTGTGTGTTTTGTAGGATTAGAAATAGTTTGGGGCTTTTTTGCCATTGGAAATGAGATGTCAAAGAAAACTAGGGATCTGAGAAAAGATGGTACTAAGAATCTTAATGAGTGAAAAAAGATTCTAATTAAACAAAAGCAAAATTGCATGCTACCAGTGTTATGACTTCGCTATACTGTATAATCAATATATGCTAATGATAAAAAGTTAACTTTAAGAAAATTGCATGATTATAATGGTACATTTTTAAGACTCGTATTAAAAATGTTTTCATACTTTTCCTGTAACACTAAAATTTCCAGTGACATCAATGAGAATATGGTATATGCACCTCAACTTCAAGGGTCTCTTGATTGTCCAAGGCCAGTCAACACCAGAGAGCCATCTTCCTGTCTCTGTTCAGGAGCTTCTATTTGAAATTATAACTCAGCCACCCAGCTCTCAGGCAGATGTGCATTTGGACTCACATCTGTGACCCTCCAGAGAAACCCCTAGTTTAGGAAGGTAACATTGAAGGCAAACTGAGATGACAAGATGTCAAACTTGTTCGTCTCATCACAGAGCCAACAAAGGACAGTCTTCACTCGTCTTTACTCCTGCCTTCTGCAGTCTTTTGAGGGATGGTTCTGAATTCTCGAGAGACCAGACAGAAATCTCAAAACATCACTTTTAAGGAATGTATGGTGTCAAACAGATTTGAAAGATACTTAATAGTCCCCTTAGAGGAGACTTAAAATACTTTAGTTACTTTTCATACAAAGACAGATTTGAAAAGCAACTAAACAGTCTAGTTCTGAATGCTGTGGTGCACAGCCCTAAAGACTGTTAAGTTATTAGCGCAGGGTCATGTGTTGGAAGAGAGTGTTGTCTGGGTCATGAAGGAACATGGGCAGATGCTGGTTTTCCTGCCTGAGGAAGCCCACCTGAGGCACGAGTGTCCATTTCCTAGCTCTTGCTAAGCTGCAGATGCCGTTAACTACAGGGCTTCATCACATATACTGTAAGGGACAGAGAGATGGCTCAGCAGCAGAGTAGAGTCCTGGCCCCAGGTTCAGTTCCCAGCACCCACGCGGCAGCTCACAAGGGTCTCTAGTTCCAGAGGAACTGACATCATCACTGACATCATCATATAGGCATATACATGGGCAAAGTACCAATGCAGACAAATTGAAAACAAACATCATTTAAAACATGGATACTGTAAAGGAAAACCAATGTCTCTCGAGATTTAGAAAAAGAAAAGAACAAAACTGTGCCCATGGTTTTACCTGTAAAATCTGAGAACCCAGAGAAGACTTCATCCTCAGTGTGGCAGGCCTCCATGAGACTGCTGAAGAGGGTGCCCACGGGGTCCAGGGGGTGTCCAACCCAGCCTTCCAGATTGGTTATTGAGGTTATGCTTTTATGGGGTAGCTCTGTTTAAGAAAGGAATCGAGAAATGGGAGAAGGGAGATGAGGAGAGAAGTAAGGGTAATACAGACTGTAATTTAATACCAACATTCTCAAAAATTAGTAATTACTTCAGATGAAAATCCTCTTCAGTGGAAAGGTACTATAATCTCCACCTTGTGATCTATTTTTATAGTTGTAATCAATCAATACAAATGCTACTTAAGTCTGAGAACAGCTCCTCACATCCGTTTAACTCATGTATCCCAACATTCTGTGTTAATATTCACAGCACTGTCCTATTGTGCAAAGAAAGGGAAGCCTGGGTTTTCTCCTAAGCTAACTGTTCTACCACCTTTGCTGCCTTGGGAGTATCCTTAAAGATGGTGAGTCAGCACCCACAGAGCATCTCAACAAGGAGTAGTGAGATGGTGACATCCTGGGCTTGCCTCACCCCCACAGGGCACCTTTAGCCACCCCATCCCCCAGAGCAGATCTCCTCTCTCTGTGAGGGCACTGGGAGGGACCTTTGCCGAGGGTGAACTACAGTGCAAGTTAGATGCAGATTCAGGTTAAAGTGCCGAGGAAAACCATGGGATGTTCTCAAGTATGACCTACTACAGGATGCCATTCAGAGCTGCCTGTGAACAAAGTGAAATACTAGTGTCTCATTTTAAAGGAAAGATAACGTATATAATTGATCTATTTGATAGATTAATAAACTTACTCAGAGCTAGTCACAGAGTCATTCCATGAATTTACCATTTCTCTGGTAAATTTCTCTGATTTTATATTACTACTTTCAGCACGTGAGAACAGCACGTGAGAACAGCACATGAGAACTTATTCAAGTCAGGTTCCTGAGTCCTCAGGAAGGCTGACATTCCCTTGGTTTCTGCCACCGCCTTTCACACGCATAGCAAGCATGAGGAGCACAAGCATTATCCTCTGTAGCAGCCAACTTGGTAGTCTGATTAAAAATTGTATATGGATAAGGGAACCATATGCAGACAAATCTGTAGGCAGGTGGGAGGAGATATTGAAGGGGGAGGACTTCCTTTCTTTCAGAATTATGAAGTTACCAGATCATGCCAGAGGGAACTGAAGATACTCAGACACCACATTTGTTAACCTTGTAAGTAACTGTAAGGCACACCTTGACCTTGACAGCAGCTACTAAACCCTAAGTCTTTAATATAAAGACAAACAATACCAGAGAATCAGGGAAAGACACAGGTGCAGAGACACAGTCCTGCTGTACTCAGGAGCAGCCTGAACGAGACACAGAGACACAGTCCTGCCGTACTCAGGAGCAGCCTGAACGAGTTCCACCACTTGCAGGATGACAGACAACTGAGTCTGAGATGAGCCAAGCCTGGGCTACATGACTGACTGAGGCAATCACAGCAGCCTGACCGAACATGAAATCTAACTTACTTCAACATTTTCACACTTCGTGTTTCTTAACTAGAACATTTTTGCAAAACAAAATTCAAAAACTAACATTTCTCAGAAAAACTTATATGGTTTTTAAAAACTCAAGACATAATCCTCACGAGCCAGTTCTTTCTCCCTTAAACAAAGTACTGTACATCCTTTTAGCTCCACAGCTCTCCTCTACACTACTCACAAGTGAACACTTTGGCCAGAGACCATCTGCGTGTTCAGAGGAAGTGGATTTCAGGAAAGCTTTCAATAGGGCCTAGCAATGGATTTCAGGAGCATGAACAAGTCATTGCGTATGAGGCCATTTACATCACAGGCCCCTCTGCATCTCCCTTCCTGGGGTTCAACTGTAACTCTGGAATCATCCTCACTGTGACCAACAGTGCCAGTCCACACTCATTCCAACACCTTTTAATCATTTATTTGTACTCAAGGTGGGGATCTAAATATCAAAGGATTAAAAACACACCAAAGAACAAAAGCCAACAGTAACAAAAACTGTTCTTTATTGTAAGAAACTAGAGCGAAAACAAGTCATCCGAAGAAATGTTTTCCCGCAGAAGGAACGAAGAATACAGGGTCAGGAACAGCAGTTGTATTTCACCAACTGATCAGGGAACTGAGAAGCTAGTAACACCGCTGTCATTACTGTGCTATTACAGTGCTTGCTTAAAAAGAGAAGGTTAATAGATTGGTATAAAGACAAATTAAAAGTGTCCTGTCGGTTGACAGCTCATCAAATGTTATTTATAGAACTTGAAAAAAACAAAACAAAAAACTGGGAGTTTTGTTCTGATGACTTTCAGTAAATAATGTGTCCTCAAACACAAATTATTATGGCTATAGAGTCACAGAATGCTAGGCCTTGCTTAAGTACTTTCTAGGAATCAGCTCGTTTGATCTCAGGGACTCTCAAACAAAGCCTCCGCTGAGACCTGCTCTGCAGAAAAAGACTCTCAATGACTGGAAGTCATCTGCTAAAGGTGGCCACCTGAGATCTACTGCTGGAATCAAGGGCGGGTGGCCCGTTCTAGAGTTCTTAGTGTTGAACCAAAACACTCGGGCATAAAATAATATACTTGCTTCCATCGCATATAATCCAGACATATCATCAGCTATTCAGAAAACAAAAATCTCTTTAAAGAATTATGTAAGAGATTTCTTTTTCTTTCACCATTCAACCAAAACACCTTAGATTTTATTTTTATAGATGTGTTATCAAATTTAAAGCATTTTTCCTTTGTTTTTACCTTATGTGTATGGTGTTTTGCCTGTATGTATGTCTGTGTACCACACGTTTATTATTAAGAGTGCATTTTTAAGGATGGTGAGTAAAACCATCGCTATGGCTGTAATTTAAAATCCACCTCTTCCAGAAGAACTTAAAACCAAGTTACATCCTCAGCAAGAACGCCATTCCACAGAGACAACCTCCTCCACAATCACCTTTTTTTTGATTCCGGAACATTTCCAACTGTTTCTGCTGCTGTCGTCGTAATGTGTTCACGATAGCTATTGCTAGTCTCAGTGCTTCTCTGGGGTACCCATGAGAACGCAAGGCATCCACTCTTGCACAGGCTGTAGGAACATGTTCTGCAACAGAAACCCAAAGAGGTGAAGTTGCCACTGCCAGATACATCCGTAAACACAGGCTACTGTAGCATGATGTTTCTCCCCAAACACCACGTGACAGATAAGGAATACCATTCCGAACTTGGATCTGAATGGAAATGTCAGCCCCTCTGCCAAGCGTTCACTCATCTCCCCAGAAAGCCTCAGTCCTCTGCCTTCCACACCAGTAACCCTATAGAAACTGAACAAAGAAGTAAGTCATGGAAATGTCTTTCCGGTCTGGCCACTTACCATGCCAGAGGGGCCACCCTCGGGAGTCAAAGAGGGAGTTTTCAGTGTCGTCATGGTAACAGTAGTTGGTGTACAGGTCACTGCTGATAATGTGCTGCAAGTGGCTGTCCTGCCAGTGGAGATCACATGCCTCAATGGCTCTTGTGAACACTGTCCGATGTGGCCTGTTCGATGAATCTGTTTTTTCCACAATTCAGAAAGCCGTGTCAGCTATTATTCACATGTGAATACATCAGTCATACCATTGTGTGGCCGGATGTTCATGAACACGCGCGCGCACACACACACACACACACATTGTCTTGAACCTCTAAGCAGAAGGGTGAAGAGTGAATGAATATTCTCACACCCTAAGTGCTAGAAGGCAGTCAGCCTAAAGAGCCTCCTGCCACTCACTTGTTTTATAAAACACAACATTCTACAGCCATTAAAGCTACGGTTAAAGGCATCCTGCAAAAAGAATGTCAACTCTAGTCTCCATGCCAAATACTCTCAAAAGAGGCACTCTGCTTAAAAAAAAAATCACGTGACAACTCACTGCTCCCCACTTCTGAGGTGCTGTGTTGGGCTGCCCTGATGGGATCAGCAGCTCTCACAAACACTATGCAAGAGATGCGACACCAGCCATGGAACCTTTCAGGAAGATGCAGTCAGCCTTAAAACTATGCATAAGGGTTGTGCTTTTGGTTGTATTTTTTAACTATATTGTGCGGTTTTGCACAATTAAAACTATTATGCTTCTTGGGATATAATGATGAAATGCCACTTTATATCCCAAAGGGCATAAATGCATGTGTTTAACATTTCACAAAGCCACACAACATAGCTACAAAACAAACCAGCGCACTTACCTTGCCCCTATAGGCTGTCTCCTGACTCCTGGGCAGGTTCCATGACTGGTGTGATGGCCCAGCATAGTGCATGCCGGGGCATCACAAGAGAGCGGAAGCATACAGTCCGTAGGGGGTTCAAGGTTCAGGACCTGACGAAGAAAAGAAATGTTTGGGGAATAAAGGACATTCTCACCTCAGCTCCTTGGATTATTCAATTCCTACAGAATGCACAGGCACACCCGCCCCTTGGGTCCCCACTCCAAACTTCCTTTCGACTGTGGAACAAGGCCCCCCTGAGCTGTATACATTCGTGCATACCTAATTGTGCTCACATATAGCAGCTCCCTTCAGTGCTCTCTGAGCCTCAACTAAGTTAAGAAGCAAAATGTAGAGCTCCCTTTATGGCAAAGTTTCCTCTTCCTGTCCCTGGACCTCCCTGGAGCAGACAGAAGGTAAGCTACAAACAGCAAGTGCCACTGAGCAGCCTGGGAACTCATCTGCCTGGGCTCTCTGTCCTCTGCGGGGACTGAGCAGCCACAGAAACACCATGACTTGTCACGATCCCAGACACAACTGAGAGTCTAACATGCCCTTACTACAAGTTTAGTAATGCAGCCATTTACTGTTGGCAAATCTATGAAAGACATTACTTCAGGATGGCCTCACAGCAACTTAGTTATCCATGTCTGAGGGAAAGACATGTGGAAGAGCACAGAAGACAGAGAGACGCAAGTGATCATGACCCCTGACTAGGGTCCCTCCTAGCAGCAGACAGATGGCCGCCCTGCAACCTGGAAGAACAGGCTGAACTCTTAACTCCCTTTTCTCGAGCAGAATGAATGTGTTCTATCCAGGAAGAAATTGCTTGTGTGGCCTCCAGCATCAGATGTCCTAAAACCACAGTCTCCTGGAGGTATTTTACGTGGCCCTAGCGCTTATTTTGTTTAGTTCAGATTGCAGAGGTGAAACACAGAACTAAAGAGACTTCAAAATACCAGCTTACTTCTATGCATGCTGTAAAGGAGTTAAGGGTTCCGAGTACTGACTTGGCTCTCAACCTATGACACTAATACAAGTGTGGAGTGTGGTTGCCTTGGAAGAATAAGCTGAACTGTCCATGTGTTTCATGGAAACACAGAGGAAAGTAGAGAACACAGCTTGTAACATTGGCTTGCCCCAAGATGCCAACAGAACTGATAGCAACTAAAGGCCAAATCATACAAAACTATATTTAAATGACCATGGAGGGTATATCACACGAGAAACACAAGTCAATATATACAAATTCATAAGCATTTAAAAAATAAAATGTCTATAGAAATACATTTGGGAAAGAAAAAGGGAGAAAGTCTTATGCTTTTAGAACACCAACAGAAAAGCAACTGGATTTCACTCTCTAGAATCTCTAAAACCCTCCCTAATGGGGTGTGATCCAGGTGCTGTTCACTGTAACAAATGCCTAGCTACGGTGGGCCCTGCGTGCGCTCTAACACGTGTACTGTGACATACAGCTGTCCCACAAGCACAGTGAGCTCAGGGCGATGCAATGGCTACTGGATTTGGCCCCTCAGTCCCCAGGCTCTCCTCTAGAGAGAACAAAGTAGAGGGGTTCCAGGTACGAGTAACCACACAGTCTCCAGGTATAATAACCTGCCCCTGTGTAGGGGATGTCTCTTCTCACAACCCCTCAGAAAGGACCGTGAGTGTCCTGCTAAAAGCAGACACCCTGATGCCTTTGAGCACAGTAACTTCAAGCGCTGCCTTTGGATACAGGTGCTGGCTTTATACACTTAGGGCAAACCATAAGTGGAACTAACTGTGGCGTCCTGGAGGCCACTTCTTCTTGAATTGGCGTTCTGCCTCCCTGGGTACAGTGCACATGCCAGGTGCCCATCAGATCCCATTCTACTAGGTCACAGATGGTTGTGAGCTCCCATGTGAGTGCTGGGAACTGAACCCAGGTCCTCTGTAGGAGCAACAAGTGCTCTTAACCACAGAGCCATCTCTCCAGCCTCCTCCCAGTTTCTAAGGCCTATAGAATTTTCATATTTAACCACAGGTAACATCATACGTAGAAAGTAAATGCAAAATGTAGGATATCAAAGTAGCAGTTTTCCCAAAATAGCAGCAACCCAAACTCAGAAAACCTCCAACTATAAAAACAGAAGATTAAAGGTATTTCCTATGTAGACATCAAAGAATCTTTCCTTAGCAACGAAAACAATAAACATTGACCAATTAAACTTGAAAACTTGGAAAAAATTGGTGATCTGAGGGGTACATTTAATGATTAAATAACATCACAAGCATGATACAAGGCAAGTATCTCCAGTTAAAACAGAGCCTGACAATCACCTTTCTAGGTCCTGAAACCTCTTTTTGATTGGACAAGTCCCTGTGGACTTTCTTTGCAAAGACCGAAACATTCTGTTAACATCACATTAAACTCAGCACATTGCATAGCATTTTCTTTAGGAATTTCAACTCCTCTGTGGCAGCAAAAAAAATGTAGGATTCTGGATCCTTCCTATGTTAATTCTAACTCGGCTTCTATCACATGATTTCAATCGCTTTCAAATCCCCCACCAAACATAAAGTCATGGGAGAGTAGTGGTGTGAACGAATGTGTGGTAGTAGATTTGTCTGAGACGTAACTAATTAAGAATGTGGTTCAGAGAAAGACCAGAAAGTTCGGCACCATCTCATAGAAGAAAGTGAAGCCAAAGAGTAGTTTGTTTCTAAAGGACTGAAGAGAAACTGAAGTAACTGGATGCATCTGGGAGCATTTGTGGTTGTCTCAGAGACTGAAGGGCTCCATCCATCTACTACGGATGGGTCCAAATGTGCTACACAGCCTTTCACAGTAAAGAATTTCCCCGATGCGAGCGCCAACACTATCACAAACCCTCAGTTTCACATCTCCTTGCTGTACTCTGAACCTAAGAATTTTTAGTTAAATCCACAATAGCCCAGATAGAAACTGATCAACAAAGTCAGAAACGCACAGCTTCCTCAAGTCTTTCAACAGTATTTTACATAGTAATATATCACTGCTCGGCTCTCTATTGTTTTTAATTAAAAAGTAAAATTCAAAGCAAACCATAAGTGGGTCATTTTAATCCACAATAATATATAGGAATATCATATCTACCTGCAGTATGTAACTATTTTAAAAATCATTCAATGTTATCAGTTAAAATTAAAACGCATGCACGCATTCAAAGACAACATGTACTGTCCTTGAGTTAAGTGAATCCCCACGGTCATCACCCGGTAACACCACAAGCACGTGCACCGAGAGGCAGATAAAATGGGCAGATGCCACTACAGACTCACCTTGGTTGGCATTCGCACCCTGAGGCAGAGCATTGGTCAAGTTGGGTAATTCGCTGCCCGGATTGCCGTCTTCCCATGGGCAGACATCGATACTATTCCATTTTTTCAGCTGCTTTAGCCAACTGGCCTTCTGCTCCAGCTTACAGTGGGGGTTTAACACTATACACATCCACAGAGCACCTAATTTAAGGGAACAAAGAAGTAAGTTAAAAAAATTATAAAAATGTTCATGGCTAACAGCTAAAGAAAATTTTTGAATGGCTTCAAGCCACCTTGAAGCCTGTCACACGAGTCTATCGGTTCTCCTAATAAAAAGACAACTCACAGGCTAAAGTGCTGTCACACATGGAGACGAGACGCATTTCACAAGTTCCAACTGTTATCACCTTTCCCCCTTTAGTTTTGTTTTTGTCTTTTTTTAAATTTAATTTTTCTTTTCTTGTACAAAACATCTGGACCCCAGCCTCAACTCCCTCCACCCCTCCCAGCTACCCCTTATCTTCCGTCTCCCCCACATGTAATCATCTTTTTATCTGTATTATACTTTACATATGAAAGTCAGTAACAATCCTAGGGTTCAATTTAAACACACATGTACACAGTGGCACTACAATATACTATTTCAAATCATTCTTCCCCCAAACTAAATTTACTTTCAAGATTATCTTTGTATAATAAAAAAATAAAATTATACTATGGACAGAATTTCTTAGTCTCTCTACAAGAATTTCAAACAGTGTGTTTATTAGTTAGTATCCATAATTATGTGCACATGTGTGTGTGTGCTCATTCTCATACATAGGGACACAAACACTTATGTAAATGGAGTAAAATATTTAGGCTTAGGAGTCAGTAAAATAAGTCTTTCACAAATAAAACTCAAAGCCAGGCCCAGTGACACACAGCTGTCATTTGGGAGTTTTAAGGCAGGAAAATCACAAGTCCGAGGGAGCTTGTGGTATGCACTGATTCCAGACCAGTGAAATGCCATCTCAGAGACAATCAAATAAATTAAAAATAAGTTGTTAAGCACACTCCCCTAAGCAATCTAACAGGTGACACTTTTCATGTAATCACTAAATGCTAAAGTACATATTAATAAAAAGTCCACTAGTTTTTCAAAAGACAAGTAAAAATGAATTTAAGGGAAAGGAATAGCTCATAATTTGACTAGTAAGACAATGGTGAATTTCTTATGCTTTCTGCATAGTAAAAAGGGTAGTTAACTTAAGTGTTTCACAAATATTAAAGTATTAATTTCTACATAAGATAATACCAATACCCTCAAGTGTTCACAGTATGCTTCGTATGTGTGGATAAATGTGTCGGTGTTTTGATGACTCTGTGTCAGCTGGGTAAGAAAGGCAGAAACGAATGAGATGAACACTGTTCTCTTTGCCCCAAAGCGATGCTTAACAGTTTTCCATATTTAACAATCTGATATTGTGAATATAAAAAAACTTAAAACTGTAAAAATAAAATAGAGTTTTAAAAAACAGCTTCAACTTGTCTAAGCCACAGACATTTACAATCTACATTTAAAAATTTTCAAATCTCATTTAAACACAAAAGATAGCCAGCTAAGACAAGTAAGCGCACAGCGGCCTCCCTTCCTCCCAGTGATTACAACTAAATAGTCTGGAAGAGTAAGAAGCAGGAACCCGGGGATGCAGAAACAAACCCGAGCTAGCCGGCTGGAAGTGAGACAGGAAGTGACCCCACGGCTGTGGCTTTCCATCACTCCGTAACCCATCTGTTCTGGATTTGACGTAAGATTAAAAACTTAGCTCAAGGACTCTGCAGGGGACACACACATGAAGAACTTGAAACTATACATCTCCCCAGTGAGTACTGGGGAAGGATAACATCTCCCCAGCTCGGAGATGGCGAGAAGGAATAGTCAAGTCCTCAACACGGCATGTGCACCTGAGATGGAACCGAGGCAGAACCACCCAGGCTTCGACAGCTGACACTGGAGCCCCCACCTCAAAGTGTTGTGACAACCAACCTTGGTTGGGTGCTTGTTTTAATTTTTTTTTTCACTCTATAGGGCAGTGGTTCTCAACCTGTGGGTTGCAATCATCATAAAACACTATTTCCAATGGTCTCTGGGACTGAGACACTGCTCAGTAGCAAAATTACAGTGATGAGGTAGCAACAAAGTAATTTCATGGTTGGGGGGGGGGTCACCACAACATGAGGAGCTGTGTTAAAGGGTCGCAGCATCAGGAAAGTTGAGAACCGCTGCTCTAGGGAATTTTAATAAAATCCTGGGTCTTACAACATTCAAAATCTAAAATCTTGGCTTACAAATAAGCAGAAAAATGTGTCAGCTCTCAAAAGAAAATCCAACAGACGTCAAGTAAGAGGAACAAGATGTTAGAATTAGAGACTTAATGATAGTAACTGTATTTTCTGAGAGATGAAAGTAAAAGCAATTAAGAAAAAAACATGTCCTCTGTCATGAGATGTAAATATAAAAAAGAACTACGTAGAAATCTTAGAAGTGAAATAAATTTACTGAATGGCACCAAGAGCCAAATGGACAGTGTCCTTCCGATAGATGGCGTCTTCCTGATGGACGGTACCTTCCCAATGGACAGTGTCTTCCTGATGGGTGACACACTGGCACATCTCCCGCAGGCCTCTTTCAGAAGGCATTAACTCCATCTACAAGATCACATGATCCAAGCACCTCTCAAAGGCTCAGACCCTTAGTACTCTCAACATGTGAAGCTAGGGTGGTTACAAATACTCAGACTGTAGCTATGAGAGGCTGGGAGCCCTTAACACAAGATCCTCAGTATTCTTGGCTCATTTCAACAATGATTTCTATGTGACCCGAGGAAAAAAGAAATTCCTAAAATTTGCTTTGGAGTTTCATGCTCTCATTTCCCTAATTAGAAAATTTCCATTTTTCAGAAAGTGAAGTCTTTATTAATCTCCTGTAACAGCCTCTCATTGCTCACCTCTGCTAAGGAGAGGTTTCATCCTGAACGGGCGTTCTTAATGCTAGATTCAAGTGCAGTGCCATAATAGATATGGTCTTTTATCTTAACAGTCATTACTACAAAGGCTGTAATTAGCCCTAATAAAGAAGTTAACCAAATAGAGTAAGTCATTCTCCCAATTTTATTAATTCAGGGTCCCACTTTGGGCATTTATCTCCTTTCCTCCCAGTGTGCCTAAAGTATTTGTAGCTTTAAGAGTAAAGTTCCTTAATGATTAAACCCCACTCTATGGTTTCTCTGAAACAAGAACCCTTCCAAGGATTCAGTGGGAAAGTGGTAAGATTTGGTCAGCATTCCCAGGGTCTTGCAGAGGATCTGCAGGACATAAGGAAGCACTTTTGCTTCTCATACAGAGGATGCTTGTAGTTGTACACCTACTGTGAAGGCTCACCCAGGAAGACCAGGAGGCAAACCCTGCCAGACCTCAGCAGGGAACCACTATCATGGCAAGTGCCACACTGGACAGTGGAACCCTGAGCATCTTATCTCAGGGGTTTTTATTGATCCCTAAGCTCCTCGGGTGTTCTACTGACACCACATGTAGATCATGAGCAATCAAACATCATAAAAGCCAACACCTGCAGATAATACAAAATGCCAAGGCCTAGGCAGCCCGTCACCCAACAATCCACAAAACGATCATTTCAAACATAACTAAAAATAAACTTCTGCAACATATGCTAGTTACTTGTTATGAATTACAATGAAAACAAACTCCATATATTTACACTGATTTCCTACCAAATCGATGGTGTTATCACCCAGTTTCAGAATCATCCATGCTACACGGACGAAAGCAAATTTAGATTTCTCTACCACTGTGGTGATTTGAATTAGAAGCATTCTCCGTGGGTTCGGGCATTTGAACCCATGATTCCCAGCTGGCCGCACTGTTTAGGGGGTATAGATGACCAGTCGCATGACTCTGGACAAGCCCGATGAGCCTTTCCTTGATGCCATTTCCCTAACTGAAACAACAGGAATGGTAATTTCCACCTAACTCATAGACCTGTTTTACACACGTTTCCGCCAACTGTAGAGTTCACATTGCCTCAGACAGCCAGGCTTACACACAGAAACTCCATGAATGAACCTTCAAAACACAGGAAGTGAATGCTGCCAGTCTCTTAAAAGTTTTGACCCACAACCAGTCCCAGCTGATAAACTTTGCCCAGATTCAAGAGAGAAAACACTGATGCCACATCACAAAGAGCAGAGAGTCTGTGGCCAACTTCAGTCTATCACAACTGCCAAGCACATCAAAATTCCAGCTAGATTATGAAATGGAAAAGTAAGTTACCGGTCATTTATTAGCCATAGATGAGTATCTGTTTCAAATATAGTAATTTTAGTACTTTTATTTTTTTGTAAATACTAGCTATAATTTTGCCTGAAATAAAAAAGTATCTAGTCTAATGAGTTAACCAATTACTATATTGTATTTGCAAGATTTTATTCTCTATTATTGTTGAGACTGGACTGTACCCTGCTCTGTTACCCCAAATTGTGGAGAATTTGCTTTTTGTTTTTGTTTTGTTCTTTAGCCTGTGCCTTATAGTGAGAGATTCCATTCTACAAGCAGCTTTTGGCTCCATTTTGAGGATGGTGGATAACTCTGCATCTGGATAATGAATGGCCCCTATGGGTCTGACAAAGACTGATCAATGACTTATCCCTGGGAATAGGAAGGGTGCCCCCTATAAATTTATCAGAGTAAACTGCTACTTTATGGGGTATATAAGTGTGCTGAAGTCCTATCAGGAAATTAAGAACTCATCAACTATACATCACTAAAAACCGGGTGTAACCTCACCTGGACTCCATAAGAAGTGGAGCAATGCAGACAATCAGTCTGTCACATGACCTGGTGTATGCATCGAGGGACAGCGAGGGAGAGAACCCTTGACTACAAGGGGATTCAGCCTGGCTCAATCCCACTGCTTAGCCTACTGGAACTGCTGTCTGTCTGTCCTCCCTGCTGCCCTTGGATTCCATTCGCCCATGTGTAAGTCTGGACTCCTCTCTGCCCTTCACACCACCTCATTCCTGCAGCTCACTCTGACCCTGCTGCCAGACTCTAAAACAGCAGCAAGCCTATCCAACGACATCTGACATTGTGGAAAGACAAACTCATCTGCTTCTGACCCCGTGCACTTATGACAATTATCAGTAACATTCACAAATAATAATCTCAAATTTAACAAATCTATGTATGAAAACTTTTAAGTATATTAACTATAGTGGAATTTTAAGGACAACAAACACCTATTCCTGAATTTATATATCACAGTCTTTCTTATTATTATTTTTCCTCTTTCTAGAATGTGACCCTGCCATTCAAAGCAATGGCTCTCAACAAGGGACAACTCTGTGCCCTTCTGGGGGATACCTGGCCATATGAGGTGCTATTTTGGTCAGATGAAATAAGGCCTGGAGACACTGCTTGAACATAAAAATAGGATGAATCCCCACAAATGAGAATGACTTGGGCATGTGTGAATATTATTAGCTCTAGTAATCAAATTCAAATAAATCACTCAAAAGATGAACGAGCTGTAAGCCGAACAAGTCATTATAAAATCTTAACAAAATAGAAGGTATCCCAACACACTGCATTATTATTACATGCTGCTTTGTATGCAAATTTTTATCCCTTCAAGGAAAATCCTAACAATATAAAGTTACACATGTTGGGTTTCTAATTAGATTCTACATTTAACGTTTTTAAATGTCTATCTTTAGGGTACAAAGATTGTTCTGTCTAATTCAACTAACGCTTCTAAAAGTGAATGGCATCTACACTTATTTACCTGACAATAATTGCTGTCATTTACTGAATCTTTACCTCACATTAACCCTGCTTTAAATAACACATTAACCCCGTTTTAAATATTTACATAATTATCACATTACCTTAAAGAAAACAAATAAGAAGCATTACTTTGTAGACACAGAAACAAAAGTTTAGAGAGATGATGCTACTGGGAAGGACTAAGTACCCTGCCCAAGGCTCACATGTCCCCCCAAAAAATGACATCCTTCAACACCACAGCAATGCAACCTTTAGTCCGGTTGTGTAGCCAAAAGCTTTCTGTTGTTGTTTTAAAGTTTGGATTATGCAAATTCCAAGGCTAATGGTTTTAGTCTATTGACAGAATCGTTTCAGTCTTTGTATTTTAGAAATTAAATATTTTATCAACTAAATTATGAAGTACCCTGAAATCCTTACAGCATATAACCCTGTAATTTATTTGGCTATGTCCTTTTTAAAATTATATCTTTTTTTTACTGTATGAATGCTTTGCCTACACGTAGGTCTGTTTGACCTGTGTGCGTGGTCATTGTAGAGGTCAGAAGATGGCACTAGATTCTCTAAAGCAAGAGTTACTCGTGGCTGTGTGGGTGCTGGGAATCAAACTTAGGTCCTCCACAAGAGCAGCCAGTGCTCTAAACCAATAAGCCATCTCTCTAGATGCCCCCCCCCGCGCCTTTAACTGTTCTTATATATTCAGATCACATCTAACAAAGTACATCCATCAAGAACCACAGGTACATCAGAATAAAACCCATTAAACAAAACTGCATTCTTCAGAATTGACAGGCACAGAAAACAGGTAGTTTCAGTGCAGATTAAAATAGTAGATGGGCAACCAAAAGCTAAAAACAGGATTCCAGACTGATAATCCTAGTCAGATGGATCTGTGTTGTCAGCTCTGGCAGAGTTCCATCTACATCAGCATTCGGGGTAATGCAGATGACGGAGGACCCTTCTGCCTGGTGGAGCACAGTGCTGGATACAGCACTATGAACTGAGCAAATACATCAGCTGCAGATTCTCACTACTGCTGACCCACATGCAGGTCCTTTTTCTTGTGTTTGGTTGTTGTTAAATATCAAATCAATTCAGTGATTAAAAGTCAGAGATTTCTGGGGGGTATTTGGGGAGTAGATTAATTAAAATAAAGCTGTCCATCTTCTGTAATGAATACTCAGAATAATTTATAAAGGCTGCTCTTCCCCTTTTATTCCAGGAAGATGACCAGTGTGCATGGTCCTGGGAAAGCAGACAGTGACTATGGGGAAAAGGGCTAGGCCAGTGCAGGGCGGAGGAGCAAGACAACCAACACCACAGTCTCTAACAGACAGAGTGAAAGTCCAAGGTTTGTTTCCCCTTGTCCCACATTCACTAAAATAAAATGAGTGTTGCTGGATGAAAGGTTTAATATCTGCATCAGCGTCTCTCATCCTGTGGGTCACAAACCCTTTGTGCGTTGAACAATCCTGTCATAGGGTTGCCTAAGACCATCTGCATATCAGACGTTTACATTATGACTCATCGCAGTAACAAAATTACAGTTATGAAGTAGTAACAAAAATACCTTTATGGTTGGGGTCGCCACAACATGAGGAACTGTGTTAAAGGGTCCCAGCATTAGGAAGGTGGAGAACCACAGGTCTATATTCATGTCAAGCCTTATGAAGTAGTAGCAGGCAAAGTAAAGCAATCACTTTTAGTATTTTCAAGGGTTAGATGGTTGTAAAATAATTTATAATATTTATTTTTGTTCTCACAGGCTATTATAATAGTATAAATTTCATGCATGATCCAATTATCTAATCATATTTATTTAGAGGCCATGAAATAACTAACTGCAGTCACAAATAGGAGATCACTGGTGCAATTAGTTGTGCTAGCAAAACCACAATCACAAAACTTCGTGGGTCAGACCACACGAAAACTGCGACCCTAATTATGATAGTGTTATTACCAGCATAATGAAGTTTTAATACATCAGTCACCCAATAAGTTTAACTGGCAAAATGTTCTTCTTTAAATTTGTTATGCTAGCTTTTAATTTATTAAAACATTTCTGGAAAATCTTCAAAATCCAACCCGAGGGAGCTAGAGAAGCCAGTTTTAAGACTGCCTGGGTTAAGAGGGATGAATTCCCTAGTACATGGCATGTGCTTAGTTATAAAGTTTCTGTTTTATTGTCAAGAAGGAAAAGAAATAGTTAAAGGAGTTAACTGACATCCTGGATCATGTGCAGGGTCTAATAAACAAGCTTTCCCACTGCATCTGATCTGTCAGTGTGTGGGCCTGGCCTCATTAGGAGCCTTACTCTGTAGGAGATCACAGATCCAGCTTTTCCACACCCTGGGCATCCCTCTTCTTTTCAAGAGAGGGAGGAAAGGAAAGACGGGGGAAAAATCAAAGAAGAGGGACAGGCATGGTGGAAGGAAGATGTGCCTTTCTCTAAGATAGGAAAGGCAGTCATGGGTGAGGTAAAGGAAGTGTGAACTCGGGAACCTGCAAGAGCATTTCCCTGTGTTCTGGGCTGGCTGTGTAACTGAGCCATCTTCAGGAACAGTTTCATGGTTCATTCGGTGGTCACGACTCCAACTCCTTATAAACCTATTTCTGAAAAGACTCCGTTGACAAGTAATGCCTTATAATAGCGACTTACTTCATTTTACTGTTATAGGATGTATCAGATCAACCCTCAAATTGTTTTTGCAGCACACTTTGATTATATAATGCTTCTGCAGTTGTCTTAGGCTGCCTTTTATTTCCCATTTACTTACTCTGCATCCTGACTAAATTACAAGGCTGTAAGTTTCCCAACTGTAGTACACACGCACAACTGCAGTACACAGGACTACAGGATACGTAAGTAGATTCCTGTTAACTTGCCTGCTATTCTTCTGGCAAAGCACTTACCAGTACTTATATGCTGTAGTGAGCAATGACTCTCTGAGCCATTGGTAAAATCATCTTCCTTTTGCTGAGCACCGAAAACCAATTATGAAGAAATCCACCAAAAGCCATACTAAAAAGTGATCAAATTTACCAGTGCTAATTGTTGTAGAGTATCGGCCAAGCAAACACTTCAGCACTACACTTGTGTGAGTACCAAAGAAAAGGCTTTACCGCAATGGTCTGTCTGATTGGAATACCAATTTGTTCATAAAACAATTTCTGAATGCACTGGCTTTTGTGTGGAGAGAAAAAAGAACTTACAGTGGGTATTGGGTTTCCTAGAGAGCAGAATGTTTCATTTTGCTCTAATTCATTCTATTACAGAATTAAACTTTGATGTATTGGTCTTGACAAGTGCTTCATGCTGATTGCATTGTGTATGATAGTGTAATCACTCCCCGTGCATTTCCACAGGCTGCAGGATTAATGCAATAGATCACCTGCAGCATGGATGGCAAGGGGAACCAATGCCCTTCCGTACTCTAAACTGTTTGCACTGCAGTACACATGGGCACCCATGAAGATCCCAGACAGAGAAGGCTAGATAAACCAAAAAGTGGGAAAACAGAAAGCTGACAACTCGTCGAGACCAATATTTTTCAAGTATTTACTAACAAAATATGTGTCTTAAAGCTTCCAAGAAGGTAGATGGCACTACACATCAATTATTCATTCACTTTCATCTTCACAAGTATTTATTGAGCACCAACTATATGCCAGACACATTTTCCATCTCTACAGAAGAACCGCTAACAACATGCGTTACTTTCAATGTTCTAGTTACTTGAACCAAAGGGAAAAGATGGTATAATTTAAAAAAAAGACAGGGATTTAAAAGATTTATTTTAAAGATGGCCAGGAAATTAGTTTTACGTCTTAATAAAGACAGCAACGAGAAGATTATTAGCATCAAATATACCAAGTAATTAATACATTTAAAAAAACTTGGATTTGTTCCATGTGTCTAGGAAAGAACATATTCTGTGTATGATCAACCTGCTCACCAGAAGGGTTTACACGCTACTTGCTGGTGACGTATGCCACGGAAGATTTCTGTGCTACTAGTTGTACATCAAAGCATTTTTCCTAGAACAATTTTCTCTCCGTTTCAGATGGGGCCTGACTAGGACTCCATCACCAATGATGTCTGGACCCATCCAGGCCGCTGCTTCCAATCTAAGCCACTTCTCGCTATCTGTTCTGGTTCCTATTTTATGAATGTTTTTTACATTCTCTTCCAGGTTTGCTGATGAAATTTGAAATTTACTAATACACTCTAGAATGAAAGGAGTCAACAAAGTATAACTAACTGGTCATGGATCAAAATCAGATCTGCCTTTGCAAGAGAAAGCATACTGAACCCAGTGAGTCACCCACATTTCAGATACTACTGCCATTCCTGGCTGCTTCATCTCCAGGTCAAAGTAAGAGGCTCAGCTTCCGGAGGGCTGTCAACTCACTCCAGTAAGTTCATGAGAAGAGCACTGGTCTCTTATTCAGCCTGCACTTTTTAGACTTTAATTTTGGAATTCTAAAGAAAATCATTAAAAATGTTATGAAATTATCAGACAAGCCTACAGTAGCCTCACAAAAACTCACTTGCTGCAAATTACATAACTTTCTGCCACTAAAATATGACAGGAAGTCGCCTGTGTAAATTAAAGTAATTCTTTGCTATATCTCAAGAAAAGTGACTTTTTTAAGAAATCACTATTGAAGGTAGCGATTATCAAATATACATTTCTAATCTTAGAACTCTTTATTCCACCAAACTGTTCCTAGAAGCCTAGCATCTAACAAGGTAGGTCACACTGCTGCCTCCTCCCTGGAGTCCCTCTCTTCCTCCTCCTGCCCCCCAGGGCTTTGCTGGACAGGGTCCTGAACACCTCCTGAGGCTGGGCAAGCATGGTCCATACCCTTGGATTCTCCATCCTTGTACACCTGGCACTTAATCCAACAACGGCAGCTGCGAAGTCCCTTGCCTGCTGCCGGCACACACTAAGAGCAGCCCTGATGGCTGCTTCTGGCCTGCCTTCTGCCTCTTCTCTCTGTCTAGCTCCTGGCATGCCTGACTCCACAAAGCTCTCGAGGACTCCACATGGCTTAAAGTGGGGCTTCTCAGGCCTCGGTTATCTTAGCACACAGCTATATCCAGGGAAGAACGGGTCCAGGGCCTTTCCTCATGTTCACCATCCTTCTATCGCCTTCTATATGCCATGACAGTACTGTCTACGTCCACAGCCCAGCTCCCCCAGCACCTGTTTCCTGGGGGAAGAGCAGTAATAACTCTTGGGAAGCCGAGAAAGTGGGGACAACACTCTCCTAGGAATTACTTTAAGGGGAAAAGAAGGACTTCTTATACGAACTCTGAGATTCCTATTAACCCCTAACATAAGAAGAATGTGTATTATATATGAAATGTACAGAAAACAACATTAAAAAATCCCAAGTCCATTTGGGATAAATAATGCTATGCAGTATGCATACATGGTTTCACTACAGAAAACCTGCATCTTAACCTCTAGCCAAATTGCTACAGTCTATATTTAGGATAGAGTGAAATTATTCTAAACCATCTAAATTTGTTATGATTTAATTGTACACGCAAATAACTTAGACAACAATATCTTTAAGGATCTCCAAATTGTTCTCTAATAAAACTGAGTGACCTATAATGATCTCATTTAATCCTGAGAACCAATTACTTCGTATTAATACATATTTACAATTTTTCTTTCCTACTTGGGGTATTAAATGGATAATTAAACCCTAGAAACTACAGTCAAAAGAAAGACAGTTTGGATAATTACATGCTAAGTATTTACCACAGGTTTGCTCACTGTAAAGAATATATTCTTTCCTTTCTAACTTCTGATTTTAACTGGAAAATACTCCAAAGCAGAGAAAATCTCCTTCCTCTGAACCCACAGTGAGAGAAGTTACAGGCCTGTGGCCAGAGAACACAGAGCACTCTACTTTAAAAGGCACAAAGCCATAGACTACAGAACCTAGGTCCTGATAGGAGGCCCCAGCGGCAACCAGGCATCCTGAGAACAGTGCTGGCGAGAAGCACCTGCAGAAGCACAGGCGCACAGGGCCTGGCATCAAGGAGGAGCTCCAAATTATAATCCTGGAAGAAAAGGAGACCAAGGTGGGAGCACAGTCCATTCTAGGTAGGACAGTCTCTGAGTAGGAGGCTCACAGAACCTCCAGACTGCATGAGACCAAGAGTGCTGCCAACTCCAGGACTGCCACCAGGGCCAGGTACAGGGCAGAGCAGAGACAACCCGTCGACAGAGGTGACTGGCAAATGAGATCTAGACTTCACTGGACCCCAACTGTAAGCCCGTACTGCCTGCACTTGTGATCAGCTTCCTAAGCCATCATTACTGCTCCTGAGAGCAGCATCTAGCTATTATTCACCAATGTTTGCTTTCCCCAAGGGTCTGAAGTTAGAATCCCTGCAACATGGCTGCCCATAGGCAACTAGACTGCCTGGGGCAAGTTCAGCCAGGATGATGATACAGTAAGGTCAGGCAAACAGGTCGAGCCCTTTTGCCAACACTACAGCCACCTGGTCACCCGGCTACGGTTACCTCCACTGAGCCTCTGCAAAGTGGAGATGCCTGCCTGAAAGAAACACCTAACAGAATTTAGGATAAACTGATAATGCTGTCTTATCCAAATTCTACGGCCTTCTTAAGCTTCTATTTTCTTAGTTGTAAAATTAGCAGTAAAAATTACACCTACATCACAGTGCTGCCCTAAGGATTAAGTAATATAACACATGCAAGAGGCTGCTGAGTTTAGTGCTTGGAAAGTTAACTGTGGACAACTGTGCTATCATTAGTAGCTGGACCAAAATGGGCAAAAAAACAAAAAAACAGCAAACAAAACAACAACAACAACAAAAATGTAGGTCCTTCACTGTCTCAACAGCTCCCTGGTTCATTTTAACCTTTAATTTACACACCTCCTGACGCCCACCAGCTCAGCTCCTTCATTACTATTTGTACCACTGCTAACATTAAAGGACCAATGCGTCTATTCTTCTGGATATAGTGCTCTACGCCAGTGGAAATCAAACTTCCAGATAAAGGGGAAGGAGGCACCAGCAGCGCATCCAGAAGTAAAGCCGTCTTCTCCTCGTGCCCAGGGGAAGAAAGACTGAGAGATGACAAGCGAGCCCTGGTGAGCAGCTGATTTGAACTGAGTTCAGCACTGACGGCTGTATGGAATTCTCCAAGTGTGTGCTGACATCTTACTGCTGCAAGGGTGTTCTGCTTGCTCCATGGCCTGAACAAAGTAACCCTCTACACGGCAAGCCGTTTTGTGACGCTTTCTAGTTTTCTACATGAAGCAGTGACTGATTTAGTATGTGCCAAGCCAAAGTCTGCATTTACCAGAGAAACTAAGGGTGGCAGTTACAAAGCCTGCTGTGTTCAGAGATGTAAGATGGCGTTCCTCCAGAACAGGAGCTTTAGATTTTTATTTCTGGCTGTGAACAAAGAGCACCCTAAATTAGGAGTATTACTCTGAATGTGCGATTTCAAGAATAATGGGGTAGGTGCAGAAGAACTGTTATTTGTATCTGAGATGCAAATGAGAAAGCGTTCTGAGTCCAGGGAGCAGGTCCTTTTTAGTACTTTTCTATAAATGTGGCTCCAATTGGTGGGTTGCGTTCTCTACTGGGGACTGTAACCGTACTGTTTCCTAGTGCCTGGGTGAGTACCACCAACTCAGTCTCACACCTGACCCTGGAGCGTGATACTTGCTGCCTTATTCTTCAAACTGCGATGACGGAGAAACATTTAACTCTGCCTATCTCTGCTCACAGAGAAGGTCCCAGATGAGAAGATGTGAAAAGAATCACAAGAGCCTCCACCCTGCCCTCATTACAGACATGAGCAAACTCAGTACAGGCCTCGCCAGCCTCCACAGCCCAGCCTTTGCTCTGAGAAGGGTTCACACACTAGACAGCAACGCTCCAGATTTTACAGAGAGGACTAAGTGTTTGAAACGTGGGGAAAAGGAATTATACAACACTTGAAAATCAAAGTTTACATGCTTTCCCTGTGACAAAACTGTAATTAAATTGCATTTAGCTGTTTTCTCTAATGACATCCATTTAAATTGGGTGTTAATAGACTAGCAGCGAAAACCTAAAGCTTTATGATGCAAAGTAAAATTACAGTCTTACAAAACATTTAAAGAAAGAGACCCACCAAAGCCTATGGGATGCTACACTATATCCCCTCATCCCTAAAGAACTGCACCACAATTAAGCCCAGTGAACAGGCAGCCAATAGGGCTAACAGTGGGTGCGCCTGATGTAAGTCGGCACGAGGCTGCTCTTCTAACCCACATGTTATTTCTAGGATCTGCTTCCCAGAAGATGTGTGTCAGCAATAAAAACTGCAACTGCAGAAGCTTGTGTTCAATTGGCCACCGAATGCATGGCCCTGATCAAGCATGCAGCCTCTCCATCACTGCCAAGAAGCTTCTTTCCGATCTTAAGACTATAATACTGATTTTTCCTCACAGCTACTTATGATACAAAATTACTCATCTTCAGAACACTGCCATGTGTTTGGGAAAATGAACATCACACACAGAAAGTAAAATTAATATTTGAAAAACTGATTCATGCACAAGATAAATGCATCTGCAAATGAGATGCAATCAGAAGAGTCATAATAGTATGTATCTGTATCTATTTCATCCTATACTATGAAAATCAGGAAGTAAATCACAGAAATTAACTCAGACCAAACAAGTATCACAGGCACTTACATTAGAAAGGAAGTCCTGGGAATAACAGTCTCTTTGTTAGCTGGAGAATGGGAAAAGAAATGGTCTTCCAAAAACAACTTTGCATATATTTATGTGAAAAGGAAAAGTTAAAAAAAAATGAAGGTGTTATTTTAAACTATTTCTGAAGCATCAGCAGTGTGAAATTTCATAAATCACATGTAACTAGAAAGTTACAAATCTTGGGAAGAGGGCTAGCTGGTCCTCTGAAAAAGATTCTGTCATCTTCTGGCTGGCAATCTGATGGCTGCGGCTCCTTTGCCAAGAAGCATGTTATTTGGCTAGGATACTTGTTCACTTTTATCACATGGAAGCTCTCACGCCAGAATCTTTTTTTTTCCTCTCCTGGTATATTGGCCATTGCCAGAAATGGACCCATCGAATCCACTGGTGCTAAGGAGTTAAGCATCTGAGATTTAATTTAACAATTCTGGCTTTATTAAGCTGTCACAGAGCGGCCCCACTCTGATAGCAGTAGCTGCTCCAATTATGGCTTGGTTTAGGGTTGACAAGTATAATGATTCATTCGTGGCACATGAGAAGCAATAAAAGGTTGTTTTGCATTACAGCTTTAAAAATGTGGGCACTTTTTTCATTTAATTTGTCACTTAGCTTTTGCTAAGAGGACATTTAAATTGCAGTAAAAGGCAAATGGGGCTTTTAGTTTAAATGTAATCCCCATATTTAAATGATCTGTAATGGTGCAATGTTGGAGTGGGAACACTATTGTCTCACAGTGGGTCCTGATGGTGACATGTGACATTTGTATTCAGGTCCTGTATTATCCATGTGGCTAAAGGGCTTCCAATTTCATTTCACAGCCAGAAGCCTGCAGAAAACACCAATTAACTTGCAGATCCCATTTGCCGACAAAACTCAGCCTCTTCTCAATGTCTGGCATCTGGCAGTGCTCAGCATTTAATTCCAAAGCAGAGCCTTGAAGCAATGTGAGCCCTGTGTAGGGCACAAAGTCAAATTCCCCCATTTTATTAAGAAGCAAAAGCCTTTCCTTTTGTAGTCTAGAAGGAACTTTAAGTTAATTTTTTGGTGAACAAATATTAAGATGTGATAGTTACTGTGACTTCTACATGGGATTCCTCACAGGACTTAGATCCCACTAAATGGCAGGTGACCTCTACTTGTCATCAGAGCACACAGGCGCAGTTCGTATCTCACTAGCCTAGTAAGGATCTCAAAGTGGGGCAGTGGAAGAAAGGGGGCGGGGTGCGCAACTGTGTAGGTTGGTGGTGCTCTTGATCCTTGTCAGAAAATAAACATTTGAATAAAGCCTGGGTCTAATTAAAGCAGTCTTGTGGGAGAGTATGACTAGTCAGCTGTTAAAAACTTCCACCCAACGAGCATTCCTATTTCGGACTGAAGGTCTTGACATACATTTCTCAAAATCAACTTGGAAAAGTGAGATGTTAGTATAAACTAAATGTAAACACTGTAAACTTCAGTCAACGTTATCATTTGTTTTTGTTTTTGTTTGGTAGCCAAAATATTCAAGTGACATTTTCCTTCTAACCAAATATCTGTACTTTCACAGCTTAAGATTTTATACATTAGTAACCCAATAATTTCCCCTACATAATTATCTCCATTATTGGTTTCTAATGCTAGTGCTTTTTAACCTTCATAGACCAATTAGTAAATTAATCATGTACTATAGTGTCACAAGCTAAAAAGGTTTTATTTGGAAAACTAAATCATTCAGTTTTCTGCAAAAAAAAAATGTTTCCTTAAATCATGCCTTACCCTTGTGTCTTTCTGATCCCACACAGTGTCCTTGGGCCTCACCGCGACCCACGGATGCTGTTTACTGTGTTTACAGTTTGACTTAAAGCTGACTGAGGGTCAGCTACTATCAGTATTTCAGGAGACCCAAGGAAAGTACTGGATACAAGATTTTAAAAAATACTACAGAAAAACATTATCAGATACATCTTAACATGTCAAGTAGCAAATGTTCGTCTATCCAAACCAATTGACCAGAGTTTCTATGGACTGCCAAGTTCCTGAACAACTTGTTCTTAACAACAGTTCTTAATAACAGGAAAGAAACACTGACCAGCCAGTTTTTTAGTAACTTGTTGTATAATCCTAATGACTCCATTTCATCAGGTTATAGAAATCTCCTCCCTGGGGTTCAGTTTCCTCATCTGCAAGTAGCTCATCCCAAAAGCGCCTTCCATCATGATCAGGCAGGACCTTCCCAGACAACTGCCCGTCTTGACCTAGTCTAGGCCTGGGATCAAAACGCATCAAGTAGCATTTCATTACTAGTCAGCAGGAACTTCACTGACACTGCAAACTCTGCACGCGCTTTCCTCTCAGGAAGCTATCAGACAGTGCTGCAGTGCTTGCCACCTATAGACTTCTTAATAGAAAGACAGGATAAACACATCACTTGTTTTTTAGTTCCGTAGCAAATGAGCATTGAGTAAGGAGACTCATTTCCAGTATTTTCATGCTGAACAGGACAAGCAAATGTCTCATATTATCCAACCATCTGCTGTACTTATATCTTTAATCACCAGAGATTTTAGACAATAAATTTCAGAATTTGGTTTTGCTTTTCCATTCTCAGGAACAATGGTCACCCTAGGTCTGTGTCAGTGAGCATCTGAATCGCTTCTGAGAATTCCAGTGAGGAGGAAAGGACAGCAGACTCAATCAGTAACCGGTCATGCAGTGGAAACCATCCATTCGAAAAACACAGAGCCTCTCACCAAGCAAGGCAGACTCCGTGCTGGTTTCCCTCAAGTTTAGAACAAGTGCCCACACCCCGCCTCAGCTGTCTTCTTCAAACACTAGCCTAAGTCCCTACTCTTCCTACTCATCTACCCAGAACATACTGGCGCGGGCTTGTGCCAGCAGCTGTAGCCCGTGGTCATATCTACACACGGCTCAACGTAGTTGGACAGGAAACCCATTTACCAAGCTCGTCCCAGAGCTGCCTGTATTTGTCAGTCATTGCAGTGCCTTGCTGCCTCCAAAGTGACAGACGAGGGTCGGCCATGAACTGCTCCGTGATCAAGGTCAGCATACGGGCCCCGTTGGAGTCTCTCATCTTCAACATTTCCCGCACCTAGTGGGGGGAAGCAAAAGAAAGTGTTACCATGTGTGAGTAAATAAACAGCAGCAACACAGAGACAACTTATTTTTGTTTCTTGGGTGTGTGTTGTATGTGTGTATGAGAGAGAGGCCTTCATACCAGTCCTCTTAAGCATTTGAAAGTATGAAAAGCCATTCCGAATCCCAGACTGCAGTGTAATGAGAAAAGCATGTGAGTTACTGTAAACTACGCTTTAGATGCCATATGCAATAATCAAGTTTTCCCAACTTTTCAATTCCAATTTTTTGGTGAATCTTATACATTTGATTAAGACAAACAATTATTCCCTGTTTTACATGTAAGGCAAAAGAATGTGTGTGTGGGGGGGGGGAGTGGGGATGGAGGGAGAGAGATCCAATGAGAAATCTGAGATTGCTATTTAGCTCAATCTGACCTCTCACTCATGATCCTACTGCCTCGGTCTCTTCATCGCTGAGATTACAGACACGTGCCATCATGTCTGGTTATCTAAACCAAATCTACTCTGTAGTCAGACTATGCTCAGCATAGATGACTACCTAATTCATGCTTCAACAAACCATAGCAGAGCACAGAAAGGGATCTGAACCTGACAACTTCACGGAAAGAAGTCGTAGCAAGGTGTTGCTCCTCACAGGGACATGATGGCACACCTTTACTGGAACACAGAAACAGCAAACACACACATGCAGGCGCACACACAAGCACACACCACAAAGGACTTAGCACACTTATTGACTGTTCTGACCACCAGAACCCAGGGCACCCCATTGGAAAAGGTCTAGGAATCTTGTCGATTGATCTGAGAGTGTAGTAGTTTTCTCGAGACAGAACTCACATATCGTACAAGTCATCAGTTTTAACTCCGTAAATTCAATGTTTCTAACTATATTCACAAAATTGTGCAAAACTTTAGTTTTTCAGATATATTAATAGTTTTGGTAGGTTCTTTCTCACTGAATTGTTTTACATTAGGGCGGTAGCATCCAGTCCTCCCCAGGGATCCACGGGTTCCAGAACCTCATGGAAACACTGCAATTCTCAGTTTCCCAAATTTCTACATGAACCTCTACATGAACACGTCAAAGCATCTCCACATTAACTTCTGACACCATATGACACAATACAGGTTGTCAACACATAATATGCTGGGCTAGTACTCGCACTGTATCACCCAAGGGTGAAAGGGACGAAAATGTTGTTCGTGTCCAACACAAATGAAACATCTTCCTAGGCTGAACTACGCTTCTAAGCCATGGATGGTCTCATCTGTCAGTGCAGAACCTCTAGACACAAGGGCTGTGTACCGTCACGTGGATGAGGAGGTTTCTGCAATGATAAGCAGGACTGGACAGAGCTTGAGGATTTATGTTCACTTGGTGTGAGCCCTCCGCAAAGCACCAAAAGAAACAACAAAACCAATCTGACTTAATAATTGAACTTGGACTTTCAAGTTAAAATTGTGAACTTTCTGCTTCTCTGTGCTGCAATTCCCAAATGAAAGAGTTGTTCTCCTTAGGAAAGCACTAATGAACACATATAATCTCCAAGTGTATGATGCTCACTACATATTTAACAAATGAGAACTGTGGTAAACTACTGGAACAAGGTCCTATAGGTGGAGGGGGATTCTTTTCTCAGGATTTGACACAAAAAGCAAGGCAAGAAAAAAAATGGCTCCTCGGCAATGCAGCAGCCCTCAGACCATAGGTTCTCCTCCCCAGACTTGGGTCAAGATGCTCTGAACTCCCTCAGCCCCTGAGCATTTGGGCCTTGTAAAGATCCTACAAGTGCTTCTTTCTCGACTCAAAGGTGGCCCTCACAGTTTGTACCCAATACGGAAGCACATCAAAGTTGAGAACAGGTGAGGTCTTGGAAGAAAGGGTGCTGTCACTTGCTGGACATTGTGTTCAAGAGTTCTGCACGTATTTACACTCCCTATTTACCCTCCAAACAGACTAGGCCATATTATAACCCTCATTTCATGAATTTTAAAACCAAGTCTTGGAGAAATTAAGCAACTGCCCAATGAACAAAAATAACAGCTGGAATCAGAACCCACATTTGCCTTTAAGCTAAAAAAGCTATACATATCCAAAATTAGATGCTGCTATTACTTCACGCACACATGTAATACATATATAACACAGAAGACAAAAGTAACAACTGCAGATCAGCTTAAAATGCATAGTTTACATTGTTCCCACTTGCCAGGGTGTGCTGCGGACACAGAAACATGGAATGCTTCCTCTGTGTCTGGAAATCTAAGGGACTTGATTGGTTTATTTTACTGACACATTTCTAAGCTAGTACTCAGCAGCAGTAATAAAATAAATGTTTTAATAGTAAGCATATAAATCAAAACTGTGTGGTAATCAGACTCAACTACATCTATTGTCTATAGTTAATAAATTTTCAGAACATTAACTCTATAAAGAATTATGAATTCACAGTAGCTGTGTACCAAGAAATAATTAAAATCATGTGTGAGGGCTCTAAAGATTTAAATGCATTACACCATAAGCAAACTTTTGAGAACCTGACAATCCACATATGGCCTATAAATCTTAACAGAATAACACTAGTTTAACAGAATACACTAGTTTGTGGCAATATTGAATGACAAAATTCATGATAAACTTTCTGAATTAAAAATAAATGAACACAAAACAACCCACAACTTTTAATTTTTGTAAATACTAGAGAAGCTGTTCCCTTAAAAATACTTTTAGTACATTATCTACAGTAGTGACTATACCCTCAGGGGATATGTAACAATTTAGCATTGGTTCTGTGTGTGTGCATGTATGCACATGTACGTGTGTGTGTGGGGAGTAATCTATGTGTTCATGTGTAGGTTAGCAAGCCCACGTATGCTCATATAGTGGAGGTCAGAGGTTGATGTAGAGGTGTGGGGTGTCCTCCTCAAACGCTTCCACCTCCCCTTTTGTAAAACAAAGTCTGTAACTGAACCTGGACTTACCAATTGGCTGGGCTGGCTCAGATTGCAGGCATGCCACCACACCCAGTTTTCATGTGGACTCCCGGGATCTGAACTCATGCTTTTGCGGGGAGCACTTCACCCGCCAAGCCACCTGGCTAGCCCAGTGTTATTTTTAAAAAAGCATTTATCCAGTACTTAGAAATGATTCTATGGTACCAAATGCTCTGCAAAACTTCTGGTCACAGAGGACTCGCGTTAAAGACAGCAGGGACTTCTTAGGCCATCAATTTTTAGTGGTTGAAATAAACACCGTACCATTATTTAATACTATTATCGAAACAACGAAGGGAGATCTGTTACTATTAGTTTTATACATCAGGAACTCATAATTTTCTAATGTTCATACACTTAGATTAGAACTTTGAGGTTTATGAAACTAACTTACACTTTTGAAACTAATGTTAAATATCACTGAAATTATTAAGTTATGTGTGTAAAACAAATGTTATGTTTACGGTTATACTCCATTTGGAAAAATTAACTAGAAAAAGAAACACTTGAAAGGATGTCAAGTAACATTAAAACCGTTTGCTTTGTTTTTACTACTGAAATAAGTTTTAAAAACTATAACTAATCATCATCATTTTACAGTACTTAAAAGAGACAAAGGTGCACCCACCCACCCCGCTGTGGACAGTCACGCAAACAAGTTAAGTTTGCATTATAACACAAGTTTCTCACTTATCTGTCGGCTTACAATCTCCATCCTACTCCATACAGGATCTTACAGTTACTGTGTGTGCCCGTGGACTACTTCAAGACAATCATACCTTTGCGAAGAGCAAGTTGAGCTGCTTCCCCGATCCGTGGTACCCTCCCTGGGACAGGAACAGTTTGACCTGTTCCTGTACCTGTTCTTCATCCAGGTGCCAGCAGTTCTCATCGTCGATGCTAGCACCTGCCGTGGGGTCGGGAGCACCTGAAGAGAAGAGACGGGCGCTGGGTTAAGACTGTACTCCAAGATTCTGAAAGCGAGGCTGGAAATTAAAACTGTGTCTGCCTAGACAGTTTAAAGTTAACCCCAGTTTCAACTATATATACCAAGTTATGACTGACATAAATGCACATCACTTATTTCTAAGACTTCCCTTATCTGTGCTTAGTCAAATGCATATCACTGCAGAACTCAAGTATTGCCACTTTGTAGGAGAGACTCTTGCTTTGAAAGAGAAATTTACAAGTTTTCTAAGGAATTCAAGATTCAAAGATGTCTTATTTTAAACACATGGTGTAGGAGTATCTATTCAGGACATACGAGAAAAGTATCTTCCAGAGACACCCAGAAAATACGGAACAGGTCACCCCAGGAGAGTACTTCACTTCACCATGGCTCAAGGGCTTCACCACTGTCTGCAACTGTACAGACGATATGCTGACGTAAGTCTTCAGTTGCAGAAAACTAAAGATTAAAAAGGGAAACCAAGACACATGGGAGCAGGCAGTGCAGCTGTTGTACCAAGCCGGCTGTGGTATCACCTTGCCAAGCTGCATAAATATTTTATTGCTGAAGTACACACAAAGACAACAGCTATGTAATAAACCCAGTGAGTGGAGGCTACCTTAGAACTTAAAAGTTGCCCAGATACTTAGGGGAAAAAAAATTAAGCTTCATTATTAGTTAAGAAAATAAAGCATTAATGTCTAATATCTAAAAGAAATAACAAGATTTTAAATCTAAGAACATTTCACTCCTGATGTCTCAAGTCCTTGTGAGTCTTTAGACTGTTTATAGATCTGATTCTATGTCACTTACCATTTAATAGTTGAACACAACATTAACTGGCCAAGGAGATAATCACTAGTGTCTCCACAGAAACTGGGTCTGCTGGAACCTAGGAGAGGGCCACAGTGGGACAAGAGCACCCTAGAAATAGGCATTTCTTTTTCCAGTCAGTGTATCTAGTGTCCGCTCTGTCAGCCTGCCTCTTGGCTAGACACGGAGATATAATGGTATCCAAAGCACAAAGAATTCCTGTTCTTAACTAATTTAAAGCTTATTTTTTTAAACCAGTATCTTACACTAATTCTGTACCATAGTTCAACTACAACACATTATTTGGAAAGCATAGTTTTGAGTTAGGAAAAAATCAGTGCAATAACAATAGATACAAGTGTGTCTGTGTGCTGTGTGTGTGTATGTATGTGTGTATATGTGTGTGCTGTATGTGGGTGTTATGTGTGTGTGTGTGTATATGTGTATGTGTGTATGTGTATGTGTGTGTGTGTGTGTGCTGTATGTTTGCATGTGTGTTGTATGTGTGTGTATGTGTGTATATGTGTGGGCTGTATGTGGGTGTTATATGTGTGTGTACGTGTGTGTGCTGTATGTGTGCATGTGTGTTGTATGTGTGTATGTGTGAGTGTTGTATGTGTGCATGTGTGTATCTGCGTGTGGTGTATGTGTGTGTATGTGTGCACGCATGCACATGCATAGTGCTGAATGGTGACAATTGCTTAAAGAAGTCAGAGTTTGGGAGACTTATCAGAATTCTGAGTTGGCCATGGATTGTTAGAATAAGATAGCTTCAGGAAATGGTAATGAGCTGAGATCTGCCTTAAGCAGATTAGAAGCTAATTAGATGTCAACTAAAGGCAGGGAAAAGAGGGATGGGTCACATGTGGGACTAAAAACAGAACCTAGGCAGAGGCTTCAGGCAGAAAGAGGCATGGTGCACAGGAGAAGGGCACATCCACTCAAGCTGAGAGTAGACGGCCAGGGCAGTCCAGCAGACAGTCCTGCCGAGGAGCTCAGGCTCTCTTCATTGGGACAATGAGAAGGGACTAACGAGGGCATTACCTAGAGCAGAAGAAAACACTTTTCATTGTGACATGCATCAGTTGCAACATCCTTACCATGAAAGGTTAATTATGCAGCACATATACAGAAGGGCACAGTCTCGGTGTACTGCAATGAAAATGACAGCCTCAAACAGTGTTGACCAAAATTAACAAGAGAAGAAAAATACACGTAAATACACTCATTTCATGCTGCTGCTGAGGCTTTTTAGAAGAGTTCATGCATCATTATCTCCGTACACAAACTATCTGGGAGAGATAACAGAGATGCTAAGAGACTCAGTGGAGATGTGAACATGTAAGAGCAGACAAGACGGTGAGGTGTGGAGAGGCGTTTGTTTCCAGACTAAAGCATTACACAGAATATGGGGCAATTCACTGACACAGAGGACGCCCAGATTTGGGAGCTCAGTTTTAAATACAGTGATTCTGGAATACCTTGGACACAGGACCAAAGAGAGCAAAGGATATTCAAACAGGAAGGAAGGCATGCTATGGAGGCACTGCAGGACAGAGCCCAGGGAAGGCCCACTTTTAAATGCTGGCAAAGGAAAAGCAGCGAGGGTAGTGGGATGAGTGGCCTCTGAGAAGAGCTGGAAAGACTTTCCCAGAAAGAGGGAAGAGTTCTGCTTAGGGCCTGGGCAATTGGGCTGATGTCCGGGCTGTGTAAGGGTTTTATCTGTCCCTATTGCCTAAACAATCTGAGAGTCAGACACTTACAGGAAAGTATCAAAAAGAGGAGGAGAAGAACAAACTTCTCCCTAAGGACCCTTTTTGAAAGGCTAAAAAACCACTGCATAGTATCCTTCCTGAAAAACACGATTTCCTACTTTCCTCATAATGTACCTGGAGGTGTCTACAGACAGAAACCCCAACCCCACAGGAGGAGAAACAGGCAAGGAGTGGCCATACTGCTAAATCAAGTCTTCTGGTCTCTTCCTGTTAACGAACTCCCCAGAACCCTAGAGCTAAGGTTAAAGCCTGATATAACCAAGGCAGGGGCCGTCAGCTCCAAATTTAAGGACTATTAGTGGCATGTTTGTCCTCACAACTCTCGCCTTACAGGAAGCTGAAAAGACAGCTAATGCCATTGTAACTCTTGGGTCTACAAATGTATCTCAGAGGGATTCAGAGTCCCTGATTCATCCATCCATCCATTTTGATTATTGGGACCTTCTCCAACAGACCCTCTGTGGAGAGACAGCTGTAGATTCTCTATGGAAATGTATCAGAAGACACTTTCCAACAGGTCTCAGCTTTTAAGTTCTCCCAAATATGTTACTAAAACCCCCCATGGAGATCTTAGGTACAGCTCAGACTAGCTATTTGACATTCATTTCTACTGCCTTCTGATGATTTAGACTAAATCCAACTTCTACTCTCGGAACAGCTGTCCCTCTTGTGTATTTCCTTGTTGATATCTTCTGTTGGGACTTCTGTAGAGAGTTCTCAGTTACACCGAGGCCAGCTTGTTACTCTGAGTCACAGTTAAGGGCTCTCAGTTCCAAGGGCCAGAACTCTATGGGAGAAGGGTGCTGTTGGTCACAGAAATGCAGATATTCTGAGTAGTATGAACTTATATTAGAGGAAACAAAGTCATCTTCTATGGCCGTGATACACGTTGAGAAACACTCTAAAAATTACAGAGTACACTCAATTCTTAATTATTTCAAATGAAGAGTAATAAATGATAGAAGAATCCAGGAATCATTCTTGACTTGAATTAAATAATATCAATGATTCCTCCCCATACTTAAAAATGTTAAGGGTTTATAACATATATTACATTTTAAATCTGCTTTAAAGAATCATTTATGATACACACACACACACACACACACACACACACACTGGTTTTTGACCCAATGGAGAAATAACTAATAGTGAAAGATTAAATACACAAATGTGTTGTGTTACCCCCAATTTTTACAACGCCTGTCTGGCTTTGAGTGATTTTGAATGTTCTGGTAGCTAGTATCAGCATTAGCCTACTTCTTCAGGATACCATGGAAAGAGGGCAGCAGTGGAGAAGGTGGCAGGTGGACACATGAGTCCAAAGGACTTCAGTCCCAGGAACAGTTTAGAAAGAGAACGTGCCCTCTGGCAAGTTACCTAAGCTGCCAGGCTACCATCTTCGCTCCCAAATTTGATATTACAGGAATAAAAACATTAACCAGGCGGTAAGAGTTAGAGTGTACTGATGCACTGAAGAGAACTCTGGCTAGTTAGATCTAAGAATGACAGCAAAGATAACTAATGGGTATGGGATTTTACTTGATACACTTTACATTCTAAGCTTTGCATCACACACATTATAGGTCAAGATTAAATATCTACAACAATGGTGATTACCCCCAAAGTGTAAATGCATACAGTAAGCTTTCATGCTGAGATGGGGTACACAACTCTGTGGTAAACTGTCTGCCCACAACACATAAGACTGTAGGTTCAGTCTTTGGTACTGTTCACTAGCTAGCTAGTTCAACAACACAGAGATAAATATCAAACATTACAACTGGGGGTTTAACTACTTAAATCCCAACACGTCTTGACTGTACACTTTAGAGTGCTTGCCTTGGCATCCCATAAAATGTGATTTACTTCAGGATTTACTTCTATGGATTAATCATAATATAATCAAATCATATATGATCAAAGACAACCCTCTCAGCATTTACCTTGGAGAAGAAAATGCAAAGGGAAAAATAATTCATATATTTACTATTAAATATGCCGAGTTAGGCAGGAACCAGAATCGCTATGCCTATAAACTAAACACTTGAAAAACTATCATGGCTTTTGCTCTTTACTTATAATTATAAATGCTGCAATATTTGCAATGTATAATCAATCTTTGTGGGTATTTTATTACTAAAATTCAATTCTTCAGTTTCAAACCTTCAGGGAAAGTAAAACTACCTGGAGAAGGGGGCAGTGAAAAAACTAATTGTCTACTATTCCTGGATACGTGTGAGTTTGATTTACCCGTCCCCTAGGTAACGCAGCACCAGAGGAAGGAGCAAAGGCAAGTTCAGGGCCATGAAGAACCACTGTCCAGCCTAACTCTCCTATTTACTTCTGTTTCCACCCAAGACCCATCCCTCGTCACAAAAGGTCCCTAAATTAAAACCTATCAAAAGCCCCAGAGCATACCAGATGCCTCGGCATCGCTGCAGTCCTGCTGAATCGGAGTTGTCTCTTTGAACTAAGAAAAGGGGAAGAACAAGGATTCTGTAGTTGGAGAGAATGCTGAGTACCTGGGCATGCTGTGGACCTTAGTAAAAGTATTCGGGGTCCTGAGGTCCTCACGGCACCTCTCCCTAGTTCTGAGAGACGTGTGTTTCAGGTATTTACTGAAAGATCATCTTGCGCGGGGGATGCATTGGCTTCTCAATGCATTAGATGACCCTCATCCATCCTGCACATTTTAAACTGAGCCATGAAGGCATAATCACAGTGGGCTTCTGCCGTGTTTGGCCCATGGAGTTTTGAGTTCTGATGTAGGATGAGAATTAATTCTCTTTTCCTACTCAACTGCGACCTAACTGCTTCCTAAATGATAAAACTATCATTTCAATCATTTTTTACATTTATTTAGTGTGTGTACATGTACAAGTCAGTTCTGTCTTTCCACCGTGTTAAGTTCTGGGGTTCAAACTCAGGTCATTAGACTTAGTGGCAAGTGCTTTACCCACTAAGCCGTCTCACTGGCCCCAAATAACGCTTTTAGCTATTTGTACTTAGTAGTACTGTTCCTTTGGTTGAAATTATCAAATTTCCTTTATTTAGGCAGAATGCGGGCAGCAGATGTCTATGCTGCAGAGTAACTGGTCTCTTTGGGGGGACTTGTGGAAGAGGACCATCGTACAGCTTTAGTGCCTACTGTATAAGCTAGAAAACATTACGTCAATGGGTACACCTGTCTCACAAGCTGAAGGTGAAATTGTGATATTAACCATTGGCTCTGAGGACAAAAGGGAAAACAAAACAGCTAAGTTTAGTGACAAGACTCAAAAACAAGTCTTTCTTTAGAGCAGAACGAAAACTAGAACACTTTAAAAAGATGATGTGCACTGAATGGATATTTTCTTTAGAAAAGATTTGAATTTTATTCTTAATCCTCATTTTAAGATGGTGTCTGGCTTTTATTTCTGTTCATAATTTTGTTGTAGTTCAAACAGCAAGACTCTTCCTCGGCTCCTCTGCAGTCGTCATACCTGGAGAGAGGGCAGTGACTTCTCCAGCAGCTGCTAAGAGAACAGCCTGTTTTCTTAGCTGCGGGGCTGATGGCAGATACAGGCCTGACATGTGCCCGCCTCTGCTCCAACCAATCACCTTCCTTTAGATAACCGCCAGTGAGGTAAATGGGAAGCACTGGCATCGGACGTGTCTGGGTCCTCACATGGAGCCGTTGGATTCCGGCCCCTCCTCCATCGTCTCCCCACCTTCTGACCTTATCGCTATGTCTTACCATCATTTAATTTACTTCAGTCTTCAGGAGTATATTCATGTATCATATGTGGGTAAAAAGCGATAAAGCATGTGTACGTTTTCCAACAATCATTAAACAACCTAAAAATGCTGCATAGTGATAGGTAAGTCATCTTCATCACTTACTAATAAAATGTGCTAACAATTACTTCGTACACAAATATAAATATTTATGCAAAGTTCTCAGGTTTAATTTTTGCAAATAAAACTCTTCAGCCTTATTAGAAAGAGCTCTACTATACCTGCAAACTCTAGCAATGGTCTGCTCTGCTTATTTTAAATGATGCTTTAAGACACTGGTTTGTTAAGTGGGTATGGTGGCACACACAGCAGTCCCAGCAACCCAATAGGCAAGACGCTGTTTCAAAATTAGATATGTGCGTGTGTGTGCAGAAAGAGCCTGCAAATATTGTCCTCCCTCATTTACAAGTGACCCTACAGATGCAGCCCAACTGCGCGTTGCGCGATGAGAACAGGATCCAGTGTTTGCCCTCGTAACTCCCCCATCTTGTGAAACAGGTACTTGGAATCGCTCACTTTGTATGAACAAGGCAACTGGGCCTACAGAGATTACTTGTCCCAGTAACTAGGCTTGAAAGCACAGGAACCTGGGCAGGTTCTCACTCGGATCACTCAGACTGCAAAAGTATATCCTATTCAAAGCAGAGGGAGACTTAAGGAGCCCGTCTGTGGGTGGCAAGAACAGCAGTTCTCCTAGCCAGCACACACAGATCTGGGCGTCGGCTGCAGGATGGGAGACTGGTCACAGCTGGTGGTCTCTTCTGTACATGAGGGCTAAGGGTGCCAGAGATGACCACAGGATGAGAGGAAGGGCGTGCTGGGACAGAGGACACAAGGAAGGCTACTGAGCGTTAAGCATCTTGCCTGTCTCTGCAGAAAATTCCTCACAGGCGAGACTTTGGAATTCCTCCAAATTAAAAGACTGAGTTTCAAGATTACTACTTGAGACACCGTGTGAAGGAGAGACGTACTATAACCTACATATGGCTACAGAGTCCACCAACATTTTTAAAGATGCATTTAATTCATTATGCAAACATCAAATTTTGGCTATAATTTGGAGTACAATATCATTTTTAGAGGGAGAGGTTAGTAGTAATTATAAAATCCAAACTGCACACACCATTTATTTTAGCATTTATACTATCTGAACTCTATTACTTTAAAAAAAAAACCTAAAAACAAACAAAAAAACAAAAATGAAAAGCTCACATACCAAGTGATGCTCCTAAGAGCCCACCTGTAGGTAGAGGAGAATTGAGAGCACTTCCTTTAGGCCACACATGAGGTAAATGATTAAATGTACTCATACCAGGGGCTACTATACAGCACTGAAACTGAAGCAAGACAGTTATACCTATTTAGCATCTATACCTCCTCAAAAGGAAACTATAAAATCAGTTTTCAACTGCTCATTTCTTTTAAAATTATATTACAAGTTTATGTGCACTCGTATGCACAAGTTGTATGTGTGTTCATGAAGAAAAACAGATCTTATGGGACACTGGCAATGTTGTCTGCAGGGGTGCTGTGGCGGGATACCAGTGCTGGGAACAGGGTCAGTGGGGACCTGGGGTGCTGTGGGGGGACACCAGTGCTGGGAGCAGGGAGCCAGTGGGGACCTGGGGTGCTGTGGGGGGACACCAGTGCTAGGAGCAGAGAGCCAGTGGGGACCTGAGTGCTGTGGGGACACCAGTGCTGGGAGCAGGGAGCCAGTGGGGACCTGGGGTGCTATGGGGGGACCACTAGTGCTGGGAGCAGAGCCAGTGGGGACCTGGGGTGCTGTGGGGACACCAGTGCTGGGAACAGAGAGCCAGTGGGGACCTGGGGTGCTGTGGGGACACCAGTGCTGGGAGCAGGGAGCCAGTGGGGACCTGGGGTGCTATGGGGGGACCACCAGTGCTGGGAGTAGAGCCAGTGGGGACCTGGGGTGCTGTGGGGGACCACCAGTTCTGGGAGCAGAGCCAGTGGGGACCTGGGGTGCTGTGGGGACACCAGTGCTGAGAGCAGAGTCAGTGGGGACCTGGGGTGCTGTGGGAGGACACCAGTGCTGGGAGCAGGGAGCCAGTGGGGACCTGGGGTGCTGTGGGGACACCAGTGCTGGGAGCAGGGAGCCAATGGGGACCTGCATTTTTATCCTCATATACTTCAGTAACTACTATAATTTTTTCCAAAATCTATTCCATGGAGTTTTCTCTAGGTTTCACATTACTGCATTTTTGAGATAGTGTTCTTAGAGCAACTTTCTCTCCTGCACAATGTAGTTATTAATTATACTGACCGTGTACTTTGATTGTGCCAACTGTCAACATTAGAGTGCTCTAGAATAAAGATAGGTTAGTAATAGTCAAATATCTCCCTACTTACAAAGGCCGGTTGCTAAAGCAAGTCCAATGACAACGATGGGAATCAAGGGAAGAGAAATGGGACAGGAGGCCTGTATCAGATGACACCCTAACTTCCACTCACCGTGGATCTGAAACACGTGTTTACACACCCTTACAGAATAAATCAAGTTCCTACTAAGGACAAGACAGAGTTTTTAAATTGTTTTAAAAATATATGAGAGTGCTTACTATGTGTTGTGCTGAGACTGGCCAGCAGCACTCACAGGTCCCGAAGAGTCTCCACTCTTACAGTCAAATGAAAAGGGAGCTTTTGTGTAGACTTGTTTGGTAACAGCCGGGAGGCTTATGCAGACCGATGAATAAATGGTTCAGACAAAGAATCTGAAAGCTAACTGAAGGAGGATAGACAGGCAAGATGGAGTTCCAGTTTGTCTAAAAAGAAACAGTGATCAGAATATTGTATAAAGACCTATTTTCAATATGAAGTTATTTTGAAAAGAAATGCAGTGATATCAAGTGCACACCTAGGACAAACAACAGCTGTGGCTTTCAAGTGTAGATCCTGCTTGTCTTCTGTGTGTCTGCAGATGTGTGAGGGCTGGATGAGCAACTAGACGTCATGTCAACCCTTCTCTGACACACGGAGAGTCCCCTCTGTACCTCACTGACTGAGCGTGCTCTGGGCACGTGCAAGGCACTGGCCTACTTTAGGAACTGGCCCAGGGCCTGGGCTTGAAAGGGTCACTGAATGACCTCCTTTCCACACTCCCAAGTGAAGGTCAACACCCGCTTCCCTGGGATCTGTGTGGCTGCAGTTTGTCCAGTACAAGCCAGCCAATAGAGAGGCCAGCAAGACAAAAGGCACAGGGTAAGGGAGGAAATGGAAGTCTGGGGAAGCAAAGGCTTCCTCCAACTCCCACTTTCATCCTCTGCTTTTTATTTACTATGCAGGAGGAGCCTTATGTGTGTGAGTGTCGTGGCAAGCTGCTGGAGGTCAGAGGTCAGCCTGTGTGATCAGTTCTCTCTTTCCATGTAGATTCTGGGGATTAGACCCAGGTAGTCAAGCTTGGTGCCAAGCACCTTTGCCCACTGAACCATCTTACCAGCCCTGTGCTCTCTTCTCAACTATGACATGAGTGTCCCAACAAGATACGATTGAATATCTAATATCATATCATACACACACACACACACACACACATATACAGATATATACATATCACTAATTTTTCTAAAGCTGTCATAGGAGAGGATGAGCATTTTAAGTATAAGAGAAAATATACTCCACAAAAGGTCAATCAGGCAAAAAGTATCAAAGACAATCCTGGACTCTAGGTCTCCAGTTTTCAAGCTCTATGTTCTGTCCCTATGCCATAATTTACCAATTTAAAATGCCATCTCCTTTGGCAGTGTGCTTTGAGACGGCTCTTCTTATAGAGACCAGGCTGGCCTCAGAATTGTAGTTCTGCTTCTGCCTCCTTGGAGAGGCAGACACCATCACACCTGGCTAGTGCTCCTCCTTTAACAGGAAATATGCCAGAAAAGCACCAATTCAAATAACTAGGGGAGTGGGGTTAGTACTCGGAATAAACATATTGGTAAGTACTTAGCAAACACACTACCTTCTTTTTAAAAACAGTATCGAAGGCAGAAAATTTTATTAGGCTATGAAGACTTTTAAAGCAAACCACTTGCTTATAAAAACTACCATCTCCTTGGTAGGATATTAACATTAGATACCTTGCAGCCATTTGGAGCATACAATGATTAATTTTATCATACAGTCACACAGGAAAGCTTATCAAAACACAATGGAATGCAAAAAAGACCTGACAAGGACTACCATTATGACAAGGCCTATATTCACACTGCCCTCACAGAGTCTGTGACTGGACGCATCCCACGTTCACTCTGCTACAACTGAACAGTTGCAATGCCGAGCTTACCATGTGAGGGGTACTATGAGTGAAACAAAATGCTTAATTCTTCAAGGTAAAAGTATCTTCAAACATGTTTCAAAATAATAAGGAAAAGCAAGAAATGGAATTTTTAAGATCATCAAGTAAATTCACAAGGGAAGAGAAAAACTATACTCTATTTTTTTATTAATTTTAAGTTGGAGTATACTCTTCTTTCAAAAGGATGCAGATAAGCTAAACCGTGCCATCATGAACTGACTAAAATAGCCCAGTCTAAATCTAATATTGGCTCTGTCTCTCCTACTTACAAATAGTCCTTCTGCTTAGGGAAAAACTAAATCATCGCAATATTCGTGCTCAAAGCATTCTTCTCAAAACCGCACAGGGAAGTATTGTTTTGAAAACAGATCTACTTAAAACAGGGTGCTCTATGTGCAGACTGAAGGCAGGTGAGATTACTTATCCAGTAACTGTGGAACACTGAACCCCACCTCTCCCAACCATTAACCCCACAGCCGAGTCAGGCCTGCAGGGAACATGCTTCCTTCCCATCTCTCCCTCTGACCACAGTCACACTGGAGCAGAAGGCAGGAGGCAGCCAGTGTGGACGGCCCGTTTCCAGGCCCAAGCCGGACAATGCATCGGGTACCAAGAAAACTGCTAGTGTAAACTCCTCAGGCTCTCAGCCCTAAGCAGCTCTCCTCAGACTGCAGTTATCTGAAGAGCAGACGCCAAGCAAACCTGCACTGTTCTTCACAGTTCCTTTAAACTGTGCCATTACAATCCCAGAAATTAAACAACCATAGTTTACACTATTTCCTTAGGAACACACTTTCCACACGGTGATGAACTAAAAAATTCTTGTAGATAAGAAACCTAGGGATGAACCTTCAAAGAAGAACGCATTGAACATGTAATTATCGATAGGACCTTCAGTTAAACTAAAATTCAAGAGAACAGACTAACTCTTATGGGTTATTTGAACTAAGGAAGAATAAAACAGAAAAAAAAAAAAGAGAGAGCTAGATCCTATCTGTCAATGTCCACTGAACAATTTAATAAGAAGCCATAAGCGCTCTTGAGAAATCTCTGGCATGACTGTGGGCTGGTCTGAATTTTCACAAGGCAGCAAGATTGAGAAAGACGATCCTACCGGGCAGAAGCCTACTTGAGAAACTCTTGAATGCATGCGCTTCCGTGGGTCGAAAGTGCTTCTGTGGCATCGCTGTTTATACTCCTGCTATTTAACAGTGGCGGCCTCCTCCAAGTGAGACGCTTCACACACCTTATGATAGCTACTTCAATACAGCAGAGCTGGACATGACCATGCAAATTCACCTCTGACATAAGAACCACATGTCGCTCAGTACCAGGAGACTTCTACAAGAATGCTCGTACCAGCTCTCCTGTAAATGAGGCCCATCAACAATGGAATGGACAAACAAAACAGTAGCATTCTCACACCCAGAATACTCCAAAGCAATGCAATCATGGCAATCACCAGCCACGCATGGCTACAGATTTGCAGCATGATCTGGAGTGTTGTAAGCACAAAACAGACCCCAAATTTCAGACTTCCCATAAAGAATTGTAAATTTCCCCAAATGATTATGAGAAGAAATATCCTGACACCCTACACACACAAATACATACAAACCACCCACATGCACACATGTACACACACATACACACACACACACACACACACCCGTTTTCAGCATCACCGAACTATTGGTTCAAATAAGCTTGTTATTTTACACCTCGCATAATGGTATAAAATCTTACTGATTCATTGAGAGGAATATATTGAATTTTACTTATAAAACAGTATTAAAAACCTGAAAATAAGTATGATAGTGATCTGCAAAATATGAACTGTATTTTTGTTGAAGCAGTATTAATACAAATCAGAAAATGACATTAAGATTAATTTTGCTTTTTTCAAAATAGTGTCTATTAGAATATTTACATTTACAACATGTGAGCCACACTGTATTTCTATTAGACACAGAAACATCCAGTTTGAATTATAGGCACATGAAACAGCATGGGTAAATTACAGTAAGTGAGATGGATACAGATCATACTTCATGATATATAAAATTTAAAAACAGATCACTCTAAACCAGCATTTAATGGTATAGAAAAGCCACCATCTCCAAGGAAGTGATTACCATACGAACCATGAAGAGATGGGGGCGGGTGCTAGAGCCCTTGGGTGCTCAGACGGGGTGCTAGAGCCCTCGGGTGCTCAGAGAGGGGGTGCTAGAGCCCTTGGGTGCTCAGAGGGGGTGATAGAGCCCTCAGGTGCTCGGGTGCTAGAGCCCTCGGGTGCTCAGAAGGGGTGCTAGAGCCCTTGGGTGCTCAGAAGGGGTGATAGAGCCCTCGGATGCTCAGAGAGGGGGTGCTAGAGCCCTCGGGTGCTCAGAAGGGGTGCTAGAGCCCTTGGGTGCTCAGAGAGGGGGTGCTAGAGCCCTCAGATGCTCAGAGTGGGGGTGCTAGAGCCCTTGGGTGCTCAGAAGGGGTGATAGAGCCCTCGGGTGCTCAGAGGGGGGTCATAAGAGCCCTCAGGTGCTCAGAGGGGTTGCTAGAGCCCTTGGGTGCTCAGAGCTGCCCACTGCTTGGCCTAGGTGCAGGTTCGCTCTATCTGTTAACCATAATCAGACCGCATATACAAAGTGCCATCTCACAGTTTTAAAATGACCTAACGCTGCTTTCCGTAAACATTTGTATCTGTGCAATGGAACAACTTTAAAAAAACACACAAAACTGAAAGAATATGATTAAGGGACTTGTCCTATACCTCAAAATAATATAACTAAATAAAATTTAATAATGTTAGGGCCCTGTGCATTGTGATACTTTCCTCAGTGTCTGGTTAACTACTTATAAAATTACTTCCAAAATGCTGTGAAGGTACCAGCAACCTGTGCTGTATATTTGAGGCCAGAAGCTAGAGCTTCGGGTGTTGGTCCTCAGGTGCTATGCACTAGGTTGGTTTGCTGTTTTTGAGGCAGGGTCTCTCTCTGACCTGAGACTTGGTAAGCAGAAGAAGCAGGCTGGGCAGCAAGCCCCCAGCATGCTGTCTTTGCCACCTCAGAACACAGACCACAAGTGTGCCATCATGCCTGGCTTTTTAAACATGGATTCTGGTGATGTAATTTAGGTCTTCTTGTTTGCAAGGCAAGCTCTTATAGTGAATGAGCCATCTTCCCAGGTTAGTATTATTTACACTTTGTTAGTATATTGTATGAAAAAGCGTTGGTGGATATATTTCCAAATGGTTCCATATATTCTTTTCAGTTAATTTAAAAGAAAAATTGTGGGTTTTTTTAAGCTATGCATATCATAAACTCTAAGTAAGTTGCAATATTTTTCTAAAGTTTATTTTCTTAATATAAGGTATCACATAAGAAACTTCCTGCACTGGAAAGTGAATTTTTAAATGCAAAAAAAAATACGCAAATACTCAATTTGCTAAAGAGTATAAATTAAATGACAATCCTTTTTTATAACTAATATCTAGTATTTAATGAAATGTTACTAAACTAAATGAAATATAAGAACCAATTTTTTACCGAGATTTTTCCGAGCACAGGTTTGCTACTGTTAGATATACTATGGCAAACATGCAATTTCAGGGGAGGTGGGAAGCAGAGGCAGGAGGCTGAGGAGGGAGAAGTTCAAGGCCAGCCTGAGTCACACCTAACAAGACCCCATTCCCTAGTTTTCCCCCAAAGGGCTTGCCTTCTAGCATGAAATACTTCAAAAGAAATGCAGGATAGAGCTAAGCGAATCTCTCTCTACTATCAAAGAGCATTACTGATGACCTACTTCTCACACTTAATCCATTTTATGCATAATTGAAGTGATAAATGGAAATAATCCAGAGAAAAATTATGTCATCTGTTACACTCACCATGCACTTGGTTGATTTCTGAATTCTGGGAAAGGATTTCGTCGGCAAGCTTCTGAGCAGTTGGCAAGACTTCCGTGTGGTGCACTGTGATCAAATACTGAACAAACTTCTGCAGCTGGTCTCTGTTCATCTGAAACAGAGTCTCTGAGATGGGAAGGTGCAGCTTGACCTGGTCGGGCTTGCGGATGCGGTACAGAGACAGCGCCACGACGTGAGCACAGTAGAATATGTCCTTGTTCCCACAGCTGCAGGTCACTGAGGTAATCTTGCAACGATCAAAGCTGATGGCCACGTTGCAGATGGTTTCTGGCTCTGACTGCACTGCAGGCTCTGTCACTGTGCCACTCAAGTGGAAACCTGGGAGACAGGAAAGGGAGAGCTCAGCTTCGCACCAGATGCAACGGGATGTCCCAAGTCATGGAAACAGGTGCTGGACAGTGCAGCAAGGAGAAAAAACAGTCAGACATGTTCAAGCCAATAACAACCATCAACTTGTCTAACAAGAATGAAAAAACAAATCATCAGTAGCACTGAGGGACTTTGCACAGAAAAATGGCAACACTGATCGTAGTTTACCTTGATCATACCTTACAGTAAAGTGGTTGCTTCACAGCAACCATTACTGTACCCAACCGTTGGGTACAGGACCAAGATCTAGACCAGACAGACACTGGTAGGCTCCATGCATGTTTACATTTTAAAGTATAAGTCACTGGCTTATTCAGCTTCTTTCTCAGCCGGGCTGTCCCCTCCCTTCGATTTATTCTAGTCTGCCACAAAGCTACCAATCAACATTGCAAAGGTAGAGGAGGTCCCTTTCACAAACCTTGACCAGAGAAACTTAATGTAATGCTCTTTTCTGTACTGCATATGTATGTGTGTGTGTGTGTGTGTGTGTGTGTGTGTGTGTGTATGTGTATGTGTATGTGTGTGTATGATATCTGTCTCTAAATTTCAGTATCAACAGCAGCTAAAGGTAAGGCTGTAAAACTTACAGCTGTTCAAGTGTAACACAGTCTGAATAACTTACAAGATTATGTTCTTAACCTTGACCAGTGGAAAGCCTAGATACAAGGTTAAATACGTATGTAGCTCCCTCTACAGTACAGTATCACCAATAAGAAAGGACATAAGAGGCAATGCACCTTCGACTGAGAACCAGACAGGAATCTTCTCTAAGTTCCGTGATCGATGGCCAGCTAGACACTGTTTATAATGATCGAGAGATGTGATGTTTGCCCCATTGAGGGAGGCATTTCTCCTTGGAGAGTTCTAGTTGAGCCAACTGCAAATGCTTCCCACAACCACTGTGTACCAACTGGTTGTGGCCTACAAGGCCAGAGAACAAAACTATACTTCCCCCTAAAATGCATGGGAAAAGCTACACTGAAGTTTGGGGGGTGGAGGCTGGGTAGAGGCAAGGGAAAAAAAACATCCAGTCAGCCATCCACTCATTCATTGGTGAAGGATAAAACCTAAAGGCAAAAAGGAAAGCCCTCTGGGAACACCAAGGGCTCAGGTTTGCATGATTTCTAATGCCCGGCAGAAACCTGAGTGCTAAACAATGAAGCCCTCAGCACTCTACTGGCCTTCTGGTATGTATGGCACTTCAAAACCTTTACCCAGCTGGTGCTGAGTTCCCCTTCACCAACCACGTGAAAACTGAGGAAGTGCTGCATGGTATATGCGAGTGACTGACCCCAAGAACTCACAGACAGGCATCGGGACCCCACTTCCTAGCTCCCCTAGTTATCCAGACCACCACTCCACAGGACAGAGTGACATAATTCCATCCTGACAAGATAGATGTATTGTAATGATTTTTTTTTTTACAAAATAAATCAATTTTAAAATGGTACTCCATAAACACAAATTATTGTTTCACAATAGGAAAATTTGAAAACTGTCATATAATAGATATTTGGGGATTTTTTTCCATGAATATAATCCATTTAAAAACAGCCATTCTAGTTTCCTTTAACCTCTGATCAAGAGTTCTCTAGGGAAAGAAAACACAGAGAAAGAATACACAGAATGTAGTCTTTTCATTCTTATGTTTTTAGCCATTTTTTAAAAAGTTAATACATAAACACCTGAGAATGTCAAAAATGAAAAAAATAGGGGCAACCTTGCCTTAGTCAGTACACACTAGATGCACTATGTATAATAATCAAAAGTGCAGGGGATAGGCAAATGTAAGACAAAACATGTCTGATTCAGAAGAAAGGCCCAAACCACAGTCTATACATGTAGTTCAAGGAGAACTGTCCCCACCTGTCACATATTTGCGTGTATGGAAGTCAGATACCATCACATGTAGAGTTGTATCAAATGAACATTTCCCCACTCAACACAATCACTTTTCTCCCCGTTCACCACATAAAAAGACTCTGTCCCTCCATAAAAGAGATACTGGAGAATTCTAAACACGGACGGAGCCCGTAACTGAGGACTCAAAGGAGCAGAAAGTCTACGGTAAGGGCTGGAAGGAGAGCACATTCCTAGCATGTTCCAGGCTCTGACATCAACCCTCAGGTATATGTGTGGGGCAGACACACTCTACACAACACACACATGACTATCATCACAATCAAAAATCAACAACGAGATAACAGTATAAATGCTCTCAATGACACTAATTTAATTATCATTAAAGAAAACTGATGAAGTCCTCAAATGATCTTTATTCATGTAAGTTGTACAGCACAAGTCAGAAAGGGTGAAGTTGAATCCTGATACACTGCTATCGATGCTGGGGAGGGATTCCATCTGCTATAATAAGCATTGGTTATTCTTCTATTTAGGTTTTTAAATCAAACTATAAAATATTTTGACCTCCAAAAAACTTAAAGAGATATGAAGTCACAAAATACAAATATGTCTCAAAACTTTGTTAATCTGAGCTCAGCAAAGATTAAGGTATTTCATAAATGTTCTTTTTTTTTTTCTAATTCTAGTTTCATCTTCCAAGTACCAAAATTCCTTTAAAAATTCCAGCCTTCTCTGATGGAAATACTTCTAAAGTGTCATGGTCTACAGTTGGCTGGCTTATCCCCTTGCCACCCTATCTGGCTGACCACGTGTGAACAGGGAGGGATCTCTGGACTAATTGCAGGTGGCAGCTTTTTAAAAGCAAGCTCTTCTTACTGCTTTCTCCCTTACTATCCACCTTGACGACTCGTCCCTTGGCTAGACTGCTGTCAGGTCTAATTTGATGTTCCAACAGTTATCTAACACACAGAGGCAGATTTGATTTGGGGGCAATTTTCCCTTTGCCTTCAGGTGAGGGTCAAGAAGTGAGAGGCTTTACCTCAAATACAGGAAAATCATATATGCACATGTAGAAGGCAGGCAGCTGTGTCCAGCTTCCTAAGACCACAGGGTACCTAGTCAGTGTGAAGAAATTCCACTCTGCTGACTTCAGAATTCTACAGCGGTACTTTGGCCTCTTCACCCTGAACAACTTCTGAAATCCCACCACTGCTCTGTGTGTCCTAAATCACACCAGGCACACAGAAGAGGAGCAAGGAGACTGTGTCCCTTCACCATACCAAGGGCCTGGGGACACGCCCACCTCAGCTGCCTCAACTCCATCACTCAGTTGTTTCGTGAACTAAACCAAGACAAGTTCCTAAGAATGGATTTCTCTTTCTGGAGCTCTGACCAACCATGATGACTGCCTGTTTTAGGACAAGAATACAACACAGACAAGGGGCCAAAGTTCAAGGCCAGCTGGTCTCAAAAACAGAGAAACAAAAAGCATTTGTGTGAGCGTTCCAGGTAAGATGGCAGACTATAGACCAGGTGGTCTGGGTAAGGCAAAGTCAGTATACGTGCAGGCTCTGTTCGTGGGGCAGGGGACAGGCTTCAGAAAGTCACAGAAGAGCTGTGAGGTGCTGAGGACACACCAAAACTCAGTAACCCAAGGAAGCAGGGCTCCCACCAGTGCTTTACTGACATGAACACCATCATGTCAAGAACCTCAATGCCTCATAAGCACAGCAACTGGAAAGCCTTCTGTGGGTCAGGTTAGAGGAAGGGCAAAGCCCTTAGACTAGTCTAGCCTTAGACTAAGCCTTCCTCTAGTCTAAGTAAGTTACAAAAGACTGACCTAAACCAGCGATGGAGAAGATCTCAACCATGGTTTCTTCCTCTCAGTGAGTGCGACCTGAAACTGCCTCCCTACAGAGATCTCCTACTGGTATTACCTGAGCCACCTCCTAATGTGATGCCCATAATAAGCTCACCACCTCCTTCAGCCATCGACAGTAAACGCGCCTCCTCGTGCAGCAGTGTGTGTGTGTGTGTGTGTGTGTGTGTGTGTGTGTGTGTGTGTGTGTGTATCTCTCAATACGTGCACTGAGTTCTGTCTGCTGGTGCATTTCCATCAAAGCACATGGCCACCCATCCCGTCTTTCTGTACATGTCTGTGTGCCTATCCTTTCTTTGTTCTCACTTTACACACCTCCTCAGGTCACGCCCAAAGTCATGTAAGTCAAGGCTGACCTTGATTGTAAGACCTAGAACTTAGAAACTTCTAGAAGAAAACACTTCAAGATGTAGGCATAGACAAGAACACTAATGACAAGAAATAACCCCGAGAACTAAGAAATAGGATTATACAAAACTAAAAGGCTTCTGCACAGCAAAAAAGTAATCACCAGTGAGAAGAAACAGTGTGCACAGTGACGGGGTTTTCCTGTCATGAGACAGGGGATTAACAGCTAGAATATTTACAGAGCCACAAAAATAAACAACAAAAATACACTCAATAAATGTGCTAATGAACTTAAATGACAGTTCTCAAAAAAGAAAAAGCAATATGAACTGTAGTAAATGAAAGTGTTCAACACCAGTAAGCATCACAGAAGCACGATTAAACTGCTTTAACTATTTCATCCCAGTCAGAATTACTAAGGAAACAAATGGTATCAAATGCTGGCAAAGACGTGGGATAAAAGCAACCTCTGCACTGCTGGAGGGACTGCAGACTGCTGCAGCCAGTGCAGAAGACAGGACAGATGTTCCTCCAAAGACAAAGGTCACTACGCATGACCCAGCTACACTATTCCCAGGGCCATGCCCAAAGCCAATACAGCAACACACTTGCACACCAGGTTCATTTCTGTGACACGAAAAAAATAAGAAATAGAACTGACCTAGTCTATCAATAGGAGAATGGCTAAAGACAGCATGGTATACATACAGAATGGAATTTTATTTGGCTATAAAAAAATAAATAAAATCATGATATTTGTGGGGAAATGGATATGGATGGATAGAACTGGAGATTGTTGTTCAGAAAGAAATATATTGTACCTTAGCTCATACACAGAATCTAGAACGCATGTGGTGCGTGCGTGTGTGTGTGTGTGTGTGTGTGTGTGTGTGTGTGTGTGTGTGTAAGCATATTTGGGGAAGTAACAGTAACAGAAGATATTTGATATAAAAGCAGAAAGAAGACTTCTTTGCAGGGCAGACAGAGGTCAGCACAAGGAGGCCAGGAGGCTGGCCACAGGCTAAATGTAACCATTTAGAACCAAGTATAATGGTATATATGCATGAGAGTTTTACAAAAATCCTTTAAAATATTTGTTTGACTCTACAAGACATAATCCATTGGGAAGTTAAACCTGGAGCGCAAACTGTTTTCCTACCACAGCACTGCACTGGTCTCCATGTGCTCACCCTTTGGGAACAGTGTAGCCCCGTGCGGGCCTTGGAATAGAGACTTGGGCCCACTCGGCTTCTGCTTCTGAAATGCTGTGTGCCTTGGACATATTCCTCACTTTTTTGAGTCTGTGTTTGTGCAAGTATGTGGCTAGGAACATGCTGCAGGGTTGTTTGGGGATTAAAATGGAATAACATGTGTAAAGCACCTGGCACATGGTAAGAGTGCTCATTAAATTTTATTTCCCTTCCCTTCCCAGCTGGAGACACAGGGGTGTGGACACCATCCCTCACCCATAACACTATATTTTTCTAAGCTACTGGAATCTTGGGGGAGGAGGCTGCTCTTGTGAGTAGCTTGGAAAAACAGAGAAATCACTAGGGTTTTTTGGGGCAAATGGCTAGAGAAACACTAGAAGAATCATTCTTACTCGAGAATAAAACTGAAAAACTTTTTATCTCCACTCAACCCAGCTCTTTCCCCATTTTACGGTTTAACACTATGTTAATTTCATATGCAGAGTAACTAAAAAAATATTAGGAGAGCTTTTCTTAAAATAAGTTTGTAAATGTTGCAATGCACTGAGTTTTAAAATGTGGTACTAACCTCTCCCCAGAATCCTTAAGTACTTTACGCGATAATGAAATCTTTCATAATTATATCTAGACACTGGTGACCTTTTACACTGTCTCTCCCCAATGCATATGTAGCTTCCAGAGACTGACATGATGTGTGCTGTTGTAACGGAGACAGATAAATAAAAGAGCTGGATTTTCCTAAGGGCAAACATGAAAGAGATTTGTACAAACAAAGACAATGTCACTCGTTTTACCAAAATATTTTGTACTGGAAGTTGTGGGGCTTTTTTTCTTTTTCCAAACAAATTTTAATTTCTATTATCACATACTACTATTGCTGAATAAACATGTATTTCAATTTTTTTCTAGGTTAACTTGAAACAAGGTAGTTGTCTTAGTTAGCATTTCTGTTGTTGGGATAAAACACATCACCAAAAACAACTTGAGGAGGGAATAGTTTATTTCAACTCTCAGATCATCTCCATCCCTGAGGGGAGTCAGGGCAGGAGCTCAAGGCAGGAACCCGGAAGCAGAGGCCATGGGGGAACATTTGCCTACTGGCTTTCTCCTATGGCTTGCTCAGATTGTTTTCTTATACAAAGAGTGACCACCTGCTCAGGGGTGGCGCTGTCCACAGTGGCCAAGACCTTTCTTTATCAACTGTCAATAAAGAAAATGCCTCACAGGCTTGCCTACAGGCCGATCTCATGGAGGCTTTTTCTCAGCTGAGTTGTCCTCCTCTCAGATGACTCTAGCTTATATCAAGTTTGCAAAACAACAACACAACACACCAGGACATAAAGTAAGTATCAGTACTTAAAACTCCCATAAACAAAAGCACTAAGGAGTTTCTATAAAAGACCCAAAGGTTCTAGAACTGCCATTATCATGGCAGTAGAATCAGTTTAACTGTAGAAACAGTTTAACTGAACTCTGTGCAGCATTACTTGCATTTGGGTTATTTTTTCACGATGTGTCTTTACTCATGTGTGTGTTGAGTATGCACTTGGTGTGTCAGCAGGGACTCATATGGCCAGAGGGTACCAGATCCCCTGGAGCTAGAGTTGCAGGTGGTTGTGAGTCACTGAACACCATGAACACAGGTCCTCTGGGAGAGCAGCAAGTGCTCTCTTAATCCCTGAGCCATCTCTCCAGCCCCTGCACTTGGATCTTACTTAGCGTGACAGACCAACAGTTAATATGACTCAAAAGAGAAACAAGAAGGGGCAATTCCTCACAATGAACATATTCAAGTCACCTCTATTAACAAAGATGACGCTTTCTTTAAAAAAAATAAAGTAACTTTAATACTTTTCATTGACAATAAAAAATAAGCTTTCCTTGAAAACAGGTTGTTCTTGTGTAAGGATAAATATTAAGTTGGGTTTTAAAAGGGACCGAGACCCATGACATCATGGGAGGGCAGGGTCTTAGAAGACACCAGTAAGTTCTAATGGTTGGGCTTTTAATGTCTGTATGCATGTGCTCAGCTAACTGAAAAATGCTTATGAACTTGCGAATCAGAAAAGTTCTAAGCTAGAATAAACTGGCAGGCATGAAATAAACACACAGGCTAAAACCATTCCTTTCATGGCACGCTCTTTTCAGAAAGATGTGCGCCCAGCACATGAGGTACGCACGTAAGATATTCTTTGTTAGAGAACTTAACAGAAGCAGTGATGTAGCACTTCTACAAATACATCCTTTACCCTTTTTGTAAATAAAAAAATATATCCTTTACCCTTTTTCTAAATAAAAAGAACCCCTGGGGAAATTAAAGACAGGAGGCAAGGCAAGGCAGTGTTATGGCTGACACGGTTGCCAGGGTTGGAAGAGGGTTGTCTGTCTTCTTAAAAGCTAGGTCTAAGAGTGCAGACGTGTTGGCATATAGCACCATCCCAACAGTGCATCCAGTTGTTACTAAGCATATAGTCTGGCTAAGTGTGTCAGAATCAGTATCGATTTATGATTGGTAAAATAGATGAGGTAATCCTTACCCCCAATTCTAACAGTAAACCTTTCATAACTCAAAACTACTGCACACGATCCACTAACCTGACTACAAGGATCAGTGTGAAAACAAAGTATTTCAGTTCAAATCATGCACCATCTCCAGATCAGCAGTACTGACACCATAGGGCCCAAGATGGAGACAACAAATGCAATTTAAAAGCCAACTTACCTAGAATATCATATTCCTTCTTTAACCACATAATTTTCTCAAAGGGAAATCCTAAATTAAAGAGACTGCATCCTGTGAGCTAGCTAATTAAATCCTCTAGCCCTAATTTCTAATACTAAGCTTAAACAGCTCACAGAAAGACATTAGGAGACTTTGCTGTAATTGCTAATGAAGCTGTTGCCATCTTTTTTGGAAAATTATTTTTAAAGGAAAAGCTTTATTTTAGATTCAAGTTAAGAATGGCTACTTGAAACAGACTCACTTGTACACTTCATTAATAGCTGAGAAAAGACAATGGCAAATTAATGCAAAGGCCAGACTGTGAAGCACAGCACACCATATAAGCAACATAAAAACTGAGGGAGTACGCCCTGGGCCGCCCTAACCAAGAGTTCCCAGCAACATTCTGCCGCATTGCTGGTTTTGCTTCCTCAGTAATGTGAATTCTTACACCATTTCATAAAAGATCCAGTTAGTCAGAATACCTATGTGTTAGCCATGAGTGGCATTGGTTACTTAAAATTCCTTCTTAAGAGAAGAAACACACCAACTTGGCCATTTGCAACCAGCACTAAGAAGTGGCAGGAATTTAAGCAGAGACAAAACAAGACTAAGAAACCACATCAGCCTGTGTTAGCCTAAACCCTGAGGCATGGAAGCTACATCTTATCAAGTCCTTTTTCAGGGGTCTATTTGAGGGGCAACAACCACTGCTCAGCCAGAAGAAGATGGGCAGCCAGGAGGGGGCTCTAATGAATGGGAGTCAGAATTTCTACTCTGCAAGGTGCTTAGCAATGTAATGTTTTTCTCTGCTGCCAACCTTTCCTAACACAAACAGAGAGTTCTGGTCTTTGGTAGCCAGGCAGCCCTTCCACCTGCAGAGTCTCCACAGCCCCAAGCCTTTCACTCCTCAGGCCTTTAGATCTCAACTGGGCCTCTCTCCTGGGTCCCCACTTCTGAAGTGTAGATGCAGTTTATTAATGCCTTTGTTGCCTAAAACACAGATCTCAGCAGAGCTGCACACCTTTGTCTGGCCTCCCAGGACCCAGAAACTAACTGGGGACCACAGAAGACCCTAACCTGTTTATTTCCTGTTTTGCTTTCAGCTCTCAGAAATGCCTGGCTCTTTCCTTCAGCAGCAGTGGTAGAGAGGAGACAGTTTTATTTACCAAGCCAAGAGGTTAGGAAGAGTGAGGGCTCAAAATCAGTTTTTTCCAAAAACTTAAGCTCTGGTCCAACCTCGGCCTCAGCACAAGCGCCCTCCACCCCTGACCCATGGTTTGGATCTAGACCAGCTCTGGCTCTATTTGCCAGTTTCACAATCAGAATAAAATGCAATCATAACACTCCTTTTTAGATGGGATATTTGAAGAAAAACTGAGGTGCTCTAGGAGAGGCAGCAGTAGAACATATTTTAGATGAAGCAGGCCCCTTAAGAACTGGAAGAAACAAGGAGTTTCTGTAACCCAAATGACAAGTCTCCACAAATACAACCCTTCTGCACCTACACAAATGATCTTAGAAGATGAGGGGAGACTATAACAGACGCAGACCCTTTCCGTGTGGACATTACTAAAGTCTGGGACTCCAATGCCTGCCTAACCTCATGTAAGTCACCAAAAAGCTAAGCACTTTGGCCTCTAGCCCAGGTACTTTAACTGACGACTATTTTAAGATCCCAGCTCTTTCTTACACTCCATATTAAACCAAAAGCTTGGACACAGCAGAGGTCTGTGACACCCACATTGCAAAGGGCCTTCTCAGAGAAGGTACTGGTTAGAAGAGTCTAAGACGAAAGGACCTAAGAACACTCCTGGCATGTGAAATACAGTCTGGTGACCCTCGGCTGGATGCGTATGGATCACAGGAAGAACTAATGCTAACAAAGATGACTAGGCCCACACATCTTGGATCTCTGATCCACACCCAGTGAAGCTCATTGCTGCTGGGCTGGGGACCAGAACCACTGATCTGAGTTATTCTAATTACAGCCTCTAATTATAGATCTGATGATTCTAATTACAGCCCAAACAAAGCTCTTCTTCAAAATACTGGAGTGAACACAGCAAATGGGACAACAGAATACAATTTCTTATACAAAGAACTGGAATGGCAGCTGGGCATGTGAATCTGTGGTAAGGCACATGGCTAGCACTCACAAGGCCACCAAGAGAACCCTCAGCACCAAAAAAAATTTTTTAAAATACACATAATTTGAAATTTATTATGTCACCAAAGGTTCCCATTTTGTCAGATGTGGGATGGTAAGCAGAAAAGGGGAAGAAATAATATGTTCCAGTAATATGATATCAGGATAAGCATTAATACTTACTGCCATACCACCTTAAGTAAGACTTTCATTAAATACAAATCAAAATATTAAAAAATTAAACCATTATTAATCAGTCTTTACTTTTTACAAAGAGATTGTTTTACAATGCCCATGGGATGCTCCATAATTGAAGGGGTTTTATATATTAGAAACAATTCAATTAATGAAAAATACCAGCAACTCCTGGTTGGTAACACATTTTTTGCCTAAGGCAAAGTCTACACCACATGAAAAAGGCGGAGATGAGGATGTGCGATGGCAGAACTGCATTCAGGAGAAGCAGAGCCTCTAAACAAGACCAGCATTCCTTCAAGCTCTGGCGCCTCGCCTCAAGGCCCTCAGGAAAGTCCCTTGGCCTTTGCATCTCTCATCTGCAAAGAAAGGTAAAAGCAGCACACATCTGCCGTAAGGACCAAGTGAGAGCTGGCATGCATGTAAGGTGCACAATTCCACTTTTGCAATGCCTGCTACCATCATTCCTGTAACACAAAGTCACATGCTCCAGGAAGCCTGGTGTTTTCCACACATGCACTAAAACCCCAGCCCATGCCAGCGAGCACACTGGCTGCTAGAAATGCCAAGCTCCCGAGAACACACACAATTCTCCTGTACCAACAGGAGATTTGAGCTTAGCATACTCAGAACTCCAAACAGCAGAACAATCCTATTTTTCCTTTCCCCATTTTTATAGCATTCTTACCATGTGATCTGTTCCAAACAAGGTCAAAGAGGAACTTAAGACCTGATTTTGACTCCAAATAACTTTCACTCCAGTAAGTGTTATTTTTTCCTTCGAAGATCTTTCTACTAAAATATGAAATGTTCTTTTATCCCTAATCTTGTGTCTTTTCATGAAGAATATAATTATTTTCACAGTTCAAATTTGACCTGTAACTGAGTCATAGGACTAGTAAAAAATTATGTGTTGTCATCAAACAAAAAGTGACCACAGATCGATATTCTCAATAATTTGTGCACCGACAAACCAGAGTTCCTTCTCACCAAAGATACAAAGAACAGCAGCTTCTGCAGGACCGCAAGGCAATGTCTGTTCCTGACACTGAGATCAGCCCAGAAGAAAGCCTGCTGTGCTCTGTGTGCTTGTCTGCAGGACCAATGAAGTGGACATGTTCATGCCTTGGGTGTGGGATGTTTTTATACTAAGCACAATGATAAAAGAGAATCAGAAACAGATCATCTGCCAGCTAAAGTTAAGATCCAGGTGGCACTTTAAGTAGCTCACACAGCTGGCATGGTAGTAAATGCCTACAATCCCAGACCTGAGGGGTACGAACAGAAGCCGCAAACATTCAAGGTCAACCTCCACTACACAGTGTAAAGACAGCCCTGGATGCATGATACCCTGTCTCAAAAACAAACAAAAGAATTATCTTCAATAGCAGCTGACAAGTCACGTGCAATCAGTATTTACTATAAAAATGAACAAATGAATTAAATATTGTGTTTATGCATGTGTCTATCTGTCTGTGTGTGTGCATGTCATTCCCAGAGGCCCAGAACAGGGCAGTGGATCCTGTGAAACTGGAGTTGCAAGTGGTTATGAGCCACCTGATGTAGAAACCAAAGTCAGGTCCTCTGGAAGATCAGCAAGTACTTTTAACCGCTGAACCTTCTGTTCAACTACAAAATTTCAATTTAATAACAGGTTAAAATAAAATCCAGATGTCCAGATGCCTGTGGGAAGCCCTGGTGCCCACAGGGAGCCCTGGTGCCTGTGGCATGTCTGGGTGCATGTGGGATGCTCCAATGCCCACAGAATGTCCTGGTGCATGCAGGATGTCCAGGTACCTGTGGGATGCCCTGGTGGTCAGAGGAAGTCCTGGTGCCTGTGGGGTGTCCTGGTGCCTGCAGGATATCTGAGGACCTGGTACTTGCAGGATATTGGAGTGCTGCTTAGTGTCCAGGTGGGCTTGGGTGGTGGGGCCTGATTTAGGGTTGAGCTTCATCATACTTGGTCTCAGGCTGGTGTGTGCCAGGTGAATTTCCATCATTGGAGAAGCCTGCTATCTCCAGGATCTGTGGTGAAGTCCATGATCTATGCTCTTGCCATACTGGCTAGACTCAATTTTCTTTTATTTCTTTTATTTTATTTTAGGAATCAGGTGGACTGGATTTTTGACAAATTTTCATTTTAAAAGATATCTGGTTTATTTCCAAGTCACACAAAGACAGTTTGAACACCTATCCAAGTCCCTACATGGTAGAAGCAGATGTACTTATGCTGGCTCTTGTGCTTTGGATTTAAATGCCTCCTAAAACCTCATGCTGAAGACTGGGTCCAAAAGGAGCAGACCTCAAAGGTGGGGGGCCTCTGGGAGGTGAGTGAATCAGGAAGATGACTTCATGACTCCATTTGTGGACTCAGAGCTTAATGAACTATGGTATGGTATCAGAAACTTGAGGTGGAAGAAGGTGAGGGCGTGCCCTTCAGGCGTAACTGCCCACAGCCCCTCACCTGCTCTTTCCTCTTGCCCCCTTCCTTAGGTGTCGTTACCCTACCACTTGTCATGGTGTTCCTGCCTCGCCAAAGGGCAACACCAACATGACCAAGTGACGGTGGATGGAACCCTAAGCCAAAATCAATCTTTCCTCCTTTCACTCATCGGTAACAGAAAACCTAACTCACATGCCAGCTCAAAGAGCCTACATCATCCACTGCTGAGAATCTACAAGAGGGCATCAGATGGTGAAACAAGAATAATTCCAGAATGCATTCCAATGGGGAGTGAAGAAAAAGCCACAGAAATAACTGCTGTAGTGTGTAAACCTAGCAACTACCTACCACTGTCCTGCTGTAGTGTGTAAACCCAGTGACTATCACTGTCCACTGTAGTGTATAAACCCAAGGACCAGTCACTGCCCTGCTGTAGTGTGTAAACCCAGTGACTATCACTGCCCTGCTGTAGTGTGTAAACCCAGTGACTATCACTGTCCCTGCTGTAGTGTATAAACCCAATGACCAGTCACTGCCCTGCTGTAGTGTGTAAACCCAGTGACTATCACTGCCCTGCTGTAGTGTGTAAACCCAGTGACCGGTCACTGTCCTATGTCACCATACACTAAAATGAAATGCCAACTAAATGCACACAAAAATATATTTAAAAAATGAAAGAGCAGTCAAAAGGTACGAGGTAACTTCTTTAATTGGTTAAAATTGCTACTTAAAAAAGTTGCTTTAATTGCCTAACATTTAAATGCATTGGCTATACAGTCAAGAAAATCTCAGCTAGAAACAAAAACTTACCTGAGAACTGAACTGTAAGGCTAGTGAAGGTTCTGAAATTTTGAGGGAAAAAAGGGTCAATGCTCATATATTTATAATCAAGTACATAAGCTCAACGATATCTCGTAATAGCAGAGTATGAACCCTTCTACTTGGGGGAGAAACTGATCTGCCTTTTCTAAAGTAGGTAGGGAGGCAGAAATAGAAAAGTTCTCATCTCCAATAGAGGGTAAATTCCCTGCTTCAGTCACCCGTTGAGCACTAGAGGATTGGTAACAGCATATCCTAGAAGGGTAGAGACGGGCGACAGACACTATGGTCTACCTGCTTCTCCCCTCCTAACATGTCTTTAATCCCGAACACCTGGGAATCTAAGAAGCACATCTCAACTTCTTCCCCTTACTCTCCTCCTCTCCACCAAAAGTTACCCATACACATGCACATGGTGGGTGGAAACTCATGAGAAAATACCCAGGTAACTTCTCGTGCTGCAGCTGCATCCCCCAACAACCCCAAATCAAAAGATGACACGGGGGGCATCTGCAGTTCTGTAGACTGGTTTCCTTTCTGTGGCAGACTGAAAGCACAAGGCAGGCTTATCAAAAAATGTTTATATATCAAATCAGCATTTTACCCAACAATGTAAAAAGTCTATGCAGAAAAGAAAAATATTAGCCTTAAAAATATTTTTTAATAAAAAAAGGAATCCTGTTTTGTTCTCATCAATAATTCTGCAACAAACTGCTTGTTATTTTTCTAGATTAAAATGTGAACATTATATTCACATTTGTTTTGAAAATACCTCTAATACATGCAATCTTTCAGTGAAAATGAATTCTAGCCTAACAATGACAGGATACTAATTTTCAGAGAGAAAACTAGAAGCAAAAGCTTCATCCCTTAGGGGAGAATGATGCTAGCATAATCAAATTAAATGCAGACCTGATTTTCAAGATCATGACTTTAACTAAACGGCAGTAGTTTGTGCTCTCAAACTCTGGCTCTCAGTAATTCTAAAGGAGCAAGTTTTAGCCTGAATAACTGAAAGAAAGTTGACTCCTCAAACAGTAGTTCCATTTTATAACACTGATGAAACTCTCTTGCCATGGAACAGCATGGCCCTAGTTGAAGAGATATAAGCAGCATCTGTCTGAGCTAACACTTGCTTGGTTACTCAGGGTGTCATTATGAGAAAACATGCTGCACTATGTCCCTTTCAGCAATGTGGCCACAGCCTCACTCAGGGGCTCTGGTCCCTCAGGGCTAGTCTGGTCTAGAGAGCCAAATTCTAGTCAGTAAGAGGCCCTGCCTCAAACAAAAAGGGGCAGGCAATGTAAGGACTGACACCCATGGCTGTCACCTGACTTCCATTCCATGTGTACTCTGTGTATGCCTGTGCACACACGCGTGCACACACTACACACACACATGCACATATATATGCACACACACACTATACACACTACATAAACGCACACACATGTACTCGCACACACTACATGTACACATGCACACACACACACACACACACACTCACGTGCCCATGTGCATACATGTCAAGGGCATCAAAGACAAACACTGATAAACTGTGAGAATGGAACAGGTTAAGGAAACACAACAACTACATGCAATACTGTGTCCTGAGTTTGGATCCTCAAATGGGAAGAGGACATTAGTAAAAGCACTGGGGAACTTAAGCAAAGTCTGAGTGGGACTAGTATCATTGTATTAAGGTAGTTCCTTGAGCTTTGATAAATAGGACCACAATCACAGCTGTATAAAACTGAATAATTGAAGCCACTGGAGAAGGCAAAACAAAGTAGTAACAATTTTTAAAGAGCTTCAGTACTTTTCACAGATCTCCTGAAATTTAAGCATTTTTAAATAGATTGTAAGTAACAATGCAGACTGTCGATGTAAATTTCTCTAGTGTTTGCACCCTGACTTCCTGAATCTAAGACATTCCTGCCACAATGCCAACTTCCTTTCTGAACGGACTAGGGAAGCTCAGGTTCACCCTAAATGAGAATCAAAATGAAAGTTTCTGCTGTGCAGTTGTAAGAGCCTAAATCACTCACAAACCAGAGTCTTTATTGGTCACAGTGACAACCACCACATATCGCAGATGGTTAGCCTTCAGGAAGCAGGCACACTGAAGAGTAACAGGAGCTTCAGACTGTGGGGCCTGGAAGTGGACTTCTTGGAACTACATTACCCTTGAATAAACAAACTTCAATTCAATAAATAAAATTACAGATAGCCTTGAGAAATACACTCAGCTACTCGTGCTTTCCCAAAATGGCCACCAGCAAATGGTCCTAGAGTTCCTCCCTGACACACTCGTTCATTTCTCCCAGGGACGCAAGCTTAGCTCTGCCTGGGCTCTCCCATGTATCTGCACCCTTCAGGGTGGTCAGAGTACTGTTTTGCTTTGTACACACTCACCATTTGGGGGTCCTGGAAATACTTCACAACAATAGTCAAATGATTATGAACCGCAAGCATTTCATCAGAGAAATGCACCCATAAGCTTCCACAATGTATTCAACACCCCTCAGTGCTCAGTTTTTGATGCCGCAATAATTTTTTTCTTTTAAAAGAAATCACATAAATGAGAATCATTAAGCCAAGCATATATAGTTTCTGGAATCCATCCCAGTTCTGCCCCTCCCAGGCTCAAAGGAAGGAAAGTGAAACAAACAGGACAGTGTCGGAGGCTGGGATCCCCTGGGACCCCAGTGTCCTTCTCGGCAGGGGGCGTTTCAAATGAAGAATGCGGAAATATCCTTTCTGTACCTCCTGCTCTGTTCCTATTGCTGCTGTGATTTTCTCACATTACTTTAGTATCGATATTCAGAGTGAGCTGCACTCAATTTCAATCTCTACCTGTGGCTTTAATCTCTCTCTCTTCCCTAGGTCCTAGTCCTGCCCACACCGTCTCTTAGACCATCCTGAACACAGTGGAAGGCCTGTTACCTAGAATTTCACACTGCCTTTCACACACACAAAAGTGTTCATTCTCTTCTGTGTACCAAAGTACTTTTGCACATTATTCTTAGCACTGTGAGCACAAACACTATGGTGAATTGTTTATGCGCTGTCTGTTTCAGTGGGCAGTAAGCTGTCTCATTCATCTTTGTGTCCTCAGTACCTACCAGGACCAGGCACATGGCTGGCACTCATTAAATGCTCACTGAATTGAACTGAATACAATGAAAGATTTCCCATTCACTCACTCAACATAGCTTTGGGCCTGAGCGCTCTGAACATTCGTGCTGGGCCATGCTTTAGATGGCCAATGCCAACTTCAAGCACCCTTTATATGATAAGATCTATGTGGGAAAGATCTTTTTAAGAGCAGCCTAAATTCTTCTCATTTTCTATGGACTTGGAGGCCAAGAAACCGGAAGCTGATGTCCTCCGTATGGTAAACACTCTGCTGGTGACTAACATTCATGACATTTCCTCTGTGTGAGGATGGCGAAGAGGGTGAACGTCCCACCGCCTCCTGCCTCCTCTCTCTCTGGTGCCGCAAGATGGTCTCACCCTAGGCTCAATAGCGCCCTTTTCTTCTTTTCTTCTTTATTTATTTTCCTTCTTTTTTTTCTTACACCAGTGAACAGCATATAAGAGACTGCATTTTTCTATTTTGTAAAAAATCTGAAAAGAAATCTGGGCCTTGTGCCAAAGAGTTGTCAATTTTCAAACAAGATTACCCTACCAAATCAGTCATCTTTCTTCTTCCATTAGGAAGGAGATTAAAATAGAATTACACTTCCACATGTGAGCACAAATGTTTTAAAAACCACTAAGCTTTTTGTATCCTTAATATACACTAGCTTTTTTCCTTCCATTCTCCCCAGCATTAAACAAAACACTGGCGTAGTTTCCAGCCTCAGACCTTTCCCACCTTTCTCCCCATGCTTCCAGAATTGGCAACGACTATTCCAGCTAGCAGAGTACTGACCAGGAGTCTGGGGCAGATGGGTATTTACACTCTGTATTGGGAACATTTAGTATCTCCACCACATCCTAATGAAGAAAAGAGAATCGTTTAGAAAAATATGTAACTAAAAAAAAAAAAACAAACAAAAACCATTGGATAACCTGCCACAAGGCCTTTTAAACGACTTAGAAAAACAGTTCATCTGTACCTAGTCAAGTTAATACTATGCATCCTCTCTATAGCCCTGAGTCCCAGCCCTAGGTAAATATTCCTAAGTATGTGTACACATGTCCCAAGACCAAGATACAGCCATAGTGTGTTAGTGCCATCCCAGTGAGAACACCCAACTACAACCAATTCATATGTCTCCCATCAGTTAGTTGCCTGGCTAAACAATGTGGTGGAGAAGTAAAACATTACTAAACCACAAAGAAAAAACTGTAAGCATATAGATGGGTCACATAACATGGAGTAAAAGCAGCAAGCACAAGGCGGTTCATACTCATCTCTGCTACTGTAGACTATGCTCTCCCTACATACAGAAAGGAACAATTTTAAAAAGTGAACCCCCTTTCAGTTAGCTAATTACAGTCTCGTAGGCCCATGTCTAACAAGTTGCTCCATTTAACACAGGATAGTTTTACTACACATTTTCTCAAATGTGCCTGAGCTCAGTTCAGTTGCCAAATTTCGCTTTTCTCTTTTCCAATATGAATGCCAGACTCCTAGTTGTCTAACAGTATTAATGATCCCTTAATTTAAATACAAAACCAAAAATGCAACCTTCTCTATGGATTTACCCCAAGAGTTACAGAATGTTTCTCTGTTAATAAGCACACCCTGCTGCTCTAGGAGTGGGAATGCCTTCCTCTTCCCGGTTCCCTGACAGTCTCCTGTGGCCCATAGGCCTGAAATTAGCTATTCATTACATGGGAGGAGTGCGGGCTGGAACTAAGCCCTGCAGAGAAAGAGTGCTACTTTACATGTCAATTTCAGGAGCACCACATCTGCTGTCATACTAATACGTGCATTTAATGTCGCTGCGTGATGTACAGAATTACATGCTGCTCATTGCCTGTTTGTTCTGACACCACATACTCCTAGGTAGTACTATTCTCTATTATTCCTTTGAAAAATATCAGACATAGACCTCTTTGTCGATGGTGTCTGTGAAAAGGGACAGAGTATTATCAGCCCAAAAAAAATGACTCAAAGTGACATAATGAAACATGAGGTTTGTAGTCACTAATGCCATTTGCTTTGCCTTCTAGTCTCCTGGATTCTGAACACACTTTCACAGGAGCTGCTATGGAAAGAAATTAAAGCACATGGAGTATTTACTTTTCAACAGCTGCTGATAAATCTAGAATATCAACTGCTCTTTTTCTGGAAAATCTAAACATTTGTGTTCAAAGTCGTGTTTCCACAATGTCCATAAGCGACTTGTTCCACATAAAGGATGCCATTCCCCCGTAAGCTGTGATGATACATGTCACTGAATAAACTATGGGATGGGGGAAGAGGCGTAGGATAGGGTGGATGAGGAACGAGATAATATGCTAAGGCAGATTTGAGTTGTGTGCTCCTCATGGTACAAATTATACTTGCTTTTGTTCATCAACCTTCATGCTCAGCGGGAAACACATCGTTCAATAATTAAGAACCACCCTGGCTAAGCTTATAAACTGGAGACTATGAAGCAGGAGAATTGCTTGAGCAAAAAAGTTTGAGACCAGCCTGCCACAATCTAATAAAAGACCCTACCTAACTGCCCCCCTCCCCCCAAAAAATGTTGGCCACATGTGTTGGCCACAATGACTGGGAGGCTAAGGCAAAGTGACTGTGAGTTCTAGGCCAGGTTCAGCTACAAAGCAAACAAGAACCATCCTGAACAACACTATTATACTATTAAGATTTAAGTGCTAGGAAACTGAAAACAATTAGTGTCTGTGTAAACAGAATTTAAAGTGCCATATTGGTAGACTAGTCTGGATGGCTTTACCCTAACTGGTGATGCTGTAATTGACTTGCGTCAGTAAGTTAGACTATTCTGACTTCATATTTTTAATTTAAAATTTTTATTGTTTGTGTGTATGCACATGTGCACATTAGTGTGTGTGTACATGACTGTATAGACCAAAGGACAACATGAGTGTGTTTCTCAATCGTTCCTCAGCTTTTGAGATAGAGTCTCTCAATGAACCTGGAGCTCACCAATTCAGCTAGACTGCACCGGCTAGGAAGCCCCAGGGATGTGCCAACTCCTGAGTTCCCAGCAGGGCTGGGACTACAGACATATGCCACCACACACAACTTTTACATGAATGCTGTGGCTCAAACTTGGGTTTCCATGCTTGCATGGTAGATACTTTACCAACTGAGTCACTTTGCTAATCTCCATCCACATTTATTATCAACACTGACTTAACTTCTATAAGGTTTTGTTTTGTGTGCAGTCTTCTGTAAGGATAAGCCTATTGGTGAGACGTGTCATTAGTCAGTCGTCTTGCGGACGATAGTAAATAACTGGCGCTTGGCTTTTACCCACAAGTCCTATGTTCTAGAGTCCTATAAACTTAAAAACTACTGTCCTCTTAGATGCACACGTTCAGGTGCCAGCACTACTAGTGAACACAAAACATGTGCTCATCACACCGCTCCACACCACCTTTTCAGGCTCCTTGGTAACACTTTGGTGCTGACTCAGCCTCTACCTCCCCTCTGTGTGTAGAATCTTTTTCTTGATTTTCGCAGGGCTTTCCTCCAGCTAACATGATTGGGAATGTATATACCTTAACTCAAATGGCCTTCTTCATCTCTCAGATGGAGGCAAGAGGGTCAGTATAAGAGTGGTTCTGAGTCAACAAGTACAATAAACAGGAGAGGATGAGCAGGAGAAACTCTGGGCTGATGAAATTATCAGGAATGTTTCAGACTGCAAATCAATGCAGGCTGAGAAGACAGACAAGTTGTGCTGTTTTTATACCGATGAACACACTAGCTCAATTTCAGAGAAAAGGAACCATAGAGGGGTCCCTCCCTTCTGGCATGTTTAGCACAGCTACAAGTTTGATCTGATAAACCTTTAACCTTCATCTTCCTTCTAGAAGGTTAAGACCACCCATGTGTCCTAGTATCATGACCAATATTTAATGATTATTCAATAAATGTCTGTTATGAAAACACGTAAGTTTGAATGCTAGAGCATTCCAATCTAAGAGCTGGTAAGAACACTCACACAACCCCACTGAAGTAGAACAGACCAGAGAAGTCAGTAGTGAGGAAGGCTTCCATGAGGAAGCTAGCTCAGCGTCAGGGTCTGTAGATGTTCTACAAAAGGTATGTTTATATGTATGAGGGTATGTACATGTAGATGTTCTACAGAAGGTATGTTTATATGTATGAAGGTATGTACATGTAGACATTCTACAGAAGGTATGTTTATATGTATGAGGGTACGTACATGTAGACGTTCTACAGAAGGTATGTTTATATGTATGAGGGTACATACACGTAGACGTTCTACAGAAGGTATGTTTATATGTATGAGGGTATGTACATGTAGATGTTCTATAGAAGGTATGTATACTCAATGAACAGTGTGGCCCTAGTTAAGGTCTTAATGAGCAAATTATAATACATCTGAAAGAAATAGCCCAAAACTATCACCTTGGAAATTTAACAGAAGATACTACTCCTGGATTAGTTAAAACACAGCTCAGCTGATGTTCAAGTGGCTGACATCTTACTTGTTCATCACTACTGCCTTAAGACAGTAAATGTAGTAATTGGCTACTCATCTTTGATATTTAATTTTTCTTTCTTTCTTTGAACATGAGGACTAGAACCCAGACCCTCACAGTGTTGTACAACAATTTCCTCCCAGATTCTACAGGTAAGCTCCAAAAAAGGAAGGTAAACAACTCAAAATGGCTTAAGGAAGTCCCTGAAACTGACCAGAATCTCTAAGTCCCTCCCTCCTAGAGTAATAAAGCAATAAAGACTGCTGAGCCTCTTAGACAAAACAAGCTGCAAAAAAGACTATGAGGCTAGACCAACTGCCTTGAAGAGGTTTAGACCAAATGAGTCACTTAGAAAGGACACTCTTCAGCCTGTTGAGCCACCTGAAGGCTGTGCAGTGTGCTCCAGGTTCCCAACTTCTGTGAACTGTCACCTGTGCTGCAGTGGGCTTTGGTGATGCAGCTGTCCTGTAGTCATTTCTGCTCCTTTAAGTAACCCAAATAAAACTCACTGGTTCACAACATTGGACTTTGGTGGTATTGGTACTTGGGTCTGCCATGAGCTCTTACTTGGGGTGAGTAGACGGATGTACTATCTCCCCATGAAAAACTGTCATACAACACAGTTACCATACAATTCACCAAACTACAGCCCAAACCCCAGATATTTATTCTTAATCACAGAAAAGTACATTTTAACTGATGGCATGTAGCCTTTAATCAAATTTTGAAAAATAAAAATTAAGTCCCTTGCCATTTGGAGTCACCACCACAAACTAACAATTTTGGAGAATACCGTAAGTCCGTTTCCTATTTAATCAACTCTGATTTTAAAACAATCCTTAACAGTTGTTTAAATATGCATAACTAGGTTTGGAATACTTGTTCTGATTTAAAGCAAAGGAACACCTGTTTTTGAGTATGAACTGACAGCAGCTTGGAACATCTATCAGAAGAAATCAACTGCAAGTTCAGTAAGAATTATTTGTATTCTACATAATACTATTTGTCCCTTGTAGCCATTGCAGTAATAAACACACTCAAACTCATTTAGTGTGTACTAAATCCAAGGCACCTAGGCAAAACACTGAGAATCCCATTTGGATGGTTCCCAGCCCATACAGCCCGACTTTTAAAAGTATTACTACCATCTGGTTACTAGTCTGTGTTTACCAAAACAGTCGCTGTGCACACATTTCTGTAGCAGCTGTGGTCAAAAACTTTAAATCCATTCATTTGGCTAAGTGAAAACTCTTCGGGGAAAACCAAATGTACTATTTTGAATATGTATTTAAAATAAATTCCTTTACTGGGCAAAGTTAACAAGAATGTAACTTGTATTTGAAACATCTTCACAAGTTCAATCGTTTACCAAATGACAGACTATCCACAGAAATCAAGTGATTTGACAGCTATTAGCTGGACTCTGCCCAGGACAATGGCATCTCCTGCTTTATAATGGAAGTCTTTTCACAAAATCATTCATCTGAAGACTAGAGTCCCAGAGTAGAAAATATATTTGGGACAGCACATTTGGAAACACATGTTCCAAGTATTTTAAGAGAATCTAGCATTTCCATCAAATATTAACAGCTTATCAAAAATTAAAAATGACTTGTGAGTCATAACTGTGATAAGAGCTTTTAAAAGCATTCTTTAAACTTTTTATTGTTAATGTTATAAATGTTCTTTTTCATATTTTTCCTACAAAATCTTTCCACAAAACTAACTCTATAAAGCAATCCTAGCCCTGTGGTCAAGAGGCTAAGCTACTACCTGAGAAAAAAAAAAATTTATTTATTTATTTATTTACTGGGCCCGAGTATGTGTGTAAGTGCACGTTTGGGGGACATGAGTGACACAACAGAGGTGCCAACTGGCTGGAACCGGGATTCAGCTTGTCATGAGGCTTCTTGGCAAGTATCTTCATGTAGTGAGCCTTCCTGCAGGCCCACAAGCTACGGGGCTGCTACTTCAAATCAACATTAATTTCTTAGCTCAGAAGAAAGAGCACTAAACACCATATTGCATGCTTTCTTCTAAACAGAAAGCCTTTGCCTAATTAGAACTATCAAACTTTCAAATGGCATCTTTCCTAAGAAACAAATCTAATTTCCAAATGCAAATATATATTTTCTATGCCTAAGAGGGGGAATAAAAGGCAATAAAGCCAAAGGAACTTTATAGGAATCTTTTGTTATTAGAAATTACTCTAATAAGACTTAAGAAAAACCAATTTTCAGAATGAGTATTTTAAACTTGTGTTAGTCATTATTCTTGCTTTGATTAAAATTAATTCCGTCTCTTTCTTTCCTTTGCACAATTTCTAAGAATTAAAACAAGGTAAACAACCCATCTATGCAGCAGATGCTGCATTCCAGGTGAAGCACTCAACTTCAAGAGGAGAAATGGCCGTTACAAATGCTGTTCTCTGCCCTAACCAGCGAAGTTTCCCTTTGGAGTGAGTCCCTCTCAGCTGGTCCCAGTGCCAACAGTAAGTGGCTGAATACTCAGCCTACAGCCACCCACCAAGGCCCAGGAAGCATCAAGAAGGGGCAGAAAGAGTGTAAGAGCCAGAGGGTGGGAAGGAGGGGTGGGAAACGCTGTCTTCTGAGTGTGGCATGCCTATGACAACCAAGAACACACAAAAGTCATGGTGACCATATACATGCAAGAGCGCACGCACATGAACACACACACACACACACACCAGGTAAAGGGGGCTGGGAAGAAGGGGGTCTGAAGAGTGGGAGAGGGGTGCGAGGGTAATAGGATGAATATGATCACAATGCATAATGAAGGAGGTTGGCCAAAAGAAAGCTGAATTATTTGGAGGTGGGGGTGTCGTGGGAAGCCATTCCCTGCAGTGTGCTCACTGAGGTAAGGAAGCTGTGCTGTTCCCACCTCACGGGAAGAAGCCTGAGGAGGTTCTCTCCAGCATCAGAGGCCACAGTTAGCCAGGCGGTGATGCAAAGGCAACCAGTACAGACTCCACGGCAACCTGGCAGCCCCTGCGGTGGTCTCGGTCAGTGTGCAGGAGCAGTGACAGAGCTCACACAGACCCTAGACCTGTCAGCTCTGACTACTGCAGTTCTGGTGAAGCCGGACGAGCAAGGCTTCCATCTGCTCCATCTCTGCTTGTCTCACATCCTTACCAACTTGACGGCCAGCTTATGAAATAATCCCTACGATTTCTGTATAGGCAGTCAGAGTTCCCATTCAACAACCTCAGTTCTTTTTAAATTCAAGCTGAGAACAGGACAAAGTTTAATGTTTGGGATAAAAGTGAAGCAAAATTGTTTTGAAATTCTCTGTGAAAAACAACCTGTTGTATTAGAACAAACAGCTGCTTGTTCCTATCGTCCTTTGTTTGACAAGTCCGGGCTGGCTAGAAAGGTCATTTATGCCTCAAAGCACCAAATTAACATTTGAAGACATGAATTTTAAAAATGGCTATTTGCTTCTGTTCTCTGAATGGCTAATGTAGTTCATAAAAGAGAGAAGAGGAAAAAAAAAAAACTCACTACAATCTTAGTCCTAAGTCCCACAAAGACTAAAAGGCAAAAACAAAAGCTTCGGGCTTTCTTTAGCCAAACTCAACACAGCTCCGTGTCAGACACGTCTTGCCTTAACCTCACTCTAGAACAGAAGATTAAGAAGGCAGCTGCAGAGGGTAAAGTCTGCACCAGAGAGATGGGGAGGAACCAGTACTGTGTCATAAGATGGTGCCTGATACATCATTGGAAACACTGAATAAGGCTCTTCCCCTCATCGTGGTCTCTGCCCTAACATCAGTATCAGTTTATCCACACAGGATAAACTCCCAATTTAGTCAGTGCTATCCTGGTTCAACATGGCATGTTTTCTTTAAATCCTATTTATTTTCACAACACACATCTGTGTTCCTCTATTTTTTTGCTGTACACCATCATTACTAATTGTAACCTTCCATGATATAAATACTAATTCAAATCAGCAAATACTTCAGTTACCCTGGAATTATCATGATGACAGAATGGCTGTTCTTTTTAGGAAAGTCATTTTATTTTACACATAAATACAGGAAATAACACAAATACCATCTATCTTAAGGAAAATAGCCAAGTATGATGGTTCAGACCTGTAACCCTAACACTTAGGAGACTGACTCAGGAGAACTGCCATGACAGCCTGGGCTACATAAGGAGTTCCAGGATAGCCTAGATTAGATATAGTGTGGCCCTCAAAAGAACAAATAAATAAGATTTTGGAAAATGGAAGACTAGTAAGATTAAGTATATGGCTAAAAATAAAGAGTAGGAGCTGGGAAGCCGGCTCACGGGTGGACGTGCTTGCCGCATCATCACACTCCTGTACTGGGTGAGTGCCCAACAGGAGTGTAGCCCACCTGGGGTCTAGCTTGTGGGAGGGAGACTCTCAGATCAGCAGAATTGGCGGGCTCTGGGTTCTGATGAAGAGGTTGTAAGTGAGAAGGCACTGGACACAAGCCTCTGAGCACCGAGCCACGTGTGCAACATGCATGTGCACCCCGACACGTGCACGAGTACACACACACCACACACAGGCATGCAGGTAAGTGAGATAAGAGAATCAAAGTCTTAATAATGGCTCAAAAATCTCACTAATATTAAGAGAAAATTTTTGCAATGAGGAAAATTTAAGACATCGCTATCAATTCAAAATAAGCTCCAAATGAAACCACTGGGTTGAAGAGACACGTGCATTTTCAAGTTATTGCAACACTTCACAACAGTCAAAAAGTAGAAACAACCAGAGTGTCCATCATAGTAGAGAGATAAAAATACAATGTACGTACCCACAATAGAATACTAGTCTCCATTTAAAAAGAATGAAGTCCTGTCGGGAGCCGCAGCATGACAGCAGGTAGACGCCATTATGGAAGCAGTGCACTAAGCTGGGCACAGAAAGTCAATACTGCACACCATCGCATTCATATGGGACCTGAAGCACTGACCCCGAAGAGAAGAGTACAACAGTACTCACCAGGGACAGAGGGAGAGGCTGACGGATGGCTACCAAGTTACAGTCAGCTAGGACTAAGACATTCTGCTGTGCTGTTGCACAGTGTACTCAAACTAAGAAATAATTCTTGAAAAGCTTAGTCTGACTGTGTATTTTAATACACTAGAAGAATTAGGAATACTTTCACCTTAAGATATGTTTGAGGACAGAGACATCCCACTCTGAACATCACAGAGTACACAACGCATTGCAGTATCGAATGGCACCCTCTGAATGTACAGGGTATGTTGATCATGATTAAGCGATATAAACTCCAAAATGCATGTTCACTTCATGGAATTACTCCTCTAAAAGTGTGCTATGATGTCATAGTCATACCTAACATTATGCCTTAATTCCGCAGCTTTCTCGTGCCTTACCACCTCCCTCCTCACAGCTCAACCACCTTTAATCCACTTCCTGTCCTAAATACCCACAATCACGGTTCTCTCAGGACTCACTACTGACCTCGGAGATGCAGCCTCCTCCTGGGCCTCACCCTCCTTACCGTCTGTGCAGCATCTGACACGACACCGTACACCTGACTCGGCTCCTCAAGCACTGCTCTGGCATGCTGCTCCCTCGCTCTCACACGCCCGGACTAACACTGACATCCATGTACTCACATGATCCTGAAATCCACTTCCTGAAGATCTCCTCCACTGCAAGTCCTGGGATGTTAGGCATACAGGTGATAATGTAACTAATGCCAGGGGCAGAACAGCCGAGAACCCCACCTCTGAACTAACTTCAAGCCTTGGCTTCCTTTCCCTAGACAACCACCTCTACCCACCACTTTCCACCAAGACACACAGATCACCACCATTGTTGCCTCCCTGCACACGCTGGACTTCAAAGCTGCATCTTCATCCCTATCATCTTCTGGCCACCAATCCTCCCTAATCAAGTCTTTCCAGCTACTTCCATATAGACAATACCTATTTGTACTCGCCAAGCATCCCACACTAATGGCACATGGCTGGCTATGCTTCCTGCCAAAGAATGCACCATTTCTAGACCGTGTCAGCCTTCATTCTCCTCTCATGGCTATGGCAGATCTCACAAGTCTTCTTACAAACTCTTCCTTATCTATTGCCTCTTTGTCCGTTTCCAGTGCTGTTCTCTTCACCCGGCTTCCCACCTTACACACATGGGCTCTCGGGCCCAGCGCCTTGTGCTCAAATCTAGCGCTGTCACTAGAGGAACACTAAATCTGCCCTGCCAGAGAGCAGACTACATTCTGCAGGAAGACTAGGGGCCCTGGAACCCCTGTCCCGCCTATCTTCCAGCCTTCTTTCTCCTCTACTGTTTATATTTTCTAAATGCACACCCCAGACACACAGTTGACATTGTTTTAAAAACACAAAAACTGGAGAACTCCAGTTTTTATCTATTGATCCGAGCCCCCTCCCTCCGGAACCATTACAACACAGTCAGGTGAAACTGGTAAAAAGCAGGAAAGCCCATCAAGTTCTCTGCAACAAGCCTTGGGGAAAGTTCCCACAAACATGCGGAAATGTCAAAAGCCCACTGCAGACAAGTGGCAGCGTCCATCAGTCTGTCCCTCTCACATACAAACAGACTTTGACTGAGGTTTTCTTAATATTTCAAGACAATATAATAAAGACATAGTGGCCCATTAATTTCAAGTACATTTTTCCCCTGAATTGCTGAGAATTTTGTAATGAATTATAGTAAACTACTGACAATGTCTCCTTTTTCCTTCTTCATGACTACATAACAACATGACACAGTGCAAAGCATAGAACTGCCCCAGAGTGTCAGAAAAGATAGGGAAAAACCTAAAACACTGAAAGTGAGAACAGATACAATATGAAATATGGACATGTTTACTATCCCGTCAAGTGTTTCTCCCAACTTTGTAATTTTAAAAAATAATTAATTAAAAAATTTCAAAACTATCAAAGCAAAGCCAAGTGTGCTCAAGCATGCTCATTAACTATCCCAGCAGTAGGGAGTTGGAGACAAGAGGGTCACTGAAGGTTCTAGACCAGCCAGGGCTATGGAGCAAGATCCTGTCTCAAAAAGGAAGAAAAAAAGCTACCATAAGAGCTTTAAAAAAAAAAAAAAAAAAAAAAAAAAACTACCACAGCACCAGCTTCGTGTAGATGAAACAAGACCAGGTGATTCAGCTCATGGCTGCACTCACTCCTATGTCCTAGACTCTGTTTGGGGGCTGGGGGAGATATGACACCATCAATACTCCAGTCAAAGCAAGTGTCTGTCTTCTCTACGACTAAGACAATCCAAATAAATGACAGCTCCCTTAGGAGCTGCTCATTGTGGGCATGAAGTCCTCCATGATCCCCACTCCCAGAACACACAATCAATGCTGAAAATCCAGCAGGCAGCGTCAAGGAGCTACCTGTTGGGTAAGGCGTACTCAGCATGAAATGAGTGGATGGGGCTAAAAGTCGTTTACATCTAAGTTTGAGAATCTATAAGAGTTTTATTAAAACTCAATGTGTGATGAATCAAAAATAAACACAGTAGAATACATATAAAAACAAAACCCAGAAGTAGGCAATTTAATCATTTTGCAGCCATTTTAGTAAAAATGAGTGAGACTGGGCACGCATCCCCAATAGAGGCCAAGTCTGGAGGGAAATTCTGATGAGGAGCAAGATTTCCGTGTGCTCAAATATCCCCCAATAGGTTGCTTATTAGTTCCAAGAGAAAAAATAATACCTAATTAGCAAAACAATTGGAAAACATTTTGACTAATGATCACAATTAGCACTAACCAACAAGGGGCAGATAGAGTTCTTACTCCTCAGCTGGGATACCCTGAAAAGGGTGTTTCTGATGACGTACTGGGTAAGGAAAACGTAACCTCAACCTAATCATAAGAAAGTACCATCAAAAACCCTAGTAAGGAACATTCCACTTAAAAAGGGTAACTATTCTGTTCTCTAAAATGTTAAGTGTCACAGAAGGTATAAAAGTCTGGAAATATTCCAAAATAAAGCTAAAGATACATAAGATCCAAATTGCAATGCCTGACCTAAACCGGATCCTGTACTGGGAAGGAAAAGACTTCTTCTAAGGAGTACTATTGGGTCAACAGATAAAGCTGGAATATGGCAGTAGATTATTTAAAACTTCTCAATGTTAAATTTTCTGAAAATGACACTGTTCTGTTGCTGGTTTTACAAGAGAAAATTCATAGAGAATATACTTTCTAATGAATTTTTTAAATTTTTGTGTGTTTTCTGTATGTTCACCCAGGACAAGAGCAAGTTATTAAATGACTTGCTTTTTATTAAATGCTCAATTATTAAATGACAGGGCAAACTCAATGTCGTTAAGAGTAAAATGTCCACAGGATCTTCATCTTCCCAACTTTTGTCAGTCTGAAATGATTACAACTTTAAAAACATCTAGAGATGGTGACAAATGAATCTAAAAAAAAAGTCAAGTATCTAAAACCCTTACACATACCATTCTGCCACTTAATTTGTTAACTATGCTTTCTACATTAAATAATAGTACATATGTAAACACAAATTCTATTATTATTGTTGTTATTCCAATAATCTGTGTTGGGGGGGTAGCACCGGAGCAGGTGCCTGCCATAACCAGGGGCATTGGATCTCCTGAAGTGGAGGCACAGATGGTTGTCACTCACCCAGCATGGGTGCTTGGAACCAAGACCATGTCTTCTTCAAGAGCAATTGGAGTACTTAACTCTTGGGCCACCTCTCCAGCCCTGAGAACCCAATACTCACGCCACGCTGCATGGATGGACTACAAACCGATGCCAGGCCTGCAGTGAGGGATGCAGCATCCTGAGGAGCCACTGGGAAAAGCCCAACTCGGTACAGTGAACCACAATCAGCTCGGAGAGACTCCAAGGCCTAGAGAAAGGCCTAGCTTTTGATTACCAGCATCCACCTCCCCAGGCATACCCAGGTCTCAGTCTCTTCAGTTCTATTTTCTCCTGGTGTTGCCTTAAGTTCTCAATAAATACAATGTCAATTCTCAGTAATGTTAAAAAAAAAAAAAAAAGGAGAGATGGGAGGGGGGAAAACTAGTAAAGTAGCCTTCCGTCCACTTTAATCAGTATGAAATCACCGCTGCTAAGAGCCTGGCTAGCCTTGGCACACGCCCTCACGCAGGACTTCATTTTAGAAAGCTGGAGTCTTTCATCCTATCTCTACCCAGCCTGTGTCCCTGGAGACTAGACAGCAAGGCTTAATTCCCATTCCTCTTAGCAATCTTTGTCTACCCTGGCATCTTCAAAACCTGCCTAACCATCGACAGTGGGAACAGAGGCTCTGAAAGGGAGAGGTAAGAAATCTATTTAAAAAAAAAAAAAAAAAACTGCCCCAAAAATGAGGGAGGGGCAGCTCCATGTGGAGAGGAGGAAAGAGAACATTCCTGCAGAAGGTGGCTTGCCTATGTCCATGCTCAAGTGCACTGGGGCAATTTTTTTTTTTTGTCCATGTGTTTGTTTGGCTGTCTACAACACTACAGATGGAACCCACAGCCTGACAACCTAGGGAAGCAGTCTACCAGAAGACACACGCCCTGCCAGTCCCTAAAATTGTCAATGGAAACACAATGCTTAATTTTTAAACATCTGAAATGTTTTGTTTTAATACTCTTGCTTTCCATGTTATGATTCTGGGACAGAGCTCATTGGCTTGTACAATTTTTATGCAGGTCTGAATGCACAGATAACCGACAACTGACAGAGGAATGCAGGGCTGGACCACGCGAAGTGGTCCACCACCCTCCCACGTGGGTAGTGCCATCTGCTCTACATCAGGGCCCTCATTGTAGACCTGCGTATAGTCTTCGCCTACTACAGGCTGACTTAGCCACTTGGTTTCTGTTCACCTCAGGGAAGGATCTAGCACACATGCAATCTCTGTCACCACTACTTAATGAGTTCCACATCAGACCAGAAAAGGAGCTACTAGCTTTGGTAAAACCACTAGAAACCCTGGTATACAAGAGTTTAAAGCTTCACTGGGCGGGCGAACTTTCAATCTGTGGCTAAATGTATCAATGAAATGTATCTAGAAATAAATGATAAGTCTATTACATTGTTAAAAGTTTCAGATATAATCCAAGCAGCTAAGGCTTTAACCTCATCTATAACTCAATCTCATACTATCATTTGACTAATCTCCAAAGCATGCTAGCATTTTTGCTTGGTATTTTCCAATTCTTTTCACCAATTTGAACAGGGTGATTAAAAATCCTAGTGCCTGTAGTTTCTACAGTGGCCTAACAACTGTGGTTTATAAGGCATTTCCAATTCACTTGGCACACCAATCTTATTTTACATGTGAAGAAACTAAAATGGAAAGACAAAGAATAAGCTCCATGTATACTCTATGTAAGTGGCAGACTAGGCCTCGACCCAGACTCTTCCATTTAATAAAACCATGGCTACTTCTAACCCAGTTTACATCTAACACCAGCCTATTTCACTTCATTATCTGCTGCATGTTCTCTTTGTATAATTAATGCAACAAAAGGAAAGGGCTGTACACTGTACACTTAAGAGGCATCTCTGTCAAGACAAAATGTTTGTCAGAGAGACTTCAATTGATGGAAAAGGAATGTGATTCAAGACGAGTCTTGCCTAGCAGACATTTCTCCAATGATGAAATGTTCCATATCTGAGCTAATCAATACATTAGCCACCTGAAATGCAAAACCATGGAGCCAAATGTTTAATGCTCTTTAACTGAATTAGTTTAAACTGAAGTAGTCACAGGTAGCTGGTGCCTATTTTGCTAGGCAATGCAATTCTGTACCTGGAAGCCTGGAAGCAGAGCTTCATCTCAGTACCGAGATGCTGCAACATACCTGTGAGCCGATAGAAGTGAACACCAACTTCACAGGGAGCCCAAACAGCACTGGTTCACTCAGTGTGCTCACGGGGCTGGAATGATGCAACAGCACCCACAGTAGCATAACCAGCAGTAGACTGAGCCTGTGGTCTTGTGAGCGTCTCTGGGCAGCTAAATCCAATGAGTGACTGCAGAAGCCAAGACCTGCTGCTGGAAGTCAACTCCATCCCACAGGCCACAGTGGCTTTCTTGGTAGAAAATTCATTCTACATGGGGAACACCTAAATAAATTACAAACCCTGGCTGGTAGTCATGAAAAACAAGCTACTCTTTAAGTGAGTTAGCACTGTATCTGTCCCTTAAAGAATGAGAGAAGACCTCTCCAAAGCCATGTCCTCTCCTCTGCCCCCTCAGCATGTCCACACCGCATCCCAGGAAAACGCCTCTGCCCTTTCCCTTCACTCACCTGGCAAGACACTAGATTTAACTTCAAAACAAAAGAAAACAAACAAAAGACAGGTTTGTTACACCAAATTCTTCTTTGTGTTAGAATTCTGGAGCTTTTAAAACCCCTCGGGGAGGTTCTGTGAGTTCCATGAGCAACAGCAGGTGTTATTTCCTCTTGCTTCAGTCTAGTCCACCTTCAAGCACCTCACTAGTGCTAGCAACCACTGGACACAGTCGCAAACCACAGTCTGGGTTCTGGTTCTTTACCTATTAGGTATTTACAGCTCTGAAAGTCACTGAACTCCATCCTGCCTCAGCATATTCATCTCTACATTGAGAGGATGCTAAATTACTCCTCAAGTATCTCTTAAAACTACCATTCTGATGTTCTCATGTCTTTGATGGAACTTCCTAATCACAACTAACCAATCTCTCTCTTCACATACACACACACACACACACACACACACACGCATACACACACATATACAGACATATACACACACACACATACACGCATACAGACATACATACACACACACACACACACGCATACACATACACATACACACACACACATGCATATACATACATATACAGACATACACACATATATATACACACACACATACACGCATACACATACACACACACACACACACACACACTCAGAGTAACTTAGGTAGCACAACTGATTATGTATGATCTGCTTCAGTCAATCCATTCTCCAAAATGTATACCAGTAGTTTATGTACAGAAAAAGGCATCCATGTGTTTACAGTATTTCAAAATCAAAGTGCTAGCTGAGCATGCTGACACATGCCTAGAACCCCAGCACTTAGGAAGCAAGGCATGAAAACTGCAAATTTAAGGCCAGGCTGGGAAGGTTGGGAAGACAGACAGACAGACAGACAGACAGATAGAGAGAGACAAAGAGAGAGAGAGATAGTGAGATCCTGGCCTCAAAATTACATTATTTTAAAAAAGTAAGTAAGTAAATAAATAGCTACTAGAGAGATGATTCAGTAGGTAGGAGTGTTTGCTTAGTAAGCAAGAGGACCTGTGTTCAAACCCCAGCACCCACACAAAGACCAGGCTTGTCAGAGCATATATATTATACACACATCGAGCTGACAAGGCAGCTGGCTAAGGTATACATGAGTCCAAAGGAGGGGGAAAGTTTCACTAAATCACTCCCAAAGGGATGGAGCCACAAGAATCAAATGCATGATGAGGATCTCATGAGCAATGAGGCCCTAATCACTTGCCTAAAAAAAATAATCACCTGCTAGTCCCCCATCACTTCTGAGAGAAACCATGACAAGAACCCTATTGCGCCCTCAGGACTCGGAGTTGTGTATGCTGACAGGCTTATCATCAGCTAGGAGGAAGATCAAAAGCAGCAGGGTGTGTGATGTGAGGGCTCCTGGAAACTATTACTGGAATTCTAAAATTCTTATTAAAATATTCAAGAAGCCTCATGTTTCTGAGGGAGATGAGGCTCCGTGAACGCTCCCACTCTGTGAAGAGAAGCAGCAAAAGTAGGTGTGGTCATCTTGGTTGTCAACTCGGTTGGATGTAGGATCAACTATACATCACCTCTGGGTGGGTCTGTGAGGGTGCTTCCTAGAAGGATTAACTGAGGGGGACACCCTACCTTGGACAACAGACTCCTTCCCACACAGCTCAGACATCCAGAGGGCTGTGGGGGAAAGCAGCTCTGCCTTTGCCCCTGCTGGGAAGTGCATCTACTCTGCATCTGTCAGCGCTGCTGCCATCCTTCAATGACATCAGAATCCAGTTCTTGAGTCTTCCAACAAGGGCTGAAGGTCAGTAGCTCTGCAGAAATCCTCCCAGCCTTCAGTGCTAGATTGGGACAGCTCAGGCACACAGCCTTGTGGACTGTACAGTTCTCAGCTTCTCCAGTCTGCAGATAATCACTGTCGGATTCCAAGCACAATGCTGTAGTCCAATCTAACAAACCCCTCCGTGATATCACAGTCGGTCAACTGACCCTGCTGCTCTAGAGAACCCTGGCTAACCATACCTTAGGGAAATTCCAAGGGTTACTAGACATGATTCATCATCTTAAACAGGTCTTGGTAAATTAGGAGGAAAACTTCTTCTTCATTCCTCTGCAGAGCTTGGGTTACTTAGACAATGAATGCGTCTCTTGCTCTGCAGTCTCTTGCGCAGACCGAGTACCTCCACCTGGCCTCTTCTGTCTCTAGTGGTTCCTAGGACCACCATGCTTCATCTACCCACCCTACCTGTCAGACAATAGACTTTTTTTTTTGACAGTAAAATCGGACTGCTGGTATTCCAACCTGATAAAATTATCTTGAATAACATAAGCTCTCATTACCTTTCACTGGTAAATATTTTATGACGGCTTTTTGTCCTCATTTAAAACAAGTTTTAAAGACCTAACTACTCCTTCTGAGATACAATGTAGGTTTTAATCGACTAGTGATGTTCTCTTTAACTGTGATCTTTACGCAGTAGAGAAAGGGGCCCAGGAACTCACCTGGGCAATCACAGTTCTCGTCTCATACTGTTATATACAAGTCTGTGTTTTTATCCTAAATATTGCTGTTCTACACACACACCACACACGCTTTGAAAAGAAAATACACCAATACTATGACAGTAATATAATTACAATACTATTATAAAAAATTCAGAACACCCTTAAATTCTGTGAGCTCACTGGTGATTTATGGCTGAGCATGTTCCAAGTTTTTATGTTGTGTTTCTTCTTAGTCTCTGAGCTTCCCTCACATAAGTAAAACCTTGATGACTAACACAACAGGTGAATAAAACAGTGCCTAACATCACACAAAACAAGTTACCGAATACTGCCAGTCTTATAAATCAGGGCCCCTGAAACAGCTACTCAGAGTCAGTCCATTAAAATGAACCGCATAATCTAACTTCAGCAGCCAGTCAAAAACAGTATTCCAGGAAGCTCAAGGCCTCACAGCCTGTAAACCAGTACTGCACCCAGGCCATTACCCCACCTCAACACCTAAACACAACCCCTTCCACAAAACAGCTAATAAGTTCATTCGTGATTCTGACTCACATTAACTGAGAGCCAGGGACTAACAAAACTCTTAGCTATGACTAAGCAAAATGATCTAATTAAGTCATGAAAAACAAATGTGCTGAATAGTAAAGTTAGCCATCACAGGAAGCAGGATGGGGTAGGAGAAAAAGAGCTCTGAGAACCGCGTGCCATCCAAGTGAAAGTCGACATTTTTCTTTACAGGCTGAAGTGCCAGCCTCAATAGCCTCAATAGCCTCAATAGGCCAGAGCTACCATGTCCAGGCGTAGTTTCCACAGACATATTCAAGTTTGGTTCCTTTCCACATAATTTCCCTACTTTTTGATCTCTGCTTTACAAAACTGTACTTCAGAGCTTCTTAGATTTCCTCCTCGTGCCGAGTCTAAAATGAAAATGGATTTTAGTAACAAAAATAGAGAACAAAACGATGTTCAGCAAAACATCGCCTGTTTCCCTCGTCTGGAATAAAAAAAAAAAAAAGTCAGCAAAAGATTTTACAGTGCCTTTCTCGAAAAAGGGAAAGAAACAAAAAACTTTGCAATTTGCAAGTTGATGTGTAAATTACATATAGTTTTTCTTAATTACTAAACGGAAGCAGTACAGAACTCGGACTTACAAAAAAGAAAGTTGCTGCCCTTATTACAACGTAGCATCATCGATCATCTTGGTACTAGGAGTGCCTAACCTGCTCTGGGATTCTGTAGCCCTCTCCCTTGTGCAATGCGACCCCACCCACCCGCTGCCAGTCACATAAAGGTCCCGCCCCGCCCTGCCCCGCCCCGCCCCGCCCACTCAGCCGGCGGAGTGTGAGTACGGCTCTGGCCTGGGGCTGAACCGGTGGCGCTGACGTCAGCTGGCGACCGCGGCTGCATTCCTCAACAGTTCAGACAAACCCAGTGGTGGGAAGCTTCGAAAGCCCTCAGCTGTACTGAGGGAAGCAAAGGCTTGGCTGGCAGCCAGACTCCTGAGCTCAGCATTTTGTAATGCACTTCCTTTTTACTTAACAGCTTGCATAATGCCCTTAACCCTTTCTTACCTGCATGGCGCTTTTAAACCCCTTCTTACTGGCACCAAATTCAAAGTATACCCTGCAACACAGTCTCGCCTGAGTCTGTAATACGTTCTCCACCAAATCGCAGCTGAATAATTTCTAATACTGCTGAAGAAGGAATTTAATTAAACACACATGCTCTCCACCACCTAACTAAACTGCCCAAACTTTGCTTCTGAAAATAACACTAATTTTCAAGCAAGGACATACTTTATTAATTTAAAACTTTTTTTGATGATACTGAGAAGTGAATGAGGGCCTGGAGCAGGCTACACATGGCCAGTCTACCACTTAGTTACATTTTAATATTTTCAAGACCCTTCATAATTTATGTTTCAAGAAAAAAAATTAAGACTATTTTCAAATGGTCCAAAACACAGAGCAAAGGATCTAGAGTGACAGAATGCCATGGAGCCTCCAGCTTCATCTCTGACTGTTCAGTTCTCACTCAGGATAAACCAACACTGTTTCTCTTTGTGTTCACCCAGTATTGGAAGAGAGAGTGAAAATATGTCCAAACCTCAGTTTCTTCCTTTTTCTACATAATTTGCTTCCTCTTTAAAAAAAAAAGAAAGAAAGAAAGAAAGAAAGAAAAAGAAAAAGAAGAAAGAAGAAACAACAAGGTATCCTGGTATTTTCCTACCCCCTATCTAGGAGCTTATTTCTACGTTTTTTTCCCAACCATTTTGTATCTCTAGAACAAAATCACCCCATGCACCATGACAGGAGGTGGCTCAGGACAATGGGCATCCCAGGCAGTCTCCTCCACGACTACATAAGGCTGCCTTCAATTTAAGAAGGCCTAAATGGAGAATCACTGCATCCAAGCTGACACCTGCGTCTGACGTTAACATGCGCACTGCTTCCCACTGAGGATGGCTGTCACCCTCCCACAGTGGGACCTGAAGACGCACACTTTCGCAAGCGCCCCACGTTCATCTGTGTAATGTGTCCCTTCTGTGTCACAAGACTGCAGGACCTTTCCCTCAGCCATTGTTACCAAGAAAACAGATTCCAGTATTTTATGGATACCGTTCATATTATGAATGAAGCTGTGGCATAAAGAAAGTAATAAAGGGGAGAAGGGAGAAAAGAAAAAATATTTTCATAAACCTCCCAGAATAGTTGTTAAAGTGAGCAGGAAGAGGTCCTCTAATTCAACTCCCAGAAAACAAAACTACAGTTAGGCTATCCAGGGAAAGATACTCAAAACTATACTTCAGGGACTGAATTTCTACATAATTTAATTTCCTTGCTGACAATATCAATTATCCAGAAGCTTACAAGATTGGAAACTAAGAACTAAGCATTAAAAACCACTTCCTTTATGAGAAAAATCTACATTGGCCAAAGAAATTTTTTCAACTACCACGCAAAGAACCTAAGCATGTGTGATTTTTTTGACAACTGCAGAATCTTGTCTGCGTGAGTGTCTCCACCTCTGGCTTTATGACAGTCTCTCCTCCAAGCCCGCCCCCTAACACTGCAGACAACATTCCTTCCTGGAGGGTCTCCTCCCTCTATGTAATGAAGCACACATGCAACAGACAAATGCTGGGATTAATCTCACCCCTTGATCTGTGCTGCAGACTCTAATGGTCTTGTTTCCAATGGCTGTCTCCTCTGTATCACAGGAAAGAACTGGTCACAGGTTACACAGTTTAGAAACTGCACACCATTTTTTTACATTCTAGTTTTTTGTTGTTGTTTTTCAACACAGGGTTTCTCTGCTGTAACTCTGGCTGTCACTCTATAGACCAGGCTGGCCTCGAACTCACAGAGATCCACCTGCCTCTGAGTGATCAAAGGGATCAAGGGCCTGCATGGCTACCTGACTTACTTTCTAGTATTATTTTTAAAACAGTGTGGCTCTAGCAACCCAAAATGATTCTGAATTCCCCTTCTCTCATCTAGATTTGAATAGTATAAAAGTTGTGCACAGAGAACTAATCCAATCTTCAATGACTGTCTCCATTTTTAAAAATTCTTGCTGATAGTTTCGAAATTATTCAAGTTCTAGAAAGAGTTACCAACCCAATCAAAGGCATGCGTCCTCAGTTAAGTCTGAAGTTTGTTTTTTCTGAATCAGATGTACAAACTTGGCAAGTTACACGATTTGCAAGCAGCACACTATGGTTGCTGGTGCTATGCGTCATTTACTCCCTTAACTTTATCATGTAGTCAGTTAACACATGCATTTCCCCCAGACCACATACATGTGTATAGTAAAGCAAGGGTGTGTGTTTCATTTGTTGGTTTCTATTATCTCCAGAGCCCACCTCATAGCATGTATGCAAATCACTACTGATGGATCGCAGCCCCACAATTACAGTATATATAAAAATAGTTATTTTCTCAATTAGATATAAAGCTCAATTGTACATACATTAAAATATCAATTATACATTACATTCTACAATGCAAATACTAAATCTTCACATGAGATTCAGTAATGGTTACTATAGGAATAATAACTGAATTCCTACATTAGATCCAAGTGGATACTTAACCTTTAAGGTATAAAACTTTATGTACTTACTAAGCTGAATACCACTAGAATTCTAATCTCTATCTATAACCCAAGAGTACTGTAAGTCAGAAACCATACAGTATTTTGTTCTTTTGGGGGACAGGGGGACTCATTTGAAACACCTTCATTTGGAAAGCCTCTAAATGGATATTTCCTGTATATTCTTAATGGAAAAAACAAAAGTAAAATCGCTATAATCCATGCTGCAAAATCACTAATAAGTTTGTTTTTCAAATGATAAAAGTTTTATACAGGCTATGAGACAAATCTAAGTCAGATTAAATTTATATAACCAAATCCTGCTGTATTTTTTTAAAATCTATGCAACTAGAAATATATTGAAATTCAAACATTTATGGATTCATGTGCAAAAGAACTCTCCTGAGTACTACTGCAAGAAAGGTGAGGAGGAGGAGGTGGGTACTATGTATGGGTGCATACTTGAGCACACAGAGCCCACCGAGATGGGAAAGGACAGAGAACAGGAGGAGGGGGAGGGGTACTCTCTGTGTGGATTCATGCTTGAGCACACAAGCACCTGCAGAGAAGGAGCGAGAACATGAGAAGCAGCAGGGGAAATGGGACTCATCTTACTGACTAATAAAATGTGTGGCGTAGTGCCACAGGTGAGCAGTGAGGGTTTTCATACACTTACGACACACCAGAGACTGATGCACATGAGGGACTTCTACTAGAAGTGCAGTCTGTGAGAGTGTGGCAGGCTCCAGCTCCAGCTCGGACTCTGACACGGGTGTTTCTGATACAGCATCACCCTTACATACACCAGCTACTTTCCAAATAAATTCCACACATACTTTAATCCCCCCTCATCAGTATCTACAGTTCTTCTATTTTCTCAAAGATCCTTTCTCAACGCAGAACAGACTCAAATACCTAGAGAGGCCTTCCTACAGCCCACTTTATGAGGCTGACTCCCAGAATACATTCAGGCTGCTAGAGGTGGTCTTCTGAAAACCGTGGTATGTGCTTGGGTAGTTCCTGTGGTAAAGACTGGAAACTTTCTTAATTTTCCACATTTCCTCTGTAGTTGGTCCAGCAAGCTCCTTGTTTAACACTTAGTGTTAGGCACTCTGGGTCTAGAAATCATGGAGACTGAATGCAAAGAAAAAGGGGAAGGGGTAGAAATCACGAAACTAAAGCTAAACAGAGTGTGGCAGAGATGTTGAACCTCACACAGTTGTCTTATGTAGCCAGAAATCAAAATAAATGCAGAATTTGCAAGACACCAGACAACAGGTTCATCAGAAAACCAAAAGCTTCAAACCAGGACAAGTGACATGTAAACTCATTAAAAATACATGGGTAACAGGGCCGGGAATCACTGTCAGGATTCTCCACCAGCCAAAAACAGAACAGTGCAAAGACACCAGCAGTATGCCCCAGAGCCTCTGTTTGACTGGGCCCTCGTAAATGTCTCCATTTCTCACTTGGGATGAACTCCCAGGGGCGACTCGCAGGGATGAGGATGCAACTCAGACTAGTGCTGCCCACCACACCTCCTCCCTGGAGCCATCAGCAGTTAATGCAGACTTGGAACTGGTCAGACCTGAGTGAGACATCTGTATTCACCCCATCCTTACGCTGAGAACACTGTGGAAAAGGGAGGAGAGAATGTGCCAGCCAGTGGGTGGGAGGAGAGCCCTGAACTGCTGTCTTCCAGATAGAACAAGGCTGTGCACCCATGGGCTCTCTGCAGCTGTGACTGTCAGAGTTCCAACAAGCAGCCCTAGCTGGACCCAGTGAGTTATCAACAAGAAAAGAGGCAGCAGCATCTAGGCCAGAGGGACATGTGGGAGGGAGCCCCTGTAGGAGTGGTGGGGAGAACTCCTAGGAGAAGTTTGGGGTGCACATGACCAAGACGCATTGCTTATATATATGAAATTATTCATGAATTAATAAAAGGTATTCTTTAAAAGGGGGTTTGGGGGGATGCGGAGGTGACCACCAGAGGGACATAGTAATATCCAGGCCCAGAAAGTGGCTCATAAAAATTCCACAGACTAGGACAAGTAACATATACAAAATAACCCAAAGAGAAAGTTAAATATAAAAATTTTCTTCAGGGGTTCAGAACATCAGCTGCTGATCTGGGACAAGAGGCCTTGTATATGGGCAACACTGGAGATCCTACAACAGAGATGCCATCTGCTTAAAAATAACACTCTGTGAGGAAATCACAGCTCCGAAGCATTCTCACTGTGTCCTGTGTGGAGTTCCGTGTGGTTTTCTGAGGGTCACATTTTTAAAGTGACGACAAAAAATTGGAGTAGCTGGGAAAGCAAGCATGATTACACAGAGTCTGAAATCTTGTCACAGGAGCGCGAGCAAAGCTTTGGAGGCATGGCAGGGAAATGAGCAGACATTATCTGTATTCAGAACGGGACGATGTAGCATGTAAGATCGGTAACAGAAAGAGGCCCATGAACAGGCAGGGAGCCCACACAACATGAGAAGCTTGTAAGCTACTTAAAACACAAACGGAAGAACAAGGATACCAGCAGAAGCAAAAGAGACCACAATGAAAGGAAGCCTTGCGTGGACACTTCAGCTAGGATACCTGCGTGCTTAGGTTCCACAGAGCTACTGCCAGTGCTGTGGTGCCATAAACCTGGAGGTCACGCCTGGACACTGAGTGCAGGGGAGCTGAAGCTGTCCCAGGGACTTGCCATGTTTAGGCACAGCATCATGAGACAGCAAAGCTAGCGTCAGAAGCCAGTTCTCTGGACCCCCGTGTGTTCTTTCCACGCCAAACAGCACGCCACTTTAATCCTCAGACACGAAGGACACATATTCTTCGTAAGAGTCCGCTCAGAATTGGGAAGGAGAAGTCAGGGGAGCCAATCGCCTTGTTCAGGACAGGAGGTTTTGTTTCTCCATTCTCTGTGTAATGTCCACATTGCAGAAATAGCCCACACAACACCATCCCTCGATACATGTGGATACCATCCAGGTTCCTCTTAGGAGTCTGCGCTAAGGACTTTGCAGCCAGAGATCCGGGCCCTAAGCCATGAAGTGCATGCTCCACAGTCTTGTTCACACCTCTCATCCAACTCAGTAAGGGCTGAGATCTGGAAAAAGCAAAGATCTTATTGTTTCCCTCTGTCAAGATAAACAAATAAACAAAATAAGCAGAGATGGGCTCCCTGGCAAAGCACATGTTCCTGTATACGAGACCTGGCACAAGGCAGTAGATATCCCCATCTAATGTGCTCAACAAACTCAATGTGTTCAATCAAAATACATTTTCATTGTTGTTGAGACAGGGCCTCACACTGGACCATGCTAGCCTGGAACTTGTGCACATCCCCCCTGACTCTACCCTGGAGAATTCAGGTATGTATCACAATGTCCATCTTCGAAACATTCTCAAGTATGTCTCTATGTGTTCTTTTTATGGTACAGCTCTCTACAACCCAACCTTAAACCCAGCCATCTTTCCCTCTCTCATTAACAAGTTCTCTGGTGGTAGCAGTTCACGGACTCCGTTTCCCTCTGACTCAGGGAAAACCCTAAGAAACGCTATCACACTCCGGTTGCTCTCATCATGACAAACACCGTGGTAACCGAACCAATCATTGTGTTGAGCACTTTATGAGCAATGCTGATGAAGTAAGTATTACCCCCATTTTCCAGAGAAAGAAAACAAAGCTCTGAGAGAATAATTTACTTGGCAAGGTCAAAAGCTACTAACTGTCAGAATTCCAATTCAAATCTAAAGCTGCAAACTCCAAAATCTCAACCACTGCACAGCGTTGCCTGCCTACTTGCTCAAGAAGACTGATGCGATAAGGTTCTAGCCAGCGACTGGGGCACAGCAAGGAAACGGGGTCCAAGTTCACTCACTTCACAGACCAGACCAGTCATTATCCCAACTCCCATGGATAAGGCTCCCATCAAGGACTGGGGCACACACAGCAGGGGAACGGGGTCCAAGTTCACTTACTTCACAGACCAGACAACAAGTCATTATCCTAACTCCCATGGAGCTGCTCCTTTGGGATCAGGGGTTAAACGGCAGCAGGACATGGCTAATTTTCTTTCTATGCTCAAATTCATTCACTTTTCCCTCCATGTAGATGGAGTGGATCTGGACCATAGATATTAGTGAACTAAACAGGTTAATAGTCTATGTCCCCTTCAGAAGTCACCTCAAAACAACTTAGATGTCACTGATGAAGGAAGGACATGTTACAGTTCCCTAAGGAGCACACAATACCCACAGACCACAAAAACTAGACTGTCACGTTACAGTTCCCTAAGGAGCACACAATACCCACAGACCACGAAAACTAGACTGTCATTTTTTTTTCCTGAAATGAAGCCTTACAGTCATGACTGCCATGCCCAAGGCATTTCCTGACAGCCTAAAATAACACTCATAGTAAACTTGACTAAGATCAAATTTGTTAGCAGTAAATCCAAAGTATTTAAGAAAAATTATTTCAATTATTTGTCTACAATTATTTGTCTCAGCATTGTCTCTACAATGCTGAAGTTGTTACAACAGAGTTAATTTCTTTTTAGAAGGGATATATTTGGAAATAGTGTAATGTTTTTAGACTGCATACAAATCAATATACTAAAGTAAATGGCCTGTTTATTTTCTGTAATAAAAACCTCAGGCAGACACAACAATAAGCAGAAATCTGAAGACATTAGTTTTACTTCTAGGTCCCTTTACTTCCCACAGGTAGACAGTCATGGGACAAAACCACCAGCCTCCTTGAGAAGCATTCTGTTCACGGGGACATTTTTAAATTCTATGAGAACAAACGGATTCACTGGGGTTATGTTTACAATACTCCTAAAGGACTTTTCCACTTCAACAATGTAGTAAAGATTATGTGGGAAAATTAGAAGGTAACTCATTTAAGTCTTCCCTTGTCCCTCAAGCACCATGTTTCAAAATATTTAGATTACTTGTAATCCAGATTTCCCTCTTCCATTTTTAAACTTAAGCCATACCAACTTAAACATTAACAATAAAAAACTTCTAAAACCACAGCCATTTGCATAGCATTTTACAAGCTAAATTAAAGGTTTTGCTGACATTTGAATGAAAACATCCAATTCTCAAAAGAAACCAGTAAGGTCATGGGAGTTAAGTGTTGATGGGTAGTTCCTCAACTGAGGAAGAGAAGAGTGACCAACTCAAGTCACACACCATATTCAGCTCTGAAGAGCACTCAACCATGATCAGCTTTACAATGGGATCCAAGTGGTAACCACTCAGTAGAAACCATACCTCCAGCTTCCATCTTTTCTTAGGCTAGAGACAGTGCCACAGTACTTCCAGCTGTAGCTACAGCTCAACAGCCACAGTCACCAGAGTAAAAAGGAGGCAATCTGTGGGGTTGGGGTTAGGGTTGGGGTTGCTAAGCAGCTGTGTACTACATGCACTTTGAACTTAGCCATCCAGTTTGCTGGGGCATGGCCTGACTTCGAGCAGAAGAATTCTGTATACCCCAGGCACGGCAGAGCTAGAGGAGATAAAGTGGGAGCCAACCTTGACCTCTGGTCCCCCCCACCCATATTATTCTATCTCCAAATGTAGCTCCGATTTCAGCTTGTTGAATGTACAAGAAACACAAGCTATCTGACTCTCTAACTTCCAAGAAATAACCAAGTTAGGGTGTCTTAAATCAACTCCCCCTCAAAAAAATACATAGAGCTTACTGTTAATAAGACCTTCAAAATCAACAACCCACTCTGAGTAAAGCAATTGTCTTTACTTCATCTGAACAATGTAATAGAGCAATAAATTATCTTACAACACTTTAATATCAGATTACCAGTACAGTCCATGGTATACTCTGTCTTATTTATAAAACTTTTCTTTAAAGGTCAAATGAATAAAATACCTTAATTTATAAATTAAGGATTTGAAATCTCAATCACCCCCTGACACAGCAAAAAGAAACACAATTTCTAACCAAGTGTTTTTCAACTTTTGAAAGCCCTTCTGTTTTGAAGTCAGGTTTTAAGAAATCAATTTAGTATCTACCTAGTTATCACCATGTGTCTAGCCCTATGCTCATTTCATCAATTAAACCACTGATTTTTATCTTAACTCTGATACTGTTTAACTCAGCATTCAAAGATGACAGGATCCATAGCTGAGTGTTGGTATGAATGGGACTGGGGATACACACTCACCAGTGGCCTCCTGGCTACATAGACTGTCCTTACATACCTGCCTGTCCCATCCTGGGACTGTCTGTCAAGGACACACCCTATACTTCCTCCCACACCTGTTATCCCTCCATCAGAAGTGGACTGTGCAGGAAAGAGTCCTCATCGGTGTCCCTAGATTAAGGCTTCTTCCCATTGCTGGTGGGATAAGTCACATGATACTAATGAGTAGCACATCCCCTAACTCAAAAATAGGATTTTATCATTTTGTGGAGCACAACAGGATTTCACTGGGTCATCTTGACCAAGCCCCATACAGCAAGGCAGACTATTAAAGCCCTCCAATGACATTCCAGCATCCTCGGATGATGGAGCCTAACTCCTCCTCACAGGGAGGCAGGGCAGCCTAGCCTACCTTTACCACACCGCCAGTGCCCTCATCTACAGAAGCCATCCTTTATTTGGAAGCCTTTACAGGTCATATACACATGTGCCCATGTTTGAGAAATGAGATTGTGAAAGAATACCTATGTAAACTAGTTTTTAACAAAAGAAAAGAACAGTCTCCCAAGGACGAGCTCTCCAAGTAGAGTTGTCCGGGCAGAGGGAGCCTGCACACACAACACTTATTCCGTGGGCTGAAAGAGCGTCTCCTGAAGGAGGTGATTCAATCTTATCTCAGTCTTCATGGCCTTGATTCCACAACCACCAGTAAGCTGCTACTCTGTAATGGAAACAACAATCTAACAGGGTGTTCACACAATACTGCTCACACTAAAGAAAGTCTTTCTTTGGCCAAACTCAACCAACAACTTTCCTATCCCACCTGTAATGGAACATTTCACATCCTTTATATTGGAGGGTACTTGTTTTTATTAATAAAAGTAGTTGTTTTCCATCCCCCTGCAGATTTAAAACACCGTGCCTGAGAAGGGAGATAAGACTACAAAAAGAAGAAACTGCAAAAACTCCCACAGCACCCTCCAGTACGGTGGGCTCCAACACCTTGTCCTCTGCATCTGGATGCTCGGTGCATATGACCTAATAGGGTACCATTCCACTATTTATGGACAGCAGTTTCCTGGGAATCTTTACTACACCGAAGTACATACTTTAATGTACCATTATAGTTAGAATACAACAACATGTGAAACAAAATTACACAAGCAATTCCACTTACAGAAATTAGAAGCGGAATATAAGAGGGCAAAGTATAAGTGGCCAAGACAGGTATGTCAGTATGTGTAGTGTAGAGTTGTTCAGAACAGTGAAGAACTCCAAACATCTTTAAAGGGTGCTGAGAAACAGATTGTGATGGATATATAAAATGGAACCAGCTCAGCCATTTTACAGATAACGTTCACTGACAGAGGAAGCCATGGTGTGAAAATAAAGAAAATAAAGGCCGGTACACAGTGGGACAAGATGCAGGACTTCATTTACATCATATCCTTAGTGACATGTGTCTGAAGGCTCTGACATATGCACATACACATAGCAATCTATTAACAGCAAAAATTCCTATACTGCCAAAATTGAAAATGATTTCTGCCTCTTCACAATTTTCCATAGGTTCTGAATTTCCAATAGAAAATTTTCTCTTATGCTCAGGAAAAAAATCCTTGAAGATTACATCTGTCTCCCACACCATTTCGTGGAAAAATAGACAAGTGTTTGTAGTATGCATTGCCATGCATTGCTCTCTATCAACTGACTACAACTACAGTAGCAGACAGCTACTGGTTACTATCTGAAGGAAGCACTTCATCATTATTCCATAGTAAAACACAAGGAAAAATTAATCAATGAAGTTCTGTGGTTTGAAGGTCCCCTCCCAAACTCATGTTGCAATTCAGTGGCTACAGTAAGAGTGCCGAGGACCAGGACAGTGTGGAACAGTTGGGGGTGCTTCAGTCGTGAGGGTCCTGCTTTCGTGCGTGTACTAAGGCCCTGAGAGTGATCTTTCTCTGCCACAGGGATGCTCGCTCCACCTTCCACCCTGTTAGAGAAGGCATGAGGGTTATCACCAAATTCAGCTCAGTGCTCAATGTCTCAGCCACCAGAATCATGAACCAAAAAAAAAAAAAAAAAAGACCAAGATAGAAGAACACATATTCTTAAGGGGAAAATACGTGCTAACTGAAGCATCTCTATACAAAGGAAGCCTGGGCTCAAGGTTTGAAAAGACGAGTTTTAAAATTGCTACCTATCCACTAAGTCTTCAATTAAACTGCATCGCTTTCTGGGCTGTCTCCAAAGCAAGACAAATCTGTGGTGGGGGGCGGTGTGCAAGGGAAGAGAACTCGCATGTTTCACTTGGAAAATAAATGGAGAGTAGAGAACAGGTGCTTGAGAGTATGTGTGTGTGCATGTGTGCTCATGGTTGGTAAAAAGGAAGGAGGGAGGGAGAGAGGAAGGGATGGACAGATGGATGGAGGGTGGGAGGGAAGAAGGGACGGGGAGAGAAAAATAAGTGAAAAAACACAGTATCAGTCAAATCTTTTCTGAAGTCTAGTAATTTTTCTCTTTATAAAATGTATAAAGGATAAAGAAATATAAATATATAATGTATAATAACATTCTTAATCAAAATACATAGCAGAACTCAAAATAAAGGGGCTAACAGACTAAAAGATAGCATTCTCCTAACAGCAGATCAGCTTGGGAAGACACTCTGGGGAAGGTGAGGTGTCCTAGAGTTATATAGAAGACCGGATGCAGGAAGGTAGCTGGGAATCAAGGAAAGGAGGCACAGGATAAAGACAAAGCAGAAATCAAACTCTGTAGCAAAGAAGACTGGAAGAAAGGAAATGCCGCTGCCTTACGTTGCAGGTGCCCTAGGGAAAAGTCCCCAGTAGCACATCAGCACAGGAGGTCCCCAAAGCAGCCAAAGGACTTGCTTTCTCTGTTCCTACCTCACAAACTGTTGCACCCTTTTGTACGTCAGGACTAGTGCGTACATAGCAGAAGGCCATCAAATTATTCTCAACCCATCGTGTCATCAAGGTATACCTGTGGCTGGCTGTAACCTCTGTTGACAAGGAGGACAGTTGCACAGAAAGAACAAGAACAAGGAGACAGACAGGGGATGGACTTAAACCTGTCCAAGTGTGTGTCCCTCCATAGGATACAGTTCCATGCGCATTTGCTCCTGGGACCCCACAGCTGTCTTCAATTCCCTAGACTGTCAAAGATGGAAAGCCCTCACAGCTCCAAAATGAAGTACACCTATGTGGCACCAGGAACAAGTGTCTCTGTGAGGACCAGCCGTCCTGAAGAGCAAGCCCCAACTAGGTCAGAGACACCTTTGACAGTAAGCCAAGACAGAGGGAGACGTCCATCTTTTTAACCATCATGGTTTAATCTCTCCTCTACCTTCTTCTGGAATGTATTGGGAGCATGGGTTGCACTATGCCAAAATGGACTGTGAGATCATGTGACGAAGAAGCAGCACATATAAAGTGATTCAAATAATTCCTAAGAGCGAAGTCCTGCTGATGACTGACAAAACAAGTTCTACGCTTCATCTTACCAGATTATCACATTTCACAATTACCTACTTCTATATAGACAAAGAATAAGCTTTCATTTGAAGGTTTCCTAGAAGCAAACACCCTAATTTACAACTAAAACCACCAATACACTCAAAATGCCATAGCCACTCTACAGTAAAGAGCTTGCGGGTGCTAACTTTTTAAAGCCACTATGAGTTCCAGCAAAAGAGCACAGACAACTCATCTAATGTCTACTGTCTTCTCCGTTTCCTCATCCTACAGAGTTGCTGGAAAGTTCTAACAACATAATTCAGATAAAGCCCTTGGGATATGATGTGGCTCTTTATGTTATGGACTATCATCACTCTCGTCATCCTCCACTTCTTGTTCATTCCAAGTAAGTCCTGGCTTCAAAGGACAGTGCAAATCCAGAATAATCCCTGTGGTTTAAGAGGCACGCAAGTGCACAAAAGGTAATCTAGTTCCTGGCCGTTTTTCCAGGATTTACATGTTATCAAGCAAGTTTCTGAAAGTGAATGGTTCCAGCTATCAAGGGGGAAAAGAAGAGTTTGCTTTGTAGGTTTATTTTGGTTTTTAAAGGGTGGCTTTGACATGCCATTAATTCTAACTGATTTTAAACACATTTGTAAGAGTGTTCACTGTGTTAAGTGCTTTTGCCTTACAATTCTAGACTACTAACCACTCAATTAACTCCAAGAGGCACTTTCCTACAAAGTAACTTTTAACAAGAAAGCTATTTTATGCTTTTTCTCTATTTCCTGCACTTAAAATATCCTATTATTTTCTTTCAAATAATTATAGGTATCTCTAGCTTGAGATGTGGATGAGAAAAGACTGCGCCAGTGCTGGATTTCAGGGAACTCATGTCACTAGGCTGCTTGACAGGGCAGTAATATTTACTGTATCTTGTTACTGGTATTATCCATTTGTTGACTTGAGGAAAGTAGGTTTTCCCTGAGAGCAGATGGCCAATCGTCTCCAGAAAACTGCTCTCAGACATAAGCAACCAACTGCGGAGAAACACACAAGAACCAGAACACGCCCCTTTGAACTCAACAAAAGCCCAAGGCTCCCTTGAAAAGAATCTGATTTAGCAAGTAAAGGAGTGAGCTGGGCAGAGGGCATTTGGCAGGAGGACAAGGGCAGAGTGCCTGCAAAATAAAATGAGAGTCAGAAATGCTCCTTGAGAAAGTAAACAGTTCAAAGGTATGAAAATCCTTTTTTGTAAACCAACACAGAGGGGTTTTCAGATCAGCATAGACTATTAACCCAGTCCTTGTTGGATTCTTCTTATAAGCACGCCCATGTTTGGGAAAGTTCCGAATACTGAGACATACTCCTGATTAGCAACACTCAAGTTTCCAGCTGCCTTCACATTTGTTCTTTCTGTCAAAGCCCCGACCCTACCAAAGCCCTTTGTCCTGCAAACGCTGGCTCAGCTCACCTTACTGGAAAGGCTCTTCTAGTGCTGGCAGCTGCGCACATTACAAGCAGCTGGGAAGTATGGAGGAACCATTAGCTGCAGACTGAACGGAGTGTGGACATGCAGTTCCACCATTTGTTGCAGAAGAGGTTAAAAAAAAAGTAAATTAAAAAAATGAAATTAAAAGGACTATTCATTGCTCCACACCTGCTCAGAAAGGCTTTACAATCACCAATCCATGTAGAAAAGCCACAGCTCAGCTAGAGGAAGTATGTGTTAATCCCTGTTTAAACAGAGAAGGGGGAACCTGCCAAGACATAATAGCAAGGGAAAATCACTGAGCAGCCGGAGAGAAAGTCCACTGAGGCACTGAGGGGAAAACCAAGGGTCTCGCTGAGTTCTGTGCTTTCCCAAGCACTCTAAATAAATGGCATCCCAGAGGCAGACAGGCATCAATTTAGAACACGGACAGGTGAGCTTCCTGTCTCAGTATGAGTCTCAGTATGCAATGTATAATCAAATGGAGGCTCTGCAGTGTCCATCCTCAGCAAGGCTCCACTGCTGGGGAACAGGGCTTCAGTTCCCATTAGCCCTTACGAGGACCTCCAAGAAGTGTGGCTAGAGGAAGGCTCTCCCTCAAGCATACACAAGAACATCCACTAGATCCATGTGCCCAAAGCTAGCCATGAAGCAAATGCAACCAGGCACCACAGTCCAGCAAGCCTGCCTATACTCAAATGACACAACACAGCGCTAGATCCTTAAAACCTAGACACATCAATCATGGTTAGGAGACCCTGTCTCTAGAGCTTTCAGGTGGATTTCCAATAGAGGGGCCTACCTGTGAGGTCATGTGTGCTGTAAAGAAGCAATTCCATCATGAAACAAGAGGGAGTTGGACATTAACAGTATCTATGCAGTGATGTAAATTCCAGGCATATATTATCTCAATTAAAGCAACTGAGACCCAAGGGAGTTAAGTAACTTCCCCTCAGTCACCAATGAGTTTCAAGGCTAGAATGAGAACTCAAACCCAGGCCCATGGAACTACAAAGCAAGTGTCCTCTAGGTCCCTACCGATTGCACTGCTCTCAGCATAGCACTGCTGTGAGGTGCTGGCTTCCATGACAGTCTCCAGAGGTGGCGTAGGCTGAGCTGAGCACTTCCTCCTTCCCCGGGAACTCCTTTAAAAACACAAAAATGTCTCTCATCTCTTACTATAAAGAGCATACACATTTATTTCTTGAACAAATGTAACAATGTGCTGTCCCCAACAGCGATGTTCTGCCATTGTGAATGAGAGTGTGCAGTGCACTTTAGAGGTGAAGGAGCTACACAAACCACAGTCCAACAGCTGGCCTGCACAAGTGCCGTCCTAACATTTCTCCGAGCTGTAGTGACTAGGTGCTAACAATACAAAGCAAATCGCATGTGAGCCACTCTGTGTACACGCAGATTCCAACACCCAGTCTGAATTCAAAGTCATCCCACCAGCACCTCTTCTCATCCTGTGGGGGTGAGGTGGGGGTTAGAGGGTTGGAGAGCGCTGGCTCCACAGCTAAGAGAGCTTACTCCTCCTTCAGAGGGCCCCAGTTCAGTTCCCAGCACCATGGCGGGCAGCTCACAACTACCTTTAACTCCAGCTCCAGGGGTTCCAACACCCCTTTCTAGCTTCCAGACACCTGAATGCATGCATGAATCCATCCATGTACGCCCCCCCAAGTATATGTAAATAAACTGATACCCTATCAAACAGCAATTTCTAACCTCTCTAATCCCATGAACTCAGACTCAGCTACAGCTGCAGATGCACTGACCACTGGAGTGTGGATGTGTTAGCATAGGTCTCCCTCTGTGGGTCTTCTTCCTCTCTGCAGATTCCCAGGGCCACGGACACAGCCCACTATGGTGCTCGTTTTCAACACTGTTATTCACCTTGGGTCTGAAGACCTCTTATCAGAAAATGCCAGGGACTCTGTTTTGGCAGAAGAGAACATTTTAGCCTGGCAGAAACAACAGTTTTCTCCAGTAGAAACACTGCTGACTAAAGCATCCTTTCTTTCTTTCTTTCTTTTTTTAAGTAAGATGCCCTATTACTTAAGCAGATGGAAAAGAGCTATGGGATATGAGTAAAGAAAAAAGTTCCCAGCATTTCAATTAAAATGAGAAAGGTTAAAATAGTATTTTTATGCTAGAGCCATCGGCCTCCTTAGGTCTTCATTTGCTCACAGCAAGATCTCAAAGACAGCTCCAGCTGCTGGATGGAAAGCAGAAGCACCTCCCCGCCTTCCACTCTATTTCCCTCCCCCCTTCAAACGCCCAGACCTTTAACCAGATTGAGGGGCTGCTTGTCAGCTGCCTGGTCTCTTTGTTGTCTGTACAAAGTTATTTTATCACCACGCTTGATATTTGAAAAGAAATCATAAAGGAACACAATACAGTGGCCTGAAAATGCAAACAGGACAAATTTCTTTTAAATAGAATATAACTTATATAAGACACTTCACAACATTCTGTGTTCAGACAGTCTGGACTCTGCCATACTACATTCATATTAAGAACTGAATATGCAGTGGCTGGAGAGATGGCTCAGCAGTTAAGAGCATTGGCTGCTCTTCCAGAGGACCCACATTCAATTCCTGGCACCCACATGGCAGCTCACAGCTGTCTATAACTCCAGTTCCAGGGGATCTGACACCTTCATACCAATACACGTGAAATAAAAAAATTAAATTAAAAAAAAATAAACCCGGAATATACAGCTTTGTAACCAGAGAAACTTCACCTCCCTGGAAAAATGTTTCAAGGTAAAACAAAACATTCTAAGCATGTGAAACTAACATACTGTTAAAAGCTAAATTCACCCTGTTTCCAGGCTGTCAATCCCCTGTATTCTGATCCACTGCAAACCATCTCTGTAATTTCCTGTGCACATTCCCACGCACCCAGGCACACAGTGTTTTTCTTTCTCACCTCAGGCGTCCTATCTTTACTGCGGATGTTGTAACTTTTTCAAGAAACTCAGGAATTGTTCAAAGAGAACAGTTGGCATCATCAAAAGTCAGTTAACTTTGAAACTGACTTCTATGTGGCTCTATCTAAGCTGGTGGGAACGTCAAGGGACAGCCAGGACACTCGGACTAACTTCTTGAGAATACACACAGTGAAACGACAAGAACTGCTGCTTCCCACTCTGAAATACAGAAGTGAGATTCTGGTTTCACTCAATGCCACGTGGAAAGAGCAAGGGCAAGTGTGAGACAGCACTCAAGACCAGCTAGCCCCGGGCACGCCTACCTATCAGATGAACATGATGCCATTGGTGCTTGGTGGCGGTCATGTGGAAGGGACCAGCTTTGGGCCTGCATTCCAGTCTCATTTCCTCACTTGTCTGTATCACACGGTATCTCAGCAGGGGCCTTTCACTAGTACAACAAATGTTGGCTAAAGCAGCAAACTACAAGGTGGCACACTGTGGCGGAGGCATCTAGTCACCACTCTGCAAAAATGCCTTAGTCACTAACCGGGAAACAGCCCTTCTCATGGCTCCAAAAGGTAGACTATATGGATTTTCAGCTCAACCAGGGAAAACCATGTTCTCCTCAGCAAAGATGACCAAGATGACATGTTAGAGACCAGAACAATGAAACAGAACTATTGCAGCACCCCTTACCTGCAAGGGACTTGGTCTAGGATACGCCACCTCCTGTGGATGCTTCACACCACAGATAATAGCGAACCTCACATAGAATGTGTTCTCTCTCTCTCTCTCTCTCTCTCTCTCTCTCACACACTCACACACACACACACACACACTCTCCTATAAGGTTTAACACAGACAGTCAGAGATTAGCAATATTAAAACAGAAGAATCATAAAAGATTGCAGTTATTTAAAATGTGTGGTTCTTTATCGGTTTTTATTTATTTATTTAGTGTGCATGCATGCCACAGCATGTATATGAAGGTGAAGATGACTGTTTGGGGCAGGGTCTCTTGCTCCTTTTGCCACTCTGCATATGAGCTTCTGGACAAATCTGTCTACCTCCCATCTCACTACAGCGTGCGGGCTTACGGACCCACCGCTGCATCCTGCTCTTATGTGAATTCTGGGGGCTGAACCCAGGCATCCGGCTTGCACACTGAGTGCCCCTCCCTACTAAGCCATCTCACAGCCTGCTTCTGAATGTTCCGTGCAACCCCCCTACCCTTGGCTGACTGGAACAAAAGTGAACTAGGGTAAAGGAGGCTGCTGTGCAGACAGCTGCTGCAGTACAGACAGCCATCCCCCTGCTTCAAGACAAAACCATGGCCTGCATCTGTCAGGAATTTTTTTAGTTCACTGTCTAGGACGGATGTTCTAAGTTCACTGCAGCTCTATAACAATAACAATGACAAAGCACAGACTGTCTTCTCTGCACGAAAGGATCTGCAATAATATTCTTTATAAATAAGTCCCAGGATCAGGTAAGTGTGGGTAAAGGTGCTTGCCGCCAAACCGGGTGACCTGAGTTTAATCCCCAGAACCCAAATGGTGAAAAGGAGAGAACCAGTTCCTGCACATTGATCTTCACACATGTTGTAGCATGTGTACACCCACCCACATACATGCAGCAAACAAATGTAAAAAATTAAGTCCAAGAATGATTCATTCTACAAATAAACTCATCGCATGCCTTAAGGAACAGCATTTATGAACACGTGAATGAGTCTAATCTTGCAGTGACAACTCTAAACTAGGAATTAGAAATCACTAGCACAAAAGCCAAACGGAGCAAGTCATCACTGGAAACTCACTGGTAACTCAGTGGAGACTCAGCACAAGGTAAGTTTTTGAAGATTTGTTTTAATGTTTTTAATATGCGTATCTGGGTGCACGCATACACATGAGGACCGGAGCCCATAGAGCCCAGAAGCAGCAGATCCCATGACACTGGAGTCCCAAACAGTTGTGAGCAGCTGAATGAGGGTTCTGGGAACCCCAGTCCTCTGCAAAGCCCTGAATGCTGTTAGCCACTGAAGTACCTCTCCAAACAAGTATGTCTTTAGTACATACTATGTGCCAACCCTAGCTGGCTCAGCACTCCATCCATGTACGCTGACTGACCAGACACACAGATGAGTCTGACTGCTCATGGCTGCTCACCCTAGTACAAAACACTCATTGCTGGTGGCTGTACACTGCAGTAATGAGGTAGCCGCTCACCCTAGTACAAAACACTCAGTGCTGTGTCCGATACTGTAGTAATGAGGAATGTAAATGTTTTACTGCAGCTATTTTCAGAAAATAAGATTAAAATCCAGTGAGAAAACCATTTCACAGACGCTAACTGTTTGGAAAACCGTCAGGGCCCACGACTACACTGCACACCACACAGAGCAGCACACAGAACAGAATAGTCCTGGGGCTACCAAGAGCCATGCCGAACAGGCAAAGGCTTTTTCCCCTCTTGCATTTGCCCTGCCAACAGGCTTAACGTTGTGTTATCATCTATCAGAGGCAACCTGGCCTTGCTAACAGCCCTTTCCAAGTGTGCTCACACTCAAGTTTCTTTTGAGTGGCAACAATGAACCTGCCCTGGGCATGAGGGCATGCTAACTACATGACTGCAGATGAGCAAATGTTCACCCTCAGTGTATGGCCAGAGCAAGTGTATGGCCATCTCCCTGCAGATGGAGATGCTGACCTTCTCAGGAAGACACTGTACCAGAAGGTTCATTCTGCTTTATTCTGGTTCTCACTTGAGACTGCATAAAGAGAAAGATCCTCCCAAAAGGCCCCCTCACAGGAAACAATGGGAATAAAACATCCTCTGAAAGCGCTGTTTGCGGCTGTGTGTGTAAAAAGGACTTCTTTCTCATGGTCTTAAACGCTTTGTCTTCATGCTGTTACCAACTCAAACTAGCCAAAAGACCCATCGGAAAAGTGAAACTGTGAAAGGCAATGGATTGCTCAATCGCAAGTAAACAGCTACAGTTTTAAGATGGCAGTACTTCTGGGCAGCTATTCTAGACAGGCAGACACACTAGACACTTCACGCCCAAACACAGCTCTCAGGACGGACTCCTTTCAGGAGGTCTAGCCTGGAAACCGCAGTTAAATTTTTATTTCTGAATAAACAGAAGAAATACTGTTAACTTCTATGTTGTTACTCCTTCTTTCTGTTTTTTACTGTGGCTCACAACTGAGAGAGTATGAGAGAGTACCCTCTTCCCAGCTCTGTCTCAAGCAACTTCAGACGATCACTTCCCTGCGACCCTTTCCAAGGCAGTGCATGTGCACAAGGCACCAGCCACTTCAGATTCTTTCCTTTCTGCTCAACGGCAGCACAACACAGAATTCCCTGCCTTCCTCTTGTTGTTTAAGACTTCATTCTGTATGAGCAGAACTCATTCTATTTTCTAAATGCATTACATTTACTTATTCGTGTGTGCATGAAGGGTCATGCCACACCACACACAAGACAACTCGCCAGAGTCACAAGAAGGGCAGGAGTGTGCCCTTCACCACACAGGTCCCAACCCACACTTCCAGCAGCACTGTGTGAACGCGCACCTCCGCGTTCCTGGACTGCCGAGTCCCCTCGCTGCTCCTATGTTAGATAAAGCCGTCCATACTCTCCAGTAAGTTGTAAAACTTTTCAACTGCCTTTAGACTTTGCTTGTGATAGTTTTGATATACAAAAACGTTTATTTTCACAGTCTAGTTTGTGAATCTTTTCTACCACTCCAAGACACTGTGGAAAATGTCCTTCTATATTACAAAAAGTAATTCTCCTCTGTTCAGAGCTACTTTGGTGACTTTGCCTTCTAAAATTCAAGTCTGGCTTACTTAAAATTCATCGTAATGGAGGTATGAATTCTTTTCTAGATATCTCCCTAGTCACCCCAATGCCTTATTTGCCAAATAACCTAGATGCTACTTTATTGTGAGTGTTCAGGGCCCGTCCAGTCTTCCTGTTTACTCCACACACGCCTTCCTCACAAATGCACTGCTGTAGCTCACTGGCTGACAACTTTTAGAACTGGATCGATGTCTTATTTCTCCTTTTCATAAAGTTCCTATTATATGTGCATTTCTGTATCAATGTTGTATAAGTTTGTCAAACCTAAAAGGCCTACCAGCATTTTCATTAGGGCGACTTCCAACCTGCAACATTAGGGTGATATTTACCTTTAAGAAACAACTCTAATACTTGCCAATTTATGTTGTGCCAAATGACAAGTGGCATGATTCATGCCCCAACTGAAGCACTCCTGTTTCATATTAACGTCTCCAGTTACAAGACGACGGTCTTCCTCGAGGTGACAGTGCCATTTGGCATTAACTAACATTCTGCATTGACAAGGGCTGTATAAATGTCAATTGTACTGGTAAATCAGAGTTTATCCATAAATAAGGTAGAAATGGGAAACTTTCAACTGGTTTCTGGCCACGGCAACAACTACACACATGCCCTAAAGAAGACACAGGTGATCCAGGCAGACCCGAACAAGCTAGTCTTCTGTGCGGGCGTCAGGGCCACTGTTGCAGGTTATTTTATGCACTGTTTCCTAATTTTACATTCAAGACAAAGCACATTGGAAAAGCATGTCTACTTTACTCCAGTATTCCTACAGAATTATTACAACGTATAGCACCTTTCTTCAGTAAGAAAAATATTTTTTCTTAAATATGTTTTTTTAACTGAAATAGAATTACATCATTTCCCCCTCCCTTTCCATCAAGGTAACCTCCCCTACTTCCAATCCCTCTAGCCCCTCCCATTATTGAGCCTGTATCTTCTTTTTCTTTGATTATTATTGTTATATACATGTACATGTATGTGTGTGCGTGCACGCACACGTGCGTGCACGCATACATAAGTACCACCTGTTGAGTCCATTTTGCTGTTTTATGTGTGTATGGTTTTAGAATTGATCACTCTGTACCATACAGCCAATAGGAGGCTGGCTCATCTCCGGGAGAGGACATTCTCTTTCTGCTAATAGTCATTAGTTTCCTGTAGTTCTGTCTAGGGGTGAGATTCCGCAAAATAAGCCCCCCCCCTTCCATGTTAACATCCGTTGATACTGTTCAGGTCTTGTTTATGCACCATTTCTAGGAGAGACTTTCACAGCAGACTTCCTGGTACTCTGAACCCTGCCATCCTTTCACCCCCTCTTACTCAATGTTCCCTGTGACGTGTATGCAGAAGCTGTGATGCAGATCCATCTACTGGGGCTGGGGTCCCCACAATCCATTATCTCTGCGTGTTCAACTGTGGTTTTCTGCAATGGTCTCAATTGCTTGTAGAGAGGCTTCCTGATGTGAGCAGTGGCTACATTCACCCAGGAAGGTGGCTCGTGCGCCAGAGCACCCTCAATCATCATGAAAAACGGGAGCAGACGGAACGGTAGACCAAAGAGAAAAGGAGAGAAGTAGTATTTTACATTTAGTTTTCAGTTATCAACACTTCACAAGAATAACCGTATTTGGCGTGCATATGAATTCAGCTGACCACGTATGCGTGAAAACATAAAAATTAACAATTCCCTTTTACTTCTTGGCAGTGGCTGGAGACAAGACTTTGTATGTTAGGCAAGCACTGCGCTACTGAGTTTGTCTGAGGAATAATCATTTTTATAAAGAAGAATATCTCAACATTTTCTCATCTGGGCTGACAATGTTCCCTCCAAGAGAACTAGCCCGAGAAGTCATCCCTTGAGTTGTTGGTCAGGGTTGTCCAAAGATTCCCAGACATTACAGCAATGAACCAGCCATCGCTGCTGGACATAGGGGTGGCAGCAAGGCTGATGACAGAGATATTATGGGCTGGGAAACAGAAATGGTAAGACAAGGATAACGCTCTGGCTTGGATAACTCAGAGGATAGTGGTGGCATTTACAGCACGGGGGACAAGCAGGGAAGGAGAGATTTGGAAGGAAAATAGTTAAGCTTAAGTCACAAATGCGATAAGCAAGTAAAGACATACAGTTTTGGACTCCGGAGCCTGTTGCTCGGAAAAGTAAACATTTGAAACTGGCACATGGTTTCCTGAGAGGGGATAAAAATTGAAATGAGTCCAAGAATATCCAAGTGGGTAGCCTTACTGAGAAGTCTGGTGTTGCCAGGAAGTGATATAAAAACCAGAAAAGCTTAGATTTATGAAATTCAACTAAAGGTTGTTACAAGAGTGGTCTTGCTGAGAGCTGTTGAGCTTCTCATAGCAAGATCAAAGAGAAGGCCCTGCCACCTTCAGCAACTTCTATGAGGTCAGTGGAGTAGAAGAACACAGGACAGAATGCAGGATGGGGAGGTTGAGGGGCAGAGTGGAAGGTATGAGGTGAATGTGGTAATTTAGTAACTTAAATAGAAAAGTAAAAATAAAAAACAGGATGTTGAGGGGAAACAATGGGATGTAAAGACTTGGTGTCAGACAAGGGCTTTTTCTAAAAACCTGTTCATGCTGGGGATTAAACCTCAAGTGTTAAGCACATGCTCTGCCCCAGAGAAGACTGCCTAATCTAAGAGGTTTTTGTCCCTTTGTTATTTATGCACAACAACAGAAAGGTAAAAGCAATCATTCCTGTCCCAGAATATGAAAAGTAAACAGGCACTGCTTGGTTCCAAGGACGGTCTTGACAATGAGAAAGTGCTACATTCCTTCAGTGAATTCCTCAAACAAAGCCACCTCTTCAGCAGACACAGGGGAATTCGTGCAGAAGATCTGCTTACATTTAACTCACGAGGGAGTTCTTAGGACACTCACATCAAAATAGAATGACGAATTTAAGGTTCATGTGGCTAATGTTCATTCAGTAGTCTGTAAATTCTGAAATTCTCTTTCTCAGTATGTATCAGATGAGAATAACGTGTGCTTCCAGTAGGTAAATTTCCTGTGACCTGTCTATGAAGTAAACATGTCAGACATACCTTGAAATTTTAAAGAAAAGATGACTACATGAACAGCCTGGTTACCTACTCCCCTTGAGTACCATACACAGCACACCTAATGGACCTGCTTTAAGGCAAAAGATTTAACAGACTGCCCTCCTAATTGCTCCCTGGACACTCAATAACAACAACTGATCCTGAGATACAGACTCCTATAGGAAACTCACCTAAAGGAAAATATCTAAACAGACACAACTGCTGATAATTACCCAAAAGCTAACAATCATACCAAGTACTAGCTAATACTTACTCCTAGTAATTCTTAGCTGTTTCAAAATAAGCAACAGGTACAAGTGTTAAATTATATAAACGCCATAGTGTAGCAAACTTCTAAACTTTTAGTTGTACTACAAACAGTGTCAATTTTAAAATTCTAAAGTGGGATTTTTATTTCTGAGGGATGTCTTTATATCTTCATACTAAATACAGAAGGCTGGGAACAGCATCAATTTTAAGAGTTTAAAATATAAAAGAAACATCTAAGTAGCTTAAAGAGATTTTATAAACTCGAAATACAGAATGGAGTGACAGGCGCCAGTGGCCGGATGTGGGGTTCACCCCTGCTACCTCTGCATTTGGGAGGATGAGGCAAGGAGAGCAGGGGCTATCTACGTGGACCCTGTCTCAAAAAACTAATCCAGCAAAGATACAGCAATTTTTATAAATTGAGGGGAAAAACCAAAAACAACACTGCACCACTCGAAGTAAACGCTTGCCAGTGTCCTACAACACAGCAAGGTGCACTTGCACATACTCCACACTCTGACTCAGCACAGAGCAGAGATGCGGACCCAGGCCTCCAACGTCTGCAGAGCTCTTGCTCAGTGACACTGTTACCCTCAGTACCACTGTGACCTCTACAAACCTTTACCAACCAGTGGGAAGGAGAGTAAGAACAAAATCCATGAAACAGAAAATGTGAATATACAAACACAGGGAAAAATGTTCCAGATTCCTGAATACCCCTAAATCCTCATGGTGAAAAGCAACTTATGTTTGCTATTAATGTGGCAAAAAGTATGGAACCATCCAGTGTGACAGTCAGGGCAGAAACTAGTTGGAAGTTCAGCAATATGTACAGAGTACCATAAAACACCCAACGTGCTCTTTAGCCCCATTTCCCCCTCTGGAAACCTAAGAGCAAACAGCACAAGATGTGCACAGTGAAGGGAGGACCTGATGGGGTGAACACTACCATGAAAGAGAGATCCTGGAAGCCAGTTAAAGGTGCAAACCATGATAATGGTCAAATAAAATACAATAAACCTGCAGTTTATTAGTCGTTAAAATAATTACAGCATGTATAATATAAAAACTGTTCTTAATTTGGTTCTAAACCAACAGCTAGATATAAAAATGTGCTGAAAGAAACCCTTTAATACATAGGAAAATACAATCATAAAAACACTACAGTAGTGACTATGGTCAAACAACAATGATATACAATGATATCTTTTTCCTTCTGTATTGCAAATGTCATATAAGGTGATTTCTTTATGTATGTGTGTCTGTGTGTGTCTGTCTGTCTGTCTCTCTGTGTGCATGTCTGTGTGCATGTCTGCCTGTGTGTCTGTGTGTCTTGTGTGTATGTGTATGTGTGTCTGTGTGTCTCTGTGTCTGTGTGTGTGTGTGTGTGTGTGTGTCTGTGTCTCAGAGGACAATGTGCAGGACTCAGTTCTCCTTCTATCTTCTATGTGGGTCCCAGGGATGAACTACAGTCACCAGATAGCACAGCAAGTACATTTACCTACTGGGCCATCTAGCAGCCTGGACTTTCTATTCCTAAAAGCTAATGTCACTAAATAAAGAATTATTGGTAATTTAAATCTTAGTGTGCTGGTTAGCTTTCATTCACATACACTTGAGGAGTATGCAATGGGAGAAGCTAATGTCTCAGTAGTCACAATCATCACAAACCACCACTCGAATAAACATACACAAGGCTGTCCAACTTCAAAGATACTTTTGTAGGGTATTCAAATTATTTCTGAGAGTCTCTCAAAATAATAAAAAAAAATCTAAGCATGCACTCAAGTCACCTAAACCTGAGTCCCTGAATATTTACATCTAGTCAATGATACAGTATAATTTACTTATTATAAAGTTTTTTTTTAACAATTTTTAGTTAAATAAAATGGTGGTTAACACACAGTACTCCCTTACTGGAACACAGAATGATATATTTGACTTCGACCCAGTGTTCCAATTAGATAATTCTGCAATAGTTACTTGACTATTGACCCCAGCAAATGAGGTGCTTAGCTCACCAAGATACAGCATTTGCTATTAAATCTACTACTAGGCCTCAAGTCTTAGAACAGTGGTTCTCAACCTGTAGGTCATGACCCCTTTTGGAGTCAAATGACCCTATCACAGGGGTCTAAGACCATCTGCATATCAGATATTTACATTATAATTCGTAACAGTAGCAAAATTACAGTTATGAAGTAGCAACTAAAATAATTTCATGTTTGGGTAGGCACAGCATGAGGAACTGTATTACAGGGTCGCAGGATTAGGAAGGTTGAGAGAGGCAGAAATGCACAATACCCAATGAGGTGACATTATGTCACTACAACTCCAATGAATATGTGCATGACATCACAGTTTTAAAAGGCAACACAGATAAATGCCATTTAATGAATAAAGTACATGTAGACATTTCACTATAGCTTTGGATCCTACCTACTTACACACACACACACACACACACACACACGCACGCACGCGCGTCACCTCACATTCAACAGGCCTTTGTGGGTGCAGCACTGCACCACGGATGTAGTGATGAGTAAACTGCCTAAGTTCACACTGCCACTTAAAGCCAGGGCAGAAACTACACGTGAAGTGCAGACACACGCTTTCTCCCCATCCCAGATCTCCAGCAGAGACCTGACCACCTGCATCTAGTCAGGCAGCACCGTCAAAGTGAGGTCAGCTAACGACATCCCGGACCAGAGGCCTTTCTTAATAGCTGGTTGGCAGTAGGAGCAGTTTCATTCACTGTAACACAAGGCAAAATAATTATTACAGGACTCCTGCTAAGCCAAAAGCATAAACTTCCTTTTAAAAGAATTTACTTATGGTCAGGTGGTGGTGGCGCACGCCTTTAACCCCTGCCCTTGGGAGGCAGAGGCAGGCGGATCTCTGTTTGAGGCCAGCCTGGTCTACAGAACTAGTTCCAGGACAGCCAGGGATACACAGAGAAACTCTGTCTCGGAAAAATAGAGAGAGAGTTTACTTATAAATGGAGAAGCTAGCATCATAAAAGAGAAACACAGGCAGATTTCTGCAGCATCTCCTTTTTCTAAGATTCACATCAAGTGAGACATCATCTCCATTTCCTAAAATGGCAGCACCAGTTATCCCAGCTTATGACAGACGATGTCCTCTTTAGAGGCTAGTACTTTTTAAATATTTGAACTGAGTTAAGATTTTTCTAGAATGTATTATTATATATGTGTTACGAGTGACTCAGCATTTTATTTTATATAAAATAGAGCAGAGTTCGTCCCCTGTGCAGCCGAGCATGAGGATATTTACAAACAAATCTCACTGACTGCTCCTGCAGTGTTGGTACAGAAACTTTACATTTTATAGGTGTGGAGACAACACCAAGTATCGTCATCCGATCAGAAGCAACACTAGGACTTGAAGCCAAAAATTCCGCACTCCATGGACTCTGTGCTCTGCCTGTTCTTCTGAAGGGGTTTGAGATACTAGAAAATGTATAGACTTCAGATTCATCAGGACTAAAACTACTCCAGAGTTGAGTGATCAATCTTGGGGAATAGAGATCTTTCCTCAACACGAACAGACACGTAAATGTTCTGTGTGGAGCACTATGGGCATGTGTATCCTAGCTACTCTAGGAAGCAGAAATACTCGCTAGTGTAACAAGACCCCACTTCCCAGGGTGGGGATCAGCTCCCTGGTAGAACATGTCTGAAGCCCTGGTGGAGCCCTCAACAGTGGCACAAAACATCTAAGAAATAAATTAAATAAATAGATAAACAAATGCAGTCTTCCTGTCGTCATGGATGGTCCAGGAAATGCGGCTCTTAGAAAGCAGTGATTGAGTGATTTCCACACAGGACTCAGTGATCACCGTCAGCAGTGACTCCTCAAGGGACACGGACATATTTGGGGCTTTGGCCCCATGCCAAGCGGCTTCAAACTTCTCTCAGCATGTTTCTGAGTCTATTTCTTCTCCACTTTTGAATGTTTTCCACTCTCAGGCTATCACCTAATCGAGCCCCACTCAGCCACTGACCCCTTCTCCTTTGCCTTCACTATGCTGTCAAATGTGTTGTAAACTTGAAAACCGCACAGATGGGCTTTCTGACTTCTACAAAAACGTACCAGGTTCTCAGAGAGCATTCTGAGTCCTCCTAAGTAATTAAATTAAAAACTTTAACATGTGAGCATCATACATCTAATCTTTACTTTTCAAAGCTCTCTATTTGGCTTCTTTATAGAAACTGAAGAATACTGAAGAATACTAAGATATCTCTTAGACCTATAGAAAACCTTGATCTTGTTGGCACTCATTACATGGCACTACCATGATTTTTTTTTTCTTTCTCAAACCAGATATACAGGAGAAAGAGTAAGAAGGTGACTATGGACTGATACACTAGATTGCTCAAAACAATTCATAAAATAAAAGCAAGCTTCTCTTTTGTTTAGTTACAGAAGGCCAGAGATGCCTAGAAATGATACACACACAGCATTTTGAGTGCCGGGGTACCATACAGAAAAGGAGCTGAGATGCTGAGCAGATGTCCTCATTTGAGACACACGGCAGAGCTTACTGACAAATGTGATGATCTCACAGAACTCTTCGTAGGCCATCCACCCCCATGCTATTTACATGTACTCTGGTACATCAGCAAAGGGAACCAACTCCAACCTTTCAGGATAGAACCCATTAGACAAATGTAAGTACTGTAAACCACTAAGTGGTAGACGAGAACATGATCACACTGTTTACCGTGAAGCCAAGTGTTCTCTGGGTGCACTGAGATAAAAGCACACAACAGAGGGAGAAATGGAGGCATGCCACATTGAAATAGAAGGAAAACTGTCAAATCCGGACAATATTTAGAAGGTCTACCCAGTACAGAAACTATATCATTCCTAAACATGTCTCAAAATTTAGCAAGCTACCCAACTCTTCATCCAAGACTCTGGTCTACAAAGCTTCTATACAAACAAACTGTATAGGAGGCAGACAGATGTCATGTCTTTAACTGCCAAGTCGTTTTCACTATCTAGCTTTGTGTCCATGACATTTTACATAGTTAAGTTTGCTACTGATGATGAAATACAAAATACACAGGCCATGGGTCAGCAAACTTTTCTGTATGGGCCCAGAGGCAAACAGTTAAGGTGTTACATACAGCACCTTATGACGTCCCCGACAACTACTCAACTATACTCGCATGAAAACAGTCACTGGTAATTTGTAAACTGCTGTGGTCTCGATACTATGTGACCCCCTAATTCATGTTAAAACCTAATCACTGGCGTGATGGTTAGTGAGAGAGGTCTTTCACCACACCTGCAGCCATTTGAGTTCACAACAAGGAGGTGCCATCTACGAACAAGGAAAATGACCCTCACCTGACTCCAAACCTGCACGCACACTGACCCCAAAACTTCCAAAGAAGCCTTTTCAGCCTCCAAAACTGAGAAACAGATAAGCCACTCGGTAGTTTGTTAAGCAGCCTGACAGGACTAGTGTCTCTGGGCCTCAGTCTGGCACATACTGGGATTACAGGTGTGCAGCCATCATGCCTGGCCCAAACATAGTATTTTTAGGTCCATCCCGATAGCCGGGTTTCCCCTAACTGCTACAAGACAATTAACCATTGGGGTCAATTAAGTCATTTGAGTCAGTTATGAATTTCTGTATGATGATGATAAACAGTATTTCCTGAAGCTTTGCTGGAATAAGCCTGCTGGTCTAACACATTCAGCATTCATGAGGAAAAACATATGGAAAGTCTGTTTATTTTGTGACTGAGAACACTCATTTCACTGAATCATATCTTAAAATTATTAGTAATTCCATTTGCACGGATCTTTCTCACACAGAAGAAAGGTAAAAATGTAATTTACAAGAGTCACTCAGCTAGTGCCTACATTAGAAGTGAGCTAGACAAGAGTGCAAGCCAAGAAAGGCTGCTTCCTAATGCAGGGAGAAGCAAAGAATCACTTCCTTCCTTATTTTACATTTTAACTATCTGTTTGCCTCAAATATTTTGGTCTCTAAAAAAGTGGGCAGGCGGCTCCCCATAACCCAAGGTACCTATGAAACTACTATATACTGGCTTAAGAACAGTGCTTTGCAAACAGTGATTCAGTCACAATTCACCCACGGGTCCACACCAATGCTGTTGGTCACCAAGAGAGTTTTCTAGTGAACTGGGCAAGTGTTACTGAGATCAGCAAGTGTGGCATGTTTGAAGGATTAAGTCTTTCCATATGAAGCCTTTTATTTATAGTAGTGTGTGTATCGTGTTGTGATGTAGAGTCTCACTTTGAAGGAAGACTGTCTAAAAACGGCCTGAACTGACTGCCAGACCTAAGCAGACTTAAAAGACAAGTGCTCAGGAAAGCAGTCAGACTTGAAGAGAAGCATGAGGAGACGTCATCACTTGGAGGCTGCTACTGTCTCAGCAAGTGCCCCACAGATTCTTGTGCTAAAGCTTGCTTCCTTGGATGGCGCATCTGCGTGGCTGCAGAACCTTCAGGAGGTAGAGTCTACTGCTAAATCCTTAGTAACTGGAGGTACGCTCTTGAGGGGATTGTAGGACCCTAGTTTTTTCCTGGTCATCTTTCTCTTTTTTATCTGACTTTAGGTGAGTCTGCTTCATCATGCATTGCTGCACGAGCCCAAAGCCACAGGTCGAACTGAACATGAACTGGGGCTTTCAAATCCAAGCCTCCTGGGCCGTGACATAAGCAGTGTGCTCCAGCACAGGTGCCTCACCAGAGGGCCAAAGCAGGTATGGCCAATCTTAGAGTAGGACCCGTAAGCTGCGAGATAAAATTAACCTGTCTTCTTCAGAATTGTCTCCAGGAACCCTTTTTACAGCAACTCAAAGCTGACTAGCACAGTGACACAGAAAACTCTGGAAGGGTGGACATTAGCCACAAAAAACAATGGAGGAGAGGCGTGGAGAGGTAGCAGGAAACTGAGGAGCTCCTTCAAACATTCTCTAGTGCAAGAAAAGCAAAACAAAACAAAAAAATAGAAACTGTCAAAGTTAAAAAGTCAGAGTGTCTTCAAACTCCCATTTTACAAAGTGTGGATGGGTAAAGGACTGGGGGTACTCACAGGAAACAAGGGCGAAAAGACACCCACAGAGTCTGGGATGTTTCCGTTTCACCGATACACACCTATAAGTACCTATTTGATATTTTATGATGCATACTGTATACCAAGAAAGGATTTTGGTGTCCATTTAAACCACCTATTTGCATGTCTGAAGACACTACATGAGAGAACCTCATGGTGGCAACTTATTTTAGGGCTGTTTTCTAAAGGTGTCAAAATCTCTCACAATCAATTACATTCTTAATATAACTTTTTCACTATCTTCTTGCAAATCTCACACTAAATTTTCTGCAGAAGGGGTATTCTTAAGGGTGTGGAGGCAAACACTCTCAACAGAAGGTATACTGGAGTAACAGGCCACCCTCTGTTTAGACTGGAGTTGTTTCAAAGCTATTATCCTGAGCCCCTGTCAATAAAAGCCACAGCCTCATTTGAAAGTAATAAGGTGCTCCAGAAACTTCTAAGACCTATCATCACAACTTTAGAGGCTGTTTGCCCTAGTTCATAATAATTTCTTATGAACAATAATTTGTATTCTCGGCCCTAAAGAGCACAGAGCATTCCTCAGAGTGGGCAGTAACTTCCTTTGTCAGTTACCTAGAGAAGCAGCTGCTGCTCAGGACACATGGAGGGGGGAGAGGGGGTGTCCAGCTGGGACAGTGGCACTGAAGCAGCCTTAAATGATCTCGGCAATGCCCCTCATTTTAATAGTGAGAGATTGGAGACTTCCCCAGGTGGTCCAACAGAAGCCCGGCTTCGTGCCGGTTCCAACCCCAGTTCTACTACTTACTCATCACAGAGTTAAGTTTTTTCATTTTTAAAATAAGGACAACCGCCATGTCATACCAAGACTAATGACACATTTAAAGCACTAGTACAGAGCTGGCTGATGGTGGGTGCCACAAAGGGAACCCCTCTCTGGCAGTTCCAGTGCCCAGGAGAACCCACCAAGTCCTCAGAGACTATATCACCCATATGACAGGAAAAGGCACAAGGGTGTGTACTTGGTGTTTTTATTAACCTTTAATATAAAAATAAACAAAATCATCTTATATCTAAATTGTAACTCAATCCAAGAGACAGCAGCACTTTAAAGAACAAAATAAGCAGAGCGAGGACCTACGTAAGATGAGGGAACAGGGCCAAGCACAGCACTGCAGGGGTCAAGGCTGGGAGGCCTTAAAACAGGCCTGGGCGTTAAGAGCCAAGGAGAGAGCAGGGAGAAACCGAAGCCCAGCTCCCTCCCCCACCCCCTCCCATGTGAAGACCTAAAGAGGTGTTCCAGAGAAATCAAAAGGAAAATAAATGTTAAATAGGCAAAGATCACTAGAAACAGCCACTCATTAGAAGCACTCAGCAATAACGAGAAAAATCCAATCACCAGATAGAGAAGCACAGTCAGAGGGAGCCAGGAGTGCAGACTCCGCAGTCACACCACCTGGATTCACACCCCAACTCTCCATCGAGTCACAGCTGCCTTTAGAGCTGCATGCTCTTTCCCATGCTCAGTTTCCCCATGTGTGATGACAAAAATGGCACCTGGGCTGAAAGTCCAACTATATATTCCAACTGTCTTCCAGTCTGGTTCCGTCCACAGGGAACAGTAACGGAAGAAATACAAAGATGAGGGGGAAATATTTTTGATTCCCATCTTACGTGGTACCTGCAGCCACAGCAGCCAAGGACTGAAGATGGCTCCAGCATCACCTGTGATGGTTTCTAAGCAGCAGAATCTGAGGGTGCACTGCAGTTCATCCAGCACTCGTCTGATTTGATAACGCCTCCTCCTCCCTGTTTGGGCCTTCGAGAATCGCCTATGCAATGCACCCGTACACATAAACACACTTTAAGCCTATCTGCTCACCCAGCGTTAACCTCTCCTCTCTGTATCTTCCCCTCACTGCATCCAATTCTCTGCATTAAATCCCTTTCTGCTCAAAACACCTGGTCCTTCTTTCATGAGCAGACTCAACACCATTAATGCATCTTTGGAGATTATTATTATAAATCTTAAAAGTACTTTTGATCTCTGCCTGGTACCTAGAAAGCATGTTGTAAATATTAACAGTTCTTACTCTACAAACTCCTACATGAGCTGTTAAAGGGTAACGGACAGTGCTTCCTGAATCGACCACAGGACAGCGGGGGCAGCTTGGTAACCCCTCAACTAGGAAGTGTTAAACAGGTCGGGGATAGAGGGGCATCTAGTCTTTCAAAGACATATGGAGACCTCTCCTACAGTCACAACCCTGGACAGACTTCCCTGGTTGCACTAAAACTATTTCAAAAGACATTTTGGTTTTCATAAAGATGCGTGTACACCATTAAGAAGACTATCCCAAGATTTTTTTTAAAACATATTTAAACATCTTCTAAGATTTTTAATTAAAATACTGCTTTGTTTTAAAATGTACCAGCTATATATGCCATTTCTAATCCTGTTTACGCAGGGAGCTTGGTCTCAGCAAGCCTGTATCTTAGGACTGCTGATGGCTATAGCGGTGCAAACCATTCCTCTGACTATTGGCTCACCTGGCTTTTCCCTGGTCCAGCCTGGGAGAGGCACTGGTGGAAACCTGACAGGAAAGAGAAGCCAGGGTAGTTTGTCCTCTTAGTGTACTTCAGGCAGGGTTCTCAGAAAGTCTCCGGGTCTTTACCAGTCCCTACCAAGAGGTTCCAATCTCCTCATCCCCTAAATGCCTACAACCCCACCTCTTGGGACACGTTATCACCCTGCTGTAAATCTTTAGGTAGCTCACCATTTTATCTTGCTCTCAGTTCTTCCAACATTTGTGTGATCAATCAAATTTACTATCTTTAAAATCTATTTTGAAGATTCCTGTTTTCTTTCTCTGTGTGAACTCTGAGCAGTGTATAGTGAGCCAATGGTGCTGTTAGTATTCAAGTTATCTGAAAGACATATTAAAATCCACAGGTGCTAGCTCTGCCTTGCCAGTCATACATCCATGGCACAGCCAGTAAACTCATGTTCCTAACCAAATCCCAGCTGATGACAAATCTGCTGATCCAGGGACCACAACAGGACTACTATGGGAGCTCCCACTGCAGAAAATCACCTGCTGGTCTGCCCCTGCCCCTGTTTAATCGGAAGCCAAAATGCACTTACTGTCTTCAAACAAAGAGAAAGAGGGGGTAAGGTTAAGAGGTAGGGAAATGAGGAGAAAGGAGGGGGAAGGAAAGGAAGGAGGCAGGTAGGATGCTTGCTTAAAGACAGCTTCCTTTGATAATAACAAAAGCTAGGATATTTTGAAGAAATGCATTTGAAATATGATTTTAGCATCTATTGTGTATTCTACCTAGAAATAAAAATCTCAACTTTAGAAACCAACTCATTGAACTTTTTAAGAAAATAAAAAGCATTTAAGCCCAGATTGCTAGAAAGTACTTAGCCAGCAAAGTGATCACTCTTCACCCCTCATTTAGTTCATCTGACTGAGAAATTCAAGAACGAAAAAACTGTCTCAGCTTGGAAGGCAATTAAAATGAAGACTCAATGTCTTGAACCCAAGTTTAAAGAATCACTATAAGGTGTTTAGTTGCTAAAAAGTCAACATCAAATATAAAAACAAATCATACCTAAGGGCTTATCAGACCAAACAGCCTACATAATTAAAAAAAAAAAGAGCCACATAAGTAGTTTTAATTCTATTAGCCGTATTTTGAAGTTCAAAATGTGAAATTAATAACATATTTAACATAAAATATTATTTCAATTAGTCATAATATATACTTCTTCTGTTGCATTAAGTCTTCAAAATCTAGTACATATGTGTACTATCTGAACTCTAGCCTACTACAAGCCAGTGTTCTATAGTGGCTCACGGCCAGTGACATACATGTGAACCTCAGCAGTGGCACACAGCTAGTGACTTACATGTCAGTCTCAGCAATGGTACATGGCTAGTGACATACATGTCAATCTCAGCAGTGGCACACAGCTAGTGAAGTACATGTCAATTTCAGCGGTAGCTTATGGCTAGGGACTTACATGTCAATTTCAGCAGTAGCTCAGGACTGGTGACTTACATGTCAATTTCAGCAGTAGCTCAGGACTGGTGACTTACATGTCAATTTCAGCAGTAGCACATGGCTAGGGACTTACATGTCAGTCTCAGCAGTGGCACATGACTAGTGACTTACATGTCAGTCTCAGCAGTGGCACATGGCTAGTGACACGGCTAGTGACTTACATGTCAATGCTTAGCAGTGGCACATGGCTAGGGACACGGTTAGTGACATACATGTTGACGCTCGTAGCACATGGCTAGTGACTATAGGTATCACAGAAATTCATGTTTCTTGAATGCTTTGATAACTGGCACAGTGGTAACAACTTACCACTTTTTCCATAAATTATTTGTGAACTGTAATTTTAAGAATTTGAAGGCTTATTGTTCCTTGACTTAAAAAAGCTGGGGTGACACTTTGGCTTTGGCTTCTGCAGCCTACCGCTGTTTCTTAACCGCCTCTCAGGAGGATCACACTGTAAACAAGCTGCCATCACTGCTTATTTCTCTTCAGGTCCCAAGGCCAAGTTCCATCTCAACGTGCTTTTCTCTGACCCAGGAGAGGAGTTAGCAGCCACTACAGGTCACAGTGGCTCCCTAAGTAAGGAATCCTCATCTCCTGGGCTTCTGAACAGGAAGCAGCCCGCTAGGTCCTAACTACTAGCCTAAATCTCCAAGACAAGTATATGGCCCTTTGGCAGGGAATGGGCCACCAGAGCAAGTTACATCATTCAGTAACAGCACAGTGAATTTAAGAAGCTAGAAGAAATTTTAACTCTTAAAAAATAAAATCACACTTTTATGTTGAGATAAAGTATTACTGTAATACTGAATTAAAAGTACTAGTACTTGATATGTCTCACATAATATGTGAGACAAGATAGAATATGTAAAATTTAAAACCTAAGTATCCTAACAAAAGATTTTATTTGCAGTAGAAAGTCTAAATACAGGCATTCGCTTTAATGAATATAATTTATAACCAGAACACAGTCCAAGAATGGGCACGGACCGAGTCAGTGTAAGAAGCAGCTGAGAAAATGAGAGACATGGACCTTTGAGCCAGTCCCTAAACCACCCTTAATGTTAAAATCCAAAGTATACCTGTTCACTCCGGAATCCAGTGATGTATGGTTGAAATTATGCCCTAAAGAAATGTACGGGGATTGAGATGGTGCCTGTAAAACAAAACAATTTCTGAATCCCTCGAAAATAATGGACTGTTCTTTAACCTACCAAAAAGTGGGTTTTCTTTTGCAAATAAAATGCTTGCCATAAGCATAAATGTGCTTGTGTGTATGTGGAAGTATAGTGAGATAATTACATACCTCTGAGGCCTAAATACATCTGTGTCACATCACACCTTAAGTGTACAGTTATTTCATTTTGAGCCGTTCACTCTAGAGAGTAATTACTCATCCCATAACTCAGTCATAAAAAGCTGAGCTCTCTCAATGTTCCAGCAACTATACAGCAGAGGTGGATTTTTATATGGTACTTGTGTAAATCAGATCATCAAAACCGTAAGAAGTGCTAAAATTATAGCCAGTTATATAGACTTCCTAAGCTTTTAACTTGTAACCAGACCACACCGAAAGCTACAAACGCCACAAATAAACCTGGCTATGGAGCAGAAAGTGGCACGCACAGCAGTTCACTAACACGAGAAGAAGATATGGCAAGGGCACAAAAGCTAAGACGGATGCTACCTAGAAAGACCCATCTAATCTTTCCTGACAACAAAGATGTTTGCTAAAAACAAGGGAGGTGGAAACACTGAGGCTTGCTGTGGGCCTGGCAGACCTTTAGGCTGAAATCTGATAGCACTGCATCTCCATCAGCAGAGCTGCTCACAACCTGCAGCGCCCAGAGCCACTGTCCTGCAACACAGCTGTGTGCACCAAAACTTCTGCTACCCTGATCTTGAAGCATCTCCTCCAGACACTGCTGCCACATCTCCTCCCGCAAACAAGGCTGATCAAAGAGGAAATGGGACTTTTTCGAGCCAAATTCGTAATGTCGCCAATGTAACTAAAAACTAATATTGTTTGATAATCTAAGCAAAGAACAGAAGAGACCTTCAGCTAAACACAGTATCAGCTCCAAGGAGCAAGAAGGTACTGTATCATGGATGGCCACATAACCATGACTTTGTGTAAAGACGGCTATCACGGCAAATTCAGAAATTCAGAAACACTATTCAAGTACCTGTGAGATGATGAGCGCCCAGGAACAATCCATGGAGAGGATCCCACCTGGCACTTAGGACTCCTAGGAGCTATAGTCCATCACAGACTGGCTGGGGGCTGCTGTGTAAGAAACTGGGCATCTCAAATGGAAAATAAAATGTCCTCTTCTCAAGTGGCTAGAAGGCTAGAAGCCATGCTTGTAACACAGAATGGGCACTCCAAAGGTGGGTAAATCAACACAAATAAGGGCTGACCCAATTCTGACCCCAATGGGATACTAGAAAAAGTTTAAGTTTTTCCAAGACCCCTTCTAATAGGCCAGAAAGAACTTTATATAGCAGATGCTTGGCTAGTATTTCTTACATCCATGTCTCTAGCCTGCTAGTTTTCTGTTTGGTTAATGATGGAGCAAAGATTAAAATGATGGGGGTGGGGAAAGGACTGAAAAAGCAAAGCTCAAGTGCAGGCAAGTATGTAGAGTAAGATGGAAAACTCTACACCATGCAAGCTTGAGTTGGACCACACTGCCTACTGCTCACACACTAGCAAAAGCCAATGTCTACTCTGACCAAGCACAGCTACTCACCAAGAGAACTCGGAGGAGAGAGAAGTGATCCCACAGCTTGGACATAAGAAAGATCCCTGCCCTTCCCACATACCTCCCATTCTCTTTCAATCTGTGGCTGTAAACATGAGGCTGTTTGCTTTTTCCAACTGTGGCAGTTTCTCAGCCCGCACAACACAAACCCACATTCCAATGCACCTAACCTTGATAAGGCACTTACTATATGCAAAGAATATGCAGCTCCCTCTCATATTCTCAGAGAGCCTAACAGCAGTGAATGCAAATACACCTTCTGGGGAACTGGGGAGTAGCTCCAAGTGACAACAAACTTACAGGAGGAAATACTTTCCAACTGTCATATTCTTTATGTGACAGTTATGGGTAAGAACAGATGAAGCAGTGCCTCCTTCTGGAAAGTTGGAGAACACCAATTCTTTCTTTCATTGGTTCAACGAATTTTTACTGAAATCCAACTATGTGCAGTGTTCTGAGAGACAAGGATAGAAGTACACACATACACACAAGCATATACACACATGCTTTTCTGCACTCCTGGACCTTACAACCTAACAGGAGAAAAGGGCGGGGGGGGGGGGAGAGACCATGATTAAGGTCACAAAGGAAACAATAGATAGATAGATAGATAGATAGATAGATAGATAGATAGATAGATAGATAGATAGATACACACACACACATATACACATATAGAGAGAGGGGGAGGAGATATTTCAAACAAGGCATGACCTACACAAAGAAGGGCACCCTAGGTAGCAGGGCAACTTGGATACACTAAAAGACAAAGAAAACATTTCTACAAGGAGCAGATGGGGGTCAGAGGTGGGCCCCAGCATGACTTACAGCTGTGAATGAGTTTGGTTCCTTTGAGCAAAAGGAAGCCACTGAAGGTCCTACACAGGGTGAGTACTGACAGCATCCTACTGGCTATGATACATACAGACTCTAAAGCTGATCTCCACTTGTTCAAAGACTGTGACTAGCACACTCATGCATGTATGCCGTCTACCTTCACAAAACCATGTATATACACAAATGCAGAGAAACGCAAGTTTTAAAGAGCATTGTGGGATAAAGTAGAATTTCAGAAACAGGTCAGACAAGGAGGAAGCGCACTAGCCTCATACAACTAGAAAAGAGTGTGGCAGCAGGAGCCCGGGTCTTTCACCATAGCTTTCCAAGGCAGGGACATATAAAAACACCCAACGGAGTTGGAAAAACACTTGCCCAGAGCAAAGCGGTCCAGGAAAGGGGCACAACCAAGACAGAATGAACAAATGGAACTGGTGATTACTCTGTTTCTGGATAATCAACCCTGCTGTTTGGTTACGGGAGTACATCCACATTGTTAAATTCTCGCTCAAAAAACTCCTTTGGTGAATCCTATTTTACTGAAAAAACTAAGTCTTTTAAAAATTCTCAAGGGAAAACCATCAGTATTTCATAGCTAAGTTTAATAAACTATTCCTGTTACCTAGCCAGTATATTTTCAAAACATACAAGATCTCACGGATACTTTTGAGTCCAGTGTAAGTCACTAGGAGGGAATTGTCAGAAAACTTAATTTAGTTTTCCAAGTTTTGTCTGGGTTTTCTTTGAGGGATGAGGGGAACAAGGTCCTTTGTGGAATTAAGAGGTACCCCCTTTGCTTGATACTCCACTTTTTAAAAGACATTGTCAGCACCCAGGTAGGCTGAAGCAGGAGAACTGAGCCACATAATGGGACCTTGATTTAAGTGATTGTTCCACAACTATAGAGGATTAAAAGGCAACTCAGGCAATTAGCCCAGGATGGCCTGGAAAGGACTAACCACAACTGCCTGCTTCAGTGCTGGGCACAGGAACAAGCCATCATCCCCAGCTCTAAAAACAAGATGTATGTAACATTAAAAACCAGCCCCAATTAGGTCTAAATGCCTGGAAGCAGGGGAGGACCCTATTCACCCGACCAGAGCTGCTTTGTGCTTATCTGAACTCACTCATCACTACACAGCAGACACAGATACAGATACAGATGGACATGCACGCACACACACACACACATACATACAGGGAGGGGGCAGTTTAGAAAATACAAACTATATGCTTGTGCCAAAAAATAAATTTCAGGGAGTTGGAGTGACAGCTGCCCCTCCAGAAGACCTGGGTTCAATTCTCAGAACCCAGACAGCTCACAGCTGTCTGCGACTGCAGTCCTGAGGGGTGCGAGGCTTTCTCTGGCCCCCAGCAGGCACACACATGATACAGACACGCATGCAATGCACCCATACACAGAAAATAAAACATTTAAGGGTAAACAAGAACTTTAAAATAAATTTCTTAGCTAAGCCTAAAATCCACAAGTATTATGATTTTAAAATCAAAAACAAGTCACTGCTAAGCTTCTGAATTACTAACACAGATAGGTTACATGTTATAACATGTTATATGTTATGAACTAACACAGACCTGAATTAGCACAAAAATGTGAACTCAGTCATACTAGCTCTGTCACCAACTTCCTAAGATTACCTAGACCTATGAGCTATGAGGATAAACTTGTTCATGGTAAAGGGCATGAAGAGGTCAGTGGTAGAGAGCTAGCCTAGCCTTACATGCTCCAAGTTTTGGGGTCAGTCTTTATCACTGAAAAAAGAAAAAAAAAGCCTATTAAAAAACATGAAAATCTCCAATGAAACTAAAATCTGATGAAATAGTTTTTGAATCCACTTGAATTTTTTTATTGTTAAATGAATAGGTTGTTTCCTTTCTCCCACTGTAACATCTTACTGAAAACAAAAATGCAATATTACCCAGGCTTTTGGAGTTTCCTGCTATTTATGAAACAGCTTAAACAAACTGCCTTTCGGATACATTGCTAAGAGGGAGCCATGGAAACTGCAAAGAAACTGCTCTGACATGTTCCAAGGGAGAATGTCATTCAAACACTCTGCCTATAAGGGTGAGGTCCACTGGCCTAAGCCTGAACCAGGCTTCTGAAGGCAGAGCCCACCCTACATGACTTTAGTAAGTCTGAATTGACTTACCAAACAGCAGTCACTTATCAACTACCATGCAACAGATTGTAATTTTCTGTAAACTGTATTAGGCTTCATAAACACACCTCTGCAGACACCTGCGATGTGCCAGTTGGTCTCTCTCCAAGCCACACTCAAGATAACCTTCTATCTGTAAAATCATCATAACCTGTAACTGCAGAAAGATGCAACATGGGAAAATTACTTCCCTGTGATATGCGTCAATGCACTTGATACTCCATCCCCAAGACATTCTAATTGTGATCAGAGATCAGACGCTTGCCTTCGCCACAAAGAGATAAAATATTCATAGATCATAATCAACAAAATGCCCACTTTGCTCTTTTCCAAAAATGCCTGGCATGGTGGCACTCGCCTGAAACCCAGTGCTCTGGAAAAGGATGACAGTGAATCCTGAAACACTCTGAACTGCTCTGAAACACCCTGGCTAAAAATAACAGACATTTCTTAAAATATCAGTGCTTTTAAACTCGAGAACGAGGGCCTGAGTCCAGTGCATGCCTGCAACACCAACACTGAGGTGGCGAAAGCATGGGGCCGCGAGTTCAAGGCCAGCCTGAGCTGCACACACAGTAAGGCTACTGAGCTCAAGAAAGGAAAGCTAGAGCTATAAAAACAAAATGTAATCTCCGAAGTATCTGCTTCGTGTAAGCTTGTCGGGCAGCGATACACTTTTCACTAAGACATTTGCCTTCAACTTTCTTCTTTTCACGAAAAATGAATTCATTAGAATTCATCCTTAACCACCTTAAAGATAAGAAATCAATTTGATTTTATATCACTGGTTTGTACTGCCTTAGGAAGGTGTGCCGGCAGATGCACCATTAGCCTTACATCATACCACTTCCTGGAGAACACGGGACTAGTCGTCACTGTTTGTGCTGGTAGCCAGTGCCATCTACACCACAAACCGGCCCTAGCACACGCAGCTCTCTGCACACCATTAGGAAAACATAAATACTATCCTCCTTAGTGACGTCCCTTCCATTTCACATCATGACACTTCTTCCCAAAACTCATTCGCAAATAAACCCTGATTTCCATTTTCAGTGCAGCAGACAGACAAGTAAGTTCTTAAATCACAGGTGCATCCTAAAGTTGAAAACTCAGTTTGCAAGTTTGAGCTCCATACCACCGGTTAAAGAGCATGCAAACTCTAGACCCTTATCTTGGTCCTTGAGGTAAGACCCTGCTGCTCCCTGAAGAACAGTAAGCGTCTGACCACTTACCAAATCCAAACCCACATGCGCGTGTCAGCAAAGGGAACAGCTGTAAGAAGTGCTGGGTTTTGTTTTATTTATTTAATATTTTTTTTTTGTCTGATGACACCTATAATTACATAACTCAATTCTGTAACTTCAACAGCAGTGGCAATTTTAAAATGCTGAGGCATATTAATGAATCCTGCAAACTTTGCACTTCTTGGTGTCACCACAAAGCCCAAATTACTGAGCTAAATATATGTCTGACCTGATAAGACAGTTTTTAAATCTCTGCTCTAAAATAACCTGTATACCACATGTTTCTAGATGACTCTTTTTTTTTAAAGCCATGATTTTAAATTCACATTGTATACTTTAAAAGTATAGGCTAAGAGAGTATCGTAGAACAGACTATGTCTCAAACTTAGACTGATGAAAAATTAAGTTTCCAACATTGGCCACCAGTCCCACAAAGTACTGGCCCTATGCCATCATGGCCTGGTGCCAGCCTGATGTAGGGCCAGGCTAAAAATAGCAGCTAAGCAGCAGCTGAAACACATAGGTCCTTCTGACCTCAGCTTATTTCCCTAAATCAAGGGAGGTGGGGACAATCGCAGGGACTGAAGGGAAACTCTCCAGAGGTGTTCCTTACCTGTCTGTCCTGTCCTCATGTCCTTGCTGCTTCCTCCCAAATCATTTCACACATCATACCTCAAGACGGGAAAGGAGGGGGGAGGGAGGGGGGAGTATGAGACAGGAGGTGTGGAGAAAGGGGGAAGGAGGGAAAGAAGGAAACAAACTTCGAGGCAAGCCAGGCTCAGAGGCTGCATGCCCTGGGTCTTACTTGCAGCTCTGTTATCCCAAAGCATCAGGTGGTCATCAAGCGCCCAGCTTAAGCATTGTCCAGAGAAGGTGCATGCCACATCTCCATTAAGACTGGCTGAAAATGCGTCAGGTAGAAAGTACACAACTGATATTTGAGGAAGGAAAGTGGGGGGTGGGGGAGTGTAAGGTACATCAGAAATACAAGTAAGCTTGAGGAACAAGGCTAACAAACTTCAGAAGTCCACTAATAGATTAACAGTCAGACTATGAGTTCTTAATATCTGACATTTAGGGTTTATTTACAACAAGTATTTAGAGAGTCATGAACATTTCCTTTTAGAAACCAGTTAATGGTACAAAAGTCACTGAAAAAGTACAGCCTTCAACCTGTCCAGGTCTTCACTAGAGAGGACAGTACTTCACAGGGCTAAATTACAAAACACCTGTCCTTCACATATGAAGATGCCAGGATGCTGGCTGCCATCAGCAAATGTTTAATAGGTAAAACTAGACAGGGTTCTAAATTGTGCTGATGTAAAGAATCAAAAACACAGAAGCTAACAAGATGGCTCAGCAGTTAAGAGTGCTAACTGCAAGGCTGGAGAGATGGCCCGACCCTTAGGAGCACGTGCTGCTCTTGTAGAGGACCAGGCGCTGGTTCCTAGCTCCCACACTGGCTCACAACTACCTCTAACTCCAGTGCCAAAGGCCCTCTTCTGGCCTCTGTAAGCACTACATGCATGTGATACATCACATACATGCAAGCAAAACTCACATACATAAAATTAAATAAAACTAAATATATATGTGTGTGTGTGTATATATATATACACACACACACACACACACACACACATGGTGTTAACTGCTCTTGCAGAGGACCTGGATTCAGTTCCCAATATCCATGTGGCAGCTCACACCCACCTGTAACTCCACTTCCAGGGAATCCAACGTTTTCTTCTGGCCTCTGAAGACTTCCACATGCATGAAGTGCCCATAAACGCAGGCAAACACATACACATAAATAAATAAATCTTTAAAAAGAATTTAAAATCCAATTCTAAGGGTTCATTCCAAAATTATCTTGCCTATGGATCTTTCCTGTATAATAACGTCCGACAGTAAAGACCTGATATTAATTAACAATGAAAACACTTCAAGAGAGTAGACTGTTAAATAAGGCAGGACCCAGCCGTCACCTGAGTTTTAAGCACATTAATTCACTTAATGAGCTTCCAATCTATCTGATCACCTTATTGGGTTTTAAGAGTTTAAATGTACTGCAAGGTTCTGCTGTGTCCTACCAATTAACATCTGGGCGCAACTGCACACACAACACCATAAAATCATCTCATTCCAAGAAAGTCAATTGCTGTGCCAGCACTAAGAAGTACCATTGCTAATTGCAGTATTTTTAAAGGACCTTAAAATGAAAATGTCATTCCTTAAATATACTTTGAGAACTTCTCCGAGCACATACATGACCAACTCAAATCTTCCAGTTATCCCTTGTTCAGAAGGTCACATTTTGTGGAAGTTGACCAGCACCCAACACAAACACCCTCCAAAGCTGCAATTCAGTAGAAAGGAGTGTGTGAGACTGCAAGGGTCTGTACCTGGTGGTGTGCAGGGGGGAGGGGTTGAGGAGGGGGCATGTGTGGCTAACACAGACATTAGAACCCAAGCTGCAGCTGTCACCTGACCTTCAGACCACTGTGGAGTCACTCTGAAAACCAGCAAGTGACTACAAGCTTGAAGGCGATTCAGCAGCAGAACAACACTGAGGACACATCACAGGCAGGGGCCACCTAGGCTAGAAGGCTCTGGCCCATGGGGCTGGGTCTGGTCTAGCCAGAAATGAGGCTGTGAGGCCTTGGAAAATGCCCTTGTCCTCTCTTACACATCATGCCAGCTGCTGACCTCTCGGTAAGAGTGACGTGCTGACCTATCTTGTGGTGAAGGAGTAAAAATTAATAAGGAGGATCCTATCTAGTACACTGCAAACGGCTTTGTAAATCTAGCTCGTACTACTCTTGCTGCCAGTGAACATTGCAGTAGAACCTCACCAGAAATCCTACCAGACTCATTCAACAAGGAACTGCCCTTGCAACATATATATATATATATATATATATATATATATATATATATATATATATATATATATATCAACATGTGACTGCAAAAAATGGTGTGTATGGATGGGCATGTCCTGAGGGGCTCTGAATACACACTTCCCTGATGAGGAGACACCTCCTGAAAAAGGCAGTGAGATATGTACCAACGTTTCCCCAAACACGGACACAGCAGTTACACACTGAGTTCACATCAAACGTCCCCTTGGCATTACCGTCTGCACTGTGTAGAAGCACTGTACACTTTAGAAAATTCTTCATTACTTGAGTGTCTCATTTGCTTCTCCACACGCACAGCTGTAATAGTTTTGCACCACAGCAGACACAGTATTTTATGGACTTTTACACAGCAGCATTACTACCAACATCTACTTATGTTTAGCAATAGATAGCATTTTGCACGTTAGAACCATCACTGAGCTAAGCCCTTAGAATGTAGCCTGAAACCAGAATGTTGTCTCACAACATTTGCATCAATTCACCTTCAAGAAATGCTTGCTGCCACTCCCGAGCTACCAAGCATTCCCAGGTGACCATGAGAGAGCAGGAGCTGTGGAGACCAGAAAGTCAGTGTTCCTCTGCTAACTCTAGGTAGTTGCTCAAAGTGTCTGGGCCTCCACCTTCTCATCAGAAAAGTAAGACAAGCCAGGCATAGTGGTTCACAATGAAAATGCCATCACCTGAGAGGCTGTAGCAGGATGGCTGGGAGTTCCAGGCCAGTCCAGACTACATACATAGTGAGTTCCTGTCCAGCCTGAGCTACAGAACAAGACTCTGTCTAGAAAACAAATATAAATTAAGTAAAATGGAAATTGAGGAAAGTTGAAATGATATTTTTCTATCTCTAAACGCCCCACAATGACAGACAGACAATGCTGTAATGTGCTTTCTTTCTATGTAGAGGAATGCACCTACACACAGCATAGACTTCACTGACACCAATGCTTGGGCCTGTAGCTTCAGAGTCGCTCAGAAATATGCCAGGCATTGACCTGCACATCTCTAATTCCATAGGGCCTTGATCTCAAGATTGTCCTGCCCAAAGCCTTCCAGGTGGTAGAAGGAAGGGAGAGAGGGAGAGGGATCCTAGGGAGGAGGGAGGGAGGAAGGGAAGGAAAAGAGGGGGAGGGAGAGAGAGAGGGAGAGGGGATCCTAGGGAGGAGGGAGGGAGGAAGGGAGGGAAAAGAGGGGGAGGGAGAGAGAGAGGGAGAGGGGATCCTAGGGAGGAGGGAGGGAGGAAGGGAGGGAAAAGAGGGGGAGGGAGAGAGAGAGGGAGAGGGGATCCTAGGGAGGAGGGAGGGAGGAAGGGAGAGAAGAGGGAGGGAGGGAAGGAAGGAAGGAGGGAAAGGGGGAGGGAGGAGGGAGAGAGAGAAGGGGGGAGAGAGGATCCTAGTAAGGATGGAGGGAAGGAGAGGGGAGGGAAGAAAAGGAGGGAAGGAGAGCATTTCAGAGACAGAAAACATCTGGTGGAAGCTTACCAGTCATCTAATATTTGCAGAGAGTCCATGTTCCTATCAGCTCAAAGTCTAAGATGACACTAGATTCCACACTGCCTCTCCCCAAAGTTTACTTTAGCTCTCTTTCCTATGTGAAAAAAAAAAAAGAAAAATCCCATTTTTAAAGAAATGAGAATCATGTACAAACATTCTCTCAGCAGTAAACAGGACACTGAGTGAAGACTAAGACATACCCAGATGTTTCCAACAAATCTAACCAACACTTTATTTTTTGAAAATCTGGCTAGACTGAGAAATATAAGTGTTTTTTCATGAAACAAATTATTATTTGGTAGTAATTTCTCAGGAGAAAGATTCCTGTTTACTTCAAATGATGGAGGAACTCATGTCTTCAAATAGACAGCAATCTGTACACATGTACAGTCAACAAAAGTGAATAAAATAGGTAGATATAAATTAGGCTTTCTACTGAGCAAAATCTGGGGGTTTTTTTTATTATACAATGAAAATCTAAAAAGTAACAAAAAGTGATTTTTGTGTCCTTTTAAAAAAAAATTAAACCAATGTGCCTATGATTTGCTTTATCTCTAAGACACTCCCATTTACCGACAATTTTATACTTCCTTTCCTCGGCTCTATGTCCTTTTTAACATAACAGTTTAACTCAGTAGCAGTTGGAGTTTAATGACTCCCCTATGAGATTTTCTAACAGTAAATGAGTTTGTTTTATTCACATGTATGTGTAAGTAGGCTTCTTCGAGGTACCAAAATTCATTTTGAATCACTGAAGAAAATTTACAGCCTAACACAAAAACAGAAACAGTAAAGATCCGATCATGTAACCTTCAAAAGAGATTGCTTTCTCAAAAGCCACCCTGTTCACTGAACATATTACTAGCAGAAACCACACATTCTTAACTAAATGCTAAGCGTATGAGGAGAGAAACACGCAGAGCCACGATGGAGAGGCAAGCCACCAGCCACGACAGAATGACCATCTTAAAAATCAACAAGGACACACATACCAGAGTAAGAACTTCCGATGCTTGATTAACTGCAGTAATTCTCTCCCATTAAAGGCCATGGCTCACGGGCATCCTGACGTTTCCGAAGGAGGAGCATCAAAGCCTAGCATTTTCCAAAGGAATGAAATTTAACACAAAAGGAAAAGAAAAGAGAGAGCGAGCCTTTTCGATCCAAGAGTGTACTCATAACACAGCTATTCGGCAAAGAGTTACCAGGCCGGGGCCTCCAGATGTGGCTCTAAGTAGAACACTTGCCTAGCATCAAAGAGACAGTCAGTCCAACCCCTAGCAAGAAAAACAAACCAACAAAACTGCAAGACGGGGCAAAAATAGAAATGATTGCTAAACACGCGTCTGCAATTCCATCTTCCATTATCGTTGAAGTTTTGTGTGTGTGCATGTACACACCCACGTGGTGTGCATACTGCTCATGCAGTGTCTGTACATGCGAGTACACCAGTGGAAGAGGCCAGAGGTCAACAGTGAGTACGTGCCACAATTGCTCTCCACATTATTCTTTGAAACAGGGTCTATAACTGAACCTGCAGCTCAACGACTCTGCTGGGCTGTCTGTTCAATGGCTCCAGGGCTCACCTGTCTCTGCCTTCCCTGTGCACACTTTTGTAGACTCCAAATTCACATCCTCGTGCCTGTTCTTTGTTGGCTGACTACAAGAAAGCGCACCTACTGGGCAATAGATTTCTTCACTGGGTCAACACCAGCTGCCATGGGATGGAGCATCACACTAAATGCAAAGCACTCCTCAACCATCAGGTGCTGAGGAGCCGTAAACAAGCATCTCAAGTCCACACAAAAACATGTAAATACTTCCAAAATTCCTTCTTTTCTGCACTTTCCTCATTAATCAAAAGGCATGCGCAGGGCTAGGGATGTGGCTCAGTGGTGGAGCCTTGCCTCCTTGTCCCTGCATTTAATTCTCCCAAAGGCGAAGATAAACTAGTATATAGCCCTATACAAAATCACTCCCTGTTATTTTATCCTTGAAAGTGGGTGCAATGAAACATACTTCAACCAATCTGAAATACATCCAGCTCTGAAAGTGAACTTAAGAGTCTTGTCATTATAAAATCATTTTTGGTCAATAAGGAAAATAGAAATATTCAAGTAAAAGCCAATAAATTATCTGACTAAAATTTTTACTCATCTTAATTCTCAGACATAATCCCCATGTATCTTAATGCCTTAACTTCACCAGCCCCCAGCAAAAAGGAAAGAAAATATGAGCCAACATAATATTAAAATTTGAGCAGTATTTTTCTCTCCCAAAAGCAACTACCAAAGAAAGAAATGGTCAACTGCTTTTAAAACTTAACTCCTTCCTTCTCACACAGAATATTCTGGTTGTACTTAAAGGTGCCTTGCTTCTAATTTAGTAAGCTTCATCAAAATGAATTTTTTAAAAAATAGCTACACACATACATACCAGTCCCCCAGAAAGAACAAAAATTTAGAAAGAAATCCTCGGAAATCCTGCCCTTTCCTTAACTCACTTCTCCAAAGACACTTTGATTGGCTGCTACCTATATGACCTTGCTGTACCTTCCTTAAAAAGTCTTTTGTTGCTGTTTTAAACAAGTGAAGCATCTTAAGTGAAGTTAGGTGTGGGGTTTTTATTTCGTTTGTTTACAACACTATCTCAATGTGTAGCCCCAGCTGGCTGGGAACAGGGTGCCCTTGAACCCTCAGAGATCCCCTGCCTGGGGCACCAGGATTAAAGGCAGGTGCCATCACACTTAGCCTAAGTTATTTACTTTAAAGGGTGGTCTTTCTTTGTTAAAATACATAATGCTACTTGATTTTTTTCATCGTTGCATAGTATTCCACTCTTGACCAAACCCTATCTGACAGAAATCAAGGCTGAGTCCAGCTTTTCACTACTGCAAACTACATTCAATGAGTATTCCCATACAGAACACTTTGATGCACCAAAGTCATTATCACGTATAGGATATGTTCAAGATGACACAAAAAGACTTCACCAGGCAGCAGCTTGAGCAGTAGGCTGCCCCCCCCCCCGCCCTCCCTCACCAGCTCTGGGCAGCATCTCTCTGCTTCCCCTTTTGGTCTTCAGTGTCATGGGAGAGGAAAACTGCTTCTCATTTGTACTTGTGTGAGAAACGAGACAACTGTGCTTATTAACCACTTGATCTCTTTGTCTCTGAACTCCAATGCCTACACTTCCTACTGGGCTACCTGTCTTTCTTTTAGAAAATTTCTGCCTAGTTTTGGTCAAACAACGCCATAAATATTTGCTCCAGTTAAAGAGGTTTTACTTGGTTTATGGCATTTTCATCCCAACAGAAATTTTTAGATTTTTTTTCCAATTAAATATATCCGTCTTTGCCTTTGATTTTAGGTCATAATCAGGAGATTCAGACAAAAACCTGGAGTTGCTTTTGCAGTTATCTCTGCTATCATGCTAACCTGAGATCAAGACTACACACCAACAGACAGCCTTCCTGCATCTTAACAAAAATAAGTAAATACATTTCTTTCCTACAGATGACAAGCAATTATCAAATGCAATCGTTTACATTTAATAACTATCACTTTCCAGTACTAGAGGTTTGGTGTATGGCTTCGTCTCTGATAAGCCCGGTTTCCTATCCTCAATCTTTGGACAAGCTTCAACAGTAACAAAGTCCCAACAACTAGGTTTTAGTGAGGTTAGCACAGTATTTTGTTCTTTTCCATCTTGGGGTGTTTGTTTTGTTTCGTTTCGTTGTCGTTTTTTATTATTTTTTCGGAGGAGGGGTATTCTACCGCAAATCACAATTGTAAGCTTCTTAAGTATACTGATTCAAACCACCACTTAGCGCTAAATGAGATAAAAGTCCTCACCAAGGGTGGACAAAACCTGGTTCTAAGTTTTCTTCCTCCTGGTGCCAGCTGCTGGGCATCTATCTATCAGCCTTCCATCTCTACGCTGACTGGCACAAGCAGGAAAACTTGGATGTTAAAGAAACTGGCAGAATTCGGGGGGGGGGGGGACTGTCCACAATTTGCACAGCGTTTGTCCAGCATGTCTGTGTTTCCAAAGGTCCCAGAGCCTGGCAGCTTCACAAGCACGGGGCCGATCCCACCCAGGCCACCTTCCCCTCTGGGGGCTACTCGGAAAGTTACGATTTTATTTCACGACTGACCATTCACCCCGGCCCCTCCCACTGATGAAAGCGGGCGAAGCCCACGCTGTGTGTCTGTCTCCAGAAGATTGCATCTTTTATTTATCGCCCCTTGGCTTTATTTTCACAGTGAATTCCAGGCTTAAATGCAATCAGCCAAGAGCCCCTCCCTGTGAGCTCTCCTGTCATCCCTCATTGCCTGGGAGCAGAGTCGGGCACCGCGAGGGGAGGGGAGGGCAGGGCAGGGCAGGGGAGGAAAGGGGGTGGGGGGGCACGACTCAATGCTGCCAGCCAAGCCATAAAAATTCGCAGGCTCCAGTTAGTTATACTCAGGAACCATAGATGTGCTTCCATCGGTTTCGAACCGGCAGGGGGAGAGGGGAGAAGAAAAAAAAAAAAGATGTAACTTGAAAGAATGTTAATTAGACGTTGAAGAAGAGGAGGGGGGTAGCCTCAAAGCCAACCCCCTCCAGACCGGGGAGCGGGCGCTGACAGAGAAGAGGCGACGCTGAGGGGCTGCCTCGGAAATAAATGACCGTGCAGAAAATCACGTTTCCCGATTACAGTAGAATCTAAATTGACCCGACAGGATCAATACGGACCCGTGTCGGGCCCCTCTCCAGACCCCGGCCCGCTCCCGACGAGGACCACGGGAGGGTCGGCTGGAGGACAGAGACTCGGGCCCGGGACCGTGTGGTCCTCCTACCGGGGTCCGGCCTCGGGGTCCGGCCCGCGGGATGGGCAGGACGCCCGCCTCCGCGACCGTGAGGGAGAAGCTCGGGACCGGGAGCTGCTGGCAGCATTGTTCGCTCCGGCCCGGGTCAGACATCCCCCCGGCTGCGACCGCGGACGACGTCTCCACAGGAGACGAGGACGGGCCGCAGAGGCAGGGACGGAGAGAACTCCGGGTCTGTCAGGCGCCGGGCTGCGGGCTCCGGACCCCAGTCCGCCCTGGCCTTTGTCAACGTCTCCCCACTTCGCCGGCCCCGAGAACACCGACCGAGAGGCTCTATTGTCTGCGTTCCCCTCCGAGGAGGGTGACGGAGAGCCGAGAGGGGCGCGGGCCAGCCGGGGCGGAGAACAAAGTGCGGGTCGGGCGGCGGGCCCTCGGTGCGGACGCGGCCGCGGGCCCGGGCGTCGGGCGGCGCTGCCCGGCTCCCTCAGGCCGAAGCCGCCTCACGGGACGGGGGCGCGCGAGCGGCGCCCCTCAGCGGCCCGACCCGCGGTCGCTCCCGGAGGGGGAGGCTCGGGAACGCCTCAGGGAGCCGGGGGGCGCGGGGCCGTCGGAGCCCCGGGCCGAGCCGAAGAAAGGACGCGGGCCGAGCGGCATTGTCTGCGGCCCGCGCCCCCTCCCCCGCGCCGCACGCCCCGGCCCGAGCCCCGCGGCCGCCCGCGCCTTTGTCCGCGCCCGCCCCGCACACCCGGCGCGCAGCCCGCGGGACGGGGCGACCCGGACGCCGAGGGGCGCGTCCTGCTGATTCATTTCCCACCCGCGCCGGCCAGTCCGGGGAGACGGGGGCGGGGACCGGCGGGAGGAAATGGGCGCTCCGCTCCTGGGAGCCGTCCGAGCCGCCCGCGGCACCGCGCGCCCGGCCCCGGGCGGCCGAGGGGGCCCTCCCCGCCCCCCACCCGGGGGACACAAGGACGGACCGGACACCGACGTCCCGCGCGGCCGCCCCGTGACTCACCGACTTGCAGGACGTTGTCTACGCAGCCACTCTCCAGCAGCGCGATGCCCCGGCGGAAGGGCAGCCGAGTCTCGTCGCCGCCGTCCGCAGCGCCCGCCGCCCCCACCGACGGGGTCCCGGTGCCCGCGGCGGCGGCGGCTGCTGCGGCGGCGGCGGCCGCGGCTGAGGTGGCGGCCGGCGAGGATGAGGAGCCGCCGCCACCGCCGCCGCCGCCGCCCGCGCCGCCGCCCGTGCCGCCGGGGCCGCCGCTGTCGTCGCCGGGGCCGCCCGCGGAGCTGCCGCCGGTGTTGAAGGACGAGTACATGCAGATCTCCCGCTCGCTGCGGGGAAAGGACCAGTAGACGATGCGGCGCTGCACCGGCTCCGGGATGCGCTCGAAGCGCTCCTCCACGCGCTGGAACGGCCACTTCTCCGCCACCCTGCGCGCCGCGATGTCCAGCAGCGACTCGGGGCTCTGGGTCTTGCCCGGCGGCAGCAGCCCCAGCGCCGCGCCGCCCCCGCACGCCGCCGCCGCCGCGCCGCCCGCCCGCGGGCCGGGCCGACAGGCAGAGCCGTAGCCGCCGCCCGCGCCGCCGCCGCCGCTGCTGCCTCCGCCGCCGCCGCCGCCGCCGCCGCCCGGCCGGCAGCAGAGCCGTTTCGCGGGAGGAGGCTGCTGTCCGCGCTCCGCCATGACCGCGCCGCTTCTAACCCGACAGCGGAAGTGCCGGGACCCTATAAACGGCACAAGGAAGCGCGACACGCACACGCCGTGGCGACGCCACGCTGCCATCTAGGGCCCGCCGCTCCTTGTAGGGGCACGGGAGGCGTGGCCTGGGTCGTGACGTCGTCGCCGAGGCGGCGCGCCGATAGGGGGAACCCGGGGCCGGGGGCGGGGCCTATGCAAATCACTGGGCTGAAACATAAATAGAGCGCTCCGCGGACACGGGGGCGGCGGGGGCGCTCGGGTTGGGTGCCGGGTGGGCTGTGAGAATGTCAGGCTGCTGTGACGCGGGGGGCGGGGCTCAGGCGGGGTTCCCGCGGGAGGGGGCGGGCCGAGCGGGGGCCGGGGGTGTCCGCGCCCCTGTCTCCTCAACTCGGCCCTGCAGCGCCCTGTCCGCTTTTGATGTCCGCCGAGCGAGGACGCGCCTCGTGGGTCGCCCCGGGGCGGGGAGGGGGAAGGTCCGGGCTCAATGGGGGCGGGGCCGGCGGCTCGCTGCCCCACCCCCCGTCGGCCGGCCCCGCGGGGAAAAGCCTCTGGGCGGAGGAGGCGCTTTCAAAACAAAGAAATGCTGCGTGAAGCCTGGGGGACGCGGCCGAGAGGAAGGCGGGGGAGGCGCGGCCCGGGCCGCCCGCTTCCCTTCCGACCCGGCGGGGCGAACTTCCCCCGCCCTCGGCCGGGGACGGAGACGCGGAGGAGGGCTGAGCATGGCCACTGTTTGCCACTTCACTTTCCGCCGACCCGGGTGGGGAAGGGGCGCGGCCGCCGCGCCGAGCTGCAGCGCGCCGAGCCCTCAGCCCCGGGTTCGCTCCGGCCCGGAGACGGGGAGCCGACCGACCGAGCGAGCGAGCGCCTGGCCTCGCGGAGCGCTCGGAAGCCTCCCCCCTTCCCCCTCGGGCGGGTGCAGCCCTGAGCCCCGCCGGGCAGCCGCGCTCCGGTGCAGACCCCGGGGTCCCGCCGCTTGGGTCGGAGCGCACACGCGGGCAGTGGGTCGTGCAAACTCTCGATCGCTCACGGCCTCCTGGCGGCGGACCGCGGGCGCGGCGCTCCGGAGTCTATAGCAGTGCTGCGACCCGCAGTCCGGGCGCTCGGGACGGGCGGCGCTCCCTGCAGCACCGGCGGCGCCTGCGGGCGACTCCTCCCGCGGCGGGGCGAGCTGGCAGCGCCGGGCGGAGGCGGAGGAGCGAGTCCCCGACTGAACCGGGAAGCCTGCGGACATTGTTCTCCGCACTCTGCAGAGCTGGGTTAGATCTCGGCCGAGCCGCAGGCTCCGACTGCGTTAGACACCCTGACTTCTTGCTCCACCTTCTGTTTTCACTGTAAACAGAGTTAGAGATGCTGCCCTATTGTTGGAGATGAGCCTGGCTCTTCTGACACTTCCCGCAGCTCTTGAGGTTATTGGCTACTCCCCACCGCCTGCCTGCTCTGAATTTAAAGCGACTGAGTGCGTCGGCATTGTAAAGAAAATTGCCCACTCAAAAAGCCAAGGCCGCCCGAGACATTGGACGTCATCCATGTCGGGCATCAGGAGCCCCAGGCTAGAGGTCCCTGCAGACAGGGACGCTGGCAGACTCTTCGTAGCTGCTTGTTAGGAAAATTTCGGTGACATGTTTTTGTATAACCATCCAGTATTTTTCTAGGCACCTCCTCCTCCGTGCCTAGGAAAAAGCCTGGGCAAAAAAACTGGAAGATTTTTGTGGGCAAGTGGAAGAGGAAGTCTTTCTTCGGTTGTTTAATATCTAGATTTTTAAAAAAAAAATAATGCTTAAGAGACTTTAAAGCTTAGGTGAGTGGGGCAGAAAGCAGGGTGAGCTCTGGTCTGCCCTCAAAAAAAGTCATGACAGTGCAGTCTATAGCTCGCAGAGCGTTTTCACACGTGTACACAGACCGCTGAATTGGAAAGTTAAAGATGACAAAACTGCTACCCTCAGAATAAATGAGTCATTCGGGGTCAGATGTGCTGTTAGTGGAAGGGATTAATTTCCATTACAGGAAAATTGACAACTTTAGAGGGGGTTAACATTTAAAGAATTTGATAGTGTAATGAACTAAAGAGACCGGATCTAAGGCACAGACCTTCCCCGGAGGGATCCAGTCATTTTCTGTTTAGTTTCTGCTTGAGAGTGGACGCTCCGCCCTCCAGCCTGGGTGCTCTAGGGCTGAACTATATCCCTAGCCCTGGGGCAATCCAGCTTCGTTTTTTTTTTTTTTTTTTTTTTTTTTTCCTAATTCAAAGAGAAGCCCAAGGCCACTGACCCAATCTAACCCAACTTGATCTCCCAGGAGTCTCAGATACTCTGCCCGCTCTTCTTTTGAACGGTTGGTTGGTTCCCCCTCATTCTTTCGTTTCTCCGGCACCATGCTGCCTTGTATGTCTTCTAGTCATCTCTGCCTCATGTTTAGTCTCTCCTCCTCCAAACCCCGATGTACACCCATCCTACAGCTCTTGGGGAGTCGACACTGTTCAAACCCCAAAACCTCAGCTCCTCTCTGCTCAGCTCACTGCAGTCAGTATCAGAATGCCCATGTCTAGGTTCTCTCTCCACTGCTCTCCCCTCTCTGAGCAGTAACCTACCCAGAGGCCTCCTGGAGCCCTCTTCAGCAGCCTCTTTCATGCAACTCCCCCAGTTTCACTTGCAGTATTGACTATCCCAGCCCTTCTCGCTGCTCAGTTTTCCTTCCTTGTCACTCTGCCTGCTTGCTGGCTGGCATGTCTGCGTATGTAGCCTCTCCTCCTCCAAGTCCTCCTCCACCCAGCTGCTGTGCTTCCCAAAGTACATTTCTGTTGGTGTCACCCTCCCGCTCAAGTCCTCTCAAATGGCTCTATGCTGCCTACTGGGAAAAGCCCAGACTCTGATGTGTCTTATAACCAAACCCAACTTTCCAGCCTTGTCTCCTACTAAAAGCCCGCAGAAACTTTTCCCAGTTCTGCAACAGGAATGCTGTTATGTCCCAACAGGACCTGCCTGCTGCACACATTTGCTCAAGGCATTTCTGAGGCCCGAAATCCCTCTCTTCTCTTGGAATTTGTTAAATTCCTACCCGACCTTCAAGGACTTGCTTAAATGCCACTTCCTCTGGAAAAACCCACCTTGGTGTGTGACCTCTCTCTGAGCACCCTTAACAGTCTGAACCTGTCTGGTGACATTTATACCATTATGCCAAACATTATGCTTTTCTGAGCTACTGTCTTTCTTGCCAGGCTAGACATTCTCTGACGGGTTGGGATTATGTCTCCTCCTCAAGAGCCTCTGCGTGCTCCCCCCCCCAACACACACTGCACCAAGGCTTCTTGCCATAGTTAGCTATGCCCATGAGCCCAGTGATGGCATGCTGTCTTCCCCCATGAGCCCAGTGATAGCATGCTGTCTTCCCCCATAAGCCCAGTGGTGACATGCTGTCTTGTGCTGGTGCTGCACTGCTTCTCAGTTTTGAGAGTTTATGGTTGTTATTTTGCTATTTGTATAAACCATTACCAAATTACAAACTTTCCCTTTCCTAGCAGGCCTCTACCCCTGGGACCAGATCAGGGTTAGAGCCATCTCTGGTGTTTACCATTAGGCAACAGTAGGAAAGCAGAGTCCCAGGAGGCTACAGCTTTCTGTCAGCTCATTACGTCACAGGTCACAGCACCCCACATCAGCCAGCATGGTCAGGAGCTGGGCTCCCCGGACGAATAAGAAAGTCGCTCTCCCAGGAGCTAAACTGATGAACTCCAGGAAGAAAGAAACTTCACCCACTCCCAGGCACCATGACCAGCGCCTGGTCCACGTGATTGGATACATGGATGGACAGCTAGCCAGCAGGCAGGAAGACCTAGGGCTTAAAGACAGGAAGTAGAAACCCTAGCCTGAGATCTACCAAGCCTCCCCTCGATTCTTAAAAATTGAAATTTACATATATACATATATATGTGTATATACGTATGTATTATATATGCCTATCACACAGGAAGCAGAGGCAGGAGGATGAGCCATGCAAAGCCTGTCTGGGCTATTCAGCATGAATTTCTCTCAATGAAACTGAAGTTTTCTAATTGAATACAGTATCAGTTTATCAAATCCCCAGAACACTAATTTTTGATGCAGTCCATAATGCACAGGCCTTTGGACAGAGTGATCAGGAGTTAATCACATGACAGGCTCCCCACATGAGTTCCAAAAGTTACCCTTTAATAGTAAGAACTTCTCCCAGTCCTGATGCTTAGGATTACAGGGGGAAAAAACCACACCGCCTCATCGCTACTAGTCATCTCAGCTAATTAAAACAATGATTTGCCATTAGTCGGAAGATCCCGGGACATGGAAATTGGATTAGATCTAAGGAACTTCAAATCACTCGAAGACAGACACGAAGCTATGCCCATTTCCATGCGTCTGCTCATACTGGGATATATTTTTTATACTATGCCCAAAGCCGGTAATGTTCCATGGGATATAATTCATTGTGTAGAAGGGACTAAAAGCCTTAATTGCATGGCTAACCAAGCATTAATCTCCACTCCGACGGAATGACAGATAATTCCATGTTGTGCGGATGAAAGGGATGGAAGAATAGGGTCTTAGAGCTGTCATTTCCTCAATGGAAAATGCCAGTAACAGGGAGAAGCGCCAAAAGAGTCCTCTGGGCTACTCATTTCTAACAACAACAAACAAAAACAAACAAACAAACAAAAAACTCTTGGGCAAACGACGTGGGCTCGGAGCGATGGAGAAAGAGCCAGTTTAGAACAGTTGCTCCATCTACGAAGAGGGGGAACGTCTGGGAAGTTTTTTGATTCTTGTTTTCCCTTTGTTAAAACCTGGAGAATGAGGCCACTAATACCTTACTATGTTTTAGGGAGTGATTACAGACGCAGGGCTGGGACAGTTACGGACACTCAATGCCCCAGCAACTCTACATCAGAAACAATTACGGAAACTGAGACATGGCCCCAGTTTGCCAAAGATTATTTTTCCAAATCAAGCAGAGATTCAAATTCGAGTCCAGTGCCAGGGTTCGTCCCATTATCTGGCATTTCTCAAACCTACCCAGTTCACAAGAACACTCCCCACCCCCCAGCACTTGCTAGGAATACAGGTTTCTTCAGCTCTCCTCTAAAGTTTCAGAGGCTTTTAGCTCTTTAGCCCATGCCATGAATTCCTCAGAGTAGGAAAAGTCTGGAAATACACACCACACCACCTTGCAACTTACTAACATCTGTCATTTCATCCCTTAATGTGGTTCCTTCTCAAATCTTTCATGAGAACAGCGTCCTAAGGGCGATCTGTTAAAACGGGGAACTTTGGTTCCAGTCTGGAATGCTGAAAGATTATCTCAGCTTTACCAAATTTAACCAAATCTCAGATTAACCAAAGACTTAGATCAGCAATTTGCTTACAAGTTTACTTCATGTTTTGAAATTTTGACAATAAACTCTATCAACCCTCCAGAGGTGTTGCGTTAGCTTTCTTTAGTGGAGAATCCACTCTCAATGATTGTTAAATTGAAAAACCTCGTGTGAATATACTGGGCATATGCAATCTTAGTCTTGTGAAAGTGGGCCAGACTGTTATCATACTCTTCCTTCTAAACCAAAATGTGCTGGTGGAGCTCTTCTGTAGAGAAACATCCCAGAACTGAAATGTTTGTAAGACCTCACAGCAGGCTTAATGCCTAAGGATAACCAAAAGTGAGATGCCACACACAGGAAGGTAAGCAGGAAGCTTACTTTTCATTAAGTGTTTTGTTAAAATCATCATCAGTTTTAACACCAGTTAAGTGGATAAAGATACATACTTCACCCAAGTGGTAGTGGTTCATGTCTTTAATCCCAGCACTCAGGAGGCAGAAGCAGGAGGATCTCTGTGAGTTCCGAGGCCAGCCTGATCTACAGAGTGAGTTCCAGGACAGCCAGAGTTACAACAGAAATCCTGTCTCAAAAAAATAAAATGAAGAAAGACTGAAAAATGCAAGGAAGGAAGAAAGGAAGAAAAGTTCTTATCTGTGTCGACTAGGGAAAACGGAGCAGAATCACAATGTAGAGAATTAATGACCCCAATTTCTGTCAATATACTCCTTTTCATCTCTGATATGTGATATAACGCAAGTAAAATATTAGGACATTTTAAGTACTACAGTATGGAGCAAAAAGAGGCTCTCACATGTTACAAAGAATGTATTTGCAGAAAATGTTATTCCATGTGGCTGGGGGGATGGCTCAGCAGTTAAGAGCACTGACTTGCTGCTCTTCCAGGAGACCTGGGTCCGATTCCCAGCACCCACCTAATGGCAAACAACTGTAACTCCAGGAGATCTAATGCCTTCCTCTGACCTCCAGAGTCACTGCAAGCAGGTGGTACACAGTCATCTACGCAGGCAAGACACAAATGCACAAAAAAATAGTAACAAAAAGTATTTTTTAAAAATGTCATCCCAAAAATCATCTTGTGCCAGGAGTGTTGGCACACACCTTTAATTTCAGCCCTGAGGCAAAGGCAAATTAATGTGAGTTCAAGATCAGCCTGGTGACACAAGTTCCAGGCCAGCATGGGCTACATAGTGAGACCCGGTCTCTAAAGAAAAGAAAAGAAAATGAATAGAACATGTTAGTGCACACCTTTAATCCCAGCACTCAGGAGACAGAGATGAATCTTGGTGTATCTCTGTGAGTTCAAGGCCAGCCTGATCTACACAATGAATTCCAGGATAGCCAGGGCTACATAGACTCTGTCTCAATATTACTACTATTACTACTACTACTACTAATAATAATAATAATAATAATAATAATATAAATAAATAAATCAAAAGTCATTTTGTAAGATATAACACAAGTGTTTTCAAAATGATCAAACAATATTTTGTTAGTTTCCATTCATATCTGTAGGATATAAAGACATAGAATTTAGACAACCAGGTATCTCTTGGGGGTATCTTATGACTAGATAAAAGGATATCTCCATTTAAGACACATAAAGCTCAAAGTTTAAATTGTCTAAGCCAAATTTAAAAATTTATTAAGGGCGTGTTATCACTAGGAGTTTTTGTTTTTTTTGTTTTTTTGTTTTTTGTTTTTTGGTATTTGGGAAGTCACTTCCTGTCAGGAATAGCACCATGACAATTCAGACATGAAAAGTAACACCTCTAGTGACGCTGTTCAAACCCAGAATGAGGTCACTTGTAAAGATGGAAGTTTCAGTAAAACTTGAATTTTTTTCAGTATGACTCTGTATTCACCAGCATCTCTAGACCACAGAGAGCTTCCAGAGAGCCATCCCGAGCAGACACACTTCCCAGAATGAAAGATCTGCTTTAGCACTGAAATCTTAGCAAGTTTAACTCTACAGATTAGAAATCTTCCTAAACAATGACACACCTCCCTGACATTGTCAGCCTTTTTAGAAGAACTTATAAATACAATAAAATCACTTGAGACCTATTAAAGTATTTTTACTTTAATTCTCCCTCTCCCTATTTCTCTTTTTTATAGCTGGGTGGTGGTGGTGATACACTTGTTTAATCCCAGCACTTGAGAGGCAGAGGCAGGAGGATCTCTGTGAGTTCAAGGTCAGCCTGGTCTACAGAGTGAGTTCCAGAAATGCCAGAGTTACAATAGAGAAACCCTGTCTCAAAAAAAAAAAAAAAAGATTTTATTCTATGTATATGACAAAACTTGTCCTGGGGAGACACAACACACAAGTCAATATACCCCAGATAGGGATTCCATGAAAGACCGAAGTATAGATACCACCAAACTCCAACTCAGTGAACCAATGAGTTTTATTAGGATCACTTACAGGAATATGGGGGAAAGGTTACTTACAGAAGCAGAAATGACTCAAAGACAACTACATCACCAAAGCCCACACCAGCACAGGTAACAGCTCACAAAATCTGGGAACCTGGAACATACTGCACAGCCTGCAGGCAGCTCAACAGGTTGAAGAGTGTCCTTTCCAAGTGATTCTGTTGGTCTAAACTTCTTCCAGGCAGTTTGGTTGGTTTCTGCTTGTTTAGGCAGCCCGTCTGCTCTCAGAATCTTCTTTGCAGCTTGGCTTAGCTTTATCTGAGAGGGACTCTAAGCTTTTATTGTTTATTCTATCAGGGAGGGGCTTAGTGAATCTGATCAGTTTCAGGAACTTCCTAAGGCTATTTTGCCTTGTTTACCTCCCTGTAAGATTGAATGTTTCAATCTCAGAGAAAACTGTTACAGAATAGTATGCATGTATGTAAGTGCATCAGATGCCTGTCTAGTATCCAAGGAGGTTGGAAGACAGTTGGATCCCCTAGAACTGAAGTTATCGACAGTTTATTGCAACCATATGGGTGCTGGGACCCCAGCCCAGGTCCTTTGCAAGATTAACAAGTGCTCTTTACCTCTGAGCCATCTCTCTAACCTCCAAATTTATGTCCTTTTGTAGTCTTGTTTTTTTCACTTTGCCTTTACAGTTCCCTATCTTAATTATTTACCCTATAACAACTCACAACAACCCTTCCCTTCCTGAATTACCTCTCCCACTCTGCTGTGGCCCAAGAAATCACAAGGGCTGCATGGTAGAATTCTGCATAAAGTAAAAATCAAGTTCCCTTGGTTGCATTTATTTTGACTTCTTGCAGACTTCCTGGATCTCACCTGGTTCTCCGATAGAAGGAAGGTTATTAAATGGCCAAACCATGGCTTCTGAGGAGTCAATGTATGAAAATCATGATGGCACTAAGGTGCCTACCAGGTTATCACGCATAAAATAGTATATAGAGAACAAGGTTTGATTTTTTAATGTATTTCCTAAAATTATAACAGTAGAATCTGATGGTTCTCTTCTGAAATCTATAGTAACGTTCTGACAGGTTTTCAGGTGGTCCAGAAACTACCATGGCTAGCTCAAACACGAGAACAGTTTGCTATGCATTTCTGTGTCAGCCTGATCTCCCCAGACCATTCCAGGGCTAGAGACCAAATCCCTCACTAACCCCAACTCTGCAAGACTCTCAGCTGAGCACCAGGCATGACCTGGCCTTACCCACCTCCCTAACTGGCCTTGCCCCAAGTTAATTCCCTCTACACTCTGGGCCTCTGCCAAGGCAGGCTGCTCAGGCCTGCTTTCGGTTCCTCGAACACTCATTTCCTTCAGGGGCCCATTGCCCGAAAGTTCCCACCGCCTGGATGTTCTCCTTCCCCAGACCCTGAAGCTATGACTGTTTTGCTAGACTCAGCCCAATCCCACTTCCTCAGGAGAGCCTGGTTGCCCGGCTAAGTCACACATTCCGGTAGCTACATGTACCAGAAGTCTTTGCCAGAGTAACAATTTTTCATTTATTTGTATAAAGGACAGATTATATGGAAAAATAGTAGGCGCTCAATAAATATTTGCTCCCCCTGAAGACAGGAGAAAGCAATGGCGGTCCAGCCTGGCTAACTCCTCCCGTTGCAGTTAACATCAAGGTGTGTGCCAAGAGAGCAATTTCCAAGACCTTACAGCCGCTCATCTGCTGCCAAGGCTCCTGGGTCATCTTTTTCTTCCCCTTTCAGGAAGAGAATAAAATCTACCCGATGAATGAGCGTTCAGCATCGTGGTGCAAAGCTATTACCGCCACATTCTGGAAATCATCACACCATTCCCAAGCAAAGAAATAAGAAGACAATCTTCCCAAACAAATGTCAGAAACTTTACCACACTGTCATACATGCTGCTTGTAGCATTTGTCTTTTGTTAATTTTTTTTTCCTGGATTTCGCGTCTCAAAGTGTCTCTCAAGTTTGGGCAATTTTAAGTCTTGTTACCATAGAGATAGGAAACAGTTTCTGAGCTGGGGTGAGAGGAGCTATCCACCCTATGAAGGTTCTAGAGTTTGCCACCTTTGACTTTGAGAGAATGATTTAGAGGCAGTGCTTCCATATCAGCAAACAGTTCTGTGCCTACTATGTGCTGGGCACTGTTCTGGCTTCCATATCAGCAAACAGTTCTGTGCCTACTATGCGCTGGGCAGGTGCAACAGAAGATCTTTTTTCTACCGTGCTATAGCGTACAATAGTAAGCTAGTCTTTATCTTATGTCATCAGAAAGTTCAAAAGTTCTCTGAAAAACAGATATTAAGATTCTAAAACTAACCAGTAGTTGGTTTCTGCATGGAAATTTAGCCTATAGGCCTCTCCCTCTGCATGTAACGAGTCCTTCTGTGGGGCACGCACCTAATGATTTGCTCTCCATCCCAAACCCTCCTCTCTAACTACTTTTTTTTGCCTGCTATTCTAACCTTGATAATATCCCTAAAAGAAGATGGCTCAGCAGTTAAGAGCACTTAACTGCTCTTGCAGAGCACCCATGTTCAGTTCCCAGAACCCACGTGGCATCTCACACGGAACTGCCTAGATTATAGTTCCACGGGATCTAATGTCCCTTTCTGACCTCTGTGGCCTCTTGTGTGTATTCTCAGTACACACACACATAAAATACTAAGGAATATTTTTAAAAGAATACCCACAAGAGACTTCTACCTAAAAAGTATATTTGAGCAGAGCCAAGTTCTCAGACTAAAGATAATTCCTAATTTACAACCCACCCACTAGAGATTTGATTCTTTTCACTTTTGTAAATCCCAATTGAAAAATATCAATATCCCTTGAAGGGCTGGGATTGGAAGTCATTATCAGTTTCTATTCCCGAGAGATTCCTTAAGCTGACATAATGCCAACCCTCTATGGAAAACTAACATCAGGGCAGACGCTGGAGGGTGGTGCTGGTGGGAAGATGACAATACAAACTAATACCGCCTTGGATTTCACACTCTTCAATTCCACAGTGCCCCTGAAGGTTTCCCCAACCCAGCGCACACACGTGCACACATGCACACATTCATTCTCCAACTCTGTTCTTTTGGTCTCTGACTGTCTCTGTAAGTGGCTGTGTGTGTGCTTTAGGCCTCTGTGTGTAAAATGTCTGCATTTGTATTCTCAAGTCTGTCTACCTAGGCTACCAATGTCCACCCTAGTAATCATAAAAAAAAAAAATCATTTAGATTGTGTGTTGGATTGTTTAGGTGTCCTCAGCCTCATTAGCAACTAATGAATGAACAATGAATTTCTTTTTGTTTTTTTTCAAGACAGGGTTTCTCTGTTGTAACTCTGGCTGTCCTGGAACTCACTCTGTAGACCAGGCTGGCCTCAAACTCACAGAGATCTGTCTGCCTCCGCCTTCCAAGTGCTGGGGTTAAAGGCGTGCACCACCACCACCTGGCTAACAGTGAATTTCTCAACCAAGGTTTCAACTATAAGTAGCTAGGCCATTTACGGGACTTCCGGAAGGTGTCACACAGACACAGATATCCTGCCTTTGAGGGAACAAGCGCTTGTCGGAGCATGTTTCTGAAAGGTGGGTTCCCTTTCTTCCTCTCTTTTCAGCACTCCACCCAGCTTGTGCTTGTTCTGCCTTTGGCTCCCTCAGTCATTATGCCTCACAGAGCAAGGTGAGCTAGTGAAGTCTGTGGCACCCTGAGAGGGGCTGCCCCACTATGCGGGTGAGGCCAGCAGTCAACTGCACACCATCTGGGCTCAGAGTAAAGCTGGGAAGCAATAGTTACATAGCCAGAAGGCTGGGACACATAGAGCCGGGTGTCCTGCCGCCCTCAGAAAGCCTGCCTCTCCCCTTGCCCTCAAGAACAACTTAGCGTCGGGAACAGATCATGACCGAGTGCATCACAATCTTACGAGAACTCTTTCTCCAACCACTGAGAACACCCTGGTGGATGTGCAGGTTTGGCTAGTGTGGGAGCAGAGCTGACACAAACCACTAACTCCTCCGGCTACACAAAGTGTTCTGTAGGTAGCACTAACCTTGTTTGCCCTTGGCAGGGCCCATTTCCAAGGACTTGTTTAGCTTTCTCAGGGGTTTACTCTTAACATTTGTCAATGACCACTGTCAGGTGTTGCTAGGTGTGCAGGAGAAAGGTTTCAGTTGATTGGCCAAGCAACTGTATACCTTAGCGAATCTGAACGCTGTGCCTGGGGGAAGGGGCTCTTACCAGGCTAGAACAATATCAGCAGAGGCAGACGCCTTCCGTGTGCTAATAAGGCATCTGGAGTTATGGTATGCAGGGTTACCTTGCTCTGCACAGCTCCAGCCATGGCCTAGTAGCTGCTCAAAATCTTACAGTACAAGTTCAGTTATTCCCACTGATTGGAGGCCCATCAAGATTTCAAAAGAGGGGAGTAGCTCCTGGGAGGAAGTAAAACTCCTTGTTCATTGTGTTTCACGGCGTTCCTTAGTAAAACTGCTGAATTGTAATTTAAAATATTCCACCCTTTCAAATAAATTAAGCGCAGTGTGGCTTAAAAAACAGGAAACGAGAGAGACACACTTGTACTGTCAACTAAACATTCGCAGACCTCGAGCCACAAAGCCACTCTGAAAGATCACACGGGTCTCATGACTCAGTTTAAGAACGGTTAAGAGGGTCACCACCAAGGGAACCCATTGTGCCTCTGATGGTGTGTCAAAGCCTGCGTGATAATTATGAAATTGATGAATGGCAATCAGCTTGAAAGGAAACTTGGATCTGGCCTGATCTCAAACTTGGATCTATACTGATCTCAGATAGTGGAAGATGCAGATAGATCAGGTGGGACTAGAAAGGATCGTAAGAGAGCCCTTGACTACCGTGATGGTTGAGCCCTCCTTCCCAGCATCCAGCTCTCATCACAGATGTTCCCACCAAACTCAGGTGCCCTGTCAGGACCAGAGCTATCTTGACTGAAAAGCAAGTCAAGCTTCTATCATACAGATTTCTCATCCAGTTATCAGCAGAATCACCAAGCTGTAGTGTTTTCATTGCTGGTTTGTATTCAGTTGTGAGAAAAGTTAGCGTCCTTATCAGGCTTCTCACTGGCTGGCAGACCCTGCCTTAGGATATGGGAGCAGGGCCGGAGGGCAGTGCGGGAGGCAGAGAGGCAGCAAGTAAAGGGGGTACACCTGACGTGTTTTCTGCTGTGTCCCACACTACTATCCACTGCCCTAGCCAGCCCAGTCTCTTCTGCCCCCAGCAGACCCCACAGTCAGACTGGCCAGCTTGGGCTTGGCTTCAGGCAGAAAGGAGTTTCCAGAGTTCTGCAGTATTGCTCCAGATACACTTAGGAGTAGCTCCCAAAGACAGGAAGGACTAAAGGGTTCCAGGGCCAGGCAGTTTACTCCCCAACACACACACACACACACACACACTGTAGAGTGTCCACAGGCAGAACATGGAGTGTGGTGGGCAGCAGAACTGCCTGAAGAGGTAAACAGACCTCAAAGCCGTGGGGCCCACTTGATGCCTATGTTGGAGCCAGCACATGCCTTGATTGGGCTTCAGTGGGATCTTCTACTCCCTTAACGGAAGCACTATTCATAACAGGAATTACTGTTCTGAAGGGGAAGAAACAGGCTGTTTAGTTATTCTCTGGTTGAGTGTGACGTTAATGCAGACATCTGTGCCACTGGCCACGTGCTGGTTTCAATGATAGCTGTCCTTCTGTAGTCTCGGGCATCTGAATACTTGGTCCCAGTTTGTGACACGGTTCGGGTAGGACTAAGAGATGTGGCCTGGCTGGAGGAAGTCTGCCAGTTGTGGCAGTTTGAGGTTCCAAAGGCCACACGCCACTCCCAGTTCCCTCTCTCTTCTTGTTCCTTGCAGTTTGAGATGTGGGCTCTCAGCTTGTCCTACTGCCATGTCTGCCTGTTGCCCCTCTTCCCTGATACAATGTGATGGCTCCTTCCCCTTTCGAACTGTCAGGTAAACAAACTGACCCTTGCTTGCCTCCATCTTGATATTTGATCTCAGTGATAGAAAAGTAACTAAGACAGGCCATGGCTTAGCGAGAACATATCCTTCTTGAATGGCGGTTAGGCATCGTTTGTTCTGTGTCATGTGACCAGCTCCCTTCACCTGTCACCTGTGCTTCCTTCCATCGTGTCTGTCTATTGATCACTTAGGACTGTTATTTCTATTCCAGATGTCCTGGCATCCGGTTTGGTATTTATTTTGGTTTTATTTTACTTCGGTTTGGTTGCTTTTGAGACAGGATCTGATGTAGCCAAGAACGACTTTGAACTTCAAATTCTCCTGCCTCCTCTTTCCAAGTGCTGGGATTAAGACTGCATGCCACCACACCAGGCTCCTGTTTGATATTTCTGACACAGAATGATCCTAACCGTACCTTTTTTCTTCAGAAACAGATCTAGGAAACTTACCACGCACCTCTCACTCCACTGGATACAGCTAAACCTAGACGGTGTGCTAGTAAAGTCACCATTACCTTCCATCCTCCCCCACCCTGGTGTTCACAGTCACGCAGAGGCTTCATGATAGCATTGGAGCTGCCCAGGGAGGGCTTTTTGAATTGGTCCTTTCTCCGCATTTCCCATCTCAAGATAATTTCCAATGAAATGATCCATTGATCTATTAAAAAAAATCTACTAGATCAAAGAAAAACAAAAAGTTGATTGCATATTTCACCAATTGCAAATTTCACCCTGTAACCAAACAGTGAAATGTATCCATGTGAATTTCAAACCTTTCCTTCCCTGAACCACAGATTCTGATAATCCGGGAGACCCTCTAGTGGTTAAAAACTACAGAAATGCAGGAGTCAATGGCCCAGGTTAACCCGTAGCTGAAGAGGCACAGGGAGAAGACAGGAAGACGGCGGCAGCTATTCCGGTGAGCGTGTATGAACGGGGAAAGTCCTACCATCGGCTCGCACCCTCCAGAGAGCACTGAGGGAAAGTAGGCCAAGCAACAAGGACACTGGGTAAAGAGATGTGATTTAGTTTTCAAAACATCATGTCTGTGTTGAGTGTCCCTCTAGTCCAAACAACGCAGGAAGAAACCAACTTCATGGACCAACAAAGCAGTAAAATCTTGGGAAAGGTTTTGATATGCAATCTAAGAACAGGCCAAAAGAATTTTTACATCCTGGCAGCTAGCCTCCATCGTCCCAAGGCCTGTCTCTCTCACAGAAGGCTGTTCCCGTGTCCAGTCCCATGCCATTGTCCGCGTCGCCCCGATCATCGTACTGACCTCTGCATCTCTCTTTGGATTTGTCTTAGTATGTTCCTAAGCATAAAGCTGGATTGATCCCATGACAACATGGTTTGTCGGTGGTGACTTTCTAAACACCAGACAGAAGGCGTATGAATCAGAAAGCAGACCCAGACACATCTAGAGTCGGCTTCATTCTCCAAGGTGCTCTTGAGAGGTTTACAGATTACCTGTTTCCAAAAATGGATGTTTTTTTTTTTTTTTTTGACAAATCCACAAGTACAGCTTTGACTTTTCTTGAGTCTACAGACAGATTGTAGAGATACTAATTTAATAAAATCCAAGTGTTTTGATTGGTTTACTGAAAACAATGACCACTAAAGAAAAATTAGATATATCCGTCTTCTTTAAAAACAAATACCGAAACCTGTTAGCAAAGGGGATCATTTAAAAACGCATAGACGAGCCGTGGACTGGAAAACATTAATTACAGGACAAACTAGACAGAAGATTGAGGCCCAGGATCAATAAAGGACTTCTGGTGTCAAGCGTGGTGCCACGTATACATGATCCCGGCACTCGGGAGGCAGAGGCAGGAAGAGCACTGCAGGCTCAAGGCCAGACTTGTCTATGTCCTGAGTGAGAACCTGCCTCAAAACAAACAAGCAAAAATCCCTCGGGCTTACTAATAAACACAAAAAGATCCTGAGTGACAAAAGATGTAAACAGATGCTTCACAGAGGAGATCTGTTAGAAAAAAAAAAAAAGGCCTGGTGTCTCACCGGGTAAAGCCGCAAAGCCTGATGAGCCAAGTTCAATCCACAGAGTAGAAGAGAAGCCAAACCCTTCGCATTGTTCTCTGACTTCCGCACTCTGACCTTAGGGCGCGTATCCGAGTGCACATGCGCACACGAGCGCGCGCTCACTCACTCATAAAATACATAAATGTTAAAAAAGAAAATAGTAGCTAACGATGGTTTTAAAAAGAAGAAGATACAGGACTGGCATAAAGACAGTGTGTTCAATATCTTTGATTATCAGAAAAATACAAATTAAAACTACAATAAAACATCCTGCCGCTAGGACAGGATGGGTTAAAATAAAAGCACTAACGAAACAAAACAACGCTATTAAAAAAAAAAAAAAAGCAACAACAACTTGGAACTCTTGTTTATAATGACTGGGGATATAAAATGGTATATTTACCTTGAGTGGGGGGAACAAGTTTTAGTTTCTTTCTAAATGAAGCATATACTAGCCGTGATCCAGCAATTACCCGGTAGGCATTCCCCGCACCTACCAAAAATTGGCCTGAAACACAGCAGCTTTAGTCCCAACAGAACTGGAGAAACCCTAGCCCTCTGTCAAGAGGAGAGGCCGGACACTGTAGTGTAGTCTTACCCTGGAGTAGTACTCAGCAATACAAATGAGTGAACCCTTATACCTCAGGTAGAACGACCAATCCAGAAACATGGAATTAGAGAAAGTTTTGCACAAAAGAGTCCAGATTACATGATCCAGTCCTATGACATCCCAAAAAAAAAAAAAAAAAGAGTAGATCGGTGGTGGAGAATTTCAAAAGAATCTTGGGATTCGGGAGAATTGCAATGACAAGGATGGACAGGAGAGGGTTTGGTATACAGGTAAATATTTCCCCCAAATCTAAAACTTATAACTTTCACATTTCAATAATATGGCATTTTACATTAAAAAAAAAAAAGCATAAATCTTGAACTGATGTTTGAAGTGGAAATTGACTGATGCTTATAAGTTAGTTTTTCTTCTCAGGGTTGGGGATTGAACCCAGAGCCTCAGGTGTACTTGACACGTTCTCTGTCCTGGCACATTCAGCTCTGAGGGTTTAATTCTGTTGTGATTGGACCGCAGAGCCTCCAGGCATAGGAAACAAGGATTATGCCGCTGAACTACAGCCACGGTCTACAATTAGCATTTAAGTAAACAGAGTCATAAGGTGGACTAATGAAGGTGAGCTTTGAGTGTGTGTGTGTGTGTGTGTGTGTGTGTGTGTGTGTGTGTGTAGTAAGAACAGTACTTTCTATGTGTATGGATGATTTCTCTACATGTATGTCTGTGTGTCACGGGCATGCCTGCTGCCCCCAGAGTTACAGACCATTGTGAGCCACCACGTGGGTGCTAGGAATTGAACCTGGGTCTTCTGGAAGAGCAACTTAGGCTTTTAACCACTGAGCCATTTCTCCAGCCCCCAAAACAGTAATTTTTAATGGTAGCATCTACAAGAAGATAGTAGTTGTATGCTTCATAGGTTCACTGTAAGATTCTTTCAAGTTGGTGCACATTTGAAACCCCTCACAATAAAGTGCTTTTGGGGGGTGGGGGGATCGATGTGCTTTTGTTACCCGCAGTCCTGCTCTGGTCAATTGTTAGCTCCGAATGCTCCGTTTCTTAATGCTATATTGTTAGCAGATTATAGAGAAGACAAAGGCTGGGATTGGGAGACTCTCCTATCTGACTTCTCTTCTTTCAAACCTAGTCTTTTTATCTTCATGGACAAAAGAAGCCAGAAATGGTTACTGTGAAAGGAGGGAACGTGGGGGAAAGCCCTGTGACCTTAAAAACAGCAACACAGCCCTCCTACTGTAGAACGTTGAATATCTAGAGCAGGCACTCACTCCAGACTATGCAGTTTAAAAAAAAAAAATTAATGAAAACCTCAGGACTGCACCCTCAGAGCCACTGAGGATGATAATTACAGACAGTATTTCTGGAGCAGACGCATAACCTTGTTTCCCAGGGTACCCCCTAAAGCACTCTAAGACTATGCTATTTGTGGAAGGTTTTTCCACCTTTAATAACAGAGAAATAACGTTAGAAGGAAAGAAATCCCTTATTTAGCCACTGGGGTGTTATTATGGAGCCCCAGCTGAAGGCCCCCTTAAAAGCATCCATATGGTAAAAGAACATGTTTCCCCATGAAATCAAAACTCAGTACATCTGAGACTTCTGAACATCTTTTTCCTTGGATCTTAAAATGGATTTGTGCATATTTGTTGGGGGGAAAAAATTTTATGGTGTGATATCTTCCCAAAGTGAATGGTTATTTATAATTCATAAAAGACCTGAGCACGGGAAAATTCTCTCCTTTTATTAGCCCTGTAAAGTTGGGCCAGCTGATCAGAACATATTACAGACACCAGCTTCCCCGCACGGTTGAAGTTTTTCTCTTCAGACTAAACGCAGAGAGAGTCAGGTGCCACGGAGGCTGGGGCTCAGAAGCTAGCAGGGTCCAAATCTCTTTTGATTAAATGTTAAATAAACAAAACATCACTCTCCGAGCCAATCTCTAAAGACACAGAAGGGAAGATACTTGGAATGCTAAACATACTTTAAAAAATCTCGCATAAAAATCTCTGCTGTAGGAATGATGGTATGTTTTAAACGGATTTTGTTTTCGGCTTCCAACATTTAACTAGGCTTTGAATATGGTCACCACATCATTTCCTTTCAGCTGGCCAGAGGCTTGAGTCGGAATCCTTACAGCCTGAGCGAGAGCGACTTAGGTTGATGATTGAGGGTACGGAGGACTTGGACCTGCCACAGGAACCACAGTGCCAAGGGTTTCCACCCAGCTGCATCTGGCCATCCCCCACGAGCCATGACGTCATCAAGAGCAATTTCCTTCGGAGTCGTGCTTCACGCTGCTGGGATCACGTCCTCCTCGTTGGCTGGCGTGCCGTAGAGCAGCCACAGAAGAGAATTATACAGACATCTCAGAGATCTCAGATCTAAGAAGAGCACGCCTTGGCCTCCTTTGAACTTCCCTGCTCTCTAATATTCAAGATGAGCCGTGTCAACTCTATTTCAGAGTTATGTGGAAATAGAAACTCTTTCTCCATCCAGATTTTTAAATGACTTAAAAAGATCGGTTGCTAATTGCCAGACACAGAAAGCCAGTTCACTCATTCAACAGGGTTCTTGTCAAGAAAGAACTGCTTTGCTCTCCACCCTGTACCATGCTCCTGCCTCGCTGCAGCCCACGATCAATGATTTCCAATCGCTTTAGAGTCTTGCTGTACAGAGTAATTCTTTTATCTCATAGGCTGTTGGGAGAGCTGATTTCGCAGAGGTGAGGTTAATACTGAAGTGCCTTGCTTTCTGATCAGTTAAGAGCCCCATCAATATTGTTTGGCAGAGGAAAAAAGACTCAGTCAGGAGACTACTGTTTTGGTTTGCAAACCACACTGCAGGCTCGTTCAGATAGATGTGTTTGCTTTCTGGTATGGCGACAAATGCTTGAGGCAATCAAATCATAGAGGGAATGGATTTGTTTTGGCTCATGATTGTCAAGGTTTCAGTGAGTGGTCACTGGCCTCCCTGTGTCTGGGCCTGTGACATGATAGTAGCAGCATGTGATAGCATGTACTCACTTCACGACCGTGGGGGGGGGGGGGAGAAGGAGGAGGAAGAGGAGGAGGAGGAGGGGGAGGAGGGGGATGAGGAGAGAGGGGGAGCAGGGGGGGCAGGGGGAGCAGGGGAGAGAGATGGGGAGGGGAGGAGGAGGGGGAGGGGAAGGGGGAGAAGGGGAGGAGGAGGAGAAAGAGAAGAAGAACAAGAAGAAGGAGGAGGAAGGGGAGGAGGAGGGGGAGAAAGAGAAGAAGAACAAGAAGAAAGAGGAGGGGGAGGAGAAGAACAAGAAGAAGGAGGAGGAGGGGGAGGAGGAGGGGGAGAAAGAGGAGGAGGAGAGAGAGGGAGGGGGAGGGAGAGCAGGAGGAGGAAGGGAGAGAGAAAGGATGAGGGGAGAGAGGGGGGAGGAGGAGGGGTATGGGAAGGGGAGGAGGAGAAAGAGAAGAAGAACAAGAAAGAGAAGGAGGGGGAGGAGGAAGAGAAAGAGAAGAACAAGAAGAAAGAGGAGGGGGAGAAGAAGGGGGAGGAGGACGAGGAGGCTGGGGCCCCAACACCTCCCTTCCACAAGCAGGAGACCTCCTTAGGCTCCGCCTCTTGACACGTCCATCACATCCCAACAGCACCAAACTGTAGACGAAGCCTTTAATGGATGACCTTGAGGGACATTCTCAATCCACACTACAGCAGAGCAAAAGACTGACGGGAAGAATTCAGTCTGCTTCTTTCCTTCTTACTAGTTATTAGGGTTTCAGCTTCCAGGGAGCAGTGTGGACGCAGGAAGGAGCTGGGTAGGCAAGTTGTAACATCCAAACAGCTTTTTGAGTGAGCTGTTCAACATCTTGAGCAGCCTGACTCACAAGGTCAGAATGGAGAGAGCTCAACCTATTGACCGTATGCCAGCTGCCCCATGTGGTTCCTTAGTTGGACTGGGGAATGCAATATTTATCCAGAGGGCCCTGGCAACCTCATCAGGAAGTCACCCACCCACCCCAAGGGGTTTGCATTTTATAAGATCCATCGAGAGAGAGAGGCTCGGTGAGCTGTATGAAGCTATTTCTTTTTCCATCCTGTGATTCAGCATAGCTGTCTCAGCGTTGTTCATACTAAAAGTGTGTATGTGTGTGTGTGTGCATGAGCGTGTTCATGTGTGTGTGTGTGCATGCTTGGGGGTTCACCCTACCCAAATTTATTTCTTTTTTACAAAAGTAAAATCTGTCAGATCCTCTTCATCAGCCACCACTAAAACACTGAACCATTGGATGGCACAACATCTACCAGACCCTCACAGCTATCCGGCCTACCCATTCATACTCCAAATATCCGTAAGGTGGAGACAGAGAGAGGAATCCGTTTGACCCCTGTCCTTCAGGGTCATACCAAAGGTGCTCTCATCCATGTTCCCATGGGTGGCCTGAAGACAAGTGGATTTTTTCTGATTCTGCACCAGGACAAGAAAGCAGGGGATGCAGACAGGCTTTAGATAATACCCTCTGACTCATGAACTTTGTCCTCCTCATTTTCTGGGCTCCTGCCACCTACTCTGTATATTGGAAACCAGCACATGGTCAGTCAGGAGAAAACAAAAAACAAAAAACTAATGTTTTACTATACTGGGAAAGCATCCCAGGATACAGCTAGGTTAAAATGTCAAATGTTCACTTTGTGTTTCTGAAATTTAAGTCAGTACTGGCAATCACACTGTGTTTGACTTTCTTTTCCTTTTTAGGCTGCGGACACCTCCTCTTCCTAGGCTAGATCTCAGAGCTCATGTGATCAATTACCTCAACCTACCCTCCAGTCCTCTCATCCCCCTGATCTCCAGAGATAAGCCACTGATCTGCCTAAGCATCCTATTCAGCATAGGTTTTGGTTGGCAAAGGGGAGAACATTTTATTTTTATTTTTCCAGCCCTGAGGGATTGAACCAAGGCCCCACACATTCTAAGTAAGTACTTCTCCACTAAGCTCTGAGCTTAGCTCCTTTAAAATAGAAACTTTATTTTGAGACAAGGTCTTGCCAAGCTGCAGAGGCTGGACTTGAAGTCACTCCATGGCCTGAGTGGGACTTGAAGTTGCTACACTTTTCCTTTGATCACTGGGAATTGCAGGCCTGGGTTGTAAGGCCTGGTTGAGCACTGGAAAGAAACCTTCATGAAGGGAAGAATGGCAAGAAGGAGCCAGGTGTTGTGGCTCACACATGTAATCACAGAACCTTGGAAGCTGAGGCAGGAGAATGGTTACAAGTTCTAGACCACTCATGGCTACATAGTAAATTTCAGGCCACCCTGGGCTCCAAATCAAGACCACAGCTAAAACTAATAATAATAATAATAATAATAATAATAATAGTTATAATAATGTAAAAGAGCAGAGATTGCCAAGAAGGAATGCAAGGCTTCCCTTCTGCACAGGGCTCTGACTAATGCTACAGTGTGATTACAGAGCTTCCTAAGCAGGCCAGTCAAGCTCCAGTGGCCAGCGATTCTTAAGGAAGTTTCCATCCCCCAGGACAAGGACAAGCTTCCTGGTTTATGGGGAACAGCTCACCAAGGCTGGGTTACAGGTATGCAAATGCTGGGTGGATCAAGATACGGATCCTCTCAATTCCAGGGGCCTCTGCTAGGGCCTCAGGCACGGGGCAGCCGCCTGTGGAAGCTGCTCTGCACCACCTTGCACTAGTTGGACTGGTAGGAGTTCTTCCAGAGTGGCTGAAGACAGCATCCCCTTAATTGCTCAGAGGCATCTGTCTGTCATCAATATACTTGTGGACAGTTGGTCACTTAGGCTCAGAATTCTCTTCCTCAGCCCTCTGTCCCTTCTTGATGGGCACCAAAGGTGAACAGGATTCCTGGCTCTCCTCTGCCCTGGTCTTTACTTTGGACATCTTCAGCCATGGTTTTTCTTAACCTTCTTTCCTTGGTCCTAATTAGTCAAGCGGGTCTGGTAGACTCATGATGCTAGCCACTTACATGATTTAAATTTTTCTAATGGACATATTTTTAAACGGGTAAGATTAGTGTTTTGCATCCACATTTATACCTTTGTGGAAATGGAATTCTCATAATGCATAGTTCACCAATTAAATTGTACAATTGAGTTTATCACGGATGTGTCTGACAAACAGACTAAGATAAAGGACTGTGTGGGATCCAAGACACATTGTCTCAACAGGGGGAGATGAGATGTAGTCCGGTGGTGGCACACACCTTTAATCCCAGCACTCGGGAGGCAGAGGCAGGAGGATCTCTGTGAGTTCGAGGCCAGCCTGGTCTACAGAGTGAGTTCCAGGACAGCCAGGGTGACAACAGAGAAACCCTGTATCAAAAATCAATAAGAAAAAAGGGCCGGGAGAGAGGGAGAGGGAGAAAGAGAAGGAGGAGAGGGGGAGAGAGAGAGAGAGGGAGAAGAGGGGGACAAAGAGAGAGGGAGAGAGAACATGAATAAAATAACCCGTATAATTAGTACTTACCCTCGATTTCCTTACACACGCACGCACGCACGCACGCTAATCTGCCTTCTGTCTCTGAATTTGCCCATTGGCCACTTCATACAAATAGATTATACAAGGCGTGGCCTTCTGTGTCTGCTTTTCTTCACTTACCACAATGTTTTCAAAGTTTTTCTTGTTATAGCATAAATTACAATACATTTATTTTATTTAGTCCAATCTATCCAAAATATTATTGTTTCGTGTAGTCAAAATAAAAAAAAAGATTAATGACATGTTTCACTTTTTTATATTAAGTTTTTTGAATGTCCGTGTGTATTTTAGACTTCAGCCAGCTACGTCAAGTGCCCAGGGACCACATGTGACTTGCAGCTACTATCCTGGATAGCAGAGCCCTCGCCAAGGTCCTCTCTGTTGCTCAATTATTTTGTTGTTGTTTGGTTTAGTTTACTTTTGTTTTTTGTGAGACTATGTAGTCCTGTCTGGCCCAGAACTTGCTATGTAGACCATGTTGGGCTTCAAGCTTGTGACAATCCTCCTGCCTCTGCCTCTGGAATGGTGAGATTACAGGCCTGTGCCTCCACCCCAGTTGTTCTTTCTCCTGCTCTTTCATCGTGGCTCAGCACTCACCGAGCTAAATCCTTTAAAAGACTAGGTCTTGGTTGGCAAAGGGGAGAACTTTTTATTTTTATTTTCCCAGCCCTGGGGATTGAACCCAAGGCCTCACACATGCTAAGTAAGTGCTCTTCCACTGAGCTCTGTTCTTAGCTCCCTTTTTAAAAGCTTTGAGACAAGGTCTTGCCAAGCTGCAGAGGCTGGACTTGAAGTCACTCCACGGCCTGAGTGGGACTTGTTTTCCTTCTCCCTCAGTATTGCAGGCACTGGGGGTTTCAGGTGTGTGCCAAGCTGAGAACCGGATTGGAAAGAAACTGGGGTGAAGGGAAGGATGGCAAGAAGGAGCCAGGTGTGGAGGCTTTCACCCAGCTATAGAGGCTCACACCAGCTGTGGAGGCTCACACCCGTAATCACAGAACCTTGGAAGCTGAGGCAAAAAAAAAAAACATCTTTCTCCATTTGCTTCACCCCTGTATCTACCCTTTGTTCTCCCTAGGTACGTACTAACACCGATCTTGGCTGGTGATTTTGGGATCCTGAGGCTGGACCACTCTGCTGTTTCGCTAAATGCCCTTAGCTTCTGGTCTGCCTTGACCGTTGTAATGACTCATCTTGGTTGTCAACTTGACCACATCTGGAATGAGTTAAAAGCCAAGCTGCGGGGCATGCCTGAGACAGATTTTCTTAATCTGATGGTGTGAGGTGGGGAGACCCACCCTAAATCTGGGCTAGGGCCACACCTTCCAGGACATGGAAGAAGGAACCTCTCTCTGTTTGCCTGCTTGCCTTCACCCTCCCTGGTAAGTTCATCTGTCCCGTGGTTGAGACATCCCTTTATTAATATCAGAACCTACTTCCTCAGGATTCCAAGGTAGACTCCAGAAATCCTCTGGGACTCCAGAACCAGACTGAGATTTAGCGACTGAACTCCTACCAGGATCTCAGTCTTTCCACTGCAAGACAGCATCGTTGACTACCTGGCTATCCAACTACATCCAGTAAGTCAGTATATAAATCGTGTGTGTGTGTGTGTGTGTGTGTGTGTGTGTGTGTGTGTGTGTGTGTTGTTGAATGAATTCTATCAGTTCTGTTCCTTCAGAGCAGTGGTTCTTACCTTCCTAACGCTGCTACCCTTTAATACAGTTCCTCACGTTGTGGTGACCAACCCCCAACCATAAAATTATTTCTGTTGCCGCTTCATAACTGTAATTTTGCTACTGTTACAAATGATAATGTTAATATATGATACGCAGATGGTCTTAGATGACCCCTGCGAAAGGGTTGTTCGACCCCCAAAGGGTCGCGACCCTCAGGCTGAGATCCGCTGATCTATTGAACCCTGACTAATACAGCTATTGTACAGAAGTCAACAGGCAGGTCACCTGGGCTCAGTCACTCTGCTAACTTTGTGTCCCCAGGTGCCCAGGGGATGGAGCATCTTGCTACCATGAAGCTTTCTGCTTCTCCTCAAGAGTTCAGTTTTGAAAAACTTTTAACAAAGAAATTTTTCTCTTTAAAAAAAAATCTGACATTTCTTTTTAATTTTCTTCCAGGTACATTTTTCCAGTCATTGTTTTGCTAATAATAGCTCCTAGCACATAAATAGAGCTCACTGGCAGAGGCAGGTTTGTGAAATTGCTACGAGCTTCTTCACAGCTTTATCCTGCTCTTGTCGGCCATTTCACTGAGAAAATGGACGTTTAGTCAGTACAAGGGTGCATCTTATTAGTCTGCCTCATGGGCTATCACCTCCTTCCACACTCCAGAGAAAAGAGAGAAACTTACCATGCTGCCAGCGACTTCCCAGGACGCAGGAATTTCTGTATGAAGCAGTAGCTTTGTGAACCAAGTATGGTATTAATCTCCGCATGGCTCCATCTATATGGTAATATGTAAGTTATTCCTGAAAGTTTGTGACTCTTAAGATTGACACCTGGAAATGTTTGTGAAATTGCCTCTTTCTTATATAAGAAAAAGCTTACAAAATTGGGGGCTATATAGTCCACAAAGGAGAATATTGAGGGTAAGCTTAATAGGTCCGAGCTTAATAAGTAAGAATAGCAATATTAAAGTCTAGCCAGTTTCATTTCAGAGCAGGATGTCAGGGGATGAGTCTGCATGGCTGGAGAAGGAATTTGGGCTTGGCTTTAGGAAGAACTTCCTGTTCATAACGTGGATGTGCTAGAGAACCTCCAGGGGTCAGGGGCATCACATACATCCCGCCACTGTTGCCCAAGCACCTTCCAGCAATGTCCTGATTTCTATTTCTGCTCCAGAAATTAAACCAGAAAACTTCACCTAAATTCTTCACGAGAGTCTGGCTTTCCATACATACACACACATATACACTCTGTGTATTCAGAGTTACCATCTTTTTTTTCTTCATTTTTTTTTTCCCTTTTCTTTTGCTTTGTTGAGTATTGAACTCAGGGCCTCGAAAATACCAGACCAGCACTGTAACCACCGAGTCCTATTGCTTCTCCTTTTCTTCCCAGCTTTCTGTGTAGGTTCACAGGACTCACAGTCCCGAATCAGCACAGTCAATAGGGAGAGGAGTGTTTAAAATCGTGAATGATTGTAACAGTAGAAAATCTGACCCACCACACAGCGAAGACTTCTCCAGCCTCTTGATTATCCCTTCGATAAGCCAACGTCCTTCTGGGCATGGACAGCCTAGGAGGACGCCTGGGGTGGGAGTGGGGGGTTGGAGGTTTCCTGTGAGCTAACTCATGATATCTGTTTTCTTTGACTCAAATGGAGCTTCATATTCCGTAGAGAGAGCAGCCCTGCTGCCATGCTCGGATCCCGCACCAATCCTCACTCAACAGCTGCCTGGGTGTCTATGCCCCACAGTTCACACCCAGGGCCCCAGGGAGCACCACAAACCATCACCCTCTTCACTGACACCCAATTCAACAGGCTGTGAAGAACTAAGCTTTCTTGGGAGCACCCGGCTATGAGTCACAGACTCATTGGCTTCCATGTGGAGTCATTTTCTGCTGTAATTAATTTTTCCCCGTTGTGCACATTCCTGAGATCGGGGGTGCCTAACATTTGCTAGGGACTCACATCAAATTTCACATCACTGTGACACCACTTCAGTTGTTTCCAAGGCAATCCTCGTGTACTCCAAGCAACTCTCCTACCGTTCTCACTGCAGGCTGCCTGAAACATCTCAATAGTCCCATCCCTGGCCCCTTCCCATGCGCATTTCCAAATGGAAGGAATTTTTATGATGCAATAGGGTGGTGAGGAGAGTTTGCTTTAATGCAGGCAAGTTATTCCATGTTATATTTGAGTCAGTTATGTGCAACTGGTCTCTATTTGTTAACATCAGTGAGATGTGTTTGTATAACTAATGGAATTATGAAAAAAACTTCCATTTTTGAATGGTTAATAGATATGTACACACATGTACACACACATACCTACTCAAACACATCATCATCACTGTCACCACCACCAATAAATAAGCTCCAAGGAACAAATACCAGCCTGGGGAGAGCTGTACTACTGCTACTATGAGAGGTGGGGGGGGGAGAGAAAGAGAGAGACAGAGACAGACAGAGACAGACAGACAGACAGACAGAGGCAGAGAGACAGACACACAGAGAGACAAACAGACACACGCACACAGAGAGGGATAGAGAGACTCTTAGAGTCTATCACAAAACCTTTCTGGTTTCAATTTCATCCTCTCCTTTTGAAATAAGATCCAGTACTACCTCCCTCCCTGCCCTCCATCAAGAGTTGCAGTAGCTAGGACTCAGCAGGAAGTGGCATATGACAGACCACCCAAGAATCGCGGTATCTGATGCGGAAGGGAAAAGTTTGATGAAAATTTAGAGATGACATCAAGTGGATGTTAATAAGTTAAACGGATAGGCAGGCCCCTGTTTCCAAGGGAGTTCCCTTTGTTTCAGCCTTGGGGTCATTATCCAGCTAGAGAGGGCTGGGCCGTGTTGCTTCCCAGTGTGCCTGCTCAAGCCCTGAGGCGAGGCGGTAGACTACTAACCTTTTCAAAAGCAAGGCTTTCAAGTCCTTGAGGGAGGTCTGATTCTCTAACCTCCTCAGGATGTCTCTGTCTTCCTTTCATTCGGTTCTTATCGCCACCTGATGAGTCCTGTCACTTCCATTAAACTGTGGTGTTCCTGAAGACAAAGATCGGCCACTGTCCACGTAGGTATGCACAGTACCTTCTTTCTGTTTACCTGGGGCAGGGGAATTGCTCACCTCCCGTTGCTGGATTTCCACTATCTGTATTTCTATCACTCTCATCTAAATGTTCTCTCTTAGATCGGTGATGACAAGACCTCAGCTTGTGGCAGTGACAGTGACTTCCTGCCAGGCTGTGTCGTTGACATCTGAAGGAAGCAATCATATATGGGGTGACGGCTCTGGGAAAACACCCTTCTACCCCCACCTACAGAGATCACAGCTTTGATCCTTGTTTAAATACAAATGCCTCGGGGGAGCAGCAACAAGATAAGTTATCTGTGGCTTAGGGGAGACACAGGGAGATAGGGAGGCTGGAGGGAGGAGGTATCCTTGGAAGGGGTGAGAGGCGTCTTGCAGTTAGCCGGTTCACACCACAGCCATTCCTGTAAGACAACATGGTGTAAATACAAAGAAGCCCTCTCTGTGCCGGGGTTATGAATAAGAAGAGGAGGGCTGGAGAGACGGCTCAGAGGTTAAGAGCATTGGCTGTTCTTCCAGAGGAACTGGGGTCAACCTTCCTACCCCACCTGGCAGCTCACAACAATGGTAACTCCAGCTACACATGGATCTGATGCCCTCTTCTGCATTCCTTGCTTGTCGGGGACGTATGTGGTGCACAAATGCAGGCAAAACAGGCACACACACTCATGGAGGAGGAGGAGTTTCGTTAAGGGAGCACTGACGGCGTGCCACACTGATGGCATGCCACACAGTACCCTGAACACGTAACCAGTAGTAACCTTACGGCCCATAGCCTCTGGGCTTAACCCTGTTCCTCTCCCCACTGTACAGATGAAAAATGGAAGCACAGGAGTCCTCAGCATCACTCAGACAGAAAGAAGGCTGTTGACTCAATAGAAGTATTGACAAATAAAGAATTAAGTTCACCTTCCCTCATCCCCTTTCCCCATTCAGCCATGGTTTTCATTCTCCCTTGTGGAAAGACTTACCTTAGACTCTTAAAAGAATACTAGGTGTGTCGGGCAGTGGTAGTACATGCCTTTAATCGGGGAGCGTGACCTTCTTGGTGTGGGTTGCTGCTCTCTGTATGTGTGTGGTGGTTTGTGTGTAGGCAAACATCTGTGTGAATGCGTCAACAGCTTCTTTTCCTTAAGGAGGATGAGTTGAAAAAGTTCATCTTGATGCTCTCTGAAGATAGATTCTCTTACTCTTTGTACTGGGGAAATGTGATAAGGGCTGGCTCTCTAGAACTAAGGTGATTCCCCAGTCATCAGAAGTCAATCCAGGGAAAACAACCACCAGATAAACAGCCAAGCAAGAGGCAGGGGAGCGCCACGTTTTGATGGGAGTGTGATGGGGTTAAATGGAGTAGTATGACTGTGCTGGCAATGAGATGCTTGAGAACAATCTCACAGCAGGACGCAAGGCAAAGGAGCAAACCTGACTGGGAGGTGACCTGGGTACTGGCACTCCTGTTACACAGGCCCAGCTCTTGCTGGGGTTCCTTGTGAGAGGGAGGCAGGGGTGCCGCAGCCAGTGTTCAGGAGCTGAAGCAAACTACCTGCTCTTTGCCAACCAACGTCACACTGCATCCATGTTCTCCTGTTCTCCTGGGTTGGGAGAATGAATGACTCCTCACCGCGCATTGGCAGCAACAGGGAGCAAACTCTGACCGCCTTGCCAGGCTCTGCAACCTCCCCTGTGATCACAAGTTTGAGGGGGTTTTACAGACAGTATGTTTTCAAATCTTTCCGATGATCTTTAGAGAATTTGTGTAAAAGAGATAAAAGATCACCAGTTCTTTAAAATAGTCGTAATTCTTAAAAGCAAACCTCTTAGGCCCTCCAAAATTATACTGTGTGGGCTTTGTGATGACCAACGTCCAGAAGGAACTATGCAGAGAGCTGATCACATTTCCCTTTGTTATCACCAGAGGCTGCAGTTTTATGTCTTCATACACGGGTGGCATAGGGTCAACTTGTTGAGGTTTGGGGAAGAGTAAACTATCAATAAAACACTGGGAAAAAATAGCATTTTACTCTTGCACTTACAAGATACAGTAGCTTATATTTTACTTTGAAAGAATGTTCACCTCAGAGAGAGCCACTGGATGGAGGTGAGGGCCAAAGCCTCAGCAAGTGGTAAGTTCTTAAGCTGGGCGCGTTCTCTTCTCATCCACGGCGAACAGGAGAGCCATGGTAAGGATTCCACACAGCCTGGGTTTATGTGTACTTAATGGGTGTTAGAGGGGTTCTTTTTAATTCTGGAAGGAGAAAAAAAGTTTTCTGTTTCTTGAGGATGAACTTATACATGATAATAAGCACATTCTATAAGGTATTCAAATATCAACCCTAAGTTCTTCTTGAAGTAGAGGTAACCTTTAACAGATGGGTGTGAGAGACATCTAAGTCTTCTTTACATCTGCTCTAGAGAACTTAAAAAACAACCCATGAGCTCTTACCATTAACTGCACTAGTTTTCCAGATTCTTTAAAATATTTTTATTATATTTAATTAAATCAACTTATTTACTTACTGGTGTGTGTGTGTGTGTGTGTGAGTGTGTGTGTGTGTATGTGTGAGTGTGTGTGTGTATGTGTGCATGTGTGTGTATGTGTGAGTGTGTGTCTGTGTGAGTGTGTGTGTGTGTGTGAGTATGTGTGCATGTGTGTGTCTGTGTGATTGTGTGTCTGTGTGAGTGTGTGAGTGTGTGTGTGAGTGTGTGTGTATGTGTGTCTGTGTGAGTGTGTGAGTGTATGTGTGTATGTGTGTGTGAGTGGTGAGGTACTCACCATGGCTCATGTGTGGAAGTCAGAGGACAACTTGCAGGAGTTGATTCTCAGGTCACGTGAGCCCCGAGCACACACCTCGGGGTGTCAGCAATGGATGGACGGCAAGCACCTTTGACAGCAGTCGCTTTACCCACTGAGGCATCTCACCAGCCTGAAAATTTAGCTTCTTCCTTCGGAGTGTTGAATTAGTTTCCTCTCCCACCTTGCAGTGCTAGGGATGGGGTTCAAAGCCTGGCACAAGTTAGGAGTGTTCTCTGCCACCATGCCGTGTGCACACCAAGCCTGTGGAGTTTGAGTAAGAACGGCCCCCATAGGCTCATATATGTGAATGCTCGGTCCCCAGCTTGTGGAACTGTTTGGGAAGGTTTAGGGAGCGAGGCCTGGCTGGAGGAGGCGTGTCCCTCGCTGCGGGTTTTGAGGTTTCCAAAGCTGAAGATGCTCTGTATCAGGTCTCTCTCTGCCTCCTGCCTGTGGAGCAGAGGTAAGCTCTCAGATGCTGCTCCGTCGGCATGCCCGCCCACGGCCGCACGCTCCACTGTGATGGCTGTGAACTCACCCTCTGAGACCGCAAGCCCCAGTTAAATCCATTCATTCGTAAGTTGCCGTGGTCGTGATGTCTCTTCACCGCAGAGTAACTAAGACATGGCGCAGTTCATTTCTTTTGTAAATTACCGCGTGTTAAGTGCAGGGTCCTTGTCCCCCGATTGTTAGAGAGGTGTTGTCTCCCTCCAGGATGAATATTTGCAAAGTGATGCTCTGGCTCTTGGTGCCTCTAGTTGAGGACTCTGTGGAGCCCTTGCTCAGCACTGGGCCCTGCCTTAAGGGAACACTTTCTTTTCACTTGGGGTTTGAACGTGAATACATGGCTCTTTTCACTGGAAGACTCTACAGTCGTCATTAGCTTGCCATTGACTGGCACTAAAGTTTTGCTGTTTGAATGTTTATTGTCTGTTTATTGTCTGGATTGCGCAAACACTCATAACCATGGAGACAGTACAGATGAGGTGAGTGGACCACCCAGGTCTTTGACCCCAAACTCAAAGGGAACTCAGATGGCGACAGTCATTCTGTAGTGATTATTCACAGGAAAGTGGCTGGTATCACCATCGTGTGGATGCTAAATAAACCCACAGAACCAGGGCTTGCAGGGTATCTGCAGAGGAAAGGCCCAGTCGTGTAGTAAGGGACCTTAATATGAGTAAGTCTCCTTGTCCTCTCAGAAGCTCTCGGCAGTCCACATGCTTGCTGCTTCAGTAATGCTTTGCCAGTTACTACAACCCTGACTGCACGGAATTTGTTATTTTAGCACCTGTCAGTCAACGGCTTTCATTGTTAAGGTGCACTCAAGGTCATGACAATGCCAAGGCTGTCTATTAAGAATTGCAACAGGCCCCAAATGGTCAGGCTGACCCGTCAGCAAGAATCGGGATGCGTGGAGAAGCAGCACAAGCCGAGAGAGAGAGAGAGAGAGAGAGAGAGAGAGAGAGAGAGAGAGAGAGAGAGAGAGAGCTGACCCCTGGCCTAGCTCTGTGTTCCCTGCAGGGGAGAGCCAAGCCCTTGCTCTTAGAAGAACTGCTCTCTCCATCTGCAAGCAGAGACAGGGCACCCAGGAGGAGCCCCAGGAGGCTGGGAGTATGCTCAGGCAAACGAGAAACTCAAGCCTTGAAAGCTAAGCCCCAAATCCAAACATGCTGTTACGCAAAGCGTCCGCAGATTGGCTCTCGCTTCACGATCGTCTGAGGTTACTCGCTGGCACGGGCTACGCAATCCTCTGGCATGCCCCTGGCTCATCAGTGGCACGTCTTCCCGAGTCAATGCTGACCCGCAGCCTGGCTCCGGGAGAGGCCGTCGTTTTAGGTTTTGCTGGCGTCATCCCGATCGGCTTTTCATCTCCAGGATGACCTGGTGAGCATATCGGAAGAGTGCCTTTAAGACTTGAGGGTTTATACCGGGGGTTGCACCTAACTGTTGAAGTGCGGAATAGCTATCTGTCATCAGCTGGATGCGAGAAGTTACAACCCCTGCCAGGACTCTAGAGGCCAAGGGAGATGGCATCTCTCACCAGAGCACAGTTAGGCCAATTACAACGTGCAGCATTTTCCCGGCACTGGGAGCTCTCTGCAATCAGTTTGTTTCTTTAGCCGAGTTTCTTAAACACACACTACCCCTTGTGGAGCTCTCTGGGCCTCCACCCAAAAGCTAAAGGGTACAAAGAGGAAGAAGAAAAGACTGAACAGCCGACTCTACCCAAAGGGAGAAGCCAAGCCAAACATGTCAGCCTTTTATTACTCTCCAAAAGCCTGTCAATACTTACAATAGGGGGAGCGGGAACAGCCAACATGCGCAGCAAGAGAAGGCTGGCTCTGTACAGTGTGGAAAAAGCAAGCAGTCATTAGAATCCAGCTGTAGATGTGGAGGAAGCTCTAATGGCGTGGAAAAATATAAACAAGAGATTGTCAAGTGAGCGAAGTTATAAGACAGCGTGCGTGTTTGGTTGTCTTTTGTAAATACAAATACATATTTTTCACTTGAGGTGAGCATCCAGATTAAAAAGAAAAATAGGAAAAATATACATTAAAGTACTAATAGGAATACTTGTAGGATAGACTTGATGAATGATTTTTCTGTTTATTTTCCTCCAGATTGTCTATAATTTCAACCCTTATTCTTTTATTTTAATTGTTCTTAATATTTAAAAGTATGCTTATGGTTTTCGGGTCAACAGTACGGGAATTCGCCCCCTTTTCCCCTAGTATACAAGGGACGTGGTCTTCGCGTAAGTGCCTGTGTTGCTCCTTTTGCTTCTCTCTTTCTCTCCATTTCTGCATATCATTTGTTTTGAGGCTAGGCCTTACAGTGCAGCCTAAGGAAGCTTTGAACTCTTGACCTTCCTGCTTTAACCTCCCAAGTGTGGATAACAAGAGTGTATCACATTCTTTCTTTTCCTTGCTAAGTCAGTCTGCTGGATCTCCAGTCAGTGGAAATGGGACTTACTCCCACAACCAACCCACAGAGGCAGGGTCTCAGCCTCTTCTGCAGGCAGGAAGTGGAATGAGGGAAGTACCCAGGCTGGGGGAAGGGCAGTGAGTGGGATCTCACGTAAATCTTACGAGAGTCTGAAGTCTAAGTCCTCCAACTTCACACCCAGAGTTGTTCTCACTGTGCCTAACACTGCACACAGTAGGGAATGGGTACCGTTCAAAGAGCCATCTTGCTGTTTTACTTCAGTCCCAGGTTCCCCCAGAGGGAACTGGGGGAGGCCATATCCCTTCTTATATGGGTAACACTTGCTAATACTTGCGAGGCTCTGGGCATCAGGTATGAAGCCAAGCTACTCCTTGTGACTGCCTCCCATGTTATCACACGAACTCTTGGAAGTTGGTAACGTTGTTCTGCCCATTATTCAGATTGAAAAAATTAAGGCTTGGGAACACTGAGCAATTATCAGGAAACCCGCAACTAAGACATGTCAGAGGGAAGGCTTGAGTGTATATTTAGATAGAGTTCTTCTAAACATTTGCACTGGACCTCTGGCAGACTTAGAACACAAGTGTTTGCATAGAACACATTTTTAATTAGTTCTTTTCTCTCCCTTAGTTTTGTTATCCAGTCTTTCTCAAATAGAGGAAAAGCAGGAACAATGCTGTAAAACACAGGCCAGTGTCAGGCAGGGTTCAGAGGCCCCACTTGGCACTCGGGACTCACTGCCAAAAATCTGGGGCAAAAACAAAACGAGATACCCGGTCCAACCACAGTGATTCTGGCAACAGAGACGCTGGCACGTTGCCTCCAGGAGTCCAGCCTGTCCCATACAAGGTGCTCGCTCCCCTGGTGTTTGTAGTTCTTACGTAACCGAGCACCACTTTCAACTTGGCCAACAGGTTAGTGCTTGTAGGTAAAGCTCGTCTTTTTTTTTTTTTTTTTCAGTCAGACATACAATGCACCTGAGTCATGCGTAAAGGGCCCGAACAATGTTTTTATTGTGAACAGAGCCCCGAGGGCCTGGTCTTACAGTGCTCACATGTGTGCTGTGTCACCAGAGTGGAGAAAGGGCCTGCCTGGCGCTGGGGCCTGGGATCATCTGAACCAGCAGCAGGTGGTCTTGGGCATGCCAGCTGTCTGTCATCTACCACCCGTCCCTGGCCTTCTAGAAGCTGGAGGCTTGGGGCTTCCCCCTTTGCTCTTCTTCCCACTTTGAGGACCATCATGCTCATGCTCGCTTTCTTGGACCCTTTTCCCCCTCTTCAAATGCCCAGAGCCCCTTCTCTGCTCCACACTGTGACTCACACATATCATCTTGTCTCTCTGTGTCTCTCTGTCTCTCACTCTGTTTCTCCGTCTCCCCCGCCGCCGCCACCGCCGCCACCGCCGCCACCGCCGTGTGTGTGTGTGTGTGTGTGTGTGTGTGTGTGTGTGTGTGTGTGTGCATGTAAACACATCTATGTGGGTGCACACTTGCTTGCACGGGCGTGCACGCATACACATATTCTGGTCCACAGATCAAAACTAGGATGTCTCCTTCAATTGCTTTCCATGGGTTTTTTTTTTTTTAATTGCTTTCCATGTCAGTTTTTGAGATGAGGTCTCTTCACTGATCTGAGCTTGCCTTGCCGCTTCAGAAACAGGCTGGCCAGCAAGCTTCGGGGATTCTCCTGTCTCTTCCTCTCGGCCCTGAGGTTGCAGATGCTCAGGGCTGCATCCAGCAAGCATTTCACATGAGTGCTGGAAACCCAAACTCAGATCCCCATTTGCACAGGAACCACTTGTCCACTGATCTCTCTCCCCAAACCTCCCTGACACAACTGTATCGGCAAACAGGCTGGAGGTAGCACAGAATGTGGAGGCCTGTGTGTTGAAATGAGTTAACGCGTTGGTTCAGGAGCCAGACACTGGGAGAAATTTCTCTGCCCTGGTATTTACTGAATTTACTGAGAACAATGCTTAGCCCCATCTACATGTCATGTTCTCTGCAAGTGGAGAACATAGAAGAGTCCCTACTTCTTAGCATTGTTCAGAGCCCTGCATTAAGCTCCAAAGCCCCAATGTTGGGGTTCAGCTTATACATGTTGTTTATGGGTGATTTGGACTATAGCACTGAACTTCCCTCTGCTTGGGTAACTTGTTTACAAATGAGAGCAATAAAATGGGGCCTCCCTATTGGTGTATCAGATGATTATCAGTGGCCAGTGAACATCCTGTCACTCAGTACAGTGCCCAGCATGCAGACATCTTCTCTGAAAGTGGTCCATCTCTGTGCTTAGAATGGTGCTTGCCAGGATGTGCCTGTGTGTTGGTGATCCCCACAGCTGGGAAGCTTCACCCCCTTGCTCTCTGTTCTGCGGCTGTTTCTGGTATCCCGATCATGACCATGCTACCCAAGGTCTGTCTTGACAAGCACTCTTCTCTGCCTTGTGTAGAGGTGAGAGCCCAGCCACAGAGAGGTCTAACTGACATGTGCAATGGAAAAACTGGAACGGAATGGAACCAGGTGGTAGGTGTCACCATTAGAGCTTGTGTCTCGATTTTGCAAGAGGCACAATGGTGCCTTCCACGGTAGTTTTGTGCGGTCTTCACAAATCGCTTCTTGTTTCATTTTGTTGTTGTTGTTTTGTTTGTTTTGGTCAACTGGACACAAACCTAGACATATCTGGGAATGGGGAATCTTAATTGAGAAAGTGTCTTTGCAAAGTTGGCCTATAGGCGAGACTCTGGTGACACTGTCTTGATTGATGATTGGTGTGGGGCGTCTAGCTGACTGTGAGTGGCATCCCGGGCAGGCGGTCCTGGTGTGTACGAGAAAGTGGGCTGAGCAAGCCGTGGAGGCCGAGCCAGTAAGCAGTGTTCCTCCGTGGCCTCTGCTTCAGTTTCTGCCTTGAGTTCCTGCCCTTATTTCTCTTGATGACATACTGTGATGTGAAACTGTAAGCTGAAATGAATCTTTTCCTTCCTGTCGGCGCTGGGTTATGGTGTTTCACCACAGTAATAGAAACCTAACGAAGAGAGCACGTAAACAGTTGAGAGTAGGGGCTCAAGGCTCCATAAACTCTGCATCTCATTTGTTTCCTGTTGTAAAATGAAAACATACAACAGAAAGAAAAGGGAAAATTAAGAGTTTTCCTTAACATATGCTCATGTGTAGTCCCAGATTTTAAAAGGACTAACATCTTGAAAGAATTCAACTGAACGTGATTGTAGAATACGAAGACTATCTGTTTCTTAATTTTGTTAGGCTTTTTAAAGCAGCAAGGTCCAGGCGAGGATGTACCTAGACCCTACTTGGCAACAAGGAGACCCAGAGTCCATCAGACTTGGATCAGAACATGGCTTCCAACCATCGAAAGTGTTCAGAGCCAGTGTCCCCAGCATCAGCACCTTCTAAGAGAGAAGCTGAATTTATCTGCCAGCGACCAACTCCATGAGTCAGGGCTGTGTGCCGTATGGGGTTGCATGAGCTCACTTCCAGAAGTCGTGTCAGGGCTGTGGGGCGCCAATGATGAGATGTGAACGTTCAGCCAAAAAAAAAAAAAATCTACAATGGTCATCTTGGTTTATGTTCTATGGAAACCCAACTTTTGAAGAGTTAAGAAATGGACATTGGGCAAAAAGAACAAGTCTTGCTGCGTGGAGCTGTCATGGCTGTCATAGTCCCCGTAGCAAGTGGGATTTGGTTTTGCTACCCTGTGGATGCACAGGAAGATCTTGAAGTCAAACAATGATGTCCAGCCGAGTGGGCCTTGGAGGACACAACCGACTAAAGAGAGGGGTCGGAAGCTCAGGCAGTCTGGCTGCTTCTGAAGGGGGAAGCACGTGTTTAGAGGGGCAGGAAGCCTTTTCTTCCTGATTATAAAAGAGTGTGGTTAAAGCAGAACATAGTTCTCATCAATGCTGAAGAACCGAATAACCGAGGCGGCGAGGCTGCTGAGCCTACACGGGGAGAATGAGCTCCCCATGAGCATACATGGGGAGAATGTATGTATTTTAAGCAACGCAGTCACCAGGTGTCGAAGGCGCGCAAGGCTGCCAAGCTGCCGTAGTTGGAATATCTACAGCAGATCTTCCAGCTGTTCCTAGAAACAGTCTAAAAACTTTAAGTATCTTTTCATTCACGTCAGACTTCTACTATGTGGATATTTTTATTGTTTCTATTTTTCAAAATCAGGAAACTGAGACCTGGAACCTTTGGATAACCTGTAGTAGGGAGTAGCAGAGCTGGACTTCAAGCAGAGACACCTCAGACCTAAGGCTGAAGTTCTCGGCCTCAGACTCCACTCTTCATAAAGCCCCTTGATGCCAGCTGTCTGCTTCTGAGCAGCCTCCTGCAGGAGCCACGGATAGCACCAAGAAACTCAGAAGTTCTTCGATTTCCAGACAAACCACTAATACTTTCTTAATGTCGGCCAGCCCTAAATATCACACGGCATATAGTTACGGTTAAACAAATTCTTTGTCTTTTACCTGAAACTGAAAGTTAACTGTCTTAGCTTCTATTGCTGTGATGAAACACCATGATCAAAAGGAAGTTGGGAGGGAAAGATTTTACTTGGCTTACACTTCCACATCACTGTTCGTCATTGAAGGAAGTCAGGACAGGAGCTCAAATAGGGCAGGAACCCCGAGGCAGGAGCTGATGCAGAGGCCATAGAGGGGTGCTGCTTATTGGCTTGCTCTCCATGGCTTGCTAGGCCTGCTTCCTTTAGAACCCAGGACCACCAGCCGAGGGATGGCACTACCCACAATGGGCTGGGCCCTCCCTCATCAACCACTAATTAAGAAAAATGAGCTACAGGTCTGCCTACAGCTGATCTAATGGAGGCATTTTCTCAGTTGAGACTCCCTCCTCTCAGACGGCTTTAGCTTATGTCAAGTTGACATAAAACTATCCAGCACATTAACAGAGTGTTTTGCTTATATTTTCTCAGTGTGGTGGTCCAAAGCAGCGTCCTGACCATCCATCCTGCCTGGTGTCCTCCCCCTCCTCCACTCCCTCCCCTCCTCACCTCTCGGCCAGCTCTGGCATCCCATGCAGAGCGAGCAAAGCGCTCGGTTTTCTTGAAACTCCAGGCTGTAACCCAACAAGGTAACTACCCAGCCCCAGCCTTCCGATAAACAGGCACCGTTTCCCTCGTTGTAAAACCCAAATCCCAATCAATGAATCTGAGGTTCAGGAAGGTAAATCCATTTACCAAGACTCCCATTCGCAGCTCACGCTCCTCCGGTTTCTTTCTAGGAAAGAGCTCTCCAGGTTCCTCTTGAGAGACATTTAAGCATGATTAGAATGGCATTAATTAGTTTAGACCATCATGGGCTCATTTAATAACTACCACCATTTGTTGGAAGAAACCCCCAGCTTTGCAGTCAAAGGGATACGGTGACATATGGACTGAGGGAAGCGGTCTCAAAGCAGCCACAACGTCAAGATGCCTGCCATCGCCTGCTTCACTTTCGTTGGGACCGTCGGGATGAAGACAGAAAGCTTCCAACCTCCGCTCGCTCTTTCCATCGACCCAGAATGCATTATCATCTCTATGCTGAATTCATGATACGTCCATTCCACACAGATGACTGATAGCAAACGACATCAGTCCCTGCTGGAGGTTTGGCTGCTCTGCCCTCTGTACCCAGTGTAGTTCTCTTACACTTCCTCATAGGTTAGTCTCCTAAAAAGCCCAGCTGCTATAAACTACCAGCTCAGAGGAAAGCGGCCATTGTCAGAGAAAACCTGTGCCAGAGCTCAGCCACCATGAGTGACCGCAGGACTGACACCTCCTCCTAACGGTGGTCAGACCTCCCTGGAAATGAGCCAACATTGAGAAAGAAACTCACTTGCCTCTGACAAATGGGGATGTCTGCACATCATAACGAAGCCTTCTTTTCTGTGTAAATTCTGAAATGGAACCAGGTTTTTGCTCTCTTTGTCTTCTGGAAGGAAGCTCAAAGAAGTAACCATCCTGGTGGAGGTAGGAAAATTGTGTTGGCTAGGCACGCTCCCAAATACTCCACCTCTGCTGCTGTCTCCCGTGAGGCTTCTCTTTACAGTATCCCAGGGAAGCAGATGGATCAGAGGACAGGCTCCACCCAGATGCTGGTGATTCCCTGCCTGGTCCCCTGGACATCCCAAGGCCTAACCTTCCACCTGGACTGTGACCTCTGACCCCGGGCCTGTGCCTAACATGGCTGTGGAAGAGATGGAAAGAGAGGAGGCACTGTTATTTCTACTCCTCTAGCTTTCTTGTCAGGACCTGAGAGTCACAGAACTTGGCATTTCTCTGAATCCTGGATGTGGCTGTGTAGACATGTGTAGACATATGTCCTTAAGAGTCGTACACACGTATGTGTCTCGTATGAGAGTCTGGCTTCCAGTTCCAGCCCCAACACTGCCTGGTTCTGAGGCTTCGTCAATCCCCTTCATCTCTCAGGGGCCTCATTTTGCCTCATCTTTAAAATGGAAGGGTTGCATCGGGTAGGTACTTGAAAAGGTGGAGAGTCAGTTACAGGGTAAGGATCACCGAGTAGGCTGACTCCAGTCATCTATCATTCTAACCACCACCCTGAAATTAGCGAAGGCAACTTCATCTTTCTCTGCTTGGATTTTCACTTACGGCTTTCTTAACAGGCCTGTTCGTTGCCTTCCAGACCAGACACTGTGCGGTTGTTGTGTCTTTCCTCGGGCTGCAAGGGATAGGATTCGGTATGTAAGCAAATCAATGTTCTGCATTGAGCAACACCATTAGCTTTTATTCGTTGGCTTCTGGAAACTTACCACTAGGCTGCCTCTAAGTGACCTTCTAAATGTAATATTCTTCAATTCCACGAGTCTTAAAAAAAAAAACTCTGACTTGGCTTTTTTCAGTGATTTTATGGGTTCATTACCTATTATGTACAAATACTGTTATCACACTACACCCCATAACTTTATACAGCTAGTGGTTAATTTTATTTGTGTTTTGAAACAGGCTCACTATCAGCCCAGCTGACCTTGAACTTGTGATCCTCCTGCCTCCACCTCTGGAGTGATGAGATGACAGGTGCACATGACCACACTCAGTCCTGAAATATTCTTTTGGAAAGAGTGCTCGGTATTTGGGAAGGGTGAGAGAATCGAGATGCATAATAATGTATTTATGATCCTGCGGATTCTCGTCGGATATATAAAGTTTTCAGAGCCCAAGCCCCGGCTTCTGTTGCACATGAAAAAGGCTCATTTGTTAATTATTCAGCCACCGGTACAAAACCGGAACGCAGCTGTATGAAGAAACCGCCCCGAAAACATCTCTGCGTGTAACATGAGGTTCTTGCGATTGAAACATCCTTTTCTCTTTCACATCAGAACGCATTTTTATGAATCTGGGCTTAGACAGCTTAGCAACAAAAGGCACCGGGTTGCTGAATTATTCATGCAATCTACATTTCCTGGCTGCTGTGGATAATTGACAGGTGTCACGTCACCTTTTACAAACGCCCCACAATTATGGACCATACATCAGTGTTTGACTTCGCAGTAATGCTCCCTTTCCGAGCCGGTTTCATATTTTATTTACAGCGTGGTGGCATTTTTGACTCGGCCGCCTATTTCTCTCACTTTTGATTCCAAGCCTTTTGCTCCACTTAATATAACCCGGAATATTTAAATAATAAGGCTCCTCTCGGTTCGCTAAAGGCAGTCACTCATTGCTGCCGTGTTTTATTCATTTGGGCCATTATGTTAGTCAGTCCCTTGATTTAGGAAACTTGGGATGAAATGCAACTCTAAGAAAACCATAATATAAATCTGGCTTTATGACTTGTTTTGTTCACAGGGAAAAATCTCAAACCAAATCTTCTCGGGGCCTGACACGAGCTGTAAACCATGAGGAAAGTTGGCTAGTTAAAGAGTATGACATAATAGGAGCGATGGAATATTTCAAGCCCTCGGTGATGCTGGAAGCTTTTTAACATTAGAAACAAAGCCGAGGTTGTCTCTTGCTTAGAGAGAAAACCTGGGGGAGGGAAGGTTGGGACCGTAACCCTGAAGACTGAGAGCATGTATGCATATGGCAAGCATTCCGGATGAAACTGACTCCGAGACCCCAAAGCCCTGACTTCACACTCTCCCTAAAGGGAAACTGAGGCAGAAGCCATGCCAGGGATATAATCTACCCTTCAAACACCAGCCAGTGGAGGAGCTCACGGCTAGGTGGGCTAGTTCCCACTCCGGTACTTTTGTTATTGTGCCATACGGCAAACTACCTCCCGTTATCTACCTATCTCTTCCGGTGCCAACAGCTACTCACTTTTCCATGGGACATTTACCCCTTCCTCATTCTCCATGCACGATTTGTGTAGAAGTGTCTCCCACCTACCATTGGAGCCCAGATTACTAAATCCATTACCCAATGCATTTCCCCAAGTGGAATGGCCATGTGACATTAGAAGGATCAGGGAGGGACGGTGACTCCCAGAGTACAGAAGCCATGTTGGAGATGCTGGTGGGGATTTTTCTGTCCTCCCTGGATGGAGAGGTGTGAAGGCGCAAGGTCTGGGGCTGCTCCAGATACTTCGTGACATGCCCGGGAAGAGGCAGGAGCTCTCAGGAGTTGGCGAGGAAGATGCGCCATATGATACATGTCATGTGACACCCCGGGGTGATGGCTGCCAACACAAAACAACTGAGCAGAGAGAGCAGACCTGGGTCAAGTAAACACCATCCATCTTCTAAACTAGGACCTTGGTGAGCGTGGAACGGCAGAATAAAAGCTAAGCCAGACAGGAGGCCGGCGCATTGGGCTCTGGACAATTGGGCATGTGGTTGTTCTTTGCCTCAGTCAGACGTCTGGGCTGCTAGGCTAAGACCATCCTCTGGATTAAGCCGGTGCTGCAGTCTCTGGCCTTTTTAGCTCAGGTGACAATGAACTCACTTCAACCTGAAGCCAACCGGACTTTGGGGTTTTAGGAACTTTCCAGTAAGGATTTCAGCTTACATAAATACGGGGCTTTCTGGGTGCACACTTCCTAAAGTCTTGTCCTTGATGCTCACAGACAAAGGTGGCTATTGCGTGTTCTAACTTTGACAGACATTGCAGCTGTGTATTTCACACTGTCACTTCAACTCCTACAAACAGCCACCCGGAGAACCTTGATAATTCGCAGAGAACCAAGAACCTTGTGAAACAGATATCAGCTAAGAGTTGGATAACTCAAAAAAGACTGGAAGAAAATTGCTAATATGCAGCGATGCTTCTTCAGGGGGAACAAACCCCCCAAAACGCTGATTTTTAATCTTCTTATAATTGTGGGTGCCCGCCCATGCGTGTGTGTCTGTGTGCATGCCTATGCATGTACGCAAGTGGGTGTGTGTGTGTGTGTGTGTGTGTGTGTGTGTGTGCGTGCATGTGGAGGTCAGGGAACAGCTCTCAAAGAATCAGTTTGGGTGGCAGGAATTGAACTCGGGTCCTCTGCCTTGACAGCACGTGCCTTTACCCATCTCATCTCACCAGCCCCCTTTAGTCCATGGTGCATTCCAGCAACGTCCACTCCAAATCTGACTTTACTGAGTATGTGGCTCTCAGGAGCCGGCTCCAGTACCTCTGTGGCGGGAGCATTAATCCTAGACTTCTGACTTAATTTCTTTAGTTCTTCCTGTGTGTTGCTCCAGGCATATGGTGGCAGGCAGCGTGTTCTGAACTGCCGCTCGCTTATCTACAAAGTCGCCCCAGGGCTAGTGATCCCGAAGGCCTTCAAAGATTGGAGACAGCGTCTCAGCCAGAGTAGCACTTCACTAGCCTGAGTCCCTGACCCTCAGCAGGTCTCCACCTGCAGAGTTAGCGGTCCCTGTGCCCCTTGCTGCATGTGGTGACTCCCCTGCCCTCCTCCCCTGCTCTGCATGCTGTCTATCACACATGTGGGTCAGATGACTTAAGCCAGTGCCCTGTCTTCATACAAGAGAGCCACTGTGCCCTGTTGCCCAGAGGGAAAGCACCCGGGGATTATCTCTGTTGCTAGAGTGTGCAAAAACCTGGGCTCTGACTGGATCATCTGGTGCACACATGCACACACACACATACACACACCCACACTAGCACACCCCCCACCTGTGCTGGTGCATGTGCACACATGCACACACACACACACACACTAGCACACCCCCCCACATGTGCTGGTGCATGTGCACACATGCACACACACATACACATGCACGCACCCACATCAGCGCTGGTGCCCACACATGCACACACACACATGCTCACACACACATGCACACACATACATGCACATGCAACCACTCACACACACACACATAGGAAAAGCCACCATCTGAGGTACTTCTCTCTCCCTTTGTGTCCTTGAGGCTGGCTCAAACTGCAACTGTCTGTATTCAGGGCTGTCAACCTCCCCTGCAGGAGGGACACTCCTGGAGGGGGACGCTCAGCAAGCCCGTTCACATTCATTATCTCATTTGAAGGTATTGACGGTATTGTGTGCTAAATGCTTTGCTTGGAGAACAGTGGAGTCAAGTGAAAACCCTGGTGGCGGTGGCGGCAACCTAATTTGCAGTCCCGGGGCTTCAGGGAAATTAGCCAGTCTTAATAGGGCTTGCCTTACAAGCTCCATCCTCCTTGGTTGTGAGCAAATGCCACAGAAATCTTAATTGTAAAAACTCATGGAGCCCGGAACAGCAACCGTCCAAGCAATTCTGCATCTGTGACATCCAGAGCACGCCGAGGTTGGAAACAAGACTGATGAAATCTTCACAACTCCTTTCTACTCACGAGTGCTTTGCCTCCCTTTACCGAGAGCGACACCACGTTGCTCCCAACTGCCGATTCCAGTGTGGCCTGTGCTCAGTTGTCCGCTGTCGGAGGAATAGTGACACAGACCGTGCGGGCCTCATTCTGGCACTGGCTTAGATGCTTGCGTCTGAACATGGCCATGCTGGAGCGTCCGAGCATTCTCTCAGAAGGAGGCCATGAAGAACTGAGGGCATCCACAGGCATCCTCTCCCCAAAGGCTGCCTTCCTGCAGTGCAGTTCCTGGGGAAGGGAGGGCTCTTCCCCAGAATGACTGGCTTGTCCTACAGTGCCAGTGTGACCGGGTCTCGTACTGCTTTCCCACGCTCAAAGAAAAAGAAGTGAAATGGATCCCTGCTCTGTGCGTGCATGTGTAGATGGATGTTCTCATGCAAAATGTGTAAAATAGAAAGCCGTGGTAAAAGCCAAGGTGATGGTTCCATTCCAAAGCATGTGATCTGACGGACGGAGATCCTGCCAACTGCATGGCAAGGAACAACCCACGATGCTTACATTAATAATAAGGAGCAAGGTACTGGAGAGCTGGCTCCGAGGCTAAGAGTCTCGCTGCTCTTACAGAGCTTGGCTCCAGCACCGGCATCAGGTGACTCCAGTTCTAAGGAGTCTGATGCCCTGTGGGCGCCATGGGTTCCTGTATACATGTGGTGCACATGGACACATGCACGTAAATCAATATAAATACTAAATATTAAATAAATATAAAAATATAATAATAAACCAGGCGGTGGTGGCGCATGCCTTTAATCCCAGCACTTGGGAGGCAGAGGCAGGCAGATCTCTGAGAGTTCAAGGCTAGCCTGGTCTACAGAGTGAGTTTCAGGACAGAGTTACAAAAGAGAAACCCTGCCTTGAAAAACCAAGGCTACACATAGGCACGTGCATGTGTGTGTGTGTGTGTGTGTGTGTGTGTGTGTGTAATAAAGAGGTAATCTGGTATAGCTGGATGAAGCTTAAGCATCCAGACCTGAACTCCAAGAAGAGCTGGGAACACGGAAGAATGCAGAAGAGAGGGTGTGTTTACACGGGCTTTTGAAGGGCACACGGGACAACAGTGAGGATTCCAGCTAAGTAGGATGAAAGCGGGTGTGGCCCACAGAGGTGCCGTGTACTCGGAGTTTTTATAGATGGATACCCTTAAGCAGCTTAGGTGAGACTCGGGAAGAGATGGAGATGGTGGAACAAATCCGGCTCTTGTGTGGAGTGGGCCATAACCGCTCATGACGCTAGGAATAAGCTGACCCTGCCACGAAGCGTAATGTGGCGAATCCAGCTACCATGAGTGGGAATTAACCACAGCCGACGTGTAGCAGACCGTGACTCTGAGTTATGTTTCTTGGCACACCAGCAGCCGCGTGTATTCGGGGGAGGGGGAGGGGGGATGTCCTGATATTTGGAGCTGATGACTGGATCGGATTATGTACAGTTGATTTGATTTGCCGCATTATAGTCCATTTTTCAATTAAGATGACCATAAGAGAAACCAGACATTGATAAATTTGTGATTTCTTTTTAAGTTGCAGACCTTTCGTAGCAGGTATTCTAGGCCCCAAAGACACAAATGTAATGAGAGTGCAGGACTCGCACACGTTTCTAGGTATTTAAGTGTACATTTCTAAATCTAGAGACAGCTCAGATACATGGAGCATGGTTCACGCGGTGACCACGACATGCTTCTCTTGTAGAAAGTGGGGTGAACCAAATGTCCCGAGTCTTTTCTTTTCTCTTCCTTCTTCCCTACCTCTAGTCAAAGCTGCAGCAAGAGAATGGGCCTCCTCCCACACAGAAACATCTGCTGTCTCCCTCCTTCCTCCAGACAACAACCTCTGGCTAGGGTACCAAATTCTAGAGAAGGAATCACCTGCCCAAGGATTCTACTCAGTAGAACCAGGAGGAGTGTCTCAGGGAGAAGTCCAAAGAAGAGGGGAAAACAGCATGCCAGTATCAGACTCCGTCAGAGGTGAGTCTCCGAGGGGAAATCCAACAAGCTGACGATGGGAGTTAGAGGACCTCTTTCTGTAGATATTTAGAGTATGTGTGTAAGAGTGCTTACTGGTGCCATGATAAAATACCAAGACATAAAGCAACTTGGGGAGAAAATGTTTCTTTCGTCTTATACTTCTAGCTAACAGTCCTTCAGTAAAGGAAGCCAGGGCCGGAACTCAAGGCAGGAATCCGGATGCCTGCTGCAGAGGCCATGGAGGAGTGCTGCTTTCTGACTTGCTCCTCGTAGCTTGCCCACCCTGCTTTCTAGCAGCACCCAGGACCACTGGCCTATGGGTCACCACTCTCAAAGAGCTGGGCCCTCCTCCTCAACCATCAATCAAGAAAGCACCCCACAGGCCAATCTGGTGGGGGTGTTTTCTCAGTTGAGGCTCCCTATTCCCAAATGAGTTTAGTCTAGCCTCTATCAAGTTGACATAAAGCTATCCAGCGTGTGTGGGGTGGGAGTGTGAGTGTGTTGTGTGTATGTGTGGTGTGTGTGGTGTGTGTGGTGTGTGTGTGTGTGTGTGTGTGTGGTGTGTGTGTGTGGTGTGTATATGTATGTGTGTTGTGTGTATGTGTGTGTGTGTGGTGTGTGTATGTATGTGTGTGTGTATATGTGTGTGTGTGTGTTGTGTGTGTGTGTGTGGTGTGTGTGTGTATGTGTGTTGTGTGTGTGTGTGGTGTGTGTATATGTGTATTGTGTGTGTATTTGTGTGTGTGTGTGTATTGTGTGTGTGTGTGTGTGTGTGTGGTGTGTGTATGTGTGTGTGTGTGTGTGTATGTGTGTGTGTGTGGTGTGTGTATTGGCTGGGTATCAAACCCAGAGATCTTCACATGTCAGGCAAGTCCCCCAATACTGAGCTATACCCTGACCTTGGGAATTTTTAAAAAGTACAGTATTTCCTTAGAGGCCAGTGAACAGCAATAATTACCCCTCTCTACTTTCTTCTTGATTTTCGCTAAACTCCTACCCCAAATAATTTCTGTGGGATGAAAAAAAAAAAATTAAATCTTATTGAAGAAAAAGAAATTTCCAAAGTGGCCAAACAGAAACTTCACAAGTAGTGGAGAGCAAAACAAAAAGAAGAGTCTCGGATACCTGTTGGCAATAGGGGTGCAAAGGTCGGTGTAGAAAGCGGGAAGGTGTACGTCAAGCACCTGTGTGATCTGGGAGAGGAGTAGCAGGCATCCAGGACCCAGCAGTTCCCAGTGTGGTTCCCCCAGCTGGCTCATGCGCTTCTCTCTCCTAACTAGCTTCTTGGCTTCCCAGCCTTCCCTGTTCCCTCACAATCAGGTTGAGTACGGCAGTGGCTTCTCTCTAATCAAGACCCTTCTGTTTCAGATCCCCAGTCTTTCCCGCTATATACCCACCAGCAGGTGATTGCTGCAGCTTAAGTTCTGACTGGCTCGATTTGCCTTTTGGGGTCAAGTTACATCAGAGCAGATTGTCTGGCCAATGTAATGGCTACTCTTTGGTCAGTTGCCCACCCCTGGTGAGAATCATAAAAGCAAATGTGAGGTAGGAGGTAAGATAGTATGGTCAAGGCATTTCTCATCAGAAAGGGCTGGGGTGTTCACACGCTCTGATTACTATCTATTAAATAATAATGGCGACCAGCGAAGGTGCTTTCAAACTGCAGCTTGAGGGCGGGTTCTTCTTGTTTGTTTCATTTTTAACAAATTCTTCTTCATTCAATCATCGGTTCATTCGGATGCAAATCCTGTTACAAAAGATCTGAGGAGTCGTGCTAGTCTGTATTCAATACATGACGATGAAATAGTTGTGAACATACAGGCAAACAAAGGGGGGGGAAAAGAAACGAGAAAGAGCAAGAGACAGGAGAAAATTAGCATACATAGTATGTTACCATCCAGCCTTGGAGAGAGGCTAAAGGTGAGTGCAATGGTCTAGTTGTATCTCACAAATGTTTATGTTCCCGGATGTGATAGCATCAAAGTGGATCCTTTAGGGGGTGATTTGGTCCTGAGGGCAGAATTCTCACAAATGCAATTAGTGCTATCACCGAGGATCCTCCGGGATTCTGCTCACCCCTTTTGTCCTGGGAGGAGGCTCAAGAAGGCATCCTCTTTGAAGGAGAGCGAGATGTCTCACCAGACACCTGGTCTCTAGCCTTGAGAACCAGCTGCCATAATTTTCTATCGTTAATAAATTACTTAGCCTAAGGTATAAAGTCTGCTGCAGCAGTGGGCGGAGCTGTGAGAGTGAGGTTTGGGTTTGTTTCTTTTAATCTGGGATCCTCAAACGTAACAGCGAGCTGCTTTGTACAATAGACTCGTCCTGGAAGGGAATGTCATTCACAGTAGGATAGGTCAGGAGGCAGGTGGAAACCTGTCCCTCAGCGGGGACAGGGTCTCCTCATGATGTTTTGCTCTGTGGATGGCCTTAACCGGGAGGGGAGCCTAGATTATATTTCAAGGGTTCTTTTGGTCTTGAGTTCATAATGACAGGCAAGATCCATTGACTGGGGCAGGAAACAAACATTAAGAAAGCAACATTTTAGGTAACTGAAACCATAATTTCCTCATTTCTTGCTGGTTGTGCACAGTACGGCACAAAGTACAGGCGGAGGGAGCCTCAGTGATTTCTCTATTTCTTGATTTTTTTTTTTTTCTCTTTTTTCGCTGCTAGCATTTCTGATATCTTTAGATCTTCCAAGGCCCTCGATTTAATTTTTTTTTTTTTTTGTCCTTCTTTCCTTCAATGACGGAGCAGGCAAAAAAGTTCTTGGAACCTTGGTTCTGGTCCACAACACTGGGAAAGTGCTACCAGAGAGAAGTGGACAGGCTGTCCCGGATGGTGACGCTACATCCTGAGCACCGTGAGAACAAGAACGTGATGGAACACAGCGGCGGAGAGAGGCTGGTTTTGCACAGGAGTTCACCTCTCCTGATACCTGACCCTGTGGGAAGGAGCAAAGGGATTCGTGGCGCTTTAACTTCTGCAGAGAAGAATGCTGTGTGGATTGCCAAGATGGCGATCCCGAAAACCATTTACAATATTCAATTAACCGTAATTAAAGCACTCAGTAGGAAGCTCCTCGCTGACTTGCTAAATAGCAAAAATTGGTACTTGGCATTCCCAGTGGATGAGAGAAAAGATAATAAGTACCCCAAATGTAAAGAAAAATCGAAATGAAACCAATTATGGCCAAATTACATTACAACAGAGAAGCACAAGTTGAACTCAGAATATTTAAGTTTTTGACAAGAAATATTAAAAAGAGATATAATAACATTTTAACCATTAATTGATCATCTAATCTAGTTTAGTTCGTGGAAAGAAATTGGTTTATAAGCTTTTACATTTCACATAGGTTGACAAGGGACCATGGTCTATTAAAATGTTGCGTATTTGGACTAGCTGGGAAAGCCTAATTTTCTGTTAATATAGTTAATAATGAACCGTAATTGATTCTATTACCAATAGTCTTATTAAAAAAGGCAGTTAGCTAGTCGTTCAGTCCATCTTTTCACAGCCCTATATTCACAAAATATTAATGCTAATTTGATTTGCTATAATTAACTTCTGCAATTTTAAGCTCTCCTATACCAGCTGGTTTTTATAACATTTAAAACTCCCCTTTGAAAAACCAACAACAACAAAAACTTCTTTACAGTTTTTTTCTCTCCCTCTCTCAACTCTTTTAACATCCTTCATCAATTTCTCCTCTCCAAACACTGGAAATTGTACAGTAAACTCTAGATTTAAATGACTCCAATACTGAATTAAGGTATAAGCCATGGGTTGTCTATGCACACAAGATATGCATGCTTGTAATACAGGAGAGCCAAAGCACAGAACTCCTGACAGGTCTCACCTCCTCCAGCCTCTCTGCCAGGAGAACAAAATACGTAAAATGATCTCTCAAATTCACTCATATTTAAGTCTAAAGGCCTAAGCCAGGCTGCTCTCTGGCAAAGGTAAATCAGTGAATTCGTTATTTAATATTACCATGCGAGCTTTAGTAACATCTCTATTCTAAACACTCAAGCCCATTCTTCTCTTCTTCATAGCAGCTCCCTTAAGTGTGTGCTTTTACGGTTTTTGTATATTTGGATAAAGCCTGCATTTTCTTTACTAGAAAGCTAAACTCAATCTTTTCAAATGGGAACAACTTTGAAAAGGCACAAATCAGAATCAGATGCAAACGCTCATGTACATCTATGTAAACATGTATATTCATAAGTGTAGTAAAAGTGTGTTTACATTTAAAAATGCATACATTTAAAAAGTGTGACCACATGATAATTAATTTGAGGACTGCATGAGAGTATGGGTAAGTTTTACTTCATCTGGTGAATCTTGTATTGTTCTTGATACTTAGTCTGTCCAGTTTGTTCATGAGTCAGCTTTATACACTGAGAGTTCCCTTGAGATGAGTTTCTGTAGGTATATATTCACACACGCACACACACATACACACACACACACATACACACATACACACACACTCACACACACATAGACACATACACATACATGTACACACATACACACACACACATACACACATACACACTCAAACATACACACACTCACACACACATACACACACACTCACACATACACACACACACTCACACACACACATGCACACACACACACATACACACATGCACACGCACACACTCACACACTCACACATACATGCACACACATACACACACACATACACACACTCACACACACACATACACACACTCATACACACACACACTTACACACACATGCACACACACATACACACACTCACACACACACACATACACACACACACACATACACACACACACTCATACACACACACACATACACACACACACACACAGTATGCCCCAGGAAAGGTGCTGTTGTCTTTTTTGTTGCCGTGGGCAGTGTTTGGAAGCATCAAATAACTATTCAGGACAGCTCTGTTTTTTTCTTGAACGGAAGACGAATGGAGACAATGGCTGCCATTAGTAGTTTTGATACAAGTGATGCAGAAAATGCGTCTGTGTGTCTTTTCTTCCTTTCTCAGTTCCCAGATCATTGCTGACATCGACTTTCAGATAGCAAGAGTCCTGACCTTCCGTTGGTTTCATATTCAGTATTGCAAGTATTTCTTCCGCTGTCTTTTAACTTATTCACGGCATTTTTTGTGGTTATTTTTTGAATGCTTGTTTTTAAATATAAGTTCTTGAATCCATTTTGACAAGTTCCAAAAAAAATCCATTTGAGAGACTGAGGGGTGTTTTGTCAAATTGTTGTTGTTGTTGTTATAACAGTTTTAAAATGACTCATTTTCAGACTAGATTGAGGGATGCAGACACACACACACAAAAACACTAAACAGCCAGATATGATGGTACACACCTTTAATCCCAGCATTCAGGAGGCAGAGGCAGGCGGATCTCTGTGAGTTCAAGGCCAGCCTGGTCTACAGAATTCCAGGACACCAGAGTTACAAAGAGAAACTCTGTCTCAAAAAAAAAAACCAAATAAGATGATAGATAGATAGATAGATAGATAGATAGATAGCTAATAGATTGGAAAGAAAGGAAGGAAGGAAGGAGGAGGGAAGGAGGAGGAAGAGGAGAGGGAAGGAGGGAGGGAGAGAGGAAGGGGAGGAGGGAAGGAAGGAAGGGAGGAAGGGAGGGAGGAAGGAAGGACCGACTAAGCAAGCCACTCTGGGGATACTGCTGTCAGACCTGTGAAAGACAAATCAACAGCCGTTTGAGGCTGACTCTGAGTGAACAGCAACAGAAAGGACAGCAATTACTTTGGAGCTCAGTCTTAAAAACATGGCTGCTGAGCGGAAATCATGGGCAGAGGTGTATCTGCTGGTGAGCCATCTGGCTTGCTCCGGAGGCATGACTGTCTTCATTGGCATCGGATGGTATGAAGCCTCCAGTTACAGCCTATGTCTCAGTTAGGGAGTATGCCTATGGGACCGAATAACGGGTTCTGGTTTGCAGAGTACTGAGCTAGCCCTCCTAGTCCTGGCCATTCAGATATTGTTCTCGAGTCATACAGAGCCAGTGGCCTGAGCTAACGTACTTCACCAGGGAGAACGCCTGTCTGCTGACTGCTACGATTTCCATCAGAATCATAGTTTGCCAAGGTGTAAGCTGACCACATCCTTTACAGGCTCGTGTTCAGCCAGCTGGCAAGCCCTGGCCACTGCTCTCTCCGGGCAATCAGCCAACAGCCCAGTGCTCTGAGCAACATTCTTGCCCATTGCAACCTTAGCTTTACTTTGTTTTTTTGAGGTGCTAGGTTCTGTTAATTGGGATACTTTTCAAAGATTTTCAGAACTTGTGAGGCGCGAGTTCTCCCGTCAACTTCTAGTGAAAACGTATAGTCCTGTCACTTGTTTTCATCAAGAAACGTGTAAGGAGACTGGAGATAATTTTCTTTTCACTATACCTAGCTCAGTGCAGCAAAAATGAAGCACATAAACTGTCAGTCATTTCTAAAGATGACAGTGTTTCTCAGCTTGGAAATGTGCAATTTAAAATCCCAGCTATCTGATGAAATGCCCATGCCCCCGTAGGAAGGTGTGCATTGAACACAGAAGTCAGGGCTTTGCTTAGGGTGATAATTTAGGGGCATGGCTGGCTCATCAGGGTCGGCTGGGCACCTCCTTGTCATTTTATCCAGGCACTGAACCACAACTCTGCTGCTTAGAACGGGGACTGAAAGGGAGGGGTGGGGAAGTGTGAGAGATCCTCACCCATATTCCGAGGGGCTACTTTCCACTCCAGGATGAACCGCTAAGTGTTAGATTATGAAGCAATGTCTGGCACAGCACACAGGGATTCTGCTCTTCTGCAGCCGGGTGATGGTGAAGAGATCCTGACAGCCTCATCACAGACGACGCTTCTGTCACAATGAGAGCCCTAGTGGACAACGTCCACTTTCTAAAACTCCATGTTTTGAAGTCTTGAATTAAAAAAAAAACACACTGGCCATTTATGATTGAATTTGCTCAACTTGAAAACACACCATTTTTCAAAACGACTAACGTGTTTGTTAACGTTTCTTAGGGCTCATGTTCCGTAACGAGGTGACTAGTCACAGTAAAAAATACCCACCGGCAGATGACTGACACCCAGGGTAGGGTAAGGTTTGGAAAACTGGGTGCGGCCTGTTTTAGCTCCTTTAAGACCGACTTCATAATATCTTCTTAGACATGACAAATCGAGTTATATGAAAAAAATTGGCATTTACTGAGAACCTTGAGCAAATGGGGAGATTGCCAAAGAGAAAGACGAACAGAGGGGATTCTAGGTAGACAGAATAAAATAAACATACCAATACCAGCACGGAAAATTCAGCTATTTGAGGAATGCCCGAACCCAAATGCCGAGAGACAGCAAACTATTTTGTCTGTAATCCAGGTTGGGACGTTAATTTATCTTGTCCACAAATACTCACTGAACACTCTTCTGTGTGACACACCTTGCTTGATGATGCGGGCATCTGGACACGCTCCTGTGCAACCATCCTCATTCAGGATTTAGCTAAGCATGTTCAATAATAAAAGAAGTACATATATACGTGTGTGTAGGTACACACACCAACACGTGTGTATGTGGAGACCAGAGATCATGTCTGCTGTTTCTCTCTACTTTATCTCTTTGAGACAGAATTACCTTCATACCCAGAGCTCAGCGATTGGCTGGAGTTGCCGATTAGCAAGCCCCTGGGATCTGCCCTCGCTGCCTACTAGCTCTGGGTTACAGATTGTTCTTCCACGGACAGCTTTCTCTGCCCATTGCTGGAGATCTGAAGTAGGTCTCACACTTGCACACTGGACCTCTCACTCACCAGGTCATCTCCCCAGCTCCTTACGTAAATTATATATAAAATATTGAATTCATAAAAGAGGGCAGAGAATTAGAAAGTCTTGTCTACACTTACAGACTTTGAAGGTGGTGGGTGTGTCCTCTAGCACACAGAACGAAGGATATAAATTTGGATGAACACAGAAGCAATCACTGATTAGCTCAGAGCAACATTTAAATTGATCTTTCCCGTGAAAAGGCATTAGAAAAAGCAATCTGACGAACACCTGTTTAAGTGTGCCAGTATCCACAATTAGCTTCTTCGGGGGATGGGGAGTTTTCGACAGCCTTCATTCCAATAAGAGGCAACAGACCTTAGCATTTTTATGACTGTCGTCAAGAACATTTACCAGGGCCAGAGGAAAATATTCACACCGACCTCTTAATCTTGAAGAGAAGGCAGCCCCCTTAAGCCACTCACTTAATCCTCTGAAGGATTCTGTGGGTTTGACATTTTTTTCTTCTTTAAGCAATCTGGGCTCTAGACCTTCCAGTCAGAGAGAAAAAGATTTCCGTCTGAGTCATGTGACAGGAGGAGCAGGTGGCAAATTTGATTGGTGCAGGGGTGGGAGCCGAAAGCCTAGTGACCCCATATGGCTTTAATCTGAAGTGGCTGGTGCTACCCACACTGGCTCAGTCTGAAGGAACCAAGGCTGGCGCTGCACAAGTCTGGGGGGCGGTGGGGGGGCATCATTCACAGAGACAGTGGTAAAGTGTCCAGTGAGAAGGCTCACTCCTCTCTGCCCATGCCTAAAATGCTTTTCTCATCCTAAGAATGATAACACCTAGCTCTCGTTGAGCACTTACTGCATACCAGATGTCACGACTCTCATGTGTAGAACCTCACCAATTCCATGTGACCCCTCCCCACGACCTTGGTCACAGTAATATCCCCATTTTATGACAGTTAAACAACCATACAATAAATCCATTATCTCAGTTGGAATGCTTTTGAGAGAGAAATGGGGTGCTTGGTACTAATGACACTGGGGGCAGTAGGTTTAAATCAGATCTGCCTGTGGTGAGCCAGAGCGTAAGGCCACTCTGCAGATAATGGCTGTCTGGTACCATGTCAGCTTGTACAAGACCTGCTTGAGCCGAGATACCTGGCAGTGTCAGCCGAGGCGGGTTTCCATTGAACTTTTTTTTTTTTTTTCCCTCTTTGTGCCAGGGTTTTCTGAGCGTTCAGGTCTTTATCTGCAAAACCTAGGTAATGAAATCTACTTCACGCAGGTATGAAAGACGGACTGGGGGCAAAGTACCCAAAGCGTGGGGAGGAGCTCAGAGTTGACAGTCACGTGATAAAGCAGTTCCATAAAATCTCAGCATTCCCCAGCCCTCAGTAGCCTTCCTCACTAAGGGATGGAGTTGGGTTGGGGTGGCAACAGCCCTTTGGGCTGGCATGCTTTCTCTGCAGGTTCCTCTGATGTGTCTCAGCAAGAATAGCTGGAGATTTTCTTTGGGAGAACTATATCCTTCATTTACCTACTTTCACTTTGAATGTTCTCTCCAGAAAGCTAAAATGAGTGGTCCTGGGTATCAGTAGTATTGTCCTTTGCCTTGAACTTACCCTGGAGTGCCCCTCCTGTGAACTTCCTTCAATCTGAAGCAGAAAAACCACGGGACATGCTGATCGGATAGCCAAGAAACCCCTTTTGGATCTGACTGGGTGGAGGTTTTTCCACCTGTGACTTCACACCTTGTCCTGTCTTGAGCACACGAAATGTCTGCATAAAAACCCATAAACAAAAGTCAGAGTCCACATCCAAAGGTTACTCTATAGTACCATCCTACTCTGTGGCTTTTTCCGGGGAAACGTAAAATAACGAGCAGAAGGGAAGAAAGCAGAGACTTTCATTGACAGTCAAAGTAAAAAAAAAAAAAAAAATCAAGCCCAAGTCAAACTTGGCAAAGCAGTGAGTTTATTGGGGTCCCAAGGCTACAGCACCTGGAAGTTCTGTGTATAACTCCTGGGCAGTTACACCCATTAAGAATCCTCCCTGTAGCACCCCGCCACAGGAGAAAACTGGGACCACGGAGTCTCCCCTGTGTAGTCTGCAGGCAGCTATGCTGCAGAGGAGCTGCTTCTCCTCAGAGGTCGTTCATAACTCCCAGGACCCAAGGAGCTTTGAGAGCCTCCCCGCCTCTTCTGGGAGAGAATGTTAATAGGCCTGGCGTTGTGTTGGGCTCATGGAGATAGGCATGTATAGTGGCTCTGATTCATGATGGTAAAGATCATCTCCAAAGCAGACGCCTTTGCCATAATGGCTATTTTTCTGAAAAAAAAAAAATGCAAGTATCTACCTGGGAATGAAATACCTTAATAAATCAAAGGCTATAGTGAGTGGGGCAAACATGCAGGGCCAAGGACATTGATGACTCCTTGTGCCTGTTGCTTAGCCTTACAGGAGTATGACATGAGAAGATCAAGGGCACTGGTCTGCTCTGTGCATCCCTTATTGCAAAGCTGGTGGCTGAGTACCTACTGTGTAATATAGTGTGCTGAGCTATGACGGCTAGGAGACGGGTGGAGGTGAGGGATCCCAACCAGATCTTTGCCTTAGTGAACATTCATTCACCCTGGCGTCAGAGACCGTAAACTAATCACGAGTGTATATCGGATCTCAACCCCGAGTCCTGCCATGAAGTACTTGGTTCCCCAGAGAGATTTGGTTTAGTTAGGGCAACAGGGCACAGTCTCCCTGAGGAAGGGATGCAGCTCCAGTCCAGACAGGAAAGATGAGCTGGCAAGTTCTGGGCAGAGGATATGGCTTGTGTAAAGCCCTGGGCTGGAGGCAAGCTCCTAAGTCTGTAGGATTGAAAGGTCAGAGTCTGGAGTCAGCGAGGGTGCAGGACAGGGCTGGGTAAGGAGGTGGGATCCGGAGTCCTCGGAGACCTTTTTAAGGACTTGGGCTGTTCTTAAAAACCACCCCCAAGCATTCTGTGAGCATTTTCAGAGGTAGAGTGTTAGAAGCAGAGTTGATTTTATAATGACCTCTTTAGGAAAATGGATTTAGAGGAAGAAGGGAAAGAATTCAGATGGACTGGGTTGTGACTCAGCTGCAAAGGGACTTGCTTAGCAAGTACCAGGTCCTGGGTTCTAGTTCAGCTACGAGGGAGAGCAGTAACTGATGTTCAAAGAGCTCTCACCATGTTTGGTGAGCTTTCTGCAAATGATCTCATCCAGTCCCCACACAGCCCGGTGAATCACGTGCTGCTGTTGCAGCGTCTGAGAGCCTGAACAGCATAGGCAGCGCCGGTGGACTCCCGAGCAGACTCAGGCCGCAGCACACTCATCCGTGGGGCGCATTCATCCGTGGGGCGCAGCCTGCAGTTCTGTGGCGGTTGGTGGGGCCACAGAGCCCAGGCCAGCTGTGAAGTGGGGGTTTGGGTCTCCCCCGCAGCTCCCTCCAGGCTCTTTTTCTGGCAACTTCATGAGAAGCACTGGGCACCGATCACTCTAGTCTCTCCCGTTGAAAACCAAAGTTAGGCATTTCTATGCCCGCTTTATTTATTTGTTCAACTTGATGTTTAATTCTTCCAGTGTCTGGAGGTTTGCTGGACTCTGATTGCATTCCTGAACATTTCTGGCTGCAGACTTGCTTAGGTTTGCACGCGCGCCGATTCTCCTCACTGCGCTCTCAAAACTAACCCGAGCAGACAGCTGTATTTTCTGATTCCCGAACACTTCCTCTTCTGCCAACTGGCTTTCTTGATTCTGACCCTGGTTGGCAATCCTGGGAATGTATATATCACTTTATTTCAACAGTGCATTTTAGGGTTCTACACGATAAATGTCTTACACAATAAAGAATGTCCCTGTCACTAGCTGCAGTTGAAATGCATTTTGCAAATACCCAGTTTTGGCCAGGCATGGTGATGGTAAACCTTTAATCCTAGCACTCAGGAAGCAGAGGCAGGAGGATTTCTGAGTTCAAGGTCAGCCTGGTCTACAGAGTGAGTTCCAGTACAGCCAGAGCTACACAGAGGAACCCTGTCTCAAAAGGAAGAAAATATGTTTGTTTCAAAATAAATGTTTGGAAACCCTGCCAGAGAATAGTACTGTGAGGGCGGGGGATCCTCAGCTGGTGAAGTACTTGCTGAGCAAGCATGAAGACCTGAGTTCAAAAGCCAGTTGTTTCTGTAAACTCCCTGTGCTGAGGAGGTGGAGTGAAACAGGTCCCTGGAGCTCCCTGGCCGTCCAGCTTCACTGAACAAAACAAAGAGGAAGTGGTTGGAAATTAGGATTAGAATTCAGGTTCAGCAGGAGATCTTGTCAACACCAAGACAGGAGCACCATGGAGGAAGACACCCAACTTCGTCCTCTGGACTCCGTATGCCTGCACACACAGGAGCATCTGCACATGATGCGTACCTCAGGACCATGTGTATAAATACCACACACCAAGAATATAAGCAACAGAAAGTTGAATTAGTAGGAAGTATGAAATTTCATTTCTGTGTCAGTGTTGTTGAAACAGGGTATTGATGCTGGCTTGGATCAACTTGCCCCCGTCTCCCAAGTGTTAGAGTTGTAAGCGTTACACCACACCTGGCTTGAAAGTATGGAATTTAGGCTCTTAATAGGATGGATTTTTTTCGCCCTAGTATCTTACGTGTAGATTACAAAATGAATTCCCACCCAGCCTTTCATTCCGTGCTTGTAACAAGCCCTCAAACTAAGCAGAATTGGTACTATCAATCTATTTTTACAGGTAAGGAAAATAAGGGCTGATAAAGTTAAGTGTCTTGCCTGTGGTCATGGAGCTATTTCGTGGCAATCCCCCATCTCCTCACTCTGTGGGCGACCTAACAAATTCCTGCCGAATTACCAGATAATTACTGGATAAGAATAATACGTATTCTCATATTAATTATTCATATATAAGGGGTTGCCTGGAGTGCTCCAAGATGTATTTCAAGCATTCCTCTCATAATCTCATTTACATTATTCTTCAGCGCTCCTTAGCCAGACAGCGTTTGCTAAATGAAGGAAAATTTCTGCCCAGATCCCAATCAAGTTATTATAAATTCCAAATTAATAGGGTCTAAATAAATAAGGGCTTATTATGGAGCTAAAAGCTGATAATGCTATTTGTTTCTGATATCTTCTTTCGTTTGCTTCAGCCATGGTCGGCACATTTATCTGCTGCGTTCCCCCCTATTTCTTCATTAGAGAGACAGGGCAAGAGACACATACGCGGGGAGACGTACCCATGTGTGAATAATATTAATAACTTGAAATTACAGAAAGGGGCAGAGAGGCATCTTTTTGGTAATTTATCATAATGTTTAGTAACAGCAATTTGCAGTAATAAGATAACTAGTCGCTACTTCTCCTGGGTATGTATGTGTGGTATTTGCCCGTTTATGGTTTACTTACATTTTTTTATTACTCTGTTTGTTAAATTATTTAAACCTACATGCCAACCTCTAACTTATTAATGATAAGGCAGGCTCCTGAAGCGTGAGTCATACAAATGATTATTTCATTTTTTTAATTCATATTTTTAAGGGACCGGTACACTTCAGTGAGGTATCGCCGGGTTTATGGAGAACTTAAAGCTTGAGATCACTGCCATAGGGTCAGGTAGCCTCACCTGAACCTGAGGACAGAGGCCTATCCACAAAATAAACCTTACATAAAAATAATGCAGATGGAGATTTGGTTTTCCTGGTTATGGGTTTCCTTATGCTCTCAAAAAGTCTCTTCCGATAATACAGAAGGCTTGGTGCTCTCAGAGAGTTTCCTCCATGATTAAGAAATAATGAATTGTTTTGTTGGCCAAGTGCAAGGAATAAACACTCTTGGTTTCTCTCTGTTCTGTCATTTCTCTCTAATCTACAAACCGGCCACAAAGGCCCCTCTGTTCCTCCTCCCCTCACTGGCGCTTCTCGTCCAGACTCCTGCCTGTTTAGCGCTCTGCTTCTTCCCGTTGGTTCTTTGCTTTCCTGTACAGGCTTGAGTTTGTTTGTTTTGGGGTTTCTCACATTTTCCTATTTTTGAATTGTTTCTTTCTGTAAGACAACCGCTCTGTCTCGCTCCTGTCTGTCTGCCTCTCTCTGTCTCCTACATACCTGGTGTCATTCATCATCTCTGTTTCTATTTATTTCCTCCTCTTCCCCCTCCTCCTCCCCCTCCTCCCCTTTCCCTTCCCCCTCCTCCTCCTTCCCCTCCTCCTCCTCCTTGGTTCTTATTTCTTTATCTCTGGCCCCTTATTTCCTCTCCTCCTGTTCCCATCTCGGTGCCCTTTGACCAAACATCCTCTCCCTGAGCCTGCTGGAGAAACACTCTGAGATTTGAGAGAGCAGGCTGGAGGTTGGAGGTGTCCGTGAGGCCTGGAAGGGCACTCATTTACCAGGTGACTTCCCTGTCCCCTGTTTCTGGAGCCACAGACTGCCTGGTCTCTGCAAGAAAAGGAGCCACACAGAGGAAGGAAGAAACAGGAAACAAGGGTTCAGTGACACTGGTCTGTAAAAGTCGTCCAGCCAGCATTTGGCCGCCATCTCTTTAAAAAAAAGCAGGCAGTGTTAACGCAGCTTGACTTTAAGCCTGGAGGGAAGTAACCTGCTGTCTCCTCTTGACCCCAGATCACCCCACTACTGTGCAGGGTGGAAGGATGCAGGGTACCTCCCAATAAACTTCCCACTGTCCATGGCTTGGCTCCTAGCTAGGCCAAAAACTTCCAAATGTGTTTATAACTACCTCGGCTCTTTGGAGCCACCTCTCTGCCGCTCCGATTGTACCAGAGAGGAAAAAAAAAACCTGTGGCAGTTAACAATGTGGACATTTTGCTTCTCTCTCACCCTTCCAGGGTTGGGGTGTGGGGGAAGGCTCCGTTCTAAGTTTTTAAAAGCCTAGGGAACAGCAAGCTGCTCTCAGTGTCACAGTGAGATGCGGGACACTGTGTGACATTTCTGCCTGGCCCTCTCCACACCTGGGGGAGGGGACTAGGGAGGGGAGGGCTACGTGTTGGACAGCTTCTGAAGCACGATTGGGGGTCAGAGGGATGAGGAGCACGTTCCTGTCACCTGGCATGTTGCTGCGGAAGATGGATGACCCGTCTCTCCTCTTTCAGGCAAGGTGGCCCTTTTGTTGATTTTGAAATGGAGTCTCAGGGAAAACACCTTAGCTCTTCAGACTCTTCAAAATAGCAATAAGCAGGCGCTCTTCAAAAAGGAGACTCTCTGAAGCATGAGGTAAAAACAAGGGAAGTCACCCCAAGTTTGCAGCAGTTTTTGAGGTCCCACTATGATGTCAGGTCCCCTCCTATTCCGCCAGGCCCAGGCTCCTCTGTAGACAAAAGGGAGGAGAGCTGGGTCTCCTCTGACAACAAAGGCCCAGGCCTTGGGTCTGTGTCTTATTCAGCACAAATCAGGGTCAGGCTGTGAGAGCTGTGTGTCTTCCTGGCAGCAGGAAGTGCTTCCTGGCACAGGGCTTCCAGGCAGCTTCTGGCCTCTCAGCTAGGGTCACCACGAGGGTGGGGGTGCTTCTTGGTCCTCCTTTACAACATCTGCAGATTGTGTTTGTATTTCCTGGCCAAAAGAAAAAAATAAAGCAACACCACAAATCTTAAAATCATGGTTAGATGGGGTCCACTTGGGTTTTCCCAGTCCTGTTTGGTGGTGAAGCCTTTGGTTCCTAGCTCAGCCTGCTTCCTGGGCTCAGGTCTCTCTAGCCCAGTTGAAGAGCCTATCACTGTCTTTGTCATCAGCTGGTTAGAACTGGAGTACTGTAGGTACAGGCCACTGGGTTTATCTCTGGCACAACTTCATGATTAATCTATCAGGACTCCAGCCTGGTCTATGCCTAGCTACAGACTGAAGAATTTAACTGGCTCTCCACTTTCTATAGGAAGGCAACTACCAACAGGTCCTGTGTTTTCAAGAAAGAAAGAAAGAAAGAAAGAAAGAAAGAAAGAAAGAAGGGAAGGAGGGAGGGAGGGAGGGAAAGAAAGAGAAAGGGAAGGAAGGAAGAGAGAGAGAGAGAAGGAAGGAAGAAAGAAAGAAAGAGAAGGAAGGAAGTAAGGAAGGAAGAAAAAGAGAGAGAGAAGGAAGGAAGGAAAAGGAAGGAAGGAAGGAAGGAAGGAAGGAAGGAAGGAAGGAAGGAAGGAAAAGGAAGGAAGAAAGGAAGGAAAAGGAAGGAAGGAAGGAAGGAAGAAAATCACTGTCAAAGAAGCCACAGACTCCCGTTATTTTGCCACACAAAGACCCCACACTAGAATAAACAAAGGTTTCACTTTTACTGTATTTTATGGCCATTGCTAGATTTTAGCACATTAATGTCCTAGAACCTCCACAACAGAGTGCCACAAACTGGGGGCATGCTCTTTTAATAAAACCAGAGTGCTGTTCCCCAGGGGAGGTGCGTCAAGCTGTGCTCCCTCCAAAGGCTGCAGAAAGACCTCTTCCGGCCCTCTCCAGCCCCTGCTTGCCTCGGGCCTTCCCGGCTTAGAGATGCTCTGATCTAGTTCCCACCTCCACGGGGCCTCCTCCTCGGGTCTTCCCCCTACATGTGTCTGTCTCTATGTCCCCCTTTCCCCTCTCATAAACTTACCAGACAGGCACCCTAAATACCTCATTTTGACTTGTAAGTTATATCACCTATAAAGACCTTATTTTCAAATAAAATCCTATCTGAGGTTTGGGACGTTTATCTTTTGGGGAGACACAATTCAGCTAGTAATAGCAGTCTACCTTAAACTTTTTTTTAATGTACCGAGAAAGATATCGTCTCTGGTTTGTGGGTCTGCGTGTGGGGTGTTCTGTAACTGTATTCACGATGGGGTCCAAACAAATGTCAAAGGAGAGTTGTACAATGGGATAAAGAGTAGTCTGGCCTTCTGCAGTTTCTGCTTTTCTACTTTCCCTCTACAAGCCAGCTCGGCCCTCTCCCAGTTTCCCTGAACAAAATAGAACTGTGATTTGTGCTTTAAACTGAGAATTTTCTTGCCAAAGATCTCATTTAGCGCTGGGACATGTTTGAGCTGCCTTTAATTTTCTTACGTAATACTGTCTCTCACTTGTAACAAAAATTTCCCCTTCCCCTTTTCGTGGTGTTGGTGATTGGATGCTGTACCACTGGGCTACAAGCCCCTGCCCTTATTATTCGTGGAAGTTGGAGAAGGTGCTGGAAAATATGTCAACACAGATAACATTGGTTGCCCAGGAGTAATTCACACCCATCACTGTACAGTCACATGTAAGATTTAAAATGATTTTTTTTTAAAATCCTGAGACGAAAGAGCAGGAATTGGGGTTGGGTTGTCATAGTATTTTCCAAATACTATCAGAGCATATCAGGGTGAATGAACATCTGGGGTTCTCCTAGTTTTCTAGGCAATATCCATAACAAACCCATGCCTCACCCTCCGGGACTTACAGACTGGCTAATCACCCTTGATTTCCATGGCACTCCTGCCCCACAGTTTGTAGCCTCCAGTGGGGGCAGCAGAAAGAAGAGCAGAAAGAAGAGCAAGGGGGCTCAGATGGTGATCAGACCACAGTGGTCTCCCGGAGTCCAGAGCCTCTGTCCTTGGCCAGCCCTTCTTGTATAGTTCAGCTGGCTGCTAGCTCTTAGCACAAATCCCAGGTATAGTAAAATATAATTTCACGTACAGGTTAGGCTAGTTTTCAGAGTCTTGTTTGAACATTCTGTTTTGGATTTTTATTTCCAGTTTTTCTAGTTGGGTAAGACTAGGGTAGATAAGTTGGATCCGAGGTGAGATTTCTCACCGTCTCACCTTGGGACTACAAAGACTTCAGTGCACGTGGGATTTAAGACAGGAGTCGGTGAGAGTGAGCTTGGAGGAGCCCGGTGAAATGGCGCCAAACTCTTGGTTTTGCAGACTTGACAGAAGGATTCATGCAAAAGGGAGCAAAATGGCTTTTCATCCACTTTTCTTACCCTTTTGAAAAAAAAAAAAAAAAAAGTTTTTCTTTTTGGCCAGTCACAACCATTTCACAAAATTAAGCAATAGACAGAAAATGAAAGTTCTCGCAGTGTTGACGCTCCACTTCTGTCTGGAGAGTGGCCGTACTGTTGGGCGAACTAAGTTTTCTTCCAGGCTTTAAAGACGATTTTATTATTTTTATTTATTTATTTGTGTGTTGGAGCCGCTTACCACAGTGTGCTTGGGAATGTCAGCGGACAGCTTTCTGAAGTCAGTTCTCCCCCTCTACCACGTGGGTCCCAGAGACTGAACTCACCTCCGTCGTGATGACAGGCACTTTTCTCCACTGAGCAAGCCCCACGCCCATGTGTCCAAGTCATTAACATAGGGACTGTCACTTCCTGTGTACCCTGTGCCAATTCTTTCTCTTCTGACGGTGCAGGTAATCATTTTTCACACCAAATCACAAAGAAGTTGTAACCTAGCTATGCTGTAAAAAAAACATGTTTTAAAGAAAACATGTCTCACATAGGATCAAATCACGAAGAGAAACTAATAATACAGAGTAAGTCTTCCATTCTTGGCCTGAAATCCTTTACCCCAAAGCTAAGAATCGCAACTATTCTACTGGCGTCTGAAGGCCTTCTAGAAGGAACGATCATTTGTATGTGTCTCCATTTGCGTGCACACAGGTAATAGTTGCTCTGCCCTGTGCTTGGCTTTATGAACTATGTCTTGAGATTTTAAGGGATCAGGAGGGAAAGGGGAACGAAAGGGCTGGGAACAAAACTCATCGTTGACAGGCACAGCCCATTACTTATTCCCCAACTAGGTTCCTTCCCACCACCCCGTTTCTCTCACCTCTTAGTTGCTCACCAAGATCCACCTGTAAGTAAGGTCAGAGTCCTTGTTATCCAAGCGCCTCCCAGCAGGTTTCACCTCTGAAGGCTGCTGGGTGGAGACCAAGCCCCCAACACAGCTTCTGGGGGCTATTTAAAATAGTAGTCCTCTCAGTTACAGAGCTGCTGTTTCCATAGTGAAGTCTTATGTTCGAATGACTCTTGTTTTACTTAACGATTGCCTCCAAGGGGTAGTGATGCTGGTGGCATAGGTAAGCCAGCGAGAAACTATGAAATGCGTCCTTTAAGAGAAAAGATGGACATTCTCAATAAGGAAGGTCTCATATACTGAAGTCAAGAGCTGCATTAAACTATTACTAGTCTCTTAATGTGCCCAGTTTATAAACTAAATGTTGTCGTAGCAAAGAAGAAACTGGTAGATACAGGGTTTGGAACTACTGGTGGCTCCAGGTGTCTACTGGGGCTCCCTCATAGAAAAGGAGGAACACCTGGAAACTGGGGAGAAATAGAAATCAGAAAGGTGTGGAAGAGCCAGAAAGAAAGGAAGAAGTGGGAGAGCAGAAGAGCTTGTTTTTGGCGTCTCTTCTAAAGAACACCATTAGAGAGATGGCGAATACACTATAAACTATTCCCATCTAATCAGCCAGTGCCATAAGCAGCTCTCTATATCCTGTCTTAGGCACTCAGAAGTAAAACTAACAAAAGCTGGTTCTTCTAAGACCTTCACTTCCCTCACTGATTCCGCCTCTGTCTAAGTCATGGCCGTTTTCTCCTAACACTTAGGAACAAGCCCATTACAGAGCCGATGACATCATGACAATCAGCTGCATTCATTTTCTCCTGCAGACATTTTCCCACTAGATGAGTGGCTTCCTTGTTAAAATATGGAATTCACTCATCATAAAATGGATTTCATCCAGACACAAAACATGAAAAAATGAACTCATGGGAAGTGACCCTTGAAATTCACACCACCCTCAAGGTTTGAAAGGACTTTCTATTTCATTAACTTCTGATGAACCGTAGGAATAAAGCATTGGATATCATACAGAGATCTGGAAATTACAAGATGCATGCTTCATAGTTCCTCCCAAGCTTTGATTTCTTAGCCTAACCCTCCCTAGGAGCCAGCCCAGTTGGCCTCTTCCCAGGAGTCACAGTCCTGCTGAGCCAGGCGCTCTGTCTTTGTGTTTGCAGAACTCTCTGCCATGCACTCCTGTACCACCCACCGTCGTGCAGCTTTGACTCTGTATGGGCCTCCGTGGGTCAACGAATGCATCTTGTTCATCTTTGGGCACTTACGAGTTCTCACATCCCTGGCCATTCTGTGGGCTGCCAGTAGCTGTCTATTTTGCTGCATTATTGTTAATACTTTGGAATCTACTAAGAATGATCAGGTCTTATATTGTCTTACAGCAGAAACAGCTGAGCGACCACCTAACAGCACCACTGTCTCTCCTCCATTTATGTGGCGTCCCTGTTTGTTTAGAGCATGTACTTAGAATTAGTTCCTTAACACTTTGGCCTAGGGATAAATGGGCAATTGGTCTAGCCAACCTTGACAATTGCTTTCCTGGCTCCTGGTCCATTCCGAGTCAGTAAAGTACTAGAGCTTTCGCAAAAGGCTTCCCTTCCACTACAGAGAGACTCAACGAGAGACAACTTGTTATTATGCTATCTCTTGAAGTATCTGGAGCTATTGAGACATCTTGCAGCACAAAGGGTTATCCCTACTAAAGACCGTGGTGGAATCTTGATGGAACACTGGAGTGGGAGCCATTCAGCCTGCAGACTTTTGGCATGAGAGACAATCCCTGATTGTGAATAATAGTGCAGTTACCGCACTTAATCAGGATGAGAAGAGGGGATGTAGAATTGGCTCAGTGGGTGATAGCACCTGTTGCTCTTGCAGAGGACCTGGGTTCAATTCCCAGCACCCACATGGGGACTCACCACCATCTGATCCAGGGGATCCAATACCCTCTTCTGACCTCTGTGGCCCCAGGCACACCACACGGTGCACATACATATATACAGGTGAAACACTCATATATATAAAATAAAATAAACATGAAAACAAATAGACAATGCAAAGAGGAAGCCGAGCATCTCTATCATGAAAGCTGAGTGGGAATGGAGCTTAGAAGGAACCAGAGAACTATTTCTGGTACAGAAAGCCTTAGGGGTGAACTTGGGGTTTGAAATAGTTTTATTCCATTGTGTTACATTGTGGTGGTGGTGGTGGTGATGTGTGTGTGTGTGTGTGTGTCAGGAGGAGGCACACTTACCACATTGTACAGCTGGAGGACAGAGGACACTTGTGAGATCCTTCCACGAGTGTGTTCTAGGGACTGAACAAAGTCCTGAGGCTTGGCAGTTGGCACCTTTATCCACTGAGCCATCTTGCCAGGCCATGAACTTGGTTTTCAAATTCATGGAAGGTTTTACCACTAGGATAGCATGACAATATTTTCATGACTTCTGAAGACCCAAGAGAAGAGGGAACAGGATTGAAGCGGCACAAATCGGCTGTATTTAAAGGAGAACTTGTCTATAAGAATGAGAGGACCTGCTGGGCGGTGGTGGTGCACGCTTTTAATCCCAGCACTCGAGAGGCCGAGGCAAGTGGATCTCTGTGAGTTCAAGGCCAGCCTGGTTTACAGTGTGAGTTCCAGGACAGCCAGAGTTACAACAGAGAAACCCTGCCTTGAAAAACAAACAAACAAAGAAACAGAACAAACAAACAAAAAGAATGATAAGATGAGAAACCAAGAATGATTCTGTCCTTTGGGAAAAGGCAAGACAGGACCAGGGCGAGTCCCTGAAGCATGCCTTGATCCACTTACCTAAAAGCAATGGGAATGACCAGACAGTCACCTGCAGTTGGCAGTTTTAAGGTACTCGGGAGGAGAAAAGGCTCCTGAGGTTTCGGCAGAAGGATCAGCTACAGACCTCCACAAGCTTCGTTAAGTTCTAGGTTTGACCTTGCAAGGCTGGAAATACCTGTTTCCCACTATCAGGCCGGAGCGTCAGCCCAGCATTCAGGGTATAATTTACGCTGAACACACACTGCGTTATCAGAGCTTGGCAATTAGTCACATGCCCAGAACAAGGACATCGCATGAGAGACGTAGCCTCGGGGGCAGTGGCTGATTATTTCCCGGTGCTTATTAGCAAGGCTGAAGCTAATTCCGATGCACTCTTCCCTGTTAGGTGCAGGAGTTGAGTGTTGAATTCAGTCGGTTCCTCTCACCGTGTCTGCCAAAGGAGCAGCTCTGCTTGAGGCCACAGGCTCCTAGCTCCAGGACCTGGACTAAGGGAAGTACTCAAATAAATGGTTTGCAGGTTGATTTACTAGCTGTGAAATTATGGAGCTGGATCATAATATTAACCTGAAGCAAGAGCCCAATCTCTTGCCATACAACGAATTTTTTAAAAGCTTTTATTATCCAGTTTTTGCGTTACCCCAGAAGCTGTAAATACGATAAAGGCATATTGACAGTTTTTAAGATGATGGGGTCAATTATACCCACATTTTGTTTTACTGAATGGTCGCTGGGATTTCTTTTTCTTCTAAAACTTGCAGGACAGATTTTAAAATGTAGATGCACTGGAGTGAAACGCAGCAGCCTCACGCAGACCCACAGCCTTCTCCCTGGTACCCGGCTTTTACAGCCTCCGCTGACAGCCCGATCTGGTATCTGGCTCTGTCCTAGCCTCTGCTCCTCGTTCCTCTCATGGATTTTCCCATTCCTTTCTCCTGTTTTAGACTGTTCTCGAACTCCCGATAAAGCGGAGGCTGACCTTGAACTTCGGATCCCTTGTCTTCTTTGCTAGAATTGCAGGGGCGCACCATCGGGCTCAGTTGCGTCTCTGTGTTGCCACTCTCTCTGCGCTCTGGTCTGATATTTCATCACACTGGGGCCCTGAAGACGCCTGAGTTTGGACCGACCTCCTTGACATCAGAAGCGCAGCCTGGGGCCTGGAGGAACTCCCCTGGGACCGCTCTGCCTTCTCTCTGTCATTCCTCTGCCTCCGGCCCATGCCTCCAGCAGCTGAAGGAACTCTGTATGCCAATTGAGTGCCAACTAGATGGTGTTGTTTGGGCCTTCACATTGTCCCTGCAGCCTGTGAGGACTGGGTATGGAACGGGGCGCTGTCACCTCAAATGTCAGGCTCCAGAGCCACCCAGACCTGGGGACAAAATGTACTCTACCACTTGATACCACGGTAGCTGAACAAGGCGTTTTCCCTGTATAAGCCCCCAAATGAGGGTTAACACTGTTTATGACAGACTTTTCAAAAGACATTTGCATATTGCTCAGTGCCCTTATAAAGAATATCTCTTCTTATAACATCTGATATTTGCATTCAACAATAGCCAGCCTTTGTCTCCTGCACTCCCTTCATTTCCTTTTCGAGGGTGCAAAGGACCCTTTCAACCCTGGGCAAACTAGTTGAAGCCCCCTAGTGCTAGGGTGAAGAGCAGGACTCAGTGCATTTTCTTCTAGACCGACAGAGGCCAGACCGCATGCCTGCAGGGACACAGGGAAAGTTAGCGAGCCAGATAACATCGACATGGAAAGTGCTGAGCTCTGCTCACCTCTGCCAGGTTGCAATCACCCTGATCCTGGGTCAGGAGCTTTTCTGTCTGACTTTGAAAGAGGAGAGACAGCAGGTGAAAGGGAAACCAAGCACCCTGTTCCCAGGCATGCCGGGGTTCTCAGCAACATGGGGAGCAGAGCCAGGCAAAGGACAGCACCAGGCTGTTGCACTAACTCCTTAAGTTTCTGAGTTCAGAATGAGATCCTGAGCGTTGCCTTTCTATAGTCTCTTGGAGACCACTAGCTCCAGAGTCCTGGGGACCCGGAGGCAGCCCGGTGGCCACAGCGTTGAGCCTCTCTTACCTTTGCAGAAAACAGGAGGCTTCTGCCTGTCTTGCTCAGGTCGGAGGCTGCAAAGCAAACATGTCTTGGAAACTGGAGAGTGGTGCCTATTAATTAGGCAATATTTGATTTTCTCTCACTTTTTATCTAAAAGCAACCAAGGTCACGTAAGAAACGCCTGACTCTCTTTGCCTGCCACACTGCAGCCCGGTCGCCTTTCCACGAGGCTGAATTATGGATTAGGAACACTGAGAAAAGATGGTAGGGTTGGTTCTATTTTTAAGGAACAGCTTAGCCACGGCCCAGTGCTTACAGTGTGTGGAGCCACTAAGCCGTGCTATTATATAGAAATAGTATTAACTTTTATTTATGTAGCACTTGGAATCTTTTTCAAAAACCTTCCAGCTCGTATTTTCCCATGGTACCATGTGCGTCTGTGTAGCAGCCCCTGTCTCTCCCACACCTTTTAGAAGAGCTGCTTCCTTTGCTGGGTTTTTGCACGCCAGCCCTGGAACAGAAGCAGACCTGGGCTTCCAGGATCCAGGGTGTGTGACCTTGGGAGAACTGCTGACCGAGCCTCAGTGGCAGCAGACATACAAACAAGAAAGACAGCCTGAGCTGCCCAGGCAGCGGGAAGAGGAGACACAGATGCCCTGTTACAGGGAGCCAAGCGTCTCCCTATGACCCTGGCCACTGCAAGGTTTAGGAAAGACTCCCATTTTCCCAGAGCCTTTGCTGTGGCTGGCTGACAAACCAGCCCCTCAATAATCTGATTGTATTCTTTCAAAATAATTCTCAGTAATGCCCCAAGAATGTCTGAACTGCTGTGTGAACTCACTGGTTTGCATATTTTTCCGCTTATTATCGGGACTCGGGTGGATGAGACCCATGACCTTGCTTTTTTGAGGACCTCCAGGCTGACCTTGAGGCAGTGTCTCAGGCCAGTGAGCTTGTGGTGGCCTCCTGTCTTGTTCTGATCCACCCCACCCCTCACCCCCCAACCCAAGACAGGGTTTCTCTGTTGTAGCTCTGGCTGCCCTGGAACTCACTCTGTAGAACAGGATGGCCTCGAACTCACAGAAAGCCACCTGCCTTTACCTCCCAAGCTGGGATTAAAGGCCTGCGCTACCACCTGGCTTTGTTCTGATTCTTAAGCCAAACTCACACTCTCTCTTCCTGCTCCCTCGTCACAGCCGAGGTTAAAAAAGGAGAGCTTTGCTTTGAGTATAGCTTGTCCTAGAGACTGAGACTCTAGCTCTGGATTTTCACAAGTGGGGTTCTAGAAAAAGGAGATGAGAGCAGAGATGATGCAGACCCGTGACCTGCGTGCTTGACCTCGGTGCCTCGGGAAGGGAGCACGCCGCTCTGAATTTGGGGGTGACCGTTCAACAGCCCCATTTGCTTCTAGCTTGTCATTCACAAATGCCTGAAACATCCCGGGCCAGCCAGATGCAATGTGACCTGGCTTAATCCTTCTGCAGAGATCCAAGGGAGGGAAGAAGCTAAGCCTTGGTTAAAAATGAGAGCTGATACTGGGAAATTAAGTTTTTCAAAATGCTTTCAATGGACTCACCTGTGTGTTTTAAAAATGTATGTATGTGCAGACTCAGAAGACATTGTTACCCCCTTTTGCTAGATGTAGCTAATTATATAGAAGTGTATATATATATATATATATATATATATATATATATATATATATAAAATAGGATTATATATACATATATATACACATTGTATTTTTTGGTTTTTCTAGATTGTGTGTGTATGTATATGTATATATATATATATATATATATATAAAATAATTTTTTCTAGATTATATATATAATAGAAATATATAGATATAGATCCATAAAGAAGATCTATAGCAAACATAGAAACTGGAGGATGAGGTACTTTGCAATTCCTCCATCTAGGCCTTGGCTACATGCACGTATTCTGCTCCCTCTGAATACCTAAGCTTGTATGAAAAGTGAAAAGACATTAGCACTACAATCCTAGAGCAAAGGACAAAGGACCGCCCTGGTGGACAGGTGTAAAAATAATCCCCAGTTTGTTTTTTTTTTTTTGCTTGATTCATCCAGTCAACTTTCGTATTTACTATTACTATTTTTGCATGTGTGTTGTATGTGTGTGCACACGGATGAGTGTATGCGTTCCCAGGTGGAAGGAACCGTCCATGTTGGGTATCTCCCATCTTTTTTTTGAGAGAGGATGTCTCACTGAACCTGGAGTTCATTTATTGGGCTAGGCTATTGAGCACGAGGGCTCTACCTGTCACCCCCACTGATCCTCTCCGGCCCTGGAGTTTCAGATGGGCTCTCCACGCTTGGCTTTTATGCAATGCTAGGGAATCAAACTCAAGTTTTCATGCTTGTGCAGCAAGCTTTGGGGCCATCGAACCATCTCCCAGGCCCACTCCTCATATAAAAAGAAATCTTTCCTGCTTATTACCGAAGTTGTGTCTTTTCTCTAAAAATCCTTAATTCTATAAAAGATCTTATAACTCCTAAGAGTCTTGGCTTTCGTTTTCTAGCAATCTTATATGAATAAATTTCTTCCACCTTTCTTTTTAGAGTTCTTGTTTTAATTATAACTTTATTAAAAGTTTTAAGTATTCTTATTTTACAAATTTGAAAGATAATGATTTTTAATCCTGTCTTTGCATGATTTTAATATTCTCTATTAATACTATACTGCCGGTCAGATGTGCTTGCGTTGTATGTGACTGACAGCGCCTCATATCATTTGGGGGTTTGATTCTTCCGGTTTGTCTCCTGGATATTCCCCATTGGTGTCCCAGCTGCTTGTGTGCTTTCTAAGGTTTCATGATCAGGCCGTAGTTTTTTGAGACAAAGTTGCTACATAGCGCTGGCTATTCTGGAACTCACTCTGTAGACCATGCTGCCTCAAACCCAGAGTTCTACCTATCTCTGCTTCCCAAGTGCTGGGATCAAGGGCGTGTGCCACCATATCCTGCCAATTGAGGGAAATTTTTAGGCATGATTGAAGTGGTTTTCTCAAGAGATGATCACATTTGTTGTTGCAACTATAACTTAAAACCAACTCTTTTTTTTTTTTTCTTTTAGCTTGAAGGTTTTTGGTTTTCACAGAGAGTTATAAATTTTGAGTCAGAAACTGCGTTTCTAAGTTTGTTTGTGGTTATAAATTTTCAGGGGAACCTCCCCCCCAACTTCCATTTAGCGCTGTAGTCAAGATAAAGGAGTTCCCACGCTCTCTCTACTTCTGGGTGGGTAGCTAGGTTTTCCTTCCATGGATGGCCTTGCTCTTTGGGGTCTTAGCCTTCCATGTTATTCTTCCTCTTAGACATCACCTTGGTTGGAATCTGGGCGTGGCCTCTCATCCCTTTTATCTCGTATGCCCATCCGAAGGTAGATCAGTGTCAGCTGGGATCATCTATCCATGCCTTCACGAAGAAGATCACATTTATCCCTCAAGGTTCCTGTGTTCGCACTCTTGCTTCTGGTGTTCCTACGTCCCTATCGACTCAACTGTACATTTAAAACCAACTTTTTGATGTCTTATCCAGAATTTCCAGGTGTTTGCCTTAGAGGAACGGTCAGAGTATATGGTTTGCCACACGGAAGCGAACGGGGACCCTAGTATATCATGTGTTGTATTGTTTTGTATGTTTGCTGTGTTTCGTGTTTTAACTTGAAAACAAACAAACCTGGAAGGAAAGCGACCCCACCCCCACCCCAGGAGCACTGATCTGGGATGGTGAGATTATTCTTACCCTTCACCATTCTGTGCTTTAGGTGGAAAAACTTTGAAGTTGGTAACCAAATGAGTCTTTAACATTTGTTCTCCTTCTCTTCCTCCTCCTCTTCCTTCTTGCTTTTCGAGACAGTGTTTCTCTGTTGTAACACTGGTTGTCCTGGAACTTATTCTGTGGACCAGGCTGGCTTTGAACTCACAGAGATCTGCCTGCCTTTGCCTCCGGAGTGCTGGGATTAAAGGTGTGAGCCACCACACCTAGGCTAGCATTGCAGTTGGGGTGACTCGAGAAGCTTCCACTCTCTCTTAGGGATATACACCTGTTCTCCCTCACTCTCATCCCCTGTTTAAACAGCAGTTCATTTCCATCTGAGCTGACAAATAATTCTTATTTTAATTGAATAAATGTCAAGAAGAAGGAGCTTTATCCCCAAGGAAGCCCTGTGATGTGGGCAACACTTTATATTCTTAAATATAGAGAACCCACCACACAACCTTAAAGAGAGAATATGGTCTTACTTAGATGGAAATGTATTTTCCCTTCAACAAACAGCGCGGAGGGGGAGGAGACTACAGCTCAATGAGGGGCAGGGGGCACCTATCCATCATGGATGAGACACTAGGATTTAACCCCAAGCAGCAGCAGCAGCAGCAATACAATCTGGGGGGAAATGAAACTTTAGTCTCTGTTCACTAAATAATATACATTAGGAAACCTACTTTTGAATTCAAGTACATAAAAACCGACTGGAGCCTTTTGTAAGCAAACAATTCAAATTCATATCATGCTGAGTACGGCAGCTCAGTCTACTGTGAACGTGAGGCTAGCCGATGGCAAGAATAATCCAGCCGTGATAGGCGAACACAGGCATCCCTCTGTAATTCCTCAGTTACTACTTCGTCCTTCCGGATGGCAGCGTAATATTTCATGGCGATAAACGGTCTGTCTTTGAACGACTTCTCTACCCACAGTGACCTACCTTCCCTCCTAGGTTTTGTAAGTCTAAACACTGCTATGCACGCATGTGTATACATATGTTCCTTTACACAATTAATTCAGTATTCTGCTACGTGGTGGTGGACTCTCTCAGAGAAAATGCCTCCTGTGTGCTTAACCCATGGTGCTATATAGTTTAACTGTGAGTTTAACTTCAGAGAAAGGTTTCCTTTGAAAAGAATCTAAATTCTTACATTTCAGCTTATATTTTACAACTTTACATTATTACCATTATTATTATTAATTATCTTCCTGCTGTTAATTATAGGGTTATCTTGTTATTAGAAAAAAATATAAGCACACAATCCCAAACTTGCAAAACAAATAAGGGAGTAACTATTTGCATGACAAAATCATTATTTGCTTTACAAAATGGTACTAGTTTAAATCGAAAGCACCTTGACGATATTTGAAATATAGATAGATTTGCAAAATTCAAGTTACAGCAGACGTTTCCAGAATATATCCAATACATAGAGAAGTATACCCAGCTGGGCGTGGCTTCTGGAGTCTGCCGAGGTTTGTCTACTCCGAGGCTGGGTCTTTTGGAGAGGCAAATTGTGCACAGCGCAAGGAGCCCACGAAGGATTAACGAACACAGCGGCGATGACGTGATTCTTTTTTTCCTCTAAAATTCCTGCTTTATGATTATTATTATCAAAGTCTGTGCTTCAAAAGCAGGAAGCGTATCCATTTCCCGTCCTTGCTTTTCAGGCTCCTTCTGCATGCCAGCCAGCAGAGTGGCATATGGCACATAACACGCATAGTCAACCTCCCACCAGCATATTTGCAGAACCAACAGTACATATTGAACCAAACCACACCTCGTGTAAAAGACTCACAATCATCCTTTCCTCTCAGGGAGAGTGGGAGCGGGTGGGGTTGGAGGAGGGAGATTTACTTGATGGTTGGCAAGATAGCTAAAGGAAATGGGATACAGCCTTACAAAGAGTTGGGGGGGGCTTCTTATTCATTGGCTCTAACTCCCTCACCAGATATAATAGCAATGCTGTGGGGCTTAGGAAAAACTGGGGGAACCCTGGGGTAGTGGGCGGTGGAGAATGTATCAGTGACAAGCCTGCCCAGGCCTTTGAGTGGCAAATAAAGAACAGACACTCTCCCGACATTCAGCCAGCCCCGGTCCTAACAGAGACTTTTCACACTCTTTCCCTCCGATCACTCATCCTTTCTGAGCCCCGTTCCAAAATATGCAATATGTCATTTAAAAATACTTAAGTTCTTTTTGCTAAGAGGTGTCTACCGCAGAAGCCGGGAGAGGAGAGCTTGGCATTTCCCCAGCGTGATCAGGAATCCCTGCCTGTACTCTGACCAAAATTAGCATGCTGCCTTCAGAATGCAAGCCTTGGGGGAAGGAAAAAGGGAGTAGGCTAGGCCCTCTGGAACCCCACCCCGTCAGAGATGCCGGTGGCCACCAGGCGCGTCCTGGGCACCCCTAGAGGCCCGAGAGAGGCGCTGCATCCAGGGATGTGTGCTTGTTGGTCACGTCCTAAGTTTACAGCTTTTGGAGTAGAAAAGGCTCAGTCCATTTTGTTTTCATGAGGTCAGTGGGAAATTAAAGTAATTAAGTCAGGAAAGGACGATGGAACCTGGCATCGGAAGACCTGGGTTTAGTTCAGCTTAGTCATGTGACCTTGGGCAGGAACCATTCTCCCTCTGAGGCAAAGTTGTCTCAGCTCAATAGCAACGGTTGAATCAAGTGATCCAGGAAGTAAAACAGGCACGCGCCGGGCTGGGAGATGTGACCGGACGCGAAGAGTTCTGTGTGTGTATCTGCGGCATACGCACGGACTGGAAAACACAAACCCAAGGAAAGATGGGAAAACTACAGCAGCCTGAAGGCCCCCCGAAGTGAGAGCAAACAGCTGGAATAATCCGAAGGTCAAAGGGGAAGAGGATCTTGCTGATATATAACAGATTATCCCAAAACTTATGGAGGAAACCAAAAACAAATATTTTGCTATTAAAAAAAAAAAAAGATGCTTTGGTGGGCAAGAATTGTAGAAGGACTTGGCTGCTGCGGGGTCACATGGGTCTCCACATAGGTGCTGGAAGTTGAGGATCAAGACTGCCATCATCTGAAGGCTCAGATGGCCATCGGACCATCCAAGCTGAGCTCTGAAGGCTGCGTGTGGATCTGGGTGGCTGGAAGCTCAGCCAGCTGTGGACGAGAGAAACTTCCGAATGACTCCCTCGGGTCAGGCCTCAGAGGGGCTGCCCAGCCCCTCCTCACCCCCCTCCAGAGCGAGCATCTCCAGGAGAACCCGGCAGAGGCAGCATGACCTTTTGTGACCCGGCCTCCAGGTCACAGGGTGTCACTCTGTAGTCCTCGGCAGCCTATCGTGACTGGAGGAGATGTCAGAGAATGTGGGGGCCATGTTTTTTCTTAGTATCTCTGAGATAAGTGTCTTGATAATGTATATAATTGAATCAGCTTTCTGAGACAAGAGGCTCCCTGAATAATACGGTTTGCGGAGTACTTAGGAAGCAAGTGTGCTTAAAGAGTCACTGCGCTTTTCAAGTAAATTATATGGCTCCACATTGGAGTTAACTTTAACCTCCACAGCTGGTTGATGTGAACAAAGTCAGCTGCAGGGAGAAGGTAAAGAACCAGAAAAATAAATAAATAAAGACAACCCCCTCTGAGTTCCAGGCTCCCGGGAGCCAAACGGCGCTTGTGATGTGGGGCAGTGTGCCATGTAACCCCGAGAAAGATATCAACTCTCCATGAGTGCCATGGGGCTGGCGGCTGCCTGGACCCTGGCTCTCCTGACGATGCCAGCTGCTGGCAAGCACCCCTCAGGCACTCTTCCGTGACTCTAATTTCAGTGATTATTTCTTCCCATCATGAGCAGCCACCATCAGACTGGTTTTAGTTCCTGGGGATTAAGCAGTTTCTGAAGGTTGTTATCACTCTTTCAGTGAAGCGGATCTTCAAACACCTTCCCGGATAATTACCATGGCCCAGTGACTGGGGAATCACCAGAGTGATTTTAAACACACACTCACACACGCACGCACGCACACGCACACCTCAAGTGTGTCTCTTTCTATTTGTTTTGTTTCTACATTGTCAACACCCAGCCATCCCTGAGAGACAGTAGAAGGACAAAAGAAGATGACATATGGTAGTGCTTAAATGAGTCCCCAAAAGGGAACGTGTCCAATATTAAATTATTCAGTCTTTCTCCTATTCTGGATTGGGGAGGAGGCATTTCAACCAAGAAAATCACAGAGTACCCACAATGCCCAGAGGGGCCCGAATTATATTACCAACTTCTAAATACAGTCAGCAATATTTCTCCAGAAAAGCTGCTCCAAAAATTGAAACCTGTAATGTTTACATTGGGAAATACCCGATCCTTCTTTACCTTGTCCCCAGCGGCCTCGGTCCCTACACACATGCGCAGACGTGCATACATATCTCCTCTCAGTTTTCCAGGGTTCCCACAGTCACCCTGCTGTCTTTCTTTTCAGAAACATTTCAAATGATGCATTTATTTCGTGTGTTTAAGTGTTTACCCGCACCTATGTCTATGCACCGTGTGTGTGCCTCGTGCACGCAGAGGTCAGAAGGGGGCATCGGATCCCTTGGAACTGAAGTCACAGATGGTTCCGAACCACTGTGTGTGTGCTGGGAACTGAATTCAGGTTCCCTGCGGGAGCAACCAGTGAGCCATCCACAGCAGCCCTGCTTCTGTTTCCTTTTTCTGTTATTCGTTTTGGTTTTCTAGACAGGGTTTCTCTGCTGTAACTCCGGCTGTCCTGGAACTCACTCTGCAGACCAGGCTGGCCTCGAACTCACAGAGCATGTGTTACCACCGCCCCGCCACTTCCATTTTCTTAAGGAGCGCACAGGTGATTCTCTAAAGAGGTGGCTGAATACTTCCCAGGGGAGAATCTACAAAAGGTCTAACTGTGCCTTTTTTTTCTCTTTTTTTTAAGTGTTCTAAGCATCTACAGTTCTTCTGACAGGAGCCATGGGAACAGCAGTGTGAAGAAACTCAATCCGGCAATTTCTAGAGCTCTCCTTTCTTCTCAGTTGATGGCTAGAAGAGGCAGGTGTGGGTTGGAGTTCAGTTTCCTCCTGTTTTGACTCAGTTTCTGCAACTCTGTTTCCATCCGTTCAACCCTGGGCTAGGTAGGCTTGTAAAGATCTGAACTGAACAAGAGGTACCCAGAGAAATAGTTAAAATAGCATTTTAGGGTTAGGTGGCTGCATTTACAACATCAAAACAACAGAAAAGTCTCTGTGTCACGAAGTCTGTCCTCCTCTGCCTGCTTGCCGTCGTGAGTATGCGTTGTTAGTTACTTGTGTAGTTACAGGTGTGATCTGATGTAAACAAACACAAACGTTCCCGCATTTTCCTCCTCTTTTTGAGAGAGAACGTAGGAGGCAAGGAACTGGCCATTTTGTCTCGGAGCTGTGTACTCGTTAAGTTTCTATTTCTGTGATAAAGACCACGACCAAACACAACTTGGGGAGGTTTGTTTGGCTTACATCTTACAGTCCATCACTGAGGGAAGCCGAGGCAGGAACCTGGAGGCGGGAACTGAGGCAGAGATGGAGGAGGGCTGCTGCTTACCAGCTTGCTCAGCCTTCTTTCTTACACAACCCAGGGTCACCTGCCCAGGGCGGGCACAGTGTGTGGGCCCCTCCCACAGCGACCATTACTCAAGGAAGAGCCCCACAGACGTGACTGCAGGCCAATCTAATAGAGGTAATTCCTCAGCTGAAGCTTGATCTTCTCAGGTGAGTCTGGCTTGTGTCAAGTTGACAAAAGAAACCAGCGCAGATGGGAAGGCACCGGCAGAGAAGGCGTAATGTCTTGAAGCAGCTTGGAAGCGTAGAAATGACGTAGTCACTTGGACACCCAGACACACACTCTTTGACTTCAGTTCCTTGGTTAAATCCATTCTTTGGGGTCTCTTTCTCCTTTAAGGAAGACTTTGTTCTCTGCACCAGCAACATTCTGGATAATTCAGAGAGCTCACTTCTCTCACCAACAACTAACAGTCCAACAGCAAGGGCGGTCCAAGGTCCCTCCGAGTCTGAACATCATCTCATTGTTTCTTAAAGTCGGGGTGCCGATGATGAGAGCCTGAGTATAGCTCATTCCTCCCGTGCATCAGCTTCTCTTCAGCTTGTCTTAGTCTTGTACTATTTGTAAATAGAGAAAACAAGCACCTTCCAAATAGAGTCACGCGTCACTGGATGCTGGAGACTTTCTGAGAAACCCATCGCTAGATAATTCTGTTCTTGCGCAAACATTGTGCACTAAGACAAACCTAGGTGGAAGACCGCGTACACACCCAGGCTGTAGGATCTACGCCTGAGAAGCGAGCTGGCGTGCGCACTGCAGCCTATTGCTCTTAGAGGTGCGATGAGCAATCAACGAGACACTAAATCAAGCCCAAGAGAAAATGACGTTATCAAGAGCTTGTGGTAAACTTACAAGATGTATGAGGCCGCTGTCATGTAGCACGGTGAACTGTTTTAACCGTAACTGTTTTTTTTTTTTTTTCTAAACAGAAGGAACACACTCTAGAATCGCAATGAAAGTGTGGCGCAGCAGACACTCAGGCAGGGACAGCTGTTTATGGTTATTAAGGATCATGCACTGTGCACAATTTCATGTGTTGTGTGACAGTAAGACGGCCAGCAGGGAGGTTTGTTGAGACCATTGTTGCCACAAAAGCCCTGTCTTCATGCACTGTTCAGTGAGTGGCGTCCTGTGCTGTGACGTCACAGCTGTTCCTTACGATCTTGGACCACTGCCGTCTGTGTACATGGGCCGTTGCTGACGGAGAAAGAATTATGAGGCGCGTGACTGTATCTTACTCTTTGACGATTGGAAGTTGGATGAATTCAATGGCTTCAGGGACGTATATGTAGGCAGATAATTGATAAAGGTATTGTGCCAGACCTGGGCCGGACCACCGCCCTAAAATGAAAAAACTAAGCTCGTATTTTAGCAATGAACGGAGAATGCCCTGTAACGATGTTATTTGCTGTTGTTTTGTGTGCTGTGCCAGGTGGGTAAAAGATAAGACTAAATTGTGAATGATATATGGAATAAGCTATTGCACGAGTGTATATCATAACAATTGCTTCCCACTGAAGACTTTTCCCTAAAGTGCTGTAAGTTTGTGAAAATCAAATAAAATTTGATTAAATATTTAAAGCAACCCTTAAGGTGATTCATTTATTTTAATATTATATTTTAACTAGCTTTTTTATTAAAAAGAAAATGCATGAACATGATAAGACTCTTAAGAGTAAAACTGCATACAGCAATTGGAACTGTAATTCCAGATACGTGGGAGGCTCACCAAGTTCAAGGCCTAAACTCAGTCCCCAGAAACCACAAACAAACACTAAATACGCGGGAAGGTGTCTCCTTCCACCTCATCCCAGGTTGTCAGGCCTCTTTCCAGTTCTCAGAGACAGCTAAAACGCCACAGAAATGTACTGCGGTCCTTACAGAACGTCTGCATATTGTAAGATGCAGATGCCTTCTTTTTTTAAAGACAAAAGGTCTTGTGTAGAAATCCCACTCTTCCCTTGCTTAGTCCACAGTAGCACGTCCAATGTGCCTCATCTTTCCCAGGGTTCCCTGGTCTCCTCCTGGAAGGGCGATCAGTTGTGAGTTCTCCAGCAGGGAGATTCTTGTGCACTGACTTGCCTATGATACTTCAACATGTACATTTTCTTATGCTCACTTTATTAATTGATTTTGTCACAGTGAGTTGTGGCCTCGTCTCCCTATTTGGTGTCTGCCCTGTGATTTTCATTTATCATGCTACCCTGAACCTCTTCTCTCAGCTTTATCTCCTGGACCACGGAGCTCACCAAAGGTTCTTTCCCTGCGTTGCAGCCTGGAAACTCTCCAGGGTGCACTGGGGCCTCTGTGGGTTCAGCTCATTTGGTCCCTTCTCAGGGCCACTGCCTTGAGCTGCCTGACCTTTGTGGTCTGAAAATCATCCTGACTCCAGACTGGGAGGAAAGACCCAGTCAGTTTCGGTTCTCCAGCTCAGCCAGTAGAAGCGTCATATTTTTAAACACCAAAGTGTTTCCTAAACTTGGATGTGTACTATCATCTGAGAAACTCATTAAAAATAAAGATTCCTGGGCTTCCACCCAGAACTCCTGATGCTGAAGTGGCTGCCTGGGAACTCGCATCTGCACCCAGAACCTCAAGCGATATTGACTCCAACCTGCCATGGCCTGACCTGTCATCAGAGACCCCTCTGGCTGACAGGAAGATGATGCTGGCCTCCGAATCATTTCTTCAGTAAATACCGCCAACACTGTTAACCGGCTGAGCAAAACTGAAGTGGTAAGATGGTTTCCTTGCCGGGTTGGGATTACTACGTTTTGGGGAACACACTTCTACCCTTTGATGAGCATCCTGAGAGGCCAGAGCCCTGCTCTAAAGGGAGGCTCTGCTCAGCTCCAGATACAGCAGATGGCTGTGTGAGGCAAGTTGGAGGTTGCCTTGGGAGGGGTATGTTTACTTGTCTGTACAGAGAGGCCGCAAATCCCAGCAGCTTCAGTTTAGTTAAACTCATTTTGGAAAATCCTTTTGGCTCGTGTGGTCTCATGCTTTGAGTTTCATTTTTAAGCACCGGGCCGTCCAAACCCACCAGAGCCGAGCCGACGCGGCCGAGGAAGGTGCTGGGGTTCGCACAGATCTCTGCTGAGTCTGTAAAAACTTTGCAGATTTGTCCAAACTGCTTTGTTGAGAAACCAAAACAAAACAAAACAAAAAATCCCCAATCCCAGTGGGGGTTTTGCAAGGGTCCTGTGGTTTAATCCAAAGCAGTGCCAAATGCGGGGGTCTGTCATGTGACTGACAAGCCTAAAGGTTTCGTTATGAAACCTGAAAGAAACCCACAAGCTTAGTCTTAAAATACACTCCCAAGAGATGAACCAGAAAGAAAAAATCATCTTAGTTTTGGCTTTGGAAGCATAGACTGTGGAAACAGGCCCAAACCAAATGCTGTCAGGACTCGCTCATTTTAAATCCAAAGCTGAATTTTATTCCACTAGGGTGACAGTGTTTATTAACACTGTCTGTGGCAATTGGATTGTCTCAAAGAGTTCAGGGAAGCTGGAGGCCCTCTCTCGCTTGTGTTATGAGCAGAACCAGACGGCTGTCCAATAAAATCAGAACCAACAGCGTAAATGATGAGATTTTGTTTTACCATGTTTTCCTTCCTCTGGGATGTGTAGGCAACACAGCGCAACATAAATTATATCCTCTGTCCTTTAATATAAAAGTCTACTCATTAAATGTCAGACCCCTTTCAGCAATGACTCTGATTATAGCCATACAAGTACAATCTGAAGAAACCCTCAGAGGGGCTGGAGGGGTGGCTCAGTGGTTAAGAGCACTGGCTGCCCTTCCAGAGGACCCAGGTTTGATTCCCAGCACCCACATGAAAGCTGACAACCATCTGTAACTCTAACACCCTATTCTGGCCTCTGCAGGCACCAGGCATTCATGTGGTCTACATACAGACATGTGGGCAAAACACCTACAGATATAAAATGAAAATGAGGAAGTTAATAATTTAAAAAAGAAAACTGTGGTGTATGTATATATATATATATATATATATATATATATATATATATATATATATATATATACACACACACACATACATATAAAACAAATGACGCCAAAATGTAGGGAATAAAACAATGACATCTTAGTTGCAGTTCTTAATTTTGTGGGTAAGAAATTCTGGCAGGGCTCTGTTGGGTGGTTCCTCCGCTCCATGATTGGCTGGGATCCTCCATAGGTATTCAACTGGTGGTTGAGCTTGTCTTGAGTGTTCAAGAGGGCTGCACTCCCAGACTTGGGGCGTACTGCCAGAAGTCTTGTTCCAGTTGGATGGCAAGGCACATGTCACATCCTGAATACCAGAGGACAGACTTCTGCTCTGGGCCTTTAAGATTGGGTAAATTGCAGGGCGGTGGTGGTGAACACCTTTAATCCCAGCACTTGGGAGGCAGAGCCAGGTTTAATCTCTGTGAGTTCGAGGTCAGCCTGGTCTACAGACAGCCTTTTCAAAGGGGTCGCCTGAGACCATCTGCAATATCATATGTTTACATTACGATTCACAACAGTAGCAAAATTACAGTTATGAAGTAGCAACGTAAATAATCTTATGGTTGGAGGTCACCACGAGGTGAGGAACTGTGTTAAAGGGTCGCAGCATCAGGAAGGTTGAGAGCCTTGCCCTAGCAGTGTAGGGGTGTTTCTGAAGGTCTCTGGACCCTCTCATCAGAAGGTAAGGAGCCTTCTCAGCTTACTTCCCAGTGAAGGTCAGCGTGCCTGTCCAGGAAGTCACTAAGTCTCACTCCGGCTCCCTAACTCCACACCTGTTCCTTCCCTGTGTGTCGCCCAGGCTTTCCTATGAGCATGTCAGTCTGGCTGAGGAGCTCTTGACCTGATTTCTGTTTGGGTTGGTCTGACCAGTCAGGTCTTTTGTATATTAACCCTCCGTTCACTATTTCTTGAGTTCTTGAGATGTGCCAGGTACCCTGCTAGGGAAATGCAGAGATGGTTATAAGGCAGTCTCTCTCGAGGACTTTACACTGTTCTAGCAGAGACAGCCACGGGAGGCAGAGGGGGACCCAGGGGCAGCAATCAACAGCTACTCCTTCATTCCTCTTGCTAATAGGATTTTAACCATGTTCCAGAATCCTCCTTTCTCCTCCTCCTGTCTTCCCCCACCTCTCTTTCTCTCTCTCTCTCTCTCTCTCTCTCTCTCTCTCTCTCTCACACACACACAGCCTACTTTGGAGGTGAGGTTCAGACCTACTTCACTGATAAAGTCGGAAGCAGATGAGTCAGAAGCTGAGTTTGAGGGAGTGGAAGTCCGCACTGCTGTGCACGGGCTGGCGGTGCCCAGCTGGGAACGAGGGGCACGCTGTGCGGTTCAGTAGCAGCGGACAGAGAGCGGTTTGGAACGTTCAGTTGAAGCTGCAGGGGAACTATGAGTCAGTCTGAGGAGACTTGCTCTGTATCACATCGAGTTTTTCTGTCTAAAACAGTGTATCTACTTAGATTCTCTTCACATGCCTTCAAAACTCAACAGACACATGCCTACTCCAAGACCCTCTCTTCCCACCCCACTCTGCTGATTCCTCCCCCCGCCGTTACAAAATACGCGGCAGGATATCTTCATACAGTCATCATGCTAACAACAGTGAGTCTGTCACTATTACGTGAATGTTCACTTTTAGCGGATACCACCGTTCTGTGGTCCCGATACTAGCACAATCCAGTTCCCAACAGCAGGTCTTACATAAGTGTTTTGTTCTGTAACCTCATCCACCACCTTGGTGCTTTGCCTGCGTGTGTGTCTGCATTTGAGGGTGTCGGATCCCCTGGAACTGGAGTTATAGACAGCTAGGAGCTGCCATGTGGGTGCTGGGAATTGAACCCGGGTCCTCTGGAAAAGCATTCAGTGCTCTTAATAAACAATAAAAATAAGGAGTTTTACGTTTTATCAGCTGGATAGCTGCTCATTATGGAGGGAAGCATATGCACAGGCACGGTGTACTAATGATTTTCTTTACTGATTTCTTTCCTAGTCTTTTTTCTTTTCATTGCCCTGTTATGTCGGTTAATAATTCCAACATAGTGAAAATATAAAATGTTGCATATTATTCTTTTAGGACTCAACTGCTAAGAGCACTGGCCGCTCTTATTGGCCTTAGAGGACATGAGTTCCATTCCCAGAACCCACACAGAAGCTCACAGCCATCAGTAACTCCAGTCCCAGGGGATCTGACACCCTCCTCGGGCCTCCTTGGGCAGTGCATACATGTGATAGGCATACATGCAGAGAAAACAGCGATATACATAAAACACAGTGGTTTTTTTTAATTGTAGGTATGTGTTATATGTATAAGGGCTTGTGGCTGAGTGCACATGTGCACATGTGTGTGGAGGCCAGAGGAGGGTGGTGTGAATTCCCTCAAGAGAAAGTCTGTCGCAGTATGTTGCTGTGGCAGCTCACCAAAGAAGACAGGAAGTATTCTCATGCATGCAATTCTTGCCAGACCTCAGCAGCGGGAACCACCATCGTGGCAGGCTCCCTTCTCTACAGTGGAACCTACGAGCATCTGAGCTCAGGTGTTTTTATTGATCCAGAACTCCTCAGGTGTTCTACTGCTAGCACGTGCAGACCATTAGCAATCAAACATCCCCCACATGAATCCAACACCTGAAGACAATACAAAACCCAAGACCTAGGCAGCCCCTCACCCAACAGTGCACAAAACAATTATTTCATACGTAACTAAAAATAAATTTCCACAACAAAAGTCTCTCACTGAACCTGGTGCTCACTCTTTTCAGCTGGGCCGACAACCAGCAGGTCCCAGCAAACAGTCCATCTGTGTCCCAATAGCTGCTTCTAGCGTTACCCTTAAGGAAGAGATGCACGAGACTGTAATCTCGGCAGGGGCTGGGGCGGGGCAAGGGGCAGATCTCTGTGAATTCCAGGCCAGCTTGGTCTAAGTAGCAAGTTCCAGGGCAGCCAAGGCTACTTAGAGAGACTGTGTCTCAAAACAAAAGAAAACAAAATACACAAAAAGAAAGATGCTAACTCTTAGTTTCTGGTAGGCATTCTTCCAAAGGGAAGTGCCTAGGAATCAGTTCAGATGATGAAACACTAAAGTTCTTCAAATACCTTTTTCTGTATAAATCGATACAATCATATGTTTTTTTTCTCTGCTAGTTGGTCAATATCAAGATTAAATTTATGAAATGTTAAAATGCCGAATGATTCATTTCTTAGATCATCCCATCTTTGTCATGAAACATTAAATATTTTCATGTGACTGGGGTCTTTTGGTATTCACAGCCCAATGAAACTGGGTTTACATACCCATTTTACAGATAGGAAAACAGCATTGTGGTCCTCACTGTGGTTTATCCTTGGTATGTGGCCGGAAGGGAATTCTAACCCTGCTCTGTCTGACTGCAATTTTAAACTCTTTCTGTCAGCTGCTCCTCCGTAGGGCAGAGAGCTGGGCTTTGAAAAAATACTTGAAGGTATACTCTGGGACTCTGGATTCAAAAAATAAAAAAAATCTTTAGCTGGACAAACAAAAACAGAAACAAAAATACATTCCCTCACAAATTAGTTTGTCACAAAATGAAGTTATATGTAAACAGAAGGAAAGGTCTATAAAAGTAGACCCAGCAGCCAATCCTGGGGGTTCTTTCTTGAAAAGAAACTGGGGGTACACTTCTTGAAAATTCCCATCACACTGGAATTGATTTTTAAAAGTCAGCAGAAGATAAAACAACAGCAACAAAAAAAAAGAGAGAGAGAAAAAGAAATGAAGTCAAAGGTCTCTTGAAATGTACAGAGTGCCCCTGGGTCGATGGCTTTTACTAATATATTCATACTGTAAACCAAGAAGAAACAGAACCATACACGCTCCAGTCTCCCCGCAAAGCACCTGTGTTTCTGTGCTCAGAAATGGTGCTTTCTGCACAGTCAGGTTGGGAATGAAGTCTCCGATGCAGAGAAAGAAACAAGGCACACGAAAATACATCTAACTGTGGTGACGGGCGGAAAGGTCGAGTCCCCAGCGCTCAGGAGACAGGAGTCCTCTCTATCCCGTAAGACCCTGGGATGGGCTCTGGCTACAAACAAGAAAACTTTTCCCAAAATAGGATAAAGGAGCAGCAGTTAGAGCCAGCGTAATATTTCACTGCAAGTGGAAAAACACAAGGAAAAAAAAAAAAACCAACTTCCTTGTCATTTCTTCTGGGAAAAGCAAAAATTAAAGTTGTATTTCACCCTTAATTTTCCACCTTGTGGGCAAAAATAAAAGGAAAATTACTTCTGGGCCACCTTGCACATATTACAGAATAATGAGTCGTTTTAGGCAGTTGAACAAGGAACAGAGGAACAAGCGCCCTCTCCAGAAAGGGACAATGTGGTCATCTTGCCTTCAGAACCGAGTCTTTTAGAGACAGTGGAGCTGCAGCAGGAGCATCACCTTCGGCCAGTCAGTTGCCCTGACTGGAAAGACTGCGGCTCAACTGAGCCGGAGGGTTTGTGCCTGGGAGTCAGAGCTGATTCACAATTGCCTCTACCTGCATCTACAAATCAGGTCATTCCACACCAGCTTTCTCCTCTCTCTCTCTCTCTCTCTCCTCTCTCTCTCTCTGTCTCCATCTTTTAAATGTTGATTTATTTTTAAAAATCCAATAAATTTTGTAAAGTCAGCTATTAATATGGTCCCAAATGCCACTAAGTCAGTCACTTTCCATACCAGCTTCTAACTGCACATATGTGGCCCCTCTGTGTTGACAAAATCCCAAGATGACCCCAAGAGCCTAATCCTGGTGTATACACCCTGTGCGGCCCCGTGGACTCTTGTATATAACCGGGTACCATTCCCATAACTGTCATACTATACAGCAGAAGAGATTTACAGATGTAATTAAGATCTCTAATTAGTTGACTTCTAGTTAATCAAAAGACAGATTATCTTAGGCAGGCCTGATCTAGCCAGGGGAACACGTAGAAGGAATCAGAGAGATTGGAAGGGAGAGAGGTGGAAGTGGAGATGGTGTGACCTGCTCGCGGGGGAGGACAAATGGCAAGACCCCAACCTCTGGAAACTGAGCACGGTCACCAGTCAGTAGCCGCCCAGAATACGGGGATCGGACTCCTCACAAAGCCAGTGATTGGAAGGGGGCTCTCAGATGGCGTTGCAGCCCTGGCTGGCCTTGGCTTCGGCTTACTGAGACCCTGAGCGGAAGGCTCAGCAAGCCCTGTCCCTATTTCTAACACAAGTGTGAGACAAGAAATGCATGTTGCTTTAAGGCATGGAGTTTGCAGTGAGCCAAATGAACCCGTCTGTCCCTTAAGCTTTAACATTCAATGGAAACACCCCCATCGGAGGTCCTGAGATACAGTAGCAGCTTGTTAGGTAATACGGCGATCAACACTAATGAGCCTTTTTTATAAAGTGAAAAAAGTTGTCTCTATTTTCTTACTACATGGTACTCGGTAGCCATTCGTGCTGGTGAATTATTTCCAGTTTCTCCCACTCCGGACATATGGCTGCTGATATGCTGTCTGTCCCTTTCGGGTAATTCTTGCTGGATAGAGCATGCACATCACAGTTGGACACGAACAGAGAAATGGGTATCACTGAGGGCTGGGGCACTGGACTCTGGCCCCTGCATCTCCTGCTATGGAGTATGTAGACATCCCTCATAGCCTTGTTCTTGGGGTAAAGAGATGCGGGATTCCTGCTAGGTCTCTCATCTCTATTATTTTGTTTTTTATTTATTTATTTTTCTCAAGACAGGGTCTCCGTGTTATAAACCCTGGCTGTCCTGGAACTCTCTGTAGACCAGGCTGCCTCGAACTCAGAGATCTGCCTGCCTCTGCCTCCCGAGTGCTGGGATTAAAGGCGTGCGCCACCATCGCCCTGCAATCTTTGATGTTTTACTGTCCTGTTATCCGGGGTTGTTTGTTACTACAGCACAACTAAGCTCATGCTGACATTTAGGACATTTATTTTGAATGTTTTCGTAGACCTCTGTTATTTCCTTTCATTAAAACAAAGAAGAATGTCAAGTAAGTTTGAGGGGAGTGGAAGCCCCAATGTCAACCATAACTCATCCATGTTGAAAAGCCTGACAATCAAAGGGGTTGCGTGTGTCTGAGCAGGTCACGATCAGCAGAGTGGTTGGTTCTTCTCTCCCCAAGAAAAGAGTAGGGAGGGGCAATGTTCTTGTACAACTCTCCTCTTCCTGGACACATGCTACCTCCATCTTTGGAATGTGTACTCTTCAGGAAGAATCTCTGAAGGCAGTGTCTTCAGAGCCTGCCAAGAGAGACGGCCAGAGGTGATCGAAGACGGCTGTGTCCACCTAGCAGAGACCACCTGACAACATGAACACATCTGAAAACTCAAACAAGAACCCAGAACTTCTTGGGAGAAGAGGGAGTAAAACGTTTGTTTTAAAGGGACAGGGGTTAACCCTGTGGGTTAACAGGGAGGCGGGCCTGGGATCCGCGGGATCTGTCCATTTGAAAATAGTTCCGATGGGTTCTGTGGCAAACTCTAAACTTAGATCGTAAAGATGGAGGCTTTGCTGAAATGTTCTTCAGGAAATTAACAGAAATTCCATCCTAGCAGGCTTGGATTTTGAAGTTAAAGATACCCCTGCCTCTGTGAGAGGCGGGAGACTTAGAGCAGAGATGTATAAACGAAGCTAACCCTATGCGCATCTTCTCAAAGCACTATTCTGTTCAGTCGCATCAATCCTGAAGCGTCTGAGGGGTGGAAGAGCTGCCTGATTCTAGTGTCTGATGACTCCTGAGCAGGCATAATAGTGCTGATCAGATGCTGCTTCTCCGAGAGTCAAACTTGATCAGAAAGAGCTTAGACTTGGTTGACTACTTATCACTACGGTTTGAGTGTGAGATGTCCACCCTCCTCCCACCGGCTCCGTGTATGAGGGGTTTGGTTACTAGCTGGTGGGCTTTGGAGAAGTGACTAAATCCTAATGACCCTGATCTAATCAATGGATTTATTCCTTGGTGGTTTGACACTATGGTGGCATTATTGGGAGGTGGTTTGAAGTAAGAAGTATGGCCCAGTTAGAGAAAGTAGGTCCCGAGGGTGTGTCTTGTGGGGTTCTATTTTGCCTGATGCCCTGTCTGTGTTCTCTAGATTCCTGTCCATGACACAGTGGTGTCTACTTTGGTCTCCTTTGCCTCGTCACCATGGACAGGTGCTTCCGGGACACTAAGTGAAATAAACCCTTCCCCACCTTAGTTGTTTATCAAATTTTTTTTTGTCACAGGGACAAAAAGTCTAACACACACACAGGCTTGTGGGACAGTTTTCAATGTGAATGAACTGTTGGCCGTGTCCGATGGTAAGAGGAAGTGGAATTCTGAAGTAATGACTCGGTGACTCAGGCCAGAAGCTTATATTTACAATGAAAACAAACTAATTATGACAAAGTAGGTTGTAAAATTGAATCACCCGAGTTAATTGGTTCAATTCCCTCACCCCTACCCTCTTCTATAGATGTTTACACACAGCCTTTGGGAGCGAGGACACTGGAGATGTTGGCAGACTGTCTCCCGGACACACTCCGGATAGTTCTAGCTGCTACTTCACCTGCTCCTAGTTCTTTGCTCTTCTCACCAAAATGCTGGATGGCATGGCTACAGCCACCGTAGGGAAGCTAGTCCCTACGTCCTTTGGATCCTATATATATACATTTCTCTGGGTTTATGTGGCTGAGTCACCTGCCTGATGAGAACAGCACACAGTAAAGGAATGTCACCTTTCTCCCAGGCAGGATCCGCGCCACAGGTGACAACATAGGGAACACTGAAATGGAACCAATCGCACTGGGTTTAATAAATCAGTTAGCTTAACCACCAAAAGAAATACTACAGTAGCTACTCGAGTAGCTTGAGGCTTGAGTTACAGTTATAAGGAGGTGGTCTTGGGAAAGAATTCCTTCCTTCTGGTGCCCAGTTATCACTCTCACCTAGTTCCTTGGCCTTGTCTTCTAAATGGCAATGCTGACGCTTTATTAGTTAATCAATAAGACATGATTCAGGACATGGTTATCATAAAATAATCGCACCCTGGAGCATTTCGAGGCATGAGCTGCTTGCCTCTAATCAGATCGGGTTGAGATTACCTTTGGATAACCACACTCCTGGGAACCGCCTCGCTTCTATTAGGGGTGCATTCGATAATGGGGGATGCACATCTCTTCAGGGAAATGAAGTTGACAGTGTACGCCCGGAAATCATTTCAGATGCGCTGAGAAGCATTCCCCTTTTGAACCAGTCAAACACAACGTAGTGAAGCAACATCAGAGGAGGCCCTGTGCATGGGCAGAGTGGGCGGGAGCATCAGGGGAGGCAGCGGGCTTGGGCAGAGTGGGCGGCTTGACACAGGGAAACTTTTTTCTTTTTTAACTTTGCAAGCTTAGAATTAGATACAGACATCCAGAGGGCTCGTCTGGGACTTGGCGTGTGTGTTTACAAAGCGGGACACTTTTAAGGTTGGAGAGGCTTTAGGTATCTAGGTCATAACACCAGAAATCTCCCCAGGGAAATGGAACACGAACGTTCTCTAACTCCCTACGGAGGGAGACGCTCATTTCTCGCTTAGTCATTTGTCCCAGGCAAACTGATTCTGCTGTGAGGAGCTTCCATATCTCCCTTCTTGTCCAACGCAGCTAAAAATTTGAAATCAAATGCATCAATGGGAGAGTTAAAGACAGAAATGCCTGGTGAGTCATGAAATATATTTTACAAAGGTGTGCGCAGAGCGTACCATATTCGTTGAGAATGATGGGAAAATCCATTTAAAAATGCTAGATGCATACATGGGAGGTTGCGGGGGTGATTAAACTCTTAAGAGTTTTGAATCCTGTTTTTTCTACACAGAGCGTTCACATCCCAGAACTTTTAACATGGGGGTAAAGAAAGTACTATGGTGAAATTACAAATGCTAATTGCTTTTCCACAGAAGTTACGTTTGTAGCTAATAACGCTGATACTGTGGTCCTGCTGATTGAATCTGATGACTGATTCTCTCCCTTAGCCTCACCGCTGTCTCTCACAACAAAACAAGCGTAATTTCAGGGTTTTTTTTTTTTTTCTTCACGAAAATCAAGAAGTTAGCATAAAGAGAACAATCTCATTTTATGGATTTATTATATTAGAATTAAATTTAGCTTTTATGCGGCAATACTACACTTGATTAATGTGACAAAACCCCCTCCCCCTGCAATGCTGGTTATTTCAAGAGCCTAGGAATGTCTGTCTTGGGTCCAACAATTGCTTCATCCTTCCTACTATTTCATTTCCTCTAAATTCTCCTTGATCTTTGCAAAAACAGCTCGGGCAGCTGGGCTCCCGGCTTGAAAGAAATGAGGCCTAGCCAGAAAGAAACTGAGCAAAGATTTGCAAAAATCACTTAAAAATTCATCTCACAGCTAGACAAAAAGAGACCATTTTTAATTATTCAGAGAGCAGAAGGGTTTTCTACCTCAGGTTCTGCTCAAGTTAGGAGATGATTTGTATTTTGTGGGAAAAATCTCATTTTATCCTTTCTGGATGAGACAGCCCCGCAAATCACCAAGGACTGTTCGGGTGGAGCTGGCCGGACAAGAGCCTGGGGAAACTCACTGTCTGAGGAAGCAGGGAGACGCTTGGCTGGTCTGCCCCTTTCGTGAGGTCCCCGAGGCTGACTCCTCACAAGCTCTAATCTGATGTCACCAGTGCACCAAACATCTTTCTCTGAGGTCACCACAGAAAGGAGTGAGCCTTCCCAGCATCCCCCACCACCGGTGCACTCGCTTCTGTTAACCAAACTGCTCCTGAACTTCCTTCCCAGGGCCATGGCAGTCATTATTCATTTATCTCTTACTCTGTGTTGGTGAGTCTCAAGTCCGCTAGGTTCTCCCCTTCTCTAGGCTGTAAACATATTCCCTGGCACGGTTGCATGCACCCGTAACTGTGGCACTCAGGGGGAGAAAGGAGGAACACGGATTCCCGGTGAGCTTGGACTAGCAGCAAGACCCTATTTTGAAAAACAACAAAACAAAAACTCAGGAGCTGGACATGTAGCTTTGGGGTACAGTCCATGCGTAGGGTATAAAAAGCCCAGAGTTTGATCTCCAGAACGGAAAAAAAAAAGTGTTAATAATAAACATTTTCCCCTAAGCACCATTGCTTGTCCTTTGTCTCCCCTCCAAGCGGGCATCCTCTCTCACATCAACCGTCAAACCCGAAAGTCAGATTTTGACTTCTCATCGTCCACTGTTGCTCACACCTGACAAGACCTGTCTGACTGGTGTGCAGACTCTGCAATTTCCCTGGTGTCCAAGCCTCTAGGAAAACTTCGTCTCTCGACAGAGAGCAGAGCCTGTGATTTGCTGCCCACCAACAGAAGGGTGTCAAGGTGAAGGGATTTAGTGACGTAAAGCCCCCAATCAGACGGCTTTGATCTAATCAAAAGTGAGACACTTGCAATTGGGTCTGACCTACTCAGAAGATCCTTTCCACACTGGACACAGACCTCGTCTGAAAGAAGGGATAGATGGAAATATGAAGCATGTCTCCTGTCTGTCCTGGAAAACACACACACAGCTTATGCAGAAGGGGATTTGTTGGGGGAAGTTTATTTTTAGTTATGCTTGAAATTGTTTTATGCACTGTTGGGTAAGGGGCTGTGCTAGGTCTAGGGCATCCTGTATTGTCTGCAGGTGTTGGATTTCTTTGGGGACATTTGATTGCTAATGATCTGCATGTGTTTTCAGTAGAACACCTGAGGAGTTCTGAAAGAATAAAAACACCTGAGTGGAGACGCTCGGGGTTCCACTGTGAGTCTGGCGTTGGTCAGGACAGTGGTTCCCTCTGCTGAGGTCTGGCAGAGTTTGCAGTTATAAAATATGCCTCCTTGTCTTCCTTGCTGAACCCTCATAGCAGGGCACTACAGGGCTTCTAGGGACTGAGGCTCACACATCATCGCAGGAGCTGACTTTTGCCAGCAATTTCCATGAGCCCCGAAGACCCCAAGCTCCAGGTGAGAGGATCTTCCTTGGCGCTGTCCCTGCTATCCCCGGGATCCTCGATAGGAGCCCGAGTCAGCTGTGCCTGGATTTCTGACCTGCAGAAACAGAGTTTCTGTTCTAGCACCTAGACACCTGTTCTAGCAGGTGTCAGTAGTTCCATTTGCAGCATGGAAAACGTATCCTAACAATGTCTTCACCATTCTCCATCCATCAAATCCAAGAGTTGTCACTTTTTGACCAACATCTACCAACTCCAACTACGTTCCTCTGTTTAATTCAAAGCCTCCGTGTACGTAGCGAAGAGTTCTGGACCCTATGTTCAGCTCTGGGTATGTGATGAGGAATGGACTGGCCCGATACAAAGTGGAATCCAGCTGATAAAATGCACACTGAGCAGGAAATTGCGAGGTGCGTTGAGAGAGGCCTGCGAGAGACTCTCACCTTGTCTGGTAAAAGATGGCAGCCAGTGAGAGTGTCTGCCTTCCACTTCGCCCCTTTTGTCTTCATTCTCTCAGGCCAGAGATGCTGGGTTATTTTTCTTGAAGGTGTTTTCAAGTGAGGAAATGCGTTCATCTGAGGACTCCCCTTGGTTCCCTATTACATCATAGATGTAAAACAATAAATATTAATCAGGTTGTGGTGAGTGTCTATTTGTACCTCATCTAGAAACCAGAGATGTTTAAAGACTTAGGAGAAGCCTAAGAGGTGGTAGAGACAGGGTTAAATTCCCTGTGCTCCAACCTTCAGTCAAAATCCTCTTTTCATAGGATTGCTACCTCTTTAGCATTGTAAAATGTCTGTGTAAACAGAACAACAATAAACCGTATTCCTAATTAAGAGCGTGAAGTTTATAAATAGTATAGTCAAATCAGATGCAGTCCTAAGAAAAGAAATAATTATCCTGGTTTTGGCCTTATTTTAGGAACATTTTGATTAGTCTACATGCTTAAGGCTAACGGATATTTGGCTATGTGTGGTCCTACAAGCCTGTGGCTATAAATGAGGGCTGTGCTTATGTTTATACTCCTTACAGTAACTTTGATAGCCCTGTCTCGAAAAGGGAACAGTGCACTGTTGCACGCATTGATGTCCCGCCTTGTAACCCCTGCAGATACCACTGAGGCACAATTTCCCTCCAAAGAGTTGCCTCGAGGAGCCCCTTCATTTAGAAAACTATCCTAGCTCTTACAGTTCTGAGGGGTGGAGTGTGAAACTCAGCCAATACAAATGGAGAGCAAGAGATCCCTCGATTCAGACGTCTCAAGGTGGGATCTATTCTGCGACCAGTCAAAGACACTCATGTGGGGTCCAGAAGAGGCCGAATTGCAGCTGAGACCCTGACCTCCAGGACAGCTCCTTCCCTCCCGAGTCCCACTCCTTCCTTCTTGCTCTTCTCCAAGAACAAATCACTCATCAGGGATGTTTACCTGGGGCGGGCGGGGTGGGGGGCTTCGAAGGACTCTCTCCACAAACACTGTACTTCCTCAAAGAAGTCCTGATGCGTTCCGATGAGCACCACGAGCCTCACACAGTCCCTCTACCAGTCTGTCTGTCAAGGTGTCAGGCTGCCAGGGGTCGTGGCTGCAGCATGGTGTTGCGATGTATACTTCTCCCCCACCTGCATGTCCTGGTCATCACTCGCGAGTCTCGTGACTGAACGTCATCACGATTTCTACAGAAAGCTCTCCCTCTGAGAATGACCACGTCCATTCCAGACAGACCAGAATGGGGTGTCCCTCAAGCTGCCACCACTGCCCGGGCATCTCTGCAGAGATGCATGGGAAGCATGGCCTCTCCCTTCGCTTCCCAGATACCTTGTCGCCAGAGCCACACACTAGCACTGGATCTCTAGTCGCTGGCTTTTACCCTAACCCTGGGAGTCCATACCCATTTCTAGGGACAGGTAGTAAGGATGACGCCATGCTTTTCAAAGTCTTCCTGTAGCCTGTGCAGAAACCAGAACCTTCTCTCGGTGCGAGCTGAGCACCAGGGCCGCGCCGAGGGCAGGCGCATGTGCGGAGGAGGTGCGGTCTACTCCAGTGTCTTTGGCACCTGGCTCACGCAGTCAGTCTTTTAAATCGGGTTTTTATTTTAAGCCTATACCAAGGAAACCTCCTTCCTGGAGCTATTTTGGCTGGAGAACATCCGTAAAGAAAGAACAGATACAACCTGTTTCTGAGGAACTCTCGTTTTATGGGAGTGATTAAAATGCACATAGATAGACACGGAGAAACTTTGAAGATGAAATGCTTCCGTGTCTTACAAAGCCCGATCGATTTTAAACAAGAAACTTGTTGAATGAGACGATTTCCATTTCTCTTTCACGGATACTTGAAGTTTACGAGAGTGTTTATTCTAATATAGAATTGGAAGCGTGTTCACACACACTGCAAAGTTAAACAAATCAGTTAGAAAAATCTCTGTAACTCTTATCTTGATTCTTCCACTAACATTTTGCCAACCATTCCTATCATGTATTCATAAGTCTATCCTGCTATTTTATTAATGATAGCATTTTAGTTTTTAAAAGTAATTTATTTATTTTTAATTTTATGTGCATTCGTGTTTTGCATGTATGTCTGTGTGAGGGGTGTTGGATCCCCTGGAACTGGAGTTACAGACATCTGTGAGCTGCCAGGTGTGTGTTGGGAATTGAACCCAGATCCTCTGGAAGAACAGCCAGTGCTCTTAACCACTGAGCCATCTCTCCAGACCCAGCATTGTAGTTTTTAAGGAGACATTTTATACTTTAATGCAGAATAAGAAAGCATTCACACAGGGCCTTCAAACAAAAATCAATTCCAAATGTTCTCTTTTTAATCATAAAGTACTAGATGTCTGATTCGGTTTTAAAAGGCTACCTTTGCCTAATGAGAGGATCTGGGATTAGTTTGAAGAGTCGTTCAGGGTGATGTGTTAGAGCAATCATGAGTTCTCCATGTGGAAGCTGAAGAGACTGCCTAGCAGAGGTCTGAGTAATAATTCTCAGGATTCGTGGCCTGCTTAATCATAAATGTAAGAAGCTATTTTTCTTTAACCAATGGGTGAATGCGTCTACTCATTAACATTTAAATATAAACTCATAAACTGAGCTTGCTGCAGTAGTAATTCTCGAGGCTGAACCACACGTATTTAGCACAGTGATTTATAAAGATCTCAATCAGCTCTCTGGCATGCACATTTGTGTGATCTAATTACTTGACAAGTGTTGAGTTAGAGGCAATAAAGGCAATATACCTCACCCTGTGGTGCCATTTTCAATAGAGCCCCAAGAAAGAGAAGATGCAGACGTGCACTAGCAGGAAACAGAGAGGCCTTTTGTTTCACTGTCACAAAAGTAAAATATGATCATGTTGACCCGTACAGCTTTTCATTTCAATCAAAATATCTGGTAATTAATGCAAAGAAAGATCAGGCTGATTTGCCTAAAATGACTAGTTGAGAGCCCCAGCAGGATGGCAGTGTCGATCAGAACCAAATTCCTCCAGGAAACAGAAAACCGAAGCCCAACCCTAGAGCCGCTGAATCAAATGTGGTGATCGGGAATCTCTGTGCCCTCCCAATAACAAGTGGTGAGGGCAGCCAGCATGGGCCACAGATGCTCTAGTCCTGGTGCCTGTGCAGGGGGAGGCTGAGGAAGCTACAGGCATCCCCTAGGCAAGACAGCAGAGTGAAGAGTGGAAGGCGTCAGCTGAAACCACAGGACTTTATCCACACCAAGAGTGGACGATGTCTGGTGTCCAGGGTCAGCCGAAGAGGTTGGAGTCTGAGAACTTCTGTAGCGAGATGGCTGAGAGCGAATGAAACTCAGAAGGATGTGCACATAGAGAGCTGGGGAAGAGAGGATCCAGATGAAAGCAGAGAGGGAGAAGGAAGCAGGAAATCAAGAATGAATGGCATCCTGATATTAGCACTGGGGGGACCCAAAGGGACTGTGGGAAGTCAGAAGCTACTTGAACCGAGAGGAAACGGATTTCACCTCAAGCAAGCGATGGGAAAAGCTTCAAGTTAACTCCATGTTGAACTACTTCGGCAGCTGGGCACGGAGCAGAATAAAACCCCACAGTCAATGACAGAATGTCCAGAAAGATGTCTATGCCTTAGCTGACAACATCAGAATAGTCTAGAAGACATAAAATGGTGACATAAAAGAACATCATAAACAAAAATTAGAAAGATGAGATAATGGAACTCGGGAAAGAATATGAAGTAAGAGGAAAAGTCATTTTAGAAATAAAGGACAAAAGTGAGAAAGAGTGTAAGAATAGACCAGCAGCAGAAGAAAGTGGGAAGGAAAGGTGGTTGTTGTTATTATTATTGGTGGTGGTGGTGGTATTGTTGTTGTTATTTGTTTTGTTTTCTGAGACACCGTTTCTCTGTCGTAACTCTGGCTGTCCTGGAACTCACTCTGTAGACCAGGCTGGCCTCGAACTCACAGAGATCCGCCTGCCTCTGCCTCTCGAGTGTTGGGAGTAAAGGCTGCGTGCAGTGCACCACCACTGCCTGGCTTTTTTTTTTTTTTTTTTTTAATTGAAAACAAAAGAAAGTCAAGCCTGCTGCACAGGCTCAGTGTTTTGGGCCCTGAGGCAAGAGGTTCACATTTCAGGGGAGCTTGCGCCAGAGTTCAAGACCAGCGAGAGATGTATATCGAGATCTTGGGTCAAAACAAGTAAGCCAGCGCCTGATTTCTTTAAAAAAAAAAAAAAAAAAAAAGTGAAAAAAGAAACCCATGCATAAATCTAAAACTTTAAAACGTTTTAAGCGATAAATTCTAAAAGGGAGTGAAGAAGCTGGATAACATCAGTCCTAACGAGGTGTCGTCATCAGCCCCCCTCCCCCTCTCCAGGCTCAGGGACCTATGGGAAGAGGAGGCAGAAGGTCTGTAAGACCCTAGGGGTGGAGGAGTCCCGGGAATCAGCATCTTGAGTCGCAACAGGACTGAGGTGCACGTGAACTCAGAGACTGACAGCGTGCACGAGGGCTCCACAGGTTCCCAGCAGACGAAACCCAACTCAGAACAGGGTGGGGGCACAGAACCCGCCCCTAACCAACAGCTGTTATGCAGTTGTTACCTGCCCGAGAGGTGATCCGCTTTCTCCAGTGGAGTGTCGGGCCCCAGGCCAACACGAACCACCTTCATTTTTGTTTGTTTGTTTGTATTTCTTTCTTTGTTTGTGAGAGAGAAAGAACGATGGGTGCGTAGGGAGGTGGGGAGAATCTGGAAGGAGTTGGGGGAGGAGACAAATATGATCAAGATATATTATATGAAAAGAAATTGAAATGATCTAAAATCTGGACAAGGCCCCGAAGAAGAATGAAGCGGGCAACGGAACAAACCCTGAAAAATATAAGTTAGGGAAATTTCCTAAAGTAAAACATTGGAAACCTTATTTTAAACTCTTTTTTTTAATTTTAATTTTAAAATTTTACTTTTGAGACAGTGTCTTACAATGTAATCGAAGCTACAGCTCGTAATCTTTCTGCCTCTGATTCCCGAGTACTGGGATTACAGGTATGCACCACCGCGCCCAGCTTTTAACAGTCTAAATAGAATGAAAAAGATTCTCTGGGCATCTAGCCCAAAGAGGACAGAAAAGAAGATCACAATCAGACACTTTGACAGCAATGTTTTATGGCAGAGGGAAACAGAGTCGCATATTTGAGATTTACATAAGTAACACATATTTAAGACGTTACACAAGGAACATATTCAAGATCTGCATCTAGCGAAACAACTTCAATTACGGAGAGTATGTGTAAACTATCACCGACGTGTGAGTATTCTGGGGATGTTATTCCTATGAATATTTCTTGAGGAATCTACTACAGAATAAGCAACAAAAATAACTCAGGGCCAATGAGATGGTTTGATGAGTCGAGGCATTTTGTTGCCAAAACTCACAAACAGAGGTCAATACCTCAGACCCACAAAGTGCATGGAGACACAATTACAGATTGTACTCTGACTTCCACATGCACACTGTGGCACGTATGTGCCTATATACTCACTCACAAAGAAATGGAGTACATTTTTGAAAGATTGACTTAACAACAACAAAGAAGACCACTTAGCTACATGAAGGACTGGTTGTGTCCACCAAATACATACTTGCATGTAGAACTAAGAACTGAGACTGGAGATTAAAAAGTAATAATTATTTGCTATGCCATGCCATGCTATAGTATGGGATAAACACGCCGGAATACTGGCCGAGAGACGGCTCTGCCGTTAAGAGCGCCGCTGCTCTTGTGGAGGACCTGGTTCAGTTCCCAGCACCCACAGGGCAATCAGAAACTTTCATAACTTCAGTTCCAGCGGATCCGAAGTCTCCCTTCTAACATCCTCAGGCTCTACACACATGTTGCACACACACGCACACACATGCAGGATAACACTCATAACGTAAGAATGAATAAATGTTTTTAGGACTGGAAAAGTACAAAAAGACTTTTAACTGCTTCTAGTAATCACTTTTGGCGGTAACGTTAGGATTGTTGCTCTGTTACTATGACATGCACGCCTGAGATAAGTAAACAGTTGCAGTTTCTCATTCTCTCATCTCTTGAGTCTTTGAGAACCAAGACACATGGCGTGGAAGAGAGACGTAGGTATAAGGGAGGCCATTAAGTAAAAGCCCTCGGTCAGGAAACTGAATCAAAGACGGCAGTGTAAACTCGAGGTATTGGGTGTTTTTACCTTGAAGCATATATTTTACTATATTATGCAATTTGTTGTTCGGTACTATTATATTTTCTGCTTGCCTGAAAAGCCCAGAATCAATGGTCGGTTCCCAAGAGCATAGTCTTGAAACATCATTTACTACAGAAATAAACCAGAGTCTCTGGGAAGAAGGAATGATTGAGTCTAGGCTTGGGACAAGAACTATTTAAAACAAGCAGGAATGTATTGTTGTGCCAGATAGAAAGATCACCAACAAAAGTCCTTAGCGTCTGTCTAAAGGACCCAAGAAGCAACCCAACGAAGCTCTGGAAACAGGACGTTTTGAATTTTAAATAGGATAAGTACTTAAATGGGTTAAGACCTATTGAGTGTTTATATAGTCATTTATTTACAATATTTTTTTTAAAGAAACTGTCTACTTTGGGATAACAAGGAAATAACTCATCATTGGAAATCTTCTAAGTTAAGGAAAATCCAAGCATCTTCCTTGTCCTTCCTGCGTAATCCGTATTACTGCCTCACTAAATAGCGGGTGAAAAGAGGAGTCTCTTAAAAACCATTCCGACTAGTAACTCAAAATGGAATGGCAGAGATATTTCTGTGTTCCACCAATTTCAGCTGGTGGAATTTGTTTGTATGTTCAGAGGAAGCTTCTTCGGGTGGATAGATCTTAGTGAAAATTTTAGAACTTGCCATGTAAAACTGCAGGGATGGAAGCTTCCGGATAGTCGTCACCCAGCAGTCATACGGATCCAGAAAGAGAAAGGTTCTCAGTGGGCAGAGACAGTGCTTAGTCATGTCGGGAGGAAAGTTTGGCAATCACGATAAAGGGGGATTTTAGCAGGTGTACTAACCCTCCTTCCGTTACCCCAGAGCTTTGAGAGGGAAGTAGAGCATTCCCTTTCCTGCTGGCTCAGGCTAAACTCCATTCTCACCTGCGAGGTCATGTACCTGCTAACCCCTTCCAGAAACCAGGTACTTTCCACTTCCTGCCCTTGGGCCTCTCTAACCTTGGAGCAGGAGTCTTCAGGAATCCACCAGCACTGACACAAGAGGTGAGGCCGAGCAGGTGACACCTGTATTCTGTCCTGGAGATGTCAGGGACAGGGCCCACAGCTTCCTTCTGACCCCTCGGACAGTTCTGAGGCCCAGAAGACTCTTCAGGAGTCACCTGTAATTGGGGACACCTCCAAAACACAACTTGGCATTCATCTTTAGCCCTCTCGATGTTCACTAAACTTGGACTCTTTGTCTAAATTACGCCCTCCTCCAACCCCGTGCACAAATGTTTATGATGGCCTTTATTTTGGGGGAAAATATATCAGTGATTTTTCTCATCACGGTGACCAAATACCTCACTGAATACTTTCCTTACCGGAGGAAAGACTTATTATAAATACTATGTCGTGTTTATAACAGAACATCATTTTCCCTATCAGTATTTCAGAAAAAGGAAAAGTCGTATGAGTTTATTTCCACGGCTGTGGGGAGAGAACTGCAGGTCTCCCGGACCAGAAGACTACACAGAGAAGTTTCTGGACACGGCTGGGCAGTGACCTCATCGTTTCCTTAGTTACCTCATGTGGAGGCAGAAATGAATGAGCTCGATATGACCGCAATAGCTGACGGGGTGGAGCGTTGTAACTTTTAATGGCCATGAGGTCTGTAATCCTTGTAACACAAAATGCGGTCACTCGGACGTGTAACCAAGAACTTTATGGGTCCTGTCAAGTTGTTGCTTAGAGCATGGGCAAAAAATGTCCTACATTAATTTACTCTGGGAGGAGCGGAATGCAGATGGTTCAATGGCCATAGCTAAACGCTTGAGTCAGCACTTGGCTGATACGTCAATACAAAAAAAAAAAGAAAGAATCCCGTATGTTGTCCTTGACAGGGAGTTAGAGGATGGTCTCTAGTAAGTAAGATTTGAATATGTATTTAATTACATAGTTTATAAATTATATGGTTTACCCTTTCATTACGTAATATCTGTTCTTTCAGACGCTCCAAAAAGTCGAAACAATTCAGTCTGTACCTTGATATAAAACTCAGAACCTTTTCTTTGTGTTTATTGTAATGTGCAACCATCAAATGTTTTACTTATTTATATGCAGTTTTTGACAGGCATCGTTACTATTGTTTTGGAAATTCCATAATCGGTAAGCCAGAATGGTTACCCTCCTTCAGACTCAGCGGAGCTCAATTTGGTGTGGTAAACAATTCTGTTTCAGGTTAGCTGTGAGGTCAACAACGAAGAAGACAGGTCTGTGCCTCATCATCACACCTAGGTCCTGGAAAGCTGTGCTTGAACGCCCGCCAAGCCTGATACACATTAACCAGACAATAAGGCACCTTATGGCTATCAGAGAGTGTGTGAAGAGTTCAGCTTCAGCAGCCACTCATCACACAGGACTGAACAAGAGGGCGTTCTCTCCCAGAAACGTGGAACTTGTGTGTGTGTGTGTGTATGCGTGTGTATGTATGTGTGTGTGTGTGTGTATGTGTTGTGTGTGTATGTGTGTGTATGTGTATGTGTGTGTGTATGTGTGTAATGTATGTGTGTGTATGTGTGTGTATGTATGTGTGTATGTGTGTGTGTGTATGCGTGTGTAATGTATGTGTGTGTATGTGTATGTATATATGAGTGTGTATGTGTGTATGTGTGTGTATATATGTGAGTGTGTGTATGTATGTACGTGAGTGTATATGAGTGTGTGTGTATGTGTGTGTATATGAGTGTGTGTGTATGTGTGTGTATATATGTGAGTGTGTGTATGTATGTACGTGAGTGTATATATGAGTGTGTGTGTATGTATGTGTGTATGTATGTGTATGTGTGTATGTATGTGTGTGTATATATGAGTGTGTGTGTATGTATGTGTGTGTATGTATGTATGTATGTGTGTATGTGTGTATGTATGTGTGTGTATCTGAGTGTGTATGTATGTGTGTGTATGTGTTTATGTATGTGTATGTATATATGAGTGTGTGTGTATGTATGTGTATGTGTGTATGTATGTGTGTGTATATGAGTGTGTGTATGTGTGTGTGTATGTGTGTGTATGTGTGTATGTATGTGTATGTATATATGTGTGTGTGTATGTATGAGTCTGTGTGTGTGTGTAGGTATGTGTGTGTGTGTGTGATAGTTTACAGAAATTATCATCTTTATCAAGGTATCAACAATACTACATCATTTGATCAATACTGTTCCTATTCCAAAGTTGATCTAGTAAGTTCACAATTATTTTTATTGAGTTTTTCTTTGGAATGAAAACAGTGCTTAGCTGTGGTTTTAGTTCATAATCTCTCTATGAAAGTTTAAGTCTTTTCAGAATTTGAGGCTTAGGCACTGAAAATATTGTTCTAAAAAGCCCACACAAATGAACAATACATACAGGTTTCCACTTTTTTTTAATTGAAAAACAAAAAGAAAGGATGGAAGGAAGAAGGAAAGAAAGAAAGAAGAGAGAGAGAGAGAGGGAGAGAGAAGAAGAAGAAGAAGAAGAAGAAGAAGAAGAAGAAGAAGAAGCAGCAGCAGCAGCAGCAGCTGGGCATGGTGACATACACCTTTAATGCTTCAGGGCACCAAGCAGGCAGATCTCTGTGAGTCCAAGTTCTACGTGGTGAGTTCCAGGCTAGCTAGGGCTGCATATTGAGATTCTGACTTAAAAATAAATAATAAATAAATAGGGGTGGGGGTGGGGTAAAGGAATTGGCTGGAAACCAACTGGTTGGATCAGTAGGTAAGCGACAGGATAAGTTTTAGGCAAAATATCTTTAGTCCTGAGTTTCCTCTCAGTTCCAGTATAGAATTCTTTTATTTTTAGTTGTTTCTAATAACACCTTTAAACTAACTCGTAGCTTTTATTTCTACTGAATTCACAGGGTTTATAAATAGTTTAAAGGTGCGGACAGAGCTGGTAAGATGGCTCTGCAGGTAAAGGCCTGGTCAGGGAGAGCCTGACCTGAGTCCCATCTCTGCATCCCAGGGTGGGAGGAGAGGACTCATTCCCCAAAGCTGCCCTGTGGCCTCCATGCATGTGCCCACTCCACATCATACTACACACACACGTGTCCACTCCACATACTTACATGCACGTGTCCGCTCCACATACTTACACACATACACACACGTGTCTACTCCACATCATACTTACACACACACACGTGTCCACTCCACATCATACTTACACACACACACATGTGCCCACTCCACATCATACTTACACACACACACACATGTGCCCACTCCACATCATACTTACACACACACACACATGTGCCCACTCCATATCATACTTACACACACACACACACACACACACACACGTGCCCACTCCGCATCATACTTACACACATGTCCACTCCACATCATACTTACACACATAATCACAAATTAAAATTTAAAATATAAATATTAAGAGTCAAACAGCTTTGACAAACTTGTTACAAATATCAATTTCCTTTCTCACTCCCAGTTCCACCGACCACATCTACAGGCAGCCATTTTGAACTGCCTGGCAACAGACTGTTTTTCTTCCTAGTTCTAACTAATACTGTAATTTCTCTCAACTTTTCTATTTCTGACATTATCTGTTGATGTCCCAATAAAGAAAATGAGGATTTAGTCGTCATTTACTTCCTGCTCTTCCACAGATTCATACTGTGAATCCCCACATTTGGCTCTGTGACAACTGCTTAGCTCACTGTTCCACACTTACGCTACCTAAGTGCTGAGCAACGCACTAGGACTTCCTTCCTGTATACTCTCTTTATTGAGGCTGAGGTCCATGGTTCATATTAAGTAGGATTTGTGACACACACTTGTTACTGGTCTGTACCTGGCTTTTCTTGGTTTCCTTACTTAGCTAGCTGTTCTCTTTGCATGTTGATGTGTACCTCTGAGTGTTCCTGTGTGAGTGAGCGGGTGGGCATACATATGTGTGCGTGCATGCGGAGCACTTATTTACACTCACATGTTATTTCTCAGGTGCCAGTAACTTTTTCTTTTTTTTTTTTTTTTAAGACTTTCACTGCCCTGGGACTCTTGACAGGCTAGGCTGGCTGCACAGCAAGCTGCAGGCCCTCCAGCTGTCCCTGCCTCTAGCACTGGGACTATAAATAGTCATTAAGGCAGGCTGTGTGTGTGTGTACAGGTTCTGGGGCTTGAACTCATAACCTTGTGCCTGCAAGCAAACATCTCCCCAGCACTAATTAGCTGTTTTAGCTGTCTGTAATAACGAGCCTTCATTTCATCATTTCCTCAAATTAGTTCTCCCCCAGTCCCTTTCCTTTTTCCTTTTTAGGAGCTCTTGGCACTCAGGTGTCAAATCTTCTGCCCTGGTCTGCTGATTCTCTGTTCTTTCCTGCTTTTCCTATTTTAACACACACACACACACCATACACACACACACACACACACACACACACACACACACACACACACATGTGCACACACACATACACACACACACCATACAAACACACACACACACACACATGTGCACACACACATACACACACACACCATACAAACACACACACACATATGCATACACACACACACCATACAAACACACACACACCATACAAACACACACACACGTGCACACACACATATGCATACACACACACACACCATACACACACAGACACACACACACACCATACAAACACACACACACATATGCATACACACACACACACCATACAAACACACACAGACACACACACACACAATGTGCACACACACATACACACACACACACACCATACAAACACACACAGACACACAGACACACACACACACACACACACACACAAACACCACAACGAAACAAAAAGCTGAATATTCTAGGCTTTCTCCTAATCTATCTCCCATGTCTTTCTACTTTATCTAAATCAGTCTCACATTTGCTGGTAGAAATTTAGTTTCTAAAAGCAAATTAATTTTTCCATGTTCTCTAAGTGCGTCTATGTTTTCTTTTTTAGGATAGTATCTTTTTTAAAAAACAAAACAAGAGAATTGTATTCTTTGAATGTATCCATGGTGGGTGACATCTCCCTGAAGTGACTCCGTTTCCTCCAAGTGTTTGGAGAATCAGTCAGATCCGAGAGTCTCTTTGGCTTTTTGAAGTACCTGGTTGTTTGCTCGGCCTGGAAGTTGTCCATCAGAAAGCTGCTGACTTGAAACTCTGAGGATGCACTTGATTGACGGAAGCCATCCCTGTCCCTCAAATCTAGCTGGGCCATCACCAGGGGGCTCCCAGCGTGGAGACCAGAGGCTGTCCCTTGAGGGAGTTCCTGATGCTGGGATGCTCCTTCCCTTCCTCAGAGCAGATCCCTCCCTTCCTGCCAGGAGCAGGTTGGTTTGTGGCAGCAGTCTGGGCGCTGAGCGCGTTGGAGCTGTTGCTGCAGGCTAAGCAGGACAGGGGATAAAAGAATAATTGCTTCATTAACACACTGTCAGGGAAACCTTAACCTCATCTGCACCCTCACTTGCAGGAGTCTTGGGGGATTTTGTGATGTAAATTGAGTTTCCCTTCAGCTTTCCTCGCTGCCGGGTTAGGCATCTGCTCTCTCCAGTCCTGCAGCAGGGCCCATATTCTTCCCAGCCTCCCTCACGTTTAGACACATTCTGTTAGCTGCCTTTTTGAAGCTTACACCTCTAACTGGAAATGCAAATTACATTTTCAAACGATTGTCAGCCTGTCGACAAGCATGTGTAGAGCACCTATCATGCGCCAGCTGTATACACCCATTGCATTAATGAGCCTGTGGACTTCCAGCTGTCTTAAGTCCCGGCTGGGACTGCTGTTTTCCTCGGGACCACTAAGTTACTTTCTCCAGCTCCTTCTGACGCCCGCTGGTCACTGTTTTATCTGCTGTCTGTCTCTGTCAACTCCGAGTATCCTTTCCTATCTTTCCACCTTAGCTTGAAGTGTGCAACCCATTTCTAAGATTGCCTTCTTTCCGTACAGCACACCACCTTCACCTCCCTAAAACAAACAGCGAGGGCTTAAAACCAGGGTCAGCGTAGGGGCGGGTCACCCTCCTCAGTCTGATAGGGCAGTGCGGTGACCTGGCAAGAAGGTCAGGGCTATCAAGACTTTCCATGTTGTGTATTAACACGGTTACTACTTGCCTGGTCCCACTGTGAAACGGCCACTGTACTTGGGGCATCACATAGGTGTACAGGCTGTACTCTGTCCAGGAATTCAGTATTTGGATTCTAGCTGTATTAGCTTGGAGTCTTTGTGCTTTGTGTCTCCGTTGATCTCTTATATCTCTATATCTCTATCTATCCATCATCTATCTATCTATCCATCTAATAGATAAAATCACCTACCTCAATAACTGTTTTCAAGACCACATGATTTAATAGGTGTCAGGTCTTTAAAATACCATACAGCACACAGTATCAAGCTTGTGCTATCTATAATTTTTTACCATCATCCTACTTAACATAAAAATATATGACTGGACTTCGAGTTAACGGCGAGGCTAGGATGCGAACTCCAGCAATGCTGATTTGTCCGAGGGTCAGTGTAACATATGTCTATGTTAAAATGTAGGATTTAAAAAAAATACTCGCTGATTAGATATTGATTGTTTGCGGATCGTGTACAGATAATACGGAGCTTAAACTGAACAAAACACGCTCAGCTGGCAGGAGTTGTTTCGGAAATGGTTGGAAAGGGAAGTGCAGAGGTTGTCGAAACTATGGAACTGTCTGGCCCGCGTGTCTGTCGGCCTGGGTGGTGACAGGAGGGTATCCATGTGGGTGGGGAAGAGGCCTGAAGCTGCACCAAAGCTCAAGGAGGAGGGGCATTTGCATAAGGAAGGGATGCTGGTGAAATACGGGGCACTCAGCACTGAAAACAAGGAGGTGCGATCTTCATTGCCAGCGCAGGAGTTATAACTATGGAAAGGATAAAAACCAAACAGACTTTGAGGTGTTATACTGTGTCTTAGTTAGGGTTATTGCTCTGAAGAGACACCCTGACCACAGCAGGTCTTATAAAGGAAAACATTTAACTGGGGCTGGCTGACAGTTCAGAGGTTTAATCCATGGTCATCACGCCGGGAAGCATGGAGGCATGGGCAGATATGGTGTTGGAGAAGGAGCAGACAGTTCTACCTCTGGATCACATCTGGGTGGGCAAGCAGCAGCAAGAGTGAGTTACTGGACCTGGCTAGAGCTTCTGAAACCTCAACACCCCCGCCGCCACCACCCGTGACACACTTCCTCCAACGAGGCTAATAGTGCCACTCCCTATGAGCCAATAGGGGCCATTTTCATTCAAACCAGCACAGGCTGTATACTGGCACGCTCTATTAATGAAATGGATGTACAGTCTGTGATCTTCTCACGTCTCCCAGCCCAGATGGCTTCGGGGTAAATTCTTCCAAACATTTAATGAAGAAATGATAACAATTCTATTAAACTCTGCAAAAAAAAAAAAAAAAGAAAGAAAGAAATAGTAAAGTAAGTACATCCTAATTCATCTCCAAAGCTAACTATGAACACCACCACAAGCCAGACAAAGTCAATGATAAAAGACAACTACAGGCCAGTATTTGGCATGAGCAAAGATGCAAAAATTCTAAACAAAAACTCGCCACATCAAATACAGCAATATTCGTTTACAGAGCAGTGCGTCGTGAGACTTTCCCAGAAACAGAGTTTGGCCTGACATTAGAACATCAACTGATGGGATTCACCATGCAACTACTGCAAGGGAAAAACAGAAGAAAGGCATTTGCCAACCCCAGAAGGACGTCTTTCCCACCGTCAAGGGCAGCCTCTGCTGAGTCTCAGGTTATGGAGAAGGACCCAGTAACTGTCTACTTTACCCCAGACAACAGCAAAGCTGTGTGGTTGTTCCTGTTACACGGTGCTCTAGCACATAGTCTAACTCCCTGTGACCTTTTGCCCAATATATCAGACGACCCTATATGTCAGGCTACCCTATAATTCACTGTTTCCCTAAGTCTATTCCTTGGAACACCAGCATCTCTTGAAATACAAGGCTCTTATTGGGACCTCAAGATGCATAAAATTGAGGAATTCTAACCCTGGGAAAAAGTCATTCCCGCTCCTGTTTACATGTCATGTGATACGTACAGAAATGGAGATTATAGCATGGCAGCAGCGGTCTGGAAAAAACCCGCAGTGGTGGGTTCCTTGGCTCTGGCTGTTTCTACTTTTCTTTTTTTTTGTCGTCGTTGTCATGGTCTTGTTTCTCTAAGACAACGTCTTGCTGTAGCTCACCTAGAATTTGCTATGTAAGCCAGGTTAGCCTCAACTTCGTGATGGTCCTCCTGCCCCTGCTTCCAGAGTGCCAGGGCTGCAAGCATGAAGCGCAGCACCCGCACCTTACGCTACTTCTTTGATGACATTTTTCCAGCCTGAATAACCTCTTACCACGGAAACGGCCAACTTTTCTTAAGACACAGTTTCTAGTTCTTTGATTTTAATCTTGTTTATGCCTCTAAAATAATCTCCAGTGTTTGCCTCAGATCGATAAAAACAAGCTATCAAGAAGACAGCTTGATGACAGAAAGGTCTGTCAGAACGGTCCTTCCGGGGACCGGCGGAAACTGATGAATGGAGCCCCTCTCCTCGTACTCAAAGTCTTCCGGTGCCTGGGAGATGGCTTGGTGGGCGAAAGTACTTGCTGCACAAGCCCGACCACCCGAGTCTGTCCCCATGAACCCCAAATTATATACAGAATAAAATATGAGGGAAAAAAAATCAAATGTGCCCTTCCCAACCAGAATTGTTCCGGGATGTTTTCCCTGACAGACATCATGGGTGGCTAGATAAGGATGTGTGTCTTCTGTTTCCACCCTCAGTGGTAGCAGCCAAAGATGAACTAAGTACAGGGCTTACATAAAAGCATACAAGGCTTTTAATTGAGCAATAGATCAGAACTTAAGCACATGTCGTTTTTAAGCTGAATAAGGCTTAAAATGGTGAAATATAGCAAACTTGCTTGCAAATTCAAGCAAGCAAATTAAAGTCAAGGCCATGTCTATTTGGATAATTGCAATCATCTAACAACTCCAATTATGATTTTATTTCAATTTATCTCTCTCAAGGTACAGCTAGCAAGATAACTGAGTTACTTTATTAGTTCTAGGTTCTTATAAGCCTGCATGTAATTATTTGTGCAATGTTAGAGCTCTGAGCTCCAACGTGTAAATTCACCAATGAGTAAACAATTGTTGCTATAATTAAAATCACACTCTGCTCAGTTTCTGGACAGCTAAGTAGTTGTTCTCATTCATAAGTGATGTGGTGCGTATACACAGAAATTAAAATTTTTAACACCGGCCTTTACATCAAATTTTGACTTTTTTTTTCAAGACAGGGTTTCCCTGTTGTAGCTCTGGCTGTCCTGGAACTCACTGTAGACCAAGCTGGCCTTGAACTCACAGAGATCCACCTGCCTCTACCTCTCAAGTACTGAGATTAAAGGCTTGCACCACCACCACCACCTGGCCAAATTGTGATTCTTTAAACATGACAAGTGGACAGTTCTTACTCAACGCTCATAGGACTCCTTAGGGGCTTTACTGTCAAGCGGTACCTGACAAAGGAATTCCAAAGCAAGGGAATTCTAATGTTTACAGCATAAAAAACTTACATCTTGTTACAGAGCTCACAAACTGAGACGTCTTTGATATTAAAAAAAAAAAATCTTATCATCAGTGACATGCTTCAAAAATAGCATTAACCTAAAAACAAGTGTGGCCATCTCTTTTAACCTCACCTGAGGTCCCCGACACTTTCGGTCATGGACTCCCCTCTGGTCCAGTGACCTGCTTAGGCTCACACCCTCAGAGTCCTCTGTGGATGGAGATGATGAAGGCGCTTAAAAGGCGGAGAACACACCAGGGAGGGCGGGGTGGGGCAGGGGAGAGGCGCAGGCCCCAGCTGTGCTCCTCACAACCATCCCGATCGGTGGTTTCCGAACATGTCTACACACAAGGGAGACCCGTGGAGCCCAGATACTGCTGATGCCTATGGCCCGTCCTCAGAAGTGGTGATTTAATTGGTCTGGCACATGGCCCAGGGTTGGAATTTTATAGACCTCCATTGAGACTCTGCCTTCAGAAAAGGTTGGGAACACATGATCTATATATAATTCTATTACATTTTTGACAAATTAGGTTCAAATCAACTTTAGCATGCTTCTTTTAATGCTCTCATACCGTTTGGAGAAATCTAAGGAGGACCTACTTGTTCTGGAGTAGTCCCTAACTGTGACTGTGGGGGTAAGCTGAGATCCAGAAGCAAGGGTACAACGTAATTAAATTATGCACTATTGTTGCAAGAATGTAAAGGTAAGAAGAAGCTGAGTGTCACAAAGTTTCTTCGTGACAAGGATCACCACCAGATGGTTTTCCCAAGCTATGTCATCCTAAAACTGGATTGTAGAATTGGGGTCCATGACCTACAGTAACTTGAGGTGACCTGGTCGGGCTTTACCACCTCATCAGACAGAGCCCAGGCAGCAGCTGGAAGGAGGCCTTAGCAATCGTGTGCTCTACATGAACAAACCTGCACGAGATACCGAGCTCATTAATGTTCTTGTTGGCAGACATCTAAGTGACTTAGAGGCAGCCAAGTGGAACTGCAGGTTTGATTTACTGGAGAGATACAAGTTAAGTTATGCAGACAAAAGCATCTTTTTTTTTTTTTTTTTTAACACCAGCCTCAGGCTTAGTGTCCAGACTTTGTAATTGTTTATTTTTTTTTTCTTTTTCTCTTTGCCACAGTAAGGTTCAGTTGTGTTCCTCTGTGGCTGCTCCTCCTCTTATGGGCACACAGTGGCTATCCAGACAAAAGGAGAAAGAAAAACAGCTTGAAAAGTCCAGATCATGAAGATTAAGTAGTGGGAATTCTGCATATCTCTGCCACTTAAAAAAAAATTAAAAGCCTCCATACAACAGGTGAGCAGACCACCAAAGGAAATTAGGTGTCCTTGTTCTGGATCCTTAGTAGGAATGTAACCTCACTTTGACACAGGGTAGAAATGTCTTGGGCAGTTTGGTGTGCCAGACTGTATTAATCTTTGGAATGAAAAACAATAACCAGATCATTAGCAAGGAACGGGAACACTATCACCCATAAAGCTCCAACCCTAGGTGAAGAGCTACAGGGAGATGCAGTCTTTTCCAGGGAGGAACCCCCTGATTGGTTATCCAACCCTAAGAGAGTGGCCAGCCAGCCCTGGGCTGGAGAGATGGCTCAGCCATTAAAGGCTAGGCTTGAAACCAATGCCATGTGGTCAGCCCTAAACACATGCACGTGGGAGAACACTAAATGGACTCAGCAGGTGTGTGTACGTGTGTGTGTGTGTGTGTGTGTGTGCATGAGTGTGTGTGTGTGTGTATGTGCATGTGTGTGTGTGCGTGTGTGTGTGTGTGTGTGTTATGCATAATGATGACAATTAAAGAAGTGATTAATATGAGAGAGAGCTGGAGAACTTGGGAGAAATGGAAGGCTGGAAAGGAAGGACGGAATGGTGTAAATGCAGTGCTCATGCATGAAATCCTCAAAAATAAAACACCTGTAACAAAAAATCCGATGTCAGCTCAAAATGCTACCGACTTCTGGGCAAACTAAGACTTCAGTTTGGGGCAAATGTACCTGAAAAGAGTACTAAGCAGTGTCTGCGGATCGCTGTGAAATAGAATGTGTTCTCAAAGTCAACAGCTAATTCTCAAGGTCTTCCTGAGCAGAGCACCACGGTGCCCTCTGGTAACCTCGGCTCTCTGGAGGAACAAAAGGATCAGGAATTCAGGGTCAGTCTGGGCCACCTGAGCTTTATCTCAAAAGAAAAATAAATAAGTAAACAAACACAGAAGGAAAACAAAAATCTTCCCAGTCTGATCGAAAGCTGACTGGAAATCACTAAAGCACGGGGGGTAAATGAAGCCGCGCGCTCGATTCTCCCAGTGCAGCCCAGAGACCTTGCTCTTCCTGCAAATGGTGCTCAAGGTTTGTTTTCCCCCCAAATGCTGACTCAGACAGTGGCTGATGTGGAGGCTTTAAAACTGGGCCGTCTCAACAGAGTGGTTTCTTTACCTGCCTGGGCTTTGTGCCCCTCCTCTGAGCAGCTAGCCTCAGATTGCCCCCCAGAGCAGACAGGACTGGAACCCACAGACCAGCCCCAGCCCCTCTGGCTGCCTGCCCTTGCCTACCCTGAATAGCAAGCATCTCCCCGGACCCCATCTTGTCTGCCTCCATCCATAAGCCATGTGTCCTTCATGTTCAGATCCCCTGGGTGGCTCCCCCACCATCTCCCTGCTCCGTTTGATAACTGACTCCTTATTCCTCGGCGGTGTCCATTCCGCTGTGTTCGTACTGACTAGTTTTATACTTAACGCTGGGCCCGACATTTTCTCAGTGAAACCTTGTCTGACTTTATCAAGCTGACTTAGAGGGTTCCCTCTTCTATTCCATCATCTCGTAACGCCACTCGAGCATTTGTCGTTGTAATTAACATGTTTTTCATGTTGCTCTCTTTACCCTGAAGAGCGGTGAGCATAGTGTCTTATTCTGTATTCTATATTATCAACGTCATGCCCAACGCTCAGAAAGTGCTTAATAAACCCATCTGTGCTATGTGGGGTTCTCCATCTACTCATTAGAAATACTTGGGGGACTTTTAAAACCACTGAGACAGGAGTTCCAGCCTGGAGCAATTCAAACTGAATTTTCGGAGTGAAGGTACTTCTCAGGGGGTCTAACGTGTAGCCTGTCCCCTTCTGTGTTACCTGGAAATGCCAGTTAAGGCTGTAACAAAAAAACAGGAAATATGAAGGTCTTTTCTAATTTTTAAAAAAGAGACTATTGGTTATCTACAAGTTAGTAATAAATTACTCTAAAATTGAGCAACTTCAAACACCCGACTTACTACCTTACAGGGTCTTTGGCAGTAATTCAGACACAGCTTGGCTGAGTCCTCTGACTCGTACCGTGTCAGCCGGTGGCTGGCGTCATCTCTGGCTCCACTGGAAGGAAAAGGGCGTGTCCAAACCTACTCCCGTTGACAGGATTCGTCTCCTCCCTGACTGTTGGCCTGGAGCATCCTAAGGTCCCGGCTCTTCAATAGAGTAGCTCAGAGAACTGCTGCCTCTTTGAGAGGTTAAGAGAGGAAGAGCAGGGCAGAAGCCTTAGGGTGGGGGAAGGATCCCGAGTGGGATTTCCCCCAACTCAGACCTTGGTTTGTGAATGCCATTCTTGACCGGAAATAGACAGGGATCCCAGAAAAACAGCCGATTCTAGGACTGGAGCTGGGAAAGTAGAAGACGAGACTGGAACGTCTTCTTGTACCAAAGAGCAAGGGAGCAAGGAAGCATGGTGAGGATGGGAAGGGAGGGAAGTGGGGAGGTGACAAAAAGCACAACTCCCAAGAAGGGAGTACGACGGGGGGCCGTTTTTAAGCTGACATGTATTAATATTCGCTTTAAGAACTAACCTCCCCTCCCCTAAAGGAACTCCAGCTAGACGGTCAACACCAGGCGGGCTCGCCAATGTGAAACCGATGCTAAAGGCTTTTACAGAAACAAACTGCCAGTCAACAGACAGGTGTACCGACTAATGACAAAGTCACACTTTTGTCTTATTACCTAACTACAGATAGATTAATTGAAGGCTATTTAGGTGTGATAGTATCAAATCAGGTCCACCTGTTGACAAATAGCCTTACAAATTAGGTCAATGTGCTTTTCAAAGATTAAAAATGATTTTCCTTTATCTCCGTAGCCTTACAATATAGTCTTAGTTAATACAAGTTCACGGAAAATAGGCCAGGCACATAGAGGAGAACACAAAAAATCTTATTTTAGTGAAGAGAAAACAGTTAACAGTCAGGATAACGTGTCAAGGAAAACAGGTGAGTTCACGCACTGCCATCAGGCTGGTGAAAACGGTCACTCTATACTTCTCACGTTCTAGGCAAAAGCTAGTGTACTGGGTGACGTCGGACGCGGATGCTAACAACCGAAATGTATGCCTTCCCCAAAGACCCCATTGGTGCAACGGCACCCACTCTTCCTTGTTTTGCTTACAGGTTATTGCTAAGATGACACGTGTATTAGTTACTTTTCTCTTGCTGTGATAAAACACCCCAAGCCAGGCGACTTATAAAAGGGAGCATTTAATCGGGCTTATGGCTTCAGAGGGTTAGAGTCCACAGTGGTGGGGCAGGGGCATGGTGTCATGGTGGCAGGACCAGTTGAGAGCTCACATCTGGATCTGAACGCAGGAAGCAGAGTGAGAACATCAGGGATGGTGGGAGGCTTTTGAAGTCTGAAAGCCAACCACTGGACACACCTCTTCCAACGAGGCCACACCTCCTAATCCTTCTCAAATAGTTCCACCAACTGGCGATCAAGTATTCAAATGTATGAGCCCATGGTGGCATTCTCATTCAAACCACCACAGTGAGTTAAAGTTGCTTAATGTATTGAGCAAAGTTACAAGGACCTACCCACGCCAAGAAGAAACGCTTATGAAGGCACAAGTGACTTACACTCTGGAAGCTTGATGAGTCACACAAAATCCTAAGCTTTAAAATTCCATTCCCATTGCAATATGGCCACCTCCTAAAAATCAATTGTTTTTTGTTGTGGGGAACACCAGCCTTCCACTTTTGGAAGCACCTTTTTTTTGACAAGAGCCTTTTCCTTTGAATAATTTCCTAAATATTTGTTCAAAACTATTTGCACCTTGTAAAACCCGATAGTTGTGTGTGTGTGTGTGTGTGTGTGTTTGTGTTTTGTTTTTAAGTATGTGGTCATAATGTAAGGTATAAAAAGACACAACTGAGACTCGAGCTTCATGTACTTTATACGGACAGAAACGACTTAAAAGCAATCTATTATGGTCTGCTTCTAAAAGAATTAAATAGCACCATTGGGGGAAGTATGCCCTTTCATTTAGCTGAGGTGGCAATTCTTAGTGACATGATTATAAGCACTAAGACCCACAAGACAAAGCCGTCTGCTACTATTGCCAAATCGAAGCAGTCCTGTGTCAGGCGTGTTTAGTGACTGTGGTCAGGAGGGTTAAAGCTAGTAGCCTGGAGTGTTAGATCCCCTGCCCATGGCCTACACATGGCTACTCGAGGCCCAAGTTTGACTTTATTAACTTTACTCCAGAGACAGCATTTCAGTGACCAAGCTGAAAAATGACTAAGAAGAGACAGGCCACTTAAAACGCCAGAAAGTTTTCTTTGCATGATAATATCAGTGAGAAATTCTGAAATTACTTTCTGTGTATTGTCCCCTGGAGCAAATACATATTGAAGCTAATGGCAGCCAGGTTTGTTTCGGCTTAGTGAGTTCGAAATATGGCAGAAGGGAAAGCTAGAGGGCATTTTAATATAGTCCTGAGGGTCAGAATAACCTTTGGATTGTTTCACTTTGTTGAGACAGGCTCTCACTATGTAGCCCTGGCTGCTCTGGAACTCACTCTGTAGACTAGGCTGGCCTTGAACTCACAGAGATCCACCTGCCTTTGCCTCCTGAGTGCTGGGATATGGCATGTATAACCATGACTACTCCAAACCCATTGAAGTTGCCTGAGATGCTCACGTCACCGTTTGCAGAGAATTACAAGGAATGACATGTCATCGTGGGCCAACCTGGCACTGAGGTTTTGATTACAGAACAGTGTTTGTCATGGAGGACAAACAGGGTTCCTCAGAAAACCAGCTGATCCTAGGTCTGCAGCTGGGATGCAGGCCAGCCTGGGACATCTTCCTGTATCAAAAATTAAGAAAGAGCCAAATACATGACAACATAAGAAAGGGATACAGGCCTCCTGGGGCTTCCATTGGTCAAAGTGGGGATATTCAGAACGTCAAAATAAATAGTCACAGAGGGTTTTAATCTGTTGAGCAAACATCATGAATGCTCTGTGTTATAAATGAAAAGATGAATTCAGAAGGAGGGAAAAGTTTTTCTTTCTATAGAATGTGGACTAATAAGATACTTCTGGAACAACCGATGGAAAACCACTTGCTGAAGGACCAGGAAGTGCAAGCCTCCATGACCCCTGGTCTGTCTCTATAGAATTCCGTGCCATGAGGACAGCTATGCCCAGTAGAGCACGTACTGCTCCAGAGTCTGAAATGCTGGAGCTCTGATTTCTCCACTGGAATTTCTATAAATTCATCACACCTTTCCCCACTCCTAACACTCCATGAGCTGAGGGCCCTTAAAAGCCTTTTTCAAGTAGGAAGACTCAGGCTTGGGCAAATAGCAAAGTCAGGGTTTGCCTTACAAGTGTGAGGGTCTGCGTTCAGTCCACAGAACACACATAAAAATGCCAGGCATGGTGGTATGTATTTTAATCTAAGTGCTGGGGACATAAAGTGAGGAGGACCCCTGGGGGTCACTGGCCAGCCAGGCTACCCTCATTTGGTGATTTCCAGGCCAATGAGAGACCCTGTCTCAAAGGAGGGAGATAGCATTCCTGAGAGGGACTCTTGAGGTTGCCTTTCGTCTCTACATGCATGTACACACAGGAACACGGAGGGGGAAAAAGTTGGAGAACTGTTGCGGAAGTTTATTTTTAGTTATATGTAAAATAATCATTTGTGCACTGTTGGGTGAGGGGCTGCCTTGGTCTTGGCGTTTTGTATTGTCTGCAGGTGTTAGATTCATGTGGGGGTTTGATTGCTCATGATCTGCATGTGCTATCAGTAGAACACCTGAGTAATTCTAGATCAGTAAAAACATCTGAGCTCAGTCGCTCGGAATTCCACTATCGAGTATGGTGCTTGCCATGATGGTGGTTACCTCTGCTGAGGTCTGGAAGGTTTGTACCAATGAACATGCTTCTGTGTTTCCTTGCTAAGCTACCACAGAAGAGTACAGCTACAGAGAACTTTTAATCTTTGTAGTGTTTACTTCTCTTCCTCTGGGGCCCATGCCTTTGCTCATCTTATCTGACCAGTACACTGTGGTCAATAAAGAGGATCAGGCTGTTGTTCTAAGGAATATTTAAATGTTCAGATTAATTGATTTTATTATGATTGAGGGTAGAGGAGTTAAGAGCCTTGAGGCAAAATTTACTGCAAATTAATACTTATGTCTGTGTTTTGTGAGGGTGAACTATTTCCTGTTCTTCTCTTCCAAAAGGAATAGAATAAATGCATTTGCCAAGTCAATGGCTGCATGCTTTGCATCTATGGTAGTATTAATATTCGGAAGCTTGAGTCCAGGCTAGTGGCTGAGATCTGGGTTACTACTTGGCTAAGTCGGCAATAATCTAGTCACATTCTCCAAAATCCACTGGTTTTTAGAGAACAGCCTGGCAAATTAACATCTCGCCTCCATCCTCTAGGTCTTAAAGGGGGCACTCTCCCCCTCACACATCCCCAGCATCCACTCTTGTGTCTGATCCATCTTGCCAGTTTCAGTTTTTCATTTGGCTCTCTACCATGATAGCTTTCATTCCACAGAACCAAGCACCGTTAATATCCAGTCCCAGGTGTACTCTCCTGGCTCCTGCCAGTACATGTCAGCTTGTCTTAGCTGGGTTATGCTTGGATTTAATCGCAGTGATTGGCTTGGCAGCCAGGAAGGGAAGAGAAGGGCACCAGGGAGGAAGGAGGAAGGATTACTGCCTCCTGGCAAGAGGCTTTTTTTCCTAGCCCAGCAGGCACGCCAGTTAAACCAGAGGGAGGCAATGGGTACCAACCCAGATGACCTCACTATGTGCAAGATCCTGCATTTCTGTGCCTTTGCATTAAGACTTGCCTAGATGATCAACGCCCACATATGGGTGGAGTCCTGTGCCTGTAAGCAGTGAGCCCTTAAGTTCAGCTGGATCTGCCCTGCTTCAGGTGCTAAAGGCCTCTTTATGAGTCAGCACAGTGCACCTCGCATTTAGCTACCGACAGCTTAGCAGCCATTTCCCGTCCTCAGGACTCCAACCCAAGTCAGCAGTATTCATCCAACTCCTTGTAGGCATCGTTCCCACCATGTCTTTCAAATCGGTGTATCTTTACACCTACTACAGTGTTTTCTTCCACTGGGACCTTGTCCCAGGTCAACATAAGCCATGGTCTTATGCCAGGGACTACGAATGCTCCACATACCAAAATTGGTGTCTCAATTTTGGATGCCAAGACAGGATGAAATATGTAGGATTTTGTGAGATGGGGAAGGAGTTGGGAAAGACTGGGCAGATTATCACTCGACAGTATAAGTCTAACCCCCAAGTGCCAGTGACAGGGTAAATACGCTGGGTGGGGCATAGTAGACAACCTTGTAGCCTATGGCAGGCGTAGCCACACAAAGGGTGTTAGCCGGCTATCAGGGGAACTTGACGTCTAGAAACAGGCTAGCTTGGCTACTTTTGTCATGAGTAGTTACGGAGCTGAGAGCACCGAGGTCTTGACGTACAGTGACTGTTTTCAGAGTAAGGTTGTTAGTTGGCTATAATGTGTATTCTCACTGTAGCTCCATTGGCTCAGTAAATAGGAGTTCAAACCAGGAAGTCTGGGTCCATATCTACACTCTGAATCACTGCCCTGGAAAGCACCTCAGAACTGCAGAGATCTGCAATAAACTGGCCTCTATCACACTGAGAATTTACATGGAAGCTTGGCCAGTCTGGTAAGTCTTTAGGTTTCTCTAAGGACTTGGTAATTCATTCTATTGTGTGTGTGTGGGGAGGGAGGACATTACAGATTAGTGTATATGGGCATATTACATATGCATTAGATATACACATGAATAATTTATAGAACCATATGTACCTTTAGCTTCCTGAAGTATAAAAGGGTTAGCAGATTGGAAAACAGATGCAAGAAAAAGTATTTCCTGGACTGCTTATAGAGTGGGATGGGATGGCATGTCTACTAAGATGGTCAGAAAATGGTGGCTAAGCATTCATACTTTCTAGGGTATACAAAGAGCCCATAAAACTTCACTTTCCACTACATTCTTTGTAAAATCTCACTGTAGTACAAAGCAATAAACTCATTTAATTTTTTTATTATTTTCTTACAAGTGTTAGAAATGACTTTCCACTTTTTTTTTTTTGCAAAGATGCTCTTTTCTCTTAGACTATGTTCAGTATGTATTTACAGCCTAACTCAAGACTTCGTGCTTTGATCCTGCACCAGCTTAAACGAAGACCTTTATCACTACTTAGTAAACATCAACTCCCTATGACCAGAGTAGGCATCCAATAATCAACGCACAAATGGAACTGTATGGAATGCAATCTTTTTATTGTAAAAGGGTTCAGGTTTATTCATTAATTATTTTACAGAAAATAGGCATCGTTATTATTTTATTGATATGGGAACCAAGGTACAGAAATATTTGGTCTCTGGTCCATGAGAGAACAAATATAAACTGAAATACTAAATCAGACACTTAAGCACCTGTATTCATTAGCAATGTAATCCTACAACTGACAACAGAATATTCAAAAGCAGATATGAAAAGATATTTTCAAGAATACTGATCTGTCTGAAAGCAGATATTATTGTGCACTACATGTAACAATGTGGGAAACTGATGTTAAAAGCATAAAAGTGGAAAATTAGAAGTTGAAAATTAAAAAAATTTAGATTTCCAAGTATTAAGCCTCCAGAAAAGTCTTATAACCTGCCAGGAGGACACAGACGAAAAATGTGAGCCAGGCAAAGAAGGAGTGCTTGGAGCAGGGTGTCTGTCTGTAAGTAACGGGCCAGTGAGCTGAAGCTACAGCCTGGTACCTCTCAATGGGTTCCAAATATACTTACCCTGGGTGGGGCTGGGTACTAAGGGCACAGGCTGGCTTTCAGAATTAGATATTGAGAGGCAGGTATGATTTCCTCGGTTTAGTTCTGAATTTGGACATGTGGTTCTTCATTGTTATAACACAGGATTTTTAAAAATCAGGACTGGTGGAAGAGTATTATTAGCAAATAACTAGGTGGTACATTTTAGGGGTTTCTGTAAAGTATTGAATTTCACACTTGTAATCTACACTTCCTCTCCTTACTTAACAAAGGACTCGAGGTGCCTTACCATATGAACAAATGTTGTACAGGATGCCTATTCTAGGAAATAATATTCTAAAGAAGGACTGTGGAGGTCTGATGTGTGGCTCCCTATACAGTGTGTACTTAGGGCATATGAAGTAAGGAGGAATGCTCAACATGAATTTCAAATTTGGCTCAAGTTTCTTGAGAATCAAATCAATGAGACATAATTCTATCAAAGAGTAGTCCTCAAAAACTTATCTTATAATCACATTCCAAATCTAAAATGGGATTTTAAAATGTCCCTGACACAGCTAGTTTTAAAAACTGACATTTAAAGCCTGTGCTTATCTGCCAGAGTTCAAGGGCAAAAGGCCACGTGGCAAAGGTGCTGGGCTGCTGTTGTCAGCACCCAAGGCTTCTGTGTACGGACTAGTTGTCCAGTGGGATAGCAATTTCTATTTGGTCCTGTATAGAGATGAAAGGCGTCTTGACATAGCCACCCAGCTGACTCATTACGGGACAGCGCTAATATGAGCATCACGATTCGGGAGGGAAGCTTGAGGCCTCGAAAACTTCAACAGGACCACAGCTCAGCGTCCCAGGGATTCACTAGAGTGTTTTACTCGTCCTGAAGGGTGTTCTCCGACTACAGGGGGGTTTGTTGGCTACTCGTGCATATTTAGGGCATTTTGGAAATTAAGAATTACGAACACATCCAGTCTTCAGTATTATGTGAGCAAAAGTCTATTAATGGCCCAAATCAGCACTATACGACCACCTGTACTGACTGAAAATGGTAAAACAGAACATCAATCTCCCTCCCATGACTGGTTCAAAACTATATAGATGTAGCCCCAGCAGGCAAGGAGTCAAGAACGCACCTGCTATCTATTTGGTTTCTCTCGGCACTGAGAGACTGTAAGGCTAAAAAACTATCTAGAAAGGGCATCTGCTCTACATACACAGCCTCAGCCCACCTTCACATCTCCAGTTAGATCTCAGGCTAGCTGCTCTTATCGTACATCTTAGCACCTACAGTCTGGAACTAATTCTCTTTATCTTATCAATGAAAATGATGAATCACTACTTTGCTTTCTGTGGATAATTTTACATACTTAGAAAGCATTAAGAAACTACATTTCTTTCATTAATGAGATATAACCACAATGCATTTATTGATCTAAAAACAGCTTTACTAAGTTTTACACATAACACCCCTGCAGACATCTCATATCGCTTCCAAAATCTTCCAACCTTCAACGCTTTAACACAAACTTCACAGATACCCAGGATTTAATTTACTTAATTTGTTCCAACACTACCAGTTATTTGATTAACACTATACCTTGTAATCAACTGTTTAAACAACAGCGAGTTCAAGACTACAGTGGCCAATTTAGCAACACTCAGTTTGGTGGTTTAAATGAAAATGACCTCCATAGCCTCATGTATTTAAATATCTGGTTCTCAGTTGGCTGTTCAGGAAAGATTAAGAGGTGTGGCCTTGTTTCAGGAAATGTGACATGGGGTGGGCTTTGAGGTTTCAGCTCAGCCAGGCCCAGTCTAGCTGATTCTCTGCCTCCAACTTGTAGTTCAGACGTGAGCTCTCAGCTGACTGCTTTATCACCATACCTGGCTGCAGCCTCGTCCCTGCCATTATGACTGTGGATTAACCTCTCCAACAGTAAGCCCCCAATCAAATGCTTCCCTTTGGAAGTTGCCTTGGTCATGGTTTCTCTTTACAGCAATAGAACTAAGATACCTTGTCTCAAAACACAGAAACATTAAATTGCAAAGGGCTGAGGATATAGGTCACGCACACAGGACTAGGCACCTGGCGCGTGTCACACACCTGGGTTCAACCCAGCACTGCAAAAAACAACAGTGATGTTAATTTTTTGAGGCAACTAATCTTGTAGCGTACATTCTAGTGGGGAAAGACAGTAACCCATAAAGACACATCAGACAGAGGAGCTGGGCAGACAGATAAATGTGGAGGGCGTCTGCATAAAAGGGTGCTTGTTTTGAAGGACAAAGGCATAAAGGAAATCTTCCAGGAAATTTCTACTAAAGGTTTAATTTTTAAGAAATTAAATTTATTTATGTGTCTGACCTTCCCTCAGTTGGGATAAAGGGATGGAACTCGGCCTTGACTGGCAGCATCTTGACCCACTGCCCCATAAATAATAATCTTGCATTACTCCCTACTGAATTTCTTGTTCTACCTTGGGGTACTAATTCTGGTTTTCAACATAAGCTCCCTCACAGATGTATCTGTGAGTTTAAGACACATGCCTTCTAATCCAAGCAAGCACTTCTCAGGAATACTAGCCAACAGTAACATTTTCAGTACTTCTGCCCAATAACATCAAACAACGGTTAAAAATGACTGTAACTGCAATAAAGCTGTCTCACTGGATAGGTCCTGATGAGTTTTCCAGAAAGATTCGGATAGATACGTCATAGATAAACAAGCTGAAAAGAAACTGCCAGAATGCAACCCATCCATAGGAGGAGGCTAGAGCAGGGCGAACCAGGATGGGCTGGCAGCTGAAGGCCTGGGAAGCACTTCAGACCGACGGGTTATGTACCAACAACCAGCAGTCAGCCAGCAAGGCCAGAGCCTCCCCAGCACACAAGCTCTCTGAGACATGCTGCCACCACCTGGGCAGCAGGCACTTTTGAAGCCAGGGATTTTAGTTTTTATCAGTTAACAATGGCAGACTCAAAAGCATAACTTCACTTTGTGAAAAAAGGCATTTTTGCCAAGTCTCTGAGAGTTAGGGGTGAGCAGGGATTTGTGAGGTATGTTTAGAATCCTGCTTTACTTTCTAAGTCTCTGCTTCCTTATTTGTAAAACAGGTGTACGAACACAACTGATGATGAGTGATTTGAGTCTCAGGATTAGTGAGAGTATTTGAGAAGCACTGGCCTCAGAACATGGTACACAAAGTACTCAGCTGATTTTTAAAAGTTATTATTCCGCAGCATGCTCTTCAAAATATAGTAAACCCGACTAATATGCTTACTAAGAATGCATTTGCGTTGTGTGTTTTGATGACCAGCAAAGGAATGAAAATAAAACATTATGAAATAAAACTTCAGGGATAAAAACCAATCCTATTTAAAAGAAGTTAAACATGTAAAGAGCTACAGTACGGAAACAAGCCCAAGTTCAAGAAACTTTTCAGCATCAAAGCAAATAATTATATTATCACAGAAAACTCTTATCCAGGGCATGCTCCTTTAATTTATAAATGGTTACAGTGAGATTAACTTTGTACTTACAAAGGTAAGAAAGACTTTAAAAACTAACAAATGACACAAGTCTGCTAGACATTCCTTTCTCAAGAGAAAAACAAAACAACAAAGTTACAATTTTTTCCTTTTTTTCCAGACAGGGTGTCTCTGTCGTAACTCTGGCTGTCCTGGAACTCACTCTGTAGACCAGGCTGGCCTTGAACTCATAGAGATCCACCTGCCTCTGCCTCCTCAGTGCTGGGATTAAAGGCGTGCGTCACCATGCCTGGATAAATTTATGATTTTTTTAGGGCTTCACATAATCGCAAACACCGTGCAGACAGTCCTTCATCTCACTGTATAGTATGTATCATTTTAATCTTGAAGAGACAGCTTTTCCTGGTCTGGACTATAGGGACTATCTTAACACCCTTTCTCTTTTCTGAGATAGGGTTTCCAGTAGCCCAGGCTGGCTCAAAATCACTGTAAGTCCAGGAAGGTACTTAATTCCTAATCTGCCTGTCTTCACCTCTCAAGACATGTAACTTGAGGTTACATGTGTAAACTATTACACCTGGACAAAATCTACTTCTTAAAAATAAGGCAGAACTTATTGTTATTTAAAAACATATTCTGAAGGACAATCATGGTAGTGCATGCCTATGATCCCATCACTTGGGAAGCTGGGCCGGAAGGATCTAGAATTCAAGGCGAGCCTGGGCTACATAGCGAGACTCTTTCTCAAAACACAAACAAACCCATTACCATTCCCTCCTTCTCAAAGTGGGTAAGGAGGCAGAGGATTGGCCAAATACAGATGATTTTACCTATCTGTAAGGAGCCCAAGGACACTAGAGGTCAGCTAGATACACAGGAGGAAAAGGCTCTGAGGGAAGAGTTCTGTAGGGAGACTCAAAAGCTGAACTTGCCATTGACGGTTCACGGTTTGGGAGCCTATCTCAGGTACCATCTTTGACTAAGGCAATGCAGACCACAGAAAGGATGTCCTCTGTGCTCTCAGACTTGCACAGGCTGCTTGATACACTAGAGGACAGATCAGAACAACCAGGACGTGAAGATATGGTCTCCAATAGACAGTCAAAGGCTGGCTTCTTCCTTTTCTTTGTATGTGTGTGTGTGTTATGCACCTGTATCCCAGTGAACCATCTCTTCAGTCCTCAGTGCCTCCTTTTCATCCCCAAGACTCCTGGGGACCCTGGGACCTTCAGAGATAACACATAGTAACATGGGGAGAAAACATCTATTCAAGTGTTACAGCGATACAAGCCAGTTGTGGGTCTGCCTGTTCTGGCTACTAAGGCTTCAGCGTAGGTCTAAGCATGGGTCAGGTTTTCACACAAGAATAAGAAAGCACCGGCGGCTAATACAACATGAGAACATTAGCATATACCGGAGGAGCAGTACTTCAGATCCTTAGATTATCTGCCAAAGTCTGCTTCTTGGTAAATAATGGTTACTGTTGTTATACTTTAACTAGTCGTACATGCCTCGGCTTGCTCCTCAAAGAGAACACTCACAGTCTCTCAGGAATAAAAACTTGCTTTATTTGGCACACAGCGGAGAGGAGGTCTTGCGACATTTGCCAGAGGCGGTCAAACAGAGCAAGCAGTTCAGGCAAGCAATCACTATATTTTGAGCACCGACTAAACCGGAGCTCATCTTTCAGTCCCCGTAGATCAAAAGACCCGTTTAACGGCCTCCTTCTGCCTGTTGACTTCTGCAGCCCTTTATTTATGCGCTGAAGAACAGGTACTTCTGTGGGATCTCTATGCCCTGGCAGTTTAATTATTGATAAAGTTTACTCTGGGCAAGCATCGACTGTTCCTTTGTGAACTAGGCCAGGCTCTTAAATTAAAAACAAACAGCAAAGCCTCTTTCCCACAGCGTGGCGCATTTGCCCCGGTAACAGGGTTCATCGGACACATCCCGGCCCGGATGCTGCTCTGCATGAATATTTAACCGTCCAGTCATTGTTCAGCCACAACGCACGGGCGTGTGAACGCGGGGCCTAGCCGGATGCTCCTATGGCGGCGAGGAGGTCTGCGGGTCCTCCCCGTCCACGCCGCGGCTCTCCGGGCCGACCGAGCCCTCCGACCGCCACCCAAACCGGCCCGGCCGCCCCCCGTGTCCCCGCCTACCCGGCGGCGCACGCGGCTCCGCGCCGCCTCACCTGCCGCCGCCGCGAGAGCTCCGCGCCGCGCAACCCCGCCCCCATCTCCGCCATGGCCCTCAGCATGGCGCCGCCGGAAGCCCGCCCGTGACTTCCGCACCCCGCCCCGCCCCTGTGGGCGGGACCCGAGGGAGCGACTTCCGCCTTCCGCCTTCCTGCCTGGCGGTGAGTGGGGATGGGCGCGGGAGTCCGTGGGTTACGCTGGTGTTTGGCGATGGCTCGGCTCCTCGAGCTCCCGGCCGGCTCGGTTTGGTGCACGGCGCCCGTGAGGCCGGCTGCCGGTGGAGACCCCAGGTTCAGCCCCGATCCCGGCCGTGGGTGGAGGCCCCGGGTGCCGGTGGAGGCCCGGCCGCAGCCCCGGGTGCCGGTGGAGGCAGCAGCCCCGGCCCCTGAGGAGCGTGTCCGAGAGCGAGGCGGTCTGTGGGTCTCCGAGGTGCGCGCTGACTGCGGCCTGTGCACTTGAGTCGCGCAGTTGCACTTGCTGTTACCGCTGGAACTTACTTGTTCGTTGCCCGGGCTGGAGGAATCCACCCTTCCTGCCACTTGGCTCCGGCTGGGTGAGGGCGCCAGCGAGGGGTCGGTGGTTGACGGTCGACGTTAATGTGTTGGAGGCAGGAGCTCGGATGGACACGGAAGTTGTTAGGACCAGTGCGGTTGTCTTGTGAGGGGCTCGTGGGCACCGTAAACTTTGGCAAGCCTTGATTTTCCTATAAGGTACACTGACTGTGCCACAGCCCCTCCAACACTTTACCCAGTCCGAGGAATGAACGAGTACTCTAAAACAGTTTCAGCTCTGTACTAGGGACGTTGGGTGGCAGTGCAGCGCCTGGCTGGCATGCTCTAGGCCTTGGGTTGGATCCCCAGCAATTGAGAAGGTGCAAGGTCTCAAAGGTGTGGCGCCTGTAACATGTCAGTGAGCCCTTGCCTTGTTACAAGTCAGGGAAAGTCATTATTCAAATAAAAATGACGTTTTAACTTGTCATTTATATGTTTTTTAGAGAATTTGGAGAATTTTTCATTCCTAGTCTTACAGTAGTTATGACTTAATTTTCTTTCTTTTCAACTCATCCACTGATAGAATTTAAACCTCTCCACAGGGTGTATGGTCAAACTAAAGAAGGCAGTAACAGACATCTGAATTGTGACTGGCTCACTGATAATTCCAGGAAGAAATTAGAGATCACTACTCCAGCATAAGGTAGGGGACTTAAAAATGCTAGTTGGAATTTTACATGGCTGTATGGATACACAAACATTCCCTGTCCAGGCATTCTAAGTCGGCCTGTAATTGAATACAGGTTGGTAGGAACAAGAGTTTGCCACTGGGGCAAAACAGAAAGTGCTCCCCTGGACCTCAGCACCTCTTTTCCAGGTGGCCCTCCATTACCAACTCAGAACGAAGTGCACAGCCCTTACTGTGTCTTTTCGTAGATGGGGCTGTCAAGGGTGAAAGCCTGTAAACTAGCAATCCTTTTTGCTGGACATTGGGATGCGGATTTAGCATCCTGTTTCCTTACCTGTGTTCTAGAAATAGCAATCCACTTCCCTTTCTCTGAGACAGTCTCTTATGGTCTGGCTTGAGAAATGAGACATGGAGCTTGATTTGTACTTTTGTGAATTAGTACTTCACGCTACTAGTAGCGTATCAACAAATGACATGATTCAACTCTATCCTGAAATGAACATGTGAAACTCAAGGCCCTTGTATGTCTGCTGCTCCACAGTTTGTCTTGAGTATAAGAGGCATGGAGAAGGTCCACAGACACAGTCCAAATGGACTTCGTCTTCTATAAATTGACCATCTGCGTTGCTATATTTGAACTATTTTTTTCTAAGTGGAGATTAAAATACGACTAATTAATACTTTAAAAAATGAGCGATAATGGAATTCTGATTTGATTAGACGTGATATAACGTGCAGATTTTGGTTAACCACATAGTTTTGTTCTTATTCTCTCTCTCCATTCCCCAAGCCCCAGCTTCCGGCTTGCTGCAGAGATGCTTGACGTAAAGGCTTGGGCCGAGTACGTTGTGGAGTGGGCTGCAAAGGACCCTTACGGCTTCCTCACGACAGTTATCCTGGCCCTCACACCACTGTTCCTAGCTAGTGCTGTGTTGTCCTGGAAGCTGGCCAAAATGATTGAAGCCAGAGAGAAGGAGCAAAAGAAGAAACAGAAACGTCAAGAAAACATTGCAAAAGCTAAGCGACTCAAAAAGGATTGACAGAGTGAAAAGACTCTGCAACTAGAGAAAAATCATCTGGAAAATTGTGCAGCTTTGGAAGGACTCAATAAGGTTCCACTTGATTTCATGATAGTATTATTTAGTAAATTAAATCTGACTGTATAGAAGCGTCATATTCTGACCTCAGTGCTGTAGTAACTTTGATGCTTGGAAATAGAAGTTTGTTAGTACCTATTGACAGGTATTTACGTTAGCATCTACCATACAGATGGAGCATACCTAATTCGAAAATTCAAAACTCAAAGCACTGTAAAATCTAACACCTGTGTTCAGACGTGATGCCAAGAATGGAAAATTCCATACCCCATTTTGTGATGGGTTGCAGTCAAAATACAGGTGCGCTAAAAATACATAAAATTATCTTTAAGCCATGAGAAATATAAATGAACCTTGTGTTTAGATTTGGATCCCATCCTCAAGGTATTATGAAATACTCTAAAATCTGTAGAAGAAAAATGACTGGTCCCAGGCATTTTAAACTGACAGTCAATTGCCAATTTGGAGCATGATGTACTCAAGTGAAAAATACCATGTCAAGGAAAATGGTTTGGATTGTGAATCCTGTTTAAATGGCAGTTTAAAACAGGGTTCCGTCTGGACAGAGGATATTCAGGTGCAAAAGAATTACTTTCTGAGGTGAAAAGTTTATTTTGGCTTAAAAGAGATACGGTATATTAATCACTATTTTAAGATCACATTATTTCTTGGAATGGAAGCATTACTGACTTTCTCAAAGGAAGATTATATTAATGAGCCTGGCTGTTTGCATTCCTCCAACTTTAGCCTTTAACATGGTCATTCTGCATTTTAAAGCCTAATTTTGTATAGGTTTCTCATTATCTTGACCATGTAGAGTACCACCTACTGGATAGAATAGTTTTGTACTCCAAAACACTGCCATTTTCTCAAAGGAGTCACTAAGAAAAGTAACTTAAAGCCAGCAGTGACCTGGCGTGAGCTGTCGATGCCTTGGGTTCAGCTTCTTAAACTCCCTAGAACCGTGAGATGGTTCATGTTCCCAGAGAAGTTGCTGAGTTCAGATACTACTTTGGTTTTATCATTTGTAACTAATACAGTAGTGGTGTTCTGTTACTTTTTACTCAAACAGGTTCAAAGTGAAAACTAAGATTTCAAATTATGAAGTCATACTTTAAACCAGTAAAGGTTTAAATTTGGAAAAAATTTCATGGGTGTAATAGTGATCGCAGCAATGGCAGTAAAAGGGCAGAAGCACAGAGCTGGGATCTCTCACTGGCAAAAGAGACTCCATTAAACATGGCTGTTCTAAATGCATGGTCCAGTAACTATTCGCTGCAGTATTTAACTGCTTAGTAATGTTTTCTGCGCCTCTGAACGAATTTTAAGTTACAATAATTGTCAAATAGTCTTAATGAACCTAAAGATTGAAATAAATTTGATACTTTTTTATAAAGAAGTCTTGAGTTTTTTGTCTTTTTTGAAGACTCAGTAATCATTTGAGTTACAGTATGAATTCCAGTCATAGCTAACCCTACTAGAAGAAGGATAGTGTTCCTCAAGAAGCCAAGGACTCCAGAGAATGCTGATGGGCCAGCTCGTGTTGGTTCCCCTTCAGCTCTAGGCACTGAAGTGATTCAATATTTACTTATGTCAGTCAGGTGATCTCGATTGTATTATATAATGTTACCATGTTGAAATTAAAACTTGTTTGTAAAGAGCTGGTCTCCATGGGTCTGCAGAGCCTGCAGTTTTGGTATCCCTGACTTCACAGAAAACTGCAGTATATTTTGTTTATGACCACATTTTAGTATTGGAGTCTAAATTTTGAAGCAAAAGATATGATAACTCTCAGTTATTGGTTTTGAGAATTTAAAGGTATGTATTTAACTAAAAGTCTGGTTTTCTATTATTTCTTTTAATGTGGCAATTTTGTATTTGATGTAAGCTATTATTTCTTCAGCCTTTTCTAACATGATGGAGACTTTGTATACATGAGATCAACAAACATTTAAAATATGGGGGGGGGTGTTTGGTGCTAGCTATAAATCAGAGAATACCGTGAGGTTTGGAATTCCTCAGGAAAAAATCCATCTTTTCTCATTGAGAAACAGTACTGTTGTTAGAAGAATCTTACTTGTTACCCAGAATATTTTACTAGTTATCCAGAATACCTTAAAGAAATATCTGCTTGTCACTTCCAAATTTCTGAAAACTAGATGCAGTTGTTAACCCTCTAGTCCCAGCATTCTGCCAAAAAGGATAGAGGAAATCTGATTCTATTTCAGCATGATTACCTTTAATATTTGCATTTGGTTATAGGATCACTGGGTTCATTACCTTTTATCTGGAATAAATATTTAAGGCCAGGCCTTGCATTTTTCAAACACAGACGGTCAGACACCAAAGCTTTGAAAATGCAAATGGAACTTAGGACATGTTTCTTCATAACTTCTTGAAATCTTAGTTGACATCCATATAGCCTCCATGCCTTTTTTCAAAGAAGCAGTTTGAAAGAGTCTGGTTTAAATAAACTCTTAAATAATGTGAGTAATGAAATTGTATTTGAAAAGATCAATACAGTAGTCAGCTGGGCCAAGGTTAATTAAGAAATAGATGAGAAATCTTTGTGTTCATAAAGCAGTGGTAATGGTTCTATTTTCTTAACTTTTATGTTTTGAGACTATAGTGGCATTTTACCCTTCACTTTTCTCCCTCCAGACCTTCCCATCTTTCAAATTCATGACCTCTTTTTCTTTGTTACATATGTGTGTGTGTGTGTGTATTCCTAAGTATACAGATATATACACACAACATGCTCAGCCCGTATAGTTACTTGCGTGCATATACTAAAAGTACAGGCATAGCTTAGCTAGGTTATGCGCAAACCCCAGAATCAGAAGCGTTTTTTGTCTTGAGAAGATTGCAGTGTTACGCTCATCACTGCAGAAGAATCCTACGTATGTGCACACCCGAGGGGTAGAAAGCTGGACTCAGCTCACATACATACTTAGGGTGTAACCAACCCAGTGTTTCTTTGTTAATATGAACATTTTCACTCTTGACTAAAAACAGGCCTAAAGTCTTTCTTGAAAGAGAGATGATAAACTTTGAAATGTTTGTATAGCCAATTAAAAAATGAGATATGGCAGACAAGCTATTATTTAATATTTAAATTCTACTTTGACTGTTTGACAGCTAGGCGGTTTTTAGTAAGTAGAGAGGCAGATGAAGCCCGGCATGTCAGCAGAGGCAGGTGCAGCTCTGAAGATGAGGCCCATGTGCACAGCGAGATGCTGCCTCTAAGACAGAACAGAACCCAAGGCACATGATAGCCAGGCCAAGATCCCATCTTGTTTATTATGGAGGAGATGCAGATGACTTCCTACACCACCCAACAGCAGACCTAATACTAACTTAAACTGGAAGCTTGTTTGGGTCACATGTTCTATCTGAGTTCCTTCTGAAATAAGAATCTGTCCTTACTTAGCTGTGAAAGGCCACTGTGTCCAATGTTAGCCGTGGTGGCTCCTCACTGAGCCCGAGGACCTTACATGTACTGAATATCACAGTGCATGACACGGGCTGTCACGGTAACCCAAGGAGGGCAGTGAGGACTAAATCAAGTGTAGGACTTGAACCTACAAACATTTAGGTTTCTATACTTACAACGTCACACTGTACGTAATAACCCAAGCTTTATGGGACATGAGTATTCAGGAGATATAAAGTGACCAACTTTTAACCTTTTATTTGTTGAAATAGGCATATCCACATAAATGAGATGGTTTTACCATAGTGCATTCACTGACTCTGTCTTTTGCCGTCTTCTGGCATCCAGGATCCCGGCTGAAAAGCTTTGCCGGTGCTCGAGGGAGACGGCGAGGGTTCTTCACTTCCGAAGTACGGTGCGGAGGCGTGCCCTCTGATTTGAGTTGGAGCAGGCGGAGGCAAGAGGTCTTCGCTGGTCTCTTTACCGAGTTTATCATTGTCATAAAAATCTCTGCTTTTTATTTTAATTTCTTCTCTGTATTTTTCATTCTTTAGTATTTCCTGCACATACATATAATTGGGAAACATTACATTTTTAGTTTAAATAATTTAAAGGTTTTAAATAGTTCAAAGTAGGAAGATACTTACTACTCAAAAAGTGAAACAGATTCAGATATGAATCTGAATCCCTCCACTAAAAGTTTTCAGGTCTCACTACTTTCTGCCTTAAAGCTAAGTGAGGGATACTTTCCACCTCAGAGGAAATGAGTTGGGGTACCCTAGAATGCTACTCCTGCCTGCTGCTCTGGTGTCACATGGGAGTCACATGGGAATGCTGGATTCACCTTCGCACAGCCAGATTCAAGGCCTATGTACTTCCCTTTCCCTAGAGTGGGCTGGTGGAGAACAGGAACAAGGGGTTCAGTATATCCTAGACACTAGCTACAGGGAGGCACCTCACTTCTGGAAATACTTCCTCAACTCAGTGCACTTTGCAGGGAGTTCTGCAGCTTTGCTTTACCAGGAACTACACTAGAAATTAAACTAGTCTTTTATTACTGTCTTTCACTGGATAAAAGACTGTCATATTTAAGGAGTATCATTACAGGTAAGTAACACCCTCCCACACACACACATACACAAACACAGCATTACCTGCTAGGGAGCGCGTGTTCCAACACACAGGCCTGTGGGACATTTCTCATCCACAATTACCACCTCACACCTCCCTACTTCCATCTAAGGAAAAGCACCTGCTTATCATACTCTACATCATTTTCTGTGTCCCTTTTGCAAGGGATTTTGAGCAGTATACCAACAATGGTCCCTTATGTCAGCCTGAAGCAAAGTCTCATGGAGTGAACGATCACAAAGTCACGTGTGAGGTCATTCTGGAAGAGTGGCGTGGAGTCCCACGGATTCCCCACCAAGACCGAGGGAGAAACTGTACTGACAGTGGAGAAAGTGAACTCTGTCACAATCTGGATGCCGAGTTCTTCCTTACATGTGTTTTTGAGTGACCATTATCTTGGGATAACTCTCATCTGGACAGGCAGAAGTTGTTCAGCTGTAGCCAGTATGTTTGCTTATGGAGCCTTGCTTTGGTGAAAACTGACAGATCCATTGGTGTCACCTATTGACTGAATTTATAGATTACTTCCTATGTCAGAATTGTAAACTTAAACATGGATGTGGAGGGTGGGATGCAAAAGCAAAGGGAGACAGCCTGGTGTGACCCACTGGTGTGAGCTCAAGCTCCCCAGCAGTGTTCAGTCCTTTGTAATGCCATTTCTTGGCTGAGAGTCCTTGGGTAGAGGTACTTACTGTTGCAAATTGATACATGAATAATGATACCAAAAAGCTTTTAAAGTCTTTTTTTAAGGCTTAAATATACACTTTATTAATATGTTGACATACAGCACAGTGACAGACATTAGGCGTGATATGGTCAGGATAGTTATCTCGCTTCTGTGACAGTCTTTTATGTGAAATTCTAGTACAGAGGCGAGGAAATCAGCTCTATCATCCAGTTACGGCTGTAGGAAATCTTAAGTAAAAGAAACAGAAAGACTCTAAAGAAGAGGTAAAACAAAAGGCAGAATAGAAGGCCCCCACAATAATGTGTCAAGAGAGAGAAAGGAAGCCAAGACGAAAGGAAACCAAGGCAGTGTAAAGACAGAACTCTAAGGTCTGAGAGCAGGGAGAGAGCGGACGTGTGCTCTCTGAGGAAATTGTCAGGACTGAATGAAAGCGTAGGTGATTTGATGGGTTCTGGGGATAGGGAAGGGCTACGAAACATCTGAGCGAGTCCTAACGGTTATCCAGTCTTCTACCTCAGGTTCTGTCTCTGAGACCAAGAACAAAGGTGTGCAAATGAACAGCGCTAAGCAGCCAGCCGTACAAGAGCATGTTAGGAGTACTGTTAGCAGTGTACAGAGTAACAAGGGAATACAGAGTATTCAGGTTAGAAGCAACTCTATCAATTCAAGATATATGTCACTACATTTTTTAAATTTTTTGTGTGTGATACATGCATAATAAAAATAATTGTCTCCATGATGTTATCTAAGATCTCAACCCCCAGCCCAGTTTTCATTTTTAAAAACATTTAAACTAAGCAACTGAGAATTGGTCTATCACGGAGTTTTTCCATAGTGCTTTATGGATATGCATGTGTGAGGCTGATGATAAAAGGTTCCACGATAACAGTCTTCAAAATGCACGCTATAGACAGTGATAAACTCAATTATGTCAGTTCATTAGTTTCTTTCCATAATTTGAACTATATATGCAAAGGAAAAACTTTCTGCTTAAAATCATATTAAACATTTTAGCGTATGACTGTATTTCCTTTGAGTTACATAAAAAATTACAAATATAAAAGGATTTAATCAGATTAAAAGTGAAATTTGGCCAGAGGTATGTTTCTGAATCCATATTACAGACAGCCAAAAAACGTGAGCACATTACACTGTTAATATACCACAGAGGCCCCGTAGTTCGCCTCAGCACTTGTACAGTGGGAAGTTCCTAGGCTGAATGTGCACTCTGGGGTGTGGAGGTGGGGACTGAACTCACGGGTCTGGCTGCCATACCCCACCACTGGGAATTTGAGATCACTTTTGTAATTCAAGCCCAGCAAGTACTATGTTCAAGTCTAAGCTTAAAAACACTGCTAAATTGTTCGATGAAACTACCTTCCCTTGTTCTACAAGTTGAAACTGTCAGGATTAAACACTGAGTTACTAGATCAACCCTTTTCAGTCTAGAAAGGAAAGAAAAGGGGAGGAGCATAGGTCTTCCCCAGCAGCGCCACAGTATTATGTGTTTAAACACAAGAAAAGGCCTGATATGTCAGTCAAAGATCAATGAGTCTTGCCCAGATTGGTAGGCTGAACCAAGAGGGTAAATCAGCTCTGCATTCAGGCTAGAATGCTAGCACTGAGCTGCAAAGAAATCTATTAGAACCAAATAACAGTCAAGGGAGATATGCTCCAGCAGACGCTGCTCGGCTCTGCGTTCCTGCCAATCACTCAAGCGCCTCTGCCAAATCAGTGTCACAATTAATGTATTCATTCCAAATCCATTGCAAACATCCTCTGATCAGTTTCAGCACCGAAAATGTACACAGAGTTTTGTTGTTTTGACGTGCTTTCTTGAACTCCCCTTCTGCATTTCCCCCCAAAACAACTCTAATTACAAGAAGTTGATCTCACTGGTTCTTGTTATTTGAGGGGCAATTGCATGGTTTGTTTATATTCTCTGCTGGCTAGGAATTTCTGGCACTGAGTTTTCTGTCTTTGAACTTGAGCCAGATTAATTATTAAATCTTGAAATGTCACTAAAATGAACTAATCACAGAGCTCAAGTCATTAATAGTTTGTGGTGGTATTTCCTTTAATAAAAGAAATGAACTTCCCTGTGTATAAAGAAAAAACACTGTGAGCATAAAGACACCATTATTTAATAGAAAAAGAAACTTAGTAGTTAAACATTAATAGAAAATAATTAAAGCTACTTAGCTTTAGTTCTATTTAATTGAACTACTCTGGTAGGAGACAAAGAAAGCTTTGCTCTTTTATGTGGAAGGGGGTGGGGGGGAGACTATAATCCCTGAAGAAATGGCAATGTTGGGACTCCATGGCTTTCTTCAGAGAGGCAGAGACAGGCAGAGAAGCCAATGCCAGGGAGAAAAAAGAAGGCGCCCTCCGTGAGTGGGGGCTGACATTCACTGACTGTGTGCCTGGTGCCGGGGAGGCAAGGGATGCAGAGTTACAGGGTCCCAGCTCAGCTGTGAGAAGGCTGTCCGAGGGAAACAAAACCACTATGGTCACAAGCTGTACTCCGACGATACAGACTGTGCAGCTCAATGATACAACATGTCTATTCTTCCATCCATTCAGTAAATACAGGCCAAGCACCTGCACTTCAGGGCTTATGTTCTTCTGAATTGTCCTGATGTGCAGAGAACAGGCCACGGTGGTACCTTGCTGTGTTTCTGTCCAGTGGCAGAGACCGGCAGGAACATGAAGCCTGGCCCCTTCAACCAGATGGGCAGTACGAACATGCTAAGGACCCCAGAGCTGCTGGGCTTCGTCAGTGCTCGACTGTGCTCTATCGCTTCCTTCTTTCTCTCACAAGACGTCTCTCACTAGACACCTGCTGCAGCTCTGTCTCCGGCTGCACGTGAAGAACCAACCTCCCACGAGGGCCACGGCCCTGGCCGCTGCTTCCCCCCGCAGCCACTTCCTCTTATTCCACCCCAGCCCCACTGGCCTCTTCTGTGTTCCACAGACTCTGTGCACCTCCCCGGCCCTTTCTGCCAGAGAGATTTTCTCCTGGTTATTCGCATGGCTAGCTGAGTCCTGTGGTCAAGGGAAGATGGGATAACTTTCACAGAGACACTGAGCAAAGTGGTACACTCACAGAAAGTTAGGCTTCACCCTTGTCTTCCACACAGGTCTCTTCCTCCTCTGATCTTTTATTTATTTTTATTAAAAAAAAAGATTTTCTACAGATTTCCCATAAAATAGGCAAATTATCTATGTATCCACCCTTCATCTATCATTTCTATTCATATACAACCGATTTTTTGTTATTTACTAGTTGAAACTCTATCGTGGCATTAACTTCGTGTTGGTATGTTTTTGTCATCTTCTAGTCTCCGGGAACTAACTCCCTTGCGTGGAATACCTTTGCTTTTGTCTGATAATTCCGAGTAAATGTTGATTTCTAGAAGCTGGATTGCCAAGGCAGAAGGTAAATGCATATGCAGTTTGGTGGCCATACGGTGGTGAGTTTCTGTCAGCCATATTTGGCTCTTTTCCCTTCTGTCCCTCACACACTGTGCCTAGAACAGGGCCCAGGATATAAGATGCAGTCAGCTTGTACTTGCTGAATTGATGGAATTTGGCTCTGCATGCTGCATTGTATTATATGTGCAACCTAAATTTAAAGGGCTAGTCATTAAGAATAAATTGTATCTCATCGTCAATAAAATAAGATTATGGTTCTAAATAATTTATAGGCCTTCTCTTCATAATGACAAAAAAAATTGCCATACATTCTTGAAAACTGAGAAAAGATATTTAGAAAAGACTAGGAATTTCTATTAGTTTTTCTTAATAAATGTGGTAAAGATGATGCTTTTGAAACTGAGAAAAATTGATCTTTGTGTACTTCTTCACCTGTCAATCATTAAGTGCTCAGCTTTGGATACAGAGCTTCTAAGTTAGGTAAAGTAAGAGTTTAATAATCAGCCAACTTTTTAGGCCCTAAATACCCCTCCTCCAGAGAAACAGGTTATAATTATGGCTATATTCCCTACCTAGTGCACATTCAGTGATTTACCCAATGCAGCACATCAGCAATAACAACGTAAACATGGCAGATCACATATATAAAAATGTGATCTGCCTGTCTATCATGCTGAGACCAAGGGAAACAGCAGGTAACCGGCAGCTCACAAAGCCCGCTGATGTTACCCAAGGAGGCAGAGGCAGCACAGAAAAGCAGAACCCAGGACACCTGCCCCTCCCATACCTAGCCCCCCAGACAGACAAAGCATTTATCTTCCTGCTATAGGACTGGGGAGGAGAGGAGCAAGGAGTTAGGAGGGCAGTGGCAGGATTAGAGGAGGTGACCCGTGACTTCCCAGAAGAGCAGCAACAGAAGCTTAACAGCAGCAGCCGCCTTGGGCCTGGTGACTGGTGCTGGCTGCCAGGTAGTGGAGCTCCCTGAAGCAACTACGCTGGGAGTGGAATGGAATTCTCCGAAGGGCAGCATCTGATGAAACCAGCTGAAATGACACTGCGGGAGGGATGGAGGCAGAGTAGAAGGAAGCAGGGTAGCAACTCTTCTCCTAAGAGAAATTGAAGAAGCTAGAATATTACTGAGGATACAGTGACCTCTGAAGGTCAGGTAACCATGTGTGAGCTCAAATGGGTATCAGTGGAGTTGGGCGGCTTTTCGGATTGGTGCCAGGAGTAAGAGAGGCTCGGGGATGATATCCCTGATGTCCCGTTGATGGAGACTAGAAGATGAATAACAGAGCCAGGTGAGAACTCTCATGGGAGTTGTGGGAGGGGATCAAAATCGTCACTGGGGAGCTGGCGAGGGGCTCAGTAGGTAAGACTTGTCGCACAAGACTGGTGATCCAAGTTCTAGCCCTGGAACCTGTGTAAAGGTAGAAAGAAAGAAGTGATTCCTCAAAATTATCCTCTGACCCCCAGACTCATGCCAGATCACATGTGCCCCTGAACAAAACAACAACAACAACAACAACAACAAAACCAATCACTGGGAAACAAGAGCAAAGGAGAAGCAGCAGCAAAGGCAGAGGAGGACTTCCCCAAGAGATGAGTCCTGCGACATAGGAACATACCCTGAGCCAGGGACCAACCACATTGCCGGTTCACACAAGGCTCAGATTCTAGTCACAAGAGATAAACCAGACAGAAACCACAGCTCTGGCTGTTGTGTACACAGGTAACTGCTGCTGTGTCCAGATTTAACCAGCTGGCCCTTCTGCCACCCAACAAACCGGAAAGATCCAACAGTAAGACAGTGCTTGCAAATGAGGAAATTAAACCTTTTTAGAGCCTTGACTCCTTCAGAATGCCCCTGTTTCCTTTCTCAAAAGGAAAATTACTTTGCTTTTCTCTACAAAATACCTTTAAAAACAAATACAGAAATCTAAATGAACAAATTCGTAAAGTAGAAAACATAAATCTGTTACACTTTCAGTCCCACTGCTAACAAGCCTGGAGTGTAGCACTCACACTTTCCCTTCAAGGGTGTTTATACATTATAAAAAGATACAAAGTATCTCATTTACAAATACTCGTCAATATAAATCAAGCACGCACAGTGCATGCTGTCTCATAACCTGCTTTCACTTAATGTTCTTCAGCTCTCTATGTGTCCACAGATAGGGGCACATTATCCTTCTCTCTGGTCAGTAACAACATACCTGTTGCGGAAGTTCATTTCCAGTTATGTTTAAAATGGTCGTTTTGTGCACTGTTGGGGGAAGGGTTGCCTAGGTCGTGGCATTTTGTATTATCTGCAGGTGTTGGCTTTATGTAACAGATGTTTGATTCCTCGAGGTCTGCAGGTGCTCACTGCTTTCTGGCAGAGCCATCATGAGGGGGCTGAGTTTCATATCAAGGAAACAGAGCTTCTATGTCAATAAAAACCTGAGACCAGGGGATTGGGGTTCCACTGTCCAGTATGGCACTTGCCACAACAGGTGGCTCCCTCTGCTGAGGTCTGGCAGGGTTTGCACCTATGAGAATGCCTCCTTGTCTGTCTTTGTAAGCCACACAGTGATATACTGTAACTATATCCCTTGTGGGTGGATGTTTAGAGTACTGAGTATTTCATAAATACATCTCGTGAATTTTATCTCTGATTTGCCATTAATTTCTTGACATAGCTTCCTAGGACTACAACTTCTAGATCAGAAAGTTTTTTGGTATTTGGTGGGGTTTGACTGAATACAGTGGCAAAGCGACTGAGTCAGACAGGATGTATCTGGTTTAAGAACTCCTAATGTGGCTTTTATGATATCCAAGAGGGCATCATATTCTAATATCTCAAGAAACTTGATGGCTGCAAAATCTACTTTTAGTTTATCTTTGAAAATGGCATCTATGCCATTCAATGACTTTAGGACAACAGGGGAGTGTGATGTCAGAGCTCAAAAAGTCGGAGACTGTTAGGAAACCAACTGGCTTTCCACCGTCAATCACTGCAGTGACGACAGTCCCCTTATGGAAAGGAAGGTGAAGCTCCTTTCAGGTACCTAAGCAGGAACTTCAGAGACAGTGATGGTCAGGTGATGGGGCAGGGTGGAATAGGAAAGGTGACATGCTGTGCCACTGTCTGGGCAGGAGCTAGCTTCATGGACGGCTACTTCCTTACTATCATGCTGGGACTGAAAAGCTTTAATTAGCAGGCTGCAGGAGGCCTTCCAGAGTGTCCCTTAGAGTGTCTCTTTCTGGGCTGGCGAGCTGGCTTGGTAAGTGGGTGAAAGTGCTCGCTGCCAAGTCTGACCACCTCAGTCTGATCCTCAGGACCACATGGCAGAAGAAGAGAATGGATCTGTGACCTGTCCTCCCACCTCCATACCCAGGTTGTGGCCAAGAGTGTCCCACCCAGTGTAAAAACAGAAAAAGGTACCTACTTGTTCCTTTCCTTCTGTACTAGGGATCTTGTAAATGAGGCAGGGATTATCAAAGCTCTTATTTGAAGCATTTTCTAAGAATATTTATATATGTGTGTATATACATACATAGATATCTAAGAATATATACCTTATATAGCCTTATATAGTCTGAGATATAGATCTTAGGACACACACACACGCTATCAGAAGGCCTTTAGGTTGAACAAAGCTGGTTGAGAGTAGTCTAATTGCATTTACAATTTATTTTTAAGTTTTTTTTTTTTTTTTTTAAAGATGAGATCTTGCTCAGGAAAGGCTGTCCTTGGACTCTTGGGCTTGCTTATTAAGAGGCAACAATGTTTCCGTAGATCAACCCATGATCACTGAACTTACTACCTACGGATATTTTGCCAATGCCTGAATGAATTTCGTTAACAAGTATTAATCTAGTGTGATGGTGTCACAGCTTTAGAAGATTACTGCGTTCAAAGGACTGTTGTATAAATGTGGCAAAAATATCCAACTGGGGACGAAAATGCAGAACTCATCGTATTAAGAAGATATCACCAGTGATGCTGTTTTAGACAAACCCTAAGAGTGTTTTGTGATAAATTGCCATGCAATTTGGTGAGAGCTGAGAATGCAATTAGTCTGATTTTGTGGGGGAGACAATTACTGAAACCGTGCGCTTATCAGTTCCCCTGCAAACATACCTTCTCCCCATCTGGAAAAGGAAGATGTCAAAATAGACAATTACAGACAAGTTAGAAATAGGAAGAAGACAGGGCCTGTCATAAAAACTTCACTTTCCTTCTGAACATTTCACCCTCTATCCAACTGTGCAATTCAGAAAACACTGCACTTTACTGGTACATAGCAAGAACTTTATGCATTAAGGATGAAAAGCAAAATTCAAAATCTAAATTTATTCTCTGAATACAAATGAAATAAAAATATTTTCATAAAAAGATAAAATGAGCAAATATCTGGAATGATGGCATTTATTTTAAAAAAAACATTTCATTTTTCCACCAGCATGCCTCTTATATATATGTTCTCTTTCTCTTTTTAAAAGCACTTTAAAAAATGAAAGTTGACCCTGAGCTGACCCCCAAGCTGGATCTGACTTGAAAGCCTTCTCTCTCAGGACTAGCTTTCATGGTATCAGAAGGCATATGGAAGCTTCCAAAGGAGGGAAGTGACCAATAGTCCCACCCAGCTGGGACTCCTATAGACACAGCAATGGCCGGCATGGCATGATCCCCTAGGGGTGCAGTAACTGCACGCACACCTTGGCAGGAGCCAACAGCTCTCTAATTGGACCTAAGACCCACTCATCAAGAGGAAACCATGTCTGGTACTAGAATCTAGCCAACCGCCCAGGGCTAGTGAAGGTGGGTGCTGGAGTAGAACCTACTTGTAAAGAACCAATCCACAAAACCAGGGAAATCCCTCACTACACTCTTACCATTTGACCTCATCTCCACAGATAGTGCAGCTCTCACCCTCAAGGAGGAAACTCCTCTGCAACAGACAGACACCACTACAGAAAATCACAATTGATCAAAATGCACAGTTGTGGAGCCCAGTCTCAACACGGCTCACTCAAAGGGAAAGAAAGTCACTGAACTCCTTCATGAGGTCAACTTGAACAGTTGCAGGCTGTGCCAAGCTTGTTAGTGAAAATTAACCTCCGTGTGTCTGAAGTATCTGGGCAGGTTCTCAACAACTCTCCGGAGAATCTTGGTCACCAAGATTTCAAGCACTGCTACACGGTTTCAGCGATGTTCTTCTGGAATGTACTGTTTCGTGTCAGCATAAACAGAGTGCAGCCAGATTACAAAATGAGACCTGTTGACTTTAATGACCTGGTACTGACCATTGCTGGTTTGAGCTCATGTCTGCTAAAGACAATTTTGGTTTGGATAGAGCTGCTGTTGAATGAGGGATTCCAGCGAAAAGGAGTGCAATATGGCAGTTAAGAGCTGGAGGAAGGAAAGCCTGAATCAGCACATGCTCTGTTACTGGTCACCACACTGGGCATAGGGCCTGCTGAGGAGGCAAAGCAAAACTACATAGCTGCCTGAGTGTGGTGAACTGCTTAGGCCAGGACAGAAAGGGAACATTCTTCCCTTAGCCCCAACCCTACTGACCAAGGGCTATGTTAGGAGGGCATTCTTCACATGCCATGCTCCCACAGACACCCACGCTCAGAGCTATGGTGACGTTACATCTGTGAGCAGAGGCCCAGAGTAAGACAAGAACACACAAGCAAGTTAGAGGAGGCTCCTGGTACGTTCTATAAGTAAGCATTCAGAGGTCCTACAGCACCATTCACAGACATAGATCTTTCCAAAGGCAAACAAGAGTTGGTGAGGTCACTCGGCAGGGAGGGGTCGGCTGTGAGAGCATGTGTGTGATTTCAATCCTGGCTCATGGTGGAAGGGGACTCACTCACTGCTCCAAGCTGTCTTCTGACCACCCAGTGCAGGCACACACACAAACACACACACACACACACACACACACACATACAGATGCACACGCGCACAAATGCACACACAGATGCACATGCACACAGGCACACACTCGCACGTACTCTGTTTCCTCTGTGGAATCTTTTGCAGACACACCTGCCGATCCATGGGAGAAGTTCCTGTGCTCCTGGGTCCTTCTCAGAAGCCCCTTGCTATGCCTATAGTGTTGTCACCCATTAGCAGCCTCAGAGTTTCAGTCTCATAGTAAGACCATTTAAAGTACAACTTTGCACCAAAATCTAGACTAGACAGAAATTTAGCCAGCGAAGAGTCCAGCTGGTCATCAGGAGTGAGGAAAACATCTGAGGCCACTTGTACACGAACATGTGTGCAGATGACAGAGTTATCCTTTGTGTGCTGCTGTCAACTTTTATTTTCTACTGTATGTCCCTCCTACTTCATTGAAAAGAAAAGTAGTTGCAACTCAGTAAGACCGAGAACCTGTTCTAGATAATGCGTGTTTACTTGTGGATGCATCAGTGACATGAGGATGGGGAAGGCAATGGGGACTTGAACACACGACACAAGCATCAGAGACAACATAACCGGAATTCCCATCACTGCTGGGTCAGCACATGCTCAGCGCTGTATCACAACCAGGATCCATCTCTGAGCACGAATCGAGCAAGCCTAACAACACAGTCTGAGGTGACCAACGACGTCTTGGCATCCTGGAGGCTGTATCTCCAGTTCGAGCCAATGGACTTTCCTTAAACACCATCTTTCTCTCGGTGAAAGCTCACATCGCACACGAGTGATCATCAGTCACGGCTTTCTTTACTTTCAGATGTGTAAAACCATTGCTTCTCTAGTGTGGAGAGGACGAGGGAAAAGAACCAAGACATTTGATGAGATAGCAAGAGAGGTGTGTGTCTAGAGACATTATCTGCCAGTTGGGTCCCTCACTCAACCTTTCCCAATCTGGATCTAAGCCCAGCTCTCGAACCTAAATGAGACCTGCCTTAGTGACTATACGACTGAGGCTGACTACTCAAAACCGACTTCCGTACACTTTCTAATATGTACTTGGCATGTTTTGATGAATCTTAAAGAATCTGAGCAGGAATAAATCTAAAAATAATAAATAATAGCACCTTACATACAACTTATTTAAAAATCCTTTTATATTCTGTTTCTTAAAAGTCAGATAAAGGTCAAAATGGATGGAAAATTGTGCTAAGAATAAAAAGTGTAGCTCTGATCAGATAGACAGATGTGAGAACAGCTCCCCAGACTGAGAAAAAGTGAGAGCCGTAGAATCAACAGGATGCTTCTTAGCAAGACTCACTGCAATGTTTTGAAAATGAGAAGGATCCCATCACACCTGCACAAAAAGCTCTTGAACAACTGATGGGTGCGTACTCACAGGCAGCAGTAGACGGGCTTAGCGGTGACACACACAGGCCCAGGAACTCAAAATGCTCCCAGGTTCATTTTCAGCTCTTAAAACACTTCTCTAAGAAGAAGGTGAGTTTTATATCCTTTCTGTTTTCACAGAGCTGGAGCCTAACACCAAAGATGGCACCCAGGGAGAAATGGCCTCTCCAGGGCCACATCTGTGCTGCAAGCAAGCTCTTCTGTGTTTTCATTGGTTGTGGTGGTTAGAAGTGGGAGCAGAACAGGAGGAACAAGTACGCCTTGCTTGCATGAAGTGCTAACGCATGCGTGAGGAAATGGAACCAGTCAGAAGAATTTGAGGTAATTTCTTATTTCTAGTTTTTAAAAAGTAAAGTTATTTTGAAAATTAACATTTTAATAAGGTAAAAGGTCAGGTAAAGCTATAGTTCTAACAGAACGCCACAAGTAAGCTGGCAGGTGCACACTGCAGGGCTGTAGGCCCTGCTTCTAGAGCCAACGCTGACCTTTGCACCAGATCAGAAACAGGGACTGGCACAAAATTGCCCAGAGGTTGTCTGTTATGTCATAATAAACCGTGCCAACTGTGACTTTCTTCTGGGGTGATAGAAATGTCGGGAGCTGAATAAAAGGCGGGCTGTCGAGCAGGCTTTCAGCCTGCAGAACCCATCCCAGAGTGACACTGTCCCAGAACACAGGACGCTCCCGTGTAAACTGTAGTACGATTCGATTTCTAAGGAAAACTGAATCGTTTGTCTTTAAAACTTCATCATATTGGACTAATTCCATTTCACAGAAGAAAACAAAGAAACTAAAATTAGAAGCTAAATATAAATTGTCAGTATTATGTCAAATGCGTTTAGATCATGGAGAAAGCATGTTAACTTTTAAGCACATGTGAGATATTTGATGGTCACTGAATAAGTAAGAAACCTAATTAAGCATCATGACTTTCAGAAAGAATTTCAAAAAGTAAGTCCTGTTGATTTGTTTCCTATGTATGCTGCTAGGAAAATTCTTTAAGTGCTGAAGTATGTTTGAATTTTAAGTTTATCACTTATTAGGTTAAGAATGTCTATCTAATGAGAGAAAGAAAGGATGTGGATTTAGGTAGGTGGGGAGAATCTGGGAGGGGTTGGGGGAGGGGAAATCATGATCAGATTATATTGTATGAAGGATATTGTATTTTTAAAAAAATGCCTTAATATTCTACCAGAGATCCAACCTGTTCTCTTAAAGTATGTGATTGCGAGTCATAGTTTTGCTTGCTTATTCATCTCACAGTGGCAGGGTCTCAAACTTCTTCTGTGGCTGAGGGTGGCCTTCACCTTCTGATCCCCCTGTGCTCTCAGGGTTCTGCGGGGACAGGCCACACCCCAGGCCTGGTTAATGCAGTGTTGGGAACTGAACCCAGGACATGTTAAGCAACCGTCTACTGACTGAGCTGCCAGTGCAGCCCTCGCTGAATTCTTTTAAACAGAATATTTCACAAACAGGAATAAACGCAGCTAACAATACCCTACCTGCCTGCTACCAAATCGAATGGATTGAATTGCTGATAGGGTAAAAGCCCTCAACGGCCTCCTCCCACATTCTCCTCCACAGGTAACAACTGCCTTCTGTTTCCTGTCATTTTCATGTGCTTTCAAAACCATAAGCAGCAGCAGCACTTATGTCCGCAGACTTTCCAACCCGCACCACACCTCGGCCCAGGCAGTGGCCAAGCCTGCGTCTGAAGCGACTGCACACCGAATGCAGGCTTTCAACATTTCCTGAAGCCTTGGAGCTGCCGGTGAGCTCGTTCAGTTTATGGAAAATATAACCATATAACTTAATTGGCAAAGCTGCTCCTGATTGTCAAACTCAACCAGCCAAATCTGACTTACTCTGTCAGAAAGAGTCTGGCTTAATTTTAAAATTCAAATACGCGCGTTATTATGCGTCCCCATGGCAACTTTCTCACTTCTGAATTTTAACTCTAGGGTACTAACTGGTGAGCTAGCTAGCTGGGTGGACGGGAAGGTCTGGCCTCGGAGGCTGCGTGGGAGTGTGTGGCCTGGATAAGGTGATGGGTAGCTAACCTGGTCATTGTGGCTGAAGCTGTGTCTCTGCTTTACTCTGAGGGACTCTCCCTCAGGTGAGATTCACTCTTCAGCGATCTCTGTGGTGCCTGGAGATTTTAAACCCCAAAGAAAGTCCCCGTGGTCAGGTATAGCATGGACAAAGTGTAAGCTTTCCTTTTAAGAAGCTGACACTTTCAATGGCAATTTTAAAAGAGGTCAGATGACAACTGACAGGCCAGAGGACTGTAGGCAGATTTTTCTTTTTTCTTGTGTGGAAGACTCCATATGCCCAGAGAATATGGAAATTGACTTCCTTAAAGCTACTGAACCTGGACACTGGGCAGGAAGCCTTTGCATGCCATGACCAGAGCAGTACAGGCAAACAGCCTGAAAACCACCGATTAGTGGCAGAGTAGGAAAACTGGTTCCATGGTTCCACTGGCCTCTTGACTTTTTAAATAAAGTTTTAATAGACACACCCACAATCAGTTCCATGCTGCCTGTAACTGCTTCCACACTACAAGTACTCAGTGCTTTGCAGGAACTACTAAGTCTTTACCACAGAATGGTTTGGCTCCCAAAGTTTAAGCTGGTAAGTCTGTAGTGTGGCATGGAGCCCACACCTGAGATCGCAGGGACCGGGAGACTGAGACAGGGCTGCTGCAGGTCAGGGCCAACCTGGGCTACAGTGTGAGACCTTCTATCACAAAACAGAATGAATTCTCTCTTTTTCTTTTTAATCCAAAGTTTGTAGGGCTAATACTCATAATACTCATAATAAACATACTCATGAAAAATAGTATCACCCCTTCCCTCAAAGCATCTATTTCATACATTTTAAGTGATTCTGCACAGTTGTTTGTAGGACTAGGGATGAAAGCCAGTGCTCAAGCAAGCACCCTTAGCACGGAGCTCTGCGTCCAGTGCTCATTTGCTGATTATGGTCAGAGCACAGGCCAAAGCAAGGATCCAAAGAACAGTCCAGGAGCTACAGGGCAGGCTATGCCCGTAAGCACTCTTCTACCGCCTCCTTTGTCAGACTGAAGCTCTGTGTATTAACTCCTTATAACTGGAAATAAGGCGTTAACCCAACCGTGCTTCCCAGTAGCCAACAGAGTTATAGATTCAGCGTTTATAGTGTTTTGCATGAACACTTTTAACTAGTGACTTGTGCCGTAAGCTGGGATTACTTCCCTTTCTGCACACGTTTCAATTCTATGGGATCTGTGAATGAATTCTATCTTCTTCACACTGACTGACAAGCCAGCTCGTCTGCTATTCTGATGAACCACAGTCTCTGTGTAGATTCACCATTTTGGAAAACACTCTGCCTCGGGTTTTCCTGCCCACACATCCCCTAGCCCCGCTGTCCTTCTCTGGCGCTCTTCCCTAGGCTGGAGTCTCGTCTCCTTCTCCGATTCCTGCATTTCCATAACTTTCTGACAAAGGGCTTATAGAAAATTCTACAAGACCCCCCCAGGTTTCAATTTTTTCCCCCCACAGTCAAGCTGAGCTGACGACACTGGGCATAGAACTATAGACGAATTACCAAGGGCACCGTCTCTAGCTTCCAGTGCTGCCAACCTTTCCCTTCTCTGTAGCCACCTCTGCTCTGTGCCCTGCTTCATAGAAAATGCCTTCAATATAAAGTTCCAAGGTTTCCATGAACTGTTTCACTTATTACATCGCCCCCCACACCATGTGTGCATGAAACTGTCTTTCTCTTAAGCAGAATATTCTTCTTGCTTCACATCTCCGACGATGTAGTAGTTTCTAAGGAGTCAGTTTTAGCCAGGGTACTTTTTACTTACTTGTGTGGGGTTTCTGTCTTTCACATCGGACACCTCCCAGATGTTGAGTATTTCTATGTAAGTCTGATGGGCAGATCTAATACCATAAGGCTTGTTAGCTCAATTTCCTTCTAATTTAACTAGGTTTTAGGTTGTTGCTAAGATTCCCTGGAGAGCATCTTTTAGCACTTACCTGGGGCATGAAGCCCTGTTTATTTTGGTTCTAGGGTCTCAGCAGTGAGAAAACTGGGGTCTCATTTGCAATGTGCTCATATTCATTTACTGACCGTTTTAACATTCAAATTCTTTATTATTATTGTTATTATTATTTGTATGAGTGTGAGTGTCACGTAACATGATGTATGTGTGAGGGTCAGAGGACCACTTCCAGGAGTCAATCCTTCCTTCCACCTTAGTACTGGGAACTGAACTCAGGTTAGTAGGCTTGCATGGCAAGCACCTCTGGCTGACAAGCAGTTCTGTTGGCTAAACTGGTCTTTTCAGATGGTCCTTTTCCTTGGATTTGTCCAGTTAACAGCACTATGATGCCCGGGCTGTTTTCTCAGCTGGATAGAAATGAGACATTGCCTGGCTGCGCACATTCACAAAGAGAATTTAACAGCAGCCTCGGCTGCAGACTCAGCACCGACACGTTTTTATCGAATACATGCCACAGGGCTCAGTGTCACCAGGTATCCCTAAACTATCTTTCACAGCAAGACCTGCCCATCGAGATGTGAGGCTCACCCACTTTGATGTTGATGGCGTGGACAGGAAAGGTCAGACGTTTGATGAAATGTCTCCCTTTAGGCTTTCTGGTTTCTGTTTCCTCGTGATTATATCATCGTTAGGCATTCTGAAAGGTTTTGTGGGTGGTCTTACTCTGAGCCTCCAACATGAAGGCCCTTATAACATCAGCTCTGCCCAACTTAGTGACATGTTTGACCTTCTGGCGAGGGTTCTGTTTGCAGATCTGTCTATAGGAAGGTCTAGTTCCCTTTTTGTAATCAGTAAGTAGTCCACGGGCTGTGCTGTCAGACCATGAGACCTCTTATCCCAAAGGACAGGAACTGACAGCTTAGCATCTGCAGATGACTCTTCTCTGACTCAGTGATGACTCTGATAGAGAAAACGGCACCATCCAGCTTTACTGCTTCTTCTACTAAATGGCCGGCATCTAACTACCTCTAACATTTTCCCCATCAGGTCCGGTGTCTCCTGGCATGCCCAGCCACTGAGCGCTTGGAGTTGTGCATTTAAGGCGGGTGACTTCTGGGCTTCCCTTCCTGACAGTTTTGTTAAAGCTGTCACCCACTTATCTGTGTCCTTTGCAGCTTCCAGAACATAGTTGTCGCCTTTGCCTTCTAGACTTTCTTCCTCTGTGGCCCTGCCTTTTAAACAGACCCATTGCTGTCATTTCCATAGACTTGTCAACATGAGCTCCTGAGCTGATTAGCTCCCCACCGTAACGGAACCCCCATTATTCTTTCCCTACATTCAAGTCTACATGAACGGCACACAGTTCGGACTCTCCTATGATTTGCTCTTTTTCTTCAATATCACGTTTCCTGAGATTTACCCATGTTCACATGTCACTTCTACTTCACTCAGTTTTAATTAATTTAATGACCCCAGTGTGTGAACATGCTGCAATTTTCTTAGAAGTTTCTACCACGTGCCTAAAAATACGAGATTTGGGATCAGAGTAGGGTGTCTATTTTTCGCAAGAACACACTCTCCACCTTTGTAGCTAAGTCAACGGAAAGTAGGGCTATATATGCAAAATGTCTACCTTAAGACGTTTTATTTCAGCAACGTATAAAATGAACCTAATAGTACTGAGCACAGAGGACTCAATAAATGTTAGTGACTCGGAGGCAACATTGAAATAGGCCTCCAGAATTCAGAAGCAACATTCCTCTCTGAAAGTTAAACTGCAAAGTGGACATGTTATAAGCCAGAGCAGAGGCATGAAAAGGTAAAACAAAATAAAGCTTCAGGGCCAGCAGCATCTGACTGCAATACAACTGTCATAATAGCAAAAGAAGGGTGTAGCTCAGAATGGAGAGCAGAAAAGAAAAGGGGGATGGAGAAACAAATGCTGGCAGAGACCGCAGGACCTCCTCTAAGGAGTGTGAGTATAGCATGCCAGGGGTCAAAGGTCAGGGGGTCAGGGGTCAAAGGTCAGGGGGTCAGGGGACAAAGTCAGGAGGTTTTTGAGAAGATTCAGACCTTCAGCTGGCCAGAGAGCCCCTAGAACTGTACTAGATTCAGATAAACACTGTCTGTGAGAGTGGGAGCCTTAACCTTGACAACTTCCTGTTCCTACCCATAAGGTTCTTTCTGGTATAGAGAGAGACACTGGTAACAACATACAGTTCTCTCAACCATCTGCACGACTGTGGGTCAGACTGTATTAAGTAAGTATGAAGCAATTAAGCTTTTATTTTACTTAATTCCCCTCATGTGAATATCAAGCAAGCTCCCAGTTCCCCCCTTTGATAGTTTCCCATTATAAACCAGTACTTGGAGTTCTGATAAACATCTCATGACCTGATTCAGAGTCAAATCACCTGCAGCCTGAGTCTTTGGAGCTTCTGGCCCAGAGTCAAGACCCTGGTCCAGTCAGCCACCAAAGCCACACCCTGGTCCATCCCGAAGCCATGATGAGTCCTCTACATAGCTACACCATCTTCTCCTAGGAAACAGCAGCACCATTTCAAGAGCTCTTGGCTGGTCTTTCTCTATTGGTTCCTTAAACTCCTTTTTCCTTTCATGAAGCACATATTAAAAATAAAGTAGGCAGAATGCTAATATTGTAGCTTTCTTTTTTACTGTCTGTAAACATGTTACTGAATCATGCATTTTGTCAATAATTAGCAATAAACATGACCACTTTTCAAACAGAAAATTTTATTATGCTTCCAACTATTCTGTTGGTCTGAAAAGAGCAATATTTGTAAGCATTTGCTACTAACTGCTTCCAATAAAGTAAGAGTAAGGAAAAGTCTACCTCACTAACTTTGTGAGATGAGCTTATTTGTACTGCGCTGAGAACAGGTGCTGAGCCATACTGATGTTCTGTAACCGACTATGAACCTCTATGAGAACAGAGCAGGCAATGTGCAACCGGGAAATGTGTTTTGTTTTCCAGGGTTAATCTATAATTGGTGGATGGAAACTCAAGCTCATCTCTTAAATCTGCCTATAAAAATGATAAAAAAACCAACCAAGCTCTGTATTAGATGATTATGACACAAGAATGGATAAGCCTTAATTCCTGCACTACTCTGCTTACAATGTCACCAGAAAGAGGAAGGAAACAATGAATTTGAAAACTAAGTTTCAAGGGCTACTGTAGTCAAACTCACAGATGAAGGGAGTCATGTAAAGAAGTTGAAGCTTGGCACCAAGAAGAGAGCCCAGGAGAGGCTATTGGTGGAAGTGCAGCACAGTTGCAGCAAGGAACCCTAGCAGTTTTTGATGCCAGTACCATGGGATGACCACCAAGAACAGCAGCAGCAGTGGAGGGGAGTCAACCAGAGCCTGGAGGACAAGCTGTGTGTGCTGCAGAGGGCAGAGCCAGAGAAGTGACCCAAGCCCTTTGGAGGAGCTCAGAAGACTGTGAGTGAGTTCCAGATAATTGGACATTGATAATGTTTTTCTGCTGTCCAAAGACATTGTGATAGATGTTTGGTTTCATTTGGTCCTGTGCATTAGAAGCCTCGTAATTGTTCCTCTTCTAAATGATTTGCTAGTGTAATGTTAAATTGTGTTGTGAAAGTGAAACAATTTTTTTTTAACAGAAAAGGGGAAATGTTGGGGAAGTTTATTTTTAGTTGTGTTTTAAATAATTGTTTTTGTGTACTGTTGGAAAAAGGGATGCAAAGGCCTCGGCGTTTTGTTTTGTCTGCAGGTGTTGGATTTCTGTGTGTGTGTGGGGTGTTTGATTGCTTATGATCTGCACCTGAGGAGTTCTAAATGAATGAAAACACCTGAGCTCAGATGCTTGTGGTTCCACTGTGAGTAAGGTACTCACTGGCCGTGGTTCCCTCTGCCGAGGTGTGGCAGAGTTTATGCCAATGAATATGCCTCTGTGTCTCCCTTGGTGAGCTGCCACAGCAGTGTACTACTTCGCACAGAAACTGTGGTTACCTGCACAAGGTCAAGCCAGCCAAGATTCAGCGTGTATTGGTGGGTGATGTGCTCTCCAACCCCAGCCCTTAATGAGAAGCTACTTGATGGCTGCTGAGGGAGGAAGAAACATTCTCTTTTGAGAGTGTTCCCACTGATAAGTTTCCTGTGTTCCAGTGGCTTGCCTGTATCCGTGCACTCATGGGCAGTACCAATAAGACAGTGAATTATCAAAACAGAAGAAAAACAAAGAGACATAAGGTTGAGAGAGGGGCATGATGGGAGGAGAGAAATGAGAAGGTGGATATAATCATATTTCATTGAAAGCATGTATGAAATTCTCAAGAATAAAGAAAAATTATAATTAAAAGAATAAAAGAGGAAATGTACATGTATTTTATCATACAATATTTTATTACTTTGCAATGCTAATATGTTTGTAACAGTATGTTATTTTACTAGAAATACTTGAGAATTACTTCTTGCAGAGTAAATTAATACTTTGGGATGTATTACATTTTCCCCAGAGTTTATGTATCTTTAGTAGTACAAACTCTCAGCTGAGAAACACAGCATTATAAGCATAAAATATCTGAATATTTTTCCGTGCACTCTTACCTCCATACTAGGCGGAGTCTTTCTCGTTCTTCTAATCCATGCTAGAATGAAAAAAAAAAATCACTTAAACATCTGTTTTCCACAATTTATACAAATTTCAAATTTTTTTCTTTTAGATTCTTTTAACATGGGGCACGGCAGTGTGCGCGGAGTCTAGAGGTAACTCACCGAAGGCAGTCCTCTCCCTCCACCCTGAGAGTCTGGGGGATAAACTCGTGTTGTCGAGTTTAGTAGTGGCAAGACCCTTACCTGCTGAGACACCTTGCTGGCCATACACAGACATCTTATTCTCTCATGCCTGTAAGAAGACTTTGAGCACCAGTGATGCAGAGTTTTAAATACTGGAGCTTTAGCGAGAAATGGAGCCGAGGAGGCGCGTCATCTGCGGCTGTGTAGACGCAGTGAAGTGGGGCACAGAAAATACACACGGATGTGTGAGGACCGCTCATACCTTCAGGATCGTGGCTCATAATCATCTGAACTCACTGCAGTCTCCGGCACGAAGGACGGAGAACAGTAAGTTCAAGGCAATGCCCAAATTACATTATTCTGAATCTGTAATTGCCCGATTTATCGAGGACTTAGAAAAGTTTTTATTACAGAAATTTTCCTTACTGTCTGCTCTGGTAGGCGCTGCCTTCCGTGGCTGGAGAATGCCAGCGCCCTTCCTGCTACGGAGGAAGAGTGCAGACATGGCTGCGGGCCTACGTGGTGGACATTGGGCAGCAAAGGGAAGGGGCAGGGCAGCTGACCCAGGACAGCTACAGGGAATGTTCTAGAGCCAGACTTCCGGGTTCTCCTCTCCAGTCCGTCACTTCCTAGCTACGCTGCCAGGACAACGTATTTAATTTCCCAAGCATGAGGTCTTCCTTCCACAAAACGGAAATTACAATGGTATCTACACTGAATGGTTGTTACGAAAGCTCTATGGGATTTCTGTATTCACATATATATTTAGCTCACGGACTAGCATATAAACATATATATTTATTCCTATTATTCAATCTTATTCAATATACCTATGTCTGTTTTCCTGTTTTGTTTTGCTTAAGACAAGGTCTATTTATGTAACTTTGGCTGGCATGGAACCGGCTATGTAGACCAGACTGGCTTTGACCTCAGAGATCCTGGCTCCACCTCACAAGTGTGGGATGAAGGTGTGCACACCGCAGCCATGTGCTTTTCTAAGGGATCTAAGAAGCAAAGATTCAATAACAGCACCTGCTTGTCCTGTGAGGACGTACAGGAGATTCTGAGAAAACTCACTGCGGGCAATGTCTTCTTTAGAAAGTAACAAAAAACACTGTCTTCTAACTTTAGTTGAGTTGATCCTCTCTACAAAAGAGTGAAATTTCCTTCTTTTCTAGGGAAACTAAGTAATTCTCCAGGTTTGTAGATTAAGTGGTCATGAGGGAATCGAATCAGATCTGCTCCTGACTCTGGCTCTAAGATCAGCCATGCTTTCCTAAGCAGTCCGTCCAACTTTAGCAGCAGACAAAGGGTACCAGGTTGGGTAAGCTGCAAGCCTAACCATGTCAGAAAGGACAAATCATCAACCCCACTCTATACCCCGGGAGCTGGGACTCAGACAGACTGAGCGATGGGCTCATGGCTATGTAATTAGTGAGGAGCAGGCTATGAAGGCAGGGCCTGCCACTTGAGCAGACACACCTCTCTTCAGATCAGCTTTACCAAATTGCCTTTTATCGTACGAATACTAGCATCAGGACCCACCTTTCTGCGGAGTCAGCTCTGCACGGTGTGGGTGCGGAGCCAGAACACTCAACCGTGGGCTGGGACATCTGCCCCTTGCCTGCTCTCCTGCACTGACCCTACATGGGCATCTCCATCTGGATCCATGGTCGGCACCCTCTGCTCCGTTTCTGGACTTTTCTGCTTCTTACTCTTTCCTGCATCCTCTTTTTTACTGTCTAACTTCTATTTGGCCCATTTGAACCAAAACTGGCACAGATTTTATGTGACTGTAAGGTTGTTGAGGTCAGGGTGCAGCAACGGGAGATTCACCTTTCTATCATGCAGAGGCCTTGAGAGAGGAGGCACTCAGTACGTGCTAAACACACATGTCCAAGACGCTATTATCGTCATTGTTGGGGTTCTTCTTGCCCATGAGAAACACTGGCTTAGTGACATCACAACTTCTCTGTGCAGCCAAGGAAAGGGAGTGATTGCCAACATTTCCAGCAGCTTCTTTAGGGCCAAGTAAGTTATTTTGTCAATTTTTTTTTCCAGGAAAGAGGTTTGATTTAAAAACCATTCACTGTAAGTCCTTGTACTGCTAAAAAAAAGTTGCAAATAACCCTTCAGCTTTAATTTTCATTAGAAAGTTAGTTCAGAACAATCAGACACCAAGATGTGTCCAGAAAATTTGAGACTCAAGCTAAATTTGGTCTATTGCTTGTGAAAACTGCTTTTTACATCTTTATGTGGCTTTAAAAAAAAATGTCAAAAGATACATATTTCATGACATGAAAATTATAAGTGACTCAACTTTTCAGTGTCTATAAATATAATTTTATGGGAACGCGGCCATGCTGATTTGTATCTGTGATTACAGCAGCAGAACCGAGCAACTGTATAGCCTGAGTCACCCTCAAAGCCTAGAATACCATCTGGTCATTTAGAGAAAACGCGTGCCGACCCCTAGGGCTTGTTTAGGGGTGGTCCAGGACAATCCACTCGGCAACAAGTACATATCTGACGCGGACTGTTACCTGACGCCCACCACAAGCACCACGGTCAGCTAGGATATACTTTACAATGATCACTGTGTATCCTGGCGTCTATAAATACACCAGTGGGCACGAGACTCTGCTGAAAAAGAGCAGCGGCAAAACGCATATGACCGGCACAAAAAAAAAAAAACACCACAAAATAACCCGTTTTACTGGTAAACCCACAAATCAGCATTTTCAAATTTCTTCCGAGATCGGAAAAAGATGTTTTAATAAATCCAGAGCATTAAAAAGAATCTCCTGTCTTTTTCAGTGCTTGGGGGCTGAACCCAGGGGCCTCCTGCACGCCAGGCAAGCCCTAAGCGACATCCCCAGTCCTCATTACGGTTCTAACGAAGGTGAAGACGTAGGGGGATGTTGTTACTTCATGTTTTACACCTTTAAATGTCAGTTGTTTTTGTTTTTTTTTTTTAAAGAAAAACATTTTATGATACAGAAATTACACAGAATTAAAATTTTCAGTGTCTACAGATCATACTGTATTGAAACATGGGTTTTTAGATGTTTAAAGTTTACGGTATCCATTTATAAGTTTAGGGATGTTTGAGGATGTAACAGAGCCCAGTGCTGAGTATCTTGAGTGCTGCCCAGTCTCTGCCATGGAATATTATTGTCTAGGGAAGGACAGAGGGCCTGGCCTCTGCCAGCCTCATTTTGAACAATAATTTGACAATCCTTGCTTTAAATAGATATATACATGTAACTGCTGCAATAAGCTTGTGTGTTTACGATTGTTCAATAACCAGATACCCGAGACACCGAGAGACGGGGCGACTGCACTACTGTTTGTTAGGTATCTAGTAAACACTATAGCTGGACATCCTCCATGTGATCACTCCTTTTGATAATTAGACCCATGTGCTCAGCAAACACAAGTCACACAGAAATATCCTTGTGAGAGCAGGCAGAAGGCAGGAGAGGGAATGGGGAAAATATTAATATGAAGTGCAGTTTTTAAATCTCAAAACAACCTAAAAGGAACCTCCATCCAATTATGAATCACAATGTGATCTTTCTATTGGCAAAATATCTGCACGGTGAATTCTGTATCTGTCCTCTTTATGTCACCGCTGTTTAAAGAGAATTCAGCAAAAGGAGCGGACGGTTAAAGCCGTACTACCCGAGCAGCCTTTCATCAGTGCTCATACGCATTCTCGTCACTGTGCATCAAGCTTTCGCTGAACCTTAATATTCCTATTGGACATACACATTATATTGAGTATGAAGGTGAGCATGCAAATTAGGCTCCCATCAATCACGCAGAGAGACTAAAAGCAGCAGGAGAAAAGTACCTCACGAGGCATACTTTCTCCGAATCTCTGTAGGCACCAGCGGCCTTCCAGAAACACTGCCAACCAAGGTAGATGAGATCCTACCACCAGGTTAGCAGGTGAACAAAACCGAAAGTGTAAAGAAATGGACAACTGTTCGCACTCAAAATATCCCAATTTGGAAAGAGATGTTTACTTCACTTAAGAGGCTATAATAAAGCCTCATAATTAAAAAAAACAAAAAACAAAAGATCTTTGCCAGTTCTGAGTGTTAACACTTCATTAAAAAAAATGTGCATTTTTTTTCAACTAAGAAATTCTTCAAAAGACATTGTGAAGAGTCATTTTCTGATGACTGAACTTTAAGCATATCTTACAGGCGTGTAAGAATTATCCGGTGACATTTAGGATTCAGGGTGGCTTCTCATAGGCAGCAAAACCTTGAAGCTCAGCCCTAGAACTGGAAGGAACTGAGTGCTGCCTATCCCACCCAGGTCGGGAGGCAGATCGGCGCCTGGCTGGTACCTGGATCACAGTCTCACAAGACCCTCGTGCCGGGCTCCTGACTCAGAAATTCCGGACAACAGACATGTGCAGTTAGGGCACCTCATCTCAGCTATGGCGGGAGTGTTGGTATCTGGACCTGGAGCGGCTCGTCTCTCCTTGTGGCTGGAGGGTTGGTGTATGGACTTGGTAGTGTCTAAGCAAAGAGCTAGGTATGGGTGGATAACAGCTTGTGTTCTTCTGAAATGCAGTCTCTAAGTTAGCAGTTTCTAGAAGGAGCAGTTGAGCTTATCCTCCCAGACTGTCTGACATTACAAACTACATTTCCAAGTTTCGAGTAAAGCTTGTGCCTTCTTATGAGCCTATTTTGTCATTTTCCCAATAATAGTATAGAATTAAAATGTTTATGGAAATAAATTAAGTTATAAATAAACAAATAGGTAATGGCTCATTTTTCAGCCTTTGAGACTTTCAGAGAATTAGAATGAAGTTTTAATGCTTTTTATGACTCTGTCCTGATTTAGTAATTCAGCATACTATCCCCACGGGGCATATTCTTAAAAAATATGTATCAGCCACATACTGAAACACAAACACTTTTACAGTGGGACACATCAATTAGGTATAAAAAAATAAGTACTTTGTGCCATGAAAATATTAGCAAACATGCACAAAACTATGCATGTGGAAGGGCTGTTGAGGTGATTGATATCAACACCAAATGGACCTGTTTTCAATCCAGATGAATAAAGGTTCACATTTTTAATTGTTAATATTACAGTACTGGTACCGACCTGTTGCCTGCTATCGTGCAATAACAATTAACTAGTGTGACTTTCATTCATTTATCAGGAAGCTAGTGACTTGCTGGAGCCCATATTCTGGGGTGGGAGGAACTAGATTAAGCACTAAACTACATCATATGCTAATGACCACAGAAAACGAAGCAGGCAAGGCTCAAATAGAGTACCTCGAAAGCTTCCTCAGTTTTAATTAGTATTCAGAAAGACCTTGCTGGGAAGGCATCTTCTTTTGCATAAAGACTGAAGAAAGATCTGTCCCTACCCATAACCAGAGAGGGGCATTACTAAAGCAAGTACAAGGCCCCCAAGGCAGAGACTTGCTGCAGTGATTAAGGAATATCAAGGAAGCCAATCTGACTGCAACAGAGCCTTGAGAAAGCCATGGGAAATCAGCTCAGAGTGTTAGAAGGAAAGGCATCGACCTATCTGGTGGGCGGCATCATAGGCTATGATAAGGACCCCGGCCCTCACTTCCAGCGAGATGGGAAGCCACTGAGAAGTCTGAACAGTGGCCACATACTCAGTTATATTAAAAGGATCGCTCTGGCTGCTGAATTGGAAGAACCGAGGGCAATGTCATCAAAACGTGAAGACAGGATGTTGTCTCTGATTCTGCAGGGGTGAGGCATGAGCATGCTCCTTGGCTCTGGGTGGGCAGGAGCTTGGTCTGCTTGCCTCACTCTGACCCGTCTTGGCTGAAGCTTCACAACTCTGGCTGTCAGACATGCACCCTTTACTAAAATTTTGTTACTTTTACAAATTTCAAATAAATGCCATGTTCCAGAGACAAAGTTGTAAAAAATGCTTCCATGGAGAAGAAATTCTATGCACTTACTAATTTTATGGATCATTACATGGTTTACCTCCCAGAACACCCCATCAGAGGCAGACACTTACCTTCCCACTCTGTGGGGATATTTCCTGCTTCATAGTTGACCTCTTTCTTGTTTGCTGCTTCTACAATTCTTTTCTCTCGAATGGTCTGTCCTGTAAGATGAAGCAAACGTTTGGCGTGAGCCTGCACCCTCCACTACAGTAGCTATGACAGGCTACATCCTCTCTCTTGATTATTGCGCACCATCTTATATGGCAAAGTTATTTAATTATCAGGAAAAGGAATAAAGTTTGCTTAGAGTTATATGATGGAAAAGGCAGTTCATAAACTACTATAGATTTTAAACCCTTTCTAGCATTGTATGCAAAATTAATTTTCATAGAATAAATCTAGATTCTATTTAAAGAGAGTAACCAACTAATCCTGCAGGATACTAATAGTTAATAAAAGACAATAATGAAGAGTGTGATTCCCAAAACTAACACATGTATAGATTATGGGTGTCAACAGCTGCTGCGACTGCCCAGGAGAATGAATACCCGCAGCCCTCATTAAGTATGTAAGAGACCACGAGACCTATCCACTCCGCTCCCACCGCACATGGGTTGGATCCTGGGGCCTCGTCTCTCAGATCTGGATCCTGCAACCCAGATGGGTCACTACCACCGGGGAATGTAAGGACAAAAGCTGACGAGTCCCCGATGAGGCATGCTAGAGACTCTGGGTTTAGAATTTTTTGCTCTAAAGTCTCTTTTCCTTGTTTGTGTCCATGGCTGAAGTGGACTGCTGGCAGTGTAGAAGTAGGAAAACAGAAAGTGAAAAGAAATGTGGAGAAAAGCTACAGACAATACATACGTACACACATATGTACATACATACATACATTCATATGTACGTAAATACACACATACATACACTACATCCAGCTGTATCCAGAGTCAGATATGACTGCACATATTCATTATCTAATACTAAGATGTAAGTATGTTCTTTTTAGTAACATCAGCTAAATAAAGGAAAACAATCTTCTAAAATACAAAACAGAACACGTGTGGCCTATAACCTTTTAGGTGTACCTCAGAAAGTTGAGCACAGGAGGAGAGAGACACTACAGCTCCCAAGAGCACCACTGACGAACACATGCTACAGATATATGTTACACAAAAACTAGCCTTTCAGTCCTATTCTTTCCTTGTATAAATTTCATTAAAACTCCACTGGCAGAGGGAGAGTGCAGGGATCCTTTATTGTTGGGTCAAGTTTCTATGGAAGAGTAATCAGAGTATGTTTTGTCGGAAAAGGTCTATTTTATTTTATTTCACTTTATGCATCATTTCCCATACATAGTCTTATGATATATTCCCCAAGAATTTCAGGGTCTTGCGTTTGCCAGGCAAGTGTTCTACCACTGAGCTACAGTCTCAGTCCTGTTAATTCTTACCTCTTAATTCTTAAAGAAATGATCTTTAAAGAATTTTAAAATTTATTTTGACAGTCTTGTATACGTCAATGATGTATTTTGATCACTTACTTCCCACTACCCTGTCTTATTCACGTCTGTTCCTGCTTATCTCCCCCCACAGTTCCCCCCCACTTACTTCTATGTCTATCGTGTGTCCTGCTCATCTCCCTCCTCCCTCCACAGGTCCCCCCCACTTACTGCCATGTCTGTGTGTATGAGTGTGTGACTCACTGAGTTTAATTAATTAAGGTTGCCGGCCTGAGTGTGGGCGGCTTACTAGCGGCTACACCACTACAGACAGTTATCTGGCCTCCCCCAGCAAGTATTATTGCCAGTGGCTCCCTGGCTAGAGGTGGGACTCACGGGTCTCTCCGTATTCATGGTGGAAAGCTGAAGGGCTCAATCTTGTGCATGTCGTGGACAGGCAGCTATAGCCGTTATGGGTTCACGAGTTCAACAGCCAGCCATTCATATCTGGAAGCCAGCATTTCACACCACTCCTACCCATCCAGATTTATAACGACAAGGAAAATGTATACATGTTTAATACAGATGGCCTAATTTAAAAGCTGTGTTTTCATATGAGCATTACAATTCAGGATGGTGGTATATTACGCATGTAACGTCTAGAATACTCCCCTGTGTGTTCACCAGAGTTATGAGGCTTGGCTGTTTAAGTCATTTTCGGTACTTTGCAACTGCAGCTAATGCTGTAATGAATACTCACGTGCATATGTATTATTAATACAGTCATTCTTAAATATGTAAAGAGCTCCTAAGAGTCATTAAGAAAAGACCAACAGTAAACAGAAAAATATCCCAAGGACATGAACATACTCTCCAGAGGAAAGAAGGTCAGAGGCACACAGGATGAAATGCCAGGTGCCTGCACAGAAGGGCAGTTTAGAGCCCACTGTTTGCAGGAGCCAAGCTATGTGACTTTCATAGGCAACAGTTTGGAAATAGCTGTCAAAATTGCAAATGCAGGTTCAACCTGACCAGCGATTCTCTTGGAAATTTTATCCATATCTTCTCACTTATTTGGAAGATGTAAGAGTTGCTCACTGCAACACTGTTTATAATGGCAGAAGGTCAGGAACTACTTATATATTCCTCATGATATATATAAAAAACAAGGAAAGACTATGCTCGGCCCACTCTCTGTGCTATTCCAGGTCTATTTAAGAACAGTAACACTGAAGAGAAGGATTTAAGGAAGTGCGAAGGCGCACGGTTGGAAATGGTGACAGGCCTTTCTACCCCTGTGTAAGAGTTCTGAGGTTACTGAATGATGAAAGAGCTAGGTGCACAGTAGTCTGACTGTTGGTTTCCGTTTGTGTCATCTGCCCATTCTTCCAGATCTTCTTACACATTTGCTTGTACATTGAAAGTTACCCTGAAAGACTGCTTCAGAAACAGATCACTGGTTTGCCACCAGAGAACTGAACAGCAAGAGCCAGGAATAGGAGACTTCCACAGTTGTACTTATTTAGCATGCACATACACATACACATACACAGACACAGACACACAGACACACACACACACATACACACACACGTACAAATACAAACACATACACAGACACACACACATGCACACATACACACACACATATACATGCATGCACACACATACACACTCACACATACACACACACTCAAACACACACATACCCACACATACACACACACACGTTTTCATTGGGGATGCTTGAGGCTAAAGTGTATCACACATATGTACACATATGTATTACACTTTAATGTATCACACATACGCATCAACCTGCCACAATGAGACCACTGTTTTCTACACCGAATCTATGCTGAAGAATCGCCAGCTTTGATCTTAACAGGTCCTGCTTCTTCCAGATTTAAGTTTCTCTGTAGGTGAACAGGACTATTGCAGAAGCCTGTGGCAAGCAGCACCGAGGACCCTGAAGAATGGGAGAACTGACTGAGCATCCATACCAGGACGGCTCTCAGTATCAATCTGCACAGGCCAGGGCATACATTGAAGAATTCTTAGTCTTTAAATGTCAGAGCTTCAGAATTCCACAGATACTCTGCGATGAAGACCATGAACTAAAGCAATCTGGAGAGGAAGTGATTTATTTCATCTTACAGTTCACAATCCATCAGGAAGGGAAGTCAGGGCAGAAACTCAAGGCCAGAACTGAATTGGAGATCACGGAGAACTGCTTACTGGCTTGCTCAGTATATACTGGGTATAACCCAGGAGCACCACCCACAGAAGGCTGAGCACCACCCATAAGCACCACCCAGAGTAGGCTGAGCTCCCCACATCGATCAATCAAGAAAACACCCCACAAGGCTTACACAGGTCAATATAATCAAGGCATTTTCTCAGTTGAGGCTGCCTCTTCTCAGATGACCCCAGTTCTTGTCAAGTTGAACAACAAAAAACTAACCCCACACATTTCTTTCTGGCTACATAGTAAATTCCAGCTATCCTAGACTACAGTGTGAGACTGTCTCTGAGACTGCACCTTCACTAATAGCCTCTCCAGGGCTCTCTTCATAGTGCCATCCCTCAACTTCTCTGCATGACTTCTTCAATCTGGGCCTTCAACTAAATTCTGCACTTTGGCCAAGCCTCAGCTGCTCCCTAAAGACCCCTTCATGCCTTCAAAACCAGTACTCTTACAGTACCAAGTTCAGCTCAGGAGATACAACCTTGGCCAGTTCTGGAAGACAGCTTCTGTGTGCTCACCTTGAGGAAACACTTTCTAGATTTTAAGATAGTCTGGTTTGCTGGAAAAACAACTAGTAACCTTGTCTGTAGGAAGTGTTCCCTCATGGGATGGAGTCCTCATCACCATCATCAGTATCTGGACAGCTTGTCTTTCTCTTACTCAGGTTTGCAGAAGAAAAAAAAAAAACTGTTCAGTTTAACTAAGCAGCTTTTTGGCTCTAAGCTGTAGCTTCCACCACAGCAGGGGGTCCTGGGCCAGTGGAAAGAATTGCTGGTTGAAACAATCTGGCCGTTTGGCATACTTTTTCACCACCACTAAGGGAAAACATACAACCCCTTTCATAGATCTCAAACACAACATCTTGAGCTTCGCACACATACAACACAGCTATCAGAAAACTCAGCTTGTGCAACAGTACACTACCACCAGCAGCAGGAGGGAATGTTGGTTCCATGATCAGGAAAGCAGTTAGAACCTTGCTTTTTCCTGCTCCCAGCTGAATTCTTTGTCTCTAAGAGCCTCCATTCTGTGCCTCTCTTACGTCAGAGCTTTTTTCCTCATTTATTAATTTCACAGCCTTTTCTCTTCATAGAGGCTTATGTCCTTTCTCTTTCTTCTCTTCCTTCAGGAGCTCTTAACTACTACCTTAATTTCGATCCTCTGGTAGCTTCCCTGAGCGTACTTTACTGGACTGTGTGAGGTTTGGACTTTCTTCCTCTTCTTCCTTGTCTCAAAGTTGGATTAGCTGGCATGATGTCCTGCCCCACGCTGGTGCACCATTTGTAGTAGTATGCTGCTGTGGCAGCTCAGCTAAGAAGACAGAGACCTATTTTCATAGGTGCAAACCCTGCCAGACCTCAGTAGAGGGAAGCACTGACATAGCCAATGCCATAACTCGACAGTGGAACCCTGAGTGTCTGAGCTCAGATGTTTTTATTAATACAGAACTCCTCAGGTTCAGATCATAAGCAATCAAACATCCCCCACAGAAATCCAACACCTGCAGACAATACAAAATGCCAAGGTCTATGCATCCCTTTTTCCAACAGTGCACGAAAGCAATCATTTCAAACACAACTAAAAATAAACTTCCACAACAGTTTCAAATATTCAGTTCAAAAACTAACGTTTATCAACAACTATCACAAGCTATGCCCTTCCTATAATGATGATGTGAAGCTTCTGCTTGAAAGTTTGATGATTCTATCATTTGATGTATTCTACACATACTTATGTGAGCTTGGAAAACTATTTCAGCAGGTAAGACATTCTTTAAAAAACAATTTAAAAGGCCTTACAAATAAACTTAATGAATTTTTAAGAGCACCAGTAAGTTCAGTGGATTAGGTGAAACTATGTTAGTTCCCCCATAGCTCTGGGGCCTCACAAGGAGGCTTAGGTCATTTCATGGTAGTAAAAAAAAAAAAATCAGAAATTATACCAAATGCGTAGCTATTCTGAATTGCCTGGTATAATGTGGCTTCTTAACCTTTTGGGCTGCAAACACCTCAACAGAACGGGCCTCAAACAGAATGCAGAGAGAGACAGAAAAACATCACATGATCCGTATCAGTGAAAAAGCTTTATGGCCGGGTAAGGGCACATCCGTTTTCTTTTCTTGACTGAAAAGGGATCGATTTTTGTTCTTGAATTCATTAATATCTTTAAAAAGCAATAAGCAAAATGTATAATACAATTGAACCCCTCCACTCGGGGCTCAGGGAACCAGGGGAAGAGGAGGCAGAAACATTGTGAGAGTCAGAGGGGATGAATATCACCAAGGAACTCTTCTAGACGTAAGATTGCCCTATGTGTGACCTCACAGAGACTGCACGGCATACACGGACAGGGCCAGACAGGAACCTAGCCCTGAGAGGGCAGGTGGGCAGGAACTGCAGAGCTCCCACCCCTATCCCAGATGCTACCTGCAATCCATACCCACTTGCAAAGGAGAAATTAGTTTTCTCCAATGGAGTCTGACTGGAGATGCTGACCACACTTAAAGGTAGACCTTATTCCCAGCAGAAGAGGGTCACCACGGAATGAACTTGACAGTATTTTTGTAGACTTTTTGTCTCATTTTGCTTTGTTTGGGCATTTTTCAACTTACTACTCTTTTGCTTGTATATTAAGGTTTCCAATTTTGCGTGTGTGTGTGTGTGTGTGTGTGTGTGTGTGTTTCTTGTTCTTTTTTCTTTCTTTTTATCCTGGCTTGTTTTGTTTGCATGTTTGTTTTCTAAAGAGAGAGAGAAAGAAAGGCATGGGTTGGGTGACTTGGGAAATGGGGAAGATCTGGGAGGAGCTGGGGAGAGGAAACTGTCACCGAAATATCGTGCATCGATTACTAGAATGTTGAGAATTTTAAAATTACAACATTTGTAAACCTTTGCCCACACTTTGCTTGGATTTGAAATGTAGTAAATATAGCTGTTATTTCTAGACTCAAAACAATTTTTTTAAGAAATTGATTTCTAGACTCAGATGTTTTCATAGAAATCGAGGATTTGGTCATTTATTACAGAGCCTGAGGGTAAAGAGCTACAACTACTGGCCTCTGCTCCTAGTTGATAGGATAGATGATTTTCAAGGGCAAACATTTTAACGAAAATGGAGTGCATTTATCGGTATATTAATCTTAATTTTAAGAAACTATATTCATCAATCCATAAAATTACTAATACCCTTCATTAATCTATTTAATTTAGCTAAACACCAAGCAGTATTCATCATTAGTAAATGGAAATCTATTCTGATGTAAGAGAGACCACATAATCATCTAATGGAATGGATGGCTGTTAACTGAACAGGACTAGCCTGGGCTACACAGTGAGCCGCTGTCGCAAGAAAACCAAATTCCAAACCAAAGCCTAGAAACAAGAGGAGTAAGATATTGCTGTTACTGAGATGCGGACCTCCACAATGGGGCGCACTGCATAAGAGAGTGAATTCCCCTCTCCCCTGTGCACTGGTCAGATGCCTACCCAGACAAGAGCAAGCGATGGACTAAAATCTTCTCTACGCTCAGTAGTATGTAAGGCATTTGGTCTTGCAGCCACTGCTGCTTTATAGGAGCTCCAGAGGGGTATAATTCAGTCTAATTCAGCAATCCACCGATGACATCATGTTAACGTGGGCCATTACTCACTGTTACCTGACTGATCTGAGAGATGAGCAGGACTGTTTATAATTTCAAATATTAAATTGCAAATTGCTCCAGTAGGTGACATTTTTCTACTTTAGTGCAGAAGCGGTCTTCACATTTATAATTAATGAAAATTATGCTAAAAAACCCCTTCATCATTGAGAGATAATGTTTGGAATTATACTGAATTCTCAAGTGGATTTAGAATGTATTCTAGTATAGTCATTCCTATGGTTAAAAAAAAGTGTTCATACAATCAAGTTTACACTTTCTCCCTCCTTTCCTGCCTCCATTTTCCCAACTCATGTAAAAAAAATATCCTGCACATCTATCCCTAACGCCCTTTGCCTGCACCGTTCTGTGGCAACAACCTGACTGCTCATGGGCAGAGACTGAAAAAGTCTAAAATCTTAGCATCCATTCCCGTAGTCCTCAGAAAATGGCCGTGTAGCTTGAGCTTCCTTTCTGTTCTGCTTTTATTACAAAAGCTGAGTCAACCCCACTTGGGAAAACATTTATCATATATATTCTTTATTCTCCTTAAAGATGTGAAGACTGATAGCAGCTCTCCTGGTTTCCCTGATAATCAATACGTTTTTATTAATATGTAACAATTCAGATAAATTATAGATTAAGTGAGACCTGTGAATTATTCTGAAAACTGAACTACAATTTATAACACAATTTCTATGAAAAAATGTGTTGAATTTCAATAAGCTGCTTACATAGAACTTTTAGAATTCAACTACTTTGTAGGTTAGGAACTTGCCCTATCATTAAAACGCACAGAAGCATTAAGTCTTCCAGAGTGAACAGTGCTGACACCGCAGTTCTGTGCGCATTCAACGCTTGCCGAGGGTCGCGGGCTCAGATGGGCCCATCACAGGTCCCTGCGGTGTCTGCTGACAGGGCGGACGGGATCCACTGCTGTTTATATGGCCTCCCGAGAGCAGAGGTCAGCTCCCATTGCTTTAACTATTGTGAGCCTGAAGTAGGGGGTAAAAAGAGACCGCTCACGTCACAGAGTAACTACACACCCCAATATAAACACATCACAAGTTCAGATCACAGACTGCTTCAGGAAGTTGGACAAGGATTACGGCAGACTTTGTGATGTTTATATGAAATACTACAATTTTGTGCTGTTTTTCTGATTACAGTTAAGTAATAAATTACATTACATATGAAAGTGAAATGGTGGCATTCCAAGTAAGAGCATGAGGAACAGTTATGGGGAGTACTTATCACCTAAAGTCAGCAGCCGTCGGAAGATACAGATGTCAACCATCCAAGTCCATAAAAGGTTACACTAAAGTGCTTAAAATCAGGGAAGGATTAATCTCTGCAAATCATGCATCACTGCCGAAGACCAAATACACAAACAGACACGATGCATGCACCATAACCGGGCCTAACCTCTGAGCTGAGGAAGACACAATCAGTCAACATAAGGCCCATCTGACTACTCTTCAGTGATGAGATATCTGTAAGATGTACAGCTCACGTGCTTTGGTGGAAGGCTTAGGAGAAGGCAGCCAGAGCTGAGCTCAACCGCAGACATTGGAAAACGGTTGGGCAGTGAGCTGTGTTTGCAAGCAGGCCCTATGTTTCAGACTGGAAACGCTCATACAGGAGAAACATTTCAAATTTCACATTCTGGGTACTTTCTGCTGTAGGAAGATGGGCCGAAAATAGAGAAAGATCCCGTGAAATTAAACATGGCGGCTCCGTTGCTTCATGGACCGTTCCTCTCACCTGTGGCAAAGCAGAGGATCCAACTGTCATAGTTGTTTGATAGTTGGGCAAAGTTAATACAATTATAAAAGCTAATAAAATTGCAAAAATATTCACCAGGGCTAATTATACCAAGCTACAACATTTGTTTATATGTTTGAGTCTAGATTTTAGAAAATATACTAATGTAATTGGCAACAACCAGAGGGAAGTAAGCACTATGCTATGTGATTAGGATCTACATCTACATGGAAGAACCACAAACCTAATTTACAGATTGAGAAGCTGTAGAAGGAGAGTAGACACAGCATGATCCAAAGCCACAGGACTCAGAAGCCTTTAGCAAAATCAAGGAAAGTCTGTGATGTAACCACTGCACATAGTCAGAAAGCTTGACTTTTCCCTTAAACTCCTTGTGGTAAACAACAGTGCCTGCCAACGTGACGTCGACATATCTGAAGCCTTGCCTATTTTTAATTCACATGACCTCAAATACCTTTTAGAGCAGTTTAAGTGCAGGTGGTACTGAGCAGAAGGCACATGAGAAACGCACTCCAGTTCCCTCTACGCGGAACATCCCCAGCCATCTATCAGCGGCTCCGCCCAGAGCAGCACATGCGCACAAAGGACGAGTCCGCGCTGGCTCACCACCCTCACCAGCAGGGAAGGTTCACGTGCAGTGGTGTCCATCCTATAGGCTTTATGGGTCGGGAAATCTTGTCAGAGAATGCTTCGCCAAGAAACTTCCATGTTGCTATTCATCCCTCCGCTGTCCACAAGAGCTGTGACCACCATCTTTTCACCTCCTCCCTAGTTTTGCCTTTCCTAAAATTTTACAGAGGAGGTATACAGCAGGCAGCCTTTTTTCTACTTAGTAACATCCTTTTAAGTTTTTTTCCCTCCATATAATGGTTTGATAATCTCATTTCTTTTTGGCAATGAGTAACACTCCACATCTCAAAGCAGAATTCATCAACATATTTTTTATAAAGACCATTATCTGTCAAGCTATCTTCATTTTTGACTAATCTATTCACATGAGTCAAATGTACAGCACATAGTGATGCAAGGCGGAAAGGCCCCTCCACGCACCCCCGCCTGCAGAGTTCCTCCCCTCCACGTAGCCCTGTGTGGCGAGTTCTCCCCCTCCATGCACCCCTGCGTGCTGAGTTCTCCCCCCTCCATGCACCTCTGCATGCCGAGCTCCTCCCCTCCATGCACCTCTGCATGCCGAGCTCCTCCCCTCCATGCACCTCTGCATGCCGAGCTCCTCCCCTCCATGCACCTCTGCATGCTGAGTTCCTCCCCTCTATGCACCCTGCATGCTGAGTTCTCTCTGCACGCACACACCCAGCAGCATGGTTCTAGCTTATCCTTCCATGGACCACTGTCACACACAGAGTCAATCAGAACGTGCTACATTACACACGCTCACACATAGCCCTCTCCTGCTTTTCAGCTAATGGCTTACTTTTACATAACGGCACGTATTAGCCATTCGCTCATGTAACACAAAAGCTATCGTCATTATTTCTTACAGTTGCGTCCACTGTGTGTATGCATCATAAATTATGCAACTGGTCTTGTAGGAATGAGTACTTGGACTCACGGAAAGTTGAAGTTTCGATCGTGGGGTCATCCGTGTACAGAGGACCAACAGATTTCAATGACGGCTAAACGATATTCTGTGGTTAGAACAGTTTTATAAGACCTGCTGTGAGGAACTGGGAAGACGGCTCAGTGGGCGCAAGTGCTTGTTGTGCGGGACGAGGACATGTGACTGAGCCCCAGCGTCCACATGGAAGTTGAGTGTGGTGCCGTGTGCCTGTAACCCCAGCTTTGCGGGTGGGAACGGGATCCCAGCAGCTGGCTGACCAGCAGGCCTAGCCTCAACAGCAGGCTTCATGTTCAGTGAGGCTGCCTGAAGAGACTGGGGTGCAGTGCGGGAGAGGAGGGCCTTTGGCACCCACATCCATGGTCATGGCTATCCCCACCATGTGCGCACACCATACATGCACACACACAAGCCTACCATAGTTCAGATGTTCTGAATAGTAGTTCTGAGTCCATATACACAAATACCTATCTTCAAAAGACTGCAGCCCATTAGCAACAAACCTGCCTGCTCACGGCTGGGTATTTAATGTCCAGATGAGCCACGCCATGTTAAGCATACATGGTTTCCCACGGCTTCCCATAGATTTTTATTTTGCTTTATAGCACATAAAATCATCATTGAAAAGCAAAAAGAAATTAAGTGGTCTTTAAAACCTTTGCTGTCCTCTAGGAAGCTCTGAATACATGTCTGGGAAGAAAAATCTGTTACCAAGTAAAAACAATGCCATTTTTTTTCTCCTTACTGGAAGATAATTTTAGTGATGTTCATTGGATAAAGGCTAACACCTATAAACAATGCTCATTCACTCACTCCATAGGAAAAAATAAATTCTGCTCATCATTCATAGGTCAATGCTTCTGTAACTTAGAGGATCACACCCTCACATCTGCCAAGTTTCAGATCTGTTACTGTTTTGCTCCAGTGCTGGTCTATGTAATGAGTTAAACAATATCTCTGTCCTCTGTCTTCCCAAAGAGTGAAGAGTGTAACGAACGCTGAGACTCTTTGTATATTAAAATTTATGAACACAGTAAGACAGGTAAAAAGACCCACAACCATGCCAAGAAGACATTTTTATCTCTACTGGCAAAACCTCAACTCTTGTGTAAGTAACTTCCAAAGCCATACTTTAAAGCTCCGTCAGAGTAACGAGAAAAAAGTAAAGCAGAGACTGTTTATACTAAAATCATTTAACATCATTTCTCTTGTCAGGAAGTTAGTATATTACCAATTCTTTAAAGAAAAGAATTTAAATCTTTTATATATTCACTTAGCTGCAACTTTTCTAAAATAAAATGTAACTTTAAATTACATTTTCAGTCTTTTTTACTAAACTTTAAACTACATTTTTAACCCTTTTTACTAAAATGTTAATTTTTATGCTTCAGACACAATTTTGATAGTTAAGCAGTTATTTTCAGCTGTGCTCTATAATATTAAGCAAAATTATTGAACATTTAATATTCCCTGAAGAATTCAGATTGAAAGCCTTTAGAGATTTCAGCTGCTTTTTCATCTGTCTCTGGGTAAAACTTAAGTGGTAACAACAGTTGCCTTTGCTAACTGCAGAAACCCACACCTCACAATCATCTACAGCCTTTTCCATATAGAATATCCTATGGCTATATATTTTACTGCAGTCCTCCTCAAATGTATGTCTTTTAAAAACAGTGAACGTTACACAGTCACAATGGTGTTGACTACCATCTGAGGGACACTGAACTATGAGCTCAAAGTGCAGAATGTCTACACAGTCACAGTAGTGAGCACCATCTGAGGGACACTGAACTATGAGCTCAAGGTGCAGAATGTCTACACAGTCACAGTAGTGAGCATTATCTGAGGGACACTGAACTATGAGCTCAAGGTGCAGAATGTCTACACAGTCACAGTAGTGAGCATTATCTGAGGGACACTGAACTATGAGCTCAAGGTGCAGAATGTCTACACAGTCACAGTAGTGAGCACCATCTGAGGGACACTGAACTATGAGCTCAAGGTGCAGAATGTCTACACAGTCACAATGGTGAGCACTATCTGAGGGACACTGAACTATGCCTCAAGGTGCAGAATGAGTATGACGCTGCTCCATATTCAAGGACTTCATATTTTCATGAATAAGAATAAAAATAAACAGAAAAATAACCAATCAAAATGCAGGGTTGTGGAATCCAGCTCCAGCAGATGCATCTACAAAAAACTCCTGCACCTAAGGCTCAGGGGACACCGAGGGAGAGGGGGCAGAGGCTAGGGGACATCGAGGGAGGGGGGCAGAGGCTAGGGAACACCGAGGGAGAGGGGGCAGAGGACATGGAGGGAGAGGGAGCAGAAAGAATGTCCAGAGAGCTTGCTGGGAGATTTTGTCTCCTAGGAACGTCAGAAGTTACACTCATAAAGACTTACCAACATGAGCTGAGCAAGAGCAATGGCAGATATGCCAATGAGACTTCAACCCTAACAGATCGGCAAGCTAGTGAGGAATGCTGGCGGTGGGATAAATAGCCTTCCCCGAGGAAGAGCACGCTGACTGGTTATCCAACACAAAGCGATCAGTTCTGAAAACACACACACGTGTAACATGCAGACAGAGCAGGACACAGTATACCTCCTTCAAGTTTACCTGCCTGCCAGGTATTAAAAACAACACAATGAGCTGGGGGTGGGAATTCAGTCCACCCCCACTGACCCGGGACATCCAGTGAGCATCAGGACAGTCAGTTTTCTCTCTGATGAGATATGTACGGGATGCTCTCCTTTTACTAGGTGCACTCGTTTATCTTTGCCAGAAGTAACACAAGTACAGCCACAATCACATGGTCATTAAAGCAAAAGACCACAATCTTATCACCAGGGGGTTCTTTTTGTTGTTGTTTTGTTTTGTTTTTGTTTCTTTTTTGAGACAGGGTTTCATTCTATAGACCACGATGACCTTGAACTCAGAGATTCACCTGCCTCTGCCTCCCACGTGCTGGGATTAAAGAGACCTGGGGGATTCCTAAATCACACTTTGACAATGGCCTGGGTTAGCTGACAGAGGCCATGCAGTGACTACTTACTAAGCGGTATATTGTGGTAGAAAATGGTAACAATGACTGAGGTTCCGCTGGAAGTTTAATCATTTTTCGAGGAGACAGAAGTATTTGAGTTCCAAAAATTTTTCATGTAACAGCATAGATGGCTTCCAGTTGTTTTTCAAAAGAATCGGTCTACTTGTTTTGCGTGCTTCATAAAATATCAGGGCATTAAAAAACACGGGTATTTTGAAAACGAACTTTATAAGATGGTTGATATAAATATGATCTTTCGCACCTCTTTTTTCAACAGTACTTTAAATAACGCAAGCACAAATGCCACGTCCTTATGTGTGCCAAGCGCCGGGCATCGGCACGCTGGCACTGGGGCTCTGTCCTCAGCCCCCGTCAGCTGCGAGAAACAGTTTTCCACCAATTACTGTCACAATATGAATAAATTCAAAACTGAAAATATAAGCACTGAATATTTTCAGTAAATTTATCCCAAACTACATTAAGATAGGGCTTTAGAATGTAAGCAAGGGATTTAGTAAGGAAGAAGCTTTGCGGTTTACTTTGTCTTCTACAAATGAAAACGCTATATATAAGCACAACGTGCAGAGAAACGGGCAGGTGACCGCCGGCATATGACATGGAAACAGCCACGGCGACAAAGAGGACGTGAAGGGAGGAACAGGACTCCAGGCAGCAGCAGAGGGCTGCTGGTTCCCTGCCTTTCGGAATGATTAATTATGTTAATTATGATTTAATGACAAGTAACTTAAGAAGGATTACTTAGCATCTCCTTTATCTACGGCTTCTCCTGGCACGTGGCTCCACAGTAACCGTAAGCACGCAGCTGATTTTTACCATAACTTTGGTTCAGGAAGAGTGAGGGCACACTGCAGAAATTAGGACTGTTTCTAAGCAATCGCTCTGATCCGCCAAATAAAGAACACAGCTGCACCTTATTCTAGTGTGCTCTGAGCCACACTTTCCTTTGGGCGTGGGGCAGACAGTAAAAGGTCTGTGTTTGCAGGCAAAGCAGAGCCAGAGCTGAGTTGTCTGAGCACACAAAGCCCCAATGGTCTGGGTCAACACCTTGTTTGCTCAGAACGCTGCTATTTCTATTATTCAAAAAAATTCTCCACTCGTCTAGATATGGAACCCGGAGCCTCACAACGGGCTAGGGAGTGAGCCACCCGGAGCCAGACTCCCAGCCCTTTCCATTCTAAGTTCTCTAGGCTGACTGGAACTGCAATCCCCTTCTCAGTGTGGATTACAGGTTTGTACCACCGGTGCTGACTTCTAACACCCCACCCTCCCCCCACCAAGGGGACCTGGAGCTGAAACCCAGGGACTGGCTTTCTGGAAAGCCAGAACAGGATGAATGTGTGAGATGAATGTGTGAAAGTAACAAGGGAATACAGCTCACGGGAGGATTTTCAGGAACGATTGTTTGGGCTTTCTGGGGTCAAGAATGACACTTGGGACATGGCCTTGCATCTCTGAATTACAGGCGATTTTGAAAGGGGTGAGGACACACAAACATTTAGAGGCCCTGCTCTCTCAAAGCCCGTTTTCGGGTAGGTATATAGGATACTCTTCGTGTGCTCCTACTCAGTCTTCTCTAACGTCTTTGAAAGCATTGTATTCTCGATGGTCTACGTACATAACAAACTCTTATAAAGTTGGAAAATTTGTCCTGAAAATCGTAACTTCTGTTATGACGGATCCCTGTCCCTCTGTCTGTCTCTCCTTCCCTCTTACCACCCGTATTCAGTCATCAGGTCGGGCTGCCATCTCTTTCCTAACGTGCGCGCACGTGCACACACACACACACACACACACACACACACACACACACCCCGTCACTTCAGTGGAGCAGGAGAGCCTCCATCACTGCAGTAACAATGGCAGCTTAGGAGCATCTGCATGCAGACCCTCTCCCCATAATAACCCCCTTCAACCACCTCCAGCCACACCACGGAGCCTCTAGGACTACGTAAAGGCTTTCTAGAAGATGGAACATTTCCCCAAATATGTTCTATAGAATATCAGTTTCACAAGATTTCAATTTTAATATGGGGGGTCGGGGGGGCAGATTCTTTTTTTCCCAAGTGCTTAACAGAAAATGTAGTTTCTTCTCAGCAAAAAATGATCAGGGCTTTTAGCAAGTTAACTATATGCCGTGTGTGTCCACGGTGGGGAATTATGCATTTCACAAATGTATTCATTGCAGAATCCTTTCACCACAGGATACCATGTAAGCTGTTGTAAAATGCCAGGACAGTTTTTTTAGAAAGCCCAAACTTTGAGTTTTCTCCTTATGGTTCTCTACAGGCTAATCCTAAACTACTTTTAATCTTGCCTCTAATGCTGAGAATTCATGTGAATGTTCACCTTCAAGTCTAACGCATAGCACTCCGTGCGATTACACACACTATCATCTGTGATGCTGCCTCATTCCCCTCTAAATCCGTCAATCCACCGTAGCCAAATTCAAGTTCTGCCTCCCTGCTCCTCGGAATCACACACACTTGCCCTTCATCTAATTCTCCACGTGGGATTCAAATTGTGCTTGGACACAGACTGCTGGGACACTTTCCTTTGGATTTAATTAAGAAAGCAGGATTCCCAAAGGAGAGAAGCATGACCTCTGAACCGGCCCCATAGCTATGAACAGCTCTGCAATCAACAGGGCCTTGAAAATATGTCGTTCCTCTTCCAGGTGAGCCTGCCCCGCTCCAAATGTAACATGGATAGGTTGCATCAGCAGGGAGTCTCGCCCTCCAGGGTCTAGTGGAACTCGAGTAATAGGGGCTGCAGGGTAGGAGGGGGTAGAGTAAGAGGACTGATTCTACTGGTAGGCCTCTTAAGTCTTCTTATTCGGTTAAATGACCTGTCTGTCACTCTGGGCCCATGGCCACACTCTGGCCAGGTCCCAGAAACCCCATCCCTGTCAATTAAGGGCATGATCTCTGTCAGCCAGAGCTTAGGCAGGGTCACTTCCCCTTTGTTCCAGAGCAAGGCTTCTTAGGCTTTCCTGCTCTCCTAACCCTAACCCATGCTTGTGCAAGCAACTCAACTGTACCAGTGGGTTACACACACAAAAAAGACTTAAAAGGACAAGGGAGACTGGGTAGAAAGAACGTTTCAGCTGGTGAGGAAGAAGACGAGAAAGGGCGAGTTGGGGAGAAGGCAAAACTCATTACACATACACACGAAACTGTAAAGAATAAAAACAAAAACCATGCAACTTTTACAAGAATAATTTAGTTGTACGCCTTCTTGGTTGCTGACAGGAAGGTAAACTGAGTAACGGTTTTGTGTAAAACAAATACTTCTCCAAACCTTACTGATGTGCATTTATGTATCGGTACACAATCACATGAGCACGGGAGTCACTGGAGCTGCAGAAGCACTGCTTCCCGCTACAGACATCGCTGCAGACATAGAGCCAACAAGAGGAGGAGGCTCAGAGGAGAGAAATCACACCCAGAAAGCGAGATTAGGACAGGCAGTGTCTGCTACAAGGCAGAGGTGGGAATCTAGAATCCGTTAGTGCTGTCTTACCATTTACCCTGCTATTATCAAATGCCACACTTGGGAAAGGGGTTCCTCTGACTTCCCACTGTCACCACACTCTAGCAGGCCCTTAGCTTGCTTTACGGTTTTTCCTACTCTTACTTGTCGCAGGAGTACCTATGTTTGTCTCTTCCACTAAAATGCCAAGTCCATGAATGAAGTACGCTGTTACTGGTGTAGCAAGATCTAAAATAGTCTCCGCTACACAGACACCAGTCAGTAAATACATGTTGTATAAATAATGAATGAGTTACAACTCACGTACAGAAGTTAAAAACAGACAGAGACAGAGATGGCAAGCTGAGACGGTAAACAACAATTCTAAATGAACGATGAAACTAAGCTAAAAAATAAAAATAAAAACCACAACGATGGGCCAGAGAGACGGCTGGCTCAGAAGTTAAGAGCACTGGCTACTCTTACAGAGGACGGGAGTTAGGTTCCCAACACCCACCTGGCATCTTGCAACATCCATTAACTCGAGTTCCAGGGGTTCAGATGCCCTCTCCTGGCCTTCACAGGAACTGCAATGCATGTGGAACAGATCCACAAGAATATGCATACATAAATCTAAATCAATAATTCTTAAACAGAAATAAAAATACATTTAGCTGGAAGATCTGGCCTAAATTAGCACATGGTCAAGAAGACAACAGGCAGTGAGATTATAAAAGGGGGCTATGCACAACCTCCAGCGGAACTGGCAGTTATATCATCTGACCAGAAAGAGCTTATCCAACACCTATAGCAAGTTCTGAGCTTTAAGAAAGCCTAACGTGTACTTGAGAGAACAGCTATCAGGAATACTGTTCTTTTCAAATCAAATCTCCATACGTATTCTTCTAGGTAATCTTTCAGATTTAGGCCACATTGCTAACTAAATAGAATTCTTTTCTCAGCAAGGACACTACTCTTACTTAGAGTTGTATAGACTCTAATTTTCAAGAAAAGCTTAGGGTACACTAAACTGTTAAGGCTGCCCACACAAAGAACTCTGAAGGGCAACGAGCCCATCCACAGATCCTACAGTTCAGCAATTCTCAATTGTGTATAATATGTAGTTGTTACAAAACAGAAGCATTAGATACAAAACGATGAGGTTTTATCCTTTTGGCTCTTAGAAAGCACTTTAAGTTGAGAATGGGCTTCTCAGGACAACTGATTTAACCGTGCTCGCATTCGATATCTGAGTATGTATTCAGTCATCTGTAGGAAACCTAGCACATACTTGAAATCAGGTAATTCACCTCTACTACGTAAACAAGAAAATTCAGCAGTTCTTGAAGATGCAGGATTCACAGGCTTTTCCTGACCCTTTGAAAGCAAGGGTAGGTACTGCAAACACAAAAGGCAGGCTTGTTTCCTGTGGGATTCAGAGGGCAATTTCATGTTCTCACAAGTAATCTACAATTCGCCTGAGGATTCCAATCAATGGTTTCAGAATATTTCCACTCTTCTGAATGAATATCCAAATCTTTGAAAGCTCTTACAAAGACAACCTATGTATTGGTGTTGTGTAGCTTTAAGAACTGCCTTATGTTTCCTGTTTAAGTACTAAAGACTGACTTCTAAGTATATATTAGGTTTTCTACAGATGAATAAACACATATTTAGATATCAAATGTAGACGTATTTAGTAAAAATCAATTAAAGTGGGGCATCTTTCCCTCCTGGCTGTCTATATTTTTCTTTAATCCTGGTCAGTGTAAACCCTTATTACCAGTAATTTGCGGCTGTAACGCTGAGGAAAAATGCTAGCCTCACGGTTCCTGTCGTTTCTCCCCCTCTTTCCCTGCAGGCTTCTACTGCTGATGGCCTTTATGGAAATATAAATTCAATCAGCAGCTGCAAATTTCATGAGACGTCCATCTTCATGCTGAATTTCTAACTGAGTGTCAAAACAATCTGTGGATTTCTCCCTGATGAAACACACATTGAATTGTAAATCTCTGCAATTTCCTCACGTTTGACTCTCAGCTGCCAGCCTAAAACAGCCTACAAGGCTGCAGAGAACCGGTCTCCATTCCGACTCTCCCCCTAATTAAAGAGTTAAAACCTATAAAGAGCACCAAGTCCCCCTTCCCCGGCATCGGACAATTACATTTTCTGCGCTAATAAGAAAACAAGGCAAAACCCCCATAAATACACTGGCGTGTTTTATAAAGAACCGTTGCCTAGGAGATGTGCATGTTCTATATGGTCATCTTTATTTATTCATGCTAGTTGGTAAGTGAATAATGAGACAAGCTTTGATAAAATGAGTATTTTCCATATGTGATATCAACAGAGCCCATAAATGAAAAGTAGTCACAAAGTAATGACTAGGAACTCCAAGTTTAATGAGATACATTCTTGTTAAATATTGCCAAGAGAAAAATATTAAAACAAAGAATTAAAAAACAGCCAGACTGGGCATACTTCTTAATATGTAATTAAAACTGGGTTAATTTGTCACCAAAGAATCATTCTCAACCGAAGAACAAATGGAACTGCTTTCAAATAACACACTATTACAGAACCTATATTGTTTTACAACTAAATAAGCAAAAATGTCATGAGTTTTGAAAAGCTATCTGAGGAAGTCATTACGTTGTGTTTCGAGATACCACTTGGTCTTATAACATTTTTATTGTTACAAAATAAGTCGCAGCCCTGTTTAAAAAGCACTGCAGTAAGCAAGTCTTGTGGCCCACGGAATAATAAAGGAAATGACAGTTCTTGGCTATTTATTTAACAAACGTTTATTGGGCATCTCCTGTGTGCCAGGTAACACTTCCTGGGCCACGAGGGTAAGGCAGATACGAAAGCCTGCGCTCTTCTACGACACTGCAGTCTGACCGAGAGAACAAGAACAACTGTTAAAAGGCGAGGTACGTGCTGTGAACTAGAACAAATTCAGAAGAGCACTGGAGAGGGACAGCTGTCGGCGAGCAGTGCCGAGCCTTCACCATTCCTGGAGACAGAGGTGCCCACAAGGCAGCGGAAGGCAGAGGTGTTGGCTCCAGGCACGGGGAGAGAGGTCAGTGCACACAGCAGGAAATCACAGTGACCCTGGAAAACTGGTAGTAGCCAGAGATGGCGAATGGGGCTGATGTGTATATGGTGTGCTAGGCTAGCTCGGCTGGAATATTAAAATATTTATTCAAACATTTACTTTTTAAGTAATGAAATATCTATTGAAACATTATCTGGACTACACGGCAATAAAAAAAACTCAAGTATAATGAATGATAAAGAATACAGATGACTGGAGCCAGACCTGGCCCAGTTCTGCCAGGCACTGGCTGTCTGACTCCGGCCAGTTCTCTCTCTGTCTCAATTAGCGCGTTAGTGAGACAACACTACCAGGGCATACTCCAGGTGTAGATGAGAACTACACACTTCATCGCCATTGTTTCCAGGCCAAGTCTCTAGCATAAAGACGTATTCACGTAGAAAACACTTACAGGATGTTTACTGCCTGCCATCTACCTCCCAAAAGTTTACCAAAAGAAAAACAAAAAAGTTTAAATAATCTCAAAATGCATTTTAGAATGTTATTAATATACAGAATCAATGATCATTCTTAAACTACAAGGGGACCATACAAGTCAATGAAATCTATTTCAAAACCAATATTTTAAAGTCAATATCGAAATAAGTATTTTAAAAAATACATAAATATTTTACAACAAAATAGTCCATGCTGTTGGGGGTATGGAATGGTGCTCTATAGAAAACCTTAAAATAGCATGCTGTCGTAAGATTAGGCCTGAATTGAGACTGACAATCACTGAGTTTCAAACCGAACTCCAGGCCCTAAGGGTGTAAAACTGCAGCGGTCTCTTGCCAGAGAGAGAATTTACCTTTAGCTGATTAGGGGTGGAGGAGGCACTGAGCATGTGCACAAAGTCTGCCGTATCAGAGAACTGTGCGGCTCAGGAACCTAAACAGGGGATCCTTGGGGCTTGAACTGGAGCAAAGCAGGCAGCCACTTCAATGTGGGAGGACCGGGGAGCCACCACCAACACATTTAAAGTTTAGAGAAGTTACCACAGGTATGTGAGGGCTGCAAATCTACGCAGCTGCACAGTGTGAAAATGATACACTCGGAAGCAATGAAACCTTGCTAGACCTTTGAAATCTTCTAGGACCCGAAGAACAGAGAGGTAAATAGCACTACAGAGATACCCACCACACCAGATTTCTACAGAAATAATCCCAATGAAAGATGATTATTTAAAAAAAAAACAAAAAACAGCTTGACCAGCCCACCCTGAAGGGAAAACTTCAGCCAGTGTAATCAGACAAACTGAACTCTACAAACAGAACGGTGGTACTAGGAGAGGGTACTGACTGCTTTTGACTTACGATGGTTGGCTAGGATCTCTTGACTTCATGGTGGTGTGAAAGAGTATCTATGTCATCATTTGTTTTTATACAACAGAACACACATAATCATAGCATAATTCAGTATATAACACGGCACATGATACAATCACTTCATTAAAAAGCAGGCTTTGGCTGGACGGTGGTGGCCCACGCCTTTAAATCCAGCACTTGGGAGGCAGAAGCAGGGGGATCTCTGTGAGTTCAAGGCTAGCCTGGTCTACAGAGTGAGTTCCAGGATAGCCAGGGTTACAACAGAGAAACCTCGACTCGAAACAAAACAAAACAAAACACCCAAAAAACAAAACAACCAACCCCCAAAAAAAAACAAAAAGAAAAATCCAGGCGTTGTGCTCAGTTTGCCCGGCTGTAGGCCACACACACATGCTCTGAGCAGAGTGTAGACCAGGGAAGCAATGGTGTCCATGAGTTAGGTAAATCAAATGCACTTTCAACATATGCAACTTCCAATTCGCAGTGGGTTTGGGAGGACAACCACAGAGCAAAACAAGGGGCATCTGCAACTTGAAAGTGACTAAAAATGAGAATGTTTAGAGTGAGTTTTAAAAGAGAACAATCACAATGAAATTAAGTTTAAAGAACCAAAGAGAAGCACAGTAAATAACCAAAGGGAAAAAAAGTTCTGAGGAGAACACAGAAAGGAATTGGGATGCAGGAGTCAATGTTGAGATGGCCTGGCTAAATAAATGTCTCAGTAAGGGGGCTGCTACACAAACACGAGGATCTGAGTTCGAATCCCATGCACCCATATAACAGCCAGACAGGCTGTACCGCCTGACACCTCAGCCTTAGGAGACAGTTTTTGGCTGGCCAGCCAAACCTAAATGGCTTCTAGTTTGTGAGAGACTGTCTCAAGATAATCGGGCAGAGAGGGTGACAGGAAATGACATCTCATTCTGGTTTCTCCATGCACACAAGGGCATGTGCATCAGACGGACCCCACACATACACCACATACTCCACAGGCCACACATGAATGTGTATGCACACACACACACACCACATGTAAATGTGTACATACACACACACACACACAGAATAAAGTATGTGGAAATATGACAGTGAACATATTGGAAAACTAAGCTAACAGTATTAGCAATAACACTAAAACATGGAAGGCATAAATTATTATTTACAAAAAAAAAAATACATAGCCCTGAGTCTTTATATCAGAAAACAGACAGGACAAAAACTGAGGACCTGAGACTTTTAAGAAAGTAGAAAAATTGGAGAACAAAGAAAAAAGAAAGTAGAATACATAAGATAAAAGTAGAATTAATATTTAATGAAATAGAAAATAAATATCAAAACCAAAATCTGGTTCATTGAAAGTAGACAATTTTTTTATTAAGTTTTAAAGAGGAAAGACAGGTAGACAATGCAAGGAATCTACAAATATATGTAAAAGCAGAAGAGAATACTGTATTTTTATGCATGTAAACTTTAAATTTTAAAGAAATTACTAAAACACACACAAAACAATTATGTGTCTGAGTATTCTGTCTAAATGCTCCACCTGCGTGCGATGTGTGCCAAGGTCGTGAGTGGGCACCAGGTCCCCTGGAACTAAAATCACAGACAGCTGTGTCTGAACACCATAAGGATGTTTAGAACTGAGCCCAAGTCTTCTGCAAGAGCAGCAGAGGCTTGTCATAGCTGAGCTGTCTCTCCAGCTCTAAAACATGTGGGTTAGTAAAGGTGATCAAATAATTGGAAAGAGCAAATAGAACTTATAACTATTAAAGAAACTGAACTGTCATAATAAAAAAAATCTTCCTATAAACAATAGTTTTAGTGCAAAACGTCTATGAAGATTGTTTATTTAGATGATAAACTTATATAGAAAGGGCTCTCAAGCCTCTTATTTAACATGTTTATCTTGCCCTAACATACACTATCAATTCATTGGTAGGATTATGTGCTATCCAAAATAATCTCCTTTTTTGGCTACTACTGATCTTATTCAGAGTGAACTGGACTTCATACATAGTGTAGTGAGAGGTACAGGTTACATATGCAGAGGCAATTAGTCAATCCTTAAGAAACACATGCCTTTTTTGTTTTGTTTTGTTTTTCAAGTTAGGGTTTCTTTGTGTAGTCCTGGCTGTCCTGGAACTCACTGTGTAGACCACGCTGTTCAGGAATTCACAGAGATCTGCCTTCCTCTGCCTCCCAAAAGCACCACCACTGCCTGGCAGATAAGACACATATACATCTTAAAGCCAGCAGTGTTCTTCATCTTTCCAGCATAACACTGGTCTAAACTAAAGTTTCTTACTATAATGGCAATTCAGAAGTCAGGCTCATACCTAAACATAAGCTTCAACCATGCGGGTAACTGAGTCACTAGTTAGAAAACAAAGGGCTCTGTGTAGCAGCACACCGCGGTGGCAGCTTACCAAGAACAGCTCAGAGGCAGCAGAGGGAACCACCATCCTGGCCAGCACCATACTGGACAGTAGAACCCTGAGCATCTGAGCTCAGGTATTTTTATTGACAGAGAACTCCTCAGGTGTTCTACTGATAGCACGTGCAGATCATTAGCAAGCAAACATCCCCCACATGAATCCAACACCTGCAGACAATACAAAACGCCAAGACCTAGGCAGCCCCTCACCTGACAGTGCACGAAACTATTATTTTATACATGACTAAAAATAAACTTCCAAAACAGCTCTGGACCTGGGATCTCCAGGCTCTGGGCAAAGAACTGGATCCAGAGCCTGGATCGTCAGGACAGGGAGCAGCAGAGTCACCGCCCACATTTATTCTACCCTCAGAAATACAGCACATCGAGACAGAAGACACAAGCGGATGCAAGACCAGAGAAAAGACAACACAACACCTTCTGAGTTCTTCTGACAGTCAGCTGTGGTCTTCCCTCAGTGTAGGTATTTGTGACCAGTTTTCATGCGCCTCGGCTGCCACCTACCAGCACTGACACTATTACAATGTCAGATGCACGTGACTGCAGCCATCACCACTGAACCCATCACTCTGGGCTCAGCCGTATTTCCAGAATACGTAGTTCTCATAGAATTGCAGCCTTTTGCTTCTCCAACCTTTACACAGCATCTTCCTTCCCATCTTTAATGTCCTCTATACTTTAATGCAAAAGGGGGTTTTAGGCATTCCAAAAGATGGATGACCTTTCCTTAGTAGGAATATTTTTTAAAAAATCAGTTAATCATATACACAATAAAGATATCCATAATTGTTACTACTTTTTAACCTGTTCCCTTCAGATTTTAAACTATCCTTTAACTAGCAGTTAGAAAGTTATAGTAATATAAAATTATTTGCTCTCTAAATATGGAAAAATTTCTGAGTCCTGGAAAAGGAAGAGAAATATTTAAACACTTTTCCATGACTCTCCTCTTATATATAGAAACAGAAGAAAAACTAGATTTATATTTAGTAACAGCTAAAAATAATTAAAAATAGCAAGTCAGATAAATATATTTTGTACCACCCACTCAGACAACAAGTTTAATTCTACCAGTAGACATGACACTTCACAAAATTAGTGGGAGTTGCGACTTATGCATGTGTTTCAAAATGAAGCCAGAGTTAGCCATCCCAGGGCTGACCCCACTTTGATCTGCTCACGAGGTAATGAACTCGACATCCGAGGCTGCAAGCCTACTTAACTGCTTACTACACGAAAAAAAATTAAGCAAATGCAAAAGATGTTATTTCAGCCTGCAGATGGCATTGCTCCAAAATCCTAAAACATGACTTAAAAATTCCTAAAGCCAGAAGTCTGTGAAACGGGTACTAACAATAAGAAGTCTGCCGGCACCAGAAACTTACGTAGTTGCACTACAGCTCTGAGTGCCGATTTTACTCCTCATTCTTTTTTTACTTATTCAGAACTCCACAAAAGGAAATGATAAACTCGAGAGCAAGTGGGACCAAAAAACGATTCGGCCTGGATCCCCAGCGATGCACAGCGCCAATTTAATGCAGGAGACATTTCATGTCATGGGATGCAGGGAGAAAAACAGGCTTTATTCAACAGCTATAATCATCTAGGCAGCTGTCCGACAGAAGAGAATAATTAGCTAGAAATAAATCCACTGGCTTTAATATAATTCAAGTACAGAAGGCACAAAACTTCAAATCAATGTGTCAACAAAAGGAAATCTTAAATACCTTATTTTAAGAGTTGAAAGAAATTATTATAAAGGAGAATTTTTCTTTGTATGTACTTTGAACAAAAGACATTAAAGAAAATTAAAATCCAAAGGAAACTATGGTGCATACATAAATTAAGAGCCTGGAAAAAAATCTAATTAAACTGGAAGGTTTCGAATGAACACTAACATGTTTTTATGCATCATCTACTTCCTAGGGGTGATTAAAAATTCCAAAACCTATTCTACAAATTTTAATTGTTTTTTCAACTTCTGTGTTTAAATGTTCGCAACATCAACAGTTTCTATTCATTTGCATGATACAGTAATTCTCCAGTTTGGAGATGTTTATCTGTCAAACTAACCGAATTGGTGGGGAAGCCTTCAGTGAGAAGGCTGGGACGCTAGCTCCGGAACTGCCGAAACGGAGCGCAGGCGGGATACCGACCTGAGGAGAGCAAAGCGTCGCCGCAACTTCCCAAATACTTAACTGGCAATGTCAGTGGGAACACGTGAGAGGATGTGGCTTAGTCTACTATTCTTTCCATTAGTAACCCTCTCTTTGTAAAATGCTGTATTTTTTTTTTTCTGGAAAGCTAAAATATTCTATTTTGAAAAGAATGAAAGGTCTATTAAGTAAAAATTATAAATTAAAACTGTCTATATGTAATTAAAATGATTAAGCAAAGAAACACAGATTCAAAATTCAGTTTTTAAAGATTATTAATATATGTCGTTGTTACTATTACATTATTATTGTCCACATTCTTGTCTTGGTACTAAATAGAATTCTAGAAATTAACAGCTTTAATTACATCCCAAAAGAAAATCGTAAGCCCTAGACTGAAATATGAAAATAAATTTTAACTGTAACTTTACACATGCATAGTGATTTAGTTTCAGCTAGTTCTCTGAGAATTAGAGTAAGCCAGTGATTTAGATAATAGCCATATGCACATTATCTCTCTGTTGGGAAGGACAACAAAATTCACTGAGTCTTTAGACGTGCAGAGCATGTGGAGTTGAGAGTTTTGCAGAATGTCAGGGTGCATGCATTGTAGGCAGTTGGACATGAGGGTTTGGAAGAGACAGGGCTGGATGTAAGATAAGGTCCGGAAATCATCAGTATGTGTAGTAGCTGCAGCTACAGGAGTGCGTGCGTTTAAGAGAGAATGCCGGGAACAGAAGGATGCGAGAGCTGCCAGAGACGGAGGAATACTTTTGGAAACCTGAAGGAATAGTTAGAATGATAAAACGACACCAAGGAAAGGAATCCTGAGGCTAAAGTTTTAAAGGAGTTGGCCAAGTGGCAAAATGAAAACAAGCCAGTGAGTTCAGCCAACGAGACTCCTTCAGTAAGCTTACGGAAAGCAACCTGAGGTAATGAAGACAGAAACGAAATTACAGGGGTAGGGAGGAAAGTCGAAATCAGAGACACAGATCGATCGTGTGTTATGTAAGGAAGAACAGCACCGAGAACCTTTTTGAGTGTGTGGGCACCGAGCTAGGCTATCCTGGGATACTACTCACTGTGGAGAAACCCGGTGGAGAGGCGCGATGGCATCTAAGCCGCCAGGGAAGGCCAAACGCATCAGTAGACGGTTTCTAGGTGCACGCACCGGAACCTGGGGTTAGCTTTTGCTGCTGTTGTTGAGGGAGATGTTGGATAGCTCACAGCATTGCACGGCCTGAAGAGACAGGCTCCAATACTGTAAGGAGAAGCGCACTACTGAAAATACCACAGAAGTCGTCTCATAAAACATCATTTGGCCAGCAGGACGGCTCAGTGGGTAAGGCGCTTGCCAACAAGCCTGGCACACTGAGTTCAGCCCCAGCACCCGCGTGGCTTATGGAGAGAAGCAACTCCTCCTGCAAGCTGTCCTCTAACCTCTGTATAAGCACAATGGCATCGGTTCTCCACCCCCCCATAAATAAAGAAACGGAGTAACAACAACCGGAAGCTACGGCTGCTGCCATTATGCTTCAGAAGAGGCAGTCAGCCCACCTGGCACTGCACAGTCACGATGCCTCACCCTGAGCGCTCCGTGCCGCTCCCCTCATCACTGCCCGACTACACCCACTGCCAGGAAGGCTTTCCGCTACTGCGTTAACTTTATACTAACTCAGGAATTCGTAAGTGGGGCAGACCCTTCTTATTGGCAGATTCTAGATCATATGCTCGCATTCTGGTGACAGGGGAAGTTGGGGATGCATGAACACGGATCCTCTACTAAAGGAAGGCGGGCTCCTCGGTAAGACATAAGGTACAGGGATACAAACAGGAAATGGCTCACACAGCTCTGCCATGTTACGAAGAAAGTGCTTATAACAAAGTGAGGAAATAACCCTGACAGGAACAAGGCAGCTTTTCTCTCTCATGGAGTCTGGGGCTGAAATGATAGTAGACCAGCTGGCTGTCTTAAGGGCTTCTTGTTCCTCCTCTATGGATACTTGGTGTTCCTAAAGTGCCATCTTGTTGCCTGTGGTGAGGGCAGCCGGAGCGCTCACACTGCTCTAGCCCAGGAGACAGGAAGGGCAAAAGAAGAGAATGGTCTAGAAAGAAAGCAGGCCTCCAAGACAAAAGATGTATAAGGCTCGGTAGTGAGCAAGACAGAGGGCTGAAGGCTGGAGAGACAAGGGGAAGATCGGGAGGCAGCAGGAGGTAAGGGGGCCAGAGTACAAAGGCCTGGCATGGTACCTAAGAAGGGAGTTGGAGAATCATGAGCTAGAGGCTAGGGAGCCAGAGTTGAGTGGGAACCCGTGCTGCGGAATGCCTTGAATGTGGCAACCTGGACTCCCTGGAAACTTAGACATCACACTAGACCAGAGCGTAGTGCCTGGATTAGAGAAAGCAGGTAGACAGGCCAAGCTGAAGGCAGCTGTCGTTAGGGAAGGTGCCGAGGGCACAGCCCAGGATAGAGGCCCCAAGGCTAAAGATTCAGGAACACTTAGAAAGGATAACTGACAGCCCTGGTGTCTGCAGGGATGTTGACGGCGAGTCAGAAAACAGTGCCAAATCTTAGACATCTGGTTGGGAAGGGCACCATTCATTAAGACAGACTACCTTGCCTTTCAGCTTCTCAAGATGCTGCTTTGTGGTTCTGCGGCGGGATTTATGGAACCTGACACTCAAAAGCATGCTAACCTGCACCGCACCCTCAGCAGCTTCCTGGGCATCGCTGCTCTATGGCCATGCAGGCCGGCAAACTCATCTGTCAACCTTAGGGCGGGGGGTTTACGGTTAAACTTCTTTTAAAGAGGTTTCATTTTATATTCGGCCCTCCACAAATAACTCTTTCCCTTTTAAAGATTCACAGTGCATAATAACGAACTGAAAGCTCTGACAAGTTCTGTATTTGTTATAATAAATTATTTAAACCTGTTGCAAAATTTTGTTACCCAAACTTACTTGGCTTCAAAAAGCTTTCAGGTTATAACACGTAAAAGTATGAAAAGCGGAGCCAGAGAACCAGTTCTGGTGGCATTCGGCCAGCTGAAGCAGGAGTGTGAGTTCAAAGTCAGCCTGGCCTGCACAGTGGGTTCCAGGGCCGTCTAAGCTATAAAGCAAAAGGCTGCCTCAAAAATAAATAAAGAGTAAACAATGAAAAGAAACCTGAAAAGGTCGTGTTAGTCTTTGAACAAAACATAGGGAGTGACTGACTGTGAACCACATGACTGTAAACCACGATGAGAGGTGTAGACAGCGAAGGCCGGGGTAAAGGTTGTACAGCACCCTCACAAGCAAGACTGTGTAGAAACTACAACAGAAGGTGCACGTAAGGACATGAAAAAGGAAAACTGATGAATGGCGAGGAAGGCGGTTCACAAAAAGCGGTGGATCCTACACCTCTCGAGGCCCTAGAGAGTATAATAATACGCTGTGCCACAGTGGATAGGGAAGAGTGGCAGCCACGAGCCCTGGAATGGAAGGGCCTATTGTCACATGCTCAGCCATGTCCTAGCTAACTGACGCAGATGGTGAAATGAAGGCGGTAGAGATAACGCGGACTACCACCTAGCGATCGCTGCTGCCCCACCAGCTCTTTATAAGCTCATGCCGAACTCACAACAGTCTGAGAGTGATGGAACAGCTGTGAAGACCTTGAGAGGACGTTTAGAATAACAAGCGCACTGAGACGTGAGCTGCTGTAAAATTCCATACACGTTTCAGGTGTTTCACGTGAGAATACGCAACACACAAAGCTCTGTTATCCACAGGTGCTTGTTGTCAATCACTTTTAAATTTTTAAAACATAATTCTAAAATGGTACGTGTATGGGTGTTTGGCTGGTGTTTGGTCTATGTATATGGTGCTTGGGGCCCAAAAGTGGCCAGAAGAGGGAGTCGGATCCCCTGGAACTGAACGTTGTGAGCTGCCATGTGGGTGCTGGGAACTGAACCTGGGTCCCAGCTAAGAGAGGCAGTGTGCTAAACCACTGAGCTCCGGCCTCAGGCCCTGTCAGTAGCCCTAAGGCTACTCTTAGTTGTTAGGAAGGCCTGAGAGACGCTAGGACCAGTTTCTTAAGAACCAAATACCGACTGGCAGTTTTTTCAACACTAGAAATTTAGCGCTACTGAATTTTTAGATGCTCTGGTAAGTCACATGATCACTGAATTTAAACAAAGAGAAAAATCAAATTTCTGTTAAGACATTAACTAACAAGCAACAATACTCATATTTTAGCACATTCATAGGAATGATAAATTATGTATTAATATAGTTTAGCTTTTCTGAGGTTTGTACAGGCTTACAATCCCAGCACACAGGAGGCTGGGGCATGAGGAGCATGAATTTGAGGCCAGCCTCGGTTGCATTGCAAGACCCCATCTCAAAAATAAATAAACTCGTCTTACCAAGGAGAAAGTGGATTTTACAGCCACATAGGATCTAGCTTGTCGGCGTTATTGAGGAGCCTCGGGCTAGACTAGACTATGCTGTAGTCAGTGCTCTTGGCAACCCATTATCTTAAGAAAACTTTAACATCTTAGGGGTGAGACTTTGATCAGAAAAGCTCTGCATGTGATCACACTGTCCCGTTGTTCTCTCCTCCGGCATATTATTTGCCTATAAAATGCCAGTTACCAGTCCAGGGTCTGAGGACACAAAGATGAGTATGATTTTTAATCTTTCTTCGAGGCGCACTGGGGCTAATGGGGACAACACCATCAATACCAAGGTCGCTAGCAAACATCAACTTCATTTCAAATTTTTAGTTTTCCCAGTTTAAAAAAAAATGTAATATGGCATAACTAATTCTCAACATCCATTTTGGACATCAAATTATACTAATAAATAGGACTTTAAAGGGCTATCTTTTTTAACAAGCCAAAAAGGAAGTCAGATCATGTAGCTTTCCCACTTAAAATCATTCAAGAGCTTCCAAACCTCTTTTGAATAAAAATCAAACTCTTTGCCGTCATCAATGAGCCCCACTTGAGCTGGAATCAGACGACAGCTGATCTCATTCCATAGTGCTCCCTTCTTTGTTCACTGGACCAGCTGCAGGCTTCCTTCTGTTCCAGGAACAGAGAGGACCCCGCCTGTAGGCCTTTTCTCCACAGTCAGCCAAGTGCAGAACCCACTCGATCCTGTCCTGTCCTGTCCCACACATCCACGGCATTCATGTATTTCCCCTGATGTACACTGCTTGTTGCCCAACCGCGTTTCTCAAGAGAACGACAGGGCACGTAAATAAAATATTTTATTTGCCGAAGTAGACTAGCGTATTCAATAAAAATCGAGTGCATAGTAGTCATTCAATAAATATGTGTGAATGAATCAGAGTTCCTAGGTGCGCGAGTTGGGAGTCACACTTAGCTGCCAATCCTAGACTGCTGGCGAGCACAGGACTGAATCTGCTTTCTTCTGCGTCCTCATTCTACTCGGATTTATGTAAAATATACTATTAATGTACACTAACCGAGTAAAACAGCATCTTAGATTTCAAGCCTTAAATTCTTACTGGAATAACAAAAACAGGGCATGCGTATCCAAAAGACCAAAACTGATTCATACCGTCTATCCTTCCACAGCAGAGTCTCAGTCTTAACTTCTGTTTTCCCATTTAAAAATAAAAAATCCTACTCTGATTTCCAGAGCCACAGCTTGTTTCTGTTTACAAGGCTTCCCCAGAACTGGAAGAAACAGGACCTACAGCAGTTCTTCCCACCCTTTAGAGATGACCAGTGCTACCCACAGCACCCTCCCTCCCTCCCGCCCTCCAGCTACCAATCTTCCCTACACGGTCCTCTATCCAGCCTCTTCCTCACAATCTCTTTCTCTTTCCCCCAACTTCTTTGTTTTATTAGGTCATTAGGGAGAGTAGCTGAAAATGAATTTAAAAACGAAAAAGAAAGAACTGGACGGTAATAGACTGCGCTCCTTTTAAAGCACATGACCACGTCTTCAGTACTACACCCCACACAAACCTGCTCACTCACAGTAGCACACTGCTGCGTAAGGACGAGACATCAGTATCATTTTAACTACTGAATTTCTCAGATCCTGAGATCCAAAGACAGGACATTTAAATTTGCTCAGCCTATCATAAAACGTACAAATATTTCGTGTTTTTACAGAAAAAGAAGTATGATACAAAGCTGAGAGCTTTCGGTGGTGATGTTAAACACACTCAAGAGTGCTCTTTATCCCTTTATAGGCTCTTGCAGTAGGATTCACAATCAAGCCGTTAAAATGCTCCGGATACTGAATAGCCTACAGTTGGTTATCCATGCTATCAGGCTTCTACAGCACGAACAAGCCTCAGTTCCTACAGTTTTAAAGTAGGACCTTTTTCCTTGGGTAGCACAATTTATAACTGCGACACAGTACTCTAACTCACTGATTTGGTCCCAGGACACCATGATTACCACACAAAGACACATGAGAGATTAGGAAGGCAAATGGGAAATCGGTAAGTCAATAGCATGGGACAAGGGAGAATTAAAGACAGTGTGTGCAGCCATGCAAATGCAGAGTTCAGCATGCTTCAAAGGGTCGCGGCACAGATACTGTACAGGACAGCAAAGTGCTGGCCGTTATCACTGTACAAACCATCATACGCCATACAAACCATCACATTTGAGAACACATGACAGAGTATCAGAGATATTTATTAAAGTTCAAAATCATTTCAGAAAAACATTAGCTATCCAGCGTGTCTGTTCTCTAGGTTTCAGCACAGCCTGTTCTGGTGAATTGGTATTTATAGTGTATTCGAAATCATCACAAAAATCAGCTGTTTTATTCTGATCCTGCTGCTCCTCCGGTGTTTGAGCATTTGGTATAGGACCATATTTTATTCATTGCACCTAATTTTTTTTTCATTAACTGGTTAATTAAAATTAGAATGTTAACAGTATATAAAAAAGAATTATTTCTGCTATTTCAGTAATGGTTAATTTAAATTAGAATGTTAACAGTATATAAAAAAGAATTATTTCTGCTATTTCGGCAACAAAGCTATTTGAAACAATATGTCGAAGTCTTTAAAAGTTAAAAAAAAAAAACTTTACAGGAACTATGTTACAAAGACCTCCTTAGCTAATTTTTTTAAGTACATGCTAATCAATAAAAATCAGTCTGTAACTGTACTTTCCAATTGGAGAGAATCTGGGCGTTCAATGGAACACCATGTAGAACTGGCAGACGTTTCCTCTTAAGAAAGAAAGTTCTGTGTTTGCAATGGTCTGTTAATAGCATTAGGTAACAAGTAGGGTTACCGATGACAGAAAAAGATACATAATGGAACACGCCATTCGTGATTTGCTGGTCTACAGCTGCAGAGAAGAAAGTCAGTTCCCTAAACCTTGGGCAGCTATTTAAAAGAAATCCTTTCTTGTTAAAGCTCAAGAGAATATGAAGAGGAATGAAAGAGAAAAAACTCAGACTGATTATGCTGTCAATTTTAGTTGTCATAATGTGCTTCAGAGATAAAACATTCCTCTGAATGGCAATTGAACAGATGGAAATTTTCATTTTTGGTTAACTGGATGGAAGAATTGGACCAGTACCTAAAATGACATTGAAAATGAAGCTCCAACCCCTCCCACAAGAAGGAAACAGATGCATCACTCCAGATACAAAATAAATTATTGAACAGTGCATATATTATATTGGCATCATTGTATCCAACTGTACATCTGCACAGTGTTTCAGTGTCCTGGTGAGAGAACAGACATTTCTGAAAGGGAAAATAGGCGACCATTGAAGTGAGTCAGATAAGTATACCATTTGGGTAAGAGAAGCCAAAGAAACACACCACTGACTCTGAAGTTATTCATGCTGAGAGGAAAAAGAAACCATAAATTATATTTTTTCCAATGCCCTTGAACTTCTGCAATGATTAAACTGTGATAGATTCTGAAATACAAAATCGCTCTTTCAGAATCTTAAATCAGAATGAATATGAAATAACATTCTTAAGACCCTAAAGGAGTCAGGGGTGCATGTCCTCCTTCCCTAATCCGGCAGCTGAGTGAGTCGTGTATTAAAGAAGACCACATCCCTGATCTTAAGCGGGGACTGGAAAGGATCCAAAGAGCAGGGTCATGATAAAAGGACTATGTGGTGACATAAAGTGACTGTGAGTATGAACGGAAGAAACAGAGCTGGAAGGGACTCTTGGTGACTTCTGTGTTTTATTTGTCCACCTGGGCACGCTGTTTGGCCTTTCCTAGCCCACTCTGGCCACTGCTAGAACTGACCTAGTGCCAGAGGCCCCACCTCCTACATGTGCACTCAGTCTTCCCATCAATATTCTCCTCCATGTCTTTCTTCATCCACTTGTGGAGGGTGCCAGTTTTGAGGGTAAAGTAAACAAGCAGAGTCTGCCATTTTGTTTCCTCTTTAGACAGAACCTGAGCTGGCTCTGGACCAGTGACAGTCCTGTCACAAAGGGTGACACCACAGGAAGTGATATCTGATTGGGGGCTATAGATAATGCCTGAGATGCCAAGTCTTGAAGTTAGTGTCTTAGAAGAACACAAAGAGAAAAATTGTCTCTAATAAAGACTTTGCAGCTACAACAGAAAGTCTGACTTTTTATTTATTAAATCATTCATCACAATGTAATAAGCCTTAATATTGAAAGAGATAGGAATATTTATCACACGTAGCTTCCAACCAAAGTATATTTAATAAGGATTCACTACTTCGAGACTAATAGCCTGCCTCCCAGACTGTCAGAACAGCACAGGTGAGAAAAAAAAATATGTTCAGTGCAGCTCTACCAGATTATTAATGGAAAGCAGACTGCACATGGGCACAATTACAAGTCTGGAATGCTGATTCACAAGCTTCACAATGGTATTTTTAAGTTCTATTTATTTTAGAAATAAAAGTTGCATGGGGAATTGTTGTAAAGTCCTTCTTTGCATTCTTGCAACCATTTTTAAACACAGCCAATTGTGGAGAAGGGAAGAGCTCATTAAACACATAGGAAGACAAATACAAGGTAAAGGAAAGTAGGAGGCGGCGGGGTCTGTCTGGACTCATTAGGGAGGGACAAGCCATAAGGGGAATGGCTGGGGATGTGGGGTAGGAGAATCAGGAAGTAATTGCGAATGGGGAGCCCATGTTGGCTCCCTCTTTGGTGTTTCTGCCATGGAAGGAGAATAATAGAACCTTTAGAATAGGATCACGTGGTGGCCGGTTGCCCAAAGAGTCTGTCTTTAGAAAATGCCATGGTGTGATGTGGTAACGAGTCATGGAAGAACAGAGAGGAGAGAAGTGGACTAGAAATCAAACCTTGTCCCTTGGCCTCATCCAAAGTTCAATGTAAACTCAAGCTGTGCTGTCTCTATTCCTCGTCCTCTACCTGTGGCAGTCTTTAACCTGGCTGGGCATCTTATTGATAGGCAACCTAAAGCACAATATTCCACAAACTTTCACGTATGCTAGATGCTACTCCAGTAGTCATCGGTCACAGAATGACAGAGGAGGCTGATGGCTGAGCCATCAAAGAACCAAGGGAAAAGTTGTAATTCACAGGGTAAGGGTGTCCACAGAAGTCCCAGTTCCTCCAGAATGAAGGCTGATGGAGGGTCAAAGGATGACTTCACTGTGTTTTCAATCCAGGTCAAGAATGGCTTTTTCAAATACCCACAGGTACGTTTAGATGTTTTATAAGCTTAAGTCTCATGTTAATAGTCGATCAATAGTTGATCCACTTTGCATATACTGTGAGGTTCTGCAACTTCATCCTTCTGCAGTGGCGTCTCAGAACCCTCTGTTGAGGTGTCCTGGCATCCTTGCAGCAAATCAGCCTCTGGGGTGACGTTCATTTTCAGCACCCTCTTTCTGCAGCTGACGTGAAGGAAAAACGGAAGTTCCTAGAGTCTCAAAAATCAGCTTCAGGCACTCCCACATAAACTTCTATGGCCCTGCAGTAAAATCACTAATCCCTCTCTCTCTTCAGGTAGTCATTGCTGCAAGGAGAAAGCTAGTAAAAGAAAAGGAAAGGCAACCCCAAATAGGCACAAGTTTCTCTTTTCAGGAAATCCATACCATCTTAAGAAATGGTCAGTAGACTTGGAGCAGTGGACCAAGTAGCAGCTTACCATGTAAGCGAGGGCATCTGCAAGTGTCAGCATCCGCGAGCGAAGGCACCCGCATCTATAACCAGCATGTTCACATCACTCACACCCAGGCCACGTGAAACAAGCTCTCTTTTCTTCAGATCTGTGCTGCAGAGGATTTATTGCTCATTGTGCGAGGGCACATGCTCCCAGGCCTCTTACATTCTCCAGGTTTATGAGTTCAGAAACCAGTACTCAGAAATGGGCTACTGGAGGTGAGGGGTAAGTCCGAACCCTCTGTAATACTGTAACTCACATTTATTTTTCTGTGTGTGTCTGTGTGTGCACACACATGAATCAGTAGTGTACTTGTAGAGGTGCGAGGAAAACATGTGGGAGTCTGCTCTCTCCTTCCACCCTGTGGGTTCCAGGGATCAAACCCAAGTCATCAGTTTTGGCTGCAAGCACCTGTACTCACTGAGCCATCTAGCCAGCCTCTAAAGATGTTTTCGAAGCTGCCAGGAGACTAATTTTCAGATAATCTTAAGGAAGAACAAGCATTGGAACAAATAAGAATTGTTTGCTTTTCATATTTATATTATACCAAAAAGTACAGGAAATTATTCTTTTTTTCCATTTTAATTCTTATTAATCACCTAGTAGCTAAAAATCATAATTCAGTTAGCACTTCTCCATCAAGTTCATAACTCCCCGTTCTCAACTCTGAACGGCACTGACACATTTATTTACAATTCACATAAGGGACACTAACGAGGAGATCGGCCATTTAGAGCTCTGCTTATGTGACTTAATGTATATCTGAACTGTCCACGAGAAGGCTATCACAATGAAGACTATTTCAGTAGGAGTGGCTTGTAGCCATAAACAGCTGTTATAGGACTGAAACCTGCCACGGGATTTGAGGTATTCTCTCTATAAAAAAGAAAAATATTAATTACATGAGGCAATGTACATGTTAGCATAACTTAGTCATTCTACAATGTAAACATGTACTAAAACACCATGCTACACCCAGAAATACAAATGATACACAAATCTTGTTTAAAAAAAGTTAATTCCAAAATAAAGCAAATGATTTACTGGTAAAAACAGTAAGATCTAGGGCACTGGGGAAAAGTATGTAAGAATTCATCGTATTATTTTTATAACTTCCCTAATTCTAAAATTATGTTCAAGAACAAAAACAACCACCAAAAAACACAGCTCCTGAGGTGATCTTCCTGTCCCGGGCTGGCCACTGCTGCCTATTTCCAGTACAAACTCAAGCCGTCCTTTTGAGATCAAAAATCAAATGACGTCATTCTTCTCCATGCCCAGCAAGAACTGCCCACTAAGTCCACAGAAAAGAGGAATTTATACTGCTATTCTGTGATGTGCTCTTGCTCCAGAAATCCATTTGGCCAACTTCCTCATTTCCTCCAAGTCTTTCTTCAGATGTATGCCGACCAGAACCATCCCCGTCAATCTCAACCCGCTCCCTATACCCAGCACTACATACCCCAGGACTGCAACCACACTCTCTCTGCACCACCCATGAGGTTACAACTGTGTCATGTAGTCTCTCTACGAATAGTCTTTATCATGGTTCCCTTCGGTACACCGAGAGCTTGGACTGCTGAGTATCCCAAGTGCCCAGACTGTGTGCAGCACTCAGAGTATCAGTGAAATAAAGGAACAAGTTTTGCGGAACACCCACAGAACAAAAACTCGGGTATGTCAGCAACCGCTTATATCCAGTGAGGACATACAGTGAGGAAGTAGGCTGACGGGACTGGGAGTTACTGTGTTAGGCAAAGTACCCTAGACTCAGAAGATGGGCACCGTGTGTTTTCTCATATGGAGATTGTGTAATTTAACTTTCATGCATGTATGCGTGAATGTGGGCACAGATTGTAGCACTAGAGAGACGTGAAAGAGGACAAGGCCTTAAGAGGTGGGACACTACTGGAGGGGCAGGTGCTGAGAGGGGTAGGCAGCCAGCAGGAGAGGCAGGGACAGGAGGGAGCGCAGAGGAGAACAAAATGGGAAATACCACATGCCCAGCACTGTAGATGCTAACTGAAAGCATGATTTCAGGAATCTGGGGGAGAGGATGAAAACAGGGGTGCATATGGTCATATGTCATTGTACACGTGTAAGCAATTCCAAAAGGTCAGTCCTAAGTACATATACATACGAGCAATACTAATATAAGCTCAGCAGGTTGCAATGTGTGTGTGTACATATGCATGTGTGTTTGTATATGTGTATGTGCATACGTGTGTGTGTACATATGTGTGATTATGTACACATATGTGTCACAGTAATAAAGAATAAGAGGCCACAAATTTGAGAAGTGGGGGAATGGCAAGGGAGCAAAGGGAGGGAGAAGGGAGAGACAGGCACATGATAAAAGCGCAGCAGTCATACATGAAACTTTCAAAGAATAAAATTTAGAAATTTATACTGAATTAAAAAATAGAACCTCTGAAATATCTTTTTAAAAAGAGGTGAGGGAATTTGTTACCTGGATTGACTCACTCACTCCACAATACACGCATGTAAGCCAAGACATCACCATGAACACCGTAGCTACATATAATTTTGGCAAAAGAAACCTCAGGAAGGCGGATGGGGAGACAGATACGTAATTCATTCTCAATTTCAGCAATCACCTTATAGGTATCATGAGTCAACTCTCCTGAAGGTTTTACACTCCACTTTTCATCACAAACGCTTCACGTATACATATTTTAAGAGTTACTGAATTTGCATATATTCATGAGCAGCTTAAACTCATGTATTTAAGAGTTTTATTTACTCATAAACAGCTAATGTTAAAAAGAGCTTCTAGACCTTAAAGGATCTTAAGGTGCAACAGACATTGAAGAAGGAAAGACAGAAAATACATTAAAAGGGGAGATAGTTTTCAGAGCAAAGCCCTCGAGAGATGCAGAAGCAACTAGTGTATTGTAATGAGACCTTTGTCTTAATAAGTAAATAAGACAGCACAAATAATTTTAAGTGAAGTATTCGGCGAACGTGCAAAAACTTAATTGGCATCTTAGGCCAAAGGTGCAGTTTGTCATCTGGACCACAAGATGGAGCCATTAGCCAGCTGGGATCAAGATAAAAGCCTGATTGAAACTATTCAAGCTATTTTTTAAATGTATATAACCCCACACCATTTTGGGAAAATAAATTTAGAATAAAATTTAGAATAGAAAAAAATTTATTCTAACAGAAGAATAATGAAGCCTGCCACATAATTCTGAAGCTACTTCTCAGTACCAGATCTCAGTCTTGTCACTTGTTATAGTTTACACTTAGCCTTGAGCAACAGCAGAGGCCACCTGCTGAACTGAGTAGCTCTGGAAAGTTAGATGAGGAAAACAGTATCTATCTGATAAAATGCCAGAGAAACCGGCTCTGTGTAAACACGATCAACTGAGCTCTATCACTGAGTGAGCATGGCAACCCGCTGGCGACAAAGAAACAGAGTGGGTTTTGTTAATTCTTGTAATTATTCCACAAATGCGGTGTCTCCTGACGAATGCTAAGAACTGTATCTAGCACACAGCATTACTAAATGCTAGGGATCATTATTACAGATATTGACCTTGTTGTCCTAATATAAAGCAATTACAAAACCCTCAAAGAGAAAGAACTAGCAACTCATTTCCAGGATTGCTTTTGGCCCCATTTAAAAATAGATATAATACAGTTTTGTCGAGCATTCATAATTAGTTTCTATTTTAGCTCAAAGATCCCACACTCCCCTGGTGGGAAAATCAGGATTAAGATCACAGTTGCTTGAGCTCCTTTTACACCACTGTAAAGGACCAGCATGTGTGACTGTCAACACGTCATCCCTTATGGTTGTTGAGAACATGATACAGGACTACAGGGCAAACAGTGGGTCTTTCCCCTTTGCCAAAATACAGTTAGTATTTAAGTATATAAACTTCGTACACAATTGAGGGAATTCAGGAAACAATCGATCAATCTTGGAGGAAAGCTACTAATAGCAAAGTATTTACTGCAGCCATACTGTCCATTGCTCTCTGTTGTAGAAGTTTGTTTAAAATATTGTTTTGTGCACTTTTGGGTGAGGGTCTGCCTAGTTCTTGGCATTTTGTATTGTCTGCAGGTGTTGGATTAACATGAGGGGCGTTTGATTGCTCATGATCTGCACCCGCTATCGGTAGAACACCTGAGGAGTTCTGGATCAATAATAACACTGAGCTCAGATGCTCAGGATTTAGTCTGGCGCTGACCGGGATGGTGGTTGGTTCCCTCTGCTGAGGTCTGGCAGCGTCTGCACATATGAGAATGCCTCCTTGTCCTGTCTGGTGAGTCAGCACAGCAGTGTCTACTACAGCTCTCTGTCCATCTTATGTATTTAAGTGTTTCTTCTATTTTCATGATGTTTTGTTGGTGTTGCTGCTGCTGTTTGGGTAAATAAATGCCCTGCTTCTGCCTGATTCTGTGTGTGTGGAGGCAATTATTCCTTCAAATCAGTTTAAAGGAAAAAGTAGTTAAGAAACTGTCAACCTTGATTTTTGGAACAATGCTGCCACCTGCTGAAAAAGCTGAAATATTTTCATTGGTCCCAAACCTTACGGAGTTAAGAGAATCTATTACCTCCTTCCGATTGTTTACTAAAAAAAAGAAAACAGACTTTCAGTTCTGGTTGTTCTGCTTTTGCAGATTCTCTGTAACTGTTTCTTTTAATGATGAATCATTAGATACATGCTAATAGTCTGAGGTGAGATCTTTTAAGCTATTGTAACACACAACAGTGGATGATGTGGGTTTTGAATAATTAGATAAGAATCTTAAAAGGGAACTGTAAGGCTAAGTAACTAAACAGAAGTTTGATGATGTCATAAAACTTCAGTAGGTCCAGACCTACTAGAAAAAGACTACGCTATGGACAGTGTCTCATTCCTGGTAAGAATACTTATTCCATTTATTGAATCGTATCTTGATTACCTGTTCTATGATTATCTGAACTACTTCACCAATCTACATGGTTTGTTTTGTTTTGACTTTTAGAATTCTGGGCCAAAAGATGCTTCAATTCATTTAATAACTGCTGTTGCAGTACCCACTCTATACCTAGGCAGATAAACATAAACCTCTGTTAAATATGGGGAAATGAAACAACAATTGTGATGAAAATGAGAATATTACCTAGTTGGTGGTTGTAAAAATACTAAGTAGAAAGAATGCTGACTCTGGTTGGTTCATGCTCATGGAGATGACAGGGAAAGACTGCAGGTTACAGGACATTGAGAATGCAAAGGACAAAATGTGTTGTTTCTAATGTGGGTTACAGTATGAATGTGTAAAATTCAGATGGATAAAACCATTGATTTGGGTTCACATCATTGTCACCCCAAATCCTACTCCATAAGCTGGAAAATAGGTCAACGTTCCATCAATAAATAGGTCTGACTTAGGTCAGTGCCCTGTGCCAGCCTCCTTTAACTCCAGCTCCAGAGGAGCCTATGCCCTCTTCTGGCCTCTGAGGACACCCACATACACGTCACACACACACAAGTTAAGGTAAATAAAAATCCCAGCACTGGAAAGGCAAAGGCAGGTGGATCTCTGACTTCAAGTCCAGCCAAGGCTACACCGTGAGGCTGGTTAAAGAAAAAACAAAAAACAAAGCAACAAAAAAGCACCCTTATGATATCAAACAGGATAAACTGCTAAACAAATACAACGAATTGAAATGCACACACATTCCCTATGCTGAAACACAAGAGATAAAAGAAATCAAACAACCAAAAGGAATACAAATCTAACCCAGGGAGATAGTGACATTCAAACTCATGCTTTTAAAGCAGCGTTATCCAATTTATTTCCCTTGAGTTCCAAAAATGTCTTGTGATGTTAAGTATTTTTATTCACATTTTGTGGGACCAGTTGGGGCTGCTGCTAAGCTCATAGGAAAGTGATAGGAAAAGGCTAAAAAAAAATCAGTCATGCCCATAGGGAAATGAACACTTACGCTCAAGTAGAACTCATATGAGAATGTGACAACTCTACTCATGAGCACCAAAAGCTGGAAGCAGTCTAAATGCCCTTCAGTGGACAAATGCATAAACTCCGGGGTATCCTTGACATAGAATACTACCAGTTAACTATAAGAAACAACTACTGATACATACAATGAATCTCAAAGGCGTTATTGCGCCTAATGGAAGGAGCCATTTTCAAAAAGTTACATATGTACAATAGTCTCAAGAAGATAAACTATAATGGACATAGTAATCAGTTACCAAGGTTACGGAAGCGAGGGAAGGATAGCATGTGGGAGACACTGAAGGCAGTGACCCTGTTTTGTATCCTGACTGTGATGATGAGCATGAATCTCTGACATGACAAAATGTGAAATGTGTACGGATTTATATCATTTGAATAGTGCGTGCTCTGTGTGTGCTGTGTGCATTGCACATGTGCATGCACCAGTGTGCACACCTGTGCACACACATGTGGATGCCGGAGCTGGGTGACAGGGGTTTCCCTCTATTCTCTCGGCCTTGTTACCTCTCCACACCGCTTCTGAGTTGGAAGCTTGTCTACCGGCTAGGTGGGCTGACATCCACCGCCCACCCCTCAGAGCTGCCTATCTCTGTTCCCGAAACGCTGGAGTGCCAGGCACACGCAGCCATGCCTGGCTTTTTATGTGGGCACTGGGGATTCAAACTCAGATCCTCATGTTTGCTGAGCAAGTGTTGTAACCCAACGGGTCATATCTGCAGTCCTTGAAAATAATAATAAATTTAAAACCCTCAACTTAGTAGTAGTAAAACGAACACTAAGTAAAAAAACTGAAGTATCACTGTACACCACCGAGGCGACTGAACTGAGAGTGACTGTACAAGTGTTGATGATCCCCCCAGAATTGCTGGTGGGAATGTAAAGCGCTACCATCGCTCAAAAGTGCGTTTCTTTTCTTTTCTGGAAACAGGGTTTCTCTGTGTAGCCCTGGCCGTCCTGGAATGGGTTCTGTAGACCAGGCTGGCCTTGAACTCACAGAGATCCACCTGCCTCTGCTGGGATTACACCTATTTGTTGGTCCAGCCATTCTCTTTGTGGGCATTTCAAAAAGAGAAAGGAAAGGATTATGTCTACACAAAGCCTTATCTACTTGGATGTCAATAATTTATTTGTGACAGCCTTAAACCGGTAATTACCAACGATCTACCAACGGGAGAGTGGATGTGTAAAGCACATGACATTTCACACATTGGAACATTAGCAATACGGTGAAAATTGAGAATGAATTTCAAAATAATTATCCAGAAAACAGATCAGTGGTTGTCCAGGTACAGGAAGCAGAGGCAGCATATTTAAAACACTCAGAGGGTTAGAAAGTCCAAGGCAGTAAGTTACAGGAAAACGCTAAGCTGGCTCAGAGGTTAAGAGTCGTTGCTGCTCTTACACAAAAGACTCAGATTCAAATCCCAGCACCCATATGCTGGCTACACAACCATGTTAACTCCAGTTCCAGGAAATCCAATGCCCTCTTCTGACCTCTACAGCACCAGGTAGTGCACATATCTGTAGGCAATACACATAAAATTAATCGCTTTTTAAAAGCTAAGTAAAATTCTATATAACCATTTAACAGTTAATATATGTGAGAAATGAATGAAACACCGAGTCCTATGGGCGTTCAAGCTTCTCAGTAGTGACACTACTATCTTTCATGTAAGACCACTGAGACAAGGTGATTAACTGACAAGTCCCTCAGCTACCTCAGTCAGAGGTAACTTCTAACCCAGCTTCTTCTTCCACGTCTGAGAATTTCTATAATTTGGGCAATAGAGAAAAATAGAAGACGTTGTGAAAGCTGTTATGTGGCTTACTGTCAAAAACAAACAAACAAAAAAAAACCCACCTCTTTTCTGATGTTGTTGTAGCCCTGCTGGCTTTGAACTCATAGAAATCCGCCTGCCTCAGCCTCCCAAAGTGCTGGATTAAAGGTGTGTGCCACCACCGCCCTCTCTTAACTCAACAAATAACACACTCCACTTGTTGTGAACATCTTTAGAGACAAGATTCTGAAATCGAGCTGGACAGGGAGTTGGAACGCAGACTCCTTGGGAAAGAAAACGGTAAACTGTTCATCAGAAAGGACCAGTGTGTCTGGATACCTCATAGTTACTAGGAAGGCGACAGACAGGGCGAGCGCCCCAGCCGCAGCGCCTCTGGGACAGGTAAACTGAGGTCAGCTGAAGGCCAGGGTCTTCACTTCACTGGCGCAAACCCTTCGGGATTCTCCCCAGCAGCCCTCTGACAGATTTGAGAGGACTCGGTCCAGACTCCATTGCCCGAGGCCACGATCGAGCCCTCGGACCCCAGACCGAGGCTAAGACACCCGGAGGCCCGGCCTGCGGGTGCGGCGGCCGCCACCCGCCCGGCCACCCGGCCACCCGGCCACCCGGCCCGGACAAGCAGCGACGCTCGTCCGCTCTCACCTCTCCAGTTCTTGTACTCGGCGATGTAGTAGTACTTGTTCCCCAGCTGGTCCGTGCCCACGTGCTCCCTCACCTCCCTTGACAGAGCGCCCCACACAGAGCGCAAGACGCCCCGCCACCAGCCCATGCCGCCCGGTAAACTCAAGGTCCCGGGAGGCCACGCCCACACGAAGCCACACCCACGCTGGCCCCGCCCACAGCTCGGGGTTGTGGCCTCTAGCCTCGCAGTAACGCCGCTTTCCTTTGGTCGCGTCACGTCGCGGATTGGCCAATGGGAGACGCTGTTGTTACGTTCCAGATCCTGTCATGGCGGCTCCCAGGTCCGAAGCCGGTGTGTGGAAACGAGATGTTGAGCTTTCTGTCAGCTCGACAGGCAGGCTTGGAGGATCCTCTGCGCTTGCGTAGAGCGCAGTCTACGCGGAGGTAAGGACGCCTCATCTTTTCCGGACCGAGTGAGGACCTGGGGCGGGGCGTGAGGGTGGCGGGACCGATGGCGGAAGACGACAGAGCCGGCCGAAGCCGGGTGAGGAGAACCCGCGTGTGCTCGTCGGGGAACCGTGAAGACGGAGCGCTGGTCACAGTTATGGTAGCTCGCCGGCTGCTTGAAAAATGAGGCTGAAAGTGGGGATGGGCCGAGTTAGGTAACTCGCTCTGGGTGGGCGTTCGGGGCAGAGAGGTGGCAGGTGGAGCGAAGAGCTCCGGAAACGATCGAAGGTATTGATCCGATGTGTGGAGTTCACAAACGATCGAAGGAATTGATTGGTCGGATGTGTGGAGTTCACAACCGCTCGAAGGTGTATTGGTCGGGTGTATGGAGTTCACAAACGCTATAAGGTATTGGTCGGGTGTGTGGAGTTCACAAATGATCGTAGGTATTGATCGGGTGTGTGAAGTCTGATTTTCAGACGCCTGCTTTATGGGCTAAATGCTGGTGGCATAGTCAAGATTTTCCGAAGGGGAAGCAAGCTCTACTTGTAATTTTGCACTATTTTGAAGTAAGATACCAGAACATGTTTCACCAAAGCAAATGAAACAAAAACAAACTTCTGCCTAAGGTGGGAAGGCAGCCTCTTTTGGTAACCTAATCTCAGAAGTGCTCTCTCATCATTTTTGTCAAATTCTACTTCATCAGAAGTGAATCACAAGATCTGACTGGCTCAAGGCTAGTGAATTACCTAAGGTCACCAATGCTAAGAATTACAGACCAATGGAAGTCGTTTCCAGGCTACCTTGAACAACAAGAAACAGACAAAAATAGCAAATCGTTCTGAAAGGTAATCAATTGTCTGCTTTCAACAAGTATGTATTTTATATACTAAAATGGTATCCCAACTTTACATTTTAGAGGTCTGTATTTAGAATATAGACCCCCAAAATTCCAAAACTGATTCAGATTGTTTTAACTAAATGAGTTAACATTAAAACTTTTTTTTTTTAAAGCCACATTTTGATTAGTTCTAAACATGATTTGGTTGTTTGTATCTGCTGCCGATTTTCTCGGTCCGTGCAGAAAAGAATTAAGTCTTTAATCACATGTGCATTCTTGGAGACAAACCCCAGAAGCTTTATTTTGGGGACTCGAGCAGTTTGTATGTATCAGGATTCGCCCATCTTTCTGATAATATGACTTGTTACTCTAACTGGTTCTACAGTTTCTTCATTCTGTTCAGCAAAGTAAAAACTGGGAGATGAGTGAACTTGCTTGCTTCACCTTTAATTCTGGCTGAAAATGTTCTTAAAAAGTAGCACTACTCTTTTTATTGTGGTAATTAAACATAGTATGTTTGGAAATCTTACAGTAATTTAAGTACATAAGCCACAGAGAGTCTGAAAAATTGGGGTTTCTAAGTTTGTTGTTAGTTTGAGGAAATCCTAAGGTTTTTGTCAACATTCTGTGACCTAAATTTCCTGTTTCATTAGAAGAAATAAAAGTTCAAAACAAATAAGAAGTCCCACTAGATTAATCTACCTTTACCTGTAAATGGATTTCATTTCTCTGTAAAGTGTCATTTCCAAAGCATAGTTTTGTGTTTCTGGCTGAAAACTTCAGTCTTAGTGATCCCAAACACTTTCCCAACCAGTCGTTTCCTGGGCATATCATCAGATGGTATTGCATGTGCTGGGACAGCTGCTGGGAAGTGAGGCTTTTCTGCTTCGTGTCCAACCCCTGGAGGAGCCAAGTCTTGGACTGTGGGCTAGCAACAGAAAGGACCCTGAGCAGTGGAAGACAGTTCAGGGCCTTGTGAAGTGTCACTAGACCCTGACAGTGGCTCTGGGCAGATGTCCTACCACGGGGACATGGTCCTCGAAGGTGGTGGCCCGAGTTGACAGGGAGCATGTTGGCATTTGTAGTCATCACTTTGGACCTAGGAAGTTATTCATCCTGGTGGATTTGGATCAACTGGAACTGAGTCCCAGTTCAGTTGCAGTTTAGTAAGGTGGATTCAACTGACCCATGCCTTTAATCCCAGAATTCAGGAGGAAGGTGGATCTCTGTGAGTCTGGGGCCAGCCTGATCTGCATAAAGAGTTCCAGGTCAGCAAGGGTTACCTGGTGAAATCCTGTTTACAGACAAAACAACAACAAAAGGCAGACTCAAGTTAGTGAAGGATGTTTTGTGCTTCTCTAGGCCACGTATTTTTAAAGACCCCCCCCCACTTGCCCGCCCACTGTGTGCAGCAAGCACATGCTGTGAGCTGCCCCCCTACACTTTTGGGACAACCATGTCCTCATAACTCTCCACCTCTTTGAGCAGAGGAAGAGCTTTGCTAAGTAGCACCAGCGTGTTAGCCTGGGTGCCCCATGCTGGATTGCCTCTGGAAGGGATCAAGAAGATAAGTTCAACAGCCAGATCTTTGAGTTCCTACCTTAGGAGAACATTTCACTAAAGTAAGTGAGTAAATTGTTCTGGTGTCAAGGGGCATGGCCTGCCTGGTGGTGGTTGGCATAATGGCAGCCCCATTCTGCTATGAATTTGATAGACAGGAACCACATTTGACAGATGAGTAGCATCTTTCATAGGCCTTTGCTGTGCATCAGTCATTGCACCTCTCTCCAGCCTCAGCATCACCTGGAGAGTGATGATTGACTGGGTCTGAGGCTTGCCCAGAGACCCCGCCCTCAAACCCTGCCTGCCCTCCTGCTGCTGCACAGTCAGTGAGGAGGGCATTAGAGGGACCAGGGACTGCGTCCTGCTCACACTGTGGCACCGGTGGATCAGTCAGGCCAGTCCCAAGAAATGCTGGTGCTGATGGGACCTTCGCAGTCGTGGCTCTGGGCACACCAGCATGGCGTCCCACCGGCACTTTTGCTGGTTCCCGGCGACCAGAGATGTCCAGCTGAGCATTTATTTTCTCCTCTCTGTGTAGGTTACCCACCCATGAGCATAACTAGAAATAAACTTGCCCAGCAATGTCCATAATCTGTTTTATGGAGTGTTCTTTCTGCTCTCCGTCCTGGCTGGTTTCCCAGCTTTCTAGAACTCCACTTTGGTCCCCCAGCCAGGAAATCTGGCCACTGGTTACTGTTGGAGCACATTTCCATGTCTGGCCCCAACGCGGGCTTCAGAAATATAAAGATGGGCTTTTAAAAAGTCAAGGCTCTAATGAGAAAATAATTCACTTTCTTTAAAATGCTATATTGGATATATTTTGTGTTTCTGCAGTCTTTACATTTTAGAGAATTTTTTAAATTGTGTAATTCAAGCTTGTATCCAGTAGGTGTCCTCGGTCACACTTATCAGGATTTAACTTTTCCTGAAAGTTTATCTATAAATAATTTTTTAAGGACTTAAACTCTAAATAAAATTTAAAGTAATGTTTCAAGTGAAATGTTTGCATGTAATTGTTGGTAACTTCTGTTTTAGAGGCTCACATTTACAAGTCAAAACACCTTAAATGTGGTAAGAGACTAACATAAGACTTGCAGTGTTTGTGGTAATCTATGTAATCGTGGAGAAATAAGGAATTTGTTGGCATTAAATTTTTTCTTATTGTTAAGTTTTATATTTTCCTCCTTTTAATTCTCGAAGGGTCCTGGGACTGGAGCTGAACAAAGACAGAGATGTGGAAAGAGTCCATGACAGCGGGGTCAACACTCTCGACATCGAGCCTGTGGAAGGAAGATAGTGAGTTATATTTTCACTTCTGTTTTTACATGAGCTGCAATAAAGTCTTGGCTTTTCAGAGTAGTTAGTAGATAGCTCTTAAAAATATGTTAAAAAATTGTATTTGTTGAACTGACATTTATTCATTTGAAATAAAATCAGAAAATCAGATATGCAAAAAGTAGCCAGATAGGTGCTCCAAACTCCTGATGCATAAACATATTCATGTTAAATCAATAGACCAAGGATTTACGTTGGTGCAGAAGGCTTTTAAGTGCTGGGGTGTGTCTTGGGTGCTCTTTTAAAATGTAGCTGTTACTTTTAAGGAGTTTAATGGGAAATGAAACATAAAAAGCAGAAATATGTTTGGCAAATTAAGTTTGAAGCAAACAATTTCACCGAGTTTCTTACCAGCGCTGTGACCTTCTACAGTTCCATTTTTTACTTGCCTTAGCTGTGTGGCAGGAATGATCACACTTAACCTACTTAAGAGTTCGAGGGAATCTGTATGGAAGGTGGCATCACACGCGTGTTTAACTGTTCTACCCATTGCCTACAGCCCAGCCAGGGCCTAAGCCCCTGCCGCCATCCCTGCACTTTTTTTTTAAACATGGCTCCTGGGGACTCTGAACTTGGGTCATCATGCTTCTGTGGCTGACACTTTACCAGCTGAACCATCTCTCCAGCCTTCCCCCAAAACAATTTTAAAAGTTAGAGTCCATGAAAGAGTAATATAAATTCAAGTCATAAAAATTCAGAAATGAGATTATCAAACCCAAGGAAACTTAGAAATAAAAGAAAAATATTTCAGAAATGAGCCAAAGCATAAGGGACACAAGCAAATCAATACAGGTTTAATTCCTGAGAAATGTAAGGTGAAACACATCAAGAACTTAAAGACCAGAAGGAAAGGTAAAGTAAGGACTGGGCTGTAGCTCAGTGGTAGAGTGCTGGTCTCATGTGAGGCCGTAAGTTCAATCCCAGAGTTAACCATCCCACCCCACCCCCAAAAGGAAAAGGAGAACAGGACGTGAGAGGTAGTCAGACATACAGATCAGAGTGCAAGGAGATCAGAGTGCACACGGGAATGCAAGGAGAAGCATACCAAAGCAGCAGAGTAAATACGAAGCTGTAATGCGTACAACTTTTACTTGGGGTAAGACCCAAGACTGGATGAGGCAGTAGGCTGCGCTTGTCAGTAGCATACAGGAATTGTTGGAGTACTGTGGCCGTTCAATAAGTCTGGCAATATATTAAAAACACATGAGACATGTCTAAAGGGACAAGCAGACAGACCCCAGCAGAGAGCACAGCATGCCATCTTCCAGCTCCCACTCCGGCAGTTCTTATCTTCAAAGCCACCCTCCATCCAAGCAGTCTGTCTACATGATCAAAGAGTTACAGTGGTTTCACTTCTCCCAAACCTTTGACCATCAGGGCATGCCCACGTTTATAGTGGGGTACCACCAACACAAAAGGGGCCAAGCCACCCCTGTCCAATCCATGTCCACGGTTATAGTGTGGTAACTACAGGACAATTAGGAGAGCCCAGGCCATGCCTTTGCTGCCTTCAGCGTGGTGGAGCAACCAAATGACCTCTTTATCTGCAACTCTTACATTCAGCTAAGAGGAAGTAGCTTTTACTTGCGATAGAAAGCAGGCTGTTTCTGCTATAGAAATCACATCCTGCCGGGCTTCAGACAGCCAGTGCAAATGATTATCTTCAGTGAATGTAGTATCTGGAGATATGTTCAAATATTGGAAACATCGTGCTGCATTCACTGGTACTTCTTTGGTATGCTACCCAGTCTAAATCAGTTCCACTGCACTCAGTAGAACAGGTCGAGCAAAGAAGCACAGAGATGAATTGACGGTCTTTATTTATTTAAAACAACTGAGTTTCCATGATATACATTCGGGCAGCGGATTATGCAATATTCAGAAAAGAAAGTTGGTGACTACTGTAAACGTTGCATTCATGAAAGTAAATGAAAGGAGTCGTCGTTGGGGAGGTCGAATTTTTAAGACGTTTCTGAACTCTTAATGATGTGCTCCTGTTTTTATTGCATAGCTGTATTTTGCTAATAGTGGGACAAATTCATAATGTCTAAAATTTTGCAGTTGAGTTTGATCCAAAAGAGATTATTGTTCAAAGAGATTTTCCTCTTGTAAAAAATATAGAAGAATGGTACTGTGAATGAGGGTAGAAAGATAGAAATGGTGGAAATATTGATGGGAAATGGTGGGTACTCCAATATGTGGAAAATCAGACCCTCCCTTTTGTAGACTTTGTTCTGAATTTGCTTCACACTCCACCTGACCTGTTATTTTCTAAACTGAAAATATTATGACTATCAGGGAAGTCAGTTAAACGTTCCAGCTTCAGATTCAAAGGTTATCTCAGATAGTGTTATGAAGAAAACAAAGTCATCCTTGGAAAGCAAACAGCCTGAAACAAGCTGGTAGCAGTCCTTGGTGGGTTCAGGGATCCCGGGTAAACTGCAGGGTACCAAGAGTATTTAAACATTAATGTTGTAAAGTAGCTGAATTAATACAGAGAACTTTGTGTTGTCAAATATACACGTATGTATTGCTTTTACTATTTAGAAATCATTTTACGAAGCTTTTGAATCAGATAATTTGCAGGCTCTCCCAATGACTAATGTGAAGAACAGCTTTTTCCTTTCAGCACTCTTCCCATTAAAAGTAAGACTGAGTGTATGGCCCTTAGGCCTCTCATCTCTCACCTCCCTTCCATATCAGCAATATATCCCTTTGCTCAGTCACTGGACTGAGTGAGTCTGGATGGAGGCTTTCACATACCATGCTGGCTACTTTCTACCACTTTCACCTCCTACCAGTTCAAATATTGTAACCTGGGATGCCATTCTTGAAGCTTCAAACTAAAGTAAAAGAAGCGTATTGCCTCTGTGGTCCCAATTACAACTTACAGTTTGAGGGATCAAATACAAGTTCTTGTCTACCAGACTGCAACCTTCCTGGTAGGAAGCCAAGCCTGTGTTCACAATTCATTAGCAGAGTGCCTCGTGTATTGTGGGTAACCAGGGCAAATGGATGGAATGAATACACTTATAAAAGTAGGAAAACCAGCTTTGTCATTTAGGTGGACATGCCCCCCCCCCCCCAGTATTACTGTTTTTACGGATGTCGAAAGGCTAAGGTGGGTGATGTAACTTGCCCAGGAACAGATAGCTACTGTTCATAATAGGCTAATTGTATTTTCATTCAGCAGAGTTAAGAGCACGTTTAAAGTTATATTATGATATTTTTTCTTCCTAAGTAAATATCTCTGCCATCTTATTTTCTACCTTGTTTTTTTGTTTTGTTTTGTTTTTTTTCCATTCCTGGAGGTAAACTTGAAATGATCAAAGATTGAGTTTTTCTGTATTTGTGCTTTTGTAAATGTTAAGAAGTCCCAGTTTACTGAAATCTGTCAGAATTAACTGCATTTATTATCTTAATACCTGTGGGTATGCATAGGTCAATGTTTGCAGATTTGAAGACATCAGCAGATGGACTTCTCACAGTGATTAATGTGACTTTCTTGTTGTCAGCATGTTATCGGGTGGTTCAGATGGTGTGATTGTGCTCTATGACCTTGAGAACTCCAGCAGACAGCCCTATTACACATGTAAAGCAGTGTGTTCCGTTGGCAGGTGTGTATTTGAAAGTGTAACACATGACTATGTAAACAGTTCAGCATTGTTTGCATCAAATGCAAAACATGAAAATTGCAGTCATATGCATGGCGTACGCAAATTTTTCTGCTGATATGGATATCCCTTGATGCTTTCTTGAAAGCGATTAAAATTTAGTGGATATTTTGTCACGTGACTCCCTCTTGTTTTTATATTAGCTTTGAAATGAATTGTTAAAATGCTTTTGTGTCATTTTTGTTCTGCACCTACAGAACACACCTCAGTAGCTAGCTATGGTTTTTGATACTACTTGGTCTAAGATTCATAATTACAAATGCAAACTGTTTTCAACTGGTATTAATGGGAAAAGACTAAAAACAAGATGTGTAAATGCACAGACACTTCTCACTACACACACAGGACCCTCAGTTCTCGTCTCTATTTAAGCCGGGAGATGGTGGCCATGCCTTTAATCCCTGCACTGGAGGCAGAGGCAAGCAGATCTCCGAGTTCTGGCCAGCCTGATCAGAGCTACACAGAGAAACCCTGTCTTTAAAAACAAAAAACAAAAATGTTGAACTTAAAAATACACCCGTGTGTCCTGACTTTTTGGCTGTTCTTTACTGGCTTAGAAGGTTGTGAGACTGTTTTTGTTTCTAGCAGTTTTGTGGCTTTGAGGTAGTTTTTTCGTAATGGTCAGTTAACGCTCTTTTGCCATCTGTGTCTGATCTGTTCTTACGCAGACTTTGCCTTAGTTCTGTCCCTGAGACCCACATAGTAGAAGGAGAGAACTGGCTCTCATAAGTTGTTTTCTAGCCTTCACATGTGGGCCGTGTGCACACACAAATAAGTAAGCATCATTTAAAATTTTTAATGAAGAAAATGAGAATAGTATCTTTTCAAATACTCTTAAGATATCTGCACATAATGGTGCACGCCTGTAATCCCAGCACTCTGGTGGCAGAAGCAGGTGGATCTCTGTGAGTTTGAGGTCAGCCTGGTCTACAGAGTGAGTTCCTGGGACAGCTAGAGTTATGCAGAAAGGATCCTTTCTCCAACAAACAAATAAATAGAAGGAAAAAAAAACCCTAAAACTATTTTTTGTATAATTTTTTTATCTGTTGACAATGTCGTGCATGTATGCAGCATATCTCAGCCACACCCGCCTCCCAGTCCTTCAACCCCTCCTCAGCAGGTCCCCGTCCCAGCTTCACGTTTCCTTCACTTGTATCTCCCCGAGGGCACGCTCATGGGTGTGAGGTCGTCCACAGGTGAACAGCCTAGTAGCCGCAGCCTTCTTTCTCATCAGTAGCCATTGGTTGCCAGGAGCTCCTCAGCTGTCCCTGCTGGGATGTTGACTGGCTTGATCCTCGCAAGCCTTGCAGGGCAGATACCCATAGCTGCGGTGACTTCATCTGTGCAGCAGCCACGTTGTATCAGAGGACACGGTTGGCAGCAGTCTTCCTGGTCCTCGGTCTCTTCTCCTCTTCTGAGCCACACAGGGCTGCTCGACAGCCACTTAGTCTGAGCACTACGACCTGTTCTGAGCCTTTGCTTCAGCTGCTGCCCCCTGCAGGAAGATCCTTCTCTAAGGCAGGGCGGCACTAGAGGGCAGCACTAATCTAGGGGTATAAACGCAAATGTTGCCGCCATGTCCGTTTAACAGAACAGCAATAGTAGGTAAGTCCGTCCCATCCCCCAACACCTGTCACCCCCCAACCCCCCAAGATGAACTCCCTAGCTGTGGGCTCTTGATCAAGTTTACAATACCAGCACAAACTTCTTCCTGTGGAGTGGGCCTCAGATCCAGTCAGGCTGCTATTGCTCCACCTTGCCTGGCAAGCTGGTATTGTAGCATGCAGGGCCCACTTCTGAGTAGTACCACTGGTGATTTCTCTCTTAACGGCCTGCATTGCACTTTCCTCACTGCGAACACTACCCAGCCGGGAGGAGGGCTGTGGGCCAGTTCCAGCTCGATTTCTTTATATCCTGCAACCAAGGTGTATTGTGTCTTCAGCAATAATGTCTTACTATGTAGTTAATGGTTGGTAACCTAGATTAGTAACAGTAGCCTAGGGCCTTCACTGAGTTGGGCAGTGTTGGACCTGCGTTTTAAGAGACTTGAACCATTTAAACACTTTCCCTTAACCTTAACCAAGAAGGAAAAAGAAATTAAATTCTAAAGTGCTGGCCTCTAACTCACAGAGATCTGCCTGCCTCTGCTTCCTGAGTGCTAGGATTAAAGTTAAAGCACGAGCCACCTTGCTCGGCCTTAATTTAGTAATTTTAATATCTAATGTTATCTGATAGTAAAGTTTAACACAAAGTTAACTAAATAGTGAAAAATATATACATATTTTATGTATTAGACGTATTTGTATATATGCTACATAATGTTACTATATGAAGAACTGTGATCTGGTGGGTTTTTGGTGTCTTAAGTAAATGTTTAGTGTGTTTCTTTTGTTTTATTATGACTTTTTATTCCTAGGTTCAAACTCTAAAAAAAAAATATGACTTTGCGTTTCAAAATGGGTGTATTTATAATATTTTAAAAAATAATTTCAGCAAAATTTATTAGGTTATTGTGACTTTGGCCACTTAGTAATATTTATTGTTGGTATACTTAATTTGTTCTTGAACATTAAAAAGATTCTACTACCCAGATTTTTACTAAAAGTACATGAGAATAACATCATATGTAAGCCAATTATACAACACTGTGTCCTGTTTCAAAAATTTAAATTTAAAGTATTAATGAGCTTTTCTTTATTCCTACTATAAGACTGGTTTCTTTAAAACAGCTTGTCAGAAAGTCTGTGTTGAATTCAAGACTCTGTAGAGTATATCAAAGTTGATTCTGCTTATTTTAAGTAAAAATTTAGTGGAATCATGCTTGTGTCTCACGTAATGGTGGAGATGAGAGAGTCAAATTTACCAGATGAACAGAAAGAAAGGAACGCTAGAACAGGGAGCACAGCCAAGGTCATGCCGCAGAAATAATCCCATTTGAACTTTGATACAAGTCACCAGCTCAGGACCCTCCCACAGCCGTGACTGATTGCTAACTGTCCTAGGGATTTGGAGTCTTACCTGGAGATTCTGAGTTCCCACTGATCGGCGAGGCTCAGTGCACTTTCCCTTTGTGCTGAAGAGGGCCTTCACTCTCAATGGCAGAAAGGAGGTAGTTGCTACTAAGGAAACAGAGGTTCCCTGCAACTAGGAGGAGTTTGAATCCTTAGCAGAAAAGAAAAGCGCCTGTGTACTGCCATCCACATGACTGTCAAACATCTGCATACATCATAGCCTTTACAAAGCAGTTCCCGCATAATGTACCGGTATTTCTACTATATCAGAAATACGCAGCCTGCTGCCGCAGGTGTATGGCTAGCCCATATGAAATGATGGAGAGAGCTGGAAAGTTAGTTAATACACAAACACACGTGCTCACAGGAGCATGGGTAGTCACTAAGACAATAGACTTTGCGTCTGTCTCAAGGCCAGGGCACGCCTTCAGGACCTTGCCTCTACTCAGGACTACAGGTGTTCAGGGTCCTTTGTCTAGTACTGAGACTTAAACCTTCACTCTTAGAAACCAGAGCCCATAATGGCCCTGTCTGCACAGCTACGTAAGGTTATTTAAGCTTTTGTTTGTTTTATTATTGGGAATTTCTCCCATGTACAAACATAGTAGGCATCCCCATCACCTGTGTCCACAACTGTCAGTCATAAGCAACTTGTTTCGTCTCCACCACATACTCAGCCAGTTTCAGGGTTGTTTTTAAGTAAATCCCAGATAACATCATTGCATCCATAATTACCTGTTTGTATCACTGAAATGGAGACTTTTTATGTAACGATAACCACAGTACCACTATCTCCACATATATAGTAACTCCTGGTATCAGACATTTGGTGTTCAGATTTCCTCTATTGCCTCAAAAGTATAAAGCAAGATGGCATCCACGCTATGCTGATGACTGGTTCAGAGAGTGTACCATGTCTGTTAGGCAGGACAGCCTTTCACAAGATGATGATGTAGGTGCATGACAGGTTGCATGAAGATGACAGACCCCATTGATACCCACCAATTGCATTCTTTGTTACAGAGGAAGTTTCTTGGTAAACAGTGTTGGCGGTGTGTAAAGCATGCTGCAGCTCAAATAATGATGGTTGAGAAAAGGAAAGCCAAAAGATGTATTTCGTCCAGTAAGGAAATCCACTGCCGCCCCCAAGGTGAAAGAAGCCCACTGCAGTGGGCCAGACTATACACAGTAGAGGAGTGAGGATGTTTCACATCGTGAGCCTTAGGAGAAGTCAGGCCTCTGCATCTCACTGTGACATCTTAAATGGGCGGGTGGGGGGCGCTAGACATGCTCCACTTCTAAACAGCTAGGACTGGGATGTGATGTAAGTGCAGCAATCGCTTCCTTCCTCCCTAGCCTGCTGCTTTTTCATAATAATACACTTGAAACTCGCCTAAGTCAGCAGTCTCTAAATTTTGATTGCTGTTTTGTAGAAACCACCCTGATGTTCACAAATACAGTGTGGAGACTGTTCAGTGGTACCCTCATGACACAGGCATGTTCATATCCAGCTCATTTGATAAAACTCTGAAAGTATGGGATACAAATACATTGCAGGTAAGCGCATTAAAATCATTCTGAATTGCCATGTGGGATAATGGGGAAGTGATTCCTCAGCCATGTTGGTGTGGTTTTTTGCTAAGATGTTCTGTGTGTCAGATATGAGAGCAGTATAGTTAAGGAGAGCTCGATGGTTGGGTCCGTCTCCTGGGTTAACACGATGACAGTGGGCAGATGCTAAAGACCCTGCTTCTCAGTTTCCTCATCTATAGATGAAGACAAAAATGGCACCTTCTAGAAGAATGGTTTTGAGGGTCAGATCAACATCCATAAAATACCCAGCACAAGGCCTAGCGTGTGACCACTTGAAACCTTAGCAGTTATCTTTATTATTTGAAAACTTCAAATTAAGGAACAGAATTAGACTTTTCCCCTCTTGTTCTAAAAACTTGCAGGAAAAGAAAGCTTTTATAACATAGCTTAGTAAAAACAGTAGATGAAAATTACATGGTAATTTAATTGACAGTAGTACTCTTTCCCCTCAGCTTTATATCTGCCTACATGTAAAACCTTTCTATAGAAGTGTGACATCACCTCTTCAGAGTTAGCATTTCCTGCTCTAAATAGTAAGTTCTGTGCCAGCCAGGGCTATGTAGCAAGACCCTGTCTCAAAAAACAAAAACTAAACAAAATCTAACATTTATGCTAAAGATTAAGCACATGTCATGAACTTCCACTTCTGACACAATGGAGTATCTCGTAGCCAAGCCAATCCTCCATTGCCCAAACAAGCAAAGTTCTGTTTAAAGGTTTTGAAAAGCTGCTAAAGAGTCTAGAACCTGACAGGCTGGTTCTCAGGGAGCAGAGTGGTTTATAAAGGTAAACTCAACTTTGTAAGTGTCTTGCTCTTGTCATTTTCTTATGTACAATGAGAGACTGAGAAGGCAGGCTTTGGGTAGCTTTTAAGACACAGAGCAGCGGCTAGTCATGTGGTATGAGTCTATGATTCTCGCTTTCGGGAAGCTACAGCAGGAGAATCATGAGTTTGAGGCCAGCTTGTACTGTCCTGTGAGTTCAAGGGCAGCCTGGGCTGTATTGCAAGACCCTCTGTCAGACAACACAGAAACACAAGAATCGTTCCCAGGTTCTGGAATGGGAATTGGGTCACTTACTGTGTTAGAAGGGTTTGCTAGAAATCCACCTGGAGATAATTCAGGAACTGGGCTGTTTGTATCTGATTTGGGAGTGAGGTATACACTGAAAATAGAGGTTTGTGAGTCGGTAACATTCAGTTGAAGAGAAGCTTGCATAGAACAGAGCCCTAAGAATGACCAGGCTTAATAGGAAGAAGTGGCAGCAGACACTGCAAAAATAGTGAGGAGAAGTAGCAGCCAGGGAGTGAGGGGCACATCCAGCACATCGGCCCTGGAAGCCAGTGAGAAAGACTGTTTCAAGCGCTAATGAACGCTGATGAACCAGATAGGATAATGAGGCCTTCCACAATAGTGGAAGAGCGGTGTAAGTAAGAGTAGTGAGACATAGCTAAGAAGCAGTTAGAGCACTGGCTGCTCTTCCCAGGGACCCAGGTCCAATTCCCAGCACCTCACGACAGCTCACAGTCTCTGTAACTCCAGTTCCAGGGATCTGACACGTCACACAGCTGTGAATGCAGACAAAACACCAATGTACATAAAGTGAATTAAAAAAAAAAAGAAATGGTGAGTGATTAAAGATTAAAGAAAAGATGGGTGTTGTGGTTACAGATAACTGTGGTTTATGACTTCAGAGGGGTGTGCTAAGCATCCTGCTGTGGTAACTGAGGTGAGGCACTGAGAGGCAGGTTGCATGGAGGTGCGAGCTTAGGATGCTGAGCCAGAGGCTGGTCTTTTCCTCACCTCTGGGATTTATTGTTTTAGTTGATAAACTGCTAACATTTAATTAAAAATATGTTTAAAATATGAGAAAGATTTGTTGCTTGGTTACACATTTTTAATGTCTCTTGATTCACAGGCTGCAGATGTGTTTAATTTTGAGGACACAGTTTACAGTCACCACATGTCCCCAGCAGCCAGCAGGCACTGTCTGGTAGCAGGTGTGTACACTGTCCTTTTGCCTCTTAGCATCGGCGAGCTCTCTCACTTTAGTTAGTCATGTTTGACAGAAAAACTTAACCCAGGTCATTGTAAACAGAGTACGTTAGTGTAAGCTCAGCACATGCTACTGGCTAGGACTCACAGACTGAGAGTATGGAGCCTCTCCCCTTTCTTTGTTCTTTGGCTTGCTTCTTTCAGAGAGCATGTGTCTGTTCCCTGAGGAGTTACTTTAAGTCACTAAACTTTCCAGTATTTTATATGAACAAAGTATACAACTTGGCCTGGCGAGGTAGATCAGTGGGTAGGGCTGTTTGCTGCTAAGCCTGGTGGCCACGTTAAGGAGGACTGAGCCACAGAAGGTTGTCCTCTGACCTTGGCATATGTCCTATTACGCACACACAGGCACAGCACACACAAACAAATCAATGTGATTTTTTAAAATTTGATAACTTTTCCAGTTCAACACAATAAATGGAAAACTTCTTTCTCTTTAACGTTGTGATTGAAAGCAAATAGGCATTTATATGAATCCTGCAACAACAACAAGACTACATATAAAAAAGAAAAAACGTTAACTAAATATCAGGTATTTGGTCCCCGGGGCTCCCTTATTCCTGGGTGTCCTCACAGCTGGACATCAATCAGCTGATTTGTCCATAGGAGCTGGACACTAACTGATCTTCAGGATCTTCAGTCTGAGGCAGAGTTGCCATGAAGCTGTTTCTAGCAATTGGAGGAATAGCAGTAGCATTAACTTCGGAAAATTGAGTTGAAATTGAACAATCTCCTGTGGTAAAGTGGCAAAGGACCATGCACACTGTTGGTGCTGATGGAGATTTCCTCAAGTATGGCTGTAGTTACTGTGTGGGCCTGAACCAGCTGACATGCTCTGTGGGTCTGTAGCCGCTGTAATGAGAGCATGCTGTGACCCACAGTTATATTTCTCCAGCCAGAAGCATTAAAGGTGACTTCGATGTTTTTAAATGTATTGAGGCATACATGTTCTATTTCTGTGTGGGTGCAGTGACAGTGTTGTTATTCTTAATGGTAATTTGCTAGGATCATTTTTATAATTGGTAATAAATATTATATAAAACTTTTTCTTTCTTTTTTTTTTTTCCTTCAACAGTTGGTACTAGAGGACCCAAGGTACAGCTTTGTGACTTAAAGTCTGGATCCTGCTCTCACATTCTACAGGGTAATTTTTTATTTGGAACAACTACTACTTTGAGTAAAGTATCCAGTAAAAAAAAAACATTCCTAACAATGTGTTCTTTGTAAATGACATGACTGGTGCATTTTGTGCTAGTTGGTAAGTCAACAGAAAAATAAAAGTCCTTCTGTGCATTATTCTTGTCAACCAAACTATTGAGACATTTATATGAACAATGGCTGTAAGGGAAACTCAAAATATGAAAGTGGAAAGTCCAGCTCAAAGCCTTCGGCTGTTTCTACTTTTAAAACACTGAATGAGCAATGGTGCTTATGTCAGCAGACGTCTTGTGACTGCTGTTTGATCACGGGGCTAGCAAGGAGACTCCATTTTGAATATTTAAATCTTTTCTCCTCAATACAAACATTTTAGAAAAAGTGTTGAAGCAATACTTTGAAGAAAGTATATTAATATAAATAATTGTATTAATTTTTATCCATATTAAGTCATCTAATTCTAAACAAAGAAATGTCAAAATATAATTCAGGAATACACATTTTTATCCATTTGAGAAACATAATGAATATGCCAAAAGAACTTGATGGAATGGGTGGCTTTTTTTTCTAGGTTTATTTTATTTATGTGTATGAGTGTCTTCCGTGTGTGTGTGTGTGTGTGTGTGTGTGTGTGTGTGTGTGCGCGCGTGCACACACACACCACGTGCATGGAACTGCATGTTACAGTGCCTGGAACTGGAGTTACAGTTTTGAGCTGCCTTGTAGTCTCTGGGAATCAAACCTCAGTCTTCTTCAAGAGCAACAAGGCTCTTAAGTACTGAGCCAGTTCTCCAGCCCAATAAATAGCATTTTTTATATTATTTTTAATAATTTCTGATTAAAAAGCTAAGCAGAGGAAAATGTCTGATTTGAATAGTTCCATTGCATAAAACTATTCTATGAATTTATCACCTGTGTTTTCTAGAAACAAAACTGTTAAAATGCTTTTTTCAGTGAAGCTTTTTCTTTTTTTCTGTTATAACTTAAATATTTTTATTTCTTTAAAATGCTGGTATTTTATTGCCAATTATTTTTATCATAGAGACAGATGCCTCAATTATGTGGACTGATTGATACAAATTAGTAATTGCATTTTTTCCAAAGCAGAAGCCAGTCCATTTATATTAATTAAAGGTCCCAGGTTAAAACCTTCCCACAGACCTCACATTAGTATTTTAACACAGACATTGCAAGTTTAAGAAGTGATCTTTCTATTCACTGCTATTTATGCTTGCTGTTTTCTGAATCAGGTAAAATTATTGGCACCTTATCTTTTTGTTTTTAATATTTTGCAAGACTTTTCATACATTTATGTTGGCAGGTCACAGACAGGAAATATTAGCAGTCTCCTGGTCACCACGCTCTGACTATATCTTGGCAACAGCAAGGTAAAGTGCAAATGTTTAGATTTACTGTTAGTATTACTAATTAGCATTTTGAAAGATTGCATTTTCATAAGATGCATATTTTATCATATATAGTTGTTAGTACCTGAAAATGAAATATTGAGTTACAAATTTTAATTTATGTCAGCAAAGAAAATTAGCTTTGTGTCTTTTATATGTATGTGGTATGTGAGCAGGTGTGTGTGTGTGTGTGTGTGTGTGTGTGTGTGTAAGCCAGGGGTTGACACTGGCGCCTTCCACAGCATTTATTGGGACAGCTCTCGGCTGAGCCTTGAGATCATCACTCGGGCAGGGCTGGGTAGTTTCCCTCTGCCCAGCTGTGGAATGCAGAAGCACACAGCTGCACTTGGCTTCTCAGGGAACCCACACTCAAGTCCTCACGCCGATGCTGCAGGCTTTACCCGTGGAACCATCTTCCCAGGGCCCTGCTCTGCATGATCAGAGAGAAAACAGAAGAATCTGTAGTGATATAAATCAGCTAGCACTGCTAATAAAACTATTGTTATTTTCCTACATGGAGGTATAACACTGCTCACTTAAGAATGGCTTTGTTAGCTGGCCGATGGTTGTGTACCCCTTTAATCCCAGCACTTAGGAGGCAGAGGCAGGTGGATCTCTGTGAGTTCAAGGCCAGCCTGGTCTACAGAGTGAGTTGCAGGACAACCAGAGTTACAATAGAGAAACTTTATCTCGAAAAAAAAAAGGCATTCTTTAGTTTCTTTAACCCAGAATTTTTGTTCTGATATAAAGCACCCATCTGTTGGGTTTGCTAATATTTAATGGCTGTACCTACTAGAGACAGGTTGATCACAACTTCAGAAAGCTGACAGTCGAAGGAAGGAAAGCTCAGTGCCTACAGAACATTCTGAAATGCCTTCGTAGCAGTAGACCTTCAGTAACAGAGGAAGAGAGCAGGACTGCTTGTCCTCTGTGAGGCTGTAGGGGTGGAAATAGGAGCAGCCTAGAGCTGTAGGGGTGGAAATAGGAGCAGCCTAGAGCTGTAGGGGTGGAAATAGGAGCAGCCTAGAGCTGTAGGGGTGGAAATAGGAACAGCCTAGAGCTGTAGGGGTGGAAATAGGAGTGCCTACAGCTGTAGGCGCTCGTCTGTGCTGACAGAGTGGAACCTCTGCGTTCAAGCTGGCAAAGGAAAGAGTGGAGTCCTTATCCTAGTTACGTGTGCCAACATAAGACTTGTTTTTTTTTCCTTCAGTGCTGACAGTAGAGTAAAATTATGGGATGTGAGGAGAGCATCAGGATGCTTGCTTACTCTTGATCAGCATAATGGGAAAAGGTCACAAGCTGTTGAATCAGGTAAGGAAGACCACATTAATATAGAAACACAGGAATAGTTTTTATGGCAGTTTGGTTTTCATTGAAATTAAATAACAAATATATATTGACAAACTAAAAACTAACTCTGTAAATGGCATTCACCATGAATCAGTTTCTGAATCAAACTTAATTCTGTTGTTTTTTTCTTCAAGGACACAAATAACTGTGTGGACCGCTTTTGCCTCTAAAGTTTCAAACATAAAAACTTATTATGTAACTTGGTTTGCAGGTATTTTTCCTCTTAGGCCAACTATGCAAATTCAATTTTGCACAGAAAGCCACAATAGATTAAAGAAATAGTGATGTTTTGTGCTTTCATATCACCATAAAAACTGCAGGTTGTGTTGCTTATCAGTCAGGTGCAGTCCCTGTGATGTTGCAGCTCAGGTGTGTTTTTAGAGGTTTAGTCCCTGCGTGGCAGTGTCCGCCACTCGGAACTAGGAATGCATTAGGATGAACTTGGGATAAAATGGCACAGCTGCTTCTCAGTTTGTTTAAATTTGAAAATGATACATATTTTTATTAAGACTAGAACAGTTTTCCTTTCTCTGTTCAACTTTTTCTTGATAGAGACATTAATATTTTCCTTTCTTTTCTTGGTAGTGCTGGGGATTGAGTCCTGGCTGAACTGAAACAAATGACCCTCCTCCCTCTGCCTCCCAGGTGCTCGGGTCACAGGCCTGCATGCACTGCCTTTGTAGATTTTTAATAGTCTGTCAAGTGATTTCTAGTTTAGAGGGAAATATATAACAGAGAAGAAATGTGTTTAAAGTTTTGGAACTAAACTACGCATTTAATTGAATTTGGTAGCACAGTGTGCTTAATTAAATTACACTTAGCAGGTTTTTGTCTGTCCTTTTCGTCTGTATGCGTGGTTCTTTTTATATAGCTCATCGCATGCACATAATCTTAAGATTGGTTAATTTCAAGTATGTTTAACTTATTTTAAGTAATTCATACAGTTATTCTGTAATGAGTTTAAAAATGCTTAACATAGAAAAGACAAACTGGATGTGTTTCCGTTGCAGCAAACACGGCTCACAATGGGAAGGTTAATGGCTTGTGTTTTACAAGTGATGGACTTCACCTGCTCACTGTTGGCACAGACAACCGGATGAGGCTCTGGAATAGCTCCAATGGGGAGAACACACTGGTGAGACTTACAGGACCCTTTCAATGAGTGGACTGCAGTGTACACTTTATGTCTCTATAGATGTGACTTGGTTGCTTGTCTTTGGATCACAGCTGGTTTTATATTTTAAAAACATGCTTTAGGTGTGAACAGCTATTTTTCAGGCCAAGTCACCTGGCACTTCTGCCGCATTCCCCACTTTTTAGGGGTTTTTTGTTTTGTTTTGTTTTGTTTTGTTTTGTTTTTCAAGACAGGGTTTCTCTGTTGTAACTCTGGCTGTTCTGGAACTCACTCTATAGACCAGGCTGACCTCGAACTCACAGATCTGCCTGCCTTTGCCTCCCGAGCACTGGGATTAAAGGCGTGCACCGCCACCACCACCACCGCCAGGCCACATTCCCCACTTGTACTATGGCGCTGTTGCAGTGGAAGTGTAGGGATTAATGAATCTGGACGAAACAGCTCCCTTTGTCTCGCAGGGCTCTCATTTGCACGATCTCCTTTGTGTTCTCACAGCAACACATGGTAAATGGTGTCTTTTCCATTTAGCAGGTTAGAAGAATGGAGCGCAGAGGTTAAAGCCAAGTGGCTCCCTAACAGGTTTAAAGCCCAAGGTCCCTGTTCAGTGCACTCCACTGCTGCTGCCACAGGTGGCCAAAGGCACAGCTTGTCTCCACTGAGTTAACGTTTTCAGTTGTTTTGCTCTGAGTCCTCTGGGCATATTACTCTCTGCTGCTTAATTGTTTCCTTAAGGTAAATTCCAATAGCAATTACTAGCTCAAGAGGTAAGAAAATCTTTATTGTTTAGAGAGTTAGTTTTGATAGAAGATTGGCCAGCAGCCTTCAGACTGTTCACCTGCCCCCTTAAAAGTGCTTGTGATGATGGCCAGGTGGTGGTGGCACATGCCTTTAAATCCAGCACTTGGGAGGCAGAGGCAGGCGAATCTCTGTGAGTTGGAGGCCAGCTTGGTCTACAGAGTGAGCTCCAGGACAGCCAGAGTTACAGCAGAGAAACCCTGTCTGGGGTGGGGGATGGTTAAAAGTGGTTGTGTTGGTTTTATCACAATACATTCTTAATGAAAAGTGTAGCCCACCCAAAAGAGACGTCTTCCTTGTTTCATAATAACATTTTGCTCTTTTTGAAGGAATAGATAAATTATGATACCAATAACATGTTTATCTTACTTTTACCTGTAGTGAAGGTTTCTTAAAACTTTAATCAAACCAGAAGCTGGGAATTCAGTAGGGTTACATTATTTGCCTAGCATACATGAGGCCCTGAGTTTTGTTTCCAGTTTCAGAGGGACAGAAGGAGAGGATGGAGGGGAAAGGAAGGAGGAAGGGGTTAGGGAGAACAGTGGTGGGGAAGAGAGAGGAAGAGAAGAGAACATTTTTTTAATTTGTAAAAATTTGACAAGTGAAAATGATTCAAGTTTGTCTTGCATCTTATATTCCTTGTGGGTTTATTCATGATTTCTATGTCTTCAAATACAAAATGTACGTTCGTATCATTGGCCCTTGTTTTCGTTAAAGTGTTTTAAATTTAAAGACCCTTGGTGTAGAATGCCACGACTGAAGTATGTGTCTCAGTCTTCGTTTCCTCTAACTCAGGCTTAGAACATGAGTAACATTGTGGTTTTAATCTGCAGGTGAACTATGGGAAGGTCTGTAATGACAGCAGGAAAGGACTGAAGTTCGCTGTCTCCTGTGGCTGCAGCTTGGAATTTGTTTTTGTTCCGTACGGCAGCACCATTGCTGTGTACGCAGTTCACTCAGGAGAGCGGCTCACTATGCTTAAGGGACATTATAAGAGTGTGGACTGCTGCGTGTTTCAGTCTAATTTCCAGGTAAGCATGAGTCTTCAGGGAGTTAAATGATTACATGGCTAGCCTGCCAGACGAGTAGTGTGTAAGACAGGAAGTTGTGGTTCTGTTCAGTCACTTTAAAGTATAACACCATCGATCCCCCTTAGAGCTGGAACTTACTTAATAGAGACTAGTGTAGCCTGAATCTTAGATGGCACAGGAAGTGTATATGAATCAGTATAATGCTGTGCAGTAGTATGGGATGAACAAGAGGTTTTCCTTTGAATATGAGCTCCATTTAGCCATTGGAAATATAATGAAATATTTTTGTGAATAATCTTTTTGGTAAAAAAAAAAATGTTTTGTTTCAAAATGTAGCGTATCTTGGTTTATCTATGTGTGACCATACTGAAATCTGAGATTAATTATTGTGTCTCTTTATTTCCTGCCAGAGGCTGACACAGGTTTGCCTTTGCAGTGGTTAGGGACTGAGATGTAGTACAGTCAACCTTGAGTAAATACAGCTCACATAATTTCTCTCATTCCTGTATTTGTGTGAGGGAGGGCACATACCAGGGTCTGTGATGGCAGTCAGAGCACAAGTTGCAAGAGTCGATTCTCTCCCCCATCTGGGGGTCGGGGGTAGACTCGGGCCATCAGCCTAGCAGCCAGTGCCTTTACCGCTGGGCCATCTCAGCAGCCCCGCACTTTCTTAAATACTGCCATTAGTCCCTTTTCTCGTTAGACCAAAGTGCGTGCGTGACTGGGAGCAACTCCAGCCTACTGGATGCTACCATACTTATGGTGGGGCTTCCATCAGCAGATGAACCTGGAAGCACCCCACAGGTAGCCAGAGATGTTTCGAGTGATTCTAAATCCAGTCAAGCTTTCAATGAAGATTGTCATAATAGCTATGAATTTTGTTTAACATCCCTACTTTTCTCTCTCATATTAACTATGGATCAGGCTTTTGGGGGGCATGAGTGAGTGGTATATGTTCATATGTGTGTACAGATGCACGTGCCTGTGTATGCAGGGAAGCCACAGTTAGTCATGAGATGTCCTGCTCTGACATTCTCTGCCTTGGTTCATTGAGACAGGCTCATCCGCTGAAACCAAAGCTAGACTGGCAGGCACTTGCCCCAGGAACCCCCCTGGCCCATCCCACATCCAGCAGCTCCCCTGGCCCATCCCACATCCAGCAGCTCCCCTGGCCCATCCCACATCCAGCAACCCCCCTGGCCCATCCCACACCCAGCAACCCCCCTGGCCCATCCCATACCTAGCTCTGGTTGCTGCTGTGTGTGTCACCACACTCAACTCTCTATGCAGAATCTGGGGACTTGAACTCAGTTCTTGATGCTTGCATAGCAACCTGCTTATTTATCTCCACAGCCTCAGCCTCTGTGTGTGTGTGTGTGTGCGCGCGTGCGCGTGCGTTTTGGATTTTTTGTTTTATTTTGTTTTCTGAAAGAGCATTTGCACAAATTACCTTATGTTTGTTTAAATTAACCCAATGTAGCAAGATTGTTGATATTTCCTCTGATTTAAGGGAAATGAAAATGAAGCTCATGAAAGGTAAATTGATCTAGGCAGGAGCTTCTTAGCAGAGATACCTAGAGTCAGTTAAAACTGTACCAAGAGGGGGCTGGAGAGATGACTCAGCATTAAAAAAACATTTGCTACTCTTACAAAGGAACTGGGTTCAATTCCCAGCACTCACATAACAGCTTGTAACTACCTGTAGTTCCAGTTTTGGAGGATCTGATACCTTCTTCTGGCCTCCTGGAGTACCAGGCACACATGGTACACATACATGCAAACAGGCAAAACACACAAAAACACGTAAAAACAGTACCGAGAAAGAAGAATGTGGTAACGCAAATACCTATAATCCCGGCATTCAAAGCTGGCCTGGGCTACATAGCAAGTTTCAGGCTAACCTGGGCTATCGTGTAAAACCTTGTCAAAAAAAAAAAAATATATATATATATATATAGATAGATATATATATACCACCATCAAAAAACTATTTTGAGACAGTGCTCTCAGCTCCTGGAATAGCTAGAACAACCAGATACCTATGGTGGGCTGTGGCCTATGAAATCTCTGCTTGCATTGTTTTTTGGCTTTATTTTTTGAGACAAGGTCTCACATGACCCAACCTGGCCCTAAATTTGCTGTGTAGCCAAGAATGGTCTTAAACTGCTGGTCCTCCTGCCTTTTCTTTAAAATGCTAGGATTGCAGTCACGTGCCCCTACTCCCAGCCAAATACTGTGTCTTTATCTGCTTCAGACTCGGAAAGGTTTAGTTGCTGAACACACCAGAAAAAACTATGCATTTTATTGTATGATCAGAACATTCTCAGGTTGATTGGTGGAGAGCAAACAGCATGTGCATGAAGACATGGACACTCAGTGCATCATCCCATGAGTCCTTCACAAATGTCTCAGGGAGTAAGGTGGGGTCTTGAAGCTCTTGAAAAGAGCAGCCAGGTGGCCAGCTCTATACTAAGTGGAACTCTTGGCCTGTTTTCGTAGAAACCCGTGATTTCTTCATTGAAGTCTTTAGTGTCAATCCCTCAGTGTTTGGCAAAGAAAAGCTACTGTACATTTTACTTCCTCTGACACTTAAAAATATGCTTGTGAGTATTGAGAAACTATGAGGACATTGAATCCTCCGTAAAGTTTCCTCGCTGTAAGCTCTGATATATCCTGGTTCTATTTTAAAATACAAAATAAACTTCATATTATGTTGACTATTCCTGAAAACATTCTAATAGGACAGTGGAGTGAATACTCCCATCTATAGATGGTACTAGTTGGTATGATCGTTTTAGTGAATGAAATCTGAGGATATAGCCAGAGGCATTTCTAAGAAGTTATGCCAAAGTCATGCACAAAATTTAAAGACATCACATTTCAATATCAAATTAATGGAATCAATCTAACCTAACTTAACTAACCTACTTAGTATAGTCATTTTAAAAATTGATACATCTTTCATGATGCCAGCGTTAAATTGGTCAGCAGTCAACCTTTGCTCTCTGTATTATAGGAACTCTACAGCGGAAGCAGGGACTGCAATATTCTTGCTTGGGTGCCATCTTTACATGAACCAGTTCCTGAAGATGACGATGAGGTGAGTGGGATTCTATCCTACTGCGCAGTGATTCTTAATTATGGAGATTCTATTTATGTGGCAGAGACTGTTAAAGCAGTTCTTGCTGCTTTCTGGTTGTACAGATAATTTGTTACCACACATCTAGAAAATTCAGAAAAATATTGAAGGAAGAATATACAATTTCTCAATTTTAATTAATAAAGACTTCTTTATTTACTTCACTTTTTTCCTGGTATTATGTTGTTGTAGCTCTGGCTGTCTTGGAACTCACTCTGTAGCCCCGACTGGCCTCGAACTCATAGGGATCCTCCTGCCTCTGCCTCCCAAGTGCTGGTATTAAAGGTGTGCACCACCACCACCTGGCTTTTTTTTTTTTTTTTCCTGGAGGGGGTGTGAAATTATGTTCTTTAAGATAATAATTAATTCATACAAATTAAGAGTCTTCTCTCATTGACGTTATATAGTAACCCTCATTCATGCCCTTAATAACCATTGATATGGTATTCTATCATTTATATGTCATAGTTTAAATATTTAGCTGTTTCTGTCAATTATTTTACACCTCAATATAAATATATTTTCAAAAATTGTTCATATTTGTAATAAGTTTTAGGATAGATTTCTAGAAGTAGAGTTAGCTCTTTTTGTCATTTGTTCCTTTTCTTCCTGTATGGCTTCAAGTCACCAGAACACAAGTGCCCCAAACCATTAATCTTCTCCTCAGAGAATTTGGGCTTCACAGTGACAAGATGTTGTGCAGCCTCCTCCCCCGGAACTCTGTGCCACATGGGGTCAGCTGCAGTCTTGGCCTGGGTAGCGTTTGCCCGAGTCTGTTCACTGACAGGACCCACGGTTTAACATGGTTGGCAGGTAGACAGAAGCTCTGGGTCCTGTTTAAGCGGTGATGCCACATATCAACTTTCCCAAAGTCACCTTGTAATTGTCTAAGTTGGTCCTGTGGTGCCTACCTGTCAGCTGAGGCCCTGGCTTATGTAGCCACAGAGTTTCTGGATCTGACATGGCAAGTGTGGAAAGGACAGAGCTGGAGTTACCTTTTGAGTCACTACGGATGGCATTTTAAAATGCGCTCTCTACGATGTTGGGTTTATCAGTTGACGCTCGCATCAGCAACCTCACGGTGCCTATCATAGACAGTGTGGATATAGATGAGGCTGTTACAGCCAAGTGAGGCTGAGCCCTCACGTTGTGCCCTCTCTATTTTAGATTCACAGAAGCAGTGGTATGGAAAGCGGCATTGTTAATCTATGCCGAGCACTAGTGTAAAACCTCTTGGGACAGGCTCTTCAGGGGCAGTAGAAAAATTTCACTGCTCATAAACGAACAGGCATTGAGTGACAGGAACAGGCTTAAGTTTGATGGTCTTTAGACATGAATTCTGCTGTGTAATTAAACATATCTAAGACGTCATTTCTTACAAGAACTCTGGATAGAATGGTCCTAACTTCAAGGATATAACTTCAAAGATAAAAATGTGTATGAAATAATTTTTGTATAATTTTTTAAATTGGAGGTACAATAATGTAATCAGAAGCCCCTTAAGGTAATTTAAAGCATCTCAAGTAGAGATGGAAGAAAGTCACTAATAAAGCAAGTTTGACATTCTAAAAATATTTTTTCATACTCTTAGTTCCTTTATAAAAAGAGGGCCATGTCAGAGGACACCAGAAACAAAACTTTACATGGGTAGTTAGTTGGTAGCCTCTGTCAGCTATTGGCCAAATATTTTATACCTGAATTTGCTACCATTGCAGCCAGTGTGAAGCCTGAGAGTTATTTTCTTTGGACCATGAACTAAATGAAAAAGAGAAAAGGCAAAGGCATGTTCACAAATCTTTAGGCACCTGGCCAAAACCAAATGAATATTCCAGATTTCATCACATGCTTAATTTAGTTTATTACAGCTTGGTTCATTTTAGCACACAGCCTCTTTGGGTGACTGAGCTTTGAATAGTTTGATTTAGACATTTATTTTTCATTTTTATTTAATTATTCTGCCCTGCTTTTAGGGAATCACTATATTCATCAAAATTATAATTGTGGATCATGTTGGGAAGTATAACAATCATTTGCCAAATGAAAATAATAAAAATAAATGAAAAATAGAAGCTACTTTGACTTACATAGAGGAAAGAATATTACAAGAAAATTAAGTTGCTTATTATAATTTGTGACTAATAGCTTATATGTTTCCTCATTAAGTAGCCATGGTAACAGTTTGGACACTTCATCTAAAAAACTTTTATACATGGGAAATTAAAACAAGTAGAGGTGCCAGTGTGGGGGCACAGGCTTGTAACCCCAGTACTTCAGAGGCTGAGGCGGGGGACAGTAGAGCCCTGCATCACAAAAATGAAACAAGTGGAGCTTTATATTTAAGGGTCAGAGCTGTAAAGCCTTACCACATGCAGTACTACATGCTGGAGAGACGATTCAGCAGTCAAGAGTACTGCTTGCTTTTCTAGAGGACCCAGGTTCAATTCCCAGCACCCACACAGTAGCTAACAATCATCTGTAACTCCAGTTCCCTGTCTGTACCATCCTCCAGCACCTGTGAGCACCAGGCGTGCGCGTGGTGCACAGGCATTCACATGTAGGCAAGTACCCGTACACATAAGCATTTGAAAAATAATAACATATGCTGTTCCTTTTTATTAGCTGCTTGATCAATAGATTTATTTTCTTTATAAAAAAATCTTGATAGAAAATTGCTTCAGTTTTCAACAGCCCCTGAACTCCAAGGAAGTTTGCCTTCTTTTGAGCAATCCTATCTTTCTCCTGGGCAGGGAACATTTTGGGGTGGTTCCATCTCTCCTTCTTGACTTCTCTCTTGGGCTTCTTCTCATGGGCTGGCTTCTCTCCGATAGCAGCATGCGCTTTCTCTACATCTCCTCCATCATGTCTGGAGTTACGTCGTTCTCTATGTCCTGAGAGAGCTGTTTCTTATAAGCATCTTCATCGTCCTCCATTAGGTAACGTGTATCTGCAGCACTCCGGCCCATGAAGTGCTTCCGATGTACACTGCATTGACTGTACTGCTTTCAGAATCATAACCAGGGAACCGTTTGGTACCATGAGGGATAGACAAGCCTCCATTTGGCTCCCTTCAATGCCCCAAAAAATGTCTTCCCAGTTGTAGTTCAGGCAAGACCTGCATCCACATCGCAGGTGCAGGCGTCAGGCTGACCATCGGTTCTTGCACGTTGTATTCATCTTCACCTCTACTTGGCCCTCAGACCTTGTCCATGCCAAACCTGAGAGGCCTGTGGGCCAGCAGCGGGCCAGTGCAATAGGCCACAGCACGATTTGTCAGGCCAACATCCACACTGTGCATGTGCTGCGCCCTCCCCTTCTGTATGGGCATGCGCAGTCTGGCCGATGATACCTCTGTTAGGTACACGAGCTGTTCTCCTGTATTTGGGTGTGTTGTACTTTTGTCCTGGGTTGCCAACCATTTTCAGGCATAGTAGTCAGTTTTACCCTCTTGCTACCTTCTAAATCTCTCTTAGTATCTCTTAAAGTAGGCCTTATTCTTGACCACCTTCACACCCCATCCTGCAGAACAGAAACCCACAGTTGCAGCTGCACACAGACCGCAGGTCCAGTGGCGCTTCTTGGAAAAAAGCAGTCTTCCTATTTGTAACCGTAGAATGTGAATGACTCACTGATATAAAGTGCTGTGTGCTGAAGTTATTCAATTCCATGAGATGATGTTTAAAGGGTTCATATGAATGTAGGTAGGGTGTTACCATGGTATATACCCCAGGAAAGAAGTCAGCTGGGGTGAGAACCAGTTGCATGAGAAGGTGTAAAGATGTTTTCCCCTGCACTATTAAACAACTTGCCATTTCCCAGGGAGGCAGTGTACGTGGCTCATTGTGACACAGAGAACATTCGAGTCCATTCACCTGCTTCCTCCTTAGTGCCAGGCAACCAGCTCTCCCAGCTGTTATCCCAGGACAGCTTGGGGCATTTCCAAATGCACATATCAGATTGTCAAACCAAGTTGTTCTTTTCCAACCTAAGATTTCCTTTTGAACCTTAGCAGAGTGCCTGAGGGGTGTTTTTCAGGTATTAAAGGAGTAATTTAATTTCTGCCTATAGAGATTGAGAGACTTTAGATGACAGGTAAGCTTTATGGTCTTCAACTTTGTTGTATTATATCTGGTTTTACCAGACTTTCTAATTGGCCGTGGTCAGCTGGAGCCAATCTGTAACTCCTGAGTACTTTGGCTGCCAGGGAGGGTACACTGCGGCTTTAATCTTACTTCTTACCAAGAATCCTGCTTCCAGCTGAGTGTGGTGACTCATTCCTGTGATCTCAGCACTCAGGACTGAGACAGCTTGGGCTACAAAGCAAGATACAGTCAAAAAAAAAAGCTTAACTTCAGCACAGTAGATGGCTGGTTCTACTTTGTGCTTGTGTAGATGTGTCCCTTGTTGACATGGAGACTCTGAGACTGTCTGAGGATACCCGTCACTTGAAACTTTACAAGATGTCCCCTTGTTGCTTTGTCTTAATCTTTCTCATTATTTGGTCCTGGGCTGGATCCTCTCTAAACTCCAGCTTCAGCATCCCTGTAGCATGCACAGCTTGCGCTCTGCCAATAGAACCAGAAACCTGGGAAGGTAGAGAGAGGGTGTTCTTGCAGAGACTGGGTGTCCACTAGGGGGAGATGTTGTAGAGAAAACCAAGTAATGGGCGCTCAGATGGTAGTGTATGTATTAAATCTCCCTGTGACATGATTACTGCAGTTCATGACCACAAGTTGGTGTTTTATTTGTGGTTATTTTAGCAATAAGATATACTAGTAATCCTGGAATGTGTCCTAAATATCTGTGTTTACTACTAAAAGTGCAAATATGTCAAAATCTTGTTTATTTTTTTTTCTATGCTTACCAAAGCAAAACAACTCATAATGAAATATAAATTTGTTTTTCTGTTGAATCTTCAAATGAAATTAAAATAATTAGTAGATTATATATTGGACTTCATAGTGGAATTAAAAGACATGAGCTTTGTGCAGTTTTTACTCACCAAGAATATTTTTGGTAGATATCTAAGGCAGAGTTAAAAGTCTCAAGAGAGGAGAAAAGCGCCACCTCTCCCCCAGGTACAGTGACCCCGAGGTCACTTACTGAACAGCCTAGCATAGTAGTTCAGTTGTCAGGCTCCTGAGTAGGAAAATTGCAGATGTGTTCCACCACACCCAGCTTAAAGTAGAATCCTTGGTGAAAGGATCCATAGCCCAGATTTGAACTGTAAGATACTTTACCTGACTAATCTCAGGCACCATGATATTCAGCAAACATTTGGATCAAAGAATGAATGGCTAGATGTCAAACTTCTGTTACTGCTGCTGGAAACGAGCCAAGTTAACTAGTGTTTGGTCATAGTTTTGTGTTGGGTGTTTGGAGGCAAGTGTAAAGAAACTTTTATTGTACTGCTCATGGTGATAGCCATTGGGTTCAGCGATGTACTCTGGTCTGTTTAATAACTGCAGAACGCCTGCATCGCTGTATTGTTTCCTAGCTAGTCTGGCTGCATTGGGGAACTGACTGGAAATGCTGCCCTTTCCATCGAATTGCAAGATTCTGGCATGCTGATCGTGAAAGAAACGACATTCTTAGATATGACTTAAGGGTTATCCTTCACAGAAAGTGTTTCTCTACCTTACAGAAGGCAGTATGTCTAAGATAATGTAACAGTAATCTTGCAATTTGTGTAGCTATTGAAATATGGATCAGATCAAATAGTCAAATGTAAAAGCTGCAGAATAAGAAACAACCTGATCACTAATTTGAGAAAAATGAGAACAGCCTTTTAGCCCTTTGAAGTGATTTCCCAAAGATTTAAAGTAGCCATTTTGGTTTCCCATACAAGTGAATTGACTTGATAATTCACATCTAATTAAAGGCTCTCCAGTTTCTAAACCCTTTCACGTATGGCTCTAAGGTGTAAGAATATTGTGGTATTTCCAGATAGCTTTCAGAAACATCTCCCCAGGAAACCCCATGCTAATTATTACCCTTGCTACTGTTTCTCCTGTCCCTGTGCTTTAGAATTATTAGCTGTAAAGCAACTAAGAGACATGACCGTGTGATACTTCCTGGTATTTTTTTATTACAGATTATATTATTAGCTGGGCTTGGTGGCACGTGCTTATCATTCTACTCCTCAGGAGGGGGAAGCAGGAGGCTTGCTGCAAAGTCAGAGCCAGCTCAGTTACAGAACTGCAGTGAGTGAGGCTGAAGAGATGGCTCAGAAGTTATGAGCATTGCTGCTCTCCCAGAAGACGTGGGTTAGATTCCGGCACCCACCCAGAACAGTGAGGAGTTTCAGGCCTGCCTGGGTTACAGAACAAGAACTATCTCCAAACCAGAGTGGGGAGGCTCTGGATTGCACTCTTCTGCCTGATGACAATATTCACCCAATTTTGGTACTTTTTTATTTATAATGATAAAGTTCACCCAAACAACACAAAATGACCAGCATCTGTATACGACTGTCCAGTCTGCTGTGGGCATGCGTCCAGTCTTCGGCCCTGCCGGTCAATGTTACGCCTTCTCCACAGAGCTGAAGAAATACTGTGAACAGTGTCATAGCGCAGATCTATGAGTGCATTTGTGAGGTGATTGCTTTGAGGAAAGCAGGTTATTTGGGAAAAGTCAATTTTGTCAATTTTAAATTAATTTACATTATCTCTATATTACTTTTGTTTTTAAATTAGCAGTAATACAGTTGACAAACAATCTACTTGTTATTAATCTAGCATATTTCATAACTGTATGAGCCTTAAATTATGAAATACAAAAATAGATTTTTTTTTTCAGCCTACAACCAAATCCTGTTTGAATCCAGCATTTGAAGATGCTTGGAGCAGCAGCGATGAGGACGGGTGATGCTTGGAGCAGCAGCGATGAGGATGTCAGCCGTTGTTCTCTGCCCATCAGACTTCTAAAACAGCAGCATTTAGTTGGAACTGTTCTTGTTGTTGTTGTTGTTGTCGTTGAGACAAGGTCTCACTGTGGAGCCCTGACTAGCCTGAAACTCTCTGTGTTGACCAGACGAGGCTCAGACTTGCAGAGTTCTCTTGCCTCTGCTTCCCAAGTGCAGGGATTACAGGTGTGTGCTACATTCATAACAGGTGTGTGTCTTCATTCATAACAGGTGTGTGTCTTCATTCATAACAGGTGTGTGTCTTCATTCATAACAGGTGTGTGTCTTCGTTCATAACAGGTGTGTGCTACATTCATAACAGGTGTGTGTCTTCATTCATAACAGGTGTGTGTCTTCATTCATAACAGGTGTGTGTCTTCATTCATAACAGGTGTGTGCTACATTCATAACAGGTGTGTATCTTCACTCATGCACTTACATGCTTACTAAAGATTGAACCCAGGGCCTTACAAGTCTGGCAAGAGAACTAGCACTAGGCTAAAGGCTCAGCCCTGACACTAATCTTTTATCTTCCCTTTCTTCTTGAGTTTTAGCAGTAGAAGAGAGGAGTAAAAAAAGGAGCTGGAATATGAAGTGTATAATTGTTGTGTTTTTAAGTGTTAATGCTAAGCCTGATAATCAGATTTTTTTGACTGAATGTTTTTTATGTGTGCTGGCTAGTTTGATGTCAGCTTGATATAGAGTCATCTGAGAGGAGGGGAACCTCAATTGAGAAGATGCCTCCAGAAGATCAGGCCATACTCAGGCCTGTGGGGCATTTTCTTAGTCAATGATTTGACTAATGGCACATCACATTCACGCTCTCATGCTTCACCACTGGTCCCTGTAGGTTCCTGGCCATCTCAATGCAAAATGCATTCAGTTCAACCTGAGAAGTCCCCATACTTCTTCATTTCTAACACTTGAAAACTCCATTATCTATTTGTTCGCGTAAAATGAACACGTAATACTTCCCATTCCAAAGCAGAGGAGTGAAGATCTGACAAGGAAAGACTGGACCAAAGCAAGACTGAAACCCCGCAGGGGAAATGAAACTCAAGTCCCCGGCTGCGTCTGGGGTGTATCGTGGCATAACCTCGGCTCTAACAGCCTCAGCCCCATCTATTGTCTGCAGCATTTGTGACCTTTCGTGGGCTCATTGCACCCAGTACCTGTACCTTTCCTCAGTGGACACCCCACATTTCTAGCCTCTGCAGTATCCTGGGGTCTCTACTATAACTTAAGCCTCACCTTACAGCTCATGCTCAGCTACTCAGAAGCTCCTGGCAGGGATCTGACCTGGCTTCAGTGGCTCTTCTGGGATCTTGGTGCAAACTTTCATGACACATAACTTGCATTTGCACTACTGAAAATCTAGCACCAGTGCCGCTGTCATCTCCAGGTGTAGCCTGCACTCTGCGCCTGGGCTGCAGCAGCTTCTGTGTGCTCTAGGAAAACACTTGTTTCTGAGCAGGGAACCCCATGGGAGCTCTCACTTCAGGTCCTCTGCCTTCCAGTGAGTTTTCATGTTTGTAACCTGGGGCTTAGACCAGTGGAGCTTTGCCCTTGAGGTACATTTCATGAGTCTGGTGCAATTTGAGGTATCTTTTTTCTGTCTTGTCTAACTGCATGTTCGTCTCCTCTTTCTTTCTTACTGTGAGGTAAACCTGACCAAGCAGTGGACAGGCACCATCCTACAGCCTGTGTGCTCTGCTGTCCTGATACTTCCTCCACAGTATAGCTAATTCTAAATTCAGCCCATGCGGATTATCAGATCATGGGCAGAATGCAGCATGAATGAATGGCCTCTAGTTCAGTTGCAGAGAGGATCTTCCTTGTGCATCTCAGCACTCCACTTTTCTGAGCTCCTACTAAAATGGCCGAGTGTACTGACAGCATTCAGGACTCCTTTAACCCGCAACCAAACTCTTCCATCTTTCTCCCGCAAATCAGTCCCAGAGTGTGCAAAGCATGATCAAATTTATCTCAGCAACAACATTACTCCATACCTCAAGCCCTGTCCTCAGTACCAGTTTTTTTTTTAAGATTTTTTTTATTTTTAGTTATGTGTAGTGTGTGGATATGGGTGAGTGAATTCAGAGCCCTGCAGAGCCCAGCAGAGTCTGATCCCTCCCGGAACTGGAGTTAGACACGGGGGTTGCCTAACGTGGATGCTGAGAACCAAACTTGGGTTTTCTAGGAAAATAGTACATAGCCTTAACCACTGAGACAGTCCCAAATTTTCCGTATTAGTTACTTATCATAGTGACCAGATACCTGACAAGGAAAAAAAGGACGAAAGGTTGATTAAAGCAATGTGCTTAGATCAGTCAAACCCTGCCGGAGATTGGGCGCCGGAAGCCTGGTGTTCGGGGGGTTTGCCTTCCAGGACAAGCTAATCACCGAACACTTGCCTGGCTCTGTGTTGAGGGGGGGGGGCAGTTACAGCAGGGCCGGGGGAGAGTGGAGCTGAGAGCTAAGGAGTATTAGATTCATGGCCTATGCTTACCAGTACTGCTGTATGGATGTGGCTGTATGGGTGCAGGAGTTTTGTTTGGGGGTGGGGGGCGTTGTTTGTTTGCTTCTGAGGCACACTCTTAGGTATCCAGACTGCCCTTGAGCAGCTGACTGTGTGTGTAGCCCGGTGTCTTAGTGTTCTGTTCCTGTAGGAGGAACCATGACCACAGTAACTCCTAGAAGAGCATTTCTCTGGAGCTGGCTTACAGTTTCAGAGGTTTAGTCCATTGTGTCATGGAGGGAGGATGGTGGGATGCAGGCAGACATGGGCTGGAGGAGTAGCACAGTTCTCCATCTGAATCCCAAGGCAGGAAGAGAGGGCCTCTGGGCTTGAAATGGGCTTGTTGAAACCCCAAGTCCACCAGAGTGGCACACTTCCTCCAATGAAGCCACACCTAATCCTTTCGAATAGTACCACCACTCTCTGGTGACCAGTATTCAAATCTATGAGCCTATGGGGGCCATTCTCTTTCAAACCACTACACTCAGTCTGGCTTCCAGACTCCGGGTTCTGCTACCTTAGCTTCCCAGGTGCTAGGATTACAGGCATGTGCCGCCACACCTCACGTATGCCGCCCCGGACCAAGCCAGGGCTTCTTGCATGGAAGGCAAGCACTGCCCCAACTGAGAGAATCTGGTCCCTGTAACAGAAACATAAGGTGTCTTGATAGTTGTGTCAGCAATTGTCTCAGATACAGGGTGCCTGGTTCTTTTCCCACTGTTTGCTTTCAATCAGATCACTGACAACTCAAAACCTAGGGGAAAATAAGGACAAGCGAGCTGTCATGATCTCTGTCAGTGCTCTGTGTTAGAATCAGCAAGTATCTTGAATACTTGAATCGCTGCACTCTCCTGCTGCCCAAGACTCCAGTAGCTTTTGCTCTGGTTTGTAGATACAGGTCTCCTGGGTCACTCATGAAGAGGGTGTCACAACCCTAACTAGATCTGACTTACTGGCCTTACTGGCCACATCAGTGCGTGAGGCCACCTTCCAAGCATGGGTCTGTTTGTCAGTAATTATTGTGTAAACTTTCACAGAACTGGCAGGTGGCCCCAGGCTTAGCTGGTGGTTTTGTTTCCTTGCCACTGGTAGTCAGCTCTCAAGAGCAACTAGCTCAAGGGAATCACACACAGGCCACTTCTCTTTGGTTTGTATAGTCCTTTGTGGTACAGGTTAGCAACAGCCCTGACCTTCATATAGAGCAAGCACCAGCAGGAGCAGCGGGCTGGGCCTGCGGCTCGGGCCCTGGTTCCCCAATTTCCCTCCTTGTCACATGACAGCCTGTCAAAACTGCTGTGTGCGTCTGTAGTTCCTAAATAAATGCACTGTTCACAGGTGTACTTAAAGAATTCCTAATCTCTGGGAATTGAGTTAGCCAATTTGATCAATGTTATGTAGTGCTACGTCTTTATGTTCCATGTGCAGAGTTTTATTAAGGTTTCAGTAAGCTCTAATTGAAAAAAGTTATTCAAATAACCGTGTTGGGGCTGGAGAGGTGGCTCAGATTTTAAGAGCATTTGCTGCTCTTCAAGAGGGCCTGAGTTCAGGTCCCCGAACCTGCCTTGGGTGGCTCACAACCGCCTGTGACACCTGGTCCTTGGACACTTGTGTACCCATGGTGTAAAACACACAAATAAAAATAAAAATTTTAAAGAAGAGTAGTGACCACTATAGAAATTGGAAAGCATTAAGATTGCTTTTTAATCATAATGGATTCATCGAGAAAGAGCAGGGGGCCAGATGGCAGTGGTGCACCCCTGTGACAGTAGGTCTTAGTTGGGGCAGAAAGACTGAAAATTCAAGGCCAGCCTGAGTGTGCAGAGAGGTTGTGAGGGTGGGGGCTAGGCCTGGGGAGGAAGAGGGATTAAACAGGGAAATAAAACCAGAAATCCCAAGGCTTAGTCTTGATCTCAGTGGCAGTAAGCAGGAGCTAGGTAATTCTTATAACTTTTCTGTTCTATTCATTGGTTTAAAAACCAGGTCAGAAAACTATAATACAAAATTATTAAAGCTCATTCTTTTTCTAAAATCACTCACTGTGAGATTTTTATAAACATTTAAAATGGTAATCAGTGTAAAATACATAAATAGAGGTTTATATTCATGAATAATTAAAGTTCATTGAAGGAATTACTGAATTATACTGAATGGACACTGAGACTAAAATTCTAATCCAGTCAACATGGAGTTTTTGCCTAAACTGAACTGCCGCCCCTCTCCTCTCTCTCTTTCCTCAACCTCTCCCTCTCCTCTCTCTCTTTTTCTCTCTCTCCTCTCTCTGTGGGGGGTGGGGGGTGGGTAGGGGATTGGTGGGCACGCTTGCATGTGTTAGATACATATGGAAACCCCAGATTGGCTCAACCAATCTCCACCTTATTTTTTACGACAGTCACTGATGGAACTGCAGTAGCTGGTCACCAAGCTGTAGGGGCCCTCCTGTCCCACCTCAGCACCAAGACAGCAGGTGTGAACTGCCACACCCAAATTTTCAGATGCTAGTGATCTGAACTCTGTTCCTCATGCTTGTGCAGTCAGCCCTTGACTGACTGAGCCCTCTCCCTAGCCCCCTGAATTCACTTTTAATGTTTCCATCTGAGCTATGGAGTGACCTCTGGTAGGCTGATTGATCTTGCAAGTCAGCATACTGAGCTACCGTCATCATTTGTAGAAGGGAATAAAACACATAAAATCGCAAAAATACCAAAAACACTTAGCTAGTAGTTTTCTTACTTTAAAAGCTCATAAGTATGAAGTTATACGATCCTGCAGAATTCACTCAGGTTTTATCTCAGGAGGGTCTGCTTGCTTGCTTCACCTTGCTCTGCCTTCTAGTCTGTAAACATTCCATGAAGGCAAAGATTTCATCTGTTCTGCGTATTACCACATCACAAGCACCCATAATACTGTGTGACAAAAATATGCCATACATATATGTGTAATTAATTAGTAAACACCTGCCTACCCAAGCAAGCCCTTAACTGCATAACAATAAATCTCACAGTGTATGTATTATGCTAATTGATTATCATGTGTGTCATTTACTTGAAACTTCAAGTGTATTAAATATTAGCTAAGTTGGTAGTGAAACTTATCATTATGTATTAATGAATGGTAATGAAAGAATTATTAAGTTGATCATTACATAACTTTGTCTTTTCTCACAAAATAGCAGATGATTCAACATTCAGTGTTGCTATTGGCCTTAAACCGTACAGATCCTGCCTGGATCTTACACTGGTCTCCATGGGGTTCCTTAACCATATTCTATAAACAAAGCATGCAAGGAGCGTGTGGCTTTCAGGAACTAAAAAAGGAAGGGACCTTCATGAAGCCTGACGCTCAGACTCTTTTATGTGATCTTTACTGCTCAGGCATCCCTACCTGGTGTGGTTGGAGTAAACTTTTCCATTGCATTTGACTCAAAGTTTAGCAGTTTATCCTCATTCCCCCTGCCCCACCGTTATGGAAAACTGAGCAGTATTTTTAGAAATTCTACATACTTAACCTGATTAAGAATATTTAAAAAAAAAAAAAAAAAAAGCCGTATCAAGGATCCCGACAGACAAGAAGATGAGGAAAAAGAGGATGCGTAGGTGTACCAAGAATCAGACGTGAAATTTCAAGTCATGAGGCTGAAGACATGATGGCTCAGTGGTTAAGAATACTTTCTGTGCCATCTTAAGGACCAGAGTTGAGAATCTAGCACTCACTTACCAAGCCAGGCATCTGGGGCATGCCTGTAACCCCAGCTTTGAGCAGGATGGAACCTCGGGGATAGCTGGGGCTTGCTGGCTTCTTGCCTCACCAAGACAACATCCACCCTGGGCTCAGGGAGAGAAGCTCTGCCCCAGAGGAATAAGTGAATAGTCCGTAGCGAAGTCTGCTCAGTCCCCTCTTCTAGCCTCTGTTCTCCCTCACAGGTGTGCACACCTGTGTACACGCATGCACATACTCACGCAGACATGTACGCAAATCTTTAAAAAATCATAATTTATTATTCTGTGATATAAACATAATAGGCATTAAATTTTTGGTGTACATTAAAATAATAGTCATCTTGGTTTTTTTCTGTACCATCCGAGATCAGTACTAATTTTTTTTTTCCAAATGAATACTTTGGGTTGGACAGATGGCTCAATGGTTAAGGGGAAGGCTGGGCATTTGACTTGCTGTGTGCTCGGGAGGAAGATGGCAAAGCTCATGAATCGTTAGTTGGCAGTCTTGGCAGCCTTGAATGAGCATGTGCTTCGCTTCCTGTTTTTACTTTCAAGCGAATGTTTGAGAATTTCACACAAGTGTATTGTGCCTTTTGAAGGACTGACTCCCTCCCCTCCAACTCCTTTCATTCCCCAAATCTTGCTTTTCCATCCCAGCTTCCTGGGCTTCTTTGAATCCATTGACTCTGCTTAGCACTGCCAGGATGTATGTGGATGTAAGGCCATGCACTGGAGCCGGAGACCCTACCAGGGACTGCATCCCAGGGGGAAATAAAAGGGCTCCTCCACCCCCAGCAACCACATTGGCAATAACTTCTCGGCTAGGGTTAAGATTTCATGATCTCCTTGCCCACTTGTGCTGGACTGTTTGCTGCCTTTTTCTTACACAGGTCTTGTGCATACACACAGGCGCAGCCTCTGTGAGGTCATGTGTCAAGTGTCATCAAAATGTTGGCTCTCCCTTTTCAATGCCCTCATTCCTTATGGATTCTAAGTCAGAAAGGGCTGTTTGTGTGACCACCACTGTCACCTGTTGTAACTCCTTAAGCCACCCAAGCAAATCTAATTTCCCCCTCATCCTGGCCCAGAAGGAAACCAAAGTAAATGGGCTGTAACTGAAGGGTGCAAATTTTGCTTTGGAGTTGTAAGTCACAATCCTCTCTCTCTCTCCCTCTCTCTCTCTCTCTCTCTCTCTCTCTCTCTCTATATATATATATATATATATATATATATATATATATATATATATCATATGTCCAGGTTGGCCTTGAACTCACTATGGAGTTGAGGGTCACCTTGACTTTCTGATCCTTCTCCCTCTATCTCCCAAGTGCTGGGATTAGTGTCATGTGTCATATGTCCCTGGTTTATGTGCTGGATTTTGTGTGTGCTTGGACATGCATACTAGCAACTGAACTACATCCCTGACCCTTAGAGTTGTTATCTACCCGATCTCTTTGTATCTGAAAATCGAGAACTCATTTGAAATGAATTTAAATGTATATGTAAAACCAACACCAGAGATACTGCCTTTTAAATTACAGCCATGTACACGGTCTGCATTTGATGGTCTGTGCCAGGGAAAATGAAATGAATAATAGAAGGCAATATGATTTCCGGTTTATTTAGGGATTCAGTCACTGGCTTGAATATTCCCATCTTCTCTAAGTCTGATTTTCAGAACTGGCCTCCACTGTCATTTATATCAAGTAATTTTTACACATCAGCCACATGCCTATGATGAAGAGAACAGCTCAGAATGTTCACTTTAATCAAAGGCAGTATTCTCTGGATAATTTAGGAAGGCTTGAATAATTAGATATTCTTGTTTGCAAACAAGGTTCACACATGCTCTTTAATCAGTGACTCCTGGTGCCTCTTCCTGCTGATCCATCTTAGCGTTGTTATAGTACCGGAATTATGGTCTGAGTGTGTCCCTTTAAATCTGCAGTTCTCAACCTGTGGGTCTCAACCTTTTGGGGTTGAAAGACCCTTTCACAGGGGTTGCCTAAGACCGTCTGCATATCAGATATTTACATTACAGTTCATAACAGTAGCAAAATTACAGTTATGAAGTAGAAGTAAAGAAAATAATTTTATGGTTGGGGTTTACCACAACATGAGGAACTGTATTAAAGGCTTGTAGCATTAGGAAGGTTGAGAACCACTGCTTTAAATTCATATGTTGAACACAATTCAACAATGTTTTGGCATTGAAGAGGTGAAAGCTTGGGGAGGTGATTAGATCATGATATCAGAGCCCCAGCAAATGGAGTATCATATAAAAAGGGTCCCAGAGAGCTGCCTTGCCTCTTCTAACAAAAGCACAGCAAGAAGGACCCGTGAAGACAAGTCTTCAGACACTAAATTGACAGCTCCTTGGTCCTGGTACCCAGACATGTTAAAAGTAAATTTCTGTTTATAACCTTTCTAGTTTACGATGTTTTGTTAAAGTACTCAGGCTAAGGCAAGCAATTAAAAAAAAAAAATCAGCATGCTATAAAAAATACAAAACAGCGTATCCCTTGTAAAAAGGTACTTTCTTTAAATAAGATCATATTTAATAGCCTGTAAATAAAGTATTTTGAGGCTGAGAGTTTAAGATAGTGGTAGAGTCTGCTTTGTAGACACAGGTTCTGGGTTTAAAAGAGTATCCTCAGTTGATTCTCTTACCCTGAACTGATGAACATTTTCCAAAAATTTAATGACAGTCAATGGAGTAATTTTCCAGACTTAGTAAGAATTACATAGTTACCTCAGTGATTATTTTAAAAAAGACATGAACATAGCACAAATTAATTTTTCTCCAATAAGATAGAGCCCCTATCTTCCGAATTATGTAAACCTACAGAGTACTCTGAACATCAGTTAACTGTCTATATAAAATATATAAAACTTACAGAGCAGTGTATGACAACATTTTGTGTTAAATGTTAGCAAAATAAATTTTGGTAACAACTCCAAAAAGTAGTGAAAACAAAGTTTTAAAGCGAAAATATGATATGTGCTTTCCTAATTAGTTACTATAAATACTTGTTTCAATTATAACATTAAGTGTAGCTTTCCTACTGGGCAGTGGTGGAGCATGCCTTTAATCCCAGCACTGGGGAGTCAGAGGCAGGCAAATCTCTGAGTTCGAGGCCAGACTGGTCTACAGAATGAGTTCCAAGACAGCTGGAGTTACAACAGAGACCCTGTCTTGAAACCCACTCCCCAAAAATGTAGCTTTCCTTGATATGCATTGTTGGCCATTGATAAGAAGCAGATTATAGCAGCAGTTCTATTTGAAAAGCTATTTTATAAGTCACTATCTTGTGGGATTTGCCCTACCCTATCTTGGACTGCGAGACATCACATCGAGATAAATTACCTAAATAAACTTTCAGGTAATATAGGGAGCACAGGAAATATCTTAATGGCACTTGAAATCAAATTAATCTAAGCTAATCTCATGCTCTCTGGTGTTAAAAGATGTGTGTTTATTCAGTTTCGAATTATTGGAGCATGTAGGAAGATTGTCACCGTAGTGACTGTTACAGTCATTTAAGGGATGGTATCTCTCCATATCTCACTTCTAGCATGAAAAATTAGCGTACATTTTACATAGATTAACAGGAGTACCCCAAAAAAAGTGATTTGTCTGAGACTCGTAGTTTGTGTCAGTATCCAAACAGCAAAAATAACACTGACACCTCTGAGCCAGCCGGCTACAGAGACATTGAAATGATGAAGCGAGATCGAGGGCTGGCTGTCGTAGGGTGTTTGTAGCATTCTTCCGATGACGATGCCAAAGTATCTTCATTTATGTAAGATACACACAAGGAAGCATTTCAGGGCACTTACACAGCAAGCTGAGAGGAGCACCTCCCACAAGCCCCGAGTTTCTCCTCACCATCCTCTCACTTGGGGGTCTACAGTGTGTAAGCTACTCTTGTAGGCAGCAGGGATGCAAAAGTTAAAGTGCCCATTGCACAACAGCTGTATCAGAACCACGGAGAGGATGTACGGAAATGCTGCTTCACTCTTCGGGACAACTGAGTCAACATCCCTGAGGATGTATTTCCAGGAGACTGCTAGTTTTTTTTTCTTTTATCACTTTCTTTCTTAATTTATTCCCCTCCCCCTTTCTTTCCATAAAGGATTGGTATATGTCCCAGGCTGGCCTCAAACTCATGGTGATCTTCCTGTCTCAGCCTACATCTAAGTGCTGGTATCACAAGTGTGCATCAGTACACCCAGGTTCAGAAGTCTGCATTTTAACAACCCAATGACCCTGAAGTGAAGACTGATGGTCATTGGGAAAATTCCATCCATAAGAAACGAACCATGGAGCCAGGCAGTAGTGGCACACGCCTTTAATCCCAGTGCTTGGAAGACAGAGGCAGGCAGGTCTCTGTGAGTTCGAGGCCAGCCTGGTCTACAGAATGAGTTTCAGGACAGCGAGAGCAATGAGAGTTACAACAGAGAAACCCTGTCTCGAAATCATATATATATATGCATAGAATAAGAAGTGACCAGTATGAATCCAGTCTTCTCTCAGTAGGGGAAAAGTGAACTCAAACTTTATTCTTAAGGGTAGTCATTAACTCAAGATAAGCTTTAAAAGAATCAATACCCATGTTAATAAAACGAGAATTTAGTAAAGACAGTATTACATAAAAATTAATAATATTCTTGGGTTAAAAAGATGGCTTGGTGGGTAAAAGCGCTTGCCAAAGAAGTCTGACAATGTGAGCCAACCTCTGGAATCCACACACAATAGAAGGGAAAAACAGTTGTTCTTTGGCCTCAATCACACCATGGTGCATTCTCTCTTGCTCTCTCTCTCTTTCTCTCATGTATATGCCTCTCTCTTCTTTCACATTCACACAAATAATTTTAAATCTAAAAATTAGTTGTACTCAAATTTACAATTGAAAAATATAGCTAAAATACAAAGCCTCTATTTGCTGAAAACAGAATTAAGTACAGAATTCCTATGAACAAGTCTTACAAAATGTGTGAAAGACAGATGCAGGAAAAACTATAACTATTAACCAGGAAGCTAGCAGGGCCGGAAAGATGGTTCAGTGGTTAAGAGCACTGGCTGTTTTTTTGGAGGACAGGGGTTCAATTCCCAGCACTCTCATGGTAGTTCACAACTGTCACTCCTGTCCCTGGGGATCTGATGCTCTCTTCCGGTCTTCAAGAACACCAGGTACACATGTGGTACACATAAATGCATTCAGACAAACGCTCATATACATTAAAGCATTTTAAAAAACAAACACGAAGCTAGGCATGGTGGCTGGGGCGTAAAGCAGGTCAAGTTTGAGGTCAGCCTGGGCTACAGGGTGAGATCTTGTCTCAAAAAAAAAAAAAAAAAAAAACCCAGAAAGAAAAGATTTTTCAGAAATGGAGAAATAATAACTGGGGTCATTGCACTATTCTAAAGAAGGTAAATCATCTTTATTTAAATAAATTCAAATAAAATCATATACCTTAGCGTTCCAGTAAAAAGAAAAAAGTTCTTGATTGTAACAGTGTATCTGATAAGTGCATTAAGGTCATAGCCTGACCGCCTGGTTTAAACCTCAACTCTAACGTCTCCTGGCATTGTGTCCTTGGGCAAGTTACTAAATCTCTCCGAGTCTCAACTTCTCTGTAAACCAGGTCTGGTGGTGCATGCCTGCACCAGCTTTGCCAATTCTCCAGCCCTAGATACCTTTCTAATGTCGTACAGAATGCACACGACTTACCACTTCTTTAAAGAAATAAAAATAATTTTTAAATGATCCAAAGCATCGAATATCTAAATCGAATAATAAAAAAATATGAATTTTAGAAAAAGTGAGTGTGTGAACTCATGAAATGTTCAGTACTGAACATGCGTCTTGAAGCCTCGGTGAGAGCAGCGTTCATCTGTCAGGTTGGTGAAACGTAAGGTTTGAGGTCATGTGATAGCTCAGGGAAATAGGGCTGTTACAGCATGAGCTAGCCCTGTTCCATACCCAACGCCAGAAATAAGAGTGCAAAAAATTATTATGTGTAATAGTGTACTTATTCCATGCCTGAACTATGTTGTCATGATTAGATGTCATGTAATACGTATCATCTAAAAATGCTACCCATTGGCAGGAACTTGGGGGAAACTGAGTTATCACATTATTGTAATAATTTGAGACTACTTAGGAATGTACAACGTTAAGCGCTGGGGACTAAATGCTGCTGACTTTCCCGAGTTCACAAGTGACCGTATTTGGAGGTGGGCCTTTCAAAATGATTAGCTTTCATGTTTCAGTTTTTAAACATATTTGTGCACTCGCGTGTGTGTGTGTGATGCACGCGTGCACTCCATAGCATTCTGTGGAGGTCAGAGGGAAGCTTTTGGGAGGCACTGGCCCGAAATGGTTAGATCTGAATGAACGTTCTGGGTGGGCTCTTGAGAGTGAGGATGTCTCCCACCCCCAACACACTCCTAAGGAAGGAAAGGCCGTGAGCGAGAAGACAGCCACCTGCAAGCCATGAAACTGCCCTACCTGGCACCCTGACCTTGGACTTGGCTCCGAAACTGTAAGGAAATGCCAGTCCTTTAATCTCTCTAGCCTATTGCATTTTGTTATAACTTAATTTTGTTGATTATCAGGCAAATGTACAAAGGCTTAATTGTGCAGTACTATGTAGTAGTTAAATCAATGAAAAATCACGTATATCTACACTAATAAGTCATTGGAAAGGATTGATTGAGACTGGGAAGATGGTTGGGTGGGTAAAGGTGCTTGCTGTCAAGTCTGAAGAAACAGGAGAAGAGATCTGACTGCTGCAATATGTGTTCTGATACTAGTTATGTAAAATTTAGTTACTTATTTTACACTTACATGAAAAACTACAAGTATATATTGAGACATAGGTAACAAAAACAGGAATGGTCTGTTGTTTCTGGATTCCTTTTTGAATTAAAAGGAATCAAGGTAGGCAGAGCTTTAGCTGTTGCATTTCCCTTCCTTTCTTTCTCTCTCTCCCTCCTTCTTTCTCTTTCTCTTTCTCCCTTTCCTTCCTTCCTTCCTTCCTTTCTTTCTTTCTTTCTTTCTTTCTTTCTTTCTTTCTTTCTTTCTTTCTTTCTTTCCTTCCTTCCTTCCTTCCTTCCTTCCTTCCTTCCTTCTTTCTTTCTTTCTTTCCTGCCACATTTGGAGAACACAGCAGCATCTGCATAGTTGACAGTGTTTGTGCTTCACCCTGATCACCTTGGATCACTTCCTCCTGACTCTGGTAAATGGATAGCAAACTGCCTTAACCTCTCTTCTCCAACTGCTCTCTTCCCATTTACCCTTGAAACGGACTCTGGCCAGAATTTCACCCCTTCCCTTTATCTAAAACCATCTTTGTAAACAAGATCGGTGGTTGACTTTCACATTGTTAAACCTATGGTCCCTTTCTAGTCCTCAATATGGGCTTGCTCCGCTTTGAAACACGCTCTTCTCTTACTGTGATGGGACTCTGGGTTGTTCTTTAGCAAATATTACTTTTCCTCATTCTCCACTGTAAACTTAATGTGGACACTGATGTTGGATCTGGCTATGGGATGGCTTCAAGGTAATCTGATGCAAGCCAGCTTCATTGATAAACTATGTGATCCCAAACCAGCTAGCTGCTGCTTCTTTCTTCTTGGCTCCAGTATCCAAGTCGAATAGACATCAACTCAACTTGTAGCCTAGAGCAGAAGCCCTCAGTTGAGGCAAGGCCAACTAAACTAAACCTACCCACAGACTGGTGACCATGGACAGTTGTGCTATGGAGTGATTTGTTATACAGAGTTAGCACACCTACCTTCCGGGACATATTGGTGCTCAGATTCTCTGCCAGATTTGCTCTCATTCCACATTCCCTAACCTCTTAGGCTGGGGTGCCTCTAAAGCCCATCTTCAGACCTCTTGGCCCTGCTCATTCTTGGTGCTCTAGCCATCCTTATGGCTTTAAAAAAAAATATCGAGAGGCTGGCAAGTCCTAGGTTCATATTTCCAGCCAAGCCTCTATCTCAATCTGCAGATTGAGATAACCAATGACCTACTTGATAAGCCCACTCGGATATCTAATGGGCTCCTCAAATAAAATCAGCGCCCTGATCACGTTCTGCTTTCTGCCCTACTTTTCTCTCAGTCGTCTTCTTTATAATGTCAACTTAATCTTTGAATTTGCTTATGGAAAATGCTTTGGAGCCACATCAGATCTTCTGGAAATCTGGTTGACTCTATCTTCACAGTGTTCTGGGGATGGGGAGGTGAGACAGGGTCTCACTGTGTAGTCTAGGCTGGCCTGGAGCTCCCCATGTAGACCTGGCTGGCCTCAAACCCATAGAGATCCACCTACCTCTGCCTCTGAGTGCCCGAATATATTTTAAGGCCTGGCCCTTTCACTCCTGGTCAGGCCTCTTCTTTATCTTATCTGGATTGTGCAAGAGGCTCTTAATTATTCCCTCGCTCTGCCCTTCCTCTTTCCCCCATCATCCTGTAGTCTATCCTCAAAAATGCTGTTAGAATGCTCATTTAAAAAAATGCCAGGTAGGAGCAAAGACCTATCATCCCAGTACCTAGAGGATTGATAGTTTGAGGATGCTTTATAGCCAGACTTTGCCAAAAACAGAAAGAGAAAAAAAAAAAAAAAGATAAAAATTTCTAAACGAAGCCATCCAGCTGGTACCACTATTTGGAAACCACTTTCTCAAGGTTTCCCTTGCATGTGTTGTCACCTCAAGTCATCAACTCCGACCTCCTAGGCCTTCTAGGAACTATGGACTCCCAGGTGAGCTCATGCTTCAGCTGTTCCCATTGGTTGGAATACTGTTGCCTTGGACAGACACACAGAGTGGCCTCTTTGAAAGATCTTGACTTCCTTTCGTTGAATCTGTTGGGTCCTGCGGAGGGGGAAGGAGGGATTTAAGATCGAGGATAGCCTGGCCTACATCAGAAGTTCCACTACCAGCCTCTGCTGCATAGTGAGTCTCAAAAACACAAGCGTTTCCTTACACAGAGGCCTTTCCCTAAACAATGTAGCTCCCCGCCTCAGAAGTCCCTGTGCCCTTTTCTCTTTGCAGTACTTATTATGACCTGAACTCAACACATTTTTTTTTTGCCTGGTTATGCATTAACTTCATTGTACGCTCCAGGTGGAATGAATGTTCAATCCCTGAGAGCAGACAACATTCTTTGTTTTGTTGTCTGCCGAATCTTCAGATCCTGGGGAAAAGTAACAGCATTCCAATATGTCTTAAATCAATGACTCCTAATTAAACCCTTGCATGTTTGAACTTTCATACAGAAACACTGACAGACATATACCAAGATCGTCTCTAATTTCCAAAGGATTTTCCAAATCTGCTCAACACCTTATTTAGAACATGAAAGAAAAGCATAAACAAAGCTTTGTTTGTTTCTTTGTTTATTGATATCAAGCTCGGAACTCAGGGCCTTGTGTGCTAGGCAAGGCTCTGCCTGGGAGTTACATCTCCAGCAGGAGAAACCAGCAGCTCCCTAACCTTAGTTTTCACTTCCCTGCTTTGGAAGTGGTCCTCCCACTGACCAGGAAGTGGGAGTCCCCAAAGCTTTATGTCAAACACTGAAACTATGTTTTCAGTGTGCTAGGTAGGCTGAGGAAGCTTGATTGCTCTTCCTTGCCCACCCACCGTCCTTACTTGTTGCTCCTTCCTATCCTGACTCCATGCTGTGAACTCACAGAGCAAGCAAGCATGGCCCTCCTGGTGTCCTGGCTGGGAAAGTGACCTCTCAGGAATTGGTTTTTGGGGGATGGGAGATGTTCAGGTAGAAAGATCAATTCTAGCATTTGGTTTTGTTATAGAAGCAGGTACCTTTAGACTTTCGGTATACCTTCCTACTATGATGCTCGATTAGAAAGCGTTGCAATGTTTAATATGATTATAACTAGACACAGGACTAGGTAAATCAGAAAATAAAAAAGTCCGGTGCGCACACACCTACATTCATCCAACTCGGCGGTTCCAACAATCATTGAGGGAGACAGGGGTTTGCTAGATGGAGATAGGGTTTTGCTAGACGGAGATAGGCGTTTGCTAGACGGAGATAGGCGTTTGCTAGACCGAGACAGGGGTTTGCTTGCACCAGTTGTGGTTACAAAGCATGAAAAAAAAAAAAGTTGCACAGACTAAAAGCCCCTTGTGTCCCCAATTTTTCAACAATTCTTTTCTTAATAAGAAGGGGATTGAGCTGCCCCAAATCTGGCTTGTCCTTGCAGGGGCATCTTTGCTGGTCTGGTCTCCATTTTGGATGGGGGTCCCCAATTTCCTTCCTTCTCCTCGCCCGGCGCGGCCGCCCAATAAGTCATCAGAGTCACGCGTGACCGCCATGTCCACAGCCCAGCGATGGAAACCGACGCCCCGGCGTCCGGGCAGCCGGGGCCAGGCTGTGCGCGCCCCGGCAGGGCAGGGCAGGGCAGGGCAGGGCACCCCGCTCCGGGCGGCACCTGGCGGCGGTGGGCGGGCCGGGGGGCGGTCTCGGGTGACGCGGACGGCAGAGCCGGCAGGTGCCACCCCGCGGCCTCCGCCCATCATAGCCTGGTCGGCGGCGCGGGCGGCAGGGGCCGCTGTGTGAGCCGCGCTCGCGCCTCCCGCCGCCGCCCGAGCTCTCGTGCTCGCCGCTCGGCTCCCAGCGCGGTGAGTGCGGGCTGAGGGGGATCAGGTGCAGTGCGGGCTGCTTGCTGAGGAGATCAGGTGCGGGCTCCGGGGTGCGGGCTGAGGGGATCAGGTGCGGGGTGTGGGCTCCGGGGTGCGGGGTGCGGACTCTGGGCTGGAGCGAAGCTTCCGGCGACGGCGCGGAGGGCTGCGGGGATAGGGCGCGCGGGGGTCGGGTCCCCGGGGGCCTCGTGGAGCCGGGCAGGGCCTCCTCTCTTCCTCCCTCCCTCAGTCCTGCCCTCCTGTCCCGCACACTGCGCTCACCTGCACCGCCCGGAGTCCCGGAACCCCGCGCCCCAGGGATGGTCGCGGCCCCCCGGGGAGGGAGCGCAGAGGTGCTGCAGGTGGGACGGGGGAGGGACCTTGGAGCGCGGAGTTCGCCTTCCTGGCTCCCGGACCCAGGCTCCGGGCCCTGGGCCACCCTCGCCCCGCAAGCGCAGCCTCCTCCCAGCCGCCGTGCAAGTCCCGCTGCCGTCTCCGAGGCTCCGGGAGCGGCATCCCGCCCAGCGGCCGCTGCGGGCCAGGGAGGGGAGTCCTCAGCCTGGAACAGGTCGCCCCGTCACTATCGCCAGGGTGCGGTGGGAAGTGGCCTCTCCCTTCGCCAGCCCTGGCTGGTCCACAGCGCCTTTGGGGAGCTCGGGGCTCGCTGCGCCCCGCTAGGGGTGCGCCCCGCTCCAGCGACTGGCGATTGCCTACTGAGCCTCCTCCTGTCCCCCTCAGCCGCCCTCAGAAGCGTTTTCACCCAACTCTGAGCTCCCAGGGCATATTGCACGCCTCTCCTGTTTTGCGGTTCTTCCTTAAAAGTCATCTTCTTTACCAAGTACCCACACCTTCGTACCACCCCGCCCTCCGGCCGCCCCGCGCGCTTGCTTATACCCCTAATTTCTAGTTTACACTCAGGCAGAAATGGTTCTCCCCAAGGTCATCGAGGACTAAGTAAAATATCCCTTCCCCTACCCTGTAGCAGATGCTTATCCAGTGCTTGTTCCAAGGCACTAGGTACTTAATGCTGTCAGTTTTCAACTAACTGTTAAGTAGATACTGTTTGCAGTTTAGGGCTTGGCCTCCAGCCAGCCAGGAGCTGTTGTCCACTCTGCTAGTCTGATGGACATGGAGTTCTTTTCTTGCTTACTGTCTTGGAGCGCTATCCATTTTCAAGCACCAGGGTCCAGACTCTAGATCTCCGGTCCCTTTTCCTCCTTGTCTGTCTTATTGCAATAGCCAAAGCTGGAGTCACAGTCTCTTGATGTCTCTTCTCGCCTCGCTGCTACTGGGTTGAACCGCAGTGGGCCTTGCACATGTTAAGTTTTTTTCTCTTAGGCGGAGCCAAATGTCCAGCCCTCTCTTTAAAAGACAGATAAGCAGACTGATCGGTAGACTGATTTCGTGCAACTTCATTTCTTAAGTCTACTTCGATTACAGATCGGTGGCCCTTTGTCATTTTAGTCTAATATCGAAGGACACATTATGATACTCATATTTATGTGCTCTCTGTCTTCCCAAAGCTCCTGTAGAAGATGATTTCTGTCACCGTTAACTAGTCACCAACCTGAAAAACTCAGCCTCTTGTGTCTCTTGTTACCAGCCCCTGATCCCAATCATGAAATCTTTTATCCAGTTTTCCTGCAATCTCATCTTGCCCTCATCAGTCTCAGCCTGCACACCACCTTGTCTGCTCCTTATCAGACCCTCTTCTTCCCACTCAGAACACAATTTATCACTTATCATATACATGTTTTGTTTCTCTTGTTTGTGTTGAAACAAGGTCTCAGATATTCCAGGCTGGCCTCAAACTCACTATGCAGCAGAGGATGACCTCGAACTTGGGATCCTCCTGTCTCTGCCCCTGGATTGCTATGATTATAGGAACATGACACTTCTGGTATTATCCGGTGCCTGGGGGGAGGAGGGGGACGCAGGGCCTTATGCATGCTAGGTAAGCATTTTACCGACCGAGCCACAATCTGTAGCCAACACGCATTTCAGCTGTTGTTTATGTTCTTTGGTAAGTGTTTGTTTTCTGCGAGGAGATCCTGAGCAGCTTAGGACATTACCTTGTCAGACCTTCTGCTTAGTAGTTGCTTAATAGATGTCTGTAGAACATAATGCAACGTGTACTAAGGTGGCACGGGTGTAATAGCCTTGATAATAGTAGAAATTAAGCCAGTTTTGCAGGATATTCATAAATTTGCATTGCTGGTGTGAGGGAGCTGGCAGGCAGTATATGGTGGACAGAAAAGCCTCTGTTGAGTGTATTGCCACACCGAGGCACCCAGTCATCCGGATTAATCATTATATCAACGGGTATAACGTAGGAGCCAATCATCTGGGAACCGTGGCTCTCAAAACAAAATAGGAAACGACAGGGAGGGTTTTTCTTTTAGTAACCTTTTTTGATTGGAAATATGGCCACACATAAAAGTACACAAAGCATCAGTAAGCAGACGAAGCGGTGGCTATATTTAGTGGTAGGATGTCTTATTCTATCAGAGCTCATGATACAGGAGGAGGCTGCAGTCAGGACCAACAGGAGTCTTTTGGCAGAACTCGTGGGTCTGAGCTAAGCTGGAGAGGCAAAGCCAACAAGCAACTGGCTGTGTGCTGTAAGACTTGAGATGAGGAGAAAAGACTGAAAGGTGCCACGAAGGAGGTGACACCAGGAGACAAGAGGCGAGCTCAAGGAGTAGGACTTTCCCGCATTTAGTTGTTTATTCTCTGTGAGGTACCTCTTGTGCAAGCATCAGTTTTAACCAGGGTAGGATGCTATTTACAGCCACTGTAAATATGGTGGGATATCAAATGGAGAGACACCCTGGAATTTAAATGATTCATATCATATATTATGGAATGTGCATAAGCAGATCTTTAGAGAGGGCTAAATCTTACGTGTGTCTTTGTGAATCTTCATTCAGTTTCAAAAACCCAGAACTTACGGAAACGTTGAAATCCTCTACAAACTTGGCAGATAAAAGGTCTTCTAAAGACAGCTGCAGTATCCCCAGTCTTTGGAAGGTGGAGGCAGGTAGATCAGAAGTTCAAGTTCATCTTTAGCTCCATGGAGAATTCGAGTTCAGCCTGAGCTACATGAGACCCTGTTCAAGGAAACTCTTTTTTTGGTCTTCTAAAAAACTAAAATTTCCAACAGTTCTTCATAACTGATGTAGCCTGATTAAAAGCACATATTAGTACACTGGACTACTAAAAAAATTACCCTTTTTAATAAATGATAGACGTAGGCTTACCATCACACCCAGTTCTTGAACATTATCCAAATGAAATGCTTTCACAAGTAATAACAAATGCCTATAGGATGTAGGGAAGGGAAACCTGTGTGTCCTGGTTGGGGGGATGTGAAGGCTGGTATACGAACTACAGAGGTCAGTTAGAGGGGCCTTTAAAAATCTAAAATAGAAACTACCAGATGAGTGAGCCGTACCATTCCCAGGCATATAACCTCCAGGATTCCAAATCAGCATTCATAGATATGCATGCTTATTGTCGTCAGAGTAAACCTTGAGCAGGGGAAAGAAAGAGCTTGGGGAAGGGGAGGGGAGGGGTAGAAGTAGAGGGTAATGGAACACACGTGACACAAAGGCAGAGCCAGGGAGGGAGAGTGAAGAATGTGCATGTGGCATTTACATGGGTTGTGGGGATTCGAACTCCGGTCCTCACACCTGCACAGAAAGGGCTTTACCCGCCAGGCATCACTCTAATGTGTGTGCGTTAACTTAAAACACTTGTAAAAAAAGAAAGATTTTTCTCGTAACACACAAGCCTTCCACGTTAACAACAAACCCACCCGAGAAAGCAATAAATAACATAATTGTAAACAACACGGCACAGATTCTTCTCCTTTTAGTGTAATGCATCGTGCCAAACCTGGACAAGTCAACTTGAGTATCAGTTTCTCGTTGGGCAGAGTGGCTGGCCAGATGCTGAAGCCTGTCCAGGGCAGTATAGGCTAGTGGGACAGTGTGCTGAACTGTTGTCATGCCCAGATGTGGTGGGTGGGGCAGGTAAAACAGACAGACCAGGTAGGTCTCTGGAGCTCGGAGAAGAAGAGCTGGGAGTTGGGCAACTGAGAAATGGGTGATGGATGGGACGTGAAATCCAGGGAAAGAAAATGCAGAGGAGATCTGAAAATTTCAAATTGTGTATGCAGTGTGCATGTGTGCATGTGTGCATGTGCATGTTGTGAGTACATGTAGGCCGGAGGTTGATACGGATATCTTCCTCAATGTCCTCCGCTGGAAATACTTTTGCATAACTTCGAAGGAGGGCAGAGATGAGGTTGCCTGGGTGTGGTTTATTGAGAGCCTTGCTTTGACCTACTGAGAATTTTCATTTTATCCTGTAGTCAGTGAGGGAGGGCCCTGGCAGTCAGTAAGGGGAGTTTCCTGTGAAGACTGTTTGTAACTCAACGGCCTGGTGTTTGACACTTCAGCACCATGAACCTCTCCTGTACTCGGGCCGCTCCTATACAGGTTCGGTCTCATTTCCTTATCTGATTTGGAAAGGGCAGTTACCTCCATTGTTTCTAGCCTCTGTCTGGCTAATAATCAGCTTGCGTATAAATTTCGGGATAGAGAGCACAGGCATCCTTTGTGCCCCGGTGCTTACAGAATGCTCAAGTCTGTATTTAGATTAGATATCTCTATCGACGGTTAGGAGGCACACATATGGCTGTTTTGCAGGCATTCGTATCAGCCGCAGAGAAGCACTTTGTGTTCTCTCACAAGTCATCTTAGGTCGGCAAGGTCTGTGCAGGATCCTTGTCTTGCAGGTAAACGGGAGGGGCAAAGCCGGAAGGGTACTGCAGTCACGGTAGGACAAGCACGCAGCAAAGACTTAAGCCCAAGTCCATTCACACATCCAAGCGTTTCCCACGCTGCGTACCCACTCGGTGGGTTGATAGGGGAAGCAGCGTGGAAGGATGATGCTTTCATTTTGCGAAGGAATAGGGCAACCCTAAACATAGTGGAAGGACTGAGTAGGTCCAGTAGCCTATTCAGAACTGTCTTCAGTTTCTCTTCCTCCTTCCTGTCTCAAATGCCATTGCAATTTTCTTGCTGTTTTTAGAATTAAATGACGTAGCAAGCACGGAGAACAGACATAGAGGGTGCTTGTCACTCGAGGGTGACCTCCCTTAGGTCTGTCCAGGGGCTTCTCTGCCCCTCTTCTTAACTGATTCCTTGTGCATTTTTAGGTAACAGTGGAGGGCAGGTCCTGTGGCTCATAAAAGATTATGTCCGAAACACACCAGGCCGTCAACAGTCTTCACCATGCACCCAGATCCTGCTGCTTATCTTCCAGTTAGCACAGGAGAGTGACGTCATCCTTCATCCTCTTACCTGTAGCTGTAACAGGTGTAACAGAGGGAAGGCAGAAATGAGTGATGCTCTTAGAAATCTAAAGTCCAAGGGCTGCGTATTCAGGAGCTTGGGGTGGGTTCCTGCGCACCAGTAGGGTTTGAAATCAAAGGTGCAAGAGCCAGTGTTTGTTTTCAAAGGAAGAAAGAATATGAGTGAGGGGTAAAGCACTTAACACTAAATACAGTTAGTGTTTCTTTCTTTAAATGTTAGGTTGCTCGTGTACAGTTGACATTCATATAGGTAAAAAAAAAAAATGATCGGATGTTGCCAATTTTCATGTGGTTACCCCCTGCAAAACCCAACAATGCAGTTATATTAAAAATGTAACATGTTAATCTGATAGAACTTCATTTCACTATACACGGATGTCTCAGTGCCCAAGGATAGTAAATACTGGCTTTCAGTAACGTGTTCCGGTCCAGCTTCTGGGCTGTTTGCTCAACAGTAGTATGTATTTATTGTAAACTCTTTTATTCCAGTTACACTCATGGTTGCAGTACGTTTTAAGTGTGTGAACTGATACTGCGTAAGTTTAGCAGGAAAGAGTATTATTGTTTCTGTGCGAGACAAATTGAATTCTTTGGGAAATTCACACAAAAGTGAGCCACTAAAAGACTGGTCAAGAAAACAGTAAAAGATCAGAGAAGAAAATTGTAAAAACGGAGCAAGACAAAAACAAAACTACGCAGACATACACATACACGAAAACCTTGAAAGCTAATATCCTGTGCTGGCTTTATGAGCATTGCTGATGTTTTAGTATTTTTTGATCCACATAGAAAATGAAAAATGGAAGTTGGAGAAAATAAGATCTGGGTATGACTTATACCAGAAAACTATTATTGAGGGGCCCATCCTCAAGGAAGATCTCAGAGATGCTTTAAAAAAGTAGGGAGATGGTACATTTACATAGTCTATGGTAAAGAAATTGTTTATGTTGTATACAAAATTTTAAAGTAGTCCCTCTGACAACTGAGAAAGTGATAATCAGCCAGAAGCAGATGAATTGCTCTTCGCAGTTATTTGCGAGACACTATAGGAAGACTTTGCTTCTGGAGCTGCTCCTTCTGTCTGCAGCAATCAAGACAACCAAGACCTTTGCCAGTGGCACCCATCGGCGCATGGGCAGATCTTCCTTCTCATCACACAGCTTCCCATCCCGATGATACATGATCAACTTATGCTTCTACGTGATGTTTTGTGATCCACACAAACATTTACGTTCACTTTTGATAATGTGAGCCAACATGCAGAACTTAAAGCTGGTTCTACCTGCTGTAAGTAGTAGTCTACATGAGAGTGGAAAGCAAAAATACATACTCTAGCTAGATCTAATAAAGAAGATCACAGTTGTGTGTCACCTGATAGCCTTTCTTAGTGCTGTTAATCTGACAAGTTGAATGGGTAAGGTAGTACTTCAGTCCCAAATATCATAGAAGTGGAACCGTTCTTTCTAAGGAATTAACAAAACCCACGTTATAAAATAAGAAGGAAAAAGTACGTATTATGACACTTCCTGGGCACGGGGTGTCTGCCAGGTACTGTGCTGTGGTCTATACATGCTTATCTCAATTTTCACAAAGGGGCTACAGAGACGGCTCCGTGGTTAAGAGCATCTGTCGTTCTTGCAGAGGACAGGAGTTCAGTTCCTAACTGGCTACCAAGGCCACAGATCTAGTTAGCACGCTGGGAGAAGAGTCATTTTCTTCCGAGTGGAACTCAAGTGCTTTTCAACTTATGGTCCTTTTTACTTTCTGCTGTGGTAACTCTGAATGTGCCATTATACTGAGGTTTTTGTAGCTCTTAAGTTTCCCAACTCCACTCTTGTCTACGGATAACATTTATTACTCCTACAAACTTTACTGTGGAGCATAGACAGGGCAGGGCTGTGCTTCCCTTCAGGTTACAAGTAGGAAACCTGCAGCTGAGGCTGTGCTGTGATCTACTTAATCCCGAGGCTCACAGGAGTCACCGCTGAAAGTGTTAAAGGAAAATATGCGATTTTAGCACAGAAGATTAAAAGCATCTAACCCAAGCCAGGGACTATGTCTGCTTCTCATGAGTTCTTCTGTTCTACAATGTCTGACCTTAGTGCTGCTCCTTTTGAGTGACTGTCTGGGTGTCTTGCTGGAGACACACTTGTGATGTTGGTTGAGATGAGACTTAATAGTGTTAGCCACTGTGCTATGCGTTCCCTAAGAATGCCCGTCCAATTTCAACATCGGATATCCATCTTCGATCTTATCAGCAGACAGAGAGAACAAGGGCGAACCGTTGTTTAATTCGTCTATAACAGGCAAATGTGTGTCGGCTGTTCATTTCTTGGTTTTTTTGTTTGTGTTTTTTTTTCTTTTGTTTCATTTTGTTTTGAGATAAGGTCTCATGTTGTTAGGGGCCGACGGAAGGAGACCCCCCGAGAAATCACCAGGACTCGAGATCGATGCAAATCAAGAGGTTTATTTCTAATGCATTGGGGTCCACTCTCACAGATTCCTCAAGCAAGGAAAGGGGGGAGGCGACCCCCAGCACACTCTAAGTATAGCTTATATAGACATTCCAAAGGCAGAGCTTAGCAGCAGAGTATGAGGCACAATTCTATTGGTTACAGAGTGATGTGAGTATTGGCCTTTAAACTGATTGGTGCTGGCAGAAAGCAAGGTTGCGGGCACTAGAAAATGTAAACCTAGGGTCATTAGTCAATGTGTGTGGGGGATTCTAAGCTCAAGGCCCTTAGTCATAGAAGCCTGACTAAAGTTTGGCTACCCTGGCTCTTGCTCTTTCAGTGTAACCCAGGGTATCCTCAAAATCTCTCTGTAGCCAATGGTGACTTTGAATTTTGGCTTGTGCCATCCCGCCTTGTTTATGCGGGGCTGGGGGTCTAACCAGGACTTCATGTATGCTTAGGAAGTACTCTAACTGCTGAGGCACTCTTCCAGTCCTAATATGTGTGTTCAATTCTGGAAAACAAGAGTCTATGTCTCCAGGAAATTTTAGTGATTTTCCCAATGTCTCTTGACTGGTTGGTGGCAGACCTTGGTCTAGAATACAAATGTCCTGAAAAAAAAAATATATAACCTATTACTTACTACATATACCCAAGAGTTTGCTTTCTGATGTCTGGGGAAAAAGTGTTGGGGGATATATTTTACAATATATGAAATAGTAAGAGTTTACTTTACATATCATATATAATTCCCATTCTACTTCTTTCAAAAAAGAAATGTCTATAATTACATCATGACTCCAGCATAGAAGGGAGATCAACTTAAGTCATGTGCTTATGATAAACGGAGCAGTAGAGGAGATCTCATGTTGAAAAAGTAACTACAACTCTAATGGTTTGGGTTTGGGTTGTTTTAAAGCAGATACTGTAAGCTAACATTCCCTTCCTGGAAAGTTGAAATTTGTCAAGTCAATCACGTAAAGGGAATCTTGATTTGCTTTTAGGTGACACTTTCATCAGTTTTGCTGAAGCGACAAAGATACTCTTCAAATTAATAGCGGTTCTTGGTAATTCACTTACAGGGATTGGTGAGGTGACAGTTTTCTTGTGGGTGTCAGCAAAGGCAAACTCTTTGGACGTGTTTTCCCAAAGTTCCTCGGGGCTGGGTTCATTAGGTCTAAACTCTAGCAGGAGGTGTTGTGGAGTCTCTGGGATTTGATGTTGGTCAGCAGATGACTTCAGAGGGTCCAGAAACCCTAGATACACAGGATCTGTGCATAAGCTAATCTCTGAGATGGTGTCCCACAATGCCTTGGGCTGTTAGGTTAAGAAAGTCAGGAAATAATATATTTAGCATGCTAAGTAAAACCTAGGTGATGGTGAAAGGGTTAGTTTTAATGTTATTGTTGCAATGAGCATGCGTCAGTCTCCATCAACCTTAGCTGTGTCAAGGACAGGTGGTCTTGGATCATGATAGTTTGACTCGTGTGTATGGGGGGGTCAAGTGGAGAGAGAGAGAGAGAGAGAGAGAGAGAGCACTCTAATATACTCCGTCATTAGGAAGGGGGGTTTACTTTTAAAAACTTGCTTGCTAATTACCGAGTGTCCACACAATTTTCACACCAGCTTTGTTTCAGTGACTCCTCCCCTTCCTCTTGTCCATCCCAACGTTCTCGTGTCTACCCAGGCCCTTCTACCCTCCGTATAATTTGAAGGTAGTGTTCTTTCCTATCATCCTAGCTTGCTAAGAAAAAGATTTCCACTTTAAAAAGTCTGGACCGTTTTTAGAGGGGATAGGATCTTGTGCATAGCCTAGATTGACCTGAAGCCCAAGGTCCTCCTGCCTCTGCTTCCCGAGTTTTGGTATTACAGGCCCGAGCCACCAAACCTGACTAATGCTTCTAGTTTTTAAACATTAGGTTAATATCGGCCTGTTATGTGCGAGATGCTGGGCCCATAAAAATCTAGAGGTCACCTCCAGTTCTCATTTGTCTTTAGTCCACATTCGAACCAGCAGCATTCGTGGTCACTAGACCCTGAATCCACCCACCGCAGTAAGCCACTAATCCTTCTGCCTTCTGATAATCAGTTCTCTGCCAAGAAACAAAATAATTTTTAAAAGCGTTAAGTGAGATCACATGGATGTTGTGCTCGAAAGCTTATGACAAGAGTCTCGGTTTCGCAAGGCAGAGTTCTGGGGATGGCTGGTGGTGACGGCTGCAAACCAGTGTGGAAGTGTTGGAAGCCAGCGACTTGTGCACTTGAAAATGGTTAAGAATTTGAGTTTATGTATATATATATATCTTTATTTAAAGAAGTGCGAAAATGCCTACTTTAAATTAATAGCCTCTGATGCTTTCTTCTCACACACAGACTGAAACCCAAGCTCTTTGCCATGGTGGGATGACCTGCTCCAATTTCTGAGGCAGCAAGCATCGCTCTCGCTGTATGCTTTCTGTGCTCTGCCTCTGTTCTATGGACAGGATTCCGCCCTGCCTCAGGGCCTTTGTCTTTGACCTCATCTCCCTCCCTCTCTCCCTCCAGCCCACACACGCTCTCCAGTGCCCTCCATCTTTATGACTCAGATGTTATGGGCCTCTGCCCCCAGTCCCTGTCAGGTCACGAACGGGAGTCATGACTTCTACCTCGGTTTCTCTTATGTATTTACTCTCATTAACTCATTCATTACGGGGGCGGGGGAGGGTGATTTTAACATTTTGCTTGCTGATCAGCATCTATCTCTGTGTATTTATCTTTGCTTGTGTGTGTGTGTGTGTGTCCTCCCACGGGAGCATCAGGAAGGGTGCTTGGCACGTAGCAGTTATCAAACATGTTAAATGAAGGGGTAAAGACAAGTCCTTTCCTCCAAAGCCTTACAGTTTTGGAGAGTCGTGGTGTCCTTGAGTTGTGCAAGGACTTTAAGATGCACGTGTGTGTGGTCGTGTGCACACACACATGTATACATGTATAGGACCCCACATGTAAATGTGCTCTCTCAACACACACACACACACACACACACACACACACGTGTACACATGTATAAGACCCCACATGTAAAAGTGCTCTCTCAACACATACACACACACACACACACACACATACATGTGTACACATGTATAAGACCCCACATGTAAATGTGGCCCCTTAACTGAGCCTCACAGAGAATGGCAACCAACTCTGGTAGACATAAAATGATACAGGATGCAAAGAGAGCGACGTTCAGGACAGAGTCAGCCAGTCTAGTCAATTCAGTGTCCTCCGGGCTCAGTAAGAGACTGTCTTAAAAAATACAGTAGATGGTCTGGCAGTAGCAGCACTCTCCTTTAATCCCAGCACTCAGGAGGCAGAGGCAGGCGGATCTCTGTGAGTTCGAGGCCAGCCTGGTCTACAGAGTGAGTTCCAGGACAGACAGAGTTACAGCAGAGAAACCCTGTCTCGAAAAAACCAAAAGGAGATGGGGGGAGGTGATCAAAGATGATGCCTGATGTTGCTCTCTAGCCTACACACACACATACACACACACATCCCTCATATAAACGTGCATGGACCCATACAAACACAAATACATATACCACACACGCACTGAAAAAATATCCACATACACACTAGCTATTTTCTGGGATTCAAGGATGGAGGGAAACTTCTCCTCCCTCCTGTCTCTCTACTGATCCAAAATAAACACATGAGAGACTACAAATACGGTCATATTTGTAGTAGTAGCCAAGCATGATGCAGCCAAAGCCAAGCTCAAAATGAACGTAGTGTAGGATATCGTGTAACGCGTTCCCAGAAACACCTGGCTCCTCTGGACCATCTGCTCCTCAAGGGTCCGTTAGAAGCACTCAGTTGTGTGCTCCATAAGGTTGCCTTGCCAGCCCAAGACGATCGTCTCGGCAGCCTTCCCATAAGGCCAGGCCCATCTGTTCCGGTGTACTCGGTGATGGGCCCAGCTCTCTGCTTCTTACTGCCATCTCAGGAATAATTTTGGAAGCATCTGGGCTCACGTTTTCATTAATATGTGTCATAGTCAATATAGAAAAAGCCATATTTACGATACAGATGCTCTGTGATTCATATGAAAAGAAAAGCCATACTGCCATGGAGTCAGTAAGATCAGATTATTTTCTGATTATAACCTGCATTCTTCTTAGAAATATGGAGACAATCTGACAAAAGATAAACGACTAAACCATAAAAATCTGTAACTTGAAGAAAATGAAACAAACCACCCATAATCCTTCCAAAAAGGAATAACAAATTCTAATATTTTGGAAAATTGCCCCCCCCACCTTATATGGCTATTTTTTTAAAAAATTGTCAAACTTTTTCTCTCTTTTTTATTTGAGACAGGATCTCACTATTAGCTTTGGCTAGCCCAGAACTGACTATGTAGCCCAAGCTGACCTAAAACGCATGAGTCCAGCTGCTTCAACCTCCAAAATATTGGGGTTAAGGTATGAGCCACCAATAGGCCTGACGAAGTTTTTCTTAAGGAAAAGATAATGTAGGTAAATATCAAGAACCATGCTTTTAAAAGCTAAAGCAAAGGCATTCCCAACGCAGCAGTTTTAATTGTTCCTTAAAAACTCATGGAAATTCCACAATATGAATAAACCCAATGATAGAATGGACTAGACATACCATCACCTGGACTCAAGGCTAATCTCGGTTTACCCGTTTGATCTTATCTCTTAAATATGAGGGCTTTTAAAATGTCATCAAACATCTAAGCACAAGACATTTGCAAATAAACCAATAAGACAAAGACTGAAAGGGCCTTGTAGTCTGCTTCACACACTACGTAAACAGACACAAGGCTGGCTTTGTTCATGCCCAATCAGAATTAGGAGTGGATGCAGAAAGGTGGAGGGGAGGGGCTTTGCAGGAGGATGCCAGGTGTTAAGCCTGTTGCTTGGGTAGATGGATTATCGAACCCAGAATTGGTCACAGGGAAACTGAGTCAGAGGAGCTTCTAGCTGGGACGTGGGACACCCTGTTCTCTTCTGCTGTGGAGTAACTGAGCTCATGCCAGGCTCACTTCTAGAATTTCAACTTTTAACTAAGGTTGCCTCTTCTAAGCAATGTTTTCATGATGCCCTTTTTGAAAGTATAGAAAGGATTGGATTATTCCAGACATCACTGTGCAGTGGTGGAGAAAGGCATTAGTTTTAATAGTTAGGATGCCCCTTAGCCCTCTCCTGACCAATCACCCAGAAAGAAAATGCATGCTGTTTGAGTGTGCTCTATAAATTGTCTAAGAAGAAGACTTCCTTTTTCCCTAAGAGGACGTTTGTAAATATTTGCCGTAATCACTTTTACGGAGCAGCCCTTGTTTTAACTTAATTGCAGTCTCTGGAGGGACCTATAACCAAGGCACATAAACCGCCTACCGTATCTTCCCGTGTAAACAGTGGAGGAAGATGAGACACTTTTGTTTCTGGAAAGAGGCTGCCTTCCAGAATGTATTGACCAAGTTGTCTGTTGGCTGACATGTGTGATGTCTGCGTGAAAGAAGAAGAAACTAGCCTCATCTTCGAAGGAGTCACAAGATCTGGGAACTGGCCAAACTTCCCGAGGCTGCTGGTCACACTACATTTGCAAAGAACTTACTTCCCTGGAAAAGTAAACCAGAGGCCACCATTGTGGATCTCTCTCTAGGGATTAGTTCCTGCTCCCTGGCTTTCTTGTCCCTCTCTGTTATGCTCTGCCTCGTTTCCCCTTGTGTGGTGGATGGCTCTCTGGTCTTACACCTGCTGCTGCCCCTGAGACTTGAGAATCATTTCAGGTGCTGTGCTGTGGGTCGGCTTGCATTCCTTGTCTGGCCTAACTGATGACCTCTGTCATGGCCACCGCCCACTTTCGAAGCCTATCTTTGCACTTAGCTGGAAACATGCCAGGGACATAGAATTAGCTCTCATGTCCCATCTGCAAGCCACAGCCTCTGGCTTTCCAGCTCTTACATCTCTTCCTCTCTTTCCTCCTCCGGTGACCTCTGTTTCCCTTTGGTCTCTTCGTCTTCGTCTCATCTCCGCATGTACTTGGCCAAGTGACTCTAAGTTAATGCTAGCTATCCCTGAATGTAACCTCAGCATCTCAGCAGTTGTTTTTGAAAACTGGGTTAAAAAATTGAGTTGATTAGTTCGTGGATTTCAGTCTTCCCTTTTACTCAACTACTCTGTACCTTGGCCTCAGGAGAATCGTCTGTGGACTAAAGACAGTCCCCTTCCCCAAGCTGTGCACGGCGGCACACACCTGTAATCTCAGCGACTTGGGATGTTAAGCGGGAGAACTGGGAGAGTGGTGTCAGCCCTCATAGTCTCCAAAACAAGCAAACACCAACACCATTCAACTGAACAGAGATGCCCACTGCCGAGGCCAATTGAATCTGAAATTTTGGAGCACGACTCAAGGGAGCCTCCAGATGGTTCTGTGTGCAACCAGGAAGGAGTTTCGCTTCCCATCGCCCCTAACAAGGATCCTGTTCTTTCACTAATTCTAAAATCCTCCTATGGAGAGGAGAGAAAAGTATCACACATTCTCTCTCATATGTGGAATCTAGATTTAAACACACACATAAATACACATACATAACAAGAAAACAAAGGCTCCCACCAGCTAAGCATGTTGGGGTGAGACCTGTAGCCTTAGCTTTAGGAAGAGGTTGAGGCAGACAGATCTTGAATTCAAATTCACCGTGAGCTACATAGTGAGATCTTTATCGGAGCCGGGGGAGAGGCCCTTCTACCTAACTACATTTTATAAACTTGCTTAACTTTGATAGAAAAAAAAAAAAGATCTTGTTGGTGAATTCCCTTTAATGATTTTTGTTTGCATTTCCCTGAGGCCTGGATTGTGCTAGGCATTGGGCAAAGAGTGACCAGGATGACCAAAGCCATACCTCCCAGTGCCAGTTGTCCACAGCTGCATATGCACAGGTCGGTTAGGCAACCCCAGCCTGTAGTAAGTGCGGCAGGAGCTCGGCAAGAGTCCTAGTCACCCTCGGGCCCCAGGAAGCACTCCTGTTTTCTACTAATGCATTGGATCACTCCCTTCTTTCCACTCAGAGGAGAAGGAACTCATTGCTGCCCTGGTGGAGAAAGTATTCCTGGGAAGCTAAGGCAAGGTGGCTGCTGCAAAGTCAGAGCTAGCCTCGGCTAATAACTGACTTGACAGACAACCTGCCGATACACCAAAAAACCCATCTCAAAAATCCAAAACGCCCAAACTGATAGAATGATAAGAGCTTGATTTTGCCTATTTTCGCTCTGCCTTAGCTTTCACAACTAGGGCTATTGAAACGGGCCGATTCAGGGTCATCTGCTGCTTACCTATCCTGTCTTTACATTTGGCTTCTGCTTTGGGAGTCAGCTTCCTTTCTCCATCTTCAGCCATAGTGCTTTCAGTGGGAGCCATTGTAACCTACCACACTGACCCACCCGACACGCTCACGGTCTTCATTACCTTCTTCAGGGGGTTTCTCACTTCTGTTGTTGTGATTCTACACAAACACCGTGACTTTTGGCATTTCCTTTCCCAACTCTGAGCGTCTTTCCCTAGCACACTCTTTCTAGAGGGGTCTCCTCCACAGGTTTTTTCCTTAGATCACTCTCTCATTCATCAGGTACTGCAGTTTGAACCCCCAGCTAGATGTACGAGTTTCCAGAATCTGTGGAACCTGCATCCTGGATCTTCCTCCCAAATACCTGCCGAGCGTCTCCGCCTGAATGATGCATAGAATTGTCACACCGTTGATTTCCCAATGCTGTGCTCTTTAAACCTGTTTCTCTGTCTGTATTGTTTATCAAATCTGGTAGCCCCAGCCCCGGAAGCCTTAGTCATCCTCTTCTGTGACTGTGTCACCAAGCCCATCTGGGTCGCTTCCTAGATATCCCTTGATATCTGTGCCCACCACGGCTGTATATACATTGCCAAGCTATGTTCTTGTCCAATACTCATTTCTCAGAGGTGGTTGCTGTCGACTCACACTTGCTCTCTCAGCGAGGGTCACCCCTTCTGGACATCTCTCTCATGGCTGATTTACCTACAGCCAAGTCCTGTGGAGTCTGCGCTGTGGGCGTAACTCTGGAGTAAGTGTGGGTGGTCAGTGTGGTGGAGCTGGAGAACAGTGTGTTTGAGCTACTACGGCATGACTCCACGCTGCATCCTCCCTCTCTCCGCAAGAGGCCTATCTGTTTCTACCACTGGAAAGTACTCAATTTCTACCATCCTCAGGAAAGAGTTCAGATCTCATATCTGCCCCAAAGCTTTTTGTTGTTGTTGTTTTGAGACTGAGTTTCTCTGTTGTCATCTGGCTGTCCTGGAACTCCCTCTATAGACCAGGCTGGCCCTGAACTCATAGAGACCCACCTGCCTCTGTCTCCCAAGTGCTGGGACTAAAGGTGTGGGCCACCACAGCCCAGCTGCTGTTGCTGCTTCTGCTTCTTCTTCTTCTTCTTCTTCTTCTTCTTCCTCCTCCTCCTCCTCCTCCTCTTCCTCTTCCTCCTCCTCCTATTTTTAAATATTCACATCTTTATTGGTTTTTTTTTTTCACTGATACCTTTTAGATGCCTTCACTGTCCCATGCAGGAAACAGGATTTATGAGAGGTAAGATGTACACATTTTAGAGGCATTAAATGAGTGTTTTTTTGAACTACTTGAACTGCTCAAACTGTGGTGGTGGACCCTTTGGGAGTTTTATCTTTCTGTGTTTGCTCTGCCTCTGGAATCGATAAATGGTTCTAGTCCACGTAATGATTAAGTAAGTTGCACCCCGGGTGACTCACCTCACAAGTTCGGCAGCACCTCAGCCAGTGTGTGCCTAGCTCGACAAGTGTTTCATACTTTCCTGACACAGGGGTGTCGCACTTCTGTGAGCATCTCTAAATGGTTGCCTTTGGTTCCTGGCTTGGGCCACAGTAGTAGTGAGTCATCTGCAGGTTTCCATCAGCTCTGCTGAGTGCCATGCCAGAAGAAAGGTCTGCAACAGGCACACCAAACCGTCCGCCTGAGTAGTTCAGCTAAAGGGGAAATCCAAAGCCTGCTAGGACCTTCACCAGCCAAAAGACAGAGCTTTATAGTTATGAGGGGAAACAGAAATATTTCTTTATTGTGGATCCTTTTGGGACTTCCGCCAAGGAAACATGGCGGACTGTGCCAGATGGCAAGAGATGAGGCTGGCGAGAAGAGAGCCAGGTGGGGCTGAGCTCATTTGTTCAGCAAACACCTTTACAATCACCTGCGCTGTGGATTCTTTCTAGGCATTGGGATTGGAAGCAAGCACGAGTTTCGTTAGGCTTTTCTTCTGTAGGCAGTCTGTGAGGAGATAAGACGAGGGGCACAGAGCAGTCAATCCTGATTAGATGTCTCTGCTGGCATTGAGGAAATGGAAAGCTGCCAAGTCGGGAAGTCTGGTTAATAAGTTATGACAGCGGTCTGGGTGAGAGAGTAGAGAGGGCCAGGGACCGTGGGGTGAAGTGGGAAAGGGTGGAGAAGTGGCCTTCAGAAGAAATCCCACTGAGGCGGATGAACCACAATCTGTGCATCGATTGGGTTCAGGGATTGCTTGCAGTTTCTGCGATGGGATATTGGCCCAGGTCATTGGGAGAGCCCAGCACAGAAGAGGAAGGGACTGTAGTCAGGAGTCCGAGGGTGCCATTCCAGTCAGGCCCCTCTTCTCTGGCCTGCAGGAGTGCTCTGTGACCTCCTCCGTAGAATGGATTTGGTTTATGTGCTTGTGAGTTTCAAGAGAATATCTCCCAAGGTTTCTATCCCAAACACTTGTCATAAGGCCTAGCACAGGGAATCCACCCAACAAATGGTTGCTGGGTTAAACGGGTAGTATGTTGTCTTTTCATTGTGTCTCAAAGTCAGTGGATTTAAACAGCACACATTTATTAATGGACCAGAAGTCTTGCTTTGGCGTGGCTGATTTCCATGTTTCATGAGACCCAAATCAAAGTATTGGTTGACTGGGCTCATTTTATTAATATTTCATATTTATTCGAGTGTGTGTGTGCACACATGCACACATGTGTTCATGTATGCTGCAGTATGTGCCAACATACATGTGAAGAGTGTGACAGCTGGTTCTATCCTTCTACCAGATGGCTTCCTGGGGTTGACCACAGATCATCATGTTTGGTGGCAAGTGCCTCAACCCTCTGAACTATCTCCATGGCTCCTGACTGAGCTCCTACCAGGATGCTCTGGGAAAGCACTTCCAAGGACAGTCATGTTGCTGGCAGAATCTCTTTCTGTGTGGTTGCGAGGCTGAGCTTCCCATTCTTGAGCAATCAGAATTGCTCATGTATCTTTCTAGTCCTGGCGTAAGGGCCTGAAATCTTGGGTTCAGCAATGATTGGTCCTTCACCTCCTAGCCACGCACAACACATTGCTTTTAAGCGCTTGTGTAATTACATAGACATCATGATGATCCAGGCTAATCTCTGTTAAGGCCTGACACCTTGATTACATTGATAGACTCTGTTTTGTCATGTCACATAGTCACAGGTTAGGTCTTGGGTGCATATTATAAGGGGGCATTATTTTGTCCACTACAGTAATAATTGTCTCTGCGATTGTCTCATGTTGGAGTGCTTATGATCACGGTTCTTAAATATGTGTATTTTAGCTTCTCTTGTTTGTTTATGGAAGCACAAGGGTACCAGATTTTCTTAGTCTCGAAGAGATGATATAAGATCACAGCCCTTCAGCTCCCAAAAGCCATCATACCATTTATCCCTTCTTTGCATTCATCTGCCTCATCTGTTTAATTAGTCATTCATTCATTCATTCATAGATGTGCTGGCTGGTCTTATGTCAACTTCTATGTCAACACAGAAACTAAAGCTATCTGAAGGAGGTGACCTTAGTTGAGAAAATGCCTCCCTCAGATCCAGCCGTAAGGCATTTTCTTAATTAGTAATTGATGGGTGATGGCCAAGCCCACTGTGGGTGGTGGTTCCACCCCTGGGCTGGTGGCCCTGGTTCTATAGGAGAGCAGGCTGAGCAGACCACAGGAAGCAAGCCAATAACCAGCACTTCTCCACGGCCTCTGCATCAACTCCTGCCTCCAGGTTCCTGCCCTGCTTGACTGTGGGGTGAGGTGGGAATGCTGCCTGTTGGTGGAGCGCTCGTCTAGCATGCACGAGGCTCTGAGGTCACTCCTCAAGCCTGGTTAGGTGGCTGTGGTGGTTCGTGCCTGCCATCTCAGCACTTGGGAGGCAGAAGCAGGAGGATCAGAAAAAGAGTCTAGGCTGGGTTGTGGTTTTGTATAAAGAGGAAGAGAGGGAGCCCCAAGGATAAATGTCACCAGACTTCTGTCAGGTCATATTTAGTATATTGAGGCCTATGTCAAATTTTCTTTTCCTTTTGCTTACTTCTATGTTTTGAGATACAGTCTAGGGTAGCTTTGGCCAGCCTTACCCTTACAGTGTAGCCAGAGCTGATTTTGAATCCCTGACCCTTCTCCCTCTCCCAAGTGTTAGGGTTACAGGCATGCACTACCTCTCTCAGATATGTCAAAGTTTCTTTCTTTTTTCTTACATTTTAATTCGAGACAGGGTTTCCCTGTTGTAACCCTGGCTATCCCGGAACTCACTCTGTAGGCCAGAGCTGGCCTCGAACTCACAGAGATCCACCTGCCTCTGCCTCTTGAGTGCTGGGATTAGAGGTGTGCACCACCCACCGCCCGGCGTGTCAATGTTTCTTAAAGCCATGCTGTCTGATTGTGAGTTTGCCCTGTGCTGATGGAGTTTTGTTCTTCAGTAGTGGATTACTGGTGTTGACTGTGCTGTGGTTTCAAGCTCTTACCAAGTGCTCAGTAAATATGTAATTGAGGTAATCGCTGCTTAATTCATCCTCTTCTCTGGTGGCCATGCAATTTAGACACCATTAATACTCATGTATTATGATTTTAATTTTTAACTTTATTTTAATAGGTAACAGATGTCATCAGCTGCTTATTACTCTCCAGAGATGCTCTGGGCTCATACAAGGAAGTAATTCTCCTGTACCTGGACTTATGATATGCTAATTTAGTGATTATTTCATAGCAACATAGATAAAAACGTCATCCCTTACTGTTTATAACTCCATTCCTTGTTATTTAATGGTGAGAATATACCAATTTATTACTGCCTCATATTGCTGGCCACTTTGATTGTTGCCATGTCTTTCATGTTATAGAGTATCATGTCTGTGTCCTTCACACAAATGTAAACACATACAAAGACCATTTGTGCCATGCTAGGCTTTGCCTGTTCACTCCCATGGAGGTTAGACTGATCACATCCCCACTACAATGCACAGACGTTTCTCCACCTGTAGCAATGTGTGTTCTCAGACTTTACAGACTCAGCCAGTGTGATACGTGGAAATGATATTTGAATTAAAACTTGGGCCTGCCAAATGAGTAAATAACATTGGGTATTTTTTTTTTTGTGTGTGTGTGTGCACAGTATGTTGGAAACATTTGTATTTCCTTTTCTCTCATTTGTTTGATTCTTTTGTCCATTTCTCTTATTAGGTTGATGCTTTTGTTCTTAATTCCTCAATAGTCTTTATATAATAGAGAAAGTAGCCTTTAGGGCTGTTTTCTGTACATAGTGTATGTAGTTTTCTTTCTGTTTGATTTATCTTTTGGCTTTTTTTTTTTTAACTTAGCTTTAGATATACACAATTCCTTAATTTTAGGTGATCTTGTTTAGTTAATTTTTTAATCTGTGACTTCTGTGTTTTCTCTCATGTTTAGAAAGGTAGTCCTTCCTCCTTCCAATATTTGAAATAATCATTTGAGGTTTTTACCAAGTATTTTTTAGCTCTTTATTTTTAAATAACTATAGATTATAGGAAGTTATGTAAACACAGAAATATCCTGGAACCCACACTTGGCTCTCACTCGGTATTATGTAAATTTCGTGTTTTTACATGCAGCTTTTTGACCTACCTGAAGTGTGTTTTGGTATGAAACGTGGGGCCGGGCACGGCAGTGCATGTCTGTGATCCCAGCGCTTGGAATGCGGCAGGAGGAGAATTAGAATGCCAGAGTGTCCTCAGCTGCCCAGTGACTTCACAGCCTTTCTCCTCCTTCCACGAGACTGTCTCAAAGCACGAGAAAACAAAGAAACAAAAACCAGCCAGACCAAAAAAAGAAAGAAAACAAATAGATAAGGATTTCAACTTACTTTTTTCTATTGGCTACCTGTTGGTCCTTACATTTTAAAATTATATAACCCCATATTTTCCCCGGTAATTTAAGCACATATGTATAAATCAAGCATTAAATTCCTGTATGCAATGGTTACTAATCCGACTTTGTAAGCATTTAAACACATCTGAAATAGAACATTCCATGCCATTGTTAGCATTCATTCCCCGCCGTGCCCCTCAAGAAATACTTGTCTAGGCAACCAGTGCCATCCTCGTTTCAAAATACCGTTATTGTGTTGGTTGGCCTATTTTTCTAGAATTGACCTTGGATGGTGTGGGTTGGGCTGGAATACAGGTGAATGAACTCGTACACCCTGCCCTGAAGAGGTTCGTCTGTTAAGGTAAAGCTTGCAGGCTATGCAGTGATTAAGGTGGAGTTAATCCTGCAGAACCCTGGCTAGATTTAGGCCACTCAGATCTTTGATCTTTAAGCAACCTGCCAGAGCTCGGACTTGGGTACTGGTCTTGTGATTCTGCTATCTTACCACTTCATGACGTGCCTCCATTTCCTTCCATAAACGATACAACTGTCACAACTTGTAGGCTACACTGTAACTCTGTTACCTCTGTGTTTCAGTAAGCCCAACACTTAGACCATTTCAACTTAATTTAATTTTAAGATACTTTACTGTGCATAGGTCATATTTGTAAGGTAACCATTAGAAAATTCTTATATTTCAAAGAATCAACTGAGCAGGGACCTCTGAGGCTTTTCTGACTTTACTAACAGAAAAATAAGATGCTTATCTGTTTATTTAATTTACCCAAATTTATGTGTAGAGTTGTATGATCCTAAATTTTTTCCCAGACACACAATACTAATGCATAGTTTTGTAATCTTGTTAGTTATCTCCATGGTTTTATGTTCTCATGTAGGAGGGAGGGAACAGAGTCTCCTTCCTAAGGCTGATACCCTTTAATACAGTTCCTCATGTTATGGTGACCCTCAAACACAAAATTATTTTTGTTGCTACTTTATAACTGTAATTTTGCTACTGAGTGATGTCTCAGTTACTAAGACCATCAGAAATATGTGTTTTTTGAGGGTAATGACCCAAAGGTTGAGAACCACTGGAATAGACACATTTAAAAAACAAGACGTATTTTCATATGGGTTATTTAAAGAGAAATCATGCTAGAGTTTTACTAATCGACTGAGAATCACACTTGTATGTGTGACATGAGCTTCCAGAAAATGAGTGAAGTCACCTGGAAGAACTTGCCTTGCTGTGTAATAATTCTGAACAGCGAGAGGGAAATGCAGAGTTGGAGACACACACACCCACACATGTGTCAACATATGACAACTGCATGTATCATAAAACCTCTCTACTCTATGTAAAATTTCACATGGACCACACTCCGCTGAGAAACGGGAACTGTAAGGTAACCTCACAGAGCACTAAGCCAATAGCCTTAAAAGCAAAGTGTATGTGGTGTTTAGGGTGGCCTTTAAATACATGCTGGCAACCTACAGCACAAACTGAAATCAAGAATGAATATATATATATATACCCTCCAGGTAGCCCTGGACAACTCTGATGAGTACCTCACCAACTATGTTTGGAGATATAGGGGGGCCTTTGCTTTTCAGTTTTATTTCACTCTAAGCCTGACCAACAGACTCTCCAGAACCTGCTAACATATGTTGTTTAAGCGTGGAACCTCAAACTAACCGGTAAGCTGGTTCTTTACTAGTACCAATGAACAGGGTGAACAGACCTCTTTATCTACCCAATAGCATTCAACTCTAGTATCTGTCAAATCTGTGATAATTTAACTTTATGGGTAGTTTGACTTGAAGATTCTGTCTTTGAGTTGAGAGATTCTCCCCACCCAGGGACCTGCTCTGCTTGTTGCTGGCTCTCCCTTTATTCTCTGAGACCTCTCTACATGGTCAAGTTGGGATGTTAGTAACAATACACACCACAGCCGTCTCAGGTTTAGGGGTCACTTTGATTATCAGTAAGCACTCAGAGGTTGCTGGGCTAGATTGAATTAGCATCCCATTAGATAGTCCCAAGGTGCATTTGGTGCGTCAGGATAATGCCTTTTTAGACAGCCCATCCCTTACGTACCCTGTGATTGGTCTGCTTACATCTGTCTGCCACCAAGAAGTCTGACTTCTCCCCAGCCTGTAGTCTGATTATAAAACACCATTGGCTACCTGTTGCCATATTATAGGACCATCTAGTACTGTTTGATTGATGCTGGATTCCAAGAAGGCAAGTACTATATCTTACCCACCCTTTTTTCTTTCTAGTTGAACCCATGGCCATACACACATGCTAAGCAAGTACTCTCCCAGTGAGCTTTCCCCCCAGCCTCTCTCTCCATATATATGTATATGTATATACACATATATAATTGCGTTATATAGATAATAAAATTGGATTATATATATAATAAAATATATATATATGTGTGTATATATATATGTATATATATATATATATATATATATATATATATATAATGCAATCTTATTTTAAAATGTAGTATTCTTAAGTTATTCAGGCTGGTTCAACTGGCGATCTTCTGCCTTAATCTTCCAGGTATGGGGTTTCAGTCTTGGGCCACCAGGACTAGCTGGTTCACTTTTAAAAACCAGTGTTAACATTAACCGGACCTAGAGAGATGACCCAGTATTGAAGAGAACATACTGCTCTTCCCAAGGACCCACGTCTACTCCTCAGTCTCCGAATGGGTGTCCTTGTGGGTGAACAAGTGGCGACTTCCTCTGAGTCCTTGCCCCAGGAAGCCGCAGACAGACTTCAGGAGATGGGTGTGGTTGCTCTGCCTGTCAGTTGCTGCCTGGGTACCCTTCTTCAGAACTCCCGCAGAGCTCTTTGCAGGATCTGTTAACACCTCTTCCTTTCGGAGACTGTGTTTGGATGGGTGCCCGTTGTCCTCAGTGGCTCTGCTTCTAACCCATGACCTTCTCTCAAGCCTCACCAGACCCATTTTGTGGGTCCAACTGCTTCCAGCAACTCATATTTGAAAGGATATTCTTTTCAGAGCCACGCAAGTCTTTCCAAGACTCCTGTTGTAAAAGTCCCACGTTTCCGGGTGGGCATGAATTGTTTCGGGCTGAGAAAAGACTTTCTGACTGTACGCGTGACCTCACTTGGCAGGGCTGGGTTTGTTCTGTCCTTGCCTTTGAGTCTCTTGGGTCATTGATGAAAGCAGAGGAATGGCTTTCATCCGAGGTCACGGAGGCAGCCTTCTGTGGACGTACTGGTTCGTCTCACAGATCCCACACAGTGTGAGCAGGCCGCGGTGCTTTATTTGACCTGTGTGTGCATTACTGCAATTGCACGTCCCATGGCTTCAGTGCGGTTACCTGAGAGCTGCGTGTCTCAGAGGAGAGACTGAACTTCCCAGAGAGTCCTTCTCTTCTCAGGTCCCATTTGTCTGTCTGGTTCTAGTGGCCACTCCCCATCTCTAAATCTTAATGTGGTCTTTTAACAAGTACCCCATTCCTCACAGCCCTATTCTATTAACATGAAGCAACATGGCCGACATAAAAGCAGTTTGAGACTGTTCCCAAGCATATGGATAAGGCAAGAAGGAAAAAAAAGCGCCAAGAATGGAGGCAGTCCGTTCTCCACATCCAGGGTAGTATTATGACATAAAGAAGTCGCTGAGGAGCCCAGGAAGGGCAGGGGGTGGAAAAGCATGGGGACAGCTGGAAAAATGTCATGTTCTGAAGGCTGAGGTCAGGGCTGGAGGAAAGAAGGAGGGGTCTGCAGAGCAGAAACCAGGACACATGAGACTTCCTGCGGGCTAAGGGTGTAGCTCATGGGCCGGCACATTTACAGCACATGTAAATTGAGCTTCTAGAATAGGAATAACTGAACAAAAACATAAACCTTGGCAGCAGGAAAGGTCATCTCCAGGACAGACATGCCTCCTCTCCTTAGGTGTCCTTTGAGGGGTCTGAGATCTAGCGTGGATTCTTGAGGTGTTGGTATCACCCTAGTGCCACAGCTCAAATGTCTGAGAATCCCTCAGATTGATGATGAGGTGAGAAGTATAAGATATATAATCGGCGCACACTACATAAGCTTATAAGATTATGTTCCTACATGTAATTCAGGGGAATCATAAATTCTACACTTCAATTACAAATTGGAAGAAAAAAAATATAGTCGGTGTTAGGAAAATCTGAAAGAGATAGGTGATATATATAATATATAATTACATATATGTATTTACATATATATATAATTACACACACACATATATATATGTATATATGTGTACACACACACACACACACACACACACACACACACACATATATATATATATATATATATATATATATATATATATATATATATTACTAGCAGGAAGTTCCAGATTGCAGAAGATGAGACTTCCCAGCCTTCCCTTTATTAATATGGTAACAGACGCTTGGGAAGTAACTAGGTGATGAATACCTCCACAGTTAGCCTCTGTGTGAAGATGCTGTTAGACCTTGACCACTCTGGAGACTGTGATTGATCAGTGCCGATCTTTTCATAGTAAGGACTCCACTTAGAATGTCCTCACATGATCTGGATCTGTGTTTAACTTGGGTTAACGATGAGCGGTACACAGAGTGTGCATTTTGACTGACTGAATTCAGTGGATGTGGCCGTGTTGTCTCTTTCTGTTTACTGTCCAGAGGCAAAACCACATAGGCTGTTCATACTCATACTAGCAGGAACAAAGAGCACGCTGTTGCTTATTTGTCAGAGAAAGTGTGGGATCTCGGTGTCTTTTTGTATTTTTAGGAAGTACTCCTTTAAAGTAGGAGGCAGACTGGACAACACTACGAAAGGGTGCCCCAGTGCCTTGGTCTGTGTGTGCGCTATTTATGCCCTAGATTCACGCCCTGATCTTTGCTTCTGGTGTACACACACTTGCACACATACAAGCTGAACTATGGCTTCCTTCCAGCTATGAGCAATTTAAAACACAATAATGATTCTAAAGAATAAAATATAACTAATCTTATTCCTAAAGTTTTAAGAAAAAAAAGAAGAATGACTAAACATTAATGAAACACATTCCTCACATTTCTTGAGACTAAAATCTCATTAAAGAAAATCTCTTGAGGAGATCAAGTGTAGCTAGCTTAGTAGAGGGCAAAGCTACAAACAGAATGTTGAAAAGCTGACCTTGCTTTGTATGTTACTTACAAGCAAACATTCCTTGTTTCAGCTTCAGACTTAAATTTAAAGCAGAGAAAATCAGGCCTTCATGTTAGCAACAGACCTTCATGTGTGTGCATGTGTGCATGCATGCGTGTGTGTGTGTGTGTGTGTCTGTGTGTGTGTATGTGTGTGTATGTCTCTGTGTGGGTATGTCTGTGTGTGTGTCTGTGTGTGTGTGTGTATCTGTCTCTGTGTGTGTGTGCACATTCGTATGCATGTGTGTGCGTGTGTCTGTGTGTGTCTTTGTGTCTGTGTATGTGTGTGTGTGTGTATGTGTGTGTGTATGTGTGTGTGTGTGTCTGTGTGTATGTGTGTGTATGTGTGTGTGTCTGTGTGTATGTGTGTGTGTCTGTGTGTATGTGTGTGTATGTGTGTGTGTGTATGTGTGTGTATGTGTGTGTGTCTGTGTGTGCATGTGTGTGTGTATGTGTGTGTGTCTGTGTGTATGTGTGTGTGTATGTGTGTGCATGTGTGTGTATGTGTGTGTGTCTGTGTGTATGTGTGTGTGTCTGTGTGTATGTGTGTGTATGTGTGTGTGTATGTGTGTGTTTCTGTGTGTGCATGTGTGTATGTCTGTGTGTGTCTGTGTGTGTGTGTGTGTCTGTGTGTGTGCGCATGTGTGTGTGTATCTGTCTCTGTGTGTGTGAGCGTGTGTGTGTCTTTGTGTCTATGTATGTGTGTGTGTGTGTTTGTGTCTGTGTGTGTGTGTGTGTGTCTGTGTGTGTGTGTGTGTGTGTCTGTGTCTGTGTGTCTGTGTGTGCTGGCCAGAGGTTGATGCTAGGTATCACCCTCAATCACTTTCCACTTTGTGTTTTGAGACAGTCTCTCACTGAGCCTGGAACTCTCCAGTTCAGCTAGACTTCCTGTCCTGGAGCTCCAGAGAGCCTCCTGTCTCCATCTCCCCAGCGATGGGGTTCTAGACACATGCCACCACTTCCAGCTTGAGAATCCAAGCTCAGGATCTCAAGCTTATACAGTAAATATCACCAATGGAAGCCATCCCACCTGTCCTGAAATCAAACTACTTAGCCACTAGTATGGCATGAATGTCTATCTGACCATATCAGATGCCAGCCCAGAAAAACCAATCCCAGTATCGCAGTGCACAAGAATGGCTGTAATGTAATGTGCTGTAGGATTACAGATTTCTGTAATTGCATATTTGACTCAGATGAATACTTGCATCGATATAATTGTTAACTTATTATTTCCTTTGGACAGAAGAAAATTTTCTGATGTCGTAAATGCCCCACAGAAGCCCTCTAAGACATATACATAAGCATTAGACGGACGCTAAGCAGTGGGCTTTAAAAACCTGTCTGGAAAGCCTTTAATAAACGGATGAACTCGCCATCACTATACTGAGGGAGCCCCTTCAGCATGAGGTTCCATTGTCAGTGTCTTTATCAATGGAAAACAAGGGTATATGTGTTAAGTGTTAAGAAAGAAACCAAGTGGTATTACCCTAGGCTAGACCAACCTACTCCTGTAGGCCTTCCCATATGGACCTTCATAATATAATGCTTTGTTTCATTTTCTTAAATCCTGCAAGCCTTCGTTTAAACATCCTTTTATGTAGTGTCACCTTAAAAAAAAACGGTAATAATACCCCCCCAAAACAACTCCAAACCAAAACCATAGTACAGCATTTCCCCAATTGTGGGTAGATGAAGCCTTGCAAATATGTCCGTTATCAAGAATCTCAGGAAAGGGTAATGAACATTAGGTAGACACTAATCTGGGGATATAAGATATACCCTAAGGAGATTATCTGGAGGTTCTAAGAAAGGTGATCTCTCTTTCATTTTTAAAATTCTTATTTATTTTGTTTCATGCGCATAACTATTTTGCCTGCATGTATGTATATATGCACCATGTGCATGCCTGATGTCCAAGGATGTCTGAAGAGGGAGCTGGAATCCTGGAAATGGAGTCATATGTGGTTGTGAACCACCTGTGGGTCCTGGGAATGGCACCCGGGTCCTCTGTAAGAACTGCCAGTGCTCTTAATCACGGAGCCATCGCTCCGGCCCCTTCCTTCTGTTTTGCTGAAGGCCTGTTTCCATAAGCCAGAACCTCTAGCTAAACGCACTTGCCTACATTAAGGGTCGAGCAAATCAATGTTCGTAGCTTGTCTAGGAGATGAAATGCCTATCATCCTTTGCATTTCTAAACAACTGAAGCACAGATTCATTTCAGAATCCCCGATGATGATAGGTTGAACGCTGGTACTGAGATTAGACTTTGTCTTGATTGATAATGAGCACGTGTGGCCAGAACTCACCTGAGAATCCAACGGACTTGTTTTCCTGTTTTGCTTTTACCACCAATCAGAGCAACACATTCGTGTGGCACGTACACGTACAATTTAGTTGCTGTCTATAGTCAGGGTATTTGTGATGTTTTTGTCCTTGAAACAAGCCTTTTACTTCACCACCTTCTTCCCCCTTCTCCCTACAAGGTCTCGAGAGACACAATATAAAATGGGAAAGACTCCAGAGGTCAGTTGAGCTAGTGCTGGGTGCGAATCCTTCAGAGTTGCACTAATTTCAACTGACAGACTCTCAGGGGTTCCTGTAGCCCAAACATTCCTTCAGGGTCCCAGTTGTCTTCCAGTGTCTACAGCAGATGACTTCCTGGACTTCCCTGCTTACCTGGACGATAAGGGAAAGGGATGCAGCCAAGACAGACTGTACCTGAACTGAAATTTTCTCTCCTCTTTCTTTCATTCTCTCTTAAGAACATGCACATTCTAGATGAGAATGTTGAGCTATACATACCCCAGGCCCTGAATACATAAGTGCTTTTATTCATTCATTCATTCATTCATTCATTTATTTATTTATTTATTTATTTATTTATTTATTTATTTATTTATTTATGAGACAGGGTTTCTTTGTTGTAACTCTGGCTGGCCTGGAACTCACTTTGTGGACCAGGCTGGCCTCGAACTCACAGGACCCACCTGCCTCTGCCTCCCGAGTGCTGGGATTAAAGGCATGCGCCACCATCACCCAGCTATAAATGTTTTTTAAATGTCTTTTATTTTTATGAGGTATGGTCTCATTGTGTTGCTCCAGGTGGCTTTGAGCTCCTGAAGTTAAGTGGTCCTCCCGTCTCAGGCTTGGAGTCACTAGGACTACAGACGGGCACTACTGCACGTGGTGTTCCTCATTTTTAAAGGAGCATTAAATGTTATTATCAAGGTTCATCCCTCCTCAGAGAGTCGCTATGAGGCACATGTACCTGTTCAGCAGGTACGTGTGGAGCTCCTGTCACCAGTCTATAGGCTTCCTACTCTGCAAGGGTTTTTGGTCCATCCTCCTCCTTAGTCTTGAGACTATTCAGAGACAGGCTCAGTTCTCCTTCACCAGTGAAAGGAAACTCCACCGGGTTAAGACTCTCCCCTGTTGGGGATGCCAGTCAGCTCCAAAACGTTGGCTGCAGACTTTCTAGGATGTAGAGTGTTTATTTGTGTATTCTCCTTGTTTGTCTGCTTCTGTGAAATTTCTTGTTGTTGTTTTTTTTTTTTAAATCATTTGTTTTTGTTCATTCCTCAGTATCTGGAGCCATTCTTAGATGTTATCCTACAGCTTTCAACGATTGCTTCTTTGTCTTTGTCCCTGGCTCCTTTTCCTGTTTCTTAAGCATGGGTGTTCCCTGAGGTGCTGTCCTTTGCCAGGTCCCCTCCTATGGTATTTCCCAAGAGACTGCACTGCTCCCATGTTAATTATTACCTCTTGCCATAGTTAAGTATGGCTTTAATCCTTGGTTCTGATACTGGATTTTGGTTAAGTCTAGTGAACATATCCACTTGGTAGGTTAGTTTCGTAGGGCTGCTATAACCAAGTTCCACTAACTGTGTGGTTCAGACAGCCAAAATGTATTATCTCATAGTTTTGAAGATTAGAAGTCAGAGAGCAAGGGTCCACAAGGTGTTCCCTCTGAAGGCTGTGAAGCTGGGGCTGTATTCCAGCTCTTTGCCTTGGCTTGGAGATGGTCATATTTCATTTACTGTGTGTGTTTATCTCTGCCCGGATTTCCTCTTCCTATAAAGATACCAGTTGTATTAGATTAGGACCCAGCCTAATGATGTTATTTATTTATTTACTTATGGGGTGGTGCGTGTGTGTACTAAGTGGTACATGTGTGTACTAAGCACAGAGGGTCACTTACAGGAGCTGTTATTCTCCTGTCATGTGGGTCCTGAGCTCAGGTCATTAGGCTGAGCAGCAGGTGTCTTCACTGGCTGTAGCATCTCACTGGCCGGCGACTTCATCTTTAACTTGATTACCTCTATAAAGACCCTCGGTTCCAGTGAGGTCACATTCTTCTATCCTGGGGACCAGGATCTAACATTTTAATTTTAAGGGAACACAAGTTAACATAGATACTTAGTTTCTCACTCACACCACAAATATTTTCTGCTGCATGCTAGATATCTTAACCTGTGGGTCATGACCCCTTTGGGTCAAGCGACCCTTTCACACGGGTCAACTAAGACCATCTGCATATCAGAGATTTACATTGTGATTCGTAACAGTAGTGAAACTGCAGTTATGAAGTTGCAACTGAAATAATTTTATGGGTCACCACAATGTGAGGAACTGTGTTAAAGGGTCCCGGCGTTAGAGAGGTTGAGAAAGACTGGTCTAAGTGCTGGGAATACAAAGATCTGGAGGCCATAGGCTCTTTCCCCTTGAGGACTGGAACAGGGAAGAATGAATAAACAAAGATTTGCAATAGTATGTGCTGTCTTAGATGAAGATTGCTGTCACAAGGACACTTAATGGGAAACCTACCCTGACTGGCTAGCTCAGGGATGTGTCTCCAAGTAAGAGCCTCTCGTTGCTTCTTTCCCAATAGGATGCAACCCTGAAGAACTGTTTGCTTTGCTTCTAAGCCACACCCTCAGTGTCCCAACCCTGCATCCCACCACCCAGTTAATCTCTCCAAATCTCCCAATGATGGACAGATTCCCAACTTGAAAAACCTGTAATGACTCTTCACTGTCAACAGAACAGAGGCTAATAAAGTTCTCCAGCCCAGCTGCCTGTGCTCCCTCCCCAGTTAATTAAGCACCACTAGAGCTTACCTTTCTTGTCTTGATCTTTCTACATCTCCAGTCCTTAACCTGTGCGTTGTCAACATATTAACAGCTATTTTACAGACAAACTCGGGCCTTTCCATAACATTGTGTGGTCAGAATTTCTGTTGGCTTTCCTCTGCATCATTAGCACTGAAATAGTGCTTGGCATGTAACAGATACTTTAAAAGATTGGCTGAGTAAGTGGTTCCCCCCAACCCCCAGCCCCACCCCCACTGCCTGGAGGGCTGTCTGCTTACAGACTTTCTTCCTCTCTCCTAGGTGTGAACATCTTCTTCCTGCTGAGTTCTTCTCAAGGCTCAGGTCCTATGTCTTCTCCTCTGACATACCTTCTTTCTGGGTCAGGGTTTTCTTGTTCTATATGAACTCTTTGCCTGACCCTTTTTTGCATCATAGAAATCTAATTAGATGTCTTTCTCCAGCAGATTGAAAGTTGTTTACATTCAGGATCCATATTTTTAAACTGAAATTGTGTCCTGTGCTTCAATTCTTTATATAAAAATAGGCGTTCAGAGACTGCTCTCTTCGAAGGGAAACTGAATGGGAGAAATGTTTTGCATTCATCTGAAGTGGACATCTGGCCTCGCCTTGCTTGACTTTTCCTGAGGTTACAGGATGTAAATGCTTAGCTTGTAGTCATTTACCCGAGACACTGCGCAGGCATTACATCGTGAATAAGCTTTACATTGTCTTTGCAGTAATTATCGCTTCTTCCGATAAACTGGCCCAACGGGTCCCAGGGGGCACAGTTTTTAGGGTAGTTTTTAATTCTCAATCTTCACTCAGCCCATTTCTAGAAAAATCTCTGCCTATTGATGCTGCTCGCAGAATAGGGCCTCTGTCTGTGCTTTGCGACTCTCCGACTGCCTAGTGCTGAGCCTGTACCCGCTTGCCTCACTTGTGAGATGATAGAACATGGAGTTGGGACCAGAGATAATGGTGTCTATTTCCCTACTTATACGGGAGGGCCTTATGTTATTGTGAGTGACCGGAAGCAGAGAATACCATGATATTTACTACCATGCGAAAGTTTACACAAACATTCTGTTTCCTCGTGGGATCTTCTGTGAATGCCCTGGTGTCTCGAATTCCTTCGTATTTAACAACGCGCCCCATTTAGCACACTGAGGGTAAGCACACGTTGACGCCAAAGCGTCTTGCTGTGTTGTTCCGATTCAAGCCATGATTGAGCCACAGGTCTTGAGCCAGACAGAAATGTGATCTGAATTAGTCTAGCGGGTCATAGACATACGTTATCTCTCCTCGAAGAATCGAAATCTTAGTACATCTCTCAGATAAGCAAGAAGGAGGCAGTAAACATTGGGGCGAAAGAATAGAAAGGGAATGGAAAGCGTGTTTGTTTTGAATCCTGGTTGGTATGGAAACTACAACCTTTACTCTTGAAAGGCAGGCCCTAGACGTCCATACCGCATTAATAGGTGTCCTGTGTCATGGCTCCTGGGGGTAGGAGACATGCATTGTATTCGCGTAGGCGATTCCAGACAGAACAACTTCAGCTCATGGCACTCGTGTAATGACAATTTCAAGTGTCTGACCACCCTGCCTTTATAGATTGAGTGTGGCATCTGTTCCAAAGACTCTGTGGCACAGATAGTTATAAATAGAAGACGCACAGAAGTCGCCGGGGAGCCTAACGTGGTGCTACAGAGTTTAATGTATTTGCACATCTTGCTTACTAACTTACTTATCATGCTTCGTTTACACCAAAATCAAAACTCTTTTGTCCTGAACATACTCCAGGCAGGAAGGGTAGCAAGCACATGGATGGGCTTAGGCTTTGGAGTCTCGGTTCACTCTGAACATGCCCTGCCAGGGCAGTCCTCCAAGTACAGTCGTGTTCTGTGTTGTTTCTGTAGGCTGACCTCCCCTCTGTCCCTGTGGGCTCAGCACGGTTCAGGACCCTACTCCATCTCTAAGGCTGTGTGTGTCTGTATGTGTGTATTGAGAGAGAGTCTCCCCAAGCAGCACAGACTAGCCTCGAACTTGTGTCCTTCTCTCACCCTTCCAAGAGCTAGGATGCATCACTATGGTCCAGTCCTTGGTAGATGCTAACATATGAGACTTTTATGGAAAGGGTTCTTTGAGAGCCTTCTTAGAGAACGCACAGAAGGCCTTTAAACTATAAAGGAAATGCCAGTTGGGAGCGGCTCACACTTAATAATCCCAGCAGTGGGAGTCTGAGTGGTCAGGAGGAGCATGGGCTCAGAGTTGGCTGCATAGGGAGACCCTATAAAAGAAAGGAAGGGAGGGAGGGCGGGGGAGGTAAGGAGGGAGGGGGAGGGAGGGGGGGCTGTCTTACTATTCTCAAGGATGGTGTGTAGGAATGGCTACCACTGTCTTTTCTATTAAAAGCAACAAATCAGATCTTTTTCTAGCTCACAAGAACCGCCCTGTGTTTGGACATTTTGTTCTGTGAGAGAGCGTATCTGTAACAGGGCCCCAGATCTTAGGCCCTGAGACCTTAGCACAACTGACTCCATGATGGAAGCACCATTCAGGCTGTAAGACTCAGCATGTAGACAGCACTGCCCACCACAACTAAAACAGAGGCCTAATCCATCAAAGTCCGTATAGTTCTGGGAAAGTCTCAAAGTGTACTAACCTCGCTTTTTGCCTTCCCTAGTCCCACTTCTGGCTAACCGTTCTCGTTAAGTAGAGTACATCAACCCAAACCAAGGTTTTTGCGTTTTAAATGCTCAACCTAAAAAGGGCCGGGACTATACTAGGATCCCAAACACCCAGTGTAGTTGCTGGCCAGCTAATAAAGACTTTCTATTGGCTTAAACTCATGTCTGAGCAGTTCTGTCTGGTGAGCACCCCACAACAATATTGGGTTAAGTTATTTACAATGGATTGCTCCGTTACTTGTAGCAAACAGCCTTCTTTGATTTCAATGGCATTTTCATTTGAAAAATAGAAAGTCAGGTGTTTAAATTTCCTTATTGATATTTGACTCTGTTGTGCTTCTGTTTGCCAGAACAACACTTCTGATCTAGCTTTCTGTAAAGTTCTAAGAACTGAGGTGCAGTCATGATTTTTCTCTCACAAGTGCTTGAGAACCCCGCATTTTACCCCCGAAAATACGGGGCCAGTTATCTTACACTGCACGCTGACTCAGGTGCCGCCCTCAGATCTCGTATCTCGCACAGATTAATCTTGTCCAGAATCAGTGATGTCTCCTGTTCTACCCTGATTCCAATGCTCTGCACATCCTGGTGGCTTTTCTTAGCTGAATCCTGTCGTGCATATTATTCCTGTTCCAGATGTTGTTGGGGGAATAATAATGTCTAAGAATAATGTATATAGTATTAAGAAGAGATTTCTAAACTTAGCCCACTATCGGAATTTCCCGAAACACTAGTTGCATCCAAATCTCTGTCTTAGGGATTCCAGATTTCATTCATGTCCGGGAATCACCGCCATAAGAAATGTGGAACGCTCAAAAGATGCGCTGACTTACCCTTTATATTTGCCTGGCGTTGGTTGTGGTGCTGCCTTTGCAGTCTGAATTCATGTATTGGGATCTTTTCTCTAGCTAAAGGTTTTGTTAGTTTTTAACTTTTCATAAAGCTTGTTTTCCTACTTACTGTATTTTGTTGTTCAAGTATAGACATTCCACTCTCTCTAAGGTGATCTGCATTAGTTCCTGCTGCAGATTTTGCACTTTGTGAAATGCCCCCTTGGACTTCTGAGAACAGTGTAAGGGGGGCTGTTTAAGAGAGTGTGTTCTTTGAAAAAGACGGTTGGGTGGTGTCAGGGGAGACAGTGAGCTCCAGAAGCTGATGAAGAAGTCCAAGCAGCATGGAAATCTCCTTGGCAAAGCAGCCCCCTACACTTTGCTGTTTCATCACTAGCTCACTCTTGCTCTCTCTACTCTTACCCACTGCTAGAGGTATGACTCAGCTTGATCCATTAATTAAAAAAAAATTATTAATTTTGTAGGTAGGGATTTGAATTTGGAAGGAAAGGAAAAAAAGAAAAAACCAAACAAACAAAAAATTCCTCCCTTGAAGCCATTTTTAGTAAAAAAAAAAAAAAAAAGCACCAAGTTAATCTTCAAGGAAAAGCTCACGGATTATTTTGAGCAACTGCACACTAAAATAAGAGCATGGTGGCCAAGTGCTTACTCCGAGGCAAGCTGCTATGGTCTGCTGAAGACGTGCTAGATGCTGATCTGGATAATTACTTTAAACCTTTGACATGTTTTGCCCACGGGGGGACATTTAATAATTACTGTTGTGTTTGGTTGGTTGAACCGTAAAGCAGGGTTTCCTGGCCTCTAGTGGATAGAAGCCAGGGTTGTCTCAAGTAGCCCATAATGCTCAGGGTAGGTCCCCATGACTAAGAAGTATTTGGGCCAAAATGTCAGTACTTTGGAGTTGGAGAATCTGCTCTAAACGCGTTAGTACCTGTTGTAGTCAGCATCACATTCTAAGTTTCAGATCTTTCCAAATCTTTGGGAAGGAGCAAGCTGGAAGCCCCAGATTTTTTTCTGTCCAGGGTGCAGACCTCTTCAGAGTTTTTTTTTGTTTCTTTTTAAGCAGAGGATGGGCATGCTGGGGAAGCTAGTACCAGCCAACAGCAGACCACACAGACACGCAGATTAATATCTGGGTGTAAATTTCCCTCACAGCCTTCAGAAGCTTTCCTCTGCCCAGACAGTATAGGAGCAGAGATTCCATCTGATTTTCCAGAACCGAAACTCCAAGGACTGTTGTAAACCCTCACCTGGGACTGGAAAGAACTTTCTTATCCACTGCCCTGTTCTGACTCCTGGATCCCATGATCCTTTCTCAGAAGCCAGGCCTGGCTACTGTTCCCTTTGGATTCCTCACACGCCTTCAGCAATCTGTACTTGTAGCACTTCCTCCTCCCCCTCCTCCCTTCCCCCTCCTCCCCTTCCCCTCCCTCTCTTTCTCTTCCTCCTCCTCCCTCCCTCTCTTTGTCCTTCTCTGTTTCTCTGTTGTAATGCTGGCTGTCCTGGAATTCACTCTGTAGGCCAGGCTGGCCTCAAGCTCACAGAGATCCTCCTGCCTCTGCCTCCCATGTGCTGGGATTAAAGGCGTGCGCCACCACTGTGGGGCTATTTCTTCATTTTTGATGGTTAACTTCTTAGGCTTCTCTTTTGGCTTCTGAAGTTTGAATCTCAGAAGGGCCTTTCCAGAGTCAGGGCTATGCAGGTTCCGCGTCACTGTCAAGAGTTTTCATCTATGTGGGGTTAGAGCTTGTCTCATCATGGCGAACTCAAGGAGTCCTTTGCCGCCGGTGTTTTGTTTCCTGGTGCCCATCTAGCTGCACCACATCTTTGTTGAGCGACTATTAGTCATTTCGTGTCCCCTGGTTTGAGATGACACCGAAATCACACCTTGCAAGCATTATTTATTTCTATAGTCATACAGATGAAATAACTCCGTTTTATAATACCAGGAGACAGTCAATTTTCCTGTGTTAAGCTTACGAGGACATCTTTTGTTAGTACAGCAGAACATACCATAAGGTAAAGTTTACCATTATCAGCTTCTTTTCAACCAAGTTCAGTAGCACTGAGCACATTTACACCGTTGTATGATCACCCACTTCTTTGACTCGCTGAACTATTAATGTATGACACAGCTGCCATTTGTAAGTTGTGCCTTGATTTCAGAGATCTCAAAGCGTGGGAAAGCATGCCTCTCAGAACTATTGACATACACCCTTACTTCCGACATGCACTGGCGTACTCGTAAATTGTACTTCTCATGTTGCCAGGTATCTCTTAGGCTTGGGTCAGCATACGACTCTGAAAGTCTGGGTATCTTCTCCACTTGCTGGGTATTTTCTCCACCTGCAGCTGTGCGTGATGATACAGTCCACTCTAACCTGTAATAAAAGGGATAAATAATAAAAGTCCATAAAAGGGAGATGTTCCTACAAGAGTTTCCAGAATCGTCTCCTCTCTTTGTATCCAGTACATAAAATGCCAGCCTTCGTCGGCGAGGCTATTGGTGTCTCTGGAATGGAACATCTCAAGTGTGTGTGACTGCATCAGCACTTCCCACAGTTCACTAATGCGTTTTCCCTTCAGTGGGAGCTTGTTGCCCTGCCAGTTCCTATTAAAATTTTAGCATTTTAAATATTGTATTACTAAGAGCTTATTTTTATTTGCATTTATAGATCTCAAGCTCATTTCTGCTTTGTTTTACTGAAGAATCCATTATACGGAGCCAGGGAATCTTGTAGGAAATGGCGTTCAGCGATCTTACATCAAGAACTGTGCGTTTTTACGATAATTGGATCAAAGATGCTGGTGAGTAATGAGATTTCCCAGTTGAAGTTCATCTTTCCTTTTTTTTTATCGGATTCCCACATTAATAAGATTTATTTGGAACAAAATAAAAGACTTGAAAACTTCATTCTCTTTTATGACCAGTTAACCAAGAAGCGGTTACCTATCCTCGCAGCTGGAGCGTTTATATGTTCATGATGATGTCACAATGGTGAAAACACTGACTATCCGCAGGAGGGAACCAGGCGATCCGAGATGGCACATCTCAACCCACTAGCCCTTAAAAATGGTTTTGGAGGATCAGTACTCCAATGCTATGGAGGGAAATCAAGGTCACTGCCAACAGAAGTTCTGTCCACGCTCATTCCAGAATGAAAGAACTGCCCCACCCCCCGGAGGTGATGCAGAAAATGCAGGCAGGGAGTAATAAAAATAAGAATGGTGAAGTTTAAAATACGCAAGCGGAAGCCGTGCATGAAGCATCCTTCTTCTGTGGGAAGTTGGGCCCCTGCTAGGTGGCGAATGATGGCTTGGGTGGTACTGGGTCTCCTGCTGGTGGTGTTGAGATCAGGGCCTTGTGTCCGTGAGGTGTGTGCTCTACTGCTGAGCTACACCCCGACTGGTGAGGGACTTTTCTTCACTTGTCTGTCAGTGACTTTTCAAACCCCAGGCAATATGGTATTGTTTTCAAATCTATTAAAGTCTTAAAAACAAAGCGAGGGTACAAAGTTTTTAAACTAGGAAAGGAATCAGGATGCCTTAGAACTTAGATGAACTTGTGATACCATCCATCCTAATGCCCCTATTTAGAGCTGAAGAAATTGAAACCCAGAGATGTGACCTTCCTCATGCTGCCGTGAGGTGATAAAGAAGAAAAAGAAAACAACCCTAGAACTCGTGTTTTCTAATTATGATTAGTATTCTCATGTCTCATTATTTTGTAGTTACTAGGTTGCACACAGTCACCACTAAAACCACTTTGGAGTGACTCACTAAGCAGAAACCACATGTCCACCATGTTACACCTATCAGGGTGAAGCTACACCCATGTTCACAGTGACGGCATCTTTCTCCCCAGACTGCGAATGGGGTATTTCACTTCTCTAAAGAGTTCCCAATAATTTCATTCCTCAAGAATGCCAAGGGTAAATAGGTTTTATTCTGTTGGGGCAAAGAGAGTAGCTGTTTCTCCATTTTCTTATCTTTTTCCTGGCAGTTTCAAGTTACTTTGTTCAGAAAATGTACCAGTCTTTTTAAAGCAGCCGTTCTCAACCTGTGGGTCATGACCCCACTGGCTGTCAAACAACCCATTCACAGGAGTTACCTGAGACCATCCTCATATCAGATATTTACATTACAATTCATAAGACTGGCAAAATCACATTTACGAAGTAGCAATGAAAATAATTTTATGGTTGGGGGTCACCACAACATGAGGACCAGTATTAAAGGGCTGAAAAGTATCAGGAAGGTTGAGAACCACTACTTTAGAGGTAATCTTTCTCTGATGGTTTACAGTGATTATCACAAATTCAATATTTAATGTAAATATTAATCTTTCAGTTGCATTTCAAAGGAGAGGTGTACATTGCTTACTTGATTCTCACCATTTGAACCTGGGACCCAAGTAGATTTAGATATAATTTAGAAATATATTGTGTGTATGTGCCACATTGTATGTGTGGGAGTCAGAAGGTAACTGTGAAGCTGGTTCTCTCATTTTTATGTGGCTTCTGTGGACGGAATTCAGGTCCCTAAGCTTGCCTAGCACGCACCTTTACCAACTGAGCCGTCTCGCCAGCCTTGAGAGCAGGTTTTTGGAATTGAATTATTTGAGAAAACAGTCTGTGAAATCCAAACCTCCCTATTCACTGTCCTTAATGCAAGAACCCAGGAGATTCAGTCTATCCTCATCTCAACTCAAGAGCCAAGTAGACTCAGACGGCGGAGGCTGGCCACTGGCCCTAGAAGTACGAAATATTTTAATGCAGACTATGTCCGGATGCTGCTTCCATCTTTATCTGTGGACCAACCCTTTACTTTTTGTTAGCAGTACTTCCGTCAAAAAATCGAGTAATACCAGATCAGAAAGAGGAGTGGCAAAGGATGGCAGGTGGGTACAAATAAGGACTGAGGAGAATCAAGGAACTCTATGCAAACAGAGCAGGCAAGAAGAGCGAGGAGGTGAACCTGTCACGCGTCCACATCTTGTACTCACTTGAAGTCTTAGGAGAGGAGAGGCCATGGGCTGTGGAAAGAGAAGGCCTGTGTCCTGGCTCTTCACTACCTAGACTAACTAGGTGACCTTGAACAAATTCTGTCTCCTGTTGACTGAACCAGAAATTGGAACAGCACCTGTCAGCTATGTGGCAAGCTGTATGAACGTGCTCGATTACTGGATAAGTCCTGACACAAATGGAAACAGAGATTGTTACAAATTACGGTAGATACTTTAAATGTAACAAATCACTCAAGTTCCTTTTTTCTTCACATTTTTTTTTCTTGTCAAGGCCTAGCAGAATTAAAAGGATTTGTATCAAGATTTACAACTAAGTAAAAATGCTGTTAGGTAAAGTAGGAGAGTTTTTCCTTGAATTTAGTGTGGTATTGATCTTGGAGAGGCATTAGTTTTGCTTTGCGTACCCTGGGAAGGGCTGAATGCATGATCGAGAGCCAAGAATTTCAAGTGTATTCTTGACTTTGGCCCTAATCCTGTGTGGCCTTGGGAAAACTTACTAGTTTTCTGATAGCTGGAGAAGTAGTGGTTGTACATAGTTATTTTGTGTGGAAAATTCCACAGTCACAAAAATTTTAAATAGCTTAATATGTAAAGAAAAAGAGAGTGTATTACAGTTCTTTGATATGGAATGTCAGATTTTAAAATCATAGTGTTTCTTGACTTTCCTAATGCTGCAACCCTTTAATACCATTCTTCCTGTTGTAGTGACCCCCAACCATAAAATTATTTTTGTTGCTACTTTGTAACTGTAATTTTGCTACTCTTATGAGTCTTAATGTAAATACCTGATGTGCAGATGATCTTAGGTGACCCCTATGAAAGGGTCGTTCAACAGCCAAAGGGGTCACGGCCCACAGGTTGAGAACCATTGCAATAGCAGCATTTTGCTCTAAGGGGACATGCAAAGGGCATGATCATTCAAAAGCAGCCCTTTGTGTGTTTGGATGTTAGTGCTCATTTTCAGATAATGTGAGCTTGCTTTGCAAGAAGATGGAGGATGAGTAAGTCTGCTACCTCTCTGAGCTCTTGGTACACCAGGAAGCACTTGTGTGTGGGTGGGTGAGTTTCCCTTCCTTTCCCTTCCAGCTCTTCTCTTGGTACTTACAATTGTAACGAGTGTACTCTTTGATGTAGTACATGATGTTTAAGAACATTGTCTTGTAAAAGTAGTTGATGAAAAGGCTCCTTTGCATTTGCTGTATCCAGCATTGTACCCCTGTACCCCAGTACTCCCTTTCTCTCTGGGAACTCTTAGGAAAGAATTATTAAGGTAAATCAGCACTTTGGTGCTCTCAGGGGTATAGCCAACCACCGACCTGCTTTCCCTCCCTCTGCTTCCGTCTTGGCTCTTCTCAGGACACTTAAATCAGCTCTGATGCGCCTCCCTCCCTTAGCCTCTGTCCCTGGGGAAAACAAGGAATACTTACCCCTCACTGAATTCAGAGACTGAGCCAGAATTAACCTTAAATGTTATTATGCCGTCTATACAGTCTCCGTGTCAAGTTATCATCTCCAGCTGAGCTGCAGACATGTCAGAGGTAAAGTCCACTTTCTACCTGGAAGTGGGCTGACTCCCTTTCAGGAAGATCGACTGCTGCAAAAGAGGAGGTAGACAGCAGGGACAATATCCAGAGACGTGAACATGATGCTAAGGCTTTGAATTTTATTTAATCAGTGAGGGAGGGCTCACTGGAGCAAGAGAATAATCTAAGCAGATCTCTACTTTTCAGAAAGTGAATTTGGCAATTGTATGCAAGACAAACAGCAGTTTAGGTGGACTGTGGGAAAAGTGTCATAGAGCCTGCTGAGGAACATTGTAGCCTTGTGTACAGCTCGGGGAAACTGGATCATGCACCAGAATCCTGGCTTCTCAGTTTGGACAGCTCATCATGGTCCTCTCAATAGCTTTTAAAAAGATTGTCTGTTTACTAATTATAGTTGTATCTGTTTGTGTGGTCCAAAATGATATTGTAACAGATGTATACATTGTGGAATGATTAAATGAGCTACTTGACACATCCACCCATTAAGAACACTGGAGACTTCTGTGGTAGGAATCTCAAATACATACTGCACTATTATTAACTATAAGTGCCATGCTTTTATAATAGATCTAAAAAAAATTATTCTGCCTGCCTAACTTAAATTTTGTACTCATTGACCAACATCTCTCTCTCCCTATTGTCTACCCAGACCATTAACCTCTTTATTTCATGTGTGAGAATATGTGTTGCTTCTGAGTCTGACTTATTTCAATTAGCATATAAATGTATCCTAGCAGCAGTAGAGGGCATGGTTTCTTCCTCCTTCCCCTCTCCCTCCTCCTCTTGCTCTGCCTCTTTTTCCTTCTCTTCCTTCTCCTCCTCTTCTTCCTATTTTTGTTTGAGGAATGTTTCTCTGCTGTAACTCTGGCTGTCCCAGAACTCACTCTGTAGACCAGGCTGGCCTGGAACTCACAGAGATCCTCCTGCCTCTGCCTCCCGAGTGCTGGGATTAAAGGAGTGTACCACCACTGTCTGGCGTTTTCTTTTCTTTCGAGAGGCCAAATGATATCCCATTCCCACCGCTTTCTTTATTCTTCTGACGATGAACCACTGAGCCCCACACGTTGGCTACTGCGAATATTCCTGCCGTGAGCCCGAGTGTGGGTGTCTCCTCCTCACAGTTTCCAGGAATGAGATTGCAGGGCTTCCAGTAACTCTACTGTTGGGTCAATGGGGTCTCCAGATACCTTTCCTTAGTGCTAGTGTATATTCTCATCACGAGTGCACAAGGGCCTCCTTCCTGCACGTTTTCAGCAGCACTCATGGTCTTTTGTCTGTTTGATGATGCAACCCTACCAATGGGAGGTGACATCATATTCTCGTATTGATTTGTATCCGTGATGTTGGCCCTTGAGTCTCCTTTCTGTCGACGATCTGTGTTTCTTCTTGTGAGAAATTAAGCCCTTTGCCTTTCTTAGAGCTTATTTTTAAAAGCTTATACTCCTGATACCCACACCCTAAGATTCTGATTCAGTTGGATCAAGGTCATTTTTGTTGTTGCTGTTACTGAGCTTTTAAATGCTACAGAGATGCTGCTGCTTATGATTGCAGATTTGATATCTATGTAATGAAAGCAGCAAGGTGATTGAGTGCTTAAGCTCTTTGCAAGCTCCTCACCTAGTCCTCTATGAGAAATGTTTGTTTTATGACCAGTTCACAGATGAGAAAACCAAGCGCAGTGAGGTTAAGTCTATTACCTAAGGCTGCATGGAAGGACAGAGAAGGGAGAGAGTCACACACTGACTGTCTGGCTCCAGACTCTTCCAATAATAGAGTTTTTAGTCAGGCAGTGGTGGCACAGGCCTTTGATCCCAGCGCTCAGGAGGCAGAGGCAAGCTGATCTCTGAGTTCCAGGACAGCCAGAGTTACAACAGAGAAACTATGTCTTAGGAAAAACAAATGGGAGCCTGGTATAAAAGGGGGGCGGTAAGGAGATAGCTCAGTGAGTAAATTGCATGCTGTGTCGTCATGAGGACCTGAGCTACCGAGTCTGGTAGGCATGCGGAAAGCCTGGAAGGATGGCCCATGCCTAGAATCCCAGGTCCGGGAAGCCGGGACAGGAGGTCCCTCGCTCTCACTGGCCAGCCAGCTTAGCCAAATCACAGAAAGAAACAAGCGCGTTGCTCGTGACGAATGAACGCCAAGTTGACTTCCAGCTTCCACGCGTGTGTGCACACAAATGTGTGTTTCTTGGTCCACACAAACATACATTGAAAAAAAAAGTTTTCCTATTTTATTATCTTTCCTGAAAATAACAGGATAAAATAAGCTTTTCCAAGGATAGCTATGTGTAGAACTTGAGAGTCTCATACACAGGATTTTAAGAAAGGTGTATGCTGAACAAGTTAAATCGCAGGAAGAGACGATTTATTTGGAAATGATTTCCCTGGGCTTCCTGAGCCAGCCAGGCATGCTTTTCTTGGCCTGTTTTCTTTCTGTGCTAACAGAGGAGGAACAATAGGATGATGTCATTCGGTTTTTCTTCGCCTGCCAAGTCACTGAAAGAATGAAACAGAAGATACCCCTGATTGAGAAGCGCCTTTACTGACACTTAAAACCATTTAGTTTTGAAACCATATTTGGGGGGTGACTAACAAGAACAGAAGCCTGGAGAAAGCAGCCAGAAATCTTCCATATTTTAGCCATGCTTAGAGCGAGATGCTGCAGCCCTCTACGGCTCCTCGTCTCTCCGTCCTGATTTCGTTAGTCTTTATTTTATTAGGAATAGAAATTAGAGATATTAATAAAACAATAAAAAGCCAAACATTGACTTTATGGCGTCCATGTATGAAGGTGTATATTGACCAGCAGTGGAGGGAACTCATTTAAGACTGATCAGTTGTAATTCTGTGCCTTGATTCCCAGTTCTTTGACAAGCTTTGTCTTCTGAAACTGCCCTTGCGATGGTCAGATCCACAGTGTGATTGTCAGTGATGACCAGAAATCTGTCTTCGGAAACTTTGCATTGTTATAAGGATGGAGAACTAATCGAAACACAAAAGACTGTAGTTAACATATACCTGGATAGCCAATTTCAGAAGCTTCTAGGTTTAAAAATATCAAGTCTTGAGAATAGAAAATGCTTTCAAATTTAAGAATTTTGTATTTTTTAAAAAATGATTTACTGGGGCTGGAGAGATGGCTCAGTGGTTGAGAGCACTGGCTGCTCTTCCAGGGGACCCAGTTTCAATTCTCAGCACCTATATGGCAGCTCAGAACTGTCTGTAACTCTAGTTCCAGAGGACCTGACACCCTACACTGTTACACAGATCATCCCTTCTAAAAGTTGTTTAATAGTGTGTGTGTGTGTGTGTGTGTGTGTATACACAATATGTTGTATTAAACATATACATTCATGCATATATATAATACACACACACACACACATCTTCAGAGTTCCATGAACAAATAAGCTTGGAGAATGTTGCACACCGAACTCCACGCTAACATGGAATGTCAGGGACCCTTCTTTACTCAGCGCTCAGTACCCCATCGCTGCTTTGTACGGTGGCAGTCGGCCTACTGTGTGGGCTTAGCAGCATACTACTGCAATGTACCTCTTGAGTAGTTGTGCGGATTTGTAGTTGTGTAGATAGGTGTGCTTATACAGACACGAGAAGGAACTCAAATCCTGAACACCTGGCATTGGTTCTTGAGTTAACTGTTCACTCCTTAGCTGGGTTGTTTGACCCAACGGCATCAAAGTAAGTTTGAGTGAGTGGTCAGTCATGGGGTTCTAGTGAAGACATTTGGGGTGAGAAGTCATACATACAGGATGCTAAGGCTTGCTGGTGATGGGCTTTCTCATTGGTGGTTTAGGTGAACAGGGGCATGTCCTCCAGGCCTTCTATCACCCAGAGATGAAAGCGATGCTCCTGGAAACTGCCCATAGCTATTTTCCCCCATTCCACTCTGGCTTCATGAGGTCACTTGGTCAAAATTATACCCCAAGAACTTGAAATTATAGAATGAATCACAGTTTGTTCTTAATTGCAATTTTTAACAACCACAATCCTGCTAGCCTGGAGCCAGCAAGTACTGGGTGAACTTATGTTTATGTGGTTGTGAGGTCATTACCTATTTTATTTGGTTCAACACATCAGACTTGCTGACTCACACTTTGGACACGCAGGGCACACACGTTAGATAGATCTGGATACATTCCCTTTCCGTTTTGTGGTTTTATGATATAGCACCTGAGGAAGTATGCCAGTTTCCTTAGGAAAGGAAGAACACAAATAAACAGCGAACCCAAACACATTTTTAAATATAAAAGAATGTCTGAATAGGAAAAAATATTTTGAGACGGGGTCTCGTTTACTCCAGGCTGGCATCGAACTCCTGATCTCTTGCCTCCACCTCCCGAGGGCTCTCATTACAGGAGTGCACCGTGCCCGGGTAAGATGGAAATTTCTGAACCTTGATAGTAGTCATGGATGGTGGAGTGTCACTATCTGCTCTCTCCTCCAGATCTGCTTGTACTCACTGCCTAGAGCAGTGGTTCTCAGCCTTCCTAACGCTGTGGACCCTTCAATACAGTTCCTCATGTTGCGGTGACCCCAACCATAAAGTTATTTTTTGTTGCTACTTCATAACTGTAATTTTGCTACTGTTAAGAATTGTAATGTACATATCTGATACGCAGATTGTCTTAGGTGACCCCCGTGAAAGGGTCATTTGACTTCCAGAGGTTGAGAACTGTCGGCTTAGCTCCTCAAGGAATCATGTATCTGAGACCAGGGTGTCAACGCCGTGGGGCTCTGGCGAGGGCTCTCCTGAGTTACCGTTGTCTTGTTTTGTGTCAGTATGTGGTATGGAGAAAGCACAAGAGCTTCCCAGGGTCCCTCTTACGACATTAACTCTACTTGTGAAAAGTAGAGTTCCTTCTTGCTTCCTTCACAGTAGGGCCTATGATTTCAACACATGGATTTGATTTGATTTGATTTGATTTTTGAGACTGGCCTCAACATTGATGTGTACTGTGTATGACCTTGAACTTCCGATTCTCCCGTCTCCACCTCCCAAGTGCTGGGATTCTACGTGTGCTCTGCCACAGCACTGGGCTTCACACGTGGATCTGGAGAGGATGCAGCATTTCGATCTCTGGAGTAGTACCTCCGGAAGGGCTTCTCCAGAGACTCCCCTTCAGGTTCTGGTGACTAATGCCTCTTGCCCTTTGAGACTCGAAGGTGATGACAGCCCCGTTTTTTCTGGCTCAGGGGAGCCTCACTGTGAGAGTCTTCCTGTCACCCTTCCTAAAGATGCTGTGAGCATTGCCATGGTGCATGCTCAGCTTTGGGATAAAGGATGCTGCCTGTTATCTCTGGACTAAGTGGCCGTACACTTACTCGCCTGCTGTCTTTCTCTTAGATCCAAGAGTTGAAGACTTGCTCCTCATGTCCTCACCGCTGCCGCAGACCATCATCCTGGGACTCTATGTCTACTTTGTTACGTCCCTGGGACCGAAGCTCATGGAGAATCGGAAGCCCTTTGAGCTCAAGAAAGCGATGATAGCGTACAATTTTTTCTTAGTCCTGTTTTCCGTGTACATGTGTTACGAGGTGAGTATCTTCGGTATTCCTAACGGGGAGCTTTGCCTGAGCCATTCGTTTATATGCCATGTTTTTGTTAGGATTATTGAATAACACTCCCCCCCCCACTTTTTTGAGAATTGAGGAATTTAGAAACTTAACAGGTGTTTACAACAAAAACACCAACATTGTTATACCCCTATGAAATAAGCCCAAGGATCCTGGGATAGTTTCCATCATGTATAGGGAAAAAACAAAACATTTTAGCGCAGAGCTTTGCACATGATAATCATTAGTTTTGAGGAAACTCACTCAGAAAAAATAATGACCTCAGGGCTGGTGAGTGGAGGGATTGTCCTGGATCTCAGGTCTGGGCACCTCCAGAGCTGGTCTTGTCTTTGTAACAAGTTGTTCCATCATAGTGGGACCTTCTGGTCACTCTGCTCTGATGAGCTATATACAACGGCAGACTGTTTGGGTTTTAGAGTCGTAGGGGATAACACTCTGTGTGCTCTGTCCCTTGTTATAGGAGAATTAGGAATCTCCCAGGACTCAGACCAGACCATGGATTTCCTCTCTGCCCTCTGCTGTCTTCCCGACCCTGGCTTGCTCCCTCCTGTTTGTTTTTTTCCAGTGTACCTTGTGCTTGCTCACACTTGGAGTCTATGAGGAGCCGCAGTGGCCTCACTGCCTCTGTGGCACCAGCCCCATTCCTGCTACGAACGGCCTGATCAGATCACCTAAAATATCTGTTCTTGCTCTCACAGGCTTCGATCTGCCGCTGTCGCTTCTTGGTTTCTACTACCAACCCACAGGCCACTATTTTCCTGTTCTTTCTAGACTGGGAACAGGCGCCTTGAATGTTCTCAGAGAAAGCATTCACACAGGAGAGAGGCTAAGGACATGCTCCGAAGCTAGGAGCCCAGGCTGCCTCATCTAAACCCCGCTACTTTGCCTCCCTAGATCTCAGTTCTCTTATGCTCTAATGCAGGATTGAACCAGTTTTTCTATCAGGTCCCAGAACATTCTAGTGTTCTCAGGTTCTGTGTCTGACAGCGTCATTGTTTGTGATGATCCCAAATTAAATCTCTCAGGCTTGAGAAGAATCCAGTAGTAACCAGTTAGTTTGGGTTCCTGATCTGTCAACCACAACACAGAAGAAGGTTAAAAAATATCTGAATCAGAGAGTTTCAGTCTTCACTAACACTTGAGTTGTATTTTCAGGACTTACTGCCTGCTGATCATAAACCATTAACTTTTTCTTTACTAGGCTATTAGTGTGTCCTTAAACTCAGTATCAGGAGAGTTTAGATCCTCTCTGTTTGAATACAGACTTTCAATACGTAAGACATGTGCTCTCTGTTAACAACAATGGGACACAGGCCCAGATTATGCTGTGGAGTCAGATTCTGTCAGGTTTTCAGAGTAAACACCTCTGCCAGGCATGTTTGGCCAAACATGAGCCAGGAGAAAGAGAACGCTGCCAAGCTGAAGAAACTCAGCTGTCTTCTTTGTGACTGTGTGTGCTAGATACCTGGTGTGTGTCAGACACTGATGAAGAGAGAGCGGGTGAGGCCCACAGAGGGCCAAGAGGCACAGCTTCTCTTGCTCACTACAGCACTTGTTTCTGTGAGGGTGAAAACCAATCATCTTGATTAAGTAAATGGCTCCTGGGGTTAATATTACTTCTATCATTTGAGGAGAGTCAGCATGGCAGGAAATGACGTTGTTTGCTGACTGGAGGGTTTTGTGAAACAGAATTCACTGTTTATATCAACATTCCCTTGTTACTTTGAAAAGATCTGTTGACTTGATATTCAAGGCATTTTTAAACCATAAAATGCATATCCTACGCTCTTCTGAGTCTTAATGTTCAAGATCTCATAGCTTTCCCGGAGCTTATATTATCTTACAATGTGGAGTAGGGAACGAGTACAGAGAAGGGGGGTGTGTTTTAAATACCATAGTTGAATCTGTTCTTTCCCTTTGCCCCTTCATTTTACATATTAAAATACCATCTTGGATGCTCCCTGATGGTGGATTACCTGTTTTCACAGTTCTTAGGCGGCTGAGACAGAAGAGTGTTAAGTTTGAGGCCAGCCTGGCCTACGTAGCAGGACCCGGTCCCCAAAAATAAACATGCCGAACCTTGATTAAGCCTTTCAGTGTGTATTTTTATGTTGGAAAGTTATCATTTTAGCTACAAAGAGATGAAAATATGAACATAAAATAACTCTTACAGTGAGAGAGAGATGTTCCAAGCTAGAAGCTGGCAGGCATGGAGTAAGAAGTGGTACTTGACAAAAAAGAGAATATTAATCATCCCCACCCCAGATCAGCCCAGCCATTAAATATATGCATGAATTCAAATCAAGAACTTGGCTTTCATTTATAGTGACTGTTTTAAGAGATCTTCCTACCATAAAGTTAAAAGAATGTCAATATCATCTTTGAATTACAATTCAGACTAATCAACAATAGGCTTTTATTTTTAACACCAGTAGAAGGTCACTTTGTGGGTGTGTTGGAATGACCGTCTGCCAGATTACACTCCAGTTAGCAACAAGAGCATTGTCTCCCATTCTTTGTCTTGTGAATTCAAAGTATAACTGGTATCAGATCTGCACATGCTCAGTTTATGTGTTAAAAGAGGAGAGGGTACCAGAGCCTCTGCCATGTAGTGTTCTTGCCAGCCATGGGTAGGAAAGGTACAGTGGCCACAGCTGCCCTGTTGACACATGGACAGGTTTTTAACACTTATGGACTAATTGTGAACATTTGAAACATCCAGAAAGAAAACAAAAACAAACCAGGTTCAGAGCCAGGCACTCCCCCTTAAAAGTACATGAACACACATATGTAGTGGACATACATAATATTTGCTAATTAAGCAGAATACTCCCTGGGTTTTACCCTTCATTGTTAAAGGAATCCTCCCAAGAGATGGATCAATGGGTCAGAATGCAGTTCACATAAACGGTATGTGCATCTGTGGCCGAGAATGCTCGATGCCAGCTGTCTCCGTGAAGCGAGTTTAGTTTGTCCTGGTTCTCACCGCCTCTTACCCTGTATTGATCGCTTCCTCAGCTGGCCACGCCACCAGGTACAATCAAACCCGCCGCCGCTGTAGCAATAAGCAAGTTCTTCCTCTTTAATATGCGTGTTTCTCTTCCAGTTTGTGATGTCTGGCTGGGGAACGGGTTATTCGTTTCGGTGTGACATTGTTGACTATTCTCAGTCACCGAGAGCGATGAGGGTAAGTTTCTCTTTGGGAAAAAAAAAAAAAATCTGTAGTTCAAAATCAGTGTGAAAAATCTTGTGGACTCTGCAACATTGGATATGAATTCAGAATGAGCGACTGACTCAATTATCAGATTATATAAACTGGGAGAAAAAGCTAAAGTTATAAGAAAGAATTAAAGAAAGCCAGGTACGTAGTTTTTTAAATGACAGTGCGGTTTAAATTTCTTGGGTTTCAAAACTTACCTGGTTTCCGAAAGATGAGAAATAGAATCTTCTTATATGAAATAGGTCTTTTCATAAGATCTAGCAATTCTACTCTGGCTATATTCCTAAAGGGTTTGAAGTTAGGGACTCACAACACCATTATTCATTACGGCCAAAATGGAGAAGCAGCCCAAGTGTCCAAGGATAGTAAATGGCTAAACAAATCTCTCTCTCTCTCTCTCTCTCTCTCTCTCTCTCTTTCACACACACACAAACACACACACACACACACACACACACAGAATAAAATATTATTCAGCCTGTAAAAGAGAGGAAATCTGTTGTCATTCTACAACAATGAACCTTGAGGTCATTGTGCTAACTAGTATATTCCAGCCACAGAATGACACGTACTACATGATTTAGCCAGGTTGGAAGAGGGAAATGGGAAATTATTTTTGAATGAGTATAGAGTTGCACTTTTTCAAGATGGAAGAGCTCTATGGATGGATATGAAACGCTTGTATCGGGATATGAATGACATCCAAGCCACCAAACTGTACCTTAAAAATTTGGCTAGGATGGTAAATTTTGTTACGTGTTTTTAAGAACAGTTTTTTTTTTAAAAGTAAGTAAATGTTTCTTCCATATGAAAAATTGAATAAACGAATTCTCATCTGTGTTTATCTCCACAGATGGTGCATGCCTGCTGGCTTTATTACTTCTCCAAATTTATTGAGCTGTTCGACACTGTGAGTATGTGGCCCACACATTTAGTAACCATTTGATGTGAAGCAATAAATGCCCGTGTAGTTGTTGCGTACCTTTGCTTATCTCTCCGCCTCTCGCTAGCCTACTGTCATCCCTTTTTCCTTTAGTTAATTACCTGTGCTTTTAGAGAGCCTAGCTTCCAGAATGTCCCAACCTCTAAATACATTCGTTAGAAGCACGTGCGTAGGTATTATCTGATTCGGATAAACAGGTAACCACTACTCACTCTACAGAGCTGTGTGGGTTGATACGGATGACGGCAGCTTTTTACGACGCAGTTCACAAAGCAAAGAGAAGAGACCGTGCCACCTCTGGTTCCTTATACCAAAACGCGGTGCTCTTGTAAGACACTTAAGTGCATCGGCGCTCATGAACTCACAGCAGAATGTGATGCTATCCATGGGGTGTCAGTAATTTGGGGGATACAGATTCGATCTGCAGCTGCGGTTCCGAAGCCTGAGCTTGCTGTACCCTACCTGGTTCTCCCAGCTTTGGGTCCCGGTGAAGGTCAACTCTGGATTTGAGTGACTGGGCCAGAGGTTAGTGTGCACTGAAATCAGAAAGCCAAGAGCCTTTGTTTCTTGTTCGCATGGGAAGGCAGTGCTGGTCTTACTGACAAGTGTGTCTGGAACACACAGCACCACACTGTCAGAAAGGTTAATGGGCTTCACTCTTAGTCCACTGATCACATCATGTTGGGTTGAGAAGAGATTTAGGAGGATTTAAAATCCAAGGCTTCTCAGATTTTAGCATTCATCAAAATCACCTAGAGAAATCCCTGCACTGAGGCCAGACCAGGAGCTTGAGCCCGGCCTGGGCTACATAGCGATATTCTATCTTTAAAAAGAGAAGCAGAAGGGGAAAAGAAAACAGATGACTTAAAGCACAAATGATGCTTGAGCTCCTAGTGCTCTGACTCAGTAGGTTCCAGGCGGAGCTCAGGGATTCCCTTTCCTGACAGTTTCTCAGATGTCGTTAGTGCTGCTTACTCCCATCCGGGAACCACACGTTGAGAAGCCGCTTGCCACAGACTTCTGGTACTTAGCATTGCCTTACAATTACATGCATTAGGAATGAGACGATACACACAGGTCCCATCCACGCCTTGAGATTCGATGCCAGATGCCCCGGAGTAGAGACCACATGTGGGTGTTCTTAAATTGTTTTTCCAACATTGTGACATGCATCCAGGTTTGGGATTCATTGGTCTAGTTCAGAGCCCTCACTCAGGGGAAAACAAAATGGACTTAAGACATTGAGTGCCTCACCCACAGACGTGCTCTGTGAGCGTAGGAGCCCTGGTGTAAGTTTAAGGCCCTTAGGCTGCACCAGGTGTGTCCAAGCGTATTGCGCTTGGCTTGATTGAGTCTGCTTTGCATGTTCTCTGTAGCAGCTTCCAGAAGGAAATTGCTTCTGCCTGGTGTCCTTCCCAGGTTTTCCCTGCCACAGTAGTGCTCTGTGCTATGCCCTGAATTTGAACATCTTGACTTCACTCTGGTGTTGTGAACTTAGTCTGGCACATTCTTTGACCATCTCCCTCAAACCCCAACTCGGCTCTTTGTCCTGTGTAGCCGCCAGCCACCAATGGGCTTGCGTGATCTCAATGCTCCCTTTGTTTGCGGTTCTCATTTCTCCCTTGCATCTTTGCTTTCTTGTCCGTCGTATTTCTCAGATTAAGTCTTCAGGATTTTCGCCCTCTGTTTCTCTTTAGTAACACGTTCTTAATTTTTCTTCAAGTCCGCTTTCAGTTTGCCTGGTCTCTTATCCAAATGGGTAGGACATGTTAGAGGGCAATTGTAGAAGGGAATAATTTCAGCCCTGAGGATCATGAACGGCTGGCTGCCACATACTTCAAAACTTACTGAGATTTATCTAATCATTATTTTTATATCAGCAACATTTTTTTTTTCTGGCCAGAGTTTTCCATTTCATGTGTTTGATTTTTAAATCTGCTTATAGCTTCTTCTGACCTTTGTATCTGTTCTCCCACGATTGATTACGTCTCACGCCAAGTTCGCGCATGCTAGTCAGTCTTTGAAACACGCCCCGGTGAACCAGATTTTCCTGCCGACACCCCATAAAGCAAATTGTGAAACTGTTTTCTCCTTGCTCATACTCTTGTAACACTCAATAAGTTTCCGGAACTTGATTTTCTTTAAACTGTTTCAGGTCTTTTTCGTTCTGCGTAAGAAAAATAGCCAAGTGACCTTCCTCCACGTCTTCCATCACACCATCATGCCCTGGACCTGGTGGTTTGGAGTCAAATTTGCTCCAGGTAGAAAAGGGGGGCCGGGATCATTGTGACAGATAAATGACGACATCTCCGTGTGCTACAAACACGCAGTCTGTCCTTAAATAATTTATAAGAAAAAATTTAAAAGTGCCTAAAGGCACAAAAAGAAAATGGTACTGAGAATCATCTCTGCAGTCTTCCCCATTAGCCACGGTGACAGCTAATTATCAGGCAAAGATGACTATTTTGTTTTTTTTAAGATGCTAGTAAAGGTGTTTCCACGCCCTCTCATCTGTTTCTGTTTCTTCTGTAACATCAGAATATAGTTGGGCTTCCACATCTGTGGGCTCTGTATCCGTGGAGTCTACCAACCACAGATCAGAAACAGGGAAGAAAAGTTGCCCTTGTAGCAAACCATATACCAATATTTTCCCTGTCGCTGTTCTCCGAGCGTTATAGTACAAAGTTGCTTCCACTGTGTGTGCATGGCTTCGCTTCGTGCGTACAATCGGCCATTTTCTGTACAGAGCTTTGAATATCCACAGACTTGGGTATCTCCAGGTAGTTTGACACTTCCCTCCCACGGGTCTCAAGGAACGGCTGTACTATATCACAACTCTGAGAAAGAAATAGGAGAAAAGATTGGAAGGCGATGCTCCAAAATACACATACGTGATTTGAGGATCCCGAAACCAACACATTTCCCTCGGCTTCTTTACCTTTCTCTGTGGTCCCCCTTCTTTCTGTATTGAAAGATTCTTCTATGGGGAACATGCATTTTATTTAAAGAATGGAATTATATGATTTTCTCACCTTTGTTGAATTCACTGATGGTCTAGCTTCCATTTCAAAACAAGTAAAATTTTCAAGGAATGCATTCAACAAGGATCTACCTGAGGTTTGAAATGTCCCATGTCTGTGGATATCAAGTACTTTATCATAGTGTCTTTACCCAAATCTTAATTCGACATTTCCTTCAAAGAATAGTCAAGGTGAAGAAGAATGTCTGTGTCTCCAGTGTGTTTTGTGAGCTGGAAGTCCTGATCTGCTTTAGGTGTGGGGTTCTCTCTCAAGGCCTTCTCGGAGGCAGGCCCAGCAACAGGATTTGTCTCCAGAACTGTGGTTTGGCAAGAGCTGTGTTCCTAGCACAAGCCTGTCTGTTTGAGCTGATCTTTGCAAATACTGGAGCACAGATGATCTCTATTTAGTGTTTAATTTCCTGTTGCCTCCTCTGCTCTCTTCTGAGATAATAGCAACCCAGCTTTTCCTTTGAATAAGAGGAAAATATTTTCATGGCAGGTTTTCCTATTAATTATGTAAATATCCCCTTTGAGAAATGTAGAGAATTATGGTAATTACCCAGGTGATTCTTTTATTTTCTCCACACCAAAGAGGTAAAATTTGAAGAAGCTCATTGCAACTCATCCTGAGATGCTGGCTTCTCAGGCTCTGTCTTGTAAAGAAAACAGTACTCCATTTGAAAAGCTTCACAAAGACTAAAGTAAACGGCATTACTAATTAAAATGTGGTTGTCTTATGAACAAACTCACTGCATAATTTCTCAGAAAGCAATCGGTAGAGAAATTAAGCAAGCAAATTTCACTTGGCAGCTTGCTTTGCTCAGTAACTCTTCTAGCTTACCCCTCCTCACAACATCATGCTAGTCCCTGTACAGGATCCTCAGGCTAGTGCAGCTCAGTGAAGGCACCATGGAGAAAGTGGGGACTCAGGGTACAGACCCTTCTGAAAGCTGAGCTGTACTTTTATGTGAGTTCTCCTCAGACACGAATGGACACGCATGCCTTCCTTTACCTTCCTGGAATCAGCCTGATTCCTGAGCTATTGTAGGAATAGACAGCCACTCTATTTTTTAGTTATCCTTAAAAGGGTATCTCCCCCCACCTTGTAATTTTTTAGGTCTCTTTGGGAGGTGGAAAATTAATCCAAATGTAAATAATAAAAGCTGAAGAATGGTACCATGCTTCATAATGCTGATGCTTCTGAAATGTGTGATAATTAAGGAATTAACTTCCGTTTGATTAATGTCTATGGAGCATGGGATAGCCTAAGGCTTTGGACGAATGTGGCCTAATTACTTAAAGTGTGTGCTTTGACGGGAATACTTTAGCAATAACAGTATCTAGAAACATTCAGGGTTACCACAATTGTGAATAATTATTTTAAGATGATGGCTCAGTTGGCAAAGTCACTTGCTTCCGAAGCCAAGCCCAGTGACCCAAGCCTGATTCTCAGAACCCACATGATGGAGAGAACCACTCCAGAGAGTTACCCTCTGACCTCCACACATACGCTGGGGCACATACACACACGCAACAGCTGAACATACATAAAATATTTTGTTCTACTTTGGGCCTGCTTTGAATTGTTTTTCCATAGACAGTTCATAGCATTCATGAATTAGTAGTTCTACCATAATTAGTGGCAAGTTTTGGATTATTTTTGGAGACAAAGACTTCTGGAAATAAGGAAATAGACTATTTTGTAGAAAAACTTAAAATTCCAGGTCAACTTTATCATGCATGATGCAGATATCTCTAGGTTGAACATCTCTGGAAAGAAAGCCTAGAAAGGAGCTTGGGGTTTTTCTTTCTTCGCTATCAGCTAAGCATGCTGCTCTCCCTTCTACCGAGGACCATTACAGCCGAAGGCAACTGACACCGTCTTCTCTTGGCTTGTTATGTCCTTTGCTTCTCTTCCTAATTAAAGATGGCGAAATTAAAAGAGGAAAACATAATCAAATGGAAGCAATATGCAAAAAGAAAGGGTGGTTTAATAGTCAATAACTATTTATTTTGAAATCACAGTAATTGATTAAAGCAGAGTCGGCATAGCTTACTAATGACTTCCAGTGGTTTCCTGACAGAATGTTTGTGGCATTAAAAATATCTGATGCACAGTATTGAGCGTGTGGAAGAAAAATTTGATTCCACGCAATGGTTGTCTCTGTAGCTTTACTCCTGAGAGCCCGAATTGGAAGCAACCCAAATGTCTTTCAACAGGAGAATGGATAAATATTGATGCGTAGACACGGCATAACGCACGATAGGAAAAAGACAAATTATCTGTGTACACACCAACATGCGAGAAACTCAAAGCCATGGTGTGTGAAAGGAACCATGAATAAAAGAGTCCATGCCAGTGGTTCCACCTAGGTGGAATGTACTGACAGGCAAAATTAGCAGCTGATGATAGAAACTGGATCCAGGTCACCTTGGGGGGTTGTATTCATAGAGCAGCAGAAGGAGGCCTTGGCGGTGCTGAGTATTCTCTGTCTCGATCCTGTTGGTGGTTGTGGGAATAGCCAGGTTGTGAGTTGTCTTAATTTGTATATTTGAAATCAATGTAATTTGAGCACCTTATAAATGTTAACGTTTATTAAAGATACGTTTTGATTCTTATTAAACAATGTAGCTTATCCTAATTTGTTTAAAGTAAACCTCTGTCGCAGGAGCATTTTAAGGTTAAAGCAAATAATGATGTAATAATTTCATAAGATTTCTGTTCTGCATTGAACTAAATGTTTCACTGAACTCCTTCACTTTGATGGCTTCTTACAGAAGTAATATTTCTTATGTGTTTTTCTTCTTTCTACTAAAACTAGGGAAGCGTTGATACTAAAAGCTTAGGACAAATGTGTCCAATCGTAAGGAACAAGGGCTGCTTTGTAATAAGTTCTCTTCTCTCAGGTGGTCTGGGAACGTTCCACGCCCTTTTAAACACAGCTGTGCACGTGGTCATGTATTCTTACTATGGACTGTGTGCAATGGGTCCTGCCTACCAGAAGTATTTGTGGTGGAAAAAACATTTGACAACTTTACAGCTTGTGAGTAACCGATTTTCTTTAACATTGAAACAAAAACTATAATCACATATTTTCTCTGTGAGTTGGGAGTCTAGATGAATCCAGAACAGTCTGTGAAGCAATAGAGTGTCCGTCCTCTGCGGGAGATGCTTCAGAGTTTGGGTGCCATCGGTAGCTCTGTTGGCTAAAAATAAAACAGATAAGTCAGTGTCTTCACCTTTACGATGACCTGAGATGCATTTACGAGAGAAGTGTTTATTATCAAAATAATGTTAAAGTCATATGTTCATAAATAAGAATAACACAAAAGTACTAGTTAGGAATCACGTATTCTGAACCCGCATCGCAGGGACATGATGTGGAAAGAAGGGCGGGCATTTCTGTGTAATTATCTGTCAGGTCCTCCGTTGGTTGCTTTTCTTCTCGCAAGAGTTCCGTGAGGATTACCCTTGGGAAGTAACGTCAGACGAGTTGGTTATATTGATTTGGATGCTACCTCCAAGGAAGCAGTGCTGGAAATAATAAGGCACTGTTTAGACCAAAGGATACCTCCTAAGAATTAATTCTAAAAACATATGGCACATAATCGTTTTAATAACTGAGTGAAAATGGCCTGTTTTAGTTTCATTACCCTCTATTAAAGGAATACCGCCATCTTCATATTTTCCTGAGTTGAGGTACATTGTGCCGTGTTTTGCCGGTGTTAACACGGAGAATGTAGGGTTAAGGCATAGCTAGCCTGCTGGGACTTTTTATTTAAAATCCTACAACTTGCTAAGTGACCTCAAATACAGCCCTCTAAGGGATTCTCCCAGGTGAGAGACCGGTGGTACTTCTGCCTCTGAGGCGAAGACCAGAGTAGATCTTTCCAGTTAGCTACTGTATCTGAAACTGGCAACAGTCGCAAAGACAGCCACGGGAAAGTGGTGGGGTGAGGACTTCAGTTCGTCATTTTGGTTTTGTCCGTCCTTTGGAACACTGTGAAATCATGGCAGTGAAGCGCCGTGGCTGCTCTCCTTTCGAGGATTTTAGTCATCATGCAGTAACGTGCACTGCTCATTGCACTGAAATGAAAATACCTACTTAGAAAAACCCAGCAAGAACTGGGCTGGGATGTAGCTTCAGTGGAGGAGAGATTGCTTAACCTCATACAAGCTGCTTAACCAAGTACCATATAAATGAAAAAAACAAGACAAAACTGATAAATAAGTACAATTCCATCTTTCTGAGATAAGTTATTTTTGTTCCCATTCAGCTTTTTCCTTTATGCATATGTATCGAGGTATACCTCTTACAGGCTTCATATTCACTGCGTACATAGTATTATATATTTTTTTAATCTAACAAATATTGTAACACATTTTTAGTAAAGTGAACTAAGTATACTTGTGCACCCTTATGGCCCCCAGCCCTTAGGAGGGAGGTAGAGGCAGGAGGATCAGGAGTTCAAGCTCGTGGTAAGCTACATAAAAAGATTGAAGCCAGCCTGTACTCTGTAAGACTTTGTTTCAGAAAACAAATAGGATGGCTCAGTGGGTGAGGGCTCTTTCCACTAAAACTGGTAACCTGAGTTTGGTCTCTGAGATCCGCACAGTGGAAGGGTAGAACCCAACCTCCAGCCTGCACAGCACGCCGAGGCTCATGTATGTCCCCTCTCTGCAAATCAAAAATCAAAGAAAGGATACTCAAGAGCAGCTGAAAATTAACACAGAAGACCTCCTTGTTATGAATATGCAGATTTGTATAGTCCAAGGAGCCTTTGAGCATCCCTGGGAGGCCAACCAGTGTCCTCCCTCCCCTGACTCCCTCTTAGCAGCTGGGACTTCTTCCCCTTTCTTTTCCTGTCCATGGAGGTGAGGTCCTACTATGTTGCCTATCTGATCTCAAGTTCACGAGCTTAAATGATTCTCCTACCTCAGCCTTTCAAGGGAGCTGAGATAACAGCTGGGTCTCATCATGCCCAACTCCTAGGATGGTTTGGATCTATGGTGATGCAGGGCACGTGGCAGCTATGGGGATTCTTTGGCTTCAGTTCCATCAAAATTAGAAAGGCTCTAAAACTGAACATACTTAGTCTCTGAGAGGACAGAATGTTGGAAATCAAAATTGCCCTGGAAAATCAGGCCACACTGTAGTGATCCCCAGCACACTTCATCAGAACCAAGGACTAGAGTCTCTGAGACTCCTCCCCCCAACCCTTGTCCCCCGCCCCAAACAAACAAGCAAACAACTGCCTCGTTCGCTGTCTGAGAAGGTTGCCTGTTGCCACACACCACATTCCAGGGGACGTTTCAGTAGGAAACATTCAGTAGTGTCAGCACTGAGTATGGATTCCAAACCCCCATCTGGATTTTGACACCATACCTAACCTATCCTCACTCCTACAGAGGCCAGATTTAAAGACATAGTGCCCTGCTCAGTAGTGACATGGGTGTGCCTAAGAACTCAGAAACCCAAGTTGGTCTTTTCACATTTGTCTGTTTTTTGTTCTCTCATCTCTCAGGTCCAGTTTATCCTTGTCACTGTCCACATAGGCCAGATCTTCTTCATGGAAGACTGCAATTACCAGTACCCAATCTTTCTGTACATCATCATGAGTTACGGATGCATCTTCCTGATACTCTTTCTTCATTTTTGGTACCGCGCTTATACCAAGGGTCAGAGGTTGCCCAAAACTGTACAAAATGGAAGAGACAAAACCAAGAGTCACTAAATCCAAGCACAGCCTGAATCTACACTTGAGACTGAAATCTTGCCTTCCTTGACAATCAAGAGATACTTACCTATGCAGTGCATTTTGTATGTTTTTCAAAACCAAGAGCTTGTATTTTTATGATAAGTTATTCGGGTTTCTGATCTTTGAGAGTCCAAAGCTCCCAGCTAAGTCTCTTCAGTGGGAGAGCCTGAAGCAGCCAGGAGGTTTCTTGTTGCCTTTCAAATTCATCAAAAGGTCTTAATTCATTTTGCTATGGTGAGGGGGTGGGTATGAAGTAATACAGTACTCTTCTGTGAACTCCAGAATAGATGAAAAATACTAGCTATTTTGAACATGGACAGAGATCCACAGAGTACAGTAGATTCCCTCCTGCCTAGTTTGGAAACCTTTGATTCTGGTTTCTGGCTCTGTCACTCATTTCTTGTATTTGGAAGACATTATATTCACTCTAAGGTTCAGTTTCCAATATAAAGTGCTAACACAGGTGAAGCCCAAGTGGATTCTTGATAAGTTTTCATTCTAAATCGTTAACAGTAAGTGTGAATGGGTCTTCTGAGCAGTTGCCATGAGTTCTGCTGATGGGGCTTCCATGCAACATGTATGTAAACCGTGGTAGGCAGTGGTGCTTCGGTGTCTGCACCGGTGCCTTTGACATTAAGCCGAAGGTGATTCACTTTGCAAACGAGACAGTTTGTTTCAACAGGTTAAGGAACACTCTGCTAATGGCTGCTTTACAATTAACTTTGTGTATGTCTGAAAAGAGCAATGTGTCCATGAGAAAACGTGCCGTGGAATCCAATGGGGAAAATTATCATCTGTTGCAGTGTAATGCCACCCTTTGATATGTCGTGATGTAAAGGGTTATCTTGCCTAAGTGTGTGTTAGTTACTTAAATATTCATGTGACTAGCTTACCTCAGATGCCTTTGAATCATAAATTAATTTTTTAGTATATACTATGCAAAGCGGCTTGTGAAGCAGTTGGACGGATGGTGCAGCGTATCCGAAGTAAGATTTGGCTATGTAAACAAGGGCTGTTAGATTTTGAGAAACAAAGAAACTATATTATAGTTATGTTTTATACACACACACACACACACACACACACACACACACACACACACACACAGTTGTGGGTAAACTGCATGAATTAGCCAGGATTTTCTTGTCTTCAGAAATACAAGCCATAATGTGAAGGGCTGAAATTCGTGTGACATATGTTTTTCCCCCCTTTAAAAATGCTGCTTTCTAAAATATTCTTGTTGGAGGACCAGAACTACTTAGCAATATTTGGTCATTTGTGAAGCTGTCAATATTATTTCCTTTTCCTCTTTGAAGGACCATTTATGTGTGAACAACTTCAAAACCTGTACTGATGGGCTCAGTCGTGTTGCACAGTGCTGCTCATTTTTACAGCAATGCCCAAGTTGACTGTAAACTCTGCAATTGTGCCTGCTCCCTCTTGTTCCACGGCTCTGCACTGCACCACATTTACCCAATGTATAAAGTTATTTACCATTAAGTGTCCTTTAGTAATTATACTTGCTTACAATGAGAAGCTGCAGATAATAGGAAGGTTTTCATACTTAAGAATATAAGTAAGTAACAGGCGAGCCAAGCTGAAAGAAACAGCTGCTCTATTCTGTCACTGTGAAGGTCTCAGGGATCCATGTTTTGCTATTTTGACTCTGCATATCCACCCTGTGTTAAGATGAAACGGTGTGGTAGATGCCGTCACATGCACAAGCAACTCTCAAAGACTCGAGTAGAGCAAAGACCCGAAGGAAGTGAAATTAGAACATAAAACGGGAACCTTTGATTTAATTCCTCTCCCCTTACACTACACACCCTCTCTTCTCCCGCCTCCAAGGATGTACGATGTTCGGCATGCCTAAGGACTGAGAGCAACACATGACACATCACACTTTCAATTATATGAATGAAAGCAGGGAGGTGGAATGCTATATGAACGCAGACCACAGCTGATGGACAGTGTCCCCGTGTAAGCATCAGTAGATCCAAATGAATGTCACTGATTGTAGAATCCGTGTGGGCAGAGCCAGCTTCTAATTGGGCTTTACCTATTTTTCTGGACTCCGTTGCCTTGAATTTGCTTGCCTAATAAGCAAAAGCCCAGCTATTAAGTATAGTTTATTGTTAAAATTCTGTGATTCCTGGAGGACCAATATATATGTTATAAATACAAATTTTTAAATATCTCTGCGGTGTTATGATTTTCTGTCTTCATTCTTTAGGAGAATTCTAAATTGAGTATACTACGTTGTTTCATAGTTTGGGAAAGTATGAGATTATATCCCTTGGTTATCTCTTATTTCTCTTAACTTTGTAATGACTATGGAAGTTGTAAGGATTTTGGTCTGTTCTCTGTGCTATAATAAATTTGTGGTGTCACATTTATGCGTGTTGTGTTTTTCATTTTGGAATCTAGCTGCTTTCGTTTGCACACGTAGGAGAGTCTAAATCTGAATACTCAAGACTCGCCAAGTCAAAGCACTTGGCACATTTTATTGTATGCTTGCTATATTCAGAGTACTGTGCTGGACATCAGTGGTTCAAAATGCCCATTGGGACTTCCCGCAGATGAATGTTCAGAGAGAAACACAGAACAGGCGCCCCAGGAGGCAGCATCCTGCCATTCGCAAATACAGAAAACACTATGAAGGCATTCAAAGGTAACTTGTATTATGTAAAACATATACAACTCAAAATGGATAGTAGGTTGGTAGACCAGATGTCTGCAATAGCAAGGTGTTGAAAAGACGGCTCAGTGATTAAGAACACTTGCTGTTTCTGCAGAATATCTGGTTTTGGTTCCCACGTAGCAGCTCATAACTGTCTGTAACTCTAGTTCCAAAGGATCCAGCATCTCTTCTGGCTTCCACAGGTACCAGGCAAGCACACTGTGCTCACATACGCATGCAAACAAACACATAACACATAAAAATAAATAATTAAGCAACTTAAGAATTTTGTCATGCCTAACTGGAATAACAGATTTTAGGTAGCAATTATCTCCATTTGTTAAAACAACTGGTGCAAAGTTGATGAAGAAACTGGGAATGGTGCCTGAGGCTGATGCTGTCTGAACCCATGGATCGTCTCGATGCCCCTAAAAGTGAGATGCTCAAGTGATACTGTTTCTTTTAACGTGCTGTTGTACTATGAAGTCTTCTTACCCCAGTTTTTGTTTTGAATTTGAACCTAAATACCTGTCTCTAAGTCAGCCACAACAACAATAAGTATTACTACTACTAGTGAAAGGGCAAGAACAAAGCAACCAGACTTTAGTCAGGCTTCTAGAGGCACCAAAACTGTGTAGGCCCAAGTCAGGGGCAAGGTGACTCAGAACAGTTCCCAGAACTATAGTAAGAAAAACAATTTCTAAGACAAACTAGATATGTACTGCTGACTAATGGCCTTGGGCTAAGGATCTCCCCCCACCCCACATTGACCCCCTAAGTTTACATTTTCTAGTGCCTGTGACCTTGCTATATGCCAATCAGTTTAAAGGTTAATACTCACATCACTGTGTAACCAATAGAAGTACGCCTGATAATCTGTTGCTGAGCTCTGCCTTTGAAAAGCGTATATAAACCATACTTAGAATGTACTAAATTGTCACTCTCACCTGCCTCGCTTGAGGCATCCGTGAGAGTGGACCCCAACGTTGGAAATAAACCTCTTGCTTTTGCATCGATCTTGAGTCCTGGTGATTTCTCAGGGGTCTCCTTCCATCTGCCCCTAACACTAATACTATTATTATTACTTAGAATAGTATATTACTATTATTATTATTATTAGTTGTTTAGAATAGTGTATTACCATTATTATTCTGTGGATAGAGGAGATGTTAAAAGATACCAGGTAGATTCAATCAGCCAGATGTAAGGTATTGGTATTAAAATATGAGGATTTCATAAGACAAGCAGCCCAATTTGTTACAAAAATGAGTTTAAAAGAAAGGAAAACAGAAACAAAAAGAGGGACCGGGAATTCTAGCGGCAGAGGACCTGCACAGCATGCCCAGCCTCTGTCCCCAGCGTGATCAAAAGCAGCTAATGTAAAGGCGTGGGAGGGAGTTCTAGGAAATTAGGAAAGATCTAAATTTTAACAATCCAATATTTGGATACAGATTCGAACAAACCAACTAAAAAAGGATTTTTAAATAGCAGTTAACTGAACACGGTATAGGTATTAGATGATGCTAAGAAATTGATACTGGGTATGATCGCTGTGCTGCAGCTAGACTTGAAAATTTCGTATCCGTGAAGATTTGTGCATGCACTGCTGTGTGTGTGTTGTGTATCATTGACAGCTGTCTGATTTTTACTTTAAAATAGCCTTAGAATAAGAAAGGTAAGTGTTGGCGGCTCTAGATGGACGGTTCGTGCTTGGGAAAACCAGCCAAATGTTGTGAATAAAGACCTTAAAATCAATAGATTTACATGTGTCTGTGTGTTTATTGCTAGTCATAAAAACCTTAGGCTGACAGGTAAAAGCATTCGCTGCCACACCTGATGACCTAAATTCTACCCCACAGGACCCACGTGGTGGAAGGAGAGAACTGACCCTGAAGTTGTCCCTTGTTCCATAGGCTGGGCAGGAAAAGAGGCGTACATAAAGATTAAATGCAAACCCAGGTGGGCTACATGTTGCCAATTACAATGTTTGTTGCAAATACATGAGACCTCTTCCTAATGTGACAGTTTTGCTACAACAATAATGTTCCAGTTGGGCTCTCCCTCATTGCTGGGGCATGTGTTCATCGGGTTGCTGCCACCACCCTTAACTGATGTCACTCCAGCTCCTCCTCCTTCCGACATGGACTGGAGGCTGGTGACGCTCCAGGAATCTGAGACATTCAACAGCTGATTGGGCTGAGAGGCAGACAGCTCTGTGAACTGAGCAGCTAATGGAGAAAGCTTTTGGTTAATATGAGGATATTTGGGAGATGGTGAAAGACAGGAGTCGGAGCTTAGAGACCCTGGCTTTGTTAGGGTTAATCCTGATTGCCAACTGAATCAGATCTGGAACCAACTAAGCAGTTCCCAGGTTCCCAGGCTCCCTAGTAGGGAGACAGAAATTGTTAGTAGCCAACCTAAGAAGTTCCTTTCTATAACATGTATTCATTCTATCATTTCTATTCCTCCAGAGAACCCTGACTGTCACGGGTACAAGAAAAGTCACTAACACAAATGTGGATATACACATGCATAGAATTTATGCATTCAAATACATGCAAGTTGTATATTAATATGTAATAGAACCATATTACTGTATCCACGATTGCCTAACAAATCATCTCACAATTTGGTGACTAGAAGTTTTAAAAAAAAATACTTCCTGCCATTTTGAAAGATCCTTTGTTTGGGATGCTGAGTGATTTTTGTTACTTATTCCTGCTTGTTTTGAGGTAAGATATCTTGCATTTTCAGATCTTGAAATTTTGATGCATTCTGCATTCTTAGCCCAAAGCCTCCTCCTCCTCCTCGGTGAAGTCCTTACACATCTTAAATTCTCTAATAACAACGTTTTGCTTCCGTGGGAGAACAGTGGAGTGACGTCTTAGCTCTGTCTGACTTACTCAGATTCAACTACTGATCCATAATCTCTTCCTGTGTTTATGAAATCTGAAAATCTCTGAAACCAAGGTTATAGGATTGCAGCAAGTCAATTTGTTGGCCATACCCTGGACACCCAGGGGCAATTCTTCTCTCTGCTCATCCGCATTAGGTGAAGGTACACGCATTTCAGGGCAGAACTCTGAATGTGTTTCATTATTGACTGCTACCCGAGCAAACATCACTGTGATTGTCTTTGCACATCTAATGCAGGTATCAGCCAGGAGGAGAGTTGGGAGGTTCCAGTCGTTGTGGCTCGGTGGCGTGTGTCCGACCCAGCTCCCTGGGGTACTGCTCCTGATACCTTGTTTTTGTTTTCCTCCAAACATTCGAAAAGAAAATGGAAAGCTTTGAATTGCAAATACAGAAAGCGTAGGAAGTAGAAAGTGATTCATAGTATCTGGTCGTCACTTTCATTTTATCCCTTTCATTGTGTTGCTCAGAGCAGCGTGACTTCCAGTAAGGAGTCTACAAGAATCCACGCGCCCACAGTGTGGAGGGAAGTTCACAACCAGCAACCCGGCTTTGCTGTGCTGTTACCGACATTAACTCTACGATATATGTACAGCGCATTCCCATCAGAAACAGTCTATATCCTTTTTTTTTTTTTAAGAAACATTATTTTTTTGTCAGAAAATATTATTATAAAAGGTGCACGGGAATGCAATCTCGCTTTATAGTTGAAATGATATTTTCTGTATTTATGTAAATCTAAGCATTTTACTTCTTCACTTACTCGTTTCTTTTTTATTATTATTTAAAACGATTCTTACATTTACATATATTTTGATCATGGTCATACTCTTCCCCTCCCACCAAGTTCATTGAGAGTCTCTCCTCCTCCATACCGAGAAACCAAAAACCCAAAACGACAAAACACCCAAACCCTGAAAACCAAAATACAACATCCCCAAACCAAACAACCAACAAAACCTCACCAGACTGTAACTAAATAAAAACACACACAGAGTGCTGTGCAGTTCATTATTTGTTGACCACCCACCCTTGAACATGAGGCCTACCCTGGAGCGGTTGATATACCTAGTGTCACTTCATTGGAAACAAAAAACAAAAAAACCCCAACAACTGATTTTTCCCACTCTCAGCAGGTGTAAATCACAGTTCCACTGTTAGCCTGCACCCTAGTGGCTAGGCTCACATTTATTCATTCATTCATTCATTCATTTTTAATACAATAAGATAAAAAGTATCACATCAAAGTTGAGCAAGACAGACCAACAGAAGAATAAGAGCCCAAGAGAAGACACAAGAATCAGAGACCCACTCATTTACACACCCAAGAATCCCATACAGACACGCAACTGGAAACTGTAATGTTTTATTATGCAATGCTGGGTAATAAAGCACGATGGACCTGGTGCAGACCACTGCACCCTGTGCCTGCTGCTTCAGTTTCTGTGAGTTCCACTTAGAAGGCCTTGTTCTCCTGGCATCCTCCATCTGCTCTGGCTCTTACATTCTTCTGCCTCTTCTTTCGCCTAGTTCCCAGAGCTTTGAGGGGAGGGATTTGATGGAGACATCCCATTGAAGGGCTGTGTGTTCCAAGGTCCCTCCTGTCTGCGTAATGTGTGAAGAAACAGCCTACATCTTTGCCATTCTTCCCCTGGGCAGCTTATCGTTGTGTGGGCAGGTAAAGGGTAGCATCTGAAGATGCTCAGAGACGCCTGAGGTTCTACAAGCAGAGTGGACCTTTGCATACTCCCTAGTGGTGGTATGTTTGGAAGGTGGCATTACCCTAAGTATGGGCCATTTAGCCAGGCAGAGATAAGAGAGCCTGGTAGATTAGTCAGCTAGTGATGTCATGAGAAAATATTTGAGGTAATTTGCTTGCAAAGAGAAAGGTTTATTTTGGCTCATGGCTCTGCATGTTCTAGTCTAAGACAACATACTCTCTGCTTTGGTAGTCTGGCATGTTGTCCAGGCTGGTCTTGAACTCTTGGACTCAAGTCATTCTCCTGCCTCAGCCTCTGAAGTAGTGTGCTCAGCACAGTCAGTCTGCCTTGTATGTCCTTTGTTTTTGAGACAACTCCTCAAATTCACTACACACAGAAGAGGATAACCTTCCTGGGATTATGGGGACATACACAACCATACCTGGCTGTCTATTCGTTTAGACAGATCTTCACTATGTTGCCCAGGCTAGCTCCAAATTGGAGATCTTCCTGTCTCAATCTCCCAAGTGCTGGGACTCCAGGTATGGGCTACTTGGCTCTGTTTGTGCTCTTAAAGAAACACCCAGTGTATTTTCTGGACTGTCTCTCAGCTACCTATCACTGCTAAAATTCTGCATCTCCCATAAGCACCCGCGCCACCTTGCAGCTCAGTCTTCCCTGCTGCTGTCCACTGTTACAACCTCCCCTCCTTTCAGACTCTTTCCTGGACCCTATCTTACATAGCAAAGGAGCAGAGCCCTTGGGGCAAGGGGGAGGGATGCCCAGCCTGTGCCGAGACTCCTCCCTCCTTTCCCTCCTCATTCACTCCTCCCCTCCAAGGATTCAGATTAATTTCGAGCTCCCACACTCTGTCTTTCCCTCTCCCAAACATCTCCACTGTACTTATGAAGACTTTTGATGTCAGTTTTCAGACCCATGTTCCTTCCTGGTCCCAAACTCCCATGGTCACATTCATCCTCACCACTGTGTTCCCATGGTAGCCAGAAAGGAAGCAGGGAGAGATGGGTCGCTAGGAGAGAGAGCTTGGGAAAGAGTTCAGTTAAGTCCCTTAGTGTCCGTGCAGCAGGAAGCCGCACAAAGGGTGTGTGCTTGTCAGCGACAGGAAGTGACCATGGCGTTTCACAGGCACCGCCCTGGAGTGTGCGGCTTGCCAGCTCCCTGCAGGGCTGTAGAGCCTTCCATCAGGAAGGCTAGCAAGCCCCTTGCTCCAGCCAGTCTATCCCATTAGCCAATCTGCATTTTAAAATACAGCTGTAATTATGTTTCTCTGTGGAAGCCCTTTAATGGCTCTCTGTTATGGGGGTGTGTGTGGGTGGCGGGTGGGGGAGGCTGCCCTCAAGGTCCCACAGAGACAGCATCTGCCCAGCCTTGCAGCTGCAGGTATTGCTGATTTCCATCTTTGGTTTTTCAGTGGTTGTAAGTTTCTTTATGTGCCTCCTCCACACCCACCCTCTCAGCCCTCTGCCCTACCCAGTGACACAAAAACCAATCCCCTGGCCTGAAAAATTCCTACCAATTTTTCAGATGCTATAGCTTAGTTCATATTTTTAGGGAAGCCATTCCCCAACTACCCAGAAACATTTTCCCTGATAATGTCCTTAGAAGTCAATGTGTATATTTTTTAGAGCATCTACATCATATTGATTTAAGTCTATAATCACCCAGCTCACTTTTGTCTTCCCTATTAAGATTGTAAGCACTCTAAGGAGCAGGACTGTGTGTCCCACTTAAAATCCACCCCCTCACCCCAGTACAGGACAGGGCAAGCGTTCAACAAGTACTTATTGGGGCAATAAAACAAAGCAAGAGTAAGTTGAGAATCCATCTCCCTAGTGTGTTAATTTTATTTTGTCTTTAATAGGTGCTAAAATTACATGTGTTTTAGAATAAATCTGTTTATGATTTTTCTGCCTTAACTGATTTGGATGCACATTTTATATACCGTCATATCCAGAGTTGAGTAAAAATTCCTCAGGCAATAAACCAGTTACAACTGGAAAAGGTTGAAGAAGCCCTTGCCTTAGGGTACTGGCTCATAGACTAAACTGAATATTATAATGTATCATTTGGGGATTCCAAACCCAGGCCACGTGTCAAGATCTTTATATCACAATATATGGAGGTTTGAAGTTTCCTGCCCGACAAACATTGTAGCAGTACGCTACTGGGTGGCTCAGCAAGAAGGACAAGGAGACATGTTCAAAAATGCAAACCCTGGCAGACCTCAGCAGAGAGAACCACTATCATGGCAACTGCCATCCTGGACAGTGGAACCCTGATCATCTGATCTCAGGGCATTTTATTGACACACAAGCTCCTCGGATGTTTCACTGACAGTGTTTCTGCCAGAGAGCAGTTCTCAACATCTGTCAGAGAAGAACTGAAGTCAGTACCCCACTGCTCAGAAGAGAAATGTCCCCTGGAACTCAGAACAGAGCGTTCCTGCTCTGTCAGAGTCTTTCCCTGGTCACAGGAAGTCTCTGGTAGTTTGTAGCTGGGAGAATCCCTGTTTACTTGCAGATGGGCTATGGAAAGAAGATGCGGACCTCTGTGGCTAGCTCCAGGCACACTTGAGTGTGGTAGTGACATTCTATCACAAGGCTACCAGAACAAGAAGTTTGAGGTATGTTAAGCTCAGATGGATCTTTGGGGTGTATGGGGGATTCTTGCCTCTCTCCTAGTTTGTTGATATTTTTTAGTTTTAAGTCAAGAAGAAATCTTGTTGGGTTTGGTAGTGAAGGCCTGGCCTGAAAAGTCCATCACTGGGAGTTTAAGGACAGCTTCTGTTCACCCTACACCTAAAAAGACCTTGAAGCTGGGCTTGGTAGCACAGGCTTACATGTATTAATTCCTAGCATTCAGGATGCTGATACAGGACATTGTGAATCTGGGGCAGCCTGAGCTACAGAAGACATTACTTAATAAAATAACAAAACCAAACCACGGATGTATGGTATACAAGCAATCTTCCAGTGAGCTACATCCCCAGTACAATTTATTGTGTGTGTATGTGTGTGTGTATGTGTGTGTGTGTGTGTGTGAGTATGTGTATGAGTGTGTGTGTATGTATGTGTGGTGTGTATGTGTGAGTATGTATATGTGTGAGTGTGTGTGTATGTATGTGTGGTGTGTATGTGTGAGTGTGTGTGTGTATGTCTGAGTGTGTGTGTGTGTGTATGTGTGTGTGTGTATGTGTGGTGTGTATGTGTGTGTGTGTATGTCTGAGTGTGTGTGTGTGTGTGTGTGTATGTCTGAGTGTGTGTGTGAGTGTGTGTGTGTGTGTGAGTGTGTGTGTATGTAGGAACATGTCTGTTCCATAGTGTATTGAACTATGATTTTTACTTTTCATTTAGACACAAGGTCTCCATAAATTTCCCAGGTCAGCCTTGAATTTAAGACCTTCCTGCTTTAGTTGGGATTACATCCCATGTTCATTTTAAACAGTAAATCCAAACATAGAAGAAGGTAGACGAATAGTATGGATCCCTTATGTACCTGTCATCTAGCTCCAACAGTGATGAATCCATCAATAATTTTGATTTCTGCCCCTACCCATTTCCTTCCTCTGCATCGCATTTATGTGCCGTGGACATTGTGTCTTGTAATCATACATATCCTCAAAATACATTTTAAAGCAATGGTTCTTCACATGCTGTCCCCAGACCTGCATCACCTGGAAACTTGTTGGTAACAGTCTCAGGCCCCAAGGAAGTTGTTTTGAATCAGAAACTCTGAGAGCAGGGCCCAGTAACCTGTTCTAACAAGTCCTCCAGGGCTTCTGACATAATGCAAAGATACAGAGCAACTGTGCCAAAAGGTAACTGCAATGCAATTACTCACTGGAAGCCAGAACTTGCTTTTTTTTTTTTTTTTCTTTTCTTTTCTTTTTTTTTTTTGAGACAGAATCTGGTCTCAAACTCATGAACTTCCTGCCTCAGCCTCCTGAATGTTAGGACTGCAGGTGGGTACCTCACTTCTGGCTGTGAGATGTCTCACTTTTCTTTTCTTTTTTTAAGAGTCTTCCACCCACCACCCGCCCTCTCCCTTTCTCGAGAGCATAAGCACTAGGCCACCTTCAGGCCTTACTTGTAGATGGGTCTGACTGTAATTTTGAGTGAGCTCTCCAGAGCCTGGTCCCCCTCACTGGAACTGCAGTCAAAGCAAGGCCTGCCAATCAATTCTAGAATCCAGCCAATGAGTGCTTTTCAGAGATAGCTACATAAAGAAAATGCAGTCGAGCAGGTTTCAGCATCTGAAAAGTCTCTTCAGTTTTAAACAAAACGAGGAACCCACAAAATGATTTAACTGATCAATGCTGAAACCCAGTGCTTTTTATCCACTAGATAAAGCCTGTATCCTTCCTGCCTCCAGTTGCACACATATCTTTTCAAACAAACAAAAACTCAGTGGGGTGGCTCAGTGGGTAGGGTGTTATTAACAAGTCTGATGAACTGAGTTGGATACCTGGGACTTGGAGACGGGACAAAGCAGACTCCTGAAAGGTGTCCTCTGACCTCCATGGAAAGTGTGTCCCTCCAGTAAATAGATACTTAATAAACGTGATTAAAAATCCCGTATATTTTTTATACATACAGAAGGTTTATAGGTCTCAGAATATTTTATCTACTCAAATGATAAACATGCCGTTTGAGTGATGTTTAGAACCTTCAAAAATGAACAAAAACAGATGAGAGATGTAGAGAGGAGAGAGAAGGAAGGGAGGGAGGGGGAGAGGAGGTGGGGAAGGACCGAGTAAAAGAAAAAAAAAACACCATAAAGTAATCATTATCACTAAGGACAAAAGTGTAAGGTGAATTTGTTTTCGTGCCCAAGCTAGTGTCAGCTACAGCTATGGACTCTGAAAGGATATAAGGGCCACAGTGTTGGGAGAACACAAAGACCCTTCCTTGTTGCCTTTGTTAGCCAGACGCAGGCTCCCTCCCCCAGCTGGGCTCACAGACCTTCCTTGTTCCCTAAGTGCCCAGGCCTCTTCATCTCAGTTGCTAGCTTGGTGCTGCTAAACACCAAAGAGCTTCAGATTCTACAGTGGGTGTCACCCCATCTGAGCCCTGCCTTGTGCTCCAGGGACCAGGACTCCCAGGGTTCCCTGCTGCTGCTGCTGCTGCTGCTGCTGCTGCTGCTGCTGCTGCTGCTGCTGCTGCTGCCAGGAGCAGGAAATTTGCAGTTAAATATCTTGCCTTGCGGGAAGTCCTGTACTACTTGGAAATGTTGGTTGTGAAGCCAGAGGCTTCCCTGTATATTCCCTGCCATCCTCCTCTGACCTCCATTGGTGAAATGACACCCCCCTCCCCCACCAATCCCCATACATCAAGTATGTTTGCTATTCAGGGACCATCAGTGATGAAGCTTTTTAAAATCTAGACGACTTTAACCAGCTTGGAAGCCTTCCTTCAGAACTGAGTTCAGAAGCTATGACTCTGATAAATGATCTACTAATACTGAGCCTAATCCTTTCACTGTCTACAACCAGAACGTTCTATAATCTGTCTCGTGCTGTAATTCTGCAGGGCGAAACTTGAATCTTAAGCGTGACTTAGAGGAGGCCTTTGACAGCTGTGCGGAGCTTGAGCCCCTAGGGTTGCTTAAAGGGGGGAAGATTCCTTATTAGAACTGTCACAGACACAGGGCAAGCTGAGGAGAGAGAGAAGCTGGTGCAGGGAGATGAGACCAGGGGGAAACGGGAGGAGCGAGAGCCGCAGGACCCAGTCAAGGTAGCAGATACTAGGATTTGAAGTAGAATAGTGGTGGAGTCTGTTCCTTCTCTCTCTTCTTCCTCCCTCCACATCTTAATTGGTCTCATTGGCTCCTATTTCCTCATCTGAACCCTTACCTCTTAGGCAAATATGTGTGACTATGAGTTACCCTTACCTGGACACTTCACTGGCAATCAGATGTTGTATGTCTAAAGGCCAATTCTTTTTTTTTTTTTTTAACTTTTAGTTTTTGTGTGTGCGCGTCTATACACACAGTTTTAGTTTTATGTGCGTATGGCACGTGGCTTCACGTCTGTGGAGGTGCTGACGCTCGCAGGCATGCTTGTAGAGGCCAGAGAAAGTCGAGCGTCCCGCTTTATTTACCATCTACCTCATTTCTTTGAGATGGAGTAGCTCATCGAACCTGGAACCAGGCTGGTAGCCAGCAAGCCACAGAGCTCCTCCTGTCTTTGCCCCTCCACCCCCACCCCACAGCGCAGCCTTTCTGTGGATACCGGGGATTTGAATCCAGGTCCTCGGGCTCGCACAGTAAGTGTGTTGACCAATGGAGCCATCTCGCCAACCCTGAATTCCAACTTCGTCTGGCCTTTGTTATCATGAGGATCAGAGTCAGTGGCTTTGGTGGATTTTGAGATGCCAGCGTAAGTATGTTGCACAGGCATGCAAAGCAGACAGTAGTGAGGTCACCGTGCACCGCTGATCACAGACGTTTGGCTGAGGTCAATCACAAACCGGGAAATAGCTTATACTTGGATGCCGGGGCGGGGGTTTCTTTGAGATTAGAAATCTGTGCTTGTCGTAGATACCTGAAACTGTTAATAGTTAAAACCATAAACCAGCTGTGAAATCTAGGTGCCTCTGTGTACAGAATTCATAAACTTGAACCGAGCTACCTTGGTGATTCTGAGCATAACAAGTCTGTCCCTTTACATTCTTCCTTGTTTACACAGGCATCTTTGTTTCCTTGTGGCTTGCGGCTCAATCTTTCTGCAAGTCTTACAGTGGCATTTGAAACCATCTTTGATCTCCGCCCCCAATTCCATATAGCTACTCACTCATTAAATATTGACATCCCTTTTATTCTTACTGTCGTGTTGTGGCCTATACCAAACAAACACTTGAGAGTGTTGTCTATAAAATGGGTATCAGTTTTCCATTATTACACAAAAGCGATACGAGTCTAACGGATTTTATATAGCACATATTTCACGGCTCACAGTTTACTTGGTTCCGTGATCCGGCCTGGTGTGGCCGCCTCTGCTGAGAGAATCAACTCTCAAGAGATGAAGTCAAGGTATTATCCAGGCAGACATGGGTGGAGACTCTGGGGTGAAAATCTGCTTGCCTCTCATTTAGCGTTGTGGAATTCAGTCCTGCTATAAATCTCTGACTTCAGCTCTAAGGCCAACTGGAGAGCACTGCTTCCTGTCACAGGGCTCATCCGCTGGATCCAGCCCCACTTGGGTGCTTGTTTTAGCTCCACTACGGTAGATAATGGATTTGGGACCTTAATTATATATGCAAAATACCCAGCATGGTGTTTGATGATCACTGAAAGGTCTATGTTCAGCCACATGAGAACCATGTGGCTACGACAGTTAATTTTGTGTGGCAACTTGACTGGGTCAAAGGGTACTCAGGTATTAGTCAAACATTGTTCAGAGTGATTGTTTTCATGTGTGTGTTTGAGTGGTGTGTGTATATATGTGTATGTGTGTGTGTGCTTGAGTGCTCTGTGTGTGTTTGCCTGCTATGTATATGTGTTTGTGTGTTTGCATGTGTGTGGGTACATGTGTGCCTGAAGTTGCCTGTGTGCCTGTGTGCTTGGGGAGGTCCTAGGTTGGTATCAGGAATTTTCTTGGATTGTTCTTCCATCTTATTCTTTAGATGCAGGGTGCTGGGACCTGCATAGCTTGGGGATTAACCTAACTGGGGCCGTGGGGAACGAAGGAACAGCAGACACACACACAGAAACGCTGCCTTCAGGAGGGTCATGCACTCTGATGGAGAAGTGCCAGCAGTAGTCCGAAACCTCAGTGAGTTTAATTAATGATCTGAACCAAGGAGGCAGGATTAGTGTACATAGCCAACTGAGGAGGCAGGGCTTGAATGGAGGAGGCAGGCTCAGCTGATTTCAGAAGGGGGTCTCTGGAGGGACACAGGCTTAGGCTGTAGCCATCTGGGAGCAGGAAGTTCTGCTTGATACTTCCTGCACACGCTTGTCAAGATCTGAGCACAGACTGTAGTCCGATAAGTGAGGTACTGGGGTCCTTGAGGGATTGCCTTTATCGGGTTGGCCTTGTAGACATGTCTGTGGGGTATTTTCTTGATTGATGATTGGTGTGGGAGGGCAGCCCACTGTCCTACTCTGAGCAGGTGGTCCTGGGTTGTGTAAGAAAACGGGCTGAGCACAAGCCAGAGAAAGGCCAAGTCAGAAAGCAGCTTTCCTTCACGTTCCTGCCTCTGCTCCTGCTTACGTTTCTGCCTCGACTGCCTCAGTGACAGACAGTTACCTGGATGTGTAAGATGAAACAAACCCTGACTCTCCCCATGTTGCTTTTGGCCATTATGTTTATCTCAGGGGTTAACAGGGGCACCAACTGAGCCAACTCCCCAGCCTCTAACTTCTTATTCTTTAATTGACTTATAATCTTTGTACTTTTGGAGTTAAATATTACAATTTAACACATGCTTGTATATAACATAGAATGAACCGATCAGGGAAATTAGCATTCCATCTTCTCGAGTTTTTTTTTTTTTTTTTTTTTTTTTTTTTTTTTTTTCTGAGACGGGGTTTCTCTGTTGTGACTCTGGCTGTCCTGGAACTCACTCTGTAGACCAGACTAGTTCTTGATGTAATGAGACTCATCCTGGGAAGATGTTCGCACACTGAGTCAGCGTCTATGGCATCTCAATGGCCTCATACTTCAGTGTGCCGTAGAAGGGAATGCACAGCAAGCTACTGAAATGTATATGCCCAGGATGTAGAAACGGATGCAGTGATCTAAGTGAGACATAGCCTAGAGTTACACTTAAGGGGCAGTGATACCGTTAAATGCGCGTTTCCTATTCGGCGAACTCCAGTTCAATCTAAATTATAATCGGGGGATGGAAGATAATTAAAGGCTCTCATTTTAATCATTTTTGGTTAGTCAACTGTGTGATTTAAAAAAAAAAAACAACAACCTGGTGACTGGTAAAGATTACTTGGATATATTGATGACAGGTTCCTCATAAAAGACAGGTCTTTGTGTGAATATGTGTTAAAATTTTGTTTTGACTGTCCATTTTGATTTTTGAAGGAATTATCCTAAGCCAAACTCTACACAGACTTTGGTAATAGAAAGCATAGGTTTAGGTCCACTTCCTATTAATTATTAGGCATGGAATTCTAAGCAAGTTGATGGGCTGTGGAGAAGGTCAGCTTCCTTAGCAATGAAGTGGAATTTCTCCTATTTACATAGCTAATTGTGACTATCAGTGATTTGAAAAGCTCTGGCTCACAAAGCCATAATCCTTACAGATGATGAGTCATATATAACGGTGCAGGTGTTTATTTCCAGCTCTTGGGAGGATCAGGAGTTCAAGGCTAGATTTAGCTACATGAGATACTGCCTCAAAAACTAAACCAGACTAATCCAACCAACCAAAAAATAACAGATATAGGTTCATAATTTATTACATGAAATGGGTTTCAGGGCTGGGGATGTTATCAGAGGATAAGAGTTGAGTGTGCACACACAAGGACCTGAGCTTGTACGCCCAGCACATGTATAAAAAGCCACACCTGGCAGCATGTGTCTTATCCCAGAGCTTGGAGGCCCAGACAGGAGGATCTGGGCTGTTCACAGGCCAATCAGTCAAGCCAACTGGTGCATTCTAGATTTAGAGAGGAACTGTGGAGAACTGCCTGTCTCTGGTGGTCTGTCTGCACTCCGTGTGCCTGTCTCTGGTTTTAGATGTTCCTCCTCTCTGACAGCTGCCGGCTCCCTCCCTTTCATCACTCACTTCCCTCTCTGTACCCTTCAGACCCGGGCCCTGGGTGCTGACAGGGATTATCCACTAGGTTGCAGTGACGCTTGGTTCCCGGGGACCAGTCTTGCCCGTGAGCTCCCGAGCGCCCTCTGGCGCGGCGGAAGCGCAGCAACCTGGGCGAGCGAAACTTCTGCCACGCAGGCCCCGCCCACTCACGCAGTTCCGGTCACGTGCCCCGCGCGCCGTCCAATCAGCGCCCGGAACCTCCGGGCTTGCGATTCAAACTGCGGCGCGGCGAGCTGCGGGATCCGCGTCTGCGTTGCGGCGACTGCTGATGGAGCACCGCATCGTGGGGCCCGGGCCGTACCGGGCCACCAAGCTGGTGAGTGCGATGCGGGCCGGGCCGATCCCACCGGTCTCCGCCATGACCCGGGCAGTGCGTATCCGCGGGGCCGGTGTCCGCGGGGGTCCGGTGTCCGCTGAGGGGCCCGATGTCCGCGGGGGTCCGGTGTCCGCTGAGGGGCCGGTGTCCGCGGGGGTCTGGTGTCCGTTGAGGGGCCGGTGTCCGCTGAGGGAGCCGGTGTCCCCGAGGGGTAGGTGTCCGTTGGCCGGTGTCCGCGGCGGGGGGTAGTGTCCAGTCCGGGAGGGCTGCTGGTGCCTGCGGGGGCTGCCGGTGCCGGTGTCCACTGGCCGGTGTCCTCTGGTGGAGGGTCTGCCGGTGTCCTCTGGGGGAGGAGCTGCCAGTGTCCACTGGGGTCTGCCGGTGTCCACTGGGGTCTGTCGGTGTCCGCTGAGGGGAGCTACCGGTGCCGGTGTCCACTGGCCTGTGTCCGCTTGCAGCCTGCCCAGCCAGGGTGAGTTGAGCTGTTTCTGCAGGCAGCGGCTGGGTTCTCAGCTGTGGTGGGCGCCGGGCTTTAACAGGAACAGAGCACCAGGTAATCCCACTCCCTTTTGTCCTACCCTGGTGGGACACGGTTGGCCGAGGGTGGAGCCCCAGGACTGCTTGCAATTGCGGTGACCCAGGCGGGGCGTGTCTCCTTCCTGAGCGACACTGTGTAACGGTGCACTGGGAGGTGGATTGAAGCTTCGAGGTTGCTGCCCCGGGTGTTTCTCTGTGTATCATCCCCGGATCTCTTAGGGATCAGCTCCGATGGGTGGTCTGAAAGCTCTGCAGACCTTAATGCGCCAGGGTGAGGCCCTTACTCTGGAAACAGTTTTGATGCTCTAAGACTTAGCCGATTTGTGTTAGTACTCAGAAGAGGATATTTTACGGACTTCTGCCTCAAAGGATTAGGACAGCGGAGTAGACACACGGTTTTAGAGGGCTGTCGGTTTAGTCTGTGACTACTCTCAGCTGAAATCAAGTCTCACTGCTCTCTGTACTCTGGATACCCTGGGGAAGTGGGTACGAGTGTCTGAGCTTGACTCCTGTATTAGATTCAGATGCCCCAGAGAGAGAGTTTCCTCTTTTCTAGAGCCAGTCTGTGCTCTGTGGAGTCAAGCCACCTTCCTCAGGAGAAGTTAGGTTTCAACTGCTTGTTTCTTCCTTGTTTACTAGACTTTTGGGGCACTTGGAGAATCAAATGAAGATTCTGAATCTTCTTCACAGAAAAGAGCACAGGCCACCTGTGAAGTTTCTCTTAAGATCTCAGAGACTGTGGTATATTTGGCTGAACACAAGTATTTGCTTAGGATGGTTGGTGTTGGCTGCAGGCATGCCAGTGGCTGTTCCAATGGAGAGGCGCCGCCCCCCCCCCCCCAGTGATTTGACGAGCACCAGCTAGTGTCAGGTGGCACCCTGGTCCTCAGTGTTAGCGGGACCTAGTGTCTCCAGCAGTTTTGCTCAGAGTCTCACGTAGCGGGCTCCTGGTGCCACAGTTTCAACCTATGACCTTTCGTTTGCATCTCACTGGCCAAAGCAGGTAAAATGGCCGAATCTAGAATCTAGAAATTCATTTTCATTAAACAGGACTTTATTATTACCGTGCGTCTCTCTCTGTGTGTAGGCCAGAGGACAGCTCTGAAGGTATTTCTTCCCTTCCATCTTGACGCGCGGGGATTGAGCTCTGGATGCCAGCGGTGTGTGTCAAGTGCCTGTATCCACTAAGCTGCCTTGCAGGCCCTGCTTGTGCTTTCTAACATAGACAGGGGGGCAGAAGTCACACTGCTACGAGGGGAGGAATCATTCTGCAGTCTACTGGACACCCAGAATGAGGGAAGACTTCAGTAAAGGATGAATTTAGATTTTCTTTAGGGCTGGTTTCTAAGAGCTATAAATGGTATTGACAAGACAAAAATAGTCTTAGAAATGATGTTTTTATAACTGCTTCTACAGAAGTGGCTTCACTAAACTACTGAGGCCAGGACTGTTTCTTGCTCTGATTTGAGGGAAGGTAGTTGTTTGTTTTCAGTGACTTATACAGACTCTAACAGCAGTCCTCCCTTGTCTGTGAAGGGTATGTTGTAGGAACCCCAATGTGGCGGTTCAAATAATTGCCCCCATGTATGATTGCATAGTCACCAGGGGGTGGCGCTATTTGAAAGGATTAGAAGGATTAAGAGGTGTGGCCTTGTTGGAGGAAGTGTGTCCCTGAGGGTGGGCTTTGAGGTGTCAAAAGCCCAAGCCAGGCCCAGAGTCTCTGTCTCTCTCAGTCTTTGGGTCAGGTTGTAAGCTTTAGCAGTTTCTCTCGTGCCTGCCTGCTGCCATGCTCCCTCCCATGATGGGATGGACTAAATCCCTGAAACTGAGCAGGCTCCCAATTAAGTGCCTTTCTCTATAAGGGTTGCCTTGGTCGTGGTGTTTCTTCATAGCAATGGAACTGTTATTAAGGCACCCAGCAAATGCCTGAGACACGACAAGTCCTAGACCCCCACGTATATTATATATTCTACGCGTTTTTCCTACGTAAATCTATGGCAGTCTAATTCATAAATCAATACAGTGAGGGATTAACAACAACAGCAGAGTGGAGCAGTTCATATACTCTCATAGAGTTCCCTGTAACCCTTTGGAGCCATTGGCGGTTAAAAGTTAAAATGGAAATTATCGATTACTTGAGACATTCACTGTGAGGCCTCACCCGTTGATCCGATAACCTAAATGCTTGCAATGGTGGCGTACACAGGGAGGGTGCACTGGACGTTCAGATCATTCACATCTTAGATTGGGTGAGGCCATTTCACTGTGAAAACTTAGGAACGGTTACTGTTTAGAATTTTCTATTATTCAGACTACTATTCACTGTGGGCGGCTGAAACTGGATAAAGGTTGACTATTATATCTTCCTCTCGGGTAGAAATAAAGAACTCATTTTATCCTCTGCACAGATTATTCACAATACTTATTCAAGGGAAACAAACTCTGGGTCTTGGTATGACAAAACCTTGTCCTATCTTGCAGTAAACATAAATATCGTAATTGGAACTGTTTTAAATGTTGTTGTCTTAACCAGTTTCTGATTGCTATGAAGAGACACCACAACCACGGCAACTTTTATAAAAGAAAACATTTAATTGGGGCTGGCTTACAGTTCAGAGGCTTAGTCCCTTATCAGTATGGTGGGAAGCATGGCGGCATGCTGGCAGACACGGTGATGGAGAGGTAGCTGAGAGTTCTCCATCTGGATTCACAGGCAGCAGGAAGAGAGAGTGACACTGGGCCTCACTCGGACTTCTGAAACCTCCAAGCTGACCCCAGTGACACACTTCCTCCAGCAAGGCCACATCTATCCTAACAAGGCTACACCTCCTACTCCTGTCAAATAGTGCCACTCCCTGGTGGCCAAGCGTTAAAATCCACGAGCCTGTGAGGCCCATTCTATTCAAACCACCACACTCTACTGTCTGGTCCTCACAGGCTGGCAGCCACATCATAATGCAAAAACGCATCAGTCCAACTTCAAAAGTCCTCACAGTCTGTAACAGTCTCAACACTGCTTAAAAGTCCAAAGTTTAAAGTCTCTTCTGAGGCTCATGCAGTCTCTTAACTATAGCACCTAGTAAAATCAAAATAAAAAAGCAGATCACGTACTTCCAACACACAACAGCACAGAACATACATCACCATTCCAAAAGGGAGGAAGGGGAGCATAGTGAGGAAACACTGGACCAAAGCAAGACTGAAAACCAGCTGGGCAAACTCCAAACTGCAGCTCCTCGTCTGATGTCAAGGCGCTCCCAAGAGCTCCAGCTCCCTTCAGCTTTGTGCTTTGCGACTGCAGTGCACTCCTCTCCCTTGGGCCGGTTCCACTCCTGTTAACAGCTTGGCAGCTATCCCATGACTCTGGCATCTCCAAAATCTTGGGGTCTCGAAGGCAACCCAGGCTTCAGTTTCACAGCTTCACACAATAGCCTCTCTGGGCCTCCATGCAGGGACACCTCTGACACGTGCTTGCCCTCTGATGCTTTCCTGAGTCATGGAGGGGAGGGAGATTCCATAATCCCTTTCTTGGATTCTTGAACCTAAAGCCAGAACCACAAGGCTGAAGCTTCCAAGTTTCGCTGCTTGCTGGGACTAGACACAGACTCCTCATTCACCTACAGCCGTGCCAGCTTTCTGTTGTAGGCGGTTTCCTTCACCGCTTAAGCTTTTCTCCCAGTCCTTTCCTGCTTGGCTGGATGGGGTCTTGCCCTGAGGTCCCAGCTCCCTGCATTCCATTTAGGATCAGGCTTCTCTAAAATGTTTTATCTCCTTTGAGCACTAGCACAGTGTGCCTTTTCATTGTAGATCTGCCTAAGAGTGACCACTAATAACCATACAACAGTATCAGACTAGGCTGTCTTGAAATTTCCTCTGCCAACACAGTTAATCCAACACAGTTTAGCCTTAGGCAGATTTTTTGGACAAGGGCAGAAAGCAGTCACATTCTTTGACAAAATATTACAAGAACAGCCTTGAGGCCACTTACTAATATTCTTCTCCTCTGAAGCCTCTTGAGCAGGGCCGTCATAATCCACACTGCTCTCAGCACCACTGTCTTCCCTGCTCTTACTAGCGGAGACCACTCTGATGCTCACTGCTGCCTGTCAGCTGACTGCCGGGACGCTGGGATGCTGACCTGGTCGCTGCCCTGTTCATAAAGCTTCCAGCAGGAGCAGGATAAATGGCTTCTTTATTCTAGACCTTTTCACTTCCTGATTTCCTCTCACGGATGCAATTTCACTCATAAACAAGGAGGAAGAGGCTGTGTTGTCATGGAGTTATTTAAAAGCGACATCCAGAGAGATCTGGTTTTTGTCTAAAGGCTGTTGTGGGACCTGGTGGCTCATGTGATTCTCTCAGTGGCATCCTTGTGTAAACAGCGAATGTTCTCACCCAACACAGCACATTTCCCCCATTCTTCAGAGACTGAGTCTGTCCCACTGAAGCAGCCCAGCGTCTCTGAAGTTCAAGGCCAGGATCACTATGCTTTGAACTTCACCAGCGGTGTGTTCTCGTGAGTCTGAGTGCACTGATCTGATCACAGGCAACACTACCTCCATGGCCTTCTTTTGATTATTTATTTTTTGTCTGTGAAGGACAGGAGGGACAACTCGCTCTGTAGGCCAGACTGGGCTATGAACTAATTGTCTTAACCAGAAGATGATGGGTTCATGCCAGCACTCCAGCTGGTTTCCAGGATTTTCATATGTCAGAATCTCAGTGTGTTAACTGTGTCCCAGTTACATGCTTATTGGTAGAGACTGGACTGAATTCTGCAGACTCCATTCGGGGGTTGTTTCTATATACTTGCTCAGCTTGACTGGCCACACCCACTCTGAAAATGTATAGATGAGATTAAGTACCCACTTTAGGGCAGGCACTGTGATAGACTGCTTATTTCCTCTTTTATGTGTGTCTCCGTAGCTTCGTGGCTGGCAATACACAGGATGGCTAGCCTGAGTGTGAGCCTGGCCTACTGGTCACTAGCAGAACAGACTGTGATCCCAATCACTCTGGGCTTCAGAACCTGGGCTCGGTCTATTCAGTCTCCTGTTTCTCTGTGGCATCTGAAGACGCGACACCCAACTAAACTAAACAGTGTTCTAACAGAAGAACCTCAAAACCAAGCAACTGGGCAGTGTATCATTATTGCCACATGTGGCTCTCTCTTTCTCCCATGCGATCTCTCACATAATCAACAGTCTGTTTGCTGAATGAAGTTGTGTTAAGCCTGGGACTTCTAGAATCGAATTATGCATAATGGGCTAGATTTTTGCGGAACAGGTTCGGGCAGCATTTCACTGTTTAGTCTAAGCGGGGCCTGGGACATGTATGAATTCCAAAGTTTTCCTGCCCCAGCTTCCTGAGAGCTGGGATTGTATATAAATGTGCAGTACCATGTGAACACTTACTGTGTGCTAAGCAAACAGGGCAAGGAGACGCTTTCATATGTACAAACCCTGTCAGACCTCAACAGAGGGAGCCACTCTCCCAGCCAGCGTCATACTGGGCAGTGGACTCTGAACGTCTCTGCTCAGGGGTTTTAATTGATACAGAACTCCTCAGGTATTCTACTAATAGCATGCGCAATCAACAACCCCCAGACAATACAAAATGCCAAGACCTAGGCTAGCCTCTCACCCAATGGCGTACAAGACAATTATTTTATACATAACTAAAAATAAACTTCTACAGCAACCATGCCCAGCTATGAGCGTAGTTTTAACCAGTGCTACCACCATGGTCATCTGTGTGAGTTTCTCCACTAGCAACACTTGCTGGCAGTGTTCTTTGAACTGATAAAGGATGGACTACCCTTGAGCAGTTGCATTTTGCTGCTTTCTCTTCTGTAAATAGGTTCTTTTTTTGCTTCAATTGTAATAAAAGAACCACAACGTAGACTATTTTAGCTGTTTCTAAGTGAGTAGTTCTGTGGCAGTAATTACATTCACACTATTTTGTAACCATTACCCTCTACCATTCATTCCTTAGGACTTTGAGAGTTTGAAGGCTGCAATAAAATACCAAGTCTCCACCTTTTATTTATTTTTTATTTTTTTATTTTTTTAAAGACAGGTTTCTCTGTTGTAACTCTGGATGTGTCTTGGAACTCACTCTGTAGACCAGGCTGGCCCCAAACTCACAGAGATCCACCTGCCTCTGCTTCCCGAGTGCTAGGATTAAAGGCATGTGCTACCACTGCCCAGCTTTATTTCTGTGCTTTCTAATGTAAATAATTTGATTTTATTTGCCTTCCTATTTACCTACTTACTTACCTATCTACCTATTTATTGGTAGGTTTATCATCTAACTTAGGGCCTTGCATATGTTAAGCAGTCCCCAGTCTTCAAGCAGTTTATTAAGTGGAAAGCTGGTGTTCCTTGCTTTAAATATTTGGGATGTATTAACCTTTAGAGAAACACCATTGGTGACTAAGTACCTTTGTGTCCTTTGCCTAGTGGAACGACACAGTGGAGCTTTTCCGAGCCAGGATGCCATTGCGGAAGCATCGCTGTCGCTTCAAGAGTTACGAGCATTGCTTCACGGCGGCTGAAGCCGTGGACTGGCTGCACGAGCTTCTGAGGAACAGTCAAAACTTTGGGCCGGAAGTAACGCGCAAACAAACAATCCAGCTGCTAAAAAAATTCCTAAAGAATCATGTTATTGAAGACATCAAGGGCAAATGGGGTCAGGAGGATTTCGAAGACAACCGCCACCTCTACAGGTAATGGCAGTGTGTAAACTCTGAAGAAGGAATCTCAGAGTACATCTGGTCAGCATCTGGAAACTTCCTGAAGTGAAAGAATTTACCTGCCCGCTGAAGCTATGATTCTGTTTATAATTGGCTAAGTGCAGAACTGAACGGGCCGTTAAAACCAATTGCAGTTTGCCCTGCTCTGTCAGACACCCCAGAGCAGGCTTTGGTGCACTGATTGTCCAGCCAGGAGAAGTTTCCATGCCTTCTGCTTGCCTGGGAGGGTGGTTGTAGTAACTCAGTACTTCTGGAGTCCCTGGAAGGGCCAAACAACCTCTGTTTTACTATGTGCAGAGGCCCAGCAGTGCCAAGAACTGGAGCGAGGTTAACATAAGACATGGAGAATACAGTCTCTTAGGCTTGGTTTCCTTTATTCTAACAGAAAAACAAGGGCCATGATTATAGCATATCTAATGAGTGTGTTGTCCTGAGACACATGGCTTTGAGCAAAGAGAAGCTGCTCTTTAACTTGTGGACTATTTCTTTGTTTCCCTCTTAGGCTGGCTTCTGCGAAAAGCAGAGCAGAGTGGGGTTGGTCATACACATGTAGGGCTAGGGACGGATGAGTCCACGCATTTCCTGTCAGGCCTCCTTAAGGAATGCCCTCAGAAGTCTCCCGTGTCTACATGTCAAGGTTATTATCTGCGCAGTTAGCTGTCTCTCCATTTGGCAACTTCTTGCTGATCTGGCTTTTGATTAGGGTCTTGGATGGTCTCAGCTTATTCTGAGGCCTGGGTGCTTATTGGTATCAGAAGGTGGGAGTCTAGTCCTGGTTCCATGTGCCCAATTGGGGATTCTTAAGCCATGATCCTTTTGGGAGGTTCCTTGTGCCCATCAAGATTTAGCTAGAGCCCTCCTGAAAGGCTTCCCTGGATGAGTAACTACAATCTTTCCCATTGTGACCTTAAATCTGGCGCCTCCCGTTGGGTCCCCCAGGCTCTGGTATCCTCAGGAGAATGAAATAGGAGTGTATCCCCGGAGCCAACCAGCGAGCACTGATGAGTAGAATATTTCATTTCAGCCTTGAGTCTTCATCATGTGTCCCTTTTGATAGAGGAGCCCACAGACAGGTGATGTCTCTCCATTAAGTATAATGGTCCTTTGGGGTCCAGGAACTCCTCATGTATCCAGAAATCTGCACGTGCTGAATAGCCTGCACACATCCTCTGTGTTTAAATCCTCTCTGGATTACTAATAACACCTAGTATGACATGTCTGCGTGAATAGTTATACTACATATATTGCACTCACGTGTAGCCACTGCATTCCTAGCCACACAGATCGTGAACAGGACGAGGAGCCAATGAGCCCCACTGTAAATACTAAAGAGAGACTGAGGATGCGTGAGGTGGTGGCCTGGCATTGGCACACGCCAAATTCAAAGTCTTGCTTTTCTGACTTTCTGGAAACTTGTTTTTAATGGGGGGTCTTGCTCTGTTGTTGACGCTGGCCTTGAACTCCTGGGCTCAGAAGTGACCCTTCTGTGCTGGTGTTCTGAAGAGCTGGGGCTACGGAGAGGAACCATTGCACCAGGCCGGGGGTTTGCTCTTCACATGCTTTTGACCCACGCTCAGGCAAATCTGAAGTCACAGAGTCCTGGATACGGAGAGCTGATTCTGATGAGTTCCTCCCTCCTTTCTTAGTTTTGGTAACGGAACGCCTGTGACTCAGAAACAAGGCAGCATTTAGTTACTTAGTCTGGAAACTCACTACCACCTTTTTTCCCTGAGAGGGGGTTTTGTAAATTAACTGCTGACTTTCGCCAGTTATCTAGATTAGTCTTGGATGGAGCCTATTTAATCACGTAAATCATTGGCAAAGGAGCCCGTGACTTGCATAGAGAGCGAGCTAATGCATACAGCTAGCTGCCGCGCATGTGCGGGCTTCTGTGCCTGGTGCTTGAGGTACTTAGCCTCCCATGCCAGTGCTCGGGGAGGGAGGACTGCCTCTGCCGTTCTGGCCGGGAAGTCTTTTCCTTGGGTGAAGAGCACTAAAGCCAAGTTGTCTTGAAGCTGAGGAGGAGAGAGCGCCCCAAAGCTGGGTAGATTTGTAAATGGTGGCAGAATTAGGACATGCTTCAAAAGGTCTGGCTTATGCAAGGGAAGTCCTTTTTGAGTAGTCTAAAGGGACAAGGGACAGGGGAGGAGCAAACTAGCATCCCAGAGCATCTCCAGTGTTGCAAGCTCCATGCGAAATTCGCCATCTAATTCAGCTCCCGCAGATGTGGTGATATCCTGATTATATGGTTTATTTTTTTCCGTGTTGGAGACAGAGTCCTACTTCGTACTTCAGGGTGGCTTGAACTTGCGGCCGTCCTGTCCCAGCCTTCTTTGTGCTGAAGTTATATGGGTGTGAGCCACCTCTCAGATTTCCTAAACGTGAAGGTTACCGAGTGAATAAAGCCAGGTTACAAACACGCCCAGTCAGGGAGTTTGTAGTGGGGGAGGCATCATTTGAGTTGAGGACAATCTCCAAAGTCTGTGTTCTTGTGATTCGCCAGGCCCGCTCAGTTTTCAGAAGATGGGGTTGACATAGCTTAACGGACACGTTAGTGATGAGGAAACAGACTTAGAAGAAATGTTTAGTGTGGCCAGCATGTTTGTAGCCACACAGTTCCCATGATGGATAATAACTGGTACTCTGCCTTCTTTAAGAAAGTCTTCTCAAGAGGCAGGCCAGTCTCTGAGCTTGAGACTACAGAGTAAGTTCCAGGACAGCCAGGGCTACACAGAGAAACCCCGTCTCAAAAACAAAACAAAACAAAAAAAAGAAAGAAAGAAAGGAATTGTGTTCAGATGAAGGAGGTATGGCAACACTCATCTAAACACAGCCAGGCGTACCAAGAAAGCTACGTGAATGGAGACACTCTGCTATCCCTCGTTTTGTATTGTTTCTGTTCTGATAGAGATCAAACCCAGGGTCTTGTTCTGCCCTTGATCTATTACTCTGCCACCAGATTGCTTTAAAAGAGAGAAATTACATATATGTGTTGGGTAATTTTATAACACCGGGGAGGAATAAAGCCCTGATTTTGGAATGAGTCAGACAGCTAGGTTGGAAGTCTAGCCTGTTGACAATGTCATACAGAGTTAATAAGCATAGAGAATCTCACTGAGCATTCCTACTGGATATTTCCCCTAGAGCAATGAAAACTTGTATTTGTAGAAGCTCTGTTAATAATTGCCAGTAGCTGGGAATAACCTCAGTGTCCTGTGGTTGGATGAACAACCACAGTTCATGTATAAAATGGAGTGCCGCCGGGTTGGGGTGTTAGACTGTACAGTGAGAGCAGGAAGGAGTGTTTGGGGAAGCAAGGGGACCGTCGTTTCTTGATGGAGCGGGGTTACATATGTGACTGTGTGTTATAACCGATAGGATTATATCACCCCTTTCTCCCCCAACATCAACTTTTCTGTTGGCCAATGAGCTGTAGGCTTGAAAAATCATATTTGTATTCCTGGTGACAGAAACTTGAGCAGATGTTTTAAGATGTGTGACCCCCTAGTTATTCTTATCTGACCCCATAGAACTTCTTGTGTCATTAGCTTGTAATCTTTTGAAAGGACTGGTTTAGCTGCCACACCGTCAGTGGATGGACTATTCACTCCCTCTAGTGGACATCTTTTTTTTTTTTTTTTTTTTTTAAGAATAGGAAAACACAAAATGTATATATGTGATTTTATTTTTCTTAAATATTTTTCACCAACTCCGTAAAGATAAATTCTTCAGGTACTAGGTTTAAGTGTCCCAGATACTAAGACCAACAGAGGGTGGGTAACAGGAGGCTCAGGGGCTTATTTCTTAAGTGAGTAGAAGGAAGACATTCAATATCTAGTTGGTTGGTCAGTTGAATTTGGGGTCATACAGGGGAGTGGAAGGTATGCTTTTTTTTTAAAGAAATTGGTACAGAGGACTCAAGTTGGTGGTTGGGTAGCAGGCAGAATCCAAAAGGGCTCAGGCAGCTATCCTGCTGCCTCTGCTCAAGGTGTCCCTGGCTGCTCACATGTTCATGGACTCAGGGCAGCTCTATTGGAGTTCCACTGGAGTTCAGCGAGCCATTCACATCAATAATTATTTTATAGTCACAGTTTTGTTGCTTATTAAGAGCACAGATACTTGAATTTTATTCTGGGACATTTCACAGGCTTTGCTACAAATAACTCCAATTAGTAGAAGTGTTACAAGGAGTAGAATTCTGCTTGACTTGTGAGATCTGGGTCTTTGTCTTTTTAGCGATGTTAATGAACACAGTATAATCTACCTTAAACACAATATAAAATAGTCATGATCCGAATACTATAAAATCTTGATTTAGATTCTGCAGAAGCATACTTGAAAGAGTTCAAGTTATTACAAAAAATTAAAATTAAAATAAAACCCTAGTCTAATTAAAAATAAATAAATTGATACAAACCCACAACTGATCATCTTTTGCCTGAGGTTTCCCTATTGCAACACGTGGCCTGCTTTCAGTTTTGGCAACACTAATTTTAAAACGAAAACAAGTAAATTCAGCAGAGGATATGTAGTACCTGTTGGTGTTTTTGTCTTAGATGCATTTTTGTCTTAAGTTGGCCCACTCACTGAGTATTTCTTGGGTGCAGTGTGGCATTTCAGCCCCAGAGCAAGTGTTTAATGGTCAGATCCCACCCTCTGACGGTTGCCTTGTTGTGGAGTTGTAATCCCCTGGGAAAGACCAAGGCCTGAGACCCAGTTCAAATTTAGATTAAACGAATTACTGCTGGCAGAAGAACTGCAGCCTTAGAGCCAGTGCAGCATGACCTGTGGAAGTCGGGGGTTGGGGCGGTGGTGAAAGGGGGGCACCAGAAGGGTGTGTGCATTACAGCTGTCCATGGAATCACAGCGGGGCAAGAAAACAGTTTTACTTCCCTCAGTTGTCTTTTCCTCCCGCTGTAGTAATAAAAGGCCATTCCATCCCTTTCCATAGAGATAAGAAAGTTTTACAGAAGCAGAGGCAGCTAGTGCCTCGCAGCCCATTGCCGTTTTTATCACAACTGCAGGCCTCTAGGACCCCCCAGGCATTCCACAGCGAGGTCAGCGGCCCTTAAGCGCTATGCCTGGCTTCATATTAAGTTTCTGTAGCCATCACAGGGGGCCTGTGTAAATTATTACTTGAGTCTGAGCACTCTAATGACTGGGATAGTGTCATCAAGTTAGGGCTGGCTGTCACGTCCCCGCAGTATAACCTCAGACGTGTCTCATTTATTTTTCTTGTTGGAAACATTGAAGATCCCCGCTATGTAGAAATACTCAGTCGATTTTGTCACAAGTGAGTCCTATCCACCTGTACCATTGAGAGTCTAGGAGTTAGAGATGCCTTGGTAGGCAGGCAGACAGGGAGGGGTCATGGCTGGGCAAGACAGGTGGCGAACTTCCAAGATGGCGGGCTTCTTCCTCACCCTCTCAACTTGAGATAAAAGCCTAGCAGCTTTAAACAAAGGCTTTTGTGTCCTACCAGCAGCCCCCCTGCTAATGGATTGGCTCATCGAGCTCAAAGCTGGATCAGGATATGTTACCCTACAGTTGTGCCTCAATCAACCATCTTATCTTTCTTCAAAAAGACCACCCCTAAACCAGGGAGGAAAACTCCCCAGCTCTCGAAAAGAGACTGGATTTTTCGGAGTTTCCCCTCTGCTTTGCAGAGGAGCGTTTCCTCTGTGTTTCTGTTGCATGCATGTGTTTCCTCACTGCAATAAACACCTTTCTTCAGCTGCTGATCCTGTCCGCTCCTGTTGGCAGTGTTTGTGATTTCTCCACTGCCATCTGGAGATTTTTCCTGCACTTTAATCCTTTAACTGGCAGAGAGAAAAAGAACCAATCAAGACCACCTACACTATATCACCATTGTCCATCTTCTGCCCTAATAACAAGCTGGACACGTTCCTGCTTTCCTAGGTGTTTCCGAGGTATTAGTTTTTCCAAATACAGAATCACAGATGATGAGGTCCTTCCTTCCTTCCTTCCCTCCTTCTCTTTGTTGCTTTTCTGCCAGTGCTGGGGGCTGGAGGGTGGACCCAAGTCTTCATGCTCATGTGCTCTGCTCTGAGCTGGCTTCTACCCACTGATATAATAGCTTTAAAAAATAATTCTGGTCCTTTATTAAATTTGTTTTCTGATAATTTCATCCACGTGTATGATGTATTATTTCGCCGTTTCTTTTATCTCTCCATTCCTCAGTTTCCCTTCCTTCCTACAAGCCTCTCTTTCATGTCTCTGTGTTTTGTGACCCACGGGGTCTATTTAGGGCCCTCCGTGTGTCCATGGGCTTGCAACCCTCCACTGGTGCCCACCTGGATATCTGCTGGTTACAAAGTGAAGCTGTGGTTACTCTTCATCCACAATCCATCCATAGCCAAAAAAACTCAGCAGGGAATGGCAGGACCCTCTAAGCCCCTCTCCATCCACGACTGACAGTTGCTAGGCCCAGTCTCCTGTGGGCTTCAGTGTAGGCAGCTGCAGCTGCTTGTGATCCTGATCCCAGATGCTGTGATAACTCTTCGCAACTGCGCCCTTCTCCTCATCTTCTAGGCTTCACTGTGACATTTTTTAAGTTTTTCCTCATTCCCCCCATGTTCTATCCTGCCCGCTCCCTCCCACCCTAGGCCTCCCTTCCGGTTTCATGTCACCTGTGTGTTCTATTGCCCCCCCCCCATTTCCTCTGCATGCTCTGCTATAGCAATTTCATGCCCTGCCCCCTCATTTACATACAGACAGACTCTTAAAGTTAGGACCCACATAAAAGAGAAGTTGAGATTGATTTTGTCTTTCTAAGCCCAGGTCACCTCATTTAATGAGATACTTTCCAGATCCATTCATTTTACTGCAGATTCCATCTTTCTTTTTTCTTCTTTTTTAAGCACAATATTCTTATTAATTACTTACTAATTATTATTAATTACTTATTAATTAAAACCATGCATCCCAATCACACCCACTTCCTATTCCTCCCAGGTCCACCTGTGCCTCAAAAAACAAAAAAACCCACAAAACAAAACAACAACAAAAAACAAAACCCCAAAACCAAAAAAAAAAAAAACCAAAACGAAACAAAGCAAAACCCATGCCAACAATAGCCCCGCCCCCCAAAACACCCAAGCAAACAGAAAAAAACAAAACAAAAACCAAGTCCAGTCTGTGTGGTGGGAACACAGACCACAGACATCAACATGGTCCTGGGCAGCAACACGGATTGATTTCTTCCATCAGATGAGCTTGGTTTCCCACAGCAGCACAGACCATGGACATCAGCATGGTCTCTGGGGACTGCATGGATCTCTGACATCTGCATGGCTTCTGGCAGCAGCCTGGATCACTGGGCATCCACATCTCCTTTAGCAACACGAATCAGGGACACCAACATGGTTTCATATGGTAGAATGGATCACGGAAGTCTTTCAAGGAGACTTGACTCAGCAAATGAAACATTCTTCAATTGTATATTTTGTTATTGCTCAGAATCAGGGAGATCTTGTGGTTGGGTGTCATGTTTGGGCACAGGACCTGCGAGAGCTCCACACTGCTGCATACCACCTTGCCCTTGGCACCATCTGATCAGGACCGTGGGCCCAGTTGTTATGCTTGCAGTGGGCAGTGCTGAGGTCCAGTACTCTCCTCCCCACAGTAGGACAAGTAACACCAGCAGCAACAGCAGGAGGAACAGCAGCAGCAGGAGGAGCAGGAGCAGGAGGAGGAGGAGCTGCAGCAGGAGCTGCAGCAGCAGGAGCAGCAGGAAAAGGAGGAGCAGCAGCAGTGTCTTTATGCTGAGGGCCAGGCCGTCGGGCTGAGCGGTGGCACTAGCCTGGTGGTCGTTGAGAGGGCAGGATGGGCCTGGTGGTGGCTGAGGACTGGCACTACTCCTCAAGGCCATGGTGGCTGCTGTCCCATACCCACTAGTCTCCAGCACAGCCTCTCCACAGTACAACTCTCCTTTCTCTACTCAGAGCCAGGCGATCTTCCCTGTCTGTCGCCACCGCATCTTTCCAATCATCTTTAATTCTTAAAGTTTCCCCCACCAGACCTGATGCCAGAGTAGCTTCTCCCAGTCCACGAGTTCTGGAGCAACTAGAGTGGAGGCTGTCGGGTGGAGCCTGTGGGGTGGAGGCTGCGGGGTGGAGGCTGCGGGGTGGAGCCTGTGGGATGGAGGCTGTGGGGTGGAGGCTGCGGGGTGGAGGCTGCGGGGTGGAGCCTGTGGGATGGAGGCTGTGGGGTGGCAGGAGCCCTGTCAGCCCTGCCTACTGCCTCCCGCCATCTTGAGCCCCCCTCATTTGTCCTTATGGCTGAGTAAATTTCATTGTGTTCATGAGACAGATGCATTACTCAGTCATCTGCTGATGGACACAGGCTGGCTTCGTTTCCTTGCTCTTGTGAGCACCTCAGCAATAAGCAAGACGTGGCATCTCTCGGCAGCATACAGAGCCCTTTAGGTGTGACCCTGGGAGTGATAGAGCTGCGTCATATGGTGGCTCTGGTTTTAAGTTTTTGAGGAATGTTCATACCGACTTCCGTATGGTTGTAGAGTCAATTAGATCTTGAAGGCTCTTTGATGCAGTGTTACGCTATATAGCCCTAGTTGGTCTCAGACTTGCGACGTGTAGCACAATGCTGGTCTTGAACTCAGAGACCTGCCTCCGAATGTTGGCATTATAGGTGTGTGCTGCTGCCAGGTCTGGCTTAAGGACCTTTTTTATAATTTCAAATGTTGAGTATCTATCACACTCCCCATACCAAGGCAGGAAAAAAAAATTCTAACCTGATCCCTTCTCTTCCTGACTTTGCAATCTCTATCGAGGCTTTCACATATATATGAAAAGGGCAAGTAGGAAAATCGAAGTGTATCAAGTTACCTACAGGGGCCCGCAGCAAATAATGAGAATGGCTGTACTGGCCATTCACGGAGTGAGTCATCTGTTCGATTTGCATAGCAAGTTTAGTTATGTTTTCTAGGTCTTCTTGTTTTTATGCTGTCTGGTTTTTTGGTAGGGTAATGCTTTCATGTTGTTCAGGTTTCACAGAATACAAAAGATGACGTGAAGCGCCATCCTTACGTCTCTCTCATCAGACAGCCAGTCCCACTCCCCGGCCGCACCTAATGTTACTAGTTGTAGCCACCTCTAAAAAAATGATGCTGCTGCCAGCCAGGTGTGCTGGGATGCCTGTCATTCCAGCTGTTGCGAGGCAGGAAGGCAACTTGGATTCAGATGGTCAGGACCATCGTGGTGATACGTGTGAGACCCATATTAAGACAGGACAATTGGGAACATAAAAGGCCTTCGACGGTACCCACTCCAGAGGTCACACTCTCGACCGTTCCCCTGTGGTAGCAGGGCAGACCACATATGGTGATGTTATCCGCCTGGCCTGGGTGCACAGGAACTGTGTGACCCAGTGCCGAGGCTGTGCTTGGGAGCCCTGTGGCAGAGAGAGGAGGAGGAGGGTTATTTCACTGGGGGCCCTGTGGGTGGGGTAGGATCTGGGTAATAAGGGATGGGAGGAGAGAGTGTGTCTCTAGTGACACTGGCAAGAACAAGGCTGCCAGTCAGAAACATACTGGTCTGTAAGCTCTAATGTCACCCCTGGGAGGAGACAAGCATGGCTGGCAGTAGGAAGCCCAAGGGGTGAATTTGGTGAAAATTATTAAATATGTAACTATGGAGCAGAAATTTTTTTTTAGATTTATTTATTTTATTTTATCTGTACGCGTGTTTTGCCAGTGTGTGTATGTGCACTAGGGTGTCAGGTCCCCTGGAACTGGAGTTTATAGACCGTTGCGAGCCAATATGTAGGTGCTGAGATGGGATCCTCTGCAGGAGCATCGAGTGCTCCAAACTGCCTAGCTGCCCTCAGGTCCCTGGAGTAGCCTCTCACTTGTGAGAGAGCTGCCAAGGCAAGAGCTTTGAGCAGGGATGAAGCCCGTGTGCTAAGGCAGTTGATTTAGTAGCCGGAATGGAACAGACTAGAGCAGAGGGACTGGGGTGAGGTCTGGGTGGGAGCGCTAGTGGGAAAGAAAGGGTTCTCATCCTGGCTTCCTCACAGGCTAGACTAAGTTTTGAGCTCTGACATCCTATCGCTTTTATTGTTCAGGAAATTGCTTTTTCACTTAGAATCTTTGAAAGTGTGTGTGTGCGCCTGTATGCGTGTGTGTATGTGTGTGTGCCTGTGTGTGCATGTGTGTGTATGTGTGTGTGTCTGTATGCGTGTGTGTATGTGTGTGCATGTGTGTGCCTGTGTGTGTATGTGTGTGCATGTGTGTATGCGTCTGTGTGTGCGTGTGTGTGTATGCGTGTGTGTCTGTATGCGTGTGTGTATGTGTGTGCCTGTGTGTGCGTGTGTGTGTGTGCGTGTGTGTGCGTGTGTGTGCGTGTGTGTATGCGTGTGTGTGTGCGCCTGTGTGTGTGTATGTGTGTGTGTCTGTGTGTATGTGTGTGTGTGTCTGTGTGTATGTGTGTATGTGTGTGCATGTGTGTGCCTGTGTGTATGCGTGTGTGTATGTGTGTGTGCCTGTGTGTGCGTGTGTATGTGTGTGTGTGTGCCTGTGTGTGCGTGTGTGTGCATGCACATATGTTGATGTGTGTGGAAGTCAGACGATAGCTTGCAGGAGTTGTTTCCCTCCTCTACCATGTGGTCCCTGATATTGAACTCAGATAGTCAGGCTCAATCAAAGGCCTTTACCTGATGAGCCATCTTATTTAGAATTTTTATTAGTGTTTAGCATTTCCTTATTGAAGCGTGGACCATAGCCTTAGTCTTCTTAAAGCCAGTTAACAATCCATAATAGTTTCAGTTCTTCATAAACACCTTTGGTATTTACTGGGTATTTGTGATACCTCTGTTCCTAGTTTGTATCTCCGTGCATATGGAGCCTTGAGAAGTCGACGTCTCAGGGTCCCTGTGACAGGAGCTTCTGAATGTGGTAGCCTGCAAGAACAATGATGGAAGCACCCAGAGACACGGCGCCAGTGCCGGCTGTGGGGCTGGCCTATTCCCGGCGCGGTCTCTCTTGTGGTTCTGGCCTGTGTGCCACCGGCCTCCTGCGTTTTCTGCACTTCATCTCCTTTTGTTCTGTTGTCTAGCTCTCCATTGGTTTTGTGACCCATCCCATGTTTTCAGTCCTTTCCAGTTAACTTTGCCAGGACTGGTTTCTGCTGCTACAGCTGCGAGAACCTACCTGGGTGAACAAGTGATGGCCGCAGGGAACGTAAAGTCGGGGCCGCTTTTCAAGCCTAGGAAATTGTGTGTGGACTGACTGACAGCCAAGCAAGGACTCAGACTACTGCACAGCATGCAGAGGCGCCGGGGATCCTGGGAGCGTGGACGCCGACGGGCACAGGGGCAGACCTGCCAAGGACCGGCTGAGAATTACACACGACTCAGGTTACAGACCACCGCTGCCAACTTCCAGTACGGAAGCTGTCCAGGTGTTGGTAGGCATGCCAACGGACATTGAAGTACGCTGTTCTGAGTTAAACCAGGTGAATCCTGGTGGCTGACAGTTTTGTCATGTCCCTCCTAAGGCGTGTCAGTGATTAATTCATGCTAATTAATGTGAGTTGCTTCTCTGTCCTGACCTGAAATGTTTCTGCATTCCGCACTCTGTCAGGCTTCTTTACCCATTCCGTCTGTGTTTGTACGGGTGCTCCGGCTCTTCAGAAGGCAGAGAAAGCTTTTTTTGATGGGAGAGAAGATTGAGGAGAACACCTCAGGTGTTATCAACACATAAACAAAGATATGTGGACGTTAGTCTCTCTGCTACTTGTAAACTCTGGCTTCCTGAGAACAGTGGCAGTTGGCCCTGAGATGCCAGTTGCAAGGTGAGGTCCACTAACGCTGCTGAAAGGTGGAACGGGCTCACCGCCGTTTTGAGTGTGTGGAGTTGGCAAGCTTGTAAAGCAGAAAGGGAGACGCCAGCAGATGTGTCACTTGAGCCTCAGAAACAGCGACGTGAGCATGCCTGTGCACCTCATGTCAGCATTTTACCAACTGCCTGACATTTATGCTCTGGGATGAGGGGGGATATCGTGTGCGTGTGCGTAAAACTCGAAAAGTGACTGAAGCTTAGGTTCTGACCCACTTTTGAAGTCTTAGTTTTATTTATTTGTGCAATCTCAGGGGCGTGCTGTAGTGTACGTGTGGGGGCCGAGGATAACGTACGAGAGTTGGCTCTGTTCTCCCACCATGTGGGGCCTTGGGATCAACCTCAGGCCGGCTGCCTCCGTGCCAAGTGCTTTGACTTGCTGAGCCATCTCGCCCGCCGGCCCAGTTCTGAACTATCTTGTTAGATGTGTGTGTGTGTGTGGGTGGGTGGGGGGGGGTTCCTCTGTTAATTAGATCCCTACCTATGCCGTTTTGCCCCATCTCCTGTTTCGACTTACCTGTTCTCAGGCATTTGCTGTGCCCACCGTATCCACGGTGATGCTGAACACAGAATGTAGGCATCCCTTTTCACAAATGAGTCAGGAGAACTCTGATCTCTTTTTCTGGAGCCCCTGACAGGACAGGGTGTGGCTTTGGGGCCGTAGCAAGGTTAGCTCTGCTTGAGTCCCCTGGAGAGGTTTGCTTCCAAGGTGACAGCTGAATATTTATCAGCAGCAGGTGTCTGCCAGTTGAGGAAGCCAATAAATAAGTAGGGATATAACACAGGGAGTGGCGGGAGATAAGGATGTAGAAGTTTTCCTTTTATCTGGGTTTCCCTATCTCCCAACAGAACACCTAGCGTTCACTGAGGAAAGAGTCCGAAGGTTAGTCAGTGAAAGGTTCCCGTCCTTATTGCCAGTGCACAGGTCCTACCCTCCTCCTCTCCCAGAAGCTGCGGCTTCGCCACACCACAGGAGCAGCCGTGCAGTATGGTGTGGGCCCGGCGATGGCACTGTACCGAAGGCACTGACGGTGGCAGGACCGGCTTTCCCCAGCTCTCTTCAGTTTTCCCGCCATGCAATTGTGAGCAGGTTGCTCATATTCTCTGACCCTGTATGGCCCCATCCACAAACTAGGAACATCAACGTTTCGGTCTTGGCCCACACTTAGAAGTAGGCCTTTAATGATTTTCCTGCAACTTACTATTGTTATTTAAACGGAATGTGCCTGCAGTCAGCAGTTCCGTGGGAGTGAGGCAGGTCTTCTGTAACGACTGTTATATCTGTGTCTTTCCCACTAGACCACGGACAGCAGCCTTGTTTTACACACGGTAGATTGTAGGTAGGGGGTCGTGCAGCCTCCGTTGGCACAGCCCAACTCTCCGGCTTTCCGGTAGAAGCTGTTATAACTAGTATGTATAGCGTGTAGCAGTAGGGCTTTATTTATAAAGCGAATGATGTGCTTTGACTCGCAGGCCACAGCTGTTAGTCTCTGTGGTGTACCCAGTTGCATCTCATAAGTATGACCCAGGTGAAGTCATCATACACATAAAAGTGCAAATGCAGGATTCTGCAGGACTCTGGAGTAGAGAACGAGCCGGCAAGGTGGTACTAGGTGCACACGGTCTTTAGAGCTGTAGGTAGGGAGTACCCAGAAGGATCCGCAGAGACGGAACCGGAGCTAATAGACTGAGTCTGCCCTCCGAGATGCAAGACCTGAGAGGGAAGGACCAGAGTGCCTCGAATGGGCTCCCGGAGAGTTACCAAGCAAAGACTGCTGCTGGAGCCCCAAGTCTTCTGGGAGGAGTGAACTGGCTCTGGTACCCCATGTGCTCCTTGGACTAGAAGCAACTCGAGGAAAGCAGGATTGGTACAGCATCTGGGGCTGCTGGCCTGAAGAGAGAGACGACCTGACTGATACCTCTGTAGCCAGCAGGAAGAAACACTCCTCCATGCATGTTTGTGGGACGTTTTTCCTAAGGGGAGAACACAGCTCCTGTGCCCATAGTTGGTCTCCCAGTTGCAGACCGTGCTGTGAGTTTTGTCCTCCTGTTATTGCCTTGCAGGCTCAGAGTGCCGTATTGGGCAGAGAGACCCAGAATTTCATTCCCATCTGTACATCAGACTAGTGTTTTGGTACAGGCCCCTTCACAGTTGCAATGGGGGAAGAAGGGACCTAGGGGTGCTATGCAGACCAGAACTCATGCCAATTGATATCCGGCAGGGTTTTGTTGCTATTGAGTTTGGTTGAGTTAGGTTACTGAGGTAAAAAGACAGGTCATCTGAAGCTGTCGATGCTGCAAATTTCTGTTGATAACGAAGGATTTTAGCATTTTCTATGAAAGAGATCTTGAGATCTTGTGAGAAACTGTCACTTACCAGTCAAGTTACAATGATTTATTAAAGATTTTATTGTTACTTTCATTTGTGATGTGTGTGTGTGTGTGTGTATGACTGTATGTGTGTGTGCATGTGTGTGTATGTGTGTGTGTGTCTGTGCTTGTGTGTGTGTGTCCATGCATGGGTGCAGAGGCTAGAAGTAAGGGCTGGGTCTCTTAAAACTGGTGATTGTGAGCTGCTTTATGTAGCTGCTGGGAGCTGAACTCTGGTATTCTAGAAGAGCAGAAACTGCCCTTAACCACTGAGCATCTTGCGAGCCCTGAGAGATATAGATCTTTACTACTTAGATATCCCATTGTACTTTTGATTAAATAGTTATTATTATTTTTTCAAACAAATCTACCAAATGATAGCAGTTGTGGTATGCATTGTTTTAACAGGCTTTATTTCAGCCATTATCTGGCGATGGAGGGGCACTAATAGACCAGGCTTGCTGTGTTTGGTGCACAGGGTTGCTGATCATGTCCTCTCAATATCTTTAGTATACCCATGTGGAATTCAGCGCCTTCAATGGGACTTTACAATTATGAAATTCCCCATTTCCGATTTTTAAAGTGAACAATTACAAAGGCTGCCCAGCAGAGGGAGCCATGCTCCTTTGAATGTTCTCAGTGCGAAGGCCTTCTCACCCAGGGGCTCAGGGACTCTGAAGAATGTGTGTATTGGCAGGCAAGCAGACCCTCTTTCCCCACATTTTTTGTCGCCTCTTGAGAGGTCACCAGTGTTTGGACTTAGGTATAAGTTATTCCTCTGCTTCTGTTTTTCCCCCTCTCGAATTGCTTATCCATATTATCTTTAAACAATCCATTACTATTTTGCAAACACTTGTTTTATGTGGAGGAGTGTTTTGGCCACATGTATGTCTGTGTATCAGGTGCCTGCCTGGTGCCTGCTTTGGTCAGAAGAGAGCACTGGATTCCCTGGAATTGGAAATATAGATGGGTCTCAGCCACTGTGGGGATGCTGGGAATCGAACCTGAGTCCCCTGCAAGAGCAACAAGTGCCCTCACCTATGTAGCCTTCTCCCCACCCCCTGAACAACTGATTACTTCTGTTTCTGAAATATTTTCTTCGCCCTTGAATTTTACATAAAGCTTACATTCTTACATATTCTCTTCTTGTTTCTTGTAGTTTTTAGATTTATTCATGTTGATGTGTATAATTATAGTTTGTTGAATCTTCATGACTTCTTATTCTCTGTAGTATCAACATTCCACAACCCATCTCCCTCCCCCACTGGTAGAGATTTGGGTTGCTGTCACGATCTGCTCTGGACTCTGTTCTGCATTGGCCAGTGTTATTTCAGGGTGCCCAGCGTTATCTAGGAGTGCATTGCGTTTAGAGGATTTGGCGCATTCAACTTGCCGGTAATGACGTCCTTTTCCAGAGTGCGTATGCTGATTTTTACTCCACTAATAGGCAATGCCCGAGGACTGACGAATGCACACATTTGTCCACCTGGTGTGTGTGAAGCGCTGGCTCACGGTGACGTTATCTAGAGTTGCCTCTGTGGCTGATGAAGCTGAGTATCATTTTATATGTACTCATTATCCCCGACCCCACATCTGGAAATGTCTGCTTCATATTTCTGCCTTTCTGTAGAACTTTTCCTTCTAATAGATTCTTAGTAGTTAAAACAAGATATTTTGTAAATTAATCTTTCATCAGTTATATGGGTTGCAGAGACTTCTCATTCTCTCTTTGCAGCACTGGGAGATGGCCTTCGTGAGCTAGGGAAGCACCTGCCTCGGAGACATACCTTCAGGCTTCCGTGTTGTCTGTTAACTCATTGCCTCGCCTTGCCCTGCCCTGCCTCCCCCTACCTCCCCCTGCCCTGCATCCCTCCCCCCTGCCCTGCTTCCCCCTGCCCTGCCTCCCCTGCCCTTCTCTTGCTTTCTTCGTTGCTCTTTGTGGTCAAACACAGGACTTTGCCCATGCTGGATAAGGAGGTTCTCTACCATAAATCCTCTAGGCCTTGTTAATGGCATACTGATGTGCAGAAAACGTAATAATTTTACTGCCTTCCTTTTTTGCTTCTTTGAGACAGGGTCTCACCTTGTAACTCTGGCTGGTCTGGAGCTCACTTGTAAAGGTACTTTCTGTCAAGCATGGCTGAGTTCAGTCCCCAGCACCAAGATGGTAGAAGAAAGGATCCAACTCCCATATCCTCTGTCCTGTATGTGTTGTGGTCTGAAACCCCTCCCATCCCCCAGTAAAGACATGTTTTAAAAAGTCTTCATTACCTGGAGTGTGAGAGCTATTTTCTTATATTTTATTTTAAATTTCATATTTTTGTTATATTTGTGTATGCGTGTGTGTGTGTGTGTGTGTGTGTGTGTGTGTGTGTGTGTATTATATGTCAGGTGTTTTTCCATTGAGCTGAATCATGGCTTTGGTGAGGCTGGCTGGGAGGGTTTGGGGACCTGCTTTTCTTTGCCTTCCAATTCTGGGTTTACAGGCACACACAGTCATGCCTGGCCTTTACATAGGTACTGGGGATTTGAACTCAGGTTCTCATGCTTGCACAACTATAGCTCTTGCCCACCGAACCAGTTCCCCAGCCTCTGTGATAGTTTTTATTTTGAGACAATAGTAGGATTCTTATTGTCAAAACAAGTGATCATAACAGAAGACCCAAGCAAACCATTATTGTAATTCATGGTGTGAATTAGGAATGTTCTGATTTCCTGTGGCGGAGTCACCAAGCATCAGCAGCTTAAAGTAACTATCTTAGTTTTTAAATTTTAAGCTATGTTATTTTTGACAAAGGATGTATAAGCCCAAGGTATCCTAGAGTTCATCCTCCTAGCTCAGATTGGCCCTGAACTCTGTGTTCTCCTGCTTAGCCCCGTAGGGCTGGGACTAGAGATGACCACTATGCCCAGATTGCGCACCCCTCTTCCCCCTTTTGTGAAGGACTTAGAAGGAGCTCAGTTAACAGCTAGCAGGTTGCTGCCTACCAACAGTGAATCAGTAAGATGGCTGCCTTCTCTCCTCATAGCTTTTGTGCCTTTGCTGTGTGTTGGTTGGCCTGTCCCTCTCTCTTCACATGGTCTCGTTCCCTCGGGCATCTCCATGCAGATGGTGGGCTTAGGGTGGCCTCCATACTCACGTGGTAGGACACTCCAGAGAGATTGCATTCAGAGCATGAGCACCCCGAGTGCAAGAGGAAGCTGCAGGCAGCCAAGGCCTGTGCCTGGAACCAGCAGGGCTTCATGGATTCTGCTTCTCAGAGCAACCTCATAGCCCCCTCACACTGGGCGCGGGGTAGGAAGGCTCCTGCCGATGGGAAACTCAGTCACACATCGAGTGGGAGGAGCATACGGGGTGAGATGAGCATATGGGATGGGGGATATGTTGTGGCCATCCTGGAAAAATGTAATCTGTCATGGCCTGCCTCTGGCTGCACAACTTCTGTCGTTCGTGAGTATGCTCATGTCTCCGTCATGTCATCATGTGTACTGATGGCCGGCCGGTCCACAGCACTTCTGAAATGCAGTTTGATATATGTCCGCCATCTTCGCTGCTTCGTGGAGTTCTGTGTGGTTCGTGGCTCTCTCTTGATTCTTTGCTTAGCACCCCGAGTCATATTTTCCACAGGAAACTCCCCAGTAACTCTTACTGTCCGTGCAATTGTCTCTGTGTGAGCTACTGTCCACTCACAGCCTCTGTTTCTGGAGACAGGCCCTGTGCTGTGTCGCCTAGGCTGGCCTCCGATCCCCTAGGCTGCGACTACAGGCGTGTGCCAACACACCCAGTGAAGAGTTCAGAGATCTTTCTCAAAGGCTTGTACTCTGCCAGTTAGTTGTGGAGCTTTTAAAAAGTTGCGTTCCTATTTGGGAAATATTTTTATTTTGTGAAATAAAGTGAAATTTGAAGCCGACCAGCTAACAGAGTGTCTAGCCCCAGATGATAGGAGTCAGATATTAGGATTAACTGATAACTTCCAGTGTGTCCAGAAGCAGTTATCACCAGAGGGAACGTGTGTATGTGTGTATGTATGCGTGTGTATGTATGTGTGTATGTGTGTGTGTGTGTGTATGTGCATGTATATGTGTGTACGTGTGTGTGGTTATGTGTGTGTGTGTGTGTGTGTGTATGTGTGTGTGTGTGCGATGTGTGTATATGTGCGTGTGTGTATGTGTGTGTGTGCATGTGTATATGTGTGTGTGTATATGCATGTGTATGTGTGTGTGCTTATGTGTGTGCTTATGTGTGTGTGTGTATGTGCATGTGTATATGTGTATGTGTGTGTGTGTGTGTATATGTGTGTGAGTGTGTGTCTGTGCGTGTGTGTATGTACGTGCACGCGCTGTGTGTGTATGTGCGTGTGTGTGCATGTGTGTGTGTATATGTGTGTGTGAGTGTGTGTGTGCATGTGTGTGTGTGTGTGTGTGTGTGTATGTGTGTGTGTGTGTTTTCCCCCAGGCAAGGTTGCCAGAGGGCTGTGGAAATAGGATACCGAGCTGCAGGTGTTGCTGGTGGCAAAGCTCTTATCTCCAGGCAGGTGAGTAGAGCCTGTTCGGCATAATTAGTTACCATTCTGAACACGAGAAATTCCGCTCTGCCCTTTGGAAGATATTTCTTTCTGAGTGTGGAGATACAAGGGCATGGTTTTAAAGCAGATGGGAGATGAACAGATCACCAACACGTCAATAAATTTCTATTTATAGAGGCTTTCACCTTCCAAAGGACGTGCAGGTAGTTCTTGAGAGAGCCAACTCTGGAACTCAGGTCCCCTAATTTTCATACCATAGTTGAGATTGGGGGTACGTAATGGTTAGAGGTTGTTTAATTTTTAATAGGCTGTGAGGTGGGCAGTCTGTGAACTATATGCACAGGTGAGTCTGTGAGTGTGTGCACACCTAAATACTAACCTTGGGTTTGGGAGAGGACTTCTGTTAAGAAATCAGGTTCAACCTAGGTGTGGTTGGTCTGTTATGTCTGACATCAGCAAATGGAAGGCTGAAGCAGGAGGATCTTAAGTTCAAGGCCAGCCTGGAAAGAGAAGGGAAGAGAGGGGAAAGGAGGAGAGGAAGTGAGAGGAGAGCGGAGATTTGGTGAGTAGTTAGACTGACTGCTGTGAGTCGGCCTGAATGTATGGGCTAGAGGATCTTTGACTGGCTTAAAATTTTCATTTATTTTATATTTTGGATTCTATCACCCACTTTAATAATCCGATCACCATATAAATAAACTGACAGTTTCTGTTTATTTAACTTAACTTGATGATTTCCCAGCTTCAATAAAGAAACATGGTTTTTAAAAAAAGGAATAAAATATTTAATAATCTGACTTCCTTTCCCCATGGATATCACAGAGAAGAATAAAAAAAAAATTGTCTATGTGTCAGTATGTGTATGTGAATGTAGTACTCATGGAGGCCAGAGAGGGCACCAGATATTGTTGAACTGGAGTGGCTGGCAGCTGTGAGCTGTCTGACATGGATGTAGGGAACTGAATGTCGGTCTTCTGCAAGAGAAGTATGTGCTCTTAACCACTGTGACACCTCTCTGACCCCTGGGACAATGGGGAGTTTTTAAATCTTCATTTGGACCTAAATTCATTGCTTTTGCAATGTTTTTTTATTTTATTTTATTGCCCTCTTATTGACACACAGGGATTGAGCTTCCCACGTGCTAGGTCACATATCCATCCTGTGGATATATTTCATTGCATCCTTTTCTAATAAACTTCTAGAGACACCTCTTATGAGAAAATCCCCCACATATTTAAGCATTAATTCTTTATGGGTACATTGCAATCCATTTTCAGGAGAGTTTGCATGTGCAAAGTGGAATGTCCCTGATTAGCAGGAGACCCAGGAAGAGGGGCAGTGTGGAGAAAAGGCAGAATAACGATTCCAGACAGTTTTCTTGCTCCCTTAAGATGCATTTCTTGGTTGGTATTTCAATCTCTGTGTGACAAGTTGGATGTCTGAGGGAAGGGGAATCGGTCTTTCTGAGCAGTGTTTGTAAAAGTGAACATTTCAGGCTGGGGGCATAGCTCAGTGGTGGAGCCTGCCCCGGCGCATGAGGCCTGGCCTGGCCCTGCAAAGGGAAAGAAATGAGTGAATGTCTGATCAGTGTACTGTCCTCAGCAAGGGCTAGCCAGGGTTTTCCTGCTGGTACTTTTTTGGAACACACCGTTGGTAAAATTCAGCAACAGAGCCACAAGGCAGTAAAGATTTCAAGCTGAGACAAAGGACCTCCATTAAGAACATCTTTAGGACTAGGTGAGGTGACACATTTGTCATTGCTATTCCGGAAGCAGAAGCGGAAGGGTTGCCTGGGCCAGGGGTTCAAGCCCCCACCTTAAAGACAAAGGAAAAGAAAGAGAAAAAAGTCAAATAAGAAGCCAGCCATAGTTGTACACACTGTAATTCCAGCACAAGAGACATGGAAGCAAGAGGCTTGTAGACTCAGGCCCTGTCTGGACCACGTAGCAAGTTCCAGTCCAGCCCAGGAAACTTGTCCAGGCCCATCTCAGTGAAATTTACAGAAGCTGAGGATGTAGCCCAGTAGCAGAGGGCTTGTGTAACATGCACAAATCCCCAGGTTAAAACACGTTTATAATTAAAAATGTTTCCTATGTTTTGTAACCTTTCTCTGTAAATATTATTTGGCGGGCATAATGAATGAATACCTTAAAGGTCGTTATTGGTGAGTACTGCAGTTCTCCCGCAGTGATTCAGTGAGTTGGACTCATCAGTTAGCTGAGTGCTGAAATACCCTGCCTGCCACTGTCTGCAGTAATGGAGCATTTCTTTCTGGGTTTAGGTTCCCGCCTTCCTCACCCCTGAAGCCTTACCCAAAGAAGCCCCTATTCCAAAGAGATGTCATTAAATTTCCAGAGTGGAATGATCCCCCACCCGGCACTTCCCAAGAGAACATCCCAGTGAGGCCAATCGTGATGGTAAGTGTGTGAATAGACAGCGGGCTGAGCTCTGGCAGCCACCGACTTCTGGGAAAGAGGGGGCACCATGTCCGTGGTGAGCTACTGGGGAAGAGGGGGGAGAGGGGGTCACCGTGTCCGTGGTGAGCTACTGGGGAAGAGGGGGTCACCGTGTCCGTGGTGAGCTACTGGGGAAGAGGGGGTCACCGTGTCCATGGTGAGCTACTCATACCCAGTGGATAGCTCTACACCTGTGCCCATACAGTTGGCCCCCTGGGTAAACTTGGTGAGTCACACAGCAAAGACAAAAGACAAAATGGAGAGACATGAAACTGAGGTTGGGGCCTGTGGGGGAGAGGCTGGAAGGAGACAAAGGGGAAAATAAGCGAGCCCAGAATGTGTTACCTACATGTATGAAACTGTCAACAAGTAAACTAATTAAAACGATAGTCGTGATCTTTAAAAAAAAAGACGATGGGCTCAGTCCAGGAGGAATCATCCTAGCTGTGGGTTGGTCCAGGACCTCCCAGTGGTTCCCTGATGAGCAGAGCCTGGGTACCACACCTGTGGATGGTTTCCTGATGAGCAGAGGCTGGGTACTGCCCCTGTGGACGGTTGAGAGGCCCTTTAGCAGGGAGATCGCTCCTACCTGGCTTTTACTCCTACCTGCTGGCATTTTGATGGGACGTGTGGTAGCTGTTTCCAGATGTTCAGTCAGAGCAGATCTCTGCTGAAGTCCCTGGTGATCCCCTTTCCTGTCCTAGAGTTCACTCTTTTCCCACGTCTCCTCCTGAACTTTGTCTTAATGATTACAACAGGTGAAGTGAGAAGGTGGGTGTCTTGCGGAGTGGCCCCAATACTCAACACAGCATATGAACAAACATGGCTTTTTCTGGTTTCCACAAACAGTGCACTATGAAACGCACAGCCTCTTTTTTTTTTTTTTCTTTCTTTTCCCCTTCATACCTTTTTTTCTTAAAATATCCCCAGTACAAGATTGCCAAGATTGAGAAGACCCCAAAAAGTAAAATGCAGAGAGAAACTCTGATGAGTTTGGAGGAAATTTACTAACATTATTGATTTGGGTTAATCAGGCCTTATACGACTAGACATCAAACAATTTTGTTTGCAAAGACGTGATGAAGCCATTTTTAGCCAATACAATTAAAAGAAAAATGACAACAGCAACCCAACCTTTTCTTCCCTAAAGAGATTATGTGATTTCTCAGCTTGGTGAGGATAATTAAGAAACTCAGACTTATCAAAGAAGATCAAGGCGGAAGATGACTCCAGTCACAGAAGTGGGGAGTCACAGGGGCTCAAAGGCTTGTCAGGGACAGTGATGGCTTCGCTGTAAATTTGGCAAAGATGATGATGCATACAAAACGGGAGCACTTAGCAGGTGGATGGAGACCGTGACCCTGAAACTTAGAGGAGAGACTGTATTTGGGAATTTAATTACTCAAGATGATTTATTAAGAGTGTGTTTGTGTGACAGTCGAGCCAATCAGTGACGTGCGACACATTCTTCAGTCTACTGAGAGAAAAATAGTAAACTAGAAAATAATGTATTAGAAAACGAAACGGGAACTGCAGGCGTGCGTGCTGTTTGAGGGCTGCTCATCTCTAAGGAGGAACACATAATCAATAACTAGGTGATAGTTCCTAGTTGAGAAAAAAAAGGAACATGTAAACTTTAAGAAATTGGGTGCTCTTTCCCTCAGTGTGTTTAAACACCTAATAGAACCCTCTAAGTAGGGCTGTTCTTCAGATGACCAGTTCTTTATAGTTACTACTTAGCTCTTTCGCCATTCATGGTAATGTGCCCTGATCTTGGGACCCATTCACTGTTTCTCTGAGGTCCGTGCAAAGAAAGTTAGTTTATATTCTAACCATTATTTTCAGTCAAATTACAGACAGGCAAGTCAGAGACATTTCTCAGAAGCTGTAGCATTTTATATTGAAATATGTATTCTCTCTCCCTCTCTCCCACCCCTGTTCATACCCCTCTCCAAATTAGAACTCTGAGATGTGGTTCAAACGCCACAGTATTGCGATTGGAGAGGTGCCGGCTTGCCGTCTAGTCCACCGCAGACAGCTGACCGAGGCCAACGTGGAAGAGATCTGGAAGACTATGACGTTATCGCAGTACGCTCATCTGACATTTGAGAGACTCTAGGAATTTCTATTTTATCTCTTTCCTACTCTGCACATTTACTCTTCTGAAATTGTACTAAAAAATCTCAACTTTGCATCATCTGTCCTTTTTCTGTTTCACAAATACAATTTAACTGAATTTTGAGAATTTCCTATTGTTAGATATGTAATAATTAAAATAGTTTAAATCCTTTCTTAATTGTGGTTTCCCCCACCTGAGACTTATTCTTGCCGAGTGCTGGGGTTGTGTGTATGCACTGCCATGCCCAACTCAAAGTCCTTAAACTTTTAGTGACACTGATGTCTTAAGTTTAATAAACATGTAATGGAAAGTTTGGCCTTAAGTAATTTTACTTAAAAAATAGTTTATTGGAATTCATGTTGTTATAAGATTAAATAATTAAAGAAATTTGCTATTGGACAAGGATATTTTTAGGTTATTTTAAACATGTCCTATTTCTAACCCATTGTCTGGGCAGTTTGGGTGTACACATGGGGATGATGCATCTTAATGACTGGTCTTTTGAGACGTTGAGGGGTTGGCCGCTCAGTGGGTCTGAGTGCTTGCTGGGAAAGCAAGAACCCCTCAGTTCAGATACCCAGGGCCCATTAAAGGCTGACACTCCCGCCATGTCTAACCACAGCGTAGGGGATAGTGACAGGTAGATTCCAGGAACTTGCTGGCCAGCTAGCCCGTCCAAAATGGTGGGCTGCCAGTTCAGAGAGGGCTACAGAGAACACACATGGCACCCTTCTCTGACCTCCACATGAACATACATGGGTACACATGCTGACTCATACATACCACACACATACACACACACACACACACACACACACACACTCACACAGACTCACACAGACTCACACAGACTCACATACACACCATGGGGCAGGGGTAGGGGTAGGGGAGAATTCTTTGTATTGCTCAATTTTTAGCACTATAAAAATAATGATTAAAGTATTTTGAAAAATATTTTAAGAATAAATTATCTATCTTTTTAGTTTACAGAAAATCCTTGGCCTAGATTCCTTAGAAGAAGTTTTAAACATCAAACTTGTCAACTCCAAGTTCATCATCCATAATGTGTATAGTGTCAGCAAGCAGGGGGTTGTTATCTTAGACGACAAGTCCAGTAAGTACCGGAAAACCATTTGTCTTGTTTGAACAACACACTGGCTACACAGATCTCGGTTCTCATGGGTTCTATTCCTAACCACTGCTAGAGTTACCCCTCTCGATCCGTTCCTACACCCAGCTAGGGTTACCCCTCTCGATCCGTTCCTACACCTAGCTAGGGTGACCCCTCTCGATCCGTTCCTACACCCAGCTAGGGTTACCCCTCTCGATCCATTCCTACACCCAGCTAGGGTTACCCCTCTCGATCCGTTCCTACACCCAGCTAGGGTTACCCCTCTCGATCCGTTCCTACACCCAGCTAGGGTTGCCCCTCTCGATCCGTTCCTACACCCAGCTAGGGTTGCCCCTCTCGATCCGTTCCTACACCCAGCTAGGGTGACCCCTCTCGATCCGTTCCTACACCCAGCTAGGGTTGCCCCTCTCGATCCGTTCCTACACCCAGCTAGGGTGACCCCTCTCGATCCGTTCCTACACCCAGCTAGGGTTACCCCTCTCGATCCGTTCCTACACCCAGCTAGGGTTACCCCTCTCGATCCGTTCCTACACCCAGCTAGGGTTACCCCTCTCGATCCGTTCCTACACCCAGCTAGGGTTACCCCTCTCGATCCGTTCCTACACCCAGCTAGGGTGGCCCCTCTCGATCCGTTCCTACACCCAGCTAGGGTGACCCCTCTCGATCCGTTCCTACACCCAGCTAGGGTTACCCCTCTCGATCTGTTCCTACACCCAGCTAGGGTTGCCCCTCTCGATCCGTTCCTACACCCAGCTAGGGTGACCCCTCTCGATCCGTTCCTACACCCAGCTAGGGTTACCCCTCTCGATCCGTTCCTACACCCAGCTAGGGTTACCCCTCTCGATCCGTTCCTACACCCAGCTAGGGTTGCCCCTCTCGATCCGTTCCTACACCCAGCTAGGGTTACCCCTCGATGCATATATCCTGTTTTCTGCCAGTGCCAATGTTTGGTTTATTGAAATGTCACAGAAAGGAGAGTGTTGAGGGTTGAAGACTCAGCACAGTGCACGCAGAGCCTAGTTCATTGTTACCATCCTGGGTGTTACATGGATCCATGTCCTCAGCAAACTGCAGACATGTGAGAATGTTTAAGGCCTAAGGAAGTGCCCGAGTTAGTTTTTGGGTCTGACTGCATTGAAGTTTCGTCTTTTCTGTTTTGGAGAGAGAGTGTTATGTGGCCTGGCTTGACAGCTGAGCATCACCTCCTGCCTCACCTTCTGGCCACTGGCCTCAGGCACACCTTATCACATCTGACTTACGTGGTGCTGACCATCGAACCCAGGGCCTTGTGCCTGATAGGAAGACACTCTACCAACTGAGCCACATTCTCAGACCCACATCAAGGTTTCTATATGATGTCAGTGGGCTAGGCTGTCTGGGATAGTTTCTATTATTATTACCATCATCATTTTTTCTTTTAATAATTTTTAACTGCTGAAAGTCTCTTTATTTTTATTTATTTTTATTTTTATAATTCATCTTCCAAGCTGACTTATAAATCAAGGCTAAAAACAAACAGACAAAAATCATCTTTAGGTTTTTGTTTGTTTGTTTTTTCGTTTTTTTGACTAGGAACAAGACAGTCATGTTGACTACGGTGCTGTAGCGGGCTACGACCATCACACTGGGTTTGTTTGTTTGTGGCAAAGTTTTACTGTATAGTGCAGGCTGGCCTCGAACTTGAGAGCCTCCTGCCTCAGCTGACAGGCACACCTCAACACCTGACCCAAGATCGATTTTAAAAACCCTTTCTTCTTACAGGTAAGGGCTGGAGTGGAATTAGATGGATACTTTGAGTTGGTCTGTTTTTGTTTTTCTTTTTTCAAGATAGGGTTTCTCTGTTGTAACTCTGGCTGTCCTGGAACTCACTCTGTAGACCAGGATGGCCTTGAACTCACAGAGCTCCTCCTGCCTCAGCCTCCTGAGTGCTGGGGTTAAATGTGTGTGCCACCACCTCCCAGCTTGGAATTTTTTTTTTTAAAGATTTTATTTTTACTTACATGTCTCTGTGTAGGTTTGTGCATATGTGTGAAATACCCACCAGAGGCCAGAAGAGGGTGTCATCCTCCTGGGGCTGGAGTTGCTTATGTTTGTGAGCTGCCTGGTGTGGGTGCTGGGAAATGGATTCTAGTCCAATAGAAGAGCGTTCAGGCAGTCTAACCATCCAGCTGTCTTTCCAGCCCCTGGGTTGAGCTTATCTGTAGCAATGTTACAGATTAATGTAATGTAATGTAAGAATTAATGTAACACTGATCTGCTGCTAGCAGCCTGTGATTAATATGTCTTTGGAATTTTCTTGACCTAAAACATTTTGAAATGGTGACAGGCAAAATGATGCCTAACTATATCAGACCTACAGAATATACTTTTTTTTCCTTTTTTGGTGCTGAGGATAGAACCCAGGGCCTCACATGTCCTGTGTTTCTCTGGACAAACCATCAATTCCTTCTTTTTTTACTACAGAATTTGGAAGTGCATCCTTAGAGAAACATTGTGCCTGTTTTGTTTAACTACACGTTATAACATTGCTGCTAAAGAAAGATCCCTGTCTTCTAGATGTTCTGGGACACAAGCTGGTGAAAAGGCTCATATTACCCGGGCAAATGATACATTCTTGTAATACCGTGCGTGTGCGCTTGTGTGTGTATATTTGTGTTTGAGTTATAAAGAGATGAATAAAATATCTTTTGTATTTTCCTTTTTTTTTTCCTACAGAAGAGCTTCCTCATTGGGTCCTGTCAGCTATGAAGTGTTTGGCAAATTGTAAGTCCTAGTTATCTGCGAGGTTTATAAAATGAACAGAAGTGGGTGCCTTCCTCAGATTAGCACGGACCCCCACTCAGGGGCCAGATGATGACTTGATACCTGTGGGGTTGGCAGGCATCGTCTGGACCCATGACTCAGTCATGTGGAGGTCAGAGAAGGATGCCATGCGTGTTCTCTGTAGCTTTCATGTGGATTCGTGATTTAGCAGAAGGGTTATCATGTCACAGTTTTAAAGGTGTTCAGCTCCATGCCGCTCCCATGAACTCATCGTAGGGGTGAAGAAATGCGTGGCAGTATACAACACAGCGGCTGCCTGCGAATGGCCTGCAGGTTGCTCAGTAACTACCATGCCTACATCTCCAGTTTGCTGGGCAGCGGCTGTCCCCTGCTGGGTTTCAGAGGGCAGTGTTCAGAGGCAGAAGTGTTTTAGAGGATTGGCCTGAGTGATCTGTAGGATGGCTTAGACCAGTGGTTCTCAACCTTCTGATGCCTCGACACCTTAACACAGTTCCTCCTGTTGTGGTGACTCCCAAACCATAAAATTATTTTCGTAGATACTTCATAACTGTAATTTTGCTACTGTTATGAATCATAATGTAAATGTCTGATGTGCATCTGCACATCTTAGGCAGCCCCTGTGAAAGGGGTCATTACCCACAGGTTGAGAACAGCCGGCTTAGCAGGCAAGGAACCCGCATGCACAGAAACAAGAAAGACTGTCTCACAGACCTGTGTGTAAAATCTGGAGGTTTGCACCGGCATGGACCCAAGGGAATTTTCATAGGCATATAAAATCTCTTTAGCAGGTATGTGGCATGCATTTCCTTGTCCATCATGGACTCTGTGAAGGAACAGATTACCTGTAGCTCATGAATGCTGTCGTCTTTCTCCGTGTTTTCAGGAAGCTTAACTCAAAGAATGGATTTTAATGTTTGATAGAAAAGGTATTTATTATTGTTATTATTGTTTGTGTGTGTGTGTGAAAGAGAGAGAGGTATTTGTGTGTGTGCATACAGGTGTTGCATGCTGCGGTGGCGCATGTGTGGAGGTCAGATGGTTTTGGGGAGTCACTTCTTTCTACCGTGGGTTCTGGGGAGCTCTGCTCATCATCAGGCTCACAGGCTTGAGGAACTGTCTCGTGTGCCCCAAACAGGAGATTAATGAGAATCCTAGTTATTCTAGCTGATAATGGCAATATTTGGTCTCAGGGAGGCTCTTGATTCTCACAGCTACTTCAGAAAATAGTTACTTTCTCATTTTTGTGTGGGATCAGCATATGTTGAGACAGGTGTGTAAATTGTTGAGTTAGTAAACAGAACTGTTGGTCAAACTGGAGTCAGCTGTGTCTGGTTATAGAATGACGCTAACTGTTGAGTTTTGTGTGGTTGTCTTAGTGGCCCTGTGTCGAGATGGTTGAGCACGTACTCCCATTCTGAATATACATAGTGATACCAACTCAAAATTTTCATTGATTTCTTGGTTGATATTTTGGAAACTCTGAGATATAGGGTAATATGACTTTAACATGGGGAAGTACGTTATTTAAGAAATTTAGCCAGGCGGTGATGGCACACACCTTTAATCCCAGTACTCATGAGGGCAGAGACAGGTGGATCTCTATGAGTTTGAGGCCAGCCTGGTCTACAGAGTGAGTTCCAGGACAGCCAGAGTTACAACAGAGAAATCGTGTCTCAAAAAAACAAAAACAAAAATAAAAAACCAAACAAAACAAAACAAAAACGAGAAAGGAATTTAAAGTTCCATGTAGTTACTGTATTTACTGTGTGTCTGAGGGGAGCATTCCAAGGACTGGTAGGAGTCAGTCTCTCCTCCTACCTGATGGGTTCTGGGGTCTGGGCCTAGGTTGTCAGACCTGGCTCTGGGTGCCTTTATCCACAGGGCCGTCTCACTGAGCCTGAGGTGCCTTTCATCTTTCCTGCTCCACTTCTTGAAGTAAATTAAATATAAGTTACACCTCTGGCCCACGTAGGCGGTGAGGAGACAAAGGTTCAACTACAAAGCTCCATCACTCATTCTGAGCGCCTGGAGAAGCAGAGGTTTGGAAGTTACCAGTTGGGAACGAAGCTACAGTGTGTGCTGAAGCTCTGTATGGTGTGTTTATCTGTTCGGTGCGTTTACCATGTCTGACTTCCTCCAATGACTGGGATGCAGGAAGTGTATATTCAAGGCCCCATTTGATACATAAAGCCACAAATGCCCGAAGCAAGGTTGGCATGACTGGACATAAGTAAAGACGTCAAGTGTGACCTTGTGATTGACCGACATCTGAGGTGTGGAGTTTTTGGGGGAGGAGCATACCTCACATGCGTTTAGAGTGGCCTTTACAAATGGCAAGCGCATCACAGAGGTTTGCTTATGTATGAAATACTAAAGGTGGCCAAAGGACAAGCCAAGCCTGTTGGATAGTTACATAACATTTTTAAGCTTTCCCACATTCTCCTGTCCATCAAAATTTACTCTGAGTCTGCCAAAGGCATAGCCTGTTCTTAATCTTTATCTCTAATAAGTGCCGATTCCTATTGAGTCCTCTAGAGGGGGATGGGCTGCCTATATGAAGTACTGAGGGCTACTTGCCGTCTTTCTTACAAGCCCACTATTTACCCCTTCTCTTCAGAGCACTTCTCAGTCACTGTAGACCGTACTCGAATGGGCCTGAGTGTTTGGTTGTGGACCGCATCCTTTCCTGGATGCTCACAGAAGGAAGATTGATGCTAAGTAATGCAAAACTGGGTCAAAAGATTTCCTTTGCATCTTTCTGTGTATGCATCAGAAGAGCCAATCAAAAGTTGGACTAAAGCAGCCAAAGCCTTTTATTCCAGAATCTGTCAGGAATACATTTATAAAAAGCTAGATGGATAAAAAAATGTCCTTAAAGCTTAAGATGATGAAGAAAGAAAATTTCCATGTTCTGTTTTCTTTTAGGGATTTTTCTCTCCGTATTTTTAATAAAGACAATAACATATTCTCAAGGTAGATAACTGTTTAGAGTGAGTCGCTCACTGCTAAGCACTAATTCTAGGCGACATGTCTTGCTTGCTGAGACATATCAAACTTGCATTTGATTGGACTTGCTGTGTGAGGGAGAAGTAACCAAAAATGGGTTATACAGTTGCTGCTGGGGTTATGTGCTATAGCACATAGAGATATCTCATTATTTTAGCCAATAAAGTTAGTTTCTGAGAACAGAGTGTGAAGGATAAAGAGCGTTTGTCTTCACTTAAAAATTTATTTTTAATTATGTGTGTGTGTATCTGTGTGGATGTATGCATGTGTCTCTGTGTGTGGGTATGTGTCTGTGTGTGGGTGTGTGCATGTGTGCATGTGTCTGTGTGTGGGTGTGTGGGTGTGGGTGTCTGTCTCAGTGTATGGGTGTGTACATGTGTGCAAGTGCCTGTCTCTGTGTATGAGTGTGTACATGTGTGCATGTGTCTGTGTGTGGGTGTGTGTATGTGTGCAAGTGCCTGTCTCTGTGTATGAGTGTGTGCATGTGAGTCAGGGTACTGTAGCAGTCAGAAGAGCGCACTGGAACCCCTATGCAGGGTCTGATGTGGGCGCTGGGAACCAAACTCAGGTCCTCTGCAGGAGCGGTCTTGCTCTTAACCTCTGAGCCATCTTTCCAGCCCCTAGTAAAGGAGTTTTTAGGGAAACCATAAAGAGCCATTTCCTAATGTCCCAGGGGATTGATGGTCATGGTCCAGAATGGTTTCCTCTGTGTGATAGCCAGAGAGCCTTTTAGCCCCAGGGATTCTGTGATCCTGGTCCTTTTCTTCCCTGGTCCTCTTGGGAGGAGCAGTTTTCTCAGAGCTCCGGCATCCCCAGCTTGCCTGTTGACGTGCTAGCGTACATCTGTGGTCATCATAGCGTGCACTGGGGAACATTTGCTGCTAAATGGAGCAGATCTCTTTTATTCCTGGTGGGACTCAGACTAGCAGAGCCTCCCTCTGCCCTGCTGTTGCCCGGAACACGGCCAGGGCCGGGCTGTTCAGTTTCTAAGGTTGCTCTGGCTTTCCAGTGTGGTGATTTCTCTTGATAACTGGGCAGTGACAGGTTGGAGTTTAGAATGAATCAATCAACTATATAGAATGTAAAATCTTTCTCATTATCTTTTAAAAAAACGTTTAAATTTTCATTTGTCTGAAATAGTTTGTTAGGAGAACCTTATTATTTCAGTCACCTGTATGATTGTAGGATTTTATAGTATTGCCAACAAACCTGAGAAGCTGTAAAATTTTCTTGGCAATTCATCTGTTACATGTTAATAAATTGTTATTTTGTTAACTTTATTAAGACTAGGAAAATGTTGGCTATTTCAAAGATACTTATTTACATGAATAAAATTTTCCTTGGCATAAAAAGAGAACGGCTTTTTTTTTCTTTTAAACCAAAGATACAGTAGCGCTTTTCACTTTATAACACATTCAATTAAACATAACTCATATTTGTGAGCAAAAGGCATATGCCATTTTCACATAAAAATTTGCCTGTATGTCTTGAATATCTGTGCTCACCGAATACATACACAGTATTAGAAGTAGCTGCCTCAGTAATCATTCTCCTTCTTTAAAGGGCCCAACTGTTCAGACTGGAAGCAGCCTATGTACTTGGGATTCGAAAAGGATGTCTTTAGAACTATAGCAGATTACTACGGCCACCTGAAGGAGCCGCTGCTCACGTTCCATCTCTTTGACGCATTCGTCAGTGTGTTAGGTGAGTGTCGACCCTAACTCTCCTCTGTCGTCAGCCTCGAGCGTTCTGTTAGCAAGTGCTCAGAGCGTTTTCTTTTCTTAAAAAAAAAAAAAATCCCATTTTAAATTTAGTTTTAATATCTTGTTCTCTTTTATTTGTATCATCTATATAAATTATTTACTTGTAAATTTGTGAGAATGTCATACACAAATATTTTCTTATTGATTATATATAATGATGGGTCTCATGGGGACGTTCATACACATATACAATGCATTATCTTCTCTTACCCTTTTCCATTCTTACTGATTCCTTCTTCACAAAAGCACCCTTCTACTTTCATCTCTCTCTCTCTCTCTCTCTCTCTCTCTCACTGACCCACAGGGTTTCATTTGGTTTTCTTATTGGAGCATCAGTAAGAGCTATTTATAGGATCATTGCACCTTTTAGAGGTTACACCAGTGAGGAAAATGTCGTGAGTGGGGTGTCCCCCCACTCCCCCTTGCAACCACTGACTGCTGACAGTTTCTCAGGGTGGAGCGGGGACCCCTGACCTCCCCCCAGCCATCTTTAACTGCCTGTACAAATCCTTATCGGTGATGCCGTGCTGATGCGCCCACTCTTGTGCAGGTCCTCACAGCTGCTGGGAGTTCAGGAGTGCCGCAGCCATGCAGGAAGACAGTAGCCCTTTGTTATCTATTACTTCCCTCTGACTTGCGTCTTGAAACTGGCTTTGCTGTTTACCAGCGCCATTATGCACTGGATCATGTGACAGAGCTCTTCGTGTGTCTGTAGTGGAGAACGTCCGGGTGCCTGGCTGTTGCTCACTGTGTGTTGTGGTCAGGTGACATGTAGAGTGGCGCGCCATCTTTACCCACCCTCACGCTCTCCAGGCTACCTTAGGGCCCTTGCCCATTTCAGTTCTTTTCCCAGAATGACTGCATCGTGCGTGCACAGACAGAGGGCTCTTGTTCCCATGTACCCCATGCTCCTGTTAGTGCTGTAGTCTGCTTTCTGGGCTCGAGTCTCGTGACTGGAGCTTCTGAAGATGCAGATGGCCCAAGATGCAGACGTCTCTCCTCCCTCAGATATCTCTGATGATTGTTGGAATAAAGTGGATTCAGGTATTCCTTGTAGGTAGCAATTTAGGGAGGTGCCCAGAATTTCCTTGCATGTAAACAAATGTATGAGTTTTTTATATCAGTCATCACTTTGACGGTTGGCAACACTTTTGGGAAGAAAGTCTAAGATTCTTCCCATACCATTTCAGCAAGATAAAAATAAAGATGTTTGAAAATGTAATGTGAAGTACGGTTCATCTTTGTCCGATATTTCGAGGGTACAGGACTTTCTGAGTTTAATAATCCGAAGGGATTATTAAAGTGCTGTATTTGAGATCCATGAAAGAAGGGACATGGTGAGCACAGGAGAGCCGTGTCCACCCAAGAACCCCAAGGTATCCTGCTTGCCTTCCTTAAAGATCGCCAAAGAAACAGTTTCTCTTGCTGTGTCTTTCCTTACGCAAAAGATTCTTGCCAGTTGATGTGTATTTTAAATCCTTTTGGTTGAGTATAATCCTTTCTTCCTTTTATATCTGTTTTCAATAAAAATTAATCTTTGTCCTCTCGCACTCGACAGACTTGACTCCGTCGGCCTTTCTAGGACTTCCCGCCTTCCTGAGAGTTTTCATATTCCATTGCCTCTTTGAACAAGTCCAGGAATAGTTTCCTCTACCAATAGCCTAGTGATTTTCAAGAGAAACCAAGAGAAAGGATAATGTTTTCAGTAAATGATGTTAGGACAGCTGGAAGAAGTGAGCCTTTTCATTCTCTTCATACTCGTTCAAACTTTATATTACAATGGATCGTCGACTCAAACATAACAAATAAAACTAGGATCCACTAGGATCCACTAGGATCCACCAGAACTGTGAGCTAGGGTAGTTCCCTCAGTGTCTTCTGTCTTGCTGCAGGAGTCCCTACAGATGTGCAGCAGCATCCAGCTTTTTACAAGCATCCCCGGGATCGACCTCAGGCCATCTACAACCTCAGAGGCAGACTGACACGGTCATGGCACTCTTCCCCACTAAATCAGGGCCAGCATCTCCACCTGCCGATATCAGTGGCTTTGTATTGTGTTTAGTTGAAGTTCTTTTCTTAGAGGTGAATTTTTAAATGATCTATTTATTTTTATTTTATGTGCGTTGGTGTTTTGCCTGCATTTGTGCCTGTGTGAGGGTGTCGGATCCCCTGGAACTGGAGCTACAAACAGTTGTGAACTGCCATGTGGGCACTGGGAATTGAACCAGAGTCCTCTGGAAGAGCAGCCAGTGTTCCCAGCCACTGAGCCATCTCCTCACCCCCTCCTTATGGTCCTTCTATCCCTGATCTGTTCAGGAATTTTAACCTGAAAGGATACTGAATCTATTAAATGCCTTTCTGCAGCTATCGAGGTGATCATGGTTGTCCTTTTGTTAATGCGACACATTTTATACACTGTATTCGTGGTCACCTTAGGTTTTAGGGTTAGGCTTCAGTGCTGGCTGGACCGCTCCTGATTTAGTAGGGAAGAGTGCCATGAACGTGTACCGTCTGTCTCCGAGGTTTGTAGATGGGAGGGGAAATGGCTGTTTATCCCACATCTCATCTCTGCTTAATGGTTTGTATTTTCCGTGCTGATCTGAGAGTCACAGTGCATGCTTATTTTACACCTTACCAGGTGTAGTTGAACATGAGGAAACCATCTGGGTAATTATAGCTGGGTAAAGGTGAGGGGGCACAGTCAAGCAGGCAGTGTGCTAAAAGACGAAACTTCTTTTCTCACCCAGGTTTGCTCCAGAAAGAGAAGATGGCAGTCGAAGCATTTCAGATTTGTTGTCTCCTCCTGCCTCCTGAGAACAGGAGAAAGCTCCAGCTGTTGATGAGGATGATGGCCAGGATCTGCTTGAACAAAGAGATGCCGCCGCTGTGCGATGGCTTCGGCCCCCGCACGCTGGTAGGTCGTTTGTTAACATCTGCCCCACGGACGACTGTGCTTCCCGTCCAAGGACCCGGACGAACATGGCAGAAGCCGAGGAGGGGGTGGGGAACAGGTTCTCCCTGTAGAGACGTCTGCTATACCCTTTCTGACCATTTTATAAATGTCTACCTGCTGTCGACATAGAGACAACGAAGGCAGACAGACAGGTTAAGAAACCAGTCTCCCGTTCCAGCATGGGAGGCCTGGTGAAGTCTCTGGTTATGGCGAGGGGGATGCAGTGGACCGGTCTGGAGGGAGTAGAATGCACAGCTGTGTTAGACAACTTGGGAGGAGAGGGAATGTTTTTTTTATTGACAGTTTCATACATTTATGGATTCATGCAGTGTTCTGAGACACGGACTCACTGTAGAAATACTTAGTTGAAACTAGTCAATTGTCTTTCACTTCATCTATTTGTTTACTCATCCTTGTGGATTTAAATCTTGCTTTTTCTGGCAGTTTCGACACATTGCGTGTGTTATTCTCAGTAGTTACGGTCGTGGTGCTGTGTAGATCCCCAGGACCTTCTCCTGATTGGACCTTCGTACGCTGCAGCCAGCGTCTCCTCTGCACCTGTCTTCCTGCCGGTGCCCACTGAGTCTCACCCTCTGCTGCGCTTGGCTTTCCTCAAAAAGAGTCTTTTAGGCAGATCGCTTCTTCCATACCATGCGTGTCTTTTCCATGCTCTTGAAACCGTCGCTCACTTCTTGGGTTTCCCCTGGTCCAGTTTCAGAGGGGCATGCACTACCCACTGGGGTGACTCTTGACCCCTCCTTGGGCTAACAGACTTCTCTGAAAAGTCGAAGAAGACTTGGGCCTCTTCCCTCCAACAGCACACACATCGTACCAACACACACGCACGCACACAGGCACGCATGTAGGTTTAAAATGATATACGTGATTTCAAAGCATTCCTAAATCTACTGAAATTTATTGTGTCCAAGCAAAAGTTTCTGCCTCTCTCTACATTCATATTTGAGGATAAAGTGGCCCAGGGTTGATAAAAGCTGGTCTTAACATGACTTAACACACAGCACCACGTGACTTTACCTTTGTTGGTTTTGATGTGAGTGACTGGCAGTACAGTTAGAAGGAAAAGGAAAAAGAGGTCACACAGTACAGAATCGAGTGAAGTAGTGCAGTGAATTCCATGGAAACTGTATTGTTTATATTGTCTATAACTAATAGTTTTATATTTCTGGTTACCATGAGAAGAGTCTCTCCATTTCATACATAGCTTCTTTGCTCAAAGAGTCTCCAGCGTGTATCTCAAACTGCTGAGAAAATAAGATAGCTAGGTAGTGATATATGGTTGTGGAACTCAGATTAAAAACAAGCAGTGAAACTGGGGATATTGTTTGGCCCAGTGGCTATAAAGCACTTTGAATTTAAAGTGCTAAATTCATGTTATTTTCAGAGTATATGTGCATGTGTGTATGCATGTATGCATGCAAATGTATGTGGATGTAAAAACCTTGTGTAACATGGAGAATTTTAACAATCCCTCAGACAAACTTCTCTCCACTAAGTCACCTCAGGCGAGATTCCCTGGGCTGTCCACGTGTGACTGGGCTCCTGGTGGCGCGTGCCCCCTGTTCCCTGGCCACTTGTCCCCATCTATGCACATTTGTAGTTTGCACTCAGTTTAGAGAGGACAAGGCAGCCCGTTTCTGCTTACTTCACCCCTCCCTGCCTTTTATTTTAGATGGTCCAGACATTTTCCCGGTGCATCTTGTGCTCTAAGGATGAAGTAGACTTAGATGAGCTACTGGCTGCTCGGTTGGTGACATTTCTGATGGACAATTACCAGGAGATTCTGAAGGTTCCCGTGGCCCTGCAGACCTCCATCGAAGAGCGAGTGGCTCATCTGCGAAGAGTCCAGGTAAAGGAGGAGACATTATCAGTTCTGTAAGATTGGCAGGGGAAAGTCAAGCAAGTTCCCCAGCCTCCTCCTGACAGTTCACAATGAGGATGAGTGAATTAGTTTGAATGAAGTGCTTACGATAGCCTTGGCACATCCTGAATGTGGCATGAGTTTGCTGTTGCCATGGGCAACAGTGGGGTGCATGCTTTGTTTATTAATTCAATCACTTCTACATGGGTATCGACCCAATCTATTGAACAAGTTTGGAAATACAGATTATACATACAGAAAACTAGCAGAATTACACTAAAACATCATAATGTATAATTATTTATTCTCTCTCTTCCTCCCTCCTTTCTCCATTTTTTATTTGTCTCGAATATTTTTAAGTAACTTAGTTTTTCTTACTTATCCCCTATCTTCAAATATTCTTGACTGACACTTACACCAAGAGCACGTTCTGGAGGTAAATAGTGTTTGAATTCATGAGTACACTTCTCTTTGCTGTACCTCTTTAGGCAAATTAAACAATGCTTCAGCTTCTGCCCAATTTCTTTCATCCTTATCTGTAAAATCGGAATGATAGCTAACCTTTTATTTGGCTAATATATATAAAAAGTGCTTACAGTAATGTTTTAATGTTTATCACATAGCAAACCTTTAGTTAGTGACTGCTGTTGAGGTTTTTGTTGTTATTGGGATGCGATTAATGTCATAGACGACATCATATTTCATAGTAGGAATGTATACATAATTAACCTAAGTGTGATGTTCTGACTTTTAATTTTTTTTTTTTTAGTTTTATTTTACTTTCTGTTTATAAGACTAAAGACCAAGGTGACCCTGAACCTCATTATGTAGCCCAGGCTGGCTGTGAATTTGGGGGCAATTCTTCTGCCTCAGCTCCCTGAGTCCTGGGATTTTAGGATGAGCTTCCGCATCCAGCTGTGGGCGATATTTAGATCATCTATTTCTCTGCAGTCAAAATATTAGTAAATATTTTTATAGCTAGATTTTTGGAGAAGGGAAGTAATCCACAACTATTTTCTAAGAATAAATTCCTGGATGCATCATTGCTGGGCCAAAGCACTTACATATATTTTAAGTTTTGACAGCATATTACCAAATTCCCTTTTAGCTTGATTATTCCGATTTAATTTATGTCAGGGGCATAAGAAAATAAGTGTTCATTTCACTTTTGCCTCAGCTTTGGATATAATTATCATGTGTGTGTATCATATGTGTATGTGTGTAATATATATGTGTGTATATAATATGTGTGTGTTATATATGTGTGCATGTAATATATAATATGTGTGTGTATAATATATATGTGTGTTAAATATATGTGTGTGTGTGTAATATGTGTGTGTGTGTTATCTGTGTGTGTAACATATATATGTGTGTGTAGTATATGTGTGCATGTGCGTGTGTGTATTATATATGCATATATATGTGCACATACACATGCCCTTGTCATTTGCATTGGTAAAACACATAACCCTCCTAGTATTTTAGTTTAACATTTTTCTCTCTTGCTATTTTCATGACTCAGACTCTTGAAGAGTGAAAATGAAATGGTTCCTCAGTCCTCACCAGGACAGCTCAGAGCAGGAACTGTCACTCTGGTCCTTTGCTGTCGTGTTCACATACACAGGCAGATTTCTGCAGCGCAGGCCTGTGAGCCCTCTGCTGTTGAGGGTCAAGGTGGCCTATGATGATCCATTTACCTGCAGATAAGCTTGGTCTTATAAAAGCTTGATTAAAATCAGTGATGACTCTACATGGCTCCTAGAGATCAAGCTCAGGCCTCTAGGCTTGTCTAGAAAGTGTCTCTACCCACTCACCGGCCCTGATTGCTGTTGAAATTTCAGATCTTATTGAAGGACACATACCCATGTTTGTTGTTCTTGTTTGTTGTGGAAGTTTATTTTTAGTTGTGTATAAAATAAATGTTTTGTGCACTGTTGGGTGAGGGGCTGCCTAGGTCTTGGCGTTTTGTATTGTCTGTAGGTGTTGGATTTATGTGTGTGTGTGAGGGATGTTTGATTGCTTATGATCCGCATGTGCTATCAGTAGAACACCTGAGGAGTTCTGGATCAATAAAAACACCTGAGCTCGGGTGCTCGGGGTTCCACTGTCAGGTATGGTGCCTGCTGTGATGGTGGTTCCCTCTGCTGAGGTCTGGCAGGGTTTGCACATATTAAAATGCCTCTGTGTCTTTCTTGCTGGGCTGCCACAGCAACGTACTACTACTAGTTGTTTGTTGTTTGTTGTTTTTTTATTAGAATGGGTCTCAAGTTCAGAAAAGCAAAACAATCTCATATTTTAAATGTAAAACTATGGCTTTAAATGTTATTCTTTTGAAAGTGTGAAAACACTTCTCCTTTTCAATATGGTTTCCCTCAAGCAAACTGAAGAAAACATCCCACTCCTGCCGGGATGCATGCTGGTTTTGATTTAATCAAATTTTGTGCTTTGTCTCAGATAAAATACCCAGGAGCTGACATGGATATCACTTTGTCTGCTCCTTCGTTCTGCCGCCAAATTAGTCCTGAGGAATTCGAATACCAAAGGGCGTATGGCTCTCAGGAGCCCCTGGCAGCCCTGCTGGAAGACGTCATAGCAGACGCCAAGCTCTCCAACAAGGAGAAGAAGAAAAAGCTGAAGCAGGTGAGGAGGCCGCTCCTCAGCAGGCACCCCCCCTGCCTCTGTTCTGATGTTGTTTCTTCCTTTTACCCTCCATTTTAATAGGCTTCGTGTAGATCTCACCAGGGCTCCTGAGGTTCTCATTTGGGTTCTGTGTTCTAGAGGTCTGCCGATTGGCATACTGTGGCCATTTTCCCAGTCCTTGGCTTTTACATGACTGAGCACTTCTGGGAAGTTAGGTGCTACTGTTTTTCATTTGTTTTGCTGCATGACATGATACGAGTCAGCCATTAACTACTTCAAAGAAATTGACAAGGAAAGTATTTAATATATGTTTGTGTGTGCATGTACATACTTGTGCATGTGTGTATATGCATGTCAGTGTTCATGTGTATGTGTGTAGGTGTGTGTACACATGCGTGCATGTGTGTATGTGCATGTATGTGTGTTATGTACATGTGTGTGTTGTGCAGGTGTGTACACGTGTGCATATGTGTATGTGCATGAATGCATGTTGTGTACACGTGTGTGTGTGCAGGTGTGTGTACACGTGTGTGTGCATATATGTGTTGTGTACACGTGTGTGTGTGCAGATGTGTGTACACATGTGTGTGTGCATGTATGTGTGGTGTGTACATGTGTGTGTGTATGTACAGGTGCACATACCACAGCAATTGTGGAGATGTCCCGTCAACTGTTGAGTCTTTTCTCTCCTGACCTTGGTGTTAGGCCTCTGCTAAGCACTTCTAGCCAGAGTCACCTTGCAGAAGCTCTTGTTTCTAGACAGGCAGCATCAGCTTGGCTTCTTGTCGCAGACCCCACTAAGTGTGCCCATCAACCCACTCAGTTCCTTGTGGGTTATGCAACACAGCTCGGGGTGTTAGAGGATAGTGTTCATCAGAAAGGATCGGTTAGTTTTTGTTGCTGTAAAGGTTGCCCGATAGAAGCAACTTAAGGGGAAGGGAAGCTTTCTTTGGCTCCTGGTGTCAGAGGTCCATTTATCCAGGCAGGCAAGGGACGATGGGGGCAGTTTAGTGTGTACAGCAGGAGCATGCACAGAGACTATTGATGACACCACAGACCAGGGAGCATCCAGGCTCCGCCTCCGGTCAGGCTCTGCCTCCGGCCAGCCTCCGCCTCCAGTCCAAACCTCCCAAAGTCATATCCCATGTAGAGAACTAAGTTCTGTAAATGTGGCACTAGGAGGACTTTTCCCGTTCAGACCTTACTCTGGCCATCCATAGAGACTGGGCTTCCTGCAGCTGGTTGGTATTTCTTTTTTTGTTTGTTTGCTTTTTATTTTTTTAGGTGGAGTCTCACTCTGTAGCCCAGCCCGGCCTTGACCTGGCCACCCTCCTTTGCCTCCCAAGCGCTGGGGTTAGGAAGGGCGTCTGGCCACTCTTGTTCTTTGCTATACAGCTGGATTCCTGGACACAGCGTATGCAGGATTGTCTGCGAACCTCAGGGTTCTGGGCTTCTTGATCTTTCTCTTCTGCTCGTGTGGGAGAAGAGTTGAATGGCGAAAATCAAAGGAAGGGCTCATCATCTCCTTTAAATTCTCCATGGAGTAAAGTCTCCAGCACGCCCTCTCTTCTCTCTATTGGGTAGGCGCTGGCCAAGCTGAGTTGGGCAGACCGTTCTTTAATTGTGTGGATTGGAGATTGGAAGTCATTTTCAATTCCCAGTTACTTGTGGCTGGTTTTCACAGTGAGGCCAGGTTGTAGTGGACAGTGGGAGCATCTTGAGGAACCGATTACAAGGACAACTTCATCCAAAGACCTCGTCACAGGAAAGATGGGGTAGAGCATTGGGCGTCACATCAAATCATTTGTCGGAAGTAAAGAGAAGCGGGGATCGGGGATCAGCAGCTCTTACGATCTGACTCCACAATCTCCGTGGCTCTCCCGTGTCCTTTTCACTCACATCGGACTCCTGTTCAGTTTCAGAAATCTTACCCCGAAGTCTACCAGGAGCGGTTTCCTACACCAGAAAGCGAAGCTCTTCTCTTTCCCGAGAAACCCAAACCCAAACCGCAGCTGTTCATGTGGGCGCTGAGGAAGCCTTTCCAGCCTTTCCAGAGAACGAGAAGTTTCCGGATGTGACGCAGCCACTGGGCTTCGGAGACCTCGGTGGCAGAGACGACCGACTCAGTTGAGGTCCGAGAAGGCTAAGTTATAAACTACTGAGACTGGGTGTTCCAGAGACTCCTGATGTCTGATCACCCGACTTGTAAACGTCGAGCCGTCGCCAGTGTTTTCGTAAATGTCGATGCTGTTTCTAGAGCTGTATCATCCTCAGTGGGTGATACAAGTGTGTCACAGTGGTGTTAACAGGCAGGGGACTGTCACAAAACCTGAAGGTAAAGTGCCCCCCTTCCCCTACTTGTTTTCTGTGGTGTGTAAGGTCCTTGTGTGTGCTTCCTGCTCGCACGCCTTTGTGAAAACCAAGCCTACTAATAATGCACATACTTGAATAAGAGCAACTCTGGGTGCTGTTACTGTGGCGGCATTGACTTAGTCGCCAACTGTGACCTCTCCTGTATATTCCCCCATCCCCGTATCACCGCCCCCTTTGTTATTGTGCAAAAGTCCCTAATGTCTTGTGTTGTGATGACTGTACCTTTTGTTGCAGATTTGCCAGTGACTGTGAGATTTACAGACAGCGGCTTTTTGATTACCCCTGTGTTGGTCTGCATTTGCGTAGATGAGGAGTAGGCTTGTATCTTCCCGTGGTTGCGTAAGCTGAGTCTCAGCTAAGGGTGGAAGGTTGAGCTGGATGAATTCTTTGGGTCCCTCAGACCTGTAAATCTAAATTAAATCTTTGTTTGGCTGTATGAAAAGTATAAATGGCCTGAAATTACTTCTTTTATGAATGTATTCTCTCAGCTTCTTCATCTTTTTGAAAGTAAATGGAATGTAAATAAATACTGATTTTTTTAAATATACTGTGCCTAGTGTTTTTTCTTCTTCGCTATTTATTTAGATAAATGAGTGAGCCTCCTCAAATTCCTTTGCCAATATTTTCACATCAGTCTGTGTTTGCATCAGAAAAGTTAGGGAGGTTTACTTGGCTTTTGGCTTTCTTCAGGAGAGTGTGACCTACCCCATGTCCATCTGTCTGTCTGTCTGTCTTTCTCTGTTTCCTTCTTCCCTCCTCTGACCTCTTCCTCCTCACCTTCTGCCTTCTCTCTCCTTTGTTTCTTCTGCGAAATAGTGGAGGACCTGAAATACTTCCGAGAGCAATTGCCCTGAACTGACTTCGTGTGCTGGTACCTGAGCTCTGCTCTGTTCTCCTGTGGAGCTGTGTCTTCAATCGTTGACAACGATTTTGCTCTTTTAAAAAATGGATTCCTGTTTGGTCTGAGTACTGTCTCAAATATTTAACATGAAGCTGATTTTAGACTTTCAGTGTTCTTAGACTTTGACAGTTTGTTGAAGCGAAGTAGATAGAGTTCTGCTTCCTGCTCAGTCAGGCTCTGTGGTGGAGACGGCCTCTATCTGCTGGTCTTTGGAAGTGTGTGTATGTGTGTGTTTCTTTCCGTTATATGCTTACTTCTTGAAACACATATAAAATTCTTATGTAAAAATCATAAATCAAGTATACAACTGATACTGGGTAGTAACAGTTTCCTTAAGTCTTGTATCAATTATCACGTGTGTCAGTGTGTGTGTGTGTGTGTGTTTAAACCTTTTTTTTTTCTTTTTTTAAAGATTTATTTGTTTATGAGTGCTCTATCTGCACGTACACCTGCATGCCAGAAGAGGGCATCTGATCCCATTACAGATGGTTGTGAGCCACCATTGAACTCAGGACCTCTGGAAAGGCAGCCAGTGCTCTTAACCGCTGAGCTATCTCTCCAGCCCCAGTGTGTGTTTCTTCTACTTAGGGTTTTCACAGAAGCTTGCCTTGCTGGTTTGAACTGTCAGTGTGTAGGCAAATACTGGCATCTGATTATGGTTTTACTCTGTTTTTCATATAGCTGTACAATTTTTTCATATGTTTTTAGACTTTATGGTTTTGTAAAAATTTACCTGCTTCTCACTGGTATGTGTAGTACATACTGTGATTTAGATTGTATTGAACCCGTAAGTGAATTTGGTGATTATTACTACATTTATAATGGAGACTTGCTTGGGAAGAGGAAACCTCAGTTGAGGATTTGCCTCCAAAAAATTGTTCCATGGGCACGTCTGTGGGTCATTTTCTTGACTGATGATTGATGTGGGAAGGGCCCAGCCCACTGTAGGTGGCACCCCTCCCCCAAGCATCTGATTGTATAAGAAAGTAAACTGAGCATACTATGGAGAGGAAGCCAGTAAGCAGCATACCTCCATGGTCTCTGTCAGTTCTTGCCTCCAGGTTCCTACCTTGAGTTCCTGCCCAACTTCCCTCCATGGACTGTTTCCAGGAAGTATAAGATGAAGTTGATTTTGGCCATGGTGTTGATCCCAGCAGCAGAGAAGGGAATGAAGACGTGGACCATGAGCCTTCCAGCCAGGAGCCCTCCATTAATTTTTGATAGATGAAGACGTTTAACTTTTTCTCTTTAAAGGTTTATGAGTATTTTGTTTCTAAGTGTTCAGTGCTTTGAGAAATGTTGGTATCAACATGTGTTTTGATTCTGTTATAAATGCTTTGAAGCTTTCTTTTCTTTTGCTTGTACAGATTGCAAAGCTGAGCTTTGTGTACCAACTGTTGTGTTTGGTGTCCTTACCATACTTTCTTACTAAATCTGAATAGTTAGTGCAACATCTCTGACTTTCCGCATTTCCCACATGTCAGCAGACAATGACTCCTTGGTTCTCTTTTCTGTAGCTGAACTATTCCCAGTAGTCCTTGTTTTCAGATACAGTTTGTTTCTCTGTGTGTGTGTGTGTGTGTGACAGAGAGAGAGACAGAGAGAGAGAGAGACAGAGAGTCAGAGAGAGTCAGAGGGCAGCTTGCAGGTGAAGAAGTCCAAACAGGAGTCAGGGGACAAGAGAAGGTAGTGAGATATATGGGCGATGAGAGTAGGGGCAGTTTGTGGGAAGAGGGACAGCTGGAGAGGGAAGGTGAGTTAGGGGGACACTTTCAGAGTAGAGTGATGTAAATGTACAAAAATATCATTACCTTCTCTTGTCCCCAACATCTGTTTGGACTTCTTCCCTTTTCTACATTCATGCTTCACACACACATACACACATAGACACACACAGTCATACACATGCACATGCACACACACACACACACACACTCACATACATACACCTGCCCCCCCACATGCACACACACATAAACACTCACAAACATACACTTGCCCCCCCCCACATGCACACATGCACACACACACACACACACACACACATTCATGCAAACACATACACACACATACACACACATACATACATACACTTGCCCACACACATACACATGCACACATGCACACACATACACACAGACACATGCACACACACATACATACACTTGCCCCTCCATGCACACACACGCACACATACACATACATACATGCACACACGTACACACATAGACACATACATATAGACACGCACACACACATACACACATATACACACACCATACACACCACACACACACACACATATACACATACACACACATACTTATACACACATATATATACATAGACACACATGCACACACACACACACACACACACACACCTATATTCTGTGTGTCAGAGAAAACACACTTTTTCTTTTTCAAAGTCTGCCCTATTTTGCTTAACATAATGGTCTCCAGTATCATCCATTTTCCTTGGAATGCTATAGTTCTGTTTCTCCACATCTGCCCCTCATTAGCATTGCTGTCATCGATCCTTTCAAGTATTTAGACTCTTTGTGTTTCATCCTTTGAGAACTGTCTCTTCAATTCTTCAGTCTGGCTTTTGATGAGATGATTTGGCTTCGGGCATTGAATGTTTGCAGTTCTTTTCAGGTCCTAGGCATGGTTTCCTTGCTGAGTGTTGTCTCGTTCAGCCTTCTGCTGCTGTGGTAGAGCATGGCATGATCACCAGCAACTTTTCAAGGAAAGGATTTATTTCCTTAAATTTCCTTACAGTCAGCCACCAAAGGCAGTTAAGGCAGGATTATTTTTTGAAGAGCAATGATGCTGTCTGCAGTAGGTGGCGGATATATTCATTAGTTCAACAGAATAAGGAGTATTCGTGGACTTTTGGGTTTCAGTGTTTCTTAACCCACATTTTACCTTCCAGTTCAGGGAAAGAAAATGGGCATGATAGGATTCTAACCCAATAAAACGCCACTTTGGTTGTTTAGGGCATATCTGTTTTGTTACATAAATGTCACCATTTTCTAGTGAATTTAAGATTTTGTTTAAAATCCCCATAATAATATTGCAGCTTCCACTGTGGAAATGTTGAGCAAACAGTTTTCACTGACTGTCTTGAGCAAATTATCTTCCCCATAAAAAGTCACCACTCGAGCAAGAGAAAATAACTCAGGAGGTCTCTCGGTTCCTCTGCCTGAGGAGAAAATGGACCACATTTAGAACCTTTTCTAAAGAACAGAAGGAAGGCGTCTCTCTTCCTCCACCCATCCCAGGCTGTGGACTGCTGCCAGAGTTCCTCCAGTCATGACAAGAAAGTCTTCTGGAGTAGTATGTACTATTGCTCTATGTTAGGCAAAACAAACAAAGCTTTATTTAAAAAAGGGGCCTAAAGACTGTTTCCGTGGAAACAAGTAAGCTGTACTAGGGGTCTAGAGTTGAACTCCATCTATTTGACTGCTGTGACAAATCCAGCACGGGAATCTAGGGACCTCTTTCTCAATAATTCCATGAGGGACTGATGACCTTTTAGAGGCCTGGCAAGAAAACAAAAACAGAAACAGAAACCCTTCAGCATTAATTTACTAAGGCAGCAAGACTGTTGGCTGCTGAAAGTAGTTGTGCAGGATAACACACTGTCTGACTCTTGAGAGCTCATGGTTCCCGTGCATCTGTAGCTGTGGATACTGCTGTCTCCGTACCCAGATTTTAAAGTCAGGTGCTCTTGACTTAGCAGCTAGCTAAAGCTCAAAGTCAAACTGCTGGGAGAGGTTTTTAAAAATTAGAACCATGTGGCTGAGAGCCGCGTCACATGACATCTTAATGGCGAGCGTCACAGGAAGCATAACTCACTGCATCGGCCATCTTGCCTGTTGATTACATAATATAAAAAGGTTAAACCTGGGCCTCTGCTTGAATGAACATTTGTTCTGAAGCAGTGCCTCACTCTCGAGCCTACGTGGTCTCAAGCTCCGGGTCTCTGTGATCCTCCTGCTTCAACATCCTGAGTGGCTCGGCTGACCTTTGAAAGAGTTTTTGGTGTAGGGCTGGAGAGATGTCCCAGTGGCCAAGAGCACTCGCTGCTCTTGCACAAGACCTGGGTGTGGTTCCTGGCACCCACATGGTGCCTTTATGCCCCCACTCTGCTCGTCTGTGGTCATGCACTTCTTGAGCACTGCTTTCATCCGAGACCTTTTAGGATCCGGTCAAACAGTCTGTTGCCAACAGAGGTATTGCACTTTCTGGGGACATCAGCAGCCTCAACAGAACGGATTCGGGCCGTAGGATATTCCTTCATGAAGACTGGCTGGCTCTCTGTCCAGCTAGAGCACTTTTATTCATTCAGGTGACTGTGGAGCCTAATGTGCTAAACAAAAGGGAGGGAGGAAGAACAATGGCTGTAACTCTAAAGGTTTACTCAGGGAGGAAAGCAGACATGTCTATATTGGGGAAGTTTATTTCTAGCTACGTTTATATAACCTTAAATAATTGTTTTGTACATTGTTGGGGGGAGGGCTGCCTTAGCCTTGGCAGTTTGCTTTATCTGCAGGCGTTGGCTTGATGTAAATCTGTGATTCAGATGTTTGCTTCCTCATGACCTGCATCTGCTCACTGCTCTCTGGCAGAGCCATTGCAGTGAAGAGCAAAGTTGCTGTGGAGAATTTTTGTAGTTTCTCCCCCACAGTCTCAGGCAATAAGGAGAGAGAGAACACTCCCTTGGGCCTTGAGTTCCCCCACCGTAAAGGTGACATAGCTTGGCTGCTAAAGGATTGTGGGATGAGACTAAGCTATAGGGTTCCTTCATTATGCAAATCGGCTTATGGATGAGAGGATGCAGTTTCTGTAACACCTGAGGAGCTTCTGTATCAATGAAAATATCTGAGATCAGACAATTGGGGGTCCAGTGTCCAGTATGGCACTTTCTATGACAGATGGTTCCCTCTGCTGAGGTCTGGCAGGGTTTGCATCTACGAAAGTGTCTCCTTTTCTTCTTCGGATCAACACAGTAGCTACTGCAACGTGTCTACATGTAACGACAGACAAGGATATCAGTGTTGCAGAGTACAGAGCAGAAGGGGAGAGGTAAGTTTCCCAGGGAACTTAGAAGGAGATGAGTCACTAGGAGCTACCATTTAAGATGACCCCCAAGGGATGCATCCATCAGCAAGGAAGGGAGCAAGATGGCATCCTTTATGGGAACATGCTCTAGTGACCACTGGAAATGAGTTGGCATTCCACATTTTCCAGCTAATAGTTACACTTTAAAGTCTGAAAGGCCTTTAAAGTAATGGGCAGCTAGGGATTCTATGAATCATGGGAGGACAAAAGAAAGAATTTATTTTTTAAGTGCAGATGTTTTTGAAATCTCTCAAATTAACATCTTCAAGATGGCCACCCTACTCACCTGTTCCAACCCGGTCCATCTAGATCCCAGTGTTCTTTGGGTCCTTTTCAGGTTGATGATACATTATCTTTTCTCTTTCCATGTTTTCACAAGGCTCACTTGTGTTCGTTTGCACCCACATGCTCACAGTGGGTCCAGGGTATTGCTGGATTATTTTTGTTGAAAAATGGTCCCTCTGCTCTGTTTCAAGAGTGGTCCTTTTATTACTGGTTTTCATTTCACTACCAGCAGCCTGGTATCCTGTGCCCCTGGGTCTGTGCTGTTCCTTTTCATAAAACTTAATGAATGTTAGAAACATCTCCACAAATGCATTGCCTGAGCTTATTGCCTGAAGTGAGATGCTTTTAATATTCCCTCCACATGTGAAGTCAGCATTTCCCTCAGCTTTTCTTTGATTTCCATGTGGTTAATCTCTTACTCCTGCAGGAAGCCTGGATCTTCAGCAATTTGCCTTTTGAATTCAGTGAACACATCAATCACAATAAATGGCCTTTCCACCAGTTGTACTGAGCCACATTTATATAAAACATACTCTCATTTTGTATCCTTAATGGCATTAATGACAATTTTCAGGACTTGGAAAGCTGAGTTTTAGAGCTGCCACAAAGCAATGAGTTGTCCTGTTAGACTGAAGATTGCATGACTTGTGTCACGATGCTTGCTTTCAAGTTTAATCACTGAGTCAGGGCCAAGAGCTGGTTAAAAATGTGCGTGTGTGTGCATGTGTGTGTGTTAAATGTCTCGGTATAAAATGAGAATATTAAATAGGCATCTCTAAATTATTCCAAATTCCATGATAATATTTTTGACTTTTTAAAAAACAACTGATGCAGGGTCCCTCAATGTAGTTTGGGCTTGCCTTAACCTCATAGTGATTCTCCTGTCTCAGCATCCTAAATGCTGGGATTACTGGTGTCTGCCATAGTGCCTGGCTGATACACTACTGAATGTTTTTGTAAATAGAATCTAACTTCATAAGCACATACAGTTTTGAGTATTCATAAGCAGTGGCTGGATTCTAAGTGGTTACTGTTGGTTGTATACTTCATTGCTTTTGGTTTTTTCATTTAAACTTTGGTGTATTTACTCCCATTCATCTTTCTCCCCCTTCTAACTCCTCCTTGGTTCCCTCCTTCCTTTCAAATTCATGGTCTCTTCTTCAGTTATTATTGTCACACACACACACACACACACACACACACACACACACACACACACACACACCACCCTAATGATATGCCAATGCAGATGGGAAATTTCACAAGGTCCTACCCCCAGATGAATGGCTGCCGAGCAGGGAGAATACATTTTCTCCAGAATTCAGGCTGCTTAATAGGTTTCCTAATTCTCAAAGACATGTGTGAGCAACTCTCATCCATCTATTTATCCATCCATCCATCTATCTATCTATCTATCTATCTATCTATCTATCTATCTATCTATCTTCTATCTGTCTATTTTTGTTTTTTCAAGACAGAGTTTCTCTGTTGTAACTCTGGCTGTCCTGGAACTCACTCTGTTGACCAGGCTGATCTTGAACTCACAGAGATCTGCCTGCCTCTGCCTCCTGAGTGCTGGGATTAAAGGCGTGTGCCACCACCACGCAGCTCCTCTGTTTAATTCAACAGACACAATGAGGATGGAGTTTTAATATTCATATTCATGCTTTATTATTTTTCCATGTATGGGTTTTTTCCCCTCTTATCTCTGAGTACCATCAATTTGTAGGTGGCAGAGAGGGATGAACTTGACAGGTCTTGTATTTGTGTTCTTTAAGTAAAAGTAAACTGGGCCCAGAGACCACACCCCCTGTTTTTAACCCACAGGACACAGTGTGGTCCTTGCTCAGCACCAGCGACATTTCCAGGGCTCCAGTAGTGCGCGTCTTTCCGTCTCCTCGCTGCCCTATTTGGCTGTCATGACATTTACGAGCACTTAAATGCTTGCTTCAAAACTGTATAGTTTTGTGCCTTTTTCCCCCTACAGTGAATTCTGGAATTTAGAAACACTGAAAAGTATATTAGAAACTATCTCAGACACTCCCATTTCAATCTTTTTACGTGTGTAGCTTTTATAGTATCTCCAGGATAATTTGAATCCTGGGGCCTATTCATTCATGCATCAGTTGAGATAGGGCCTTTAAAAAAAAACTATTTTCATTCATTTTTTGAGAATTTTACACAATGTATTTTGATCATGTTCACCCACAACTATTCCCCTTAACCCTCCCAGATCTTTCCCCATCTCTCTCCCCCTACTTAACGTCTTCTGTTTTAAAATTTAATACAATTTAATAACTCATTGACTCCAATTTGTTCTGTCCATATATTTCTGGGTATAGGGCCAGCCATTAGGGCATTATTGACCTACTGGGGGTCCTTGCTAGGGTCTCCCTCATAGATTGCTGTGAGTTTCCACTACGCCAAGTCTCCCGCTTGCCCCGAGCTGTTTTCCAATTCTTGTCATCTCTCCGTATGTTCTCTCCCTCGGCTCCTCTCCTCCTCCTGCCATAGCCCGCTTTTTAACTGGGTTGTTTGTTTTCTTGGAGCTTTGTGTCTTGAGTTCCTTGTATATGCTAGGATCTAATCTTCTTCTGTCAGACATATACTGGTAAGGCTGTAGGCTGACCCTTCAGTGAATGAACAGTGCCCTTTTCAGTAAAGAAGCTTTGCCATTTTGTAAAGTTCCACTTATTAATTGTTGGATTGACTTCCAGGGTGACCCCGTTCAGGAAGTTCTTACCTGAGCCTGCTTCCTGCTCTTCCACCAGTGTTTCAGGACTAATATCTCAATCTTTGATCCATTTGGAATTGATTTGTGTGGAGGAGAGAGAAGGAGCAAGGTCCATTCTTCTACAGCTATATATCCAGTTTTTCCAACTAAAGGAAAAAGATTCTGAGCTTTCTCTAATGTACATTTTTGCTACCTTTTTTAAAAAGTGAGGTGGCAGTAGGTCCATGGACTTATATCTGAATCCTTAATTCTATTCCATTGTATGTTTTTTTTTTGTGCCAAAACCATGCTGTTTTACTATTATGACTTTATAGTATAATTTAAATCTGGTATCATGGTACCTCTAGGACAATGTTGTTTTTCAGGACTGTTTTGTCTACCCCAGCGTCTTCTCTGCTTCCATATGAATGTTAAGACTGCTTTCTCAATTTCTGTAAAGCATTATGCTGGAATTTTATTTTGAATTGCATTTAGATTGCTTTTGGTAGAATGGCCACTTTTATAATATTAATTCTACTAATCGTCAAGCCTTGGAGGTCTTTCTGTCTTCTGACGGTTACTTTCTTCACTGTGAGAAGGTGTTTCACACAGCCCAGATTGGCTTCAAACTCACGATGCAGCCAAAGATGACGTTGAACTTCCTCCGAGTAATGTTCCCAATCTGGGAAGGTTGGTGAGCCAGGCATCATCCCCAGGCTGGGAACTGGAATATCTGTAAGGATATTTTGTTTTGTTTTGTTGTTTTAAGGTAGTGTCTCACTCTTGTAGCCCGGGTTGGCCTGTAGCTCCCAACAACTCTCCCATTGCAGTTTCTTTAGTGCTGGGATTCGAGGTGTGAGCCACCGTACCCAGCTTGGTCCTTTGTGCCGTTAGGAGTCTCAGCCTGAGCTGGAGCACTTGTGTGAGGTCTCTCTCTCTCTCTGTGTGGTCTCTGTATGGGCGTTAATTAGAGCTTCCTACAGCACATTGGATGTTTTGCAAACATCTTAGCAGGAAGGAAGCAGATAACAGCTATATGGCTCTTTGGGCTTTAACCCTTTGAAGTTGTATGTCTTTACTTCCTGTGTAATTCCAAGCTTGTCCTGATTAAGGCACCACCCACTCCCACTTTTGATGGAGGTAAGATGCTAATAACCATGTAAGAAGTTCGTGCAGATTAAGAGACAGAATTATAGTCATCCTGGGCTATGCAGTCCTCTCTACTTGTCCCCCATATTCGCAAGCTGAGGGCACTCTTATTTCCAAATACTGTGAGCCTTAAGGATGGAGAGTCATGATTTTACCATAGAACTTAATAGTAGAATGTTTAAATTTGTTTTTGTAAAGATGAAATATAAGGGCTTGTCTTATGTAACAGGAATAATTGTTTTCACAGAAAAGTTGCTGTTTATAGTTTAGTAAAGGGATGAAATGTGTCAAGAAAAAGATAGCCCAAACTTGGAACTAACCAATGCTGGAGAAATGTGTAAGAGACTCACACAAGGATTATCCAGTTCCCTGGGGTCTTTCACTCATTAACTTAGTAGAGGGAATGCTGTGTATATTTTAACTTTGTAGGCAGACGGTGACTGACACAAAACCGACCATGATTTCCTAAATTCTGTTTAGTAGGAAGAAAGACTCCAGAGGTCACAGTTAGCATGGGACACCAGCAAGTATTGTGTGTATTTTGGCATTCATTTTACAAGCTCTTTATCAGGGATAATATCCCGGATGTTACCGTCTACCCCCTTGACTCACTTTTGCTGTCTGATCTTATCCGTTGATGGTTCCCACATTGATGAGTTAAATGAAGTTTTCATAGATGCCTATTTCAGATTTAGATCAGATTTAACTTTTTGAAAATTACATTCTTTTGGTTTTTAATTACCCCCTTCTCTAATTTATGACATTTTATTTGATTCACGTATGTGTATAATAACAATTGTACATATATAGTGTTGCTAAATGTTGCATAGTATACACATGTTTAAGGCTGACCACTGGGGATTGGATAACATCAAGGAGCTCATCCCTGGAGAAAGCTGACACCTCCTCTCTCAGTAGCCATTGGTTGCCTGTAGCTCTGTGTCTCGACGTAGGGCCTGGTGGAATTTCCCTATCCACACTGGCATGTCAGCTGATGCTGACACCGAGTGGGTCTTGTCTACATTGTTGAGGTTTCACAGATGCAGCTCCCCATCTTTGCAGAAAGGTTTGGCATGGTTCTAGTGCAGAACTTAACACTTGTGAGTAAGACCACATGGCCACAAGGCCCAGAATATTCACTACCTATTTTTTTTTATAGAAAAACTGCTGCTACAGGAAATCCAGAGTCTTAAAACTAATCTTTGATGTAGCTTATTAATCATTTCTCAGACAATTGAAAGTATTAATCATTTATAAGAAGATAGAATAGTGGGATATTTAGTTTGGAAAATAAATTATGAACAATGTACAAATCACATATATTCTAAATTAAATGGATCTTATGAAAAGAAGAAATGAATGAAGAGATAGAATCAAATCCACAGCCAAAAGTTTAACAAAGCCTTAAAAGCTAACAACTGAATAACCATGAGCAAGTCGAATGGTTATCCTGTGAGAAATAGTGTTTGAACTGCTTCAAAGGACGGATTTTTACTAAATATGACTTGTAGGATAAATGACAATGATGAATAGCAGATATGTCGTACACATTGTGTGCTTTCTTGTTTTACCTGACTTTAAAAATCAAGTATCAGTCTTGACTTCATCAGATGGGAAACATCTGGACATTTAAATCTGGGGCTCGGGAGATGGCTTAACCTGCAATGAAACGGCACTTGACAACAACCATGATTACCTGAGTTTGATTCCCAGAATTCATGTGGTAGTAAAAAGAACTGATTCCTGCATGCTGTCCTCCAGAACGTACTCGTGAGTGCGTGCATGCACGCGTGCACACACACACACATGCACAAATATACACACACATGCACATACACAGGCATGCACACATAAATGTAGAAAAGTTCAAAAATATTTAAATTTTATTCATCTGATATGGTGTGTGTGCGTGTGTGTGTGTGTGTGTGTGTGCGTGCGTGTGTGTGTGTGTGTGTGTGTGTGTGTGTGTATGTGTATTTCCAATGTGTGCAGGTACCTTCAGAGGCCAGAAGAGGGCATCCGATCCCCTGAAGCTGGAGTTGAAAGTGGTTGTGAGCTGTTGATGTGGGTTCTGGAAACTGACTTTAGGTCCTGCACAAGAGCAGCAAGTGCTTTTAACCACTGAGCCGTTTCTCCAGCCCCTTGCTGAGGCCCCTTAAATTTCAGTTAAAGTCTATCAAATTGTACTCTTAATCTATGTTTAATGGGGTGAGTTGTGTGGCATAGAGATACCACTGATTATATAGCCGATTTCTTCTACCTCCAAAACCGTAAGATGAAAACATTGTAGTGCCTACTGTGTGGCATAAAATGAAGTGTATTTCAGCACTGCTGTGTTTTAGAAACTTACAAAAAAGAGAGATATAATCGAGAAATGTAAACATGCATGGTAGCCTAAAACACAATAATTCAAACATTTGTTTTCATGGCCACAAAATACTGTATCAAGATAGTACTTTATTTATGTAGGTGAATTGCCAGGACAAAGCCTTGTTATAATTATGAAAGCATGGACAATACATTTTTAGGCAGAGCAAAATAGAATTGTGTTTATGAGGTTTAATTTAATGAAATCATGAGTCAGTGAATACAGTTTTCCTCTTAATTATAAAGGGTTCTGAGTGCCACCATGAGGCCCTGTTATGCCTGGGCTTGTACAAGCTTCACACCAGGTAGGCAGTAATGAGATCGAGTTCAATTTATAAATGAATAAACAATCAAATGAATCTCGTCTTTTTGAGGAAAGAGGTCAAGAAATGTTAAAAATGCGCTCGGTTTTCACAGTGCTTCTGGTTATTCAAACCATTTTTCTGACTGCTATGTATTTGGGCAGGAAAACCTCCGGTGTGTGTGTGTTTGTGTCCAAGTATGGTATTAATTAGTACCATTGCATATTTCAAAATAGCTTTAGCTCTCTGAAACTTCAAATCTATCTTCAAAAGTTTAAAAGCGATCACTGCTACTGAGAATATTCTAAAGAACATTATGTATGTGCTCAGTGGGGCACACAGAACAGGTTGGCAGACTGAGACTTGCCTCAGGGTTTTAGTAGGAACCTTGGCAGCGGAGGGCACAGTTGAGGTCACAGGAGAAGCGACTTGGTTCTGGGAGTTCCCACCAACATGGCCACCATTACACATTTAATTGTGTAACAGTGGCAACTGAGCCGTTTATCATTCTCGTTAGACTCATCCTCCCGGGCAAGGGTGGGTGGGCAACCAAGCCGTGGTCCAAGCACTGGACCCCAGGGTGTGGAGACGGATGCCCCCCATAGGATTCAGTGTGACTAGAATCCAGGGCTGGTTCTGCCCAGAGCACAAATGCCAACGAGCAGCAGAGAGAACATTGAGTCTTTATGTTGCGCTTTATTTAGAGAGCTGGCAGTCTGGGAAGGCTGAGGATTGACATTCCCAAAATTTACACTCCCATCTCCAAAACCAGCACGTTTTGTAACAAATGGGGAGGAAGGCAGCCAGGCAGTCCGCAGTTTAGTTTTGTCCCTGTGGGCAGGTCTGTGAGTCCTGTCGCCTCTCTCTGTATTTACCGCCCACACTGCTCCCTCACGAACACACCTCCCAGTGCAGTGGGATCCCCGTCCTCCCCTGGCCTGCAGAGCCTGGAATCCCCCTGGACCCATCAGGATCAAAGGTCAAGTCAGAATACAGTTAGCAGTGTGTAGATTCACGACGCACATGTGCAGCTTCTCTTTTACATTTGAAACACACACACACACACACACACACACACACACGACATAGAATGTAAAAAACGTTTCCTCTGTCTCTTCTGTTCACTGTCCTCAGTACAGGGGTTCACCCAGAAACGAACACCGTTGAGAGCTACTCTACAGACGCCCCTTACAATCTATTTACACTGACTATCAATGCTGCGACTATCGTCTTTGAATTCCATTTCCACCTGAAATGAGCGTACGCTGTCTATACAATTTAAAGGGTGCAGAATGACTCTTTAAAAAGAAGCTTTTTCAAGTGTCAGGTAGAGAGTTCACACCCCCCGTCAGGGTATCAGGGGTCCATTGCAGAGCATCGGCCTGTAGCCCGCTGCTCCACCGTGTCTCAGCAAGGCATGGAGCCTGGCTCCGTGGGAAATTCCATTTCCTGTGTGCTCTGAAGGGAGAAATCAAGGAGAAGCAATAGCTGAAAAACCCACACTTCCCCTTTCTACCCCCTCCCCGCTTCTGCCCAATCATGCAGCTCTACTCAGGGCTCATCTCAAGTTTATCCTTTGTCTGACTTGGGAAGGAAAAAAAAAAACCTACATTATTTAAAATTAAAAAGCAAAAGCAAAACAAAATCGAGAAAGCAAATGCTCTGTCCCACTTTGCTAAGAGACCAGTGTCCCTCGGCTCCAGGGGAACTTGTATCTGCTGACACCACGGCTGTAGGGAGCTAAGCAAACTCCGGGGCCGCATTTTTCTTCTTTTTCTTCATTTTCTTCTCTACGTATGTGCAGAAATAAGACAGGGAAAGGTACGAGACAAATCTAGTCATCGCCATCTCGAGATAATTGGTGATAAAGTGCAGGTACATCTTATTTTCATTCTATCAAGTCTCTTCCTAATTGGGTGTCCTTGAGCTCAGCGCCCAGTTCTCTGCATTTTTTCTCGTTAATATCCTCTTTCAGGGGCAGAGTGAGAGAGTGATCAAACGCACAGGCAAGTGTATTTTTCTTTGTGTTATCAGCTCATTACATTTCTTGTCATTTCTTGCTGTGCGCTGAGGAGGGCTGATTATGGGCCAACTTTGCAAATGTAGAACTCCTCTTCCCTAAGAGCCCAGAAGTTCTTCCTTTGATAATTAGTCTCCTGCGTTGGTCAGCGCCGTTAGAACTCAGGATGTGTTGCCAACACTTGCGGATGTGACCAGCAGAGCACCTGCCCTTGGGAGTGTCGGATTTGTTGTTTTACCTTAGACTCACTAAGATGGCCTGGGGTTGTTAAAACACAAGTCTCAGAGTCTGTCTACCACTAGAGTCCGAGTCAGTACATCTGAGGAGGAGACTGCGTAGTCAGCTGTTCTGGGGTTATGGTTTGGGTCTGAAGAGGCCTCCAAAGCCTGAGCATCCGAACCACGTTGGGGGTTTAGTGGTACTTTGGAAGGATGACGGGTCCTGTTGAATCCGACCATACAAGTGTGTCGGGCCAAGAACGGAGTCCTGTGAGGAGAACTGTCAGTGCTTGCGAGAAAACCCCAAGGAAATGAGACGAGAGTCTTGAGACCTCCGTTTCTCCAAAACACGGAATTGTTCTCGGAGTGTGCGCAGTGCCCCTCCCAGGTGTAGCGGATAGCAGCGAGCTTACTTGAGATTACTCATTACAGCTGCTGCTATTTGTCTCTCTGCCTCTGTGGAGAAACAAGTTTTCACCACGTGCGGCCTTTCTGGGCTTTGGGGATGTGCTGGGAACTCTGGGAAGTGGGGTCCGGCGGGGCGGCTGGTGTGTGTCGGCCCGGGTTCTCCCACCCTCTTCCGTGATGTCCTGCCTCACTGAAGCCTCCCCTCCGGGCACATCCACCCCGAAGCCGACCGACACACCCGAGATGGCCGAGAGGTCTCTGTTCCGGGATCACACGCAGATCCTCTGCTTGGGAGAGCCGTGCCGGGATGTAGGTACGTAGGTTACGTACTAGGTACGTAACGACCCATGGAGGAACCAGGGCAGAATGCGTTGAATTGATACTTGTTAAATATCACAGGGTACATTGTTTTTTTGTTTTTATATATGAGGCATTTAAAGTCACCTAGAATCTTACTAGTAACTATGAAATAACACTTTGTTTTCAAAGTACTTTTTTGTGACCTCACTCAGAGTTTAAACCAAGTTCAGAGTCACTTCCTCTCCTTTCCTGTCATCTTGCCATGGTGCTGGGGATTGACTCCACGATTCTGCACATGCTAGGCAAGCGTGTTTTTGTTTTTTTGATTTTTAAATCACAGATCCACTGTCTTAACCCACTTCAGATTCTTTATCGTTAAATAAAAATAAAAGTGAGCGGCATGAACAAATTAGCTAAAGCGACGGAATGCTTAGGCACCGTCGACTGGATTCTGACAATAATAGCCATTGCTATTCCTTTTTCGTTTATTCCAGGAGCCCAAAAGTAAAACATAGCAAACCCACATATCTTACATCGATGGACGGTGGTGTGGTCTGGGAAAGCCCATTCATGTCTTCCCTAGTCATGAGGCATGAGGCACCCAAGTGTAGTTGCACACTGTGGTGGCAGCTCACCAAGAGAGACAAGGAGGCATATTCATAGATGCAAACCCTGCCAGACCTCAGCAGGGCAGTCACCATACTGGACGGGGGGACCCAGAGCGTTTGAGCTCAGGTGTTTTTATTGATCCCGAACTCCTCAGGCGTTCTACTGATAGCACATGTAGATCATTACCAAACATCGCCCCCACATAAATCCAACACCTGCAGACAATGCAACACCCCAAGTCCTAGGCAGCACGTCACCCAACAGTGCACAAAACAATTATTTTATACATAACTAAAAATAAACGTCTGCAACACCCATAAGTTCTCACCTTACTGCCTTAGCGCATGGTTGTCTCCAGGCTTGTGAATTTATTTATTTTAGGGCCCACCTTTCTGCTGCTACAGCAATACAATGCCAGCTTCGAGAACGTTTAAATGACTTTGCATCCTAAGATTTCAGAGTGTCATCTTTACTTTTTATTTTAAAACAATGAACACACCTCTGTATATTGTGTGTACATCAACTGTAGTATTTTATCTTGTGAAACTTTGATAATGCTGTATCTTAGTATTGATATGTTTTATTGGAGATGCAAACATGAGGAGATATGACTTGTTTTGATTAAAAATAGATTTATAACATGTTAATTGAGCCATTCAAATGATTCAGAGTAAAACTTTCTCATGTATTCTTACAAAGGCCAGAGCAGATAATATATCCAGGGTGGGGCTTGACTTTGTCCAGCCAAGACTGCAAGTGGCTGCACAGCTGGTGCAATGCGCAATGCTAGCACAATGTTTGGAGGGGGATATCTAGTAATGTGTATTCCAAAGTCTTGTTTTAAGTAGATTCTCTCAGACTATTTCACTGCCACTTCTATAGCTACCTGGGTGATTGCATGAGCCTCCGGGGGCCGGAGAGCCACCGAGGAGCAGATCTGGGATATTCCGGTTTCGCATCTCCCACTTTCTTGGATACCTTCTCCCCCAAGGTTCTTTTCCTCTCATGACCATTTTAAGAGAGCAGACTTAAGGTACAAACTTCTTTGGGAATTACTCAAGAAATTAAACATAGTAACTATACATATTTTTCCAGTTATATGTCCAAACAAATTGTGAACAGGAACTCAAACACAAACTTGCACAAGCAACAATGATAGTATCCAGTATAGCAAAAAGGGTGGACACAACAGCAAGAAACTAGCAGAAGCATCCAAACATCAGGAGCTAAGAACTGATGTTGAAACAGTGAAGTTGGGAACAAGGGCCAAGATCACTAAGGTATCCTAGTGAAATTAGAGACAGAAGACAGATTTTTATGAGAAAATTCCCTCTAACAGGACATGGGACAAAAACAGAACAAAGAAAATGTCACCCTTAGGTGAAAACCTATAGGCAAGCAATGGCTGCTGTATTCTCCAGTCAGCAAGGACCCTGAATAAATTAGCCAATCCCAGTGGTCAGTCTTGAGGACCTGTACACAAGAGCAATACTAAATGTACTTAGGAGACTGTGTGTGTACAAATTCCTATATATCTACCAATAATTAAGTGGTCATGACTTTGAGAGGGAGTTGGGACATGGAAGAAGTTGGAGGGATAAGAGGGAATATAATATAATACTTATACGGTATATAAATGATGTAAGTGTAATACTTATGAACAAAATCTCCAGAAGATTTAATTTAAAAAATTCTATTACCTGAGAGCAAAAAATTGGAGAAGCATTGTTCTATAAAAAGCCTCTATTCCACACATAACAATACAATTATATTAGCATTTATCTTAAAATTATGACAGAAAAGAAAAAAAACATAATTTGTATAGTCAGCAGAAGGGGCACAAGGCCAGTCACAGCTGAATTCCTTCCAAGTCATTTATTTTGATAATTGCTGTCATCTTTGGTTAGAACTTGGGACAGTGAGATCTGTGTGATTCAGTGATGCTTAATGACATTTTTTCACAGTTATGACCCTATATTATTTACTAAGAATCAAACAGAACATACAACAAACAAAAGAAAAGGCTTTCTAATTAGACATTTTGGAGGAAGAGATCATCATCGTTTGACATGGTGATCAAAGAGTGTTCGGCTCCACATACAGGGAGAGAGGCTTCTAGAATGTGTCCAGCAGCTAATAAGCTAAGCAATGAAAAAATATCTTATTGTTTCTTAGTTTAGCTATAAGTGGCTGTGGCTTTTATCACCTTCTGGAAGTCTGCATTTTCTTTAAGATTTTTCATTTTTAAAAAATATTCACTGTATCTGTTATTTTATATCTGTATCCAGTAGTATCTAAAATGCCCTACCTCAATATCAAATATCCTATATGTACATTTACAGTAATCCTATAGTATCTATTTAAACGCATTAAGATTTGTAATTGTATTGATTTAGTACAATTTATATCTTATCCAGATAAAAACCGAAGATTTTAGTTTCCTGACTACCTGGCCATTTCCCGTACATTGTAAAATAAACGAGGTAAAATTTCTGAGAATAAGGTTCAGCTTAAAATCCTTACACATCATCGCGGCCACAATTCATTCAAGTAAACAGAAATTGCTTAAGCAACCTCCTCAGCCTCAATAAAAAGCCGCCACCGTGATTTAAATGTGAGATCAGCTAATGTAAGTAGCAATTAGAATTAGATTTAGCTTGCACATTTGGAGCCATGATAGAAAACCCCTCTGGGGACTCGCGCTGCCTCCCAAAGATGTCTGAGAAAGGAAGTGGATGCCTCTCCCGCATTTCTCCCGAGCCCCAATTCTTACTTCAGGATGTCCTCAGGGAGAAAAGAACAGGGGAGCAACGTAGAAGAAAAGCGTGTAAAAAAGATTATTTTTAGGTTGCTGGTTTTCTTTTTTTCTAAACAGGAGTATCTAGCTATACAGAAGCCTACATTAAAGCAGCAAGGCTCTTAGCACCCTTAGAAAAAAACAAGGGCAACACACGCAGGCAGTGACTGCCGTGATGATGCCACGGCCTCCCTTAAACGTCTTCAGTTTGAAGAGTTCACAGTTGTTTGACTCCCAGCTTGCCTCTGATTTTATGTGTCCACTTTCCTAAAGAATGGTAGCCCTGGAGACCTCTGAGGATCTGCGTCATTCTTGACGGCCATTAACTGTCAGACTTGAGCTTTCAGCTCAGAATGTATCCCCACATGCAAAATCTTCTTAGATCCCACCCAGGCTTATTTTACCCTAGCACCATTGAAAGAAAGATAACACGTACATGGTAGAGTCTAAAGCTCCCAAAAGTTGGTATCTTAGAGCATCTGCTTCAGCGCTCTCACTTTACCAATGAGGACAGAGTCCCAGGGAGAGGAAGGTATGCCCAGGACTTACACCTCCATTTGCAGACAGGGAATGGGACAGCTCTTGGCATTTCCCATCATGCTTTGTTGCTTATGGCCCCCCTATGAGCTTGTCTTTACCACTGATTCACAATCATTGCACGCTAAGTCACACTCAACAAGGAAAACCCTGCAGGTGTTGGCATATGACCGTCAGCTGGCCTAGTATAGGGCATCTGAGAAAAATGATCCATTACCTCTCAGATGTCTACTTCTCTAAACAAATTTCACTAAAAGCAAATACAATGCAGCAGAAATAAACACACATTTTTTTTTCCAATAAAGATTTTGTGACTCATTGGGCTGAAATCTTGGTTTTATTTTAGCGCTGACTGGAAACTTTTAATGAACTAGAGACAAGACTAAAAACCATTTTTAAAGGCAATTTTACAGAGCTATAATCCGCATTCATTTATACATGTTCAGAGTGTACATTCACGCAATTTAGTACACTCATAGTGTTGTGCAAACGTCACCACAACCTAATTCTAGAACAGGTATCGCCCTAAGAGATGCCCTGTATGTGGTGGAAGTACGCTCTCTTCCTGCTCAATCCCCTTTTCTCTGTCTCTTTCCAGCTTTATGCAGCTACCCGCCTGCTTTCCGTAGACCTGCCTGCTCTTGACACATCCTGTAAGTGAACGCCTGCGATATGTGTGATTATGTGGTCTGCACTGATGGTAACATAATGCTTTCAAGGTTCATCTTCAATGCAGCCGAATGTTTCATTGTATGCACGTAACCACATTTCACGTCTGTGTTCTTCAACTGAGGGCTTTCCACCCTTCGGCTCTGGGTAATGTTGCTGTGAACGCTTATGAGTACATTTTTGTGTGACTTGGATTCTCATCCCTTGCGTGTGGGGGTGTGTGTCTAGAAGCAGGATTTCAGAGTGACAGGACAAGACTATGGTTCGCCTTTTGAGCAAGCCTCGGGCTGTTTTGCAGTCTCACTAGCCACCTCTGAAGGGTCCCACTTAGTGATGGCAAATATAAAATTTGCCATCATTATAAAAATTATCATTATAAAAATGATAATCTCTTGGCAAAAAAAATCAGTAAATTGTTATTTGCTAGTCACCTACTTTGTGAGAAGTCTGATGCCGGCTGCTATAATTTGTTAAGATTAGCAATGTACTTCTAGGGCAAATTTGAATTTTCTAAAGAGGATTCCTTTTTGAGGGATCCTGCGTCAGTCAGTGTTCAGTGAGGGTACAGAATCATACCAGAAACGAGACAGGGAAAATTTAGTAGAGAGAAATATTAGCTAGTAAAATATGACTGCAAGATGGCTAAGTCGAATACTAAAACACACAGCAATGTATTTCCAAGAGCTAAATTGAATACTAAAACACACAGTAATGTGTTTTCTGCATCCGCTGGGAAGAATGTTGGTGTTAAGGACAATAATTACAAGGCTTCCAGGGCCCTGACTAACCCCAGGGGCAAGATCTTCTGTGATTTCACACTGTTGTGGCTTTTGTGGTCCTGCTCTCTGGGGTTGCAGCTCTCTGTAATTTTTCTGTTGTTGAACCAAGAAAGAGGGTACACACCGGTTTCTAAAGAAATGAAGGTTCTGTCGTCCTGGCTAGCTTTTTGTCAGCTTGACACAAGTTAGAGTTTTCAGGGAACAGGTTCTCAATTGAAGAAATGCCTCCACCAAATCGGCAAGTAGGCAAGCGTGTGTGTGGCCGATCCTTCCTTCCTCCCTTCCTTCCTTTCTTCCTTCTTTCTTTCCTTCCCCCTCCTTCCCTCCCTCCCTCCCTCTGTCCCTCCCATCCTTCCTTCCTTCCTTCCTTCCTTCCTTTCTTCCTTCCTTCCTTCCTTCCTCCTTCTTTCTTTCTTCTTTCCTTTTTTGAGGTAAGAAATTACTTTGTTTTACAATTCCAGGTTACAGTCCATAATTTTGGGGAAGTCAAGGCAGAAACAAATAGCTAGTCACAACCACATCCACAGTGAAAAACAGAGAGAAACACATGCACCCATGCTGTCTGTGTGTTTGCTCTCAGCTAGCCTTCTTCAGTCATGTGAGATGGTGCTGCCCGCATTCAGTGCGGATCTTTCATCTGCCTCGATCAAGACAATCACCTGTAGACAGTGTCACCGTCCAGTGTGATCTAGGGAACTCCTCAACTGAGACTGTCTTCCCAGGAGGCTCTAGGTCACAGCAAACTGACATTTAAAACTATATTAAAGGCTTAGGCGATTTTTTTGATTAATGATTGATGTGGAGGAGCCCAGCCCAATGGGGTTGGTGCCACCCCTGAGACTATGGTCCTGGGTAGTATAAGAAAGCAGGCTGAGCAAACCATAGGGAACAAGCTAATAAGTAGCACTCTTCCCTGGCTTCCGATTTAGTCCCCACCTCCTGCACTGCCTGAGTTCCTGTCCTAACTTCCCTCAGTGAGACTGTTTCCTGAAATTGGAAGCTGAAATAAACCCTTTCCTCCCCAAATTTTTGGTCAAGGTGTTTTATCACAGCAATAGAAACCCTAACTAAGACATTCACGAAAACTTTAAAAACAAACAGATTTATTTTAGGTAAGTGTGTGTCATGTGTCTGAGTGTCTGTGCAAGGATGCCCATGAGACCAGAGCAGGGTGTCGGATCTCCTGGAACTAGATTTACAGGCAGCTGTGAGCCATCTGACATGGTTGCTGGAAACAGTTGGTTCTCGGAAAGAACAGCAAGTGCTTTTTAGTACTGAGGCTTCTCTTTAGCCCCTCTACGAAAAATTTTACAATTTAAAAGACTCCTGTCTTTCACAGTACAAAATGGTATTTGGAATGCTAAGAATTTCTTTGAATTGTAGTTCATAGACATTTGTTACTGAGAAACGGTTAAAGATGAGTATGTAGGCTAAGGAAGAGTTTCTCCTAGTATATGAAGGATGAATATTATATGTATGTGTCCTTGAGGCATGCATTTGGGCACATAGGCACATAAATCATATATAATTCTTCTCCACCAGACCTGTCTTCCTAAGCGTTTGTTGGGTACTGTTGAGACCACACTCTATCCCACCATCCTCATAAGCTGAAGACTCTCTGGAAGATGAATAAGCTAACTCGTTAAATCCAGATTCTCTAGTAAACATACCTAACTGGTACTTGGTCCAACCTAATGTCCAGTCTCCTGGTCTTGCCCTAACCTTGTTGAATGCTCAGAGACTAGTTCCAGCAACATCCTCCAGCTTTCTGTCAACATTTATGATACATCTTGAGATTCATTTGTTAACTGTTTTTTTTTTTCTCTGTGTGTCTTATGTGCCTTACTCTCTGGAGCATGTTGAGATGTAGTCCAGTATTGCAGCTAAGTGGCTACAAAGGGTAGTTACAATTGTGGCAGATCTTAAAGAGAATGTGTGACCATCCCTTTCAAGCCAGCTTCCCCGTATGATATCACAGACATATTGTTGGTTTTGCTACGTTTTTGCAAGGAAAAACGTACTCGTGGGTACATGACTGTTGGCTTTATTTAAACATAATCAAATGTTCTCATTCGACATGTCAGGGCTGCATTCTTTCCAAATGTAAGTGCCTCTATTTTTGACACAGAGCCTTTGGAGAGAATTCAAGTGAAGCGAAAAAGTAACCACTCTGCATTATTAAGTTTTATCTCTGATTTTTGACAAAATAAGCTCCGCGACTATAAAAAAATGAGAGATCCTTCTAGAATTACTTGGGACATGGCCCGAGCAGAGTTAAGAACACAAGCTTGTCCATTTCTTTTTGTCAGTGCTCAAAGGCAGTCAGTGAAATCCATCTGCCCCATCTCCTTGTGACAATTGTACAGCCATGATAGTCAAGCCTCATGGCCGCCAACCTCCAAAGAAGCTTTCTGCAACAGCATGTAAGTTCATGATTGAACTTAAGCACACGTGGCACTGTGGTTAATTGTTATGCTGGTGCGTATCATGGTTGCTAGTATCCTGTGATTGCTAGTTTGCTAACCATAGTGAGGTTAGGGTGCCCAGTGATTTTATAAAATTGTTCACACTGGTCACAGTGCTGCACTGCAGATATTTCGTAGATGCGTCTAGTGTTTATAGTCGGTTGGTTCTGAGTGAAGTGATTATCCTGGATGGTGTTTGTGGGTCTCCATCAATCTCTGGCTTGGCTCATGGGATGCAGCCTCAAGATGGAATTCCAACTAGCATGAGTTTGCCAGCCTGCTGAGTGAATTCTTTAAGACTCCCCCCTTCTCTCTCACTGTGCTCATGTGTACCTACACATACAAAAATATATCCTCTCTATGTTCGTTCTCTGATGTACTCGGATATCCCATTTCTCACTAGTAAGGAACTCAACATCACTCAAGTCCAAGGGCACAACCCAGAGGAACCCAGCAGCTCACGTTTTCAGGGATACTGACTCCTGATCAGTCAAGAAGCTGGACACTCATCTATAATATGACCAGGCAAAATATAACATGTAGAGAGTAGCTATCAGTTTGTAAGGTTGAATCTGGATATCTTGTTTCATTTATTTACATTTCAGAGTCAGGGTCTTTCCATGTAGTCCGGGCTGGTCTTGAACTCGCAGTACTCCCTAGTGCCACCATACCTGGTTAGATTCAGAACTCTTCAGAGAGCTTAGACTTAATTTACTGGAGACAAGAGGTTTGCTAAACTCTGCAGTTCAGGGCTGCTGAGCAGGATTGTTCCCTGGTGTGCTGGTCAGGATAGGAGCTAGCGATGGGATAGCCCGGAGACGATTTCTAATGGCGTCATGCTCTGCCCGTAGATCAGTGCCCAGCCCAGTCTTCATCAGAGAGGCCTACTTCAGCAGCTGAAGGGAGCATATGCAGAGGCCCAGGGCCAAACATTGTACAGAGCTCGGGGAACCCCATGGAAGAGGGGAAGGAGGGGCTTCGGGGACCAGAGGCGTTGATGACACCAGGAGAGCAAGCCCCCCAGTCCACTGGCCAGCACTCTTAGGGCTCACAGAGACTGAAGGAGCAGACAAGGGACCCTGTAGGATCCCCTAAATATATCTTATGGTTGACTGGCTTGGTGTTCTTGCAAAACTCCTACAGGCTGGACTGGGGGAGTCTGTTACCTGCCCTTGGGACCCTTTTGCTCCAGCTGGGCTGCCTAGTCCGCCCTTGATGTAGGGAGTAGGGCCCCGCCTTGTTCCAGCTTTCTAAGCCATGTCCCGTTTGAACAGTAACCCTGGGACTATTGTTCTTTTCTAGGGAGAAGGGGTGGGGTGTTGGCTGGTGGGTGGGTATTGGGGGTAGGTCTGAGGGAGAGAGGAGATGGGGGAACTTGGAGGAGTGGAAGGAGGGGGTCAAGATGTACTGTATGAGACAAGAAAAATAAATTAAAATAAATGTTAAAAATGCTAGAGCAGTGGCTTTCAACCTGTGGGTCCCGACCCCTTTGTGGGGTGGGGGGATCAAACAACCCTTTCACAGGGATCACCTAAGGCCATCTAGATATCAGGTATTTACATTATGATTAATAACAGTAGCAAAACTATAGTTATGAAGTAGCAGCAAAAGCAATTTTATGGTTGTGGGGTCACCACAACACGAGGAACTGTATGAAAGGGTCACAGCGTTAAGAAGGCTGAGAACCACTGTGCTAGAACCAGTCATCAGGGTGCACAGGAGTCTGCTTGCCAGGAAGATGTCCCATGAAGGCTCACTTTCCTGACTGTTGCTTAAAGTCTCAGTAGCATGGGTGTCTTTGCATGTCCCACACATCCCTGTGTCTACAACAGAGGAGCCAGAGGGAAAGCGAGCCAGAGACAGCGAGACAAGCTCCTGTCCCTTCTGTGGCGGTGGGTCTGAAGAGCTGAGTGTTAGGTACCGTGAGGCTGTTGCTCAGCACACTGGGAGCGTTCCTTTGTAAGCATGGTCACTTTAGGGCCGCTACCTCTCCGTCTGGCTTGACTCTGAGCAAGACCTGATTTCCTATTGCATGCAAGTTGGCTTTTGACGGACGACTTAAGAAGAAATGAAACTGACTCAGTGCAAAGAACGGCACCTCATTCTGGCCTTGATGTTGTCTTCGGCTATGGCATACTGGCCGCAAACCCATGTGAGAGACTTTAGGCTCTGTTGCAGACAGACACGCCACAAAATTGTTCCTAACATAGTTTATCATGTAGAAGAACATCCTGATATCTCCGCATTTGTGTATTGATTCGCTAAGTAGTAAACCGTCCTTTCTGATGTGGTGGGCACTGGGATTGAACAGCACCGAAGCAGACAAGCTATGGGTAAAGCCCATTCTGATGCTTCCTATACAACAATACTGTAATTGTTAGATGTTTTCTTCATAGTGGGTACAAATCTCAGCACCCAAATATGGGCTTTTTTTTTTAAAGAATTCACTATTGCTAATCCCCATTCCACCGGCACAGTGGACATATTCATGGTCAGGCTTGAACCTTTTCTCTCATTTTTACACCTGGAGTCCAACCACTAGACAAGTAGCTAATGTTGGACATGACCTGTGTGCGGTTCTGTGCAGGTAGGTGTCTGCGGGATGACTGACAGCCCTTCTGGTCTGGTCCTTCCTTCCCAGTGCAGAGCTGGGCCCTTCCAAATTTCCCCAGGCATAGTGTGTATGCCATGGGTGGCTTTCCCCACTGTGTGTACTTCATGTGTTCTAGGGTGGTGTCTTTGCAGTTTCCTGTGTCTGTGCCTTGACAGAGGATGCAGAGCATCTCTGTATCCCCACCTCCTCCTTGCCTTGCCCTAGGGAACTTTTCTCTCCCCGTGTGGTGGTACAGTGGGCTCGGGCATCTCCTTTCTTGTTTGTCCTGAGACATTTTGCAAACACCTTTCAAAGTTTACTCCTTACACACTGCAGCCATGCAGAAATGAATTCCAGGACACCTGTCAACTTTCTACCTCTACTTTACCCTCCCTTGAAGACAGTGATAAAGAACTGAAGTTTAAGGCAGATACAGAGAAAAATGAAACAATAAGATAAATATGATTAATAAAATAAAATATGATAAATAAAATGAAATCTCACAATTATCTTCTTTATCTGTTAAATGATAGATCTTAAATAGCCGTTCATTCAGAAAGTTCACTAAATAATTAAAATTCTACCAGTTATAAATAGAAAGTTTATTACATCATGTATTGCCTGTAATATATTGAACCCAGAGATCTGCAATACGAGAATAAACTGTAGCCCCTCCCTCTCAAGCATTTTCTCTTGAACTTTGGATGTTTGAGTTGGTTTCAGAATAAGAAACAAGGGCATCTCTTAAAAGTGTCAGACATGCTAGATGTCTTTCTTGGCTCCCATAAAGAAGTAAACACAACATAAAACACCCATTACATTTTAGAGGTGAAGAATGTGTTTCATGCACTTTATGCTAAGAAAACTCCCAGGCTGTATAAACTTGCGGGTTCCAGTGGGTTACGGTTGTGTGGGAGGGCAGCCGAGCAGTCGCCCAGTTCAAGAATTTAGACGCAAAGGTGAAAGGCTCCTTGCACTGACTCGCGTCTCCCACAGGTCTAATTTGTTGAGTGATATATTTGAAACCCCCTCCCCCCAAAGTGTTGTGCCGAGAGGCTCTCTCAGAACATGCAGAACAGTTCTGAGTTCTGTCAGCCTGGTTTTGTATGGTGACTCATAGGCCAAGTCAAGAAAATTCCCAGTGCTGAAACAGGAGAAGACAAGGTAGGTTTATTGTGAACACGAGTGTTTCTCACTTCCAAAAAGGAAGACAGTTTATGTTATTTTGAGAATTGTGAAGTGGGAGAAGATAAGCGTTTCATACTACTAAAATAGAATCCTCCTGGCCTGCGTCCTCCCGATTCCTTGGCCCTAATTCTTTACAAAAGCAAAAGAATTTTCTACATTTTTTAACGGAATAATCTTATAGCTGTACTCGTCTCTAAATGTCATGGCATATCAGTGAAAATAGCTTAGTTTTGGGGTGGCACGGATCCTTAAAAAAATATCTAACTTTCCTGTTTTAAATTCTATCTTATTCCCTAATCTTTACCTTCTGAGGGTGGCCAGAGAGCTTTATGCAGACAGGTGTGTCGCGCCTCGCCCTTTGTTGCTAGATCTGCGTTTTTGGAACAACCGACTGGCCTGGCGGAATGTTAGATGGAGGAGCCAGAGAGCTGCCACCTGAGGGTGGTGCTTGTGGATTAGATATGGGCTCAACACCTTGGAGGTGGGGCAGAGGCTCTAGAAGAGTCCTCTCTGAGTGGCAATCATCCACTGTGTGGTAGAGCACCGGGTTGGACAATACAATTCAATGTTCTGAGACCACAATAGACCATGGACCAGACTGGAGAGCCAATCTCAAGTGTATTCTGTGATCCCTGAGCTCTTGTATTTATTGGTGGACAGGGCAGATGGTAGTTTGGAAAAGACTGGGATTGGATTTTCTGTAACCGTAATGAAAAGCACCTTATCAAATTAGAATTGGATTTTCTTTTTTAAAGCGCAGAACATGGGATTCTATGTACCTACAGATTGCAGAGCAGGCCTACACTGTATGTACTTCAAAAGACAGACAAATGTATCCTGCCTACTCTATACTGAGCACAGGATGGGGTGATCAGGCCAGAGTAAGATGGCTTGCTCTCTGGTGCCCGAAGATTAAGTTTTGTAAAATGTTAAGAAAACTCAATCATATAACATAACAAATATTTACCCATCTGGTATTTTCTGACAGCTACTTGAATATGGGTGGGGGTGGGGTGGGGTGGGGTTTAAAGTCGTCTCTGCCCCTGACGAAGGAAGAGCAACTGAAAGAGCTTATAAATTAAACCAGTGAAGCACTAATGATGCCAATAAGAGCTTTGATGGGTGTGGCCAGGGATAGTCCTGGGAGGCCCGTCTCCGTCCCGTGGTCCTGGGAGGCCCGTCTCCAGCATTGTGAAAGAATCAATGTCCAACCCTTTATAATGGAGCAAAAAAGACAGGCTTGTGTCCAAAACACTGGAAAGAAATGAGCATATTATTGTTTGCCTGAAGTGTGAGTTTCTCCATTACTAGACACATTTATGTTTCTTTAAAGCTGCTTGGTAGGCAATACATTAGCAAAATTGTTGATTATACTAATCTGAAGATTTAGGTGTAGATTCTTTGTACAGTCTGAAGCTCAGGAAGTTTCTTACTCTGTTGGAATAACCCAAAGACCATGGCTTGGGGGAAAACAACAGAAGAAAGGGTCAGAGATCTTGAAGAAAGCAAAACTCAGTGAGAGCTCCTCTGAGTGGAGAATAGAAATGCACTCTGATCTAAGAAATCAATAAATGCCCACTGGTTTTTCCAAGGCAACAATTCCAATTTTTTTAAGTGGAAAAAAGAACTGCACTTCAAGCCATGGTGTTAAAACTTTTCCACTTATTAGATTAAAAAAAAAGCAAAATGAGGTCTCACCATGTAGCTCATGCTGGCCACAAACTCTTAGTGCTTCCACTTCAGCCCCGCCCCCTCCTCACCCGATCACCGGGATTACGGGCATCCCACCATGCCTGGTTAGGAAATGCCATCCAGAGTTTAAAATCATCAGATTTCACACTGGGGCAAGGGGCGCAGGAGAGGGGTCTCCACGCAATGCCTGCCCTGTCAGAAGATAAACTTCCTGAAATCAAGTTGCATGTAGGAAGCAGAGATACTACCCCTTACCTTTGTGGGCTTGCCTTTTATCATCTGTACTCAAGGAGATCGGATAAGGACCTTCCAAAAACTCAAAAGCAGCATATATTAGTGTAACACCAGGAAGTCACTGATTCAAGATGATTCAAGATGATTCAAGATGATTCAAGATGATTCAAGGTGATTCAAGAAGAGACCAAATTCAGCAAGAGAAAATAGGGTCATTGGAAGGATTCAGAGTCAAGACTATTAGACTTCTAAGACAATTCCTTCCTCCACTACTTCGAACTCTGTACTTATCAGAAGACTTCACAAGGGCCATTTGTTTACATCGGTGGAGAGCAGCGTCCCACAGAAAGAATGTTCATCCCATAGCCCAATTCCCTAGACTTCCCACCATCAGCCTCCGGAGAATCCACGGGAAGTCCTGCTAACCAGTCTGGCTGCTTCCCTGCTGTGCCGTGAACCTTGTGCCTTGGGAAAAAAAATTGCTTCACAGGATGAGACCGGGAAAGATGAAATCATTGCTTTGCCTCCGTGTTCTGAGTTACCAGAGAGGACTTTCACAGCGAGGAAGTGTATATTTTTAGAATTACCACGCTCTGTTTTAATGCTGCGAACATTCCTTTCAAACTTACTGTGTTTAGTGAAGGTTTGATGACCCACACGGAAACTAGTTTTAAATGATCATCCTTTGTTCCCAGCTCATCAAAACACCCCCAGTGCTAAGAACGGCAACTTTAGCTACACCATGAAGGGCATGAGATTCCATGGCTTGAGCATAGCCTGGGCGCAGTGCTGGTGAAGTCTGTCTTCAGCCTACCCAACCCTGCTCGAGCTCGCCCTCTCCCCAGGACCGGACTCTTACAGAAGTGGGACCGAGTGATTGACAGCTCTGATGTCTGTATGGGTGTCTTCCCTTTCCACACAGAAGTCACATTCATATTTCCTGAAGAGAAGACTCAGGAAACAGAATCTCTTGGTGTCGTTTATAGGTATGTGCAATGTTGGGGAACTAGTCTGATGGAATTTCTTAAGGGTTTTTGGTGTTTTTATTTTTCCCCCTTTACAGCTTCACTTCTGGTGGTACCTGTTCCAAAGCCATGATTAGGGACAGTCAAGTGGGGCCGATCAGACAGTCAGCTGGATCTGGAGTCCAGGTTGATGGGCACATGGTTTAGTCTGCTACCGGGAGACCGGGGAAGTGCCAAGCGCCACTAAAAATTGCTCTGAGATAAAAATTATAATATACACATCCATGCACCTATCCAGCAAAGGCTTATAGATTGTTTGCAGGATAACCGTGGAGCCCGGCAGGAGTTTAGTAGGGGAGGTGTACATGAGCAGAGGAGAATTATCCTACTAAGTGCGGAACCACAGAATGAGAGCTTTCCAGGAAAGGGATTGTATGAATATGGGTAACAAAGGAATTCGGGGTGATTGGGTGAGTGAGCAGCAAAGGGACGAGAAGCACCACTTCTACAGCGACGTGCCTAGGGATCGATCATCTGGGGCTTTGCTGAAATGCAGATTTCCGTTCCTGGTCTGAAGTTGGGAGGGACTTGAGACTGTACCGCTAACAAGCTTCCATGTGATGCTGGACCACACTGTGGGTACCAGTGGATGCTAACCGAAGGTCACTGCAGTTGCTGGATAACGTATGCAGTTCTTGGAAAGGATAAGATTCTTGGGTCGGCCACAGGAGAACTTGAAAATATAAAATTGTTAATTGAGAGAGAGAGAAAGAGGAGGGAGGGAGAGAGAGAGAGAGAGAGGGAGAGGGAGGGAGATGGGTCATCAGAAGGAAGTTTTCTCCAACTACCAGGTGCAGATGTTTTTACAGGTGAGCTCTTCAAAACCTAATGAAGCAAGCACATCAGCAACTGCGGTGATTTTTTACACTTTTAAGAAAGGGAAATTTTCTGACAGCATCTTTCTATGAAACTGTAATTACATTGACATTGTTGACAGAGTCTACTGAAGAACAAATAAAATGATGAAAGGAAAGAAAACCACAGATCAGTGTTTCCTGATTTCATCAATGGCAATCATCTTTCACCAGATGTCAGCTAGTGTTCAGATTTCAGGGCATCAGTAAAAGAACGATTTCTTGTGCAATTTGCAAATTTTGTACCATTTGTTGTGTTTCTTATTTTCTCGAAATAAATCTCAGATTTATTCTTTCTTCAAGAAGAAAGAAAAGATTGCTCAGTTTTAGGAACTGTACTGAAATAGTTTCCGGTGCTGACATCTATGTAGTGAACCCACATGGCTGCACCATGGTTGCAGAGAATGTGTATTAGAAATGTGAAGCCCGATACCAATTGAGGAAAAATAGAACAGCCCATGAAAGAGAACTGAATCTGTCATTTCATGATTTAAAGAATACTTCAGCTAAAAGCAGCTTGTGCCGACAGGCCAAACAACAGAAGCATTCACAGCTGTCGAGAGAGAACGCGGTGCTGACACTGAGTGATTGGAGGTGCTGGACAAAGTTTTTTGTTTTTTTTTTTTTAGATAAGAGAACGAAACATAGGCTCTTCAAATAGGAAAAGAAGAAGTAAATTAAGCATATATGAAAATAATCTATAACTGTGCTTAGAAGATTTCAGAGAGCTAACTGAGGATTGCCGCCACTGCTATGAGCAAGAGGACCGAGTAGGGTGGCACGGTGCAAAATCCTTAGTGTACGTAGACGTCAGGTACGTGGTTGACACAATACAGGACCACATGGCCGAGAAGCCGCCGCTAAAGTTTATGTGGAAGAGTAAGACAGGCAGGAAGAATCTCAACTCAGAGCAGCAGTGAGAAGCGTTACCAGGTTAAACAGTTACCACAGCCGGTACTGGCACAGGCGGCTATTCCAAAGCAGAGAAGGCACACTTCACTTGTTTGTGGAGTCCACAACAGAAAAAGATTGTTGGACACAAATGTTACAGGAAATAGCTGTGTATCTACTGCTGTGCGTGCACAGACAGCTCTGGAGCGCTCCCAAGACCAGCCGCCGTCGGGAGCCTGGAGGTCGGGGAGAGAGGCGTTACTACAACCACTGTAGCTTTTTGTGTAGTCTGTAGACTTTGTACCATTTGTGGTGTCGTCTCCTCAGAAAAGCAGTTCCCTATTTTGCATTTTGTAAATCCAGATGGAAAGATGGAAACAAGGTTAAAGCAAAAAGATACTGAGACGACTGTAGAATGGTTTGCTTGAATCCCAGCGCATGAGCTCTTAGCTCTCTGCTTGCCGTTCCCAGGGTTGAAACACTGTAGGCAGAATGAACTCTCAGGCATCAGCTTTCCCAAGTTTTGGCCCTTCCACTCTCCATTCAGTCTCCAGTAGAGGGGGCAGGAGAGGTGGTGTCAGCGGGTGAGGTGGAGGCTTCGACCATCTCAGTGCCACTCAGCTGAAGAAGCTGGTGCTCTCCTGACGAACTCCAAGAGGTTGCCAACCAACGCGCTGTTCACACGAGAAGAATGTACTTGGAAATACAGTCGAATGGAAATTCCCTTAACACGAGGTCCGGGAAATGTATTCAACATCACCAATCATCAGGGAATAGCAGATCAGCACACACTACCTATTAGAATGGCAAATACATAACGCAGGAATGCGGTAGCCGACGTTGGCAAGGGTACAGGAACAAAAGTGAACCCTGAGTGCCAATGACGGGAAGGTAGATTGGTTCAACCGTTGTGGAGGCTCCTAGAGAAATGAAGATTAGGACTACAGAAGCCAGCAACCCTCCTCTGAGTCATACATCCAAAGGGGATGGAACCACAACCCGTGAAGAAATTTCTGCCCTCCTGTTCATCCCAGCTTCACCCACAATAGGCTAGATGTGTCTGCCAATGGATGGATGTGTGAAGAAGTTGCAGAATACACACCCACAGTCGTCCACACTCACGCAATTCAGCCTTCTAGAAGGACTGTGTTATTTGTGAGCTCATGGATGGATCCAATGACTGTTATGCTACATGAACCAAGCCAGGCAGACAAAGATGCTGCTCGGTGTCTAAACAAAGCAGACACAAAATCCGAATACACAGAAACAGCAGAAAGCTGGTTAGCTGGGTTGGAAGGAGTTGGGGGGAAATGGAAAGACAGAGACCACAGGTAAAAACTCTAGTCATGTAGAGTAGGCAAACTTAGCCAATGTGCGGCATGAAGACTGGAGTTGACAGCATTACTTTATATCAGGAATTTGCCAGAAGAGATTTTATGTACTTTTACACACACACACACACACACACACACAGAGACAGACACATACACACACAGAGACAGACACATACACACACACACACACACACACACACACACACACACACACACACACACACTATTTAGCCTCTGGTAGCAAAAACTGCAGAGCAAAGAAATCTGACACAGTTAATTTATTGTGCACTATATACAGCAGCAGGGAAGCTTCACCTCAAATTTTTTTTTTTTTTTTTTTTTTACTTAAGCACTTTTCTCGTTGAAATCTTAAAAGCTGCCCACACCACTGGATTCCCCATGGCAAGTTATTTCCAGCCTGAACTTCCATGTCTCTCTCCCTATGCCACCTCCCACCCCCATCTTCTTTCCATCAGCAAAAGATTTGTCCTCCTCTCCTTTGCCAATTATATGTGTTTACGAAAAAGTCACGTGAGCCTTGTTCTGTCCCTTGGTAGAATTAGGGGTGTGGAGTGAGCAGGGTTCTGGTTCGCTTGGGGTGTATCAGGGCTGGAGGAAAGAGGTCACAACTTTTGAAATTAATCAGCAGATAATCGTGACTTTGAGAGTAACCTGCTCAGACTGTTCCCGCTCCCCTGAGGGATGAAGAGCTGCAGCGAGCAAGCACATTCAGTGCTCACATTGTTACCACATGATCAGGGGAAGAAATATGTATCTTTCAGGAGCTAAATAAAATTCTTTTCAAAGTTACCATTGCATCCAAATGTTTTTTTTTCCCCTTCTTCACCATACTAAATTTATTTCACAATTCCAAATAGCATTAGAGGAAGGCACATGATGCTTGTAACGATTCAGATGCTGCGGCTTTTTCTTCGGAGTAACTTAAGCTCTCCAGCTCATCATATGACCGTGAGCATGTGGCCCTCCTCAGCCCAGGAAGCCATTTAGAACAAACTTACTTATCTGGTTTGCACAGGCTGGGCTTCCCTCTGTAGCAATTCCTCTCTCTGAAATCTTCTCCTCGGGAGCCTACTTGCCTCCCCGCCAGGATGAATCATCCCATCTGGACTGGACAGCTTCAAGCAGCATGGGATCGTCTTTATCCATGAGGTATGGGGCAAATGCTGTTGAAGATGGCAGGTGTAACTGTAGCAGTAAAAAAACAATATTTTCTGATAATACTAGTAGCTACCATTTGTTAAGATCTTTTTAAAATTTCATTCCTTATCTGTGTGACTCTTCCGAACAACCCTAGGGATTGGGTGTTAAGAGTTATTAACTCGAGTTTCTAGAAAGGAAAACTGAGGCTTCGAGAGGCTCATAAAACTTGTTCAAAGTGGTAGCTGCTAGAGTCAGGATTTCCATAGCCCACGCTTCTAAGCACGGCTCTTAAAGACTTAACTCGTGTATTCCAAAATTGCTGTTATCTGCATGTGTCTGACTTTTCTCTTGGAAAGAGCAGGTTGTGTTTTCGTAGCCCTTTATAGCATATGTGAACTGTAAGGCAGGCTGACTAGAGGCCATAATGCATACGCCCCAAGGAAGAACAAGTCCTTTCAGATCCTTCTAACCAGTACTTTCATGTCATTTGTAACCGATCTGGTTGTCTTAACCGGAACACAGAGGGCTCACTTGACAGACTGTTGCAGCGATGGCTAAGGTTCCTCCTCCTCATTATTGCTGCTGCTATTGACGTGATATGCCACACAATACACATTTGTATGTGTGAACGCTGCTCGGCCTGAGTGCGACGGTCAGAGGACAAGCTTGGGTGCCGGTCCTCACCTTGTACCTTGTTGGCAAGAAGATGTCTCTGTTGTTTTCCCACAACGTTGAGTTTCCAGGAATTTCCAGAAATTTTGCTGTGTGTCTCTCATCACTTCATAGGGGTTCTGGGATCACAGGCCCTCACACTATGCATCTAGCTTTTACATGGGTTCTGGGAATTCAAAGCCAGGTCTTCAAGCTCGTGTGGCGAACACTTTTACCCTCTGAGCCATCTCCCCAGCTCCATGTCCGAAGTTTCAAAGTTTTGCTTAAGTTTCTCCCTTTGCCACTCCGGGGTTGTAGTTTTGAGTACTTCAAGTGACTAATAGGAATCTGACTAAGAGAGATCTAGATCATCCTTTTAGATTTCATTTTAAATGCTGATAAAGACCTTGGAGAGGTTTCCAGAAAGACAGCCAGCATCCTGGGGTTGCCGTATTTGGATACATGAGTTGGTTCTAGTTTGTCTAGTGATCTTTGGTTTCCTGTCTAGTGCCAAAGAATCAAGTGATTGATTCTCCATAAAGAATGGTTTAGATCTTGTCGCTTAATTCTGGGTTTATGATGGAAGATGGTTACCAGGCAGATCAGTGTCAGTGCCCAAGCTCTCGGGTCAGTGTCTTATGTTAATATCACCAACACCTCTTTAATTATTTACTGTTCCTAAAAATGTTTATTTTGTGTCTATGTGTGTATACTTGAGCATCTGCACGTGTATTGTGTGTCCCCCAGAGACTGGAGGTTCAGATAGCCGTGAGCCGCTACCTGGGTACTCAGAACCAAGTCCCAGTTCTCTTTAAGAGCATCCGGTGCTCTCCACCACTGAGCCACCTCTCCAGCTCTCTCTAACACTTTTGATGCCGTCACATGAACAGTAAGTATGTCTTGACAATGGCACTCCTGATGCTTCCGGAGTATTAATCTTAGACGCCTCGATAATTACATCCTCAAGAGTAATTAGCTACGGCTATTGAGTGATTTTGGAGCTCTCTCTCAGGGTGGGGGATGTTTATTAGTGTTCATCTCACGGAGGTGTCGAAGACACAGAGGGCTGTGAGTACCTACTCTTCTGATCAAGGCACTGTGGTGCGTTTGGTTTCTCCTTTTCTCTCTGGGCCAGGAAGAATTGTGTTGAGAGATGTTGTATTCTCTCCCCATCCCTCTTCTCTCATGGAGAACACCCCTACAATGTCTCCGTCTAGTTCTCTGTTTTTCCACCCTCTTGATTTTTCGAAGACGGCTTTCTCTATCCCTCACAGCGAGTGTGTCTGAGGGAGGAAAGTAAGAGATACATGTGGGGGTTACCTGTGATACTTTCCTGTCCCTTGCTGCAGACACCTGCTCACCACTCACTCCCTGCCCTTCCCTGACTTAGGTAACGCTGAGCGAGCTTTTCCTGAAAGTGGGGACAGCGTACTGCCCTTGGAAAGTCCACAACTTCCCTGAGCCATGTCTAACTCCAAGCGAGCGCCCCTTACACGTGGTCTGGCCAGTTTCTTTCTTTCTTGGGCTCCAGGTTTCTCCACTTCTGGTCTCTGCCTCTTTAAACATAGTCTACATAGAATGATTAGACTTATCTTCACACTACATTGTCTTTTAATGTGTTAATTCATCTGGCAAAGGGAAAAGGAAACCTCCAATAGCTTCTGGAGACTGAAATTAAAATCTAATTTCTCATGCTGGTGTTCAAGGTCTTCTAGAATCTCACCTCAGCCCGAGGCTTGGATGGATGCCCGTTTCTTCTCATGTTAACCGCCCATTGGGTTGTAGCCACTAGGCTAACAAGTACCCTTGTGGTTTTGATCAAGGTTTCCAGAGGGCATTTATGAGACACTGCTTTCGTGTTTTCTTGCATGCTGCACCTGTTGTAGGCATAGCATGATTTAGTAAAGTCTGAGTTGTCTTGAGGTAAAAATCGAGTCTTTGTGTATGTATGCATAAAAGAGTTAGCGCCCTAGGCCTGGGGCTCTTGCCCTTTGGAATGCCTATTTGCAAGACTGGGCCAGGGCTGGTAACTGAGAACTTGGTCCCCAGAATGCTCTCAGTCAGTAGTTAGCTACTCTGTGGTTCACTGTGCTCCAACTCTTACACAAACCGCAGTTGTGCTTAAACAGCTGATTTCCTTTTGGGAGTCTGGGTTTGTTTTAAATGCCAGCCAGGCAGAAGGAGCCTCTGTAACCAGCTCCTTACAAGCCTGAGCACTAATTCCTAAGGAGCTAGGCTGAAACATCACATGTAAGTCACTGCATTTTACTGGCTGGGATCTGTGTGATCCTTCACAGAAGGGACGAGCATCAGGAAGTCTGCACACTTCACATTCTGCCTATGTTCTAACCCTGGTAGGGTCTGCTTACTCTATCACTGCAGTAAATCTCAGCTAAGTCCAACCCTGAGTGAGTCCTTATCCTATTCATCCACTCGGAGGAACAGTCTGGGGAGGACCAAACACACAGCACCCTTCCCAAACAATTCTTAGAGTAGCTACCCAATAAATGCTTTGTGTTTGAATTTCAGAAGCTTCCCCAGTGGTGTAGATATTTAACAAGTTTGTATACTTTGGTGTCTTTACTATTTTCTTTTTATTTTGGCACCCCAATGCTGCACCTAAATCAGGCCAATACCTGTCGTGGATGCAAACTTTCAGGGGTTCTTTTACTATTCTAGTTCTAGTTTTGTGCTCTCTCTCTCTCCCTCTCTCCCTCTCTTCCTCTCCCCCTCTATATCCACATGCATAGGCTTAACAGCAGACAGTTTTTACCTGCTGACCTATCTTACTAGCTCCACATACACATTTTTTTTTTTTCGAGACAGAGTTTCTTTGTGCAGCAGCCCTGGCTGTCCTGGAACTTCTTTTGTAGACAAGGGTGGTCTCGAACTCACAGAAGATCTGCCTGCCTCTGCCTCTGGAGTGCTGGACTTAAAGGCATGCACCACCATGCTCAGCTACATACACAATTCTTGATGATAACGGATTGCTTCACTCACAAGCATTTAGCGAATGCTTGTTATGTGTAAGGCACCAGATTCAAGAGTAAGTAAGTCCTGCCCACATCAGAAGGGGCTGAACTGCACATGCAGGCTTCTGATCTCTGGGGGCAGAATCAGGACCCTAAGGGGTTCCTCTCTAGTGCCTCCTTGGAACTGCTTCCCACTGAGCTCACCTTGCACCCCACAGCTTTGATTTTACTGATCTATTTACCTAGAGGTGCTGATGAAGAAAGTGTAATTCATTTTTCTCCTTTTCTAATTATTAATTTCAGCTGCTGGTTTTTAACCTTTCTTCAGCTGCTGGTTTCTTGATTTCCCTAGAATTAATTAGCATCAGTAACAGATTTTTTTTTTTTTTTTTGCAAATATATTACCACGTACTAACGGGGAAATACTATCCATCAGCAAAGGAGGTCATATGCTAGCATTGTTAGCCTCAAATCCAGAGTGCCTAGGAAGTCACTTTACGGAACACGTAGCTCACAGTGTGGTTTGCCTGAGGTCACACACCTAGAAGATGGTATAATCATGATTTTGCAATTTCTACTATTAGGCATATACTTATTTTATTTGTATCATTTTTTTTTATCAGAAAGATTTATTCCAATCTTTCTGATACAGAATGTAAGTTTATTGAGTGTAGACATTTGTGTCTTTAATTTTGATCCCTAACATATTAACATATTGCCTAGGGATGAAAAAGATCTGTTGGATAAATGATTAGATGAGATATTAGGGTTTCCAGAGAAACAGGACTGATGGGAGATAGAGAGACGTGCAAGAGAAGGTTTATTATGGGAATTTGCTCGCGTGACTACGGAGGTTGGAAATTCTCACAATATGTTGCCTGCAAATGGAAGAGCCAGGAAAGCTGGCGGTGAAATCTAGTCCAAGTCTGCAGGCCCGAGAACCAGGGGAGGGAATGTTGTAACTCTCAACCTGATGCCACAGGCCCAAGAAACCAGTGGGCAGCTAGTTGAAGTCCTGAGTTTTGAAGGCTTAAGGATGGAAAACCAAGAGCTTTAAAGTCCGAGGACAGGAGATGGACGCCTCGGCTTAGGGTCCTGTGTTGTGAAGATGGACACCCCAGCTTGAGTCCTCAGTAGACTGAATGATGCTTTCCTTACTTCTTTAATTTTGATTTAAACGCTAATCTCTTCCAGGCACACCTTTACAGACATACCCGAATCTCCTAGTCTCCCTTAGCCTCCCTAAGCTGACATGTGAAATTGATCATTCCCATGGAAAACAATGACTAAGGAAATAATACTCTAGGGTTTCTGCTTGGATACACATGAGATTTTTTTCCACATTATAATATACAATATAAGTGATATGTTTTCAAAATTATGGAACACACGCTATGTTTGAGGTACTCTGCTAGGCACTATATTAAATAGGATTAAGACAAAGTTGTAATAGTACTCTGCTGTGGCAGCTCAGCAAGGAGACAGGAGACATATTTCATACGTGAAAACCCTGCCAGACCTCAGCGGAGGGAACCACCATCATGACAAGTGCCATAGTGGATCCTGGAACCCTGAGCGTCTGAGCTCAGGCGTTTTTATTGATTCATGACTCCTCAGTCGTTCTACTGACAGCACGTGCAGATCATGACCAACCAAACATCTGCACATAAATCCAACATCTGCAGACAATACAAAATGCCACGACCTAGGCAGCCCCTCACCCAACAGCGCACAAAACAACTACTTTATACACAACTAAAAATAAACTTCCACAACATGAAGTACCTGTCCTGAAGATAGAGACCATAAGATAAATATCCCAGTGACTGCAATTCAAGGTAGGCTCGTTCTCAAGGAGATACAGATATTGGTTAAAGCAAATCGGAAAATGGAAGGAAGCTCCACGGAGATGGTGATTTTTGGCTTGAACATCCCTGCAGAACCTACATCCTAGAGGTAAAATGAGGAGAGCTGGATGGACAGAGGGAAGGCACGGAGTAGGAACCCATGAAATGTCCCTTCGCCGTGGCGTATGAAGTGTGCCTCGACGAGGGAGGAGAACTAAGTACGACTAGAAAGTCAAGTTCTCAGGCCGTTTTGCCCGTTCAGGTTCAGGGCCTGGTACTTAGCTCACCGACGTTTATCAGCTTGAACTTCAGGAGCGATGATGTTATTTGTCAACAGGAAATGGGCTAGTTTTGAGGGAAATCGCACGGAAGGGCATGCCCGAGGGAGATTTTTTTTAACAGCTCAGCCCACAGGAAAGTGACACGTGAGTCACAGGGAGGTGGTAGACATGGACAGAGATCACGGTGCGGCTGCATCGGTGACTGACTCGACACTGCACAGATAGGGCAGGACTGGGTAGAGCCAAAGAGTGCTGCCATTAGAACACACATTTTACACTTATTACAGCCTACTCAGATTTCCCACATACGCACTGGCACCATTCGTCAGGGAGCCCCCAGAGGACGGCACCGCTTATCCAGTCTTCACCCCCACCAAGAGCAGCGGGTGTCTGGTGAATGGGTGTCAGAGAGCGGCTACGAGTTAGGAGCGGCCGTTGGGTGACAGCATCTGGGCCGTTGGAGGACCCGGGTGGTGCTTGTTTTTGGACCCGCTGGAATACGTGGATATCTTTAGGGGACATTTCAAGGAATAACTTACAGGAAGACCCAGAGAATAACTATACTTTGGTGTGTAAGGGAAGGGATGCTGACGGGTTGAAGTGATTGGACACAGTGAGAATCCAGGCACTGCACCCCTCCAGATATCAAGTCGGGATCGGAGAGAGGGAAAATTCTTCCTCACATCGGTCAGGCAACACTGATATGGAGCAAGTCCTCAAAGAACGGGAAGGACCGGGTGGCTGTGTGCACTGTGTTTGCTCTCAGAAGCCCAAGGGGAAGCCAAGCTTAATGGTCAGTAGTATTAGCACTTGGGAGGCTGAGACAGGGAGATTAGGAGTTCAAGTCCAGCCTGGGTCCATAGTGAGACCTCTCTGCAAACAAGCAAATGCTGCCTACAGCAGCAGCTCTCAACCTTCTTGACGCTGAGCAGCGGAGTGCGGAATTCAGCCCAGCGAGGTTTACAAACCAGAGTGGAGGAAGGGCTGGACATGTGTCTGATGCAAACCAGGAGGAAGGATGGTCTTTGAAGGAATCCAGCTGGCAGCACACGTAGAGCAGAACTGGGGGTCTCCACTGGAGTCAAATCAAGCACTCTGCAGGCGCACAGGTAGTTGGAAGGGAGGTTTGTCTCCATTCCCTTCACGGAGAGTGGCTTCCCAGGGGAAGAGCATCTGAGCACTAGAGTGTGTCTTCTTTTTAGGTACTGTGGCAGTGCGGCTTCCAGGGGGCCCATAGTGGGCTCCCCCAAGGGGAAGGGTAGGATGTTTTCTGTGCACAATTTAAGGGAAGGTTTGCACCTTGCCATATCCCTCATCCATAACGAAGTTCGAAAATGGTTTGCATCTTGGAAGTTAGACAAATCAGTCCTGTTGACTTCCTGCTTTCTGTTCTGGGGCTCTGAGAGCCACTTCCCGTTCAAGTGGGATCCAGCAGAACACACAAAGCTGAAACTTCTTGTGGAGCTGATTTGCCATGGTTGGGGGGGTGTCCTTCCCAGAGTTTGGCTTCTGTTGCTTTTTTTCTCTCTCTCTCTCTTAATAATAGGACTGAAATGAGGAAAGCTTTTGCCTTTTTGTCCTGTAGGTCCGGGTCCCAAGGCTACAGTGCATATTCCCACGCACCTGATTTCCAGAACATGCTTCTCAGGTTAAGATCTCGGCCAGATCTGGAGATCACTGCAGCTGCTCCCTCGGGCAGTTGATAGGGGAATTAATTATACATGGTCGCTCTTCAGTATTTCTCCTCCAACTTGTCCCTTCTTCTGGATGCCCTTTCCTCTATAGTTTAAACTACCTTCGGGTTCCTAGTGTCCTTTGCTTTTCTCGCAGCACACCAGGAGGTGGATATTCTGATCTCCCTTTCAGAGAAGGTACAACTGTGGCGTTAGCAATTTTCAGTGACTTAGCATAGATCAGTCAGTTGACAACATCGGTGAGACAACATTGGTCTCCGGTGTTCCATCTTCAGACATCCTGCACTTTCTTCTCCCCACACCGCACGGATTTTCTGGTATCTGGTAGGATGCTGGTGAGAAGCAAGGAAATGATGGTTGGGCTGAGGAGCATGGGCGGATTCCTATGCAATTGAATTTTGTACCCAGACGGATAAAATCAAATTGCCATGCAGATCTTTCAGCATCGAAGCCTTTTTCTGGCCAGACTTGAGAGTGACATGGCTTGAGGGGACCCTTAATTGCAAATATGGAGAAAGACTGGAATCTTAGGTGCGGGCTCAGCAATGTTTCATGCTGTTTTTGGGTTGCACACATGTTCTACTGGAGGTCAAGACATGCTTATATTACTACAGTCTTGGTAAGGTCAATGAACATGGGGTAGGCATTTGTGAGTTCGTGTCAGTCTGAGTATCTAGTCAGGACAAAGGGGTCAGCAGCTTCTTAGAAGAAGTCAGAGGCAGAACTCCGGTTCTTAGGAATCACATGAGGGAGCCCATGGAAACTTTAGCTGCTGTCTTGTCTCACAAGTTTATGAAGTGACCCGCTCTGTCTGGACTCTGGAGAGGACCCTCAGATCCTAGAGCAGGCCTCAGGATCAGACATAACTACCATGTTTACCCGAGAGCCAGCAAACTCCAAGGGGCTGTCTGTGCCAGGGCCCTAGACCAACAGGTGTTTTCCTGACTCTCTGGGAGCAGTCCCCAGCCCAGCAGAGGCTGTTCTTCTTGAATCAAGCCATTCCCTCTACAGCCCCAAAGCAGAAGTGGTGGGTGGATGGTGAGCTGGGTATTAGCCTGAGGCCACAGCCCATCGCTGCTAGAGCCTGATCTTTCTCTTTCTGGACTTACAAAAGAGGAGTCAATGAGGGAGAAACTAAGTATTAGAGAAAGGAGGAGTTGGCAAACACAGGCTCAGCCAGCAGAAGTCTCACTCTAGAGTGAGCATCACAGAGAAGGGTTTGGGATTTGCAGTCTCCAAAGCTGCAGTCCTAAAGAAGAGAATTAAACAAGGGAAACTGAGGTTTGGACTCGAGTATGGTCTAGATGTGGGGGGTCAAGGGAATTCCTTGTAACTGGCCAGCCTGGGAGCAAGCACTGATGGAAATGGAGTGCTTGTGACATCAACGAGAACCTGGAGGTCGAGGACAAAACTCCGGAAGCGCCGAGAAAGGACAAGTGCTTGCAGCTTGTCAGAGGCAAAAAAGGTGCCGGGTCCAGAGCTGCTTCAGGGCGTGCATCTGCGCATCTCCGCACACGGCCCCAAATAGCCCTGCAGTGTTCATTGTATTTTATTAGCCATTATTTTTTAAGGCCAGTGGTGGAATGTTTGTAAATTAAATTTTATTTTTAAAACACAAGGGAGTCTCACCACTTAAAAGACTCTCCTGGGAACTACCCTTTAACAGCAAAGAATTATTTTAGGGAGTCTGTGCTCTTGGCAGTGAAAGGCCTTGACTCTCGGGATTGTGAAGAATTTCCTCACAGTAGGGGCCAATGATTTACCCTTTTACTGGTTCTGGAATGTTTTCTCTTTTTGAGACAAGGTCCTTCTCTGTGTACCAGGCTGGCCTTGAACTCAACCATCCTCCTGCTTCTGTCCTAGAGCTCTGAGATTATAGGGTGCACTACAACACTAACCTTGCCTTTTTTTTTTTTTTTTTTTTTTTTTTTTTTTATTCCCTGCTAGGTGTTTGGTTGCAAAATTCATAACTGAAGTTAGTAACTATTTCCCAGGCATTATCATTATTTTTATTTCAGATCTACTGAAAGCCAGGGGCATTATTTCATATGTAGAATTTAAAGAAAAGCACAGTTATTTTTCTTCAAGGTCCTGTGCTTTTTCAAGGCAAGGCTTGGCTTGTCCATTATCACTTTTGGAGATGGTTAGCCAAGGGAAATCTTTCCAATGGAGGTGCTCAGCTGCTAAGTCTGGCTTTTGGAAAATGAGCATTATTCTTTTTGCTAAACAGGGCGCTGTGAGCTCAGTCATGTAAACCATGAAAATAATTGGTGTGTTTTAGTACGCCTTGTGCCAGATTTCATGCTCGTTGAAAGGCGATTGGACTCACACCAGCACATTTAAAGGTCAACTGGTCGTTCTGAAACAGCAGAGTGTTAACTCTTTCATTCTCAAGGGCTTTAACCGAATGGCTACGTTAGGATGGGACAGTGCGCATGGCATGTTAACTTTTGGAATATTTTGTTCTTAAGATATTCTTTTGGGAAGTTCTCTGGGCTCCCTGTAGCTACAGAAGGTCTGAGAAATGAATTCTCTGCTGGGTTTTAGAAATGGGAGGAACAGCAAGAACCAGGTTCTTCCATAGTTGGACTGGACTCTCATATGATTGTGGGCATCACAAGGGCATCATGACGTATTAGAAGTCCTACCCTTTTCTGGGAGAGTTTCATATTGTTTAGGGAAAAATCCTAGCCCTGTGTTCTTCTTCCTAGTCTTTCTACCTTTGAGCAATCTTTTAATTGTCTTAAATATATTGGTGGCAAAACTCTCATCAAGGGTTTAATATCAAACTCAGTTGTTTGACATTAGCTCTGGAAGTTGGATTCTGATGATGTTCATTAACCCCACTGATAGGATACCTGGGGGAACAGCAGCTCATACTATTGATCTTCAGAATACCTCCCATGTCCTTCTGCTAGGTTTCCCAAAATAAGGTCAAGGATTGGCCCATCTCAAATAGGTTGGGTGAATTTCAGTCATCCAATGAAACAGTTCTTTGTGCTTTAATTAGTATCCTGGTGAGCTCCTAGACATTGGCCAGGACTCTGTCATGAGGACCAGTATCTTAGGAAGAGATATCATCCATTACCATGGCAATTCTTATAAAGGAAAGTATTTAATTGGGGCTTGCTCACAGTTCAGTTCAGCATGGCAGAGCACAAGTAGACATGGTGTTGGAGAGTTCTACCTCCAGTTCATCAGGCAGCAGGAAGAGAGAAACACCGGGATGGCTTGAGCTTCTGAAACCTCAAAGCCCACCCCCAGTGACACACTTCCTTCCTAATAGTACTACTCCCTGCGAGCCTGTGGGTGCCATAGGTTTTCATTCAAACCACAATAACTGACTTGGAAGCTCCAAATACAGTGTCTTTCTTGAGGAAAACCCTCTTGGAGGATGACATTGGGCAACCCACAAATGCCACACAAAAATAACAGGAAAAGGCAGGTGAATCTGAATAGCTTAAACATGTGTGTGTGTGTGAGAGAGAGAGAGAGAGAGAGAGAGAGAGAGAGAGAGAGAGAGAGAGAGAAAATCCTTGTGTTTCTAAGTAAACTCAAATTAGAAATACACATTTTTTGACAAGCTGACAGTGAAGACTTCTCCCCTTTCTTTGCTGTTTCAGTCTCTTCTTTCCACATTGCTCACAAGTTTTAGCTAAGATACCGTGTTAGCTGCTTTAAAAAAAAAAAGTCCTGTAGCTCATCAACTTCATCTGAAAAAAACAGAGTTAACATTGCTCACGTGAGCATTATTGTGAATATCAGATGATTTGACGCTTGTAAAATGCTTGTGATCATCTTCAGATCACTTTGATGATCTTCACCCCCACTGACCTCTCTCACCCCTCTCCCTCTCCGTCTTCTTCCCTAGCACTCTCTTTCTACTCCGATGTCTCTTTTTCTATTCCTCCATCATTCCCTATGTGAGAGAAACCTTACACAATGCCTGGCTTTTCACATGCGCGCTTATTTCACTCAGCACGGTGATCTCCAGTTCTATCCATTCGCCTCTCAGTTGCGGCTTTTGTTCCTTGGAGATCCGGGGTTACCGCTGCAGACTGCATCTCACTCTTCCCTGTATCACTGTTTCTTTGTCCTTGTTAGCTTCTCTGTCACCCGAGTCTTCATTCTTGGTGTCCTTCCTCTCTGTGTGTGGAGTGAAGTTGTCCCCTGTCACCACAACTCCCATGACTGGCAGAGATGCATAGAAACATCTAATCTGCCCCCCTACGTAGGAGCTCCGGTGATTCGCTATTCACAGAGTCCATATTTGAGAACATATCTGTTTTCCGAAGTTTGTTTATAGCACTGAAGGTAGCGCTGCCAGACTTTTGCAGTCATTTGTGGATGAGAGCCACGAAAATTTTGAGTTGTAGAACATATCCAGATTCTGGGTTCCACTCTCCTCCTATATATGAGTAAGTGCCATGTCTGTGGTATGTTGGTGCTGTGCTTTGAGTTTTTGTGTTTTTTGCTGGTGACTGGCTTCATCAAATGCCTTCCATGCACACAGTCCTGAAGCATTCGTACGCACAAGGAGGCTAGTGTGTTCCTTTAGAAGAATGTCTGTGCTAGACAAGTTTCCTTTAGGTATGAGTTACAGAGCTGTTGACAGTGTGTTCAGCATTAACAAATTACCCACCTATGTTAAATAATGTCACTTTAAATATAAACACACAGAAAATGGCTTATTTATGGAATGGTTGATGAAAGCGTTATGATCAGAGGCTAATGTGAACCTAACTGTATTTCTCCTGGGAACAATGGACCAGTGTTTGCAAATTTAGAATTCTCAGCAACTCTATAGAATATATAAACCACTGTGAGCATGAATCGACCATATAAATGTCTTATTTAAGCTAAGATGGTAGTCAATGCATACCCGTGTGTAGATAATTTGTGGAGTTATAGTCAACTCATGCAACTCTAATCTCCTTTTATTTAATTGAGGAGACATTCCTCTCTTTAGTTTAGAACAAAATTCTAAACAAATTTCTCTTTGCTTAGAATTCTTCCAGGCCATTTGTCATTTTCTGATAAATACGCTGAATAAATTGAGCATATTTGAATTAGATGATTTATGCTCTTACAGCACTCCCATGATGTAAGGTGGAAGATGTATTTAGCAAACTGTATTAAAAGTTGTCTTTAATGTCAAACAGACAGTGCTGGTGAAGGCCCTGGTCACTCCTGGACATCCGAGAACCCAGTATGGATGAAGGAAATCAGTATAGACCTTCCATAGGACTGGGAACTGCATCATGCCAGTGCCAGCTGGGTTATGCAGGAGCTCCAGGGATGTGCAGAAGGCAGGGTCCAGCAAGAACATGTTGAGATGCAGTGAATGTAATGGTCCTGCCATAACCCTTTTCTATCAACCCGTGATTGGTATCTTTGCGCTTGAACTTACTGTTGGAGCCCCGGCTTAGACATGTTACCACATTTCAGAATTTCACCCAGGCCAGATGTGGGGAAGTTAGTCCCAGTTGCTCCACAATGGGCTCCCGAAGTCTATTTTGCCATTTGTGGATATTTTAGCAGGAATAAGTTCATACATTTTACGGAATTCTCCAGGAAACGCCTAACTCTGAAGAGTGAAAGGACCTGTGTGCATGCTCAGAAGGTGACTTTGCATTACTTTTAGTCGAGTGGATTCAGGTTAATGATGTATTTGACATTGTATTTTGTGTGGAAACTAGCGGAGGATTTCACAAACATGTAGCCTAAGGAATGTTGAAGGAAAAGTTTTTTTGTTTTTTGTTTTTTTTTAAAACCAGTTAAGAAATTTGTCCTTCAATGATATATTCCAATGAGGTGATTACAAAGTAATTAGAAATGGGAAGTAATCGAATATTATATAGAAAGATACCAAACTTTCGTTTTAATGTAAAAATTAGGATTAATGTAAACTTCTAAAAATGTAGTTTTCAAAGATTGCTTGGTTTAATGAGACCATAGACATTATTTTCTTTCCTTATTATTTTTCTTATCTTAATTTTAAATTATCAAATGATCACATATATATTTAAAATAGCTTTTTAGATTTTGAGATTGTAATGTAATCACATCGTTTTTCCCTTTCACTATGTTACCTCCCATCTCAAATACACGGCGTTCATGGCCCCTTTCCTTTGTTGCTGTTGCCGTGGGTGTACAGGTCTTCCTAAACACGTAAACCCACCCTACTCAGTCCATTTAGTGTCACTATGCTACATCCATCTGGTACTGGACAGCCAATCAGTGCGCTCTTCCCTGGGGAGGACTATTTCTCTGGCTTTCAGTGTTCCCGAGTTGCCAGTGTTTCTCTGTCTAAGGTTGGAGCCCCCTGAGTCTCCCCCTTCCACATTAGCATGTTTGTAGCACAGCCTCACTAAACCAGCAGGCTCTGCAACTGCATTCTAACTACTTGTCCCACAGGTGAGTGTAGCTATCCCCTGCGTCATCAGGGAAACCCCTCTTCCCAATTGGCAGACGCCATTACAGAAAACCACAACCAACCAGAACACCAAGCTGCAGAGCCGGGTCCCAACTGACACATCTACAACACAACTCCCACGCCTGGGGCTCAGGGGTCGTTGCAAAAGAGGGGCAGAGAGGCCGAAAGAGCCAGAGGACCAGGGAGATTGTGTCTCTTGAAAGTCTCAGCAGCTGTATCCATGAAGCCTTACCAACAGGGTGGCCTTAACACGGCTGGAACAAGGGTAACACCACAATCAGAAGAACGCTCAGCCATACTGTAGCTCACTGGAGTTGTGACTTACCTAGAGGAAAATTTATTTCATCTTTTCTAATCTTTTTATTCAATTTCTTCATATAATTTATTTTCATTATATTCTTTCTCAGCCCCCAGCTCCTCCCAAGCCCTTCTTACGTCTTTATCTACTTACTTCATACTCTCTCTCTCTGAGAAAATCAACAACGAAAAATCAAAAAAAAAAAAAAAAAAACAAAACAAAAAAACCCCATCTGGTAAAATAACATCAAAACTAAACAAAACTCCCGGCAGGGGGCTGCGCTGGTGCGTGGTAGATATATATACCTAGTTGCCGCTCCATCGAAGAAAAACCATCTTCCTTCTCCCGGCAGCTAGCCATCTCCAAGAGCTTACTGGTCGGGGATGGGGTTTTGCGTATACTTCCCCTTCTCCATGTTGGGATTTTGTCCTGATTGAGCTCTCACAGGCTTTATGCATGTTGTCAGGGTCTCGGTGAGTTCATACATGTGTTTAGTCCTGTTGTGTTTCCTTGACATCATCCACCACCTTTGTCTTTTGCAAACCTTTTGGCCTCCTCTTCTCTATCAACCCCTGAACCTCGATGGGAAGGACTTGCTAATGACATCCCGTTAGGGCTGAGGGCTCCAAAGTCTCTCACCTCTGCAGATTGTCCCAGTTGTCAGCCTCTGTCTGCCACCTACGGAAAGCAGAAGCTTCCCCAACGAGGGCTGAGCAACGCGTTGGTCTGTGGATATAGCAACATGGCATCGGAAGTCGTTTCATTGCTATGTTCCTTTAGCAGAGTAATAGTAGTAAGTTCCCCTCGGGCCAATGGCCTGTCTAGTCTCAGGTTCTGGCCACTTTAGCAGTGTCAGGTATAGGTTCCACATCATGGAGTAGCCCTTACATCTAATCATAACGTGGTTGGCTAGTCCCATACCATTTGTGCAACTATTGCACCAGTATACCTTGCAGATGGGTCACTGTTTTAGGTAGTAGGGTTTGTAGACTTGTAATATTGACTATTATTATTTTTTTCTACAATAAGATGCGAAGTACCTTCCAGCCCCATGAATGCTGGAAGAAGGGGGTAAAGCTTCTAATTGGGCCCCAACTCCGTTCTCTGTGGTCAATACCATAGGGAAGTGGAGTCTTCAGCAGTAGGACATAGCTGTCAGTCTGTGGAGGGTGACCGATGGTCTTGACAGTACCTGTGATCTTTTGGAGGAGTGTCTGTGGGACCACTTTGGCCAACAACTCAACAAGACATAACCCATTCCTGGCACCGGAGGTTTTACTTGGTAGCACAAGGTGTCTCACTGGGATCATCTCCCACATTATGTGGTGACTCCATTTCTCAGTGTCTACATTTCAAATTGTCCTGTTGTTTATACCGACTGAGTTGAGGTGAAACGTGTTATGTCATAGTGATTTCAAAGCCTCCTTCCTTCCCATAGCATCATTTCAGCTTTAACCTTCACACTCAGCTTCTTTCCTGTTTGTCCTTTCCTTTTCCAAAACCTGACTTCTGTCTGCTTCTTAATGGTGGCGCATTCTCTTTTGTACTGTGGATGTGGTTCTCACAGTTTGGTTTCGAAGATATCCTCACTCCTCCTTGTTTTGTCACACTGGTTCTTTATTTTGTAGAGGAAGCTAAATGTCAGAGCCTTGGTAATGCATAAGTATTATTTAAAACTTTTTATCCCCTTTGAAATTTCATTAATATTTTCCCACTATATTCACTTATATCAGGAATGTGTGTGTATGTCCACCTCACTGTGTGCATGTACGAGCAGGTATGCATATGTGTGTGAGCTAATATTTGTGTGCATGTATGTGCACACATATGCATGTATGTGATACATGTTCTGGCTCTTTCAAGTTAGACATTCTATATCCTGTGCACTCCATAGGAGCAGGTACCCACCCATGCTCATTGCCCTTACTTGCCTTTCTCTTCTGCTTTCAGAGAATGCCTTCAAGGCCTCAGGGTGCATCATAGAAGAATAATCTACAAGATAGCAACTGTACTTTGAGATCTTGGTGGAGATGATGTGAACTGAGCAGGCATTGTGAGCTTTCCAGCTGGGCCAGAGATAGGCAAGGTGACATTTAATCCCCTTAAAAACCCTGCGGATTAACAAGCAGATACATATGTTAGATGATGGTAGAAGTCCATTTATATGCTATATGTCTGAAAGAAGACTGCATTCAAATGCCACCTCAAGGAAAGTGCTAAGGGACAAATCAGGGGACACTCTGGATTTAAAAAAAAATCAATAGCAGGATTTATAGGGTGCATATTGTTTGAGTGTTCACTGGAATTCAAAGTAGGCATGTGTAATTGAAGTACCTTGCTTGCTCCATTTCCATTAATCTAAAGTCTGACTTTGAATTTGCCTCCAGGGCAAATCCATCAGCACAGAGCCTTGCAAATCTGCCTGCTGAATCAAAGGAATCATGAAAATCACAAGGCAAATACGACATTGGCTCGCAATGTGCAGACACCCGTGACTGTGCCACAGGGCTGAGCTCAGGGGCTCACAGTGGAGAGAAATGAGCTCCGAGGGGCTCTTTCTGGCTGAGAGTTTTTCATTCGCTACCCAGAACATGAAAGTGAGCAGTCAGAAATACAACCAGCTAGAGGAAAGTGTCACCTATTGTCATTTTCTTCAAACTCAAAGTGGCGTGGATGAAATAGGTCCTTCACAAAGCTCCCCGATCAGAAGCAAGCAGCAGACGTACCGCAATGGCTGCTGGGGCTGAGGAGGGTGCAGCGCAGTGCCCTCAGAGTGGTCCTGGCCACGGTGGGCCTCTGAGACACTGTGAAAGCGCTGCTCTTCTTTCTCCTGTTGGGCTGCTCTTGACTTCCCCACACTCTCCTTTCTACACCGTCTTATCTGCTCCTTCTCTCTCTTTTTCCTTCCAGTTATCATCAGTCCCTTTCCCGAGAAATCCTTTCGGGGAGGATCAGCCAGGCATAGTTTAGTGCAATATAAAATTTATATTTTTCCATTTACAGTTGAATTTGACATTGTACGTGTTCAACAGGCCGATGTGGGGAGCACTGCTCAGGCCGGGCAGGACTGGGGGAGGTCTTTCGTATGTAGCCTGTTCTTCAAGAAGTGACTGGCACACAGAAAACAAAGCAGATGGAAAGAAAACCCTCTGCTATTGGAAATTTGGATTCTTGCTTGAAAACATTACTCCTTCTTTTTCTTTCCAAGGTGAACTTTAATTTTCAAGTGACAGTTACTTCATCAACTTTAATTTCCAACAAATTTGAAAAGGAAGATGCCAAACTGTTGGAAAAGATAGTGAGAATGGCTATGATTTAAGATTGGAGCTTACTGAAGTTGAGCAAGTGTCCAGTAGATTCAGAGTTCATTTAGGTCACTGTCCTTTGGCTTCCTGACTTCAGTATGGAAGAGGCTGTTTTACAGCCCGATCTTCTCTGTAGAGAGAATGAACTTCCTGAGGGACAACTCAGGATCTCATCCAGGGGTGAAGTAAAGTCTCAAGGGCAGATGCAGCAGAAACTGCCTTTAAAAAGTTGTCTTTCATATGCCTTGCTAAAAACACACAAAAAAACCAAAAACCAAACCAAAACAAAACAAAAAACCAGCCAACCAAACAGAAGAAACCCAAATCTCCCAGCCTCTGAAAGAATTGGAGAAGCAGGATGTGATCATACCAAACCAATATGCAAGATCACAGAGGCGAGAAACCACTTAAAGGAAGCTACATCAGACCTTCATTAAGTTCCAAGGGTGCTTACCATAGGGTATTGAAAACGGAAATGAGAGAACTATCAGAGAACTCAGTAGTCCCCAGGGCAACGTGGGAAGGTATAGGAAATGGCCGGATAACATTGGTGGGCTAGCTAGAATGCCCCATTCTCTTCGACTTTCCAACATTCCCTTCCTTTAAAAGCTCACTTGCAGAAATTCTTACCTAGTTGGCTCAGATTTGCTCCTCTCTCTGAACTGAGATTTTCTCGATGCCATGTTGATGACCCTTTCTGTTGTTCACTGTTGGACTTGTCACTCTGGCAAACTTCCTAAGGTCAAGAAACACATCTTTGGAATTTCTTCTCTGGTTTCAGTAGGATCATTGTATTTGCAGATGATGTTTAATGAATGTTGCTCGGGTCATTGACTGATACCCAAGGTTAAAAACACGTTATCTATATTCTAAATACTTACCTATATTCTGATATATGTGTGTGTGTGCGTGCGTGTGTGTGGATTATATATATATATATATATATATATATATATATATATATACACACACATCGTCAGAAAGGCTTCTTTTTTGCAACAGATGGAAACCCACAACTGGTCAAAATGCGGAGAATAGGAATAAGTGACTGCAATGTGCCCAACTCCAGCTGATAGATCTGTAGTACAACCTCCATACTGAAGGCTCGGGAAAAATTGCACAAGAGGTGGAGACAGCTTGTGAGAGCCAGAGGCCCAGGACACCTGCTGCCTAACAGTGCCTTTCTTAGGGACATGACATGGAAATGCACCCACGAACTCTTCAGTAGGGTGATTGCATGAACAAGACCAATGCAGTGACGTACAGTTGACATGCTAATGTGGGCGGGGGAAATTCTACAGGGTCCAACCCGTAGACAGAGAGCCACAAGTGGTCAACAGTTACAGAGACAGGAAGAATTGGTTTCCTCCAGGAGGAGCTCCCACACAGGATGTCCAATCCCAATTGGCCAACTCCGGACACCTGTGTATGGGCATTGTTAAATGAACTCAGGAGTTGTATGTGTGTGTATACATACATATGTGTAATTATTGAAAAGACCATGAAGATCATGAATTTAGAAGGGTATAACAGGAACTTGAGGCAGGGAAAAGTGATACAGTCACCATGTTCAGGATAAGGCTCAAAACCTTTAAAAAGCATTAATGGAATATTTTCAGCTCTACTTCTATGATTAATATTTATGTGCTATATCCTGAGAAAGCTGTAGAAGCCCAGATAAGACAAGAAGCAGGAGGAAAATTTGTAGATATGAGAGTATGAATGGAGAAGATATTTAGCTGTGTCTTGTCGTGAGTACTAAAGCTGATAACAGTAATGATACTATAGCCCTATGTTTCTGTAGATTCTTGATTCTTTGTCATGTCACAAAGAACAGGCAGATAAAGGGAGATACAGAAACAGTACAGAGAATAGCAAAGAAATGTAGCTATAAATGCAACTGTTCCAAAGAAAGGCAATGAAAGTAACCAAGATTAAAGACATGGAAAGAGAACTTACTAACAACTGGAAATGGCTACTGGCTAAAAAGCACATCAGGCAGAGAATCAAATTCATATTTACAGTCTTGGTGCACTTGTAGCTGAAAGAGAACTTACAACTGGAAATGGCTACTGGCTAAAAAGCACATCAGGCAGAGAATCAAATTCATATTTACAGTCTTGGTGCACTTGTAGCTATCTACAGATCGTGGAATGTTTTTGACTTGCTTTCTGTCGTGTCCTGGGTGCTCTCATACTCTTCCTTTTCCATATCCATTCTCTAGAGTTGTCGATATTAACATGCATATCTTTGTTCCACATATTGTGTCTATATGAAGGAAAGGTATGGAAGCATGTGTTTCACCCTCAGCATTTCAGTGGTTCAGAAAGTCCCAAGATGCTGTCTGAGGAGAGTGACATTACACTGTGCTTTTGTCTAAGGCCCTAACCCGAGGTCGTTGGTCTAAAATGATTGTCAATGCATATGGTACTTATAAGTAAGTTCCAGTTGCATATATGAACTCATAGTAGCTGGGACTACATGCACAAGGCTGATACAATCCCAAGCCAACCCAGATCCCAGCATAGATGGAGAAAGGACTGAAATCTGACCCGTATCTGAGAAGCTACTGGTACTGGGGGAGGGTGAGTCAGTTTTCTTCAGGGATCAGACCCTGATAAGCTACCAGTGCTCAGTAGATGGTCCTTACTCACGCACACATGGGCAGCATTCAGTTAATACATAGAACAAGAGGGGAAAATGGTAGAGAGGATAGGGGAAGAGTTAGAAGTGGTGGATTTTATCAATATTGATTATATACATGTATGAATATTAAACACAATATTTTTAAATGGTCTACAGAGAATGTCCCATGTTACAGAATTCATATTTGCCACAGAACTAGAAAAATACCCATGAAAATGTTCTGCTTGTCCTGTGTCAGAGGCACAGAAGTCCTAAAGTGTTTCAATCACTGATCTGGGTTAATGGACTGCTGATTTGAAACAACACTTGAACTGTGACCTCCTCCAACATCTGGATGTGTTACTGATAAACTGTGGATCTTTTGGTCCATTCAAGTGAGAATTATGAGTAAATGAAGAGACAGTCTTCTGGTGCTGGTACCCACCAGTCTCTTCGACATTAATTCCAGGTGACAGATGAGCAGTGGCTCATAGCTCACTGCTTCTCCAGTGTTACTGCTCTGGTGCAGGCAGGCCTCTGGGTGCTAAATTTGTAGCTCTACTGTGACAAGCATTACAGCTCCTGCACAGGTCTAGGAAGTCGGGGTTCCCAGAGTTGACAGCAGATGCCCTTGCAGCTTCTGGGCTGTCTCCTCTGTTTCTCAGGGGCAGAAATGTCTGCCCCGGACATTCTCTGGAGCGCTTTGGCTGCCTCCATTTACTGTTGACCCCGTCATCCCTGACACCCTCCCGGTGGTGGCTGCTGTTGGCTTTGAGGCTGCCTCCTCCCTAGCACATTTGTGTCCGCCTCTCTGCCTGTTGCTGTCAGTACCGCTGTGGTTCCTCAGCCATTGTTGCATCCATGATGACAGTCAAAGGAGGTAAGAAAAGATGACCCAAGAGAAGTCTTTTTATTAATCCCAGTGTTATAGTACGGGGGGAGATGGTGTTTGGTACAGATGTCTCCCAGTATGCTCATAGTAAACCTGGTGTATAGCTATACATCCATCTCTCTATATCTATATCTATCCTGTCTGTCTGTCTGTCTGTCTGTCTGTCTATCTATCTATCTATCTATCCATCTATCATATAGCTACTATCCATCCATCGATCTATCGATCTATTATCTATCCTCTATCTATCAATCTGGCATCTATCTAGGAAAGGTGTGTTGATGTCACATACAGAAGACCTTCAGTCAAATGGACTGTGCTCACACCAATCGTGGCTTTGTCCCCTTTGCAGCAGTCACGGTGCCTGCTGCAGGCCACAAGGGGAGGTGCTCCTCCTCCGGCCTGTATGGAAACAGTTGCATGATCGTCTAGCTTTCGCTGAGACTTGTGAAGGCGACAAGTCCCGGACAGTCTGTTTGAGGTAATCATGATTTGAACTATGCCTTAGGAAGTGGAGCTGTTCTTTAACAGAGATCAGCTGCGGTCATCATGCAGCTTCTTCAAGACATCTGTAGGCGTGCCTGAAGCGACTAGTGCTGGCGTGGCGGTAGTTCAGCTGCTAGTTCAGTGAAAGTCCTGACTCGGTGTAGTGTGGGTACCAGAAAAGGGTTTAAGTGCTGTCCATTAGGATGTTCAATTGCCCCTGCCCCGGAATCTTAGTTTATTTTAAGGAAGAAAATATCACAAAGATATTGAAATATAGGTATCGTTAACAGTGACTTTTAACTGTGTTAAATTCTTGCCTGACACCCTAGGAAGACAGGTCTCCTTTAACTCAGAGGGCTGAGCTGTGTGAGGATGTTTTGTTTAGAAATGATACTTCAGTTGAAGGGCAGATAATCCACTTACTCAGGAATGTCAGTATTAGTAAAAATTTGGAAGAGGTCATAAAAAGGTTTGAGTGGTAAGATGTGAGGTACAACTCAGGAAATCCTTAGCAGGCTTTGACTGTCCCCAAGTGAAAAGAGAGATTCTTCCTAATTAAATAATGTTCCAATTAAACACAATATTGTAGAAACAGAGTTTTAATTTAGCAGTCTTTTGCTCTTGAAAACGTGATCATTTTTTTTTCAAGATCCAGAAATTAACCCCCGATCTGCAATAATTGTGTATTTCCACACTGCACATTTTCAAGTAGCTCAGGGAACGCTTTCCTGTGTGAGAGTGGGGATGGTATTCCTTCCCTGGTAGCAACAGTGGCTGCGGTGACTGGTCAGATAACTTAATTTCTTCCAGACTCCGTTACATGCAACTGTAGGAAGGAAAAAAAAAAGATGTCAGTCATGTCTTCTAACAGTGATCATTCCCATTTCTAAATGCTCGACTCATGTCAGCATCTGGCTTTGCCTGTGGCATACATTATCATACATTCCTCATCCGTCCATTCTGCATGGCAGCTGTTTGACAGCTGTGAAGGCCTGACCCAGATTACTTCAGTAGGCATCCCCCCTTCACAGAGCTAACAAGTGGCTACAGCAGATTTAAAAACAACGCTAACTTATTTATGCCAGGTGTGGTGGGGAACGTGTGTCCCATCATGCGTATGGAGGTCAGAAGACAATGTACGGGAGATGGTTCCACCCTTCCATCCTGTAGGTCTTGGGGATTGAACTCAGGTTCTCAGGCTTAGCATTAAGAATGTTTTCTCGCTGTGCCATCTCTCTAGCCCAGCGGTTCTCAGCCTTCCTAACACTGGCACCCTTCAATACAGTTCCTCATGTGGTAACCCCAGCCATACAATTATTCTTGTTGCGATTCCATAACTGTAATTTTGCTACTGTTATGAATCGAAATGTAAATATCTGATATGCAGATAGTCTTAGGTGACCCCTGTGAAAGGGCCGTTCAACCCCTAAAGGGTTGAGGCCCACAGGTTGAGAACCATGGCTGTAGACTCAGCACATTATAAAACTTCATATATTTGTTTAAAAAAAAAATCCTTGCCTAGTTCTCCACGAAAATTTGAAAGTCATTAAAAGTAGAACATGATGAAAACTCCCAAGTTTTCTGACAAGGCATTAATGTCATCTCCACCCTGGCAGATGTAAATTAGCATGTATTTGTGAGTTCCTTATAACAAGCACTTAAGTGATCCATGAAATTAGTGATTTCCTCTCATGTAGATTGTATACGGCATATAATAAGGAAATCTTAAGCATACCCAAGGAGAGGCCATTCTTAGGATCAGATGTTTATTTCTGTTTCATTGTTTTCAGAATGTAGACTAATATACCAATGAAACAAATGTAGTAATCAAATTTGAGTGAATGTTTTATGAAATAAAAACCAATCACATGTAACACAGCCTTCAGGTAACACTCTGCAAACTGTGAATGTTGTTATAAAACCTTCAGAGGAGATGAGAGGCACTCATCTCTGCTACTGACCAACAGTTTAACTCCCCCATCTGGCTCCTGGTTGTTTATTTTTAGCGTCTGTAATGATTAACAAGATTTTTGAAAGTCACTTGAAAAGTTTACCCTTGATTCAGAGGCACAAAACTTACTGTGAGAAGATGGCTGGAATCCACAGAACTTCCCTAAAATAAGCACCAAGTTTTGGAAAATTTTTTTCTGTTGTGGGGAAGCATCCTAATTCCATAGAGAGGAAGAAGCTGTGGGAATGAGGTTATCAGACAGCCAGGAGATAACCTCCATGATAGGCTAACATTCAAGAAAGACTTTTCCCTCAATGTTTCCAAGAACTGCTAATGTCTCAATGAAAGTCCATAAAGCACTGCATGGGAATCAGCTGAGCCTAGAAGGGAGTTGTCTTTCCTGCTTGCTCATGCTTGAGGCTCTAGTAAAAAGATCCACCAGAGAAAGGGTTTGTGAGATTAAAGCCACAGACATAACACACGTGCATCTTCTGGCACAGACCAATTCCTACTACTGAATCCAAGCCCGTTTTCTTAAGTATACCTTCCAGTTCTTTAAGACTCAGCGTGTTCTATTCTGCTGGCCCATGTAGATATCTAAAGAGTTCAGAAGAACATGCATTCCAATTGAGAAAAGACGGAAGGCCTTCAAGGCTTTATCAAACAACTTTGGTGAAGGAATATAGTTTTGCGAAGGTTTGACAAGAGATACGTGTTAGGACCGGCATGAGTCTATCAGAGCGGGAAATAATGCCCCTGGATAAGCTGACTTGATGCTTATTTTGGGTCTCTTTAGTTGAGTAAATGCTGGTGCCACTCATACGTGCATACATCATTTTTTAAAGTTGTAGGTGGGCTGGCATAACTTAGCTTTTGTATAGTTCTTCTGTCAGGGATCTGGTCATATTTGAGTCCATGAATGAAGGCACTAGACTCTCTGGAAGGACCCACTGCACAACCAGAGTCAGCTTGCCTTCACTCAGAGCTTGTATTTGATTGAACCTTGATAGATAAGATAGAAGATATATCTTGAGCAAATTAATTATGCAAGTTATAGTCACGAGGAAGATGATGGCTCCCTGTCCTGGAGGATGAAAGAGAAAATCTTACATTGTCCCTGGGGCTTTCTTTCTGGAGTTAGCTAGAACCATGCCATGCCTTAGAAACTAAGACACTTGCCAACCGTATGGTTTGCCCACCTCGGTGTAAATTCCTGGGCCTAGGGTAAAGGTATTCTTGACAGGACATATTTATTTTAAACCCTCGCATTTTGGGCAGTAGATTAATGTCTTGGGCTCTGCTTTACCTCTGGCCAGTTTCTTCTGGTAGAATGAACCTTGTTCAGGGAGTCAAGGAGTCAAGGAGTCTCTGCCAGCTGATTTTAGACAGGAGGCTGCTTAATATGTGCTGCCTTTATCACCTTCTGAGTGAGGGCATCTCAGGTAAGTTGTCTACCTCTATCTGGGGTATAGGAGTGTGTGTGTGTGTGTGTGTGTGTGTGTGTGTGTGTGTGTGTGTGTCCTGCCCCTCCTCCAGCTCCCCCTGTCTAGGGATGTTTGCCCAAATTGTTGTTGGTCTCTCTTCGTATCCCAATTTCTCTGGGCAGAAAAAATAAGATTAAGTTTGAATGGGTCATTGTTTCTTGTAAGATAGCAGCTGATAAAGGCAGGGATTGACCTACTTCTGAAGCAGACTAGCAAGGAATAGTTTATGGCTTTGTGCGTGCTCTTTAGACTTAGCCAGTTTTTCTTCTTGGAATGTGTTTTATGGAACCCGACTAAGCACCCTGGCAATATGTTACTAAAGTCTTTTTGGCTGTAGATCAAAGTCTCCACTATTCCAGCTCATGAACTCTGGGAACCCAGACAATAAGAACACTGTGCGGAGCCGGAGAAAGTATGTGTAAAGAATTTTGGCTGAGATCCCGATGCAAAAGGTAGAAAAAGAACAGAGATAATAAAGTGGGGGAGAATTGCTAGTGACCACGCACAGGAGAAGATGCCCAACCTCCTTAATAATCAAAGGAGTACAAACAAAGGCCAGAATGCTAAATGATATCACCAACCCCCCGCCATATTTTTCAGGAATGTAAATGGTTGGCCAAACATGGTGTATCTCTCTGTCTGAAGAAATTGGCATGATTTCTGCAGCTGCCAGGCACAGCCTTTCTGATAAATACATCCATGTAAAACACACAGCTTCTTCGCTCAACAGTTCTTAGTTTAGGACTTATCGTAGGTGATATCTACACAAACATACGTGCAAAAAAGTACAATATATGACGTGTTTGCAGAAGCACATTCGTGGAGGAAAACCAGAAACGACGTTTATCAATAGGGGCTAGGGATGATAAAGTATGGCTAATTCCCACTGTACAGTCCCACAGAGGCGACAAAGCCCACAGTGTAGCACTTTAGATATGGACACGGGAAATTATTTAGTGATGCAAAGCAGGGCATCGAACAGGACGCTCGCCTCCTCCTGTTCCTCTAAGGCAATGCTAGGAGACACGTGACATTTCCACTTAAGTCTTAGCAGGATCCGTTGGAGAGCCTTGTATTTCCTTTCCAATTTAACTCCCGGCTGTTGCCTCATCCACACTGTCCTTAGGGAAGCTCACATGAACTCTCTTATTCTTAGTAAAAACGAAGACAATAAACCCAAACCTCTTTGAGGTTATTGTGTGGATCAAGCAGTAACGCACGTGTCATGCACCTGGGACGGAATACATCAAAAGTACTTTGGTTTCTTGTTCATTCAGAGTTTCAATTTTCCTTTCATTATATAAGTACAAACAGCTGTGTTCTTATGCTCACGATTCAAAGGGAGAAAGCTAAGTGGATTTTGAATAGCTTCCATTTATTTTAGTGCGGGAAGAGCCCTAGTTCCAAGTATGTGGACTAGTATTTTCCTAAGGCTGTAGTCTGCCAGAGAATAGCCATATTGGATCATTGTCTTCTGAAGCCAGGAGAGGAGATTGAGTGACAGGCATTGACGGACAGCCAAAAATAACATCTCATTCTTGTCATCCTTAGGCACTGTAAGACCAAGTGATTTTTGCACAGATTTACAGTCCCCCTCTTGGTTTGGAAGAACAAAGCTTTTGTTATTTATGCTTTTACACAACAGAGCTTTGTCCTGTGCTCAGGAGCACATAGAACAACCACTTCCTCATAGCCCTTCCACCTGATGGAAGGAGCTGTTCCAAGTGCCTTTAGTCGCCTGCAGAGGACCCACATCATCCCCAAAGGGAGATGGGCAGACCTACAGGGAGCACAGCAACCAATCAGAGCTGGGACTCAGTCGTGCCATGCTGTGCTACAGTTGGTGGACTCAGCCACCTGCCCCCCCCCCCCGTCCCCACCACCCCACCCTGGGGGGGGGCTCATTTACCTCTGAAGAACAAACAACCCTCCTTTTTTCTTTCTGTATCTGGGACTGAAAAATAAAATGATAGTATCTTATATGTTTTTACTTTGAAAATTTCTGGCCCCTGGATAATTATTTTAGGTAATTTTGTGCAATCTTTTTGGAACCATTGGCAGCATGGAATGAAGGACGATTGGGGCTCAAAGATTTTCACCACTGACTCAAGGATGGTTAGAAGAACACGAAATAGGCGCTCAGCGTCCTGTATCCTTCCTCTTGTTTCTCTCTCCTGCACAAAAACAACCCTGGCGTGTTCCTGTGCCATCACCCCCACCTGTAATTTTCATTTGGCAACAGGTCAGGTCTAAGGTGAATCTGTGAAGCCGGGATTGATTCTGATTCGTGGTAGTGACATCAAGTATTGAGAACATATAATGCTCCATGTTTGAGTTACATGGTTTGCACATATTAACTTGATATTTCTCAAGGGCAGTCCAGAAATGGCTGGCTTTACAAGCATGGATGGGAACTGGCAATGAAAATGCAGACTTCCAGGCTCCTTTCTCTAGATTCTTGGTATTAGCATCCTGTAGTGGGACCAGGGGTCTTCCATTTTAGCACATGCCTTTTGGTGATCTTCATGCACATGAAGCTTAAAGGCTCCTGTTATTTTCTAGTATACACATGTGATTCAAATATCATCTTTTTTTTCTTTCCAGTTTTCTGATTTCTGTGCACATATTGCAATGCCACATAGAAAAAGAAATAGAAATAAAATCTCATGAACTAACTGTTAGACTTGGAGCAAACTCCTTCTTCAGTTGTTGATGATTGCAAGTGTGTTTCTATAGCTAAGTTGCATTTTGAGAGATGCACACAGGACCTGATCTTATTATAGAAGTGAGAAATTCTCTCTTGCTGGATGGTGCTACTCTCTGTGGAGAGGAAGACTCATAAGCCACGGGGACATGGGATCGCTGTGGTGGTCCTGCACGGGGAGGTAAATACTTGGCATTCTCTCTGGTCCTGAGCTGTCAGTACAGGACAGGCTTGCTCCTGAGAGAAAGCATTAGGTCCCCAAAATAGCTCAAGTTGACACTGAGAGAAACATATGGTCATGCAAAGCAGTCTGTTTCCACACAGCACATTCTGGCATGCCAGGGTCAACCACTTAAAAAAACATGGCGACCACCAAATATGGGTGCACGGGGGTTTTTAAGTGAGACAGACAGTGGCTAGGGTGATCTTTCCGATTGGTCAGGACCTGAGCACAGGTGTTTACTGGATTGGCTCTGGTTGCCAATCTGACTACCAGATTGGTTACATCTGGCAGGGAAGTAAGGGGTTAGCTGGAAAGTGCAGAAAGTTCTAATTGGCCAGCAGCTTGCTTCTGAACTTTCTGAGAATTACCGGGGATTCCCAAGAATTACCAGGGATTCCCGAAGAGCCGAGGTCAGGGCCTGTCCACCATGAGGGGGGCGCTTTGGTGGTCCTCTCAAGGACCTTAGTGCCTTGTTGTGATTCTCAGCCCCTAAAAGCCCTGTCAGCCTCTTGTGTGTCTTCTTGTCATGCCTATTAAAATAAAATGCCACTTGGAAGTTAGCTTTCCCAGGCTGGCCTGATCTGAGGATGAACACAAATTGATTTATTTGATGAAAGGGGCAGAGAAGGCCCTTCATGGGCTCCTTTGGTGGGGTGGGGGGTTGGGCACATAGGGTGGCTATGTTTAGGGGAATAAATTGATCAGGGGAGGATCTAAAGACAAACTGAATTTTTTCCTAATCATGAGATTTCTGTAGTCATTCTGTATCCTTGACACAAGTTATTTAGGAAGTAAAGATAGACGTATTTTCACTTATATGCTTGAGTTCAAGATCGTGCAGTCCCACCAGTTTGATCTATGGGTGATGGTAGCATATCCTGGTGGGAGCATGTGCTCTGAATAAGAGAGAAAGAGAGAGAGAGAGAGAGAGAGGGAGAGAGAGAGAGAGAGAGAGAGAGAGAGAGAGAGAGAGGAGAGAGAGAACATGTACAATCTACTCTGGTTACACACAGTGACCCAAGAACCCTCCACTGAACGTCACTCTCAAATGCTGTCACTTCAGGGACTAAAACATTCTATCAGGACCCTTGGGGAAAACTCATTTAACCTATGGCAGTTGTTCTCCAGATCACCTATTTCTCAGACATCTTTAGCCTCTCTCACAATCCTCTTTCTCAGTGGGTGTGCGGTGTAGGCAATCGACATCCTTGGACAGTAAAGGCACTCAGACAGTAATGCCTCGGGGTTACAAGTGGGCTTTGAAAAGGAGAAGCTTCGTGTCCTATGGGAGCTGAACTAGCTGGGGAAGTGGGCGCTAATTGCTTGCCCCTGAGTCCTAGGCACCTTACCTTCCTGTGCATCCTTCTGCCAGGAGCAGGATAATGAGAAGGAGTGAGATTTAACTTAGCTTTTTCTGTTCTTAGCTTACTCTGTTTTTTTTTTTTTTTTGGCCAGGCCCCACACAAAGCTTCAAATATGTGATTGTTTCTAGCAAACACAGTGAGCTTCACAGCATTTCTTTATCAAGTGAGAACACCAGGGGTGATTTTCTAACTCTAGGAAATAATTTGTCTTTAGGCCTATGAAGTTTGAACATTTGGTTTTGCTTTAATTCTGGTATTTCTCTGTATTTTTTTGAAGTATTTTTTTTTTAACTGAAAATTACCCTTGGTTTTCCTTATCCTATTTTCTTATTTCATAATTTTTTCTTATTTTTCTTTTGGTGCCAAACTATGTGGGCAGTGGTACCGATGTCCTCAATTTATGTATCATAGAATAACCATCTTCCATGAAAGTAAGCCAACAGGAGGGACATGCAGTGACGGAACTCACTGTCTTTTAGCTTGCTGGTGGGGTACATAGAGGGGTCTGCATATACAGAAGCTTGTTCAGGAGCTAGAACTTGCTGGTGGAGTGCATGGAGGGGTCTGCATTTACAGACACTTGCTCAGGAGCTAGAACTTGCTGGTGGACTGCATGAAGGGGTCTGCATATACAGAAGCTTGTTCAGGAGCTAGAACTTGCTGGTGGAGTGCATGGAGGGGTCTGCATTTACAGACACTTGCTCAGGAGCTAGAACTTGCTGGTGGGGTGCATAGAGGGGTCTGCATATACAGAAGCTTGTTCAGGAGCTAGAACTTGCTGGTGGAGTGCATGGAGGGGTCTGCATATACAGAAGCTTGCTCAGGAGCTAGAACTTGCTGGTGGACTGCATGAAGGGGTCTGCATATACAGAAGCTTGCTCAGGAGCTAAAAGCAGGTAGATGGGGCTGACGGGTATTTGTATGGAAGTAGAGGGAAGGAGGTAAGGATGAAGGCTTATTATGAATGAATAAGGGAATGAATGAATGAATGAATGAAGTCCACACTCCTTCTAGAGGAAAGCTGCTCCTTCACCAAGCCTGACTGACCCATTTTCCTTCTCCTTTCAGTGAGTATATGAAAATCTTAGTTAATAGTCTTCTGCCTTGAGAAACATCTCGTCAGTGGGAGGGAAGGGAATAATTACCTTCAGTGCTCTCTCATATTTAAGCTAGTGTGAATCGAGTCACGGTTCGTGTGTTTTGGATAATCAGCACAGCTGTTCAAGCTAGGCACTCCCCCAGACACCCCATTCATGTCTTTTTTTGGTTAGGAAACCATGGACGAAGATTAATGGCTCCATTATTATCTTCCCTTCATGCAAGACTTTTCTAACTTGTCTGAACTTTGTACCAGCTATTCTATGAATCATGTCTGCTTCTATCAACCCTTCTTTGTCACATCCCAGGTAAGTGCCCTTACCCGGTGCACCAAACGCAGGGCTCATTTCAAAGTGCCATGTGACAGCCAGGCAGAAGAGTGACAGCGGCAACTTGCCATCCCACGGTGCTTTGGTCTCAGAGGCATCACCGCCTTATTTATGAACTTAGCTCAAACGCAATATTTGGTGATAATAGATCCCTATCAGCATACCCAGATGCTGTGTAATTGTTTTCATTTTGCATATTGTGTTCAGTACTGCAATGATCCCAGGAATGAAAACAACAAGATGATAAATCTCTTTAAAAGCGCGCCGTAAGGTATTGTGCCCGGACGAACTCTCAGGGAAAGAGCAGAGCTGGACTTTGAACCTCGACAGTCTGGCTCCAGAGTTTATGACTGCACCCTGTCTGTGTGGGGTTGCATGAAGCCTTGCTGGAATACAGACATGGTTCCAGCAATAAGTATTAGTAACGCACACCCCGATTTTCTCTTACTACATCGCCAGTCTTTGCACATTTTATTTCGTATCGCTTCGTAGAAACAGGCAAAGAACAGGGAGGATTACAAGACAGTGGATTTCTCTCCTTCTCCTCAGGTCTTCTTACGCAGAGGAAGAATTCCGACTTAACATGAATTCATGTTTAGAAGTAAAAAGATGACAGTTGCATTAATCTCAAGTGTAACCTATCACATAATATATTCTGAGAATTTTCACATCCATTATCAGTATAATTCCATATGTTCATAGTCTTAGAAGAGACTGAATTAAAAACATCATTTTGTTAAGCTTAAGTGTAAGGTACTTTTAGAAATCTGTCACAGAGTTTAGTGCCATTCCACACACTCATGCTCTTTGGAAAGACTGAATTAAAATTCAACACCAGGGCTGGGGTTGTGGTTTAATAGAGAACTGTCTGCCAAGCATGGGATCCTGGATTCGATCATCATCTCTACAAAAACAAAACAAAACAAAACAAAACAAAACAAAACAAAAACTGAGAAAACAAAGACAAACAGCAATAAAAACAAAAACCCCTTTCAAAAGTCCATCCACATGGAGAGTGCAAATTTGACTTAAAATTTCTGTGCTCGGGTAAAGTGTTTTGTTACATACATCAAGGATGCACGTCAGTCCTCCCAGTGACCACAGACTGTGTCTTTAGCATTCATACTTGTAATTTAAATTACAACATTGCTTTTGTTATGAAAAGGCTAGTCTTGTGGACATTTTTTTCCATGTATATTTTTCTTTGTGTTTATATAATGTGGTGCTGATTGTCAGCTGTTCACTACCAGGGAACAGATTCTGATGTCTAGGTTTCTTGGTCATCAGTTTAGCACTGTGAAAGAGATAGGGCTGTTTGTCCTTGTCGCAGAGCAAGGCTAATGCTCCACCAGTTTTAATTGGTCTGATGGCCAACATGGTGAATCTGAATGTACCAGTCACTTGTGAGCAACTCCTTTGGCTCTATAAACTACAATGCCAGACAAATTAGCTCATGGGCTCATAAATCATTCTTGGCCCAGAGTTTGGGAGTTTTTTTTTTTTTTTCAGTCGACTGTAGCTGCTCTGATAGTTGAGATTTGCTCCAGCTTTGGAGTCAGAAGGGAATTTATATCCCTGAACCACAGTTATCATGATTGTCTCATCCGTGTCCCTAGAGTTGACATCAATAAAACATGAACAAGAGCTGAATTCAGCTGTTTGGATGACTCTTGGTCACCACAGCCTCTCAATACCTGATGCAGTCGCTATCAGAGATTAGCTGATGGCTACGGTGCGGAATAACCTCTCACGCCGGGGCCTCCCCGTGCAAGTCCTGATGGTTGGAGATTGATGGCTGCTGTAGCTGACTCTGACATGTTGGGCTAACAATTTTAGGCAAAAGAAAATGGTGATAGTATTGATATATGTATTTTATTGTCTTCTTCCTTGATTTGTTTTTAATAGGGTCCAGGGAAAATGTGATTATACAATTGGCCCAGATTGAATCGTATGTCATCCAAAGACTTCTCTTTTGTCGTTCAGTGTTGAGACCCTACTGTGTCATGGCACAAGCTCCTGCACACTTAAATCACCAGAGAACGGACTTGTTGCAGGAGCCAGCTCAAGTTTCCTTGATTATTACTTTTGGGTCAGGGGAGGCTGCGGTGGAATTTTTGACAGCTCTTAGCATTAATGTCTTCGGGATGAACATTAATCATCAACCAATAAGCCACTTGGAATGAAGTCAAACAGAACTCGTAGTATCTGGGGAGGTCAGGGAGTCAGGGGTGGGTTATATGTTGGCAGAGCAGAAGTACAACAGCCGTCAGAGCTCCACTCCTGGTCTAGCCGTATGGTTCTGGGCTACCACCTTGGCTGGTGAGACAAGGTGTTGAGCTCTTCCAGCTCGTGCAAAGACTTGTGTGTCTCAGTTTACCACCCTGTATGTCCAGCCTGTGGCCTGTGGTGCTGCACGCGTGCCAGAATAGCTATGAATGTGGCCCAACACAAGACTGTCAGTGTACTGAAAATGTTAAAAGGTTCTTGGCAGCTGATTTTGTAACTCAACTGTGTAGTTTTTTTTTTTTTTTTTTGTATGAATTTAGGGTGATGTTCTGTTGCAGTGTCAAAAGGCTGAGCACACCTGATGACTAGGATTGGCCTTGCCTGTTGAAATGGGGGTTTGAAATGAGAGTTCAAAAGGGATTTGGTGAGACTCATTATCAGACAAAATGAGAGAGTTTGAATTGAAGATTCAACAATGTTAAGAGTATTTTTTTAACTAATTAATTTATGTTCTCTTTGGGTAAAAGGGGCACCGGTTTTAATACCCTTACTTAAAAATATCCTTTCTCACATAGTCACCATAGACAGCAGCACTGTAAAAAGTCTAACTAAATAAAAAATTACTTAGGCAGAATGAAATATTCTTTTCTGGCTAGTCCCAAACTGGACAAGTCAAAGAACAAATCCTGGGAAGAAATCACCCATGGATATTTTTTTCCTATTCTCTGTATTCTGCTACTTTCTCCCTGGTGATGCAGCTCAAGTCGAAGCCCGTCAGCTATCCACAACAGGCCAAAAGTACAGAAGTGTCTCTTCCATTAATGTCCTTTTCACTTGGTCGCCAAAAAGAACAAATTTTTCTTCTTAATTTTCTTTCTCTCTTTGGTAGGTTATTAAATCAAAGCACAAATTGAACATTTTATAGCTTCTCTTGCCACGTTGAATACATAGCTATTGATTTATTGTTTTTTTTTTGACAAGAATTTTTGTTGTTGCTAATATTACATTTGCTATACCTTTTGTTGAAGATTTCCAGTCTGCTGAGTATTTGCATTTGTTACCAGGGAAAGGATGTTAAGCATCTGAAGGGTGTGGACTATGCGTCTCTTCTTTTCTTTCTTTAACTTAAATCAGTTTTGCTTACCTACGTAGTAATTTCAAATATCTTCACAGGTTCTTTAATAAGTAAAAAATGTAGAAGTATGGTATACTAAATATCAGGTGTAATTAGTCCTTGGAACTTAGAGGTAAATAAGGTAGATATTACAGTTTTCCACCTTCCTAATGCCACACCCTCTCATAGTTCCTCCTGTTGTGGTGACCCCCCCTCAACTGTAAAATTATTTTCCTTGATACTTCATAACTGTGATTTTGCTACTGTTAGGAATCATAATGCAAATATCTGATATGCAGATGGTCTTAGGTGACCTCTGTCAAATGGTCGTTTCACCCACACAGGTGTTGCGACCCATGGGTTGAGGACCACTGTTACGAAGGGAGCTAGGAAAACCCTGCCTCCAAGAGCATTGCAAAAGTCCCCTGATTTGGATTCCGAATATTCTCTGCTTCATACTTCTCTCCCTGGAACATTCTTGTGGCCAGAGGCCAGAGGCAGCCGGGCAGTGGTTGATCTTCCCGGAAGACATGTGCAATCACTTCCTCTCTGAAGCAGAGTCGCAGTCAGCCTCTTCCCTCCCCAGCGTGGTGGACCCATGTCCTCAGGACAGGCTGCCTTGTAGAAGAGGTAGCTTTGAAGCTGCTCTGGAAAAATTACATGTTTCCCAACCCCCAACACGTGCTATTTCAGGGACACAGAACTCCCTGGACTCATACTTAACAACAAATGAAAGGCATGGGGCAGACATAAAATAAAATTAGATAAAATAAAATAAAATAAAATAAAATAAAATAAAATAAAATAAAAGCATGTTTAGTTGCTTAAGCAACTTCAGGGCATCGTTATCCCTGCTAAGGATAAAAAGGAAACAGAAGGTTACCTGGGGGTTGGGCTGCATCTGGTCCCCGGTGCCGGTGCCGTACTTGCTGGGAGAGCCTGCTGGAGCTTCAGATCACCTGTCCTCCCCCTCTGAGACAAACGAAGCTGCGGTTTTTCTCTGGCCTTTTCCAGGCAAAGCAAGTGCAGATAAGCAGAGTATTGTGTGGAATACCTCCTCTGCCTTGCTCTAGTACAGCCCTTCAGCTGTCCAGAGCCAGTTAGACTTGTTATGAGGAGCTAACTGATTGGCTGGATCCGGGCTCACTTTCATAGATTATAGCCCTGCGGTTGTGAAGCACCAGCCTTACAGTTGCTGTAGTCCAGGCAGAGGCTTGCCAGTTCCTGACTTAATGCATATGTTGTTGTAATTGAGTCCTAGCACGGGCCTGGGATGTTTCTTTCCTAAATAGCTGACATTGCATCTTCAAGACTGTGTGAGTAATTCAGACCTTTTTTTTTTTTTTTTCCTTCAAAGCTCAGGAAATTAATTACATGCCCTGGGAGGGAGCGATTGTAAGGAGGAAATATCGAACTAGCAGATGATTCATTTTTAAGGTGCTTTGCTGTGTGTATCAAGTTCAATGCGATGAATCTTAAGGCTTTTAGGACCCGGGCAGGGAGATGCCTGTTTTTCCACCAGCTCGAATCACAGCCAAGCTGCATTTGAAGATGACTGTTGGATGCATTTGTCCAGCCCTGCTTGTTTTATGGGGGGCGGGGGGGATCTATAAAGTGATCAAGTCCAACACCAGCAGCTGAAACAGAATGTAGTGATCGTAAAGCAGAGGTTTAGAGACTCAGAGTCAGGCAGATTGCAGGGTTTCCTTCCTGCCCTGTCCAAAACAGGAAAAACCCCTCTGGGGATACAGGTACATAGCAGTTAGAGCTCGGGAGGCAGAAATGGTGGTTGGAGAATTGCCTCTCAGTAATCTGGAGTTAATTTAAGACGCACAGCACAGATAACTAGCAAAATTATATGTGCAAAAAATGCTCTTGTGGTGGATCTGTTTATTTGGAAGAGGGCTGGATGGGAAACCAGGAGCTTATTTTCAAAAGCCCTGTGAGAAGCAGATTAAACACAAACAGAACCCCAAGGGAGGAAAAGTCTCTGGACTGGTTTTTGTGGTTGGAACCGATCAAATTATCCTCGGAAGCCTTTGTTAGGTTTGTGTAATTACTGGGGTAACTTCTGTCGTTAGCAAGGCTGAAGGTAAGGCTGGAGCAGACTGCTACGGGAAACTAGAAGAATCAGCTTCTCTTTCCCCTGCAACACACACTTCGGCACTGAAATCACACTGAGTACGAACTGGTAAATGCAAGCAGTTCATGTTTTACTTCTAAATCACTGTTAATGTCTCCTGGCCTTTAACACACAAAAATGTTAATTAGAGGGCTTTGTCTATGGAGTTAGTGCCTATGAAAATTTTTATCCTCTCAAATGAGTGTGTGTGTGTGTGTATATATATATATATATATATATATATATATATATATATATATATTTTTTTTTTTTTTTTTTCTGAATACAGCTCAAAGCTAGGTGATTCTTGTAATTTTGGATGGGTTTCCAGGTGGCTTTTTATCCAATTTTTCCTCTTTAGACTTGTAGATTCAAATCCATATATTTGTGTTATGTATGTCTCAAGCACCAATAACTTGAAGATTTTTTAACACCCTGAGTTCCCGTGGCAAATATAAACTCCTAACAGCTATAATAATTACTTGCCAAGCCCTATGCAAATAACACTTATAGACTTAAAGCAATTTAATTTTGGTTGTACCTGTTTAAACAGCTGACATGATTAGCCTGTAAGAAAGACATACTCATTGTGGTTTCGCAAAATTTAATTTTAGATTATGTTTATTCTTTAGATATACGTATATACACACACGTATATGTATATACATATGTATATATGTGTATATGTATATATGTGTGTGTGTGTATATATATATTTATCAAATATATATATTTGAACTACCACCCCTTTTAGATCATACCAGGGGATGAAATTCATAAAGAGACAAGTTGTCAGCATAGGATTCCAACCACACATACACAAGATAGTTTCTTTAAATGGAAATCTGATGTAATCCATATAAATGCATTTATGAAGAAATGCTGTAATGAGCTCTTCTATGTGGCAAAGTGGAGCGTTTATTCACGGCAACAGCCAGGGACGCTAGGAAAGAGGGTTGACTTTTCGTTATTCACTCCTAATCAACTGTATCAGTGGGGAAAGGTAGAAAGCGCATCTGCAACAGGGGTGCACCCCCTGCCCCAGGTGTTTGTGGCCATCTAAGAACGGGAAGCGGTGGGTGGAGCTGCCTCGGTGGAACCGGCTTTTGACTCCCTGCTCAGCTCCCTTCCTCATCCCGGGGTCATAGCACATCTTTACGGCAGCTTTTAAAAAATATTTTTAAAAATTTTTTATTTTTGTTATTTTGGAGACAGGGTCTCTCTGCTGTAACCCTGGCTGTCCTGGAACTCACTCTGTAGACCAGGCTGGCCTCGAACTCACAGAGATCCATCTGGCTCTGCCTCCCGAGTGCTGGGATCAAAGGCGTGAGCCACCACCGCCCAGCTAAAATGTATTTCTTTTATTTTTGAGATGATAATATCATTACATCATTTCTCCCTTCTTTTCCTCACTCCAAACCCTCCCATGTGCCCCTCCTTTCTCTCTTTCACTTTTTCTATTGTTGTTACATGCATATATGTACATGTATCATGCAAATGTCTATGTCTATGTATATATGTATATGTATATACATATACACTCCTACGTGTATCTTGTTGAATCTGTATGATGTTACTTATACGAGTGCTTTCGGGGCTGAGCGTTGGGTGTTTGACAACCAGTTGGTGTGCTCATTCCTGGGTACTCGCAGCAGACAGAGGCCATTAGGGAAAACGATGCCAACGTTTGCATTCATCCCTTTCTTGCCTTTATTCTTGCTCGGGCTCTTGCTGGGATAAATCAAGTAACTTGTGGCTAATGAGCAAACGTTAGCTTGTTGTGTATACAACTCTGAGTACTTAGGACCAGGAACAGAGAGGTTCTGGTGGGCTTATATGGGGGTGTTTGCACCTCGTGTTGGCTCTTCTAGGACCTACATGCTTCCAGTTCTCCTGGGCATGTGTGGATCCCAGCCCTTTCTGTAAAGGGCAAGAGATTGACAAAGGGAATTCAGCATTCCAAGGGCCCAGGGGACAGTGGGCTGTGGGAAAAAGAAAATCTCTGTCCCAAAGCAGCAGCAATTGATCTTCTCTCTGTTCCTCTCTTTTTTCTAAAGGCTTCTTTTAAATTTTTTTTTTTTTTGTCCGGCTGTGGAACTTCTGTTGCAGAGAAGTTTCTGTAAAGCTTTGCACATCTGCCCTAGACAGATGAGTTAGACAAAAGATGTATCCAAGAGGCAGTGCATCACATCATGAACTTGCTAGGTGGCATTTGGGAACTATTAGCACTACCTACTAGTGCAATGACACAAATCCAAATGGAAAACTATTATTTCTTGATTGAACTACATTTTACAGTGTTACTCAAACACTGTTATTATTTGAAGAGTGTTGTTATTTGTCTCTGGGAAATCTCACTCTTCCTGCTGACGTTTTCTTCTCTCCCTGTGGTATACAGGGGGCTGTTCTGACTGCTCGCTTTTGCCCGAGGATCGAATGATTTCTAGGGAGTGCCTCCAGGAGTCGCAATCCCTCCCTGAGCACTTGTTGAAGAAATCAGGGCGAGTCAAACAGAGAGCACAGCTCCACTTCAGAGTAACGCTCGCTACCAGATGTTCGATACTTCAGATCTACGTCACCCCACCCCTGTCCCTCAGTTGCTACCCACTGATCTAAGAGGAGAGTCTCACTTAACTTCTAGGCGACCGATGAGCCCATCTTCATGATGCTAGTGGGTGACACGGTTTCCAGTTATATGGATGACCAGACCAAACTGTATTCCCTTAATCTCAAGAAGCACAGTCTTTCAGTGAGTTATTCTCAGAGTCAGTGGTATCACCTGCAGGTCATGGAATACTTCTCAGCCTCAGTCTCCGCCTGTAATATCAAAACGGATAAATGTCCTGGAATTTGGATGGATTGTTGAGCAATGGGAGAGTGCTCGTAAGAGAGCACTGTCACGTGTGATTTGTAATACCTGCCGTACACACACCCGCGGTTATTATTACAACAGTCAGTGTACCCCCCGCCCCCGGAAAGCATAATCCCAGGAAAGAAGGGTACTGTTAAAGCAAAGCAAATCTTCCTTTGGTATTGAAAAGACGAGAAGGCTTTAAGGTTTCAGTCCTTATCTGTCCACCGCTTGAGTATTAAAAACACAAGTGTCTTTGCTGAGATTAGTGGATGAGAACGTGAGTGTGCAAACACACCTAACTCGTCGCCCTATGAAACGTCACCCGTTGCGATGATTATCAGCACGTTAATAGAAGCTATTTAAAATGTATTGCCTCTGAAATGGAGACTCTCAAACGCATTGGCTATTGACTGGTTAACTCTCTCCATGGCATCTGTTTTCTCTCAAACATCTTGAGGGTGGTTTGCTTCGGTTGTTAAGCTTGTGTGATGATGTTTCTTCCCTTTAGGTAAAACACTATGGCAACACTTAAGCAAGCATTCTCTTGCAGCCTGAGTTTGGCACTGTTAATGACGTAGTTTTAGAGGACATCATTTCTGCACAGGAGAAACTGAATTTAAAAACTCAGAAGGACAGATGTTCTCGGATTTTTTTTTTTTTTAAATTCCTGTTTTGAACCTTAATTAAATTTCTCCAGTAGAATGTCAATGTAGATTTTAAGGCAATAATTCCTGGCTCTTTTTATTTGAACTTTCCTGTTTTAAAACCCCAATTTCTAGTTGGTTTACTTTGGAAGATTATCATCCATTTTGGAACACCATAGCTGTGTCCTAGATTTCGGTGATGTGAGGGAACTTTCTAGAAACAAAGAGATTTTTATTAACAGTGGTTGGAAAAGTGGACCTGGGATCATGTTGTCTTGGCTTTCTCACGCCTTTGATGATGGGATGAGGGCTTTCTTCATTAATTAAAAAGCTTAGTAAAAACAATGTACTAACCTTTTGGTAACATTTGATTTATCCAAGATCAATGCTAGGATCATAAAGATGAATAAGCTTCCTCAGGCAGCTTTACCTAGTAGACATTTCCAGTTTGCAGAACTTGCAGGTCACTCTGTAAGAAGTAGTTCCCTTGGGTTTATTGTTCTTTACCTAAAGTGTTTAGTGTGACCAAAATGCTGTATAGAAATATGTTATAGAATTATGTTTGGTTTTTTTTTTTAAAGAGCTGGTACCTTATTTAGTCCTGTTAGCATGTTTTTTTCAGACAAAGGAATGGTGGTTCCAAAATGTTACTGGGTTCTTTTGATTTTCACATATGGAAGAGTCCATCAGAAAGGTCTGTAGGACAATAGTTTTCTCCTTATCGATGGTGTGAAGTTCTATGACTCCAGTTACTCACGGTCTACCAGGTTCTGAAAATGATAAGTGAAAATTCCACAAACAGCTGATAAACTTTAAATTGCACAGTTCTGAAGTGGCCTGGGAGAATAGTTGTGCGGTCCTACTCTGCTCTGCCCCAGGGCGTGGTTATCATCCGTCCGGCTACCCAGGCTGCACGCGTGTCCTGGTTCTAGCTCATCTGTGCACTCACAGTGGCGGTACTAAGGTAGAAGAGTGTTGTTGGGAATTTGGACATGCCGGGGAGAAGCTGCCAGGCACTCCCTGGAAGTGAAAGGGTAGACGTTCGTAAACGGCAGGCGAGGCTGCCAAGGCCTACACAAGAACCGGCGGACAAACCACCTGTCCGTGAAGTTACGAAGAAAAGAAATGAAATTGTTCTATGTCCTGCGTCACATCTCAGACTGCAAAAGCCACGGTCACTGTGCACGGCACATGCTCAGTAAAGACCAAAATGGTGTCATACTTCTCTGTGTGTGTACAGAACAAAGACCAGTGTGCGTAAGGCCCGGCTTCATATCTAGTTTCGGGCATCCTGGTGTCATGGAGACACGGTGCATCTCACGAAGGAGAGCAGCGGGGACTCTCTATCATACCTCAGACCAGAGCTCCGCTCTCTTGCCTCCTTTGACGGTCTCACATACTAGACAACAGACTCACTCCTTCAAATTGTATCCGTATCCTTTATAGCCACGATAATCGCCCATGAATGAGACACTTAATAGAAGATAGGTGGAGAAATGTAAGATGTTTAAGAATCATCTAAAAACAGACAGGAAAGGAATAAAATTTTATCATCCGAGGGGGAAAAAAATCCCATTTTTCATTGTTTACATTTGATTAGTTTCTGACCTTCAGCTTTGGTAACATTAGCTGCTATAGCATTTGCAATCTCAGTGGCTTTGCCTAGAAATTTCTCATTCCTCTCAGGCCCGAATGTGGATCAGCCTCCCCACAGGGTATCTGTAATGATTTTATTTTATGAAGGTTTCTTACTTGTGTGCTGTGGTCGTAACTTTTGTTTTCCTCCTCGCACGCTCATCGATCTTCTTTTGTTTGTCTCAACTAGTCCTGCCCCTCCTTTCATATGTTGTATGTATGCGTGTTGTGAGTGTGCTCTTGTGTGCATGTGTGCACGTGTGTGTATGAGTGTGTATATGTATGTATGTGTGCATGAATGCACGTGTCAGTGCATGCATGAGTGTGTGTGCATGTGTGCACGCATGTGTGTATGTGTGTGTACAAGTGTGTGCACACACGTGTGTGCATGTGTACATGTGTGTATATATACATGCGTGCATGCATGAATGCATGTGTATGAGTGCATGAACTAGTGTGTGTGTGCTCATGCATGTGCACTCGTGGATATGTGCATTTGTGTCTGTGCACATGTGTGTGTGTACACATGTATATATGTGCATATGTGTGAAAGTCTTATGCAGGTAGTCACAAATACTGCGTGTTCATGACTGTAATGGCTGTGTTGTCTCCAGAAGACTCCATTGTGTGGTACCCCTTCCCGTTCTCCAACCTCTTACAGATACTCCACCCCTTCTGTGTGTCCAGCCTTAGAGTGGATGATACAGATTCTCATTAGGGGCTGAGAACCCAACAGTGTTCTGAACACTGATGTGTTATGGTCTCTCCTTCGAGCACACTGCTGTCAGAGACTTCTCTGAGGCCGAGGGTTGTGCCGGTCTCTGGTATAAGACTAAGTATTTAGAAGGCAGTTTAACCACACATCCATTTAGTGGAGCTCTATGACTTTGTGGAATCTGTGACCGTCCTAGCCATAGGCTTTGGCCAGGTTTCCAGTACTAGGCAAGTGTCCCCCCTCATGGCGTCAGATCTAAGCTGGAGGTGGTTGGCTGTCCTGGCACAGTCATACACTATTGAGCCCACGGGCACAGCCTCACTGGCGGGTTGGTATTGTAGAACACAGGGTCCAAGCCCGATTACATCGTTGACGACTTCTCTCCCCACAAAGCTTGCAGCACGATGAATGTGAGCCAGCAGAGAGGAAGCTTCCAGCTCAGTTCCAGCTTGAATTCTCTGTGCCCAGTATCTAAGGTGTGTGTTGTTTTCAGCAATAGTGTCTTACTGTCTAGTCCTGGTAGGCAATAAAAAGCAATGACAGAAGTCTGTGCCGTTTTGGGAAGCTCTGATTGCTCCTGGCTAACAACTCATAGGGAGATGTCTTATACTTGGCAGTGGGGTTTTCGCTCAAAGACCTATTACTTCTTGAAAAAAAATGTTATCCACAAATGCAGGAGAGTTCTATTCAACCCCCTCCCCAAATCTTTTGATTAGCCTATAAAACAGTAGGTTCCTATATAGCTTTCCCACACAGTCTTGCTTTGATTGGCTCTCCGCTCACTTCCCACTATCCTCCTCCTCGTTTAAGCCTTGACGCCCCAAGTGTTCCCTCCGCTATCAAAGGCAGCTGCTCGATGAGAAGACCCCCCCCCCCCATTCCAAGGGTGCTCCGTGGTCCCACTCCCAGCTCGCGTCACTGCCAGCGTTCACGTGCCGTTCTCTGGCGAACCACCTGACTGTGGTCGGCTCTCTCGCCTAGTGGGCGGGAGGCCAAGGCAGGAAGGACAAGCAAGGTGGTTTGGCATTTCCTTTAATCTGGACTATATATATCAAGGATGCCAATGCAGGAAAGCTGCCGTGCTGCTTACACGCAACCAAAGTTTTGTTCCTCACTTTCCTGCAGACTGGTGAGTCTGAAGTCAAGGTACAGCGTGGTCCGGCCAGGGCCGCCTTCTGGGTTGCAGATGTTTGACGTATTGTAGCTTCACTTTCAAAAAGAGAAAGCTAGCTCTCTGGCTTCTTATAAGGCAATGCCCTTTAGGAGGGCTCCACCCTATGATGTAATTAAGCCCTAAAGGTCTCCAGATACCATCACTCTAGCGCTAGAAGGCAGCCTATGAGTCCTGGGGGAAACAAGCATCCGGTTCCTAACAGTGATCTACTAACGCGTTCCTACCATACCTTCATTTTTATTTTTAAAATATCTCTTTCCCGCAATTGCTCAGTACATCTCTGTAGAATATAGTTCTTATAAACAGTACGCTTAATAAGAAATACCATATTTGTGCTTTAGAAAAAAAAAAGCCAGGGATATAATTTAATTTTTTTTTACCCGTATGTTAAGTCTATTCCTAAAGCCATTGAAACATCACTCAACATTAGGATCGCAAAGATGGCTGCAATTTAACGCTCCTGACCCACTGGGATGCTTTTCTCTCCCGGCCTTTCCCGTCTTCTTATGTGTCAGGTCATTTCAGTGCCTCGCTTCGTTGTCTTAGGAAACAATTTGGAGAAAATTGGCAGCCATGTTAAAACGGCTTATCAAAATGGAGCCATTCCCTAGGTTCTTCTGTGCATTTTATAATAAACAAACATATTCACATTACAAATATAAGAGAGCACAGACATCTAAGCAGTGAATAAAAATAGCTTTCAAATTGTTGCTTTAAAAAAGAAATCTCTCCATAAACTCTTAATTTTCTTTTAATAAGACATCCTAAACTGAGTTCAGCCCTTCTCTTCCATACGGCAGGTGCAGATGGGTGCTAAGCCCATCGTAAATTCAGTTACTTTAAAAGCCATATTGCCTTTCTTCCCTCTAAACCCAATTTACTATCAAGCTGTTTAAGAAATAAATATGACAAATAAGTATGTCTTTAAGCTTTATATCCAGACCCAGAAAGCAGAAGTACTGATTCATTTTAACATCCCACATTTATCTGATTGAACTGAGAGTGCCCGAAAACAGTTTTCCCATAACTCCATATACTTGTTTATTTTTCTGGCTCATTCCGAAAACATTTTAAACGCACCACTGCAGAAGAGTAAAATCTCAACCTAACATCCAAGTAATCTTTTTATTTTGTCAGAGCTAAAGAAGCAAAACAAAACAAAATAGACACTTAGAATCTTTACCCCAGAGGTACTAAAAAAAAAAAAAAAAAAAAGAAAAGAAAAATACTGACACGTCTCAACATTTAAATCTGAGAATCTGAAGAATAGATTATATTTAGTAGAGATTTTAAAGACAAATATCTTTTAAAAAATATATATATTTTAAGAATTTCATGCACCCCTCCCCCTACTGGGCTCTAATCCACAGTCTTTCTGACTGCGACTCTTTGGATCCCTCTGAAAATGGCATAGGTGGTACAGCAAGACAATCGCCACCTGCCACTCAGCTAGGTGTCAACCCACATGCTCTGTAGGAGACCTGAGAGTACATACGTGGGGCTTGGCAGGCCACATGGCTTGTGTCAGAGTTGCCTATCCCTGTCTTTATAGCATAAAGACAGCCGTAGACACTGGGTAAACAAATGGACGTGACTCTGTCCCAGTAAAACTTTATTTGTAAAATAAAATAAAATAAAATATGCCAATGAATCCAGTTGTTTCTGCCCCGAAGCATATGGTTGTAGGGCTATCCACTAGAGCACAGGCAACCTACCAGGAGCTACACTCCTGAGAAAAACGGCATCTCCCCATTTTCGCAGCCTCTAACTGCCAGTAGCTACTCCGTAACCAGGGATGGGGCTACATGAGCCCTTCTCAGCCATCCCGAATTCCTGACTGCCTTGATCTGCTGGGGCCGTGAGTTCGTGAATGTGATGTCCCCGTCATGTCCAGAAGACATGATTGCCCAGCAGTGCTTGCCGGCCGCCGGCTCTTAAGATCTCTCTGTCCCTTCTTCTGCGATGTCTGCTGAGCCTAAACATGGAGGGGTGTGGTATGTACATCCCACTCAGGACCGAACACGCCACGGCCGCTCCGCTCTGCTCCCGTGCTGGTTGTCAACTGTTGTAATAACAGCTGTCTGCTGCGTGAGGAAACTTCTCAGATTTAGAAAGAAAGCGGTACTGACCAATGGGTAGGGGAGGTAGACACTGAGAAGATAGTTTGATTTCATGACAATTTAACAAACTAATAGCAGGAACTTCTCTCCTAGGATGTAAGACCCCCAAGCCACAGATGCTTGGCCTGGTCGCAGTACCAGTGAGAATTGAGTAGGTAATGTAGAGGTGCTTAGGGAACACCAAGAGGTCCTGGCATAGCCTTTCCCCTCCTACGCGTGAGCCCAGATTACTGTTCCAACCCTCTGATTATGTCCAAAAGGATTTTGGTCTTCACTACTCTGGCTTACACTAACCACACTCATTCAAAATTCCTGCTTCTATGCAAGTGAGAAAATAGCTCTGTTTCCTTTGATTTGTCTGTGTGTGCACATGTGCCCACGAAATGGATGTGTGTGTTACATTTGCATGCACATGTGCATGCTCGTTATGTGTGTAAGAGTGAACACGCGTGTGCTAGGGCACGTGTGTGGAAGTCAGAGGACAGACAGCCCTGGATGTCAGTCCTCACCTTCTACCTTGTTTGAGACAAGGTCTTTTTGTCGTTTGTCTACTGCACAAGCCAGAAGAGCTGGCTTACGGTCTTCTGGGAATTCTCCAGTGTCTGCCTCTCACCCAAAGGGCGCTCGGATTACAGAGCTTTGCTTCATGCTCAGCTTTTGCCTCGGTTCTGGGGATTCAAACTCAGGTCTTTAAACTCACACAACGAATGTTCATACCCAGTGAGCCACTTCACCAGACCCCGCCTTGCCCCAAGTAGCCTTGCTTCTAAAACTCTTGACTAGAACAAGAGAGTAGGTGTTATTTAGGGTAGCCATTCTTCCAAGAGAGTGACTAAGAACATGGCTGTACTTTTTCCTCCTGTGTCTTAGAGTGAGGGTTGGTAAACTGGTACCTGTAAGCCAAATTCTAGTCCGCCTGTTCTGTCATCTGTAATAGACATCACACACCATGACTGTATTTTAGATAGATAAGAATGCACTTCAGTAGTCTTCGTTGGATCTGGAGCAAACAACCCACAACAGCATGCTTCGGGGAAGTCAAGAGGAGGGAGCGATGGGTGTGTCAAGCGGTGGCATGCGGGAATCTTTACTTCGGTATCTGCTGCTCAGTGCATGACATCATGTCATGTTACGTAGCGTTCTGTAGAATGCTGTTCTAGAGATGTTACCAGTTGGTAGCTGGTTATTCTGCACAATTACTTAAGGAAGTGTAAACGCTTCTGTTGACTTGATTCCGTATCATCCTATTCTTTTTCATCTCGAATACGATTCTGTTCTTTACCATGAAACACGCCCCGCCAACAGTATATTGTGTGGGAGCAGAGTGCATCCAGATCTGTGTGCAGACTTGTTGTATGGAAGAGAAAGCTGTAGGAAGTTGTATTGACAACCCCATCCTCAATTTCCTAGCCTGTAAAATAGAGGAGAGGATCAGCTCTGCTTACCACACAAGAGGAAGCACCGGCGCTGAGCACAGAAGATCGTATAGTGCAGACATTTTTCTTGTGTTTTTAATGATAGTACAGAGTGGCTCAGTTTCTCCTCATGCAGTGTCTATGGAATAAAATTACCCAGCATGAACTGAAATTGTCAGCTGTGCTGTGTGGGTGCCAGCGTGAGGGAGCTGGGTGAGAGAGACGAAGAGCTTATGCATGCCTTTCCTCCACTGTGGTGTCTGTTTTGTTCTTACTCCTTTAATGGAGAAGCTTCTGCCTTAGTGTGGAGCTCCTGGGAGAGCCACAAAGATAAAGGAAAGATGGAAACCTTGGGAGGGAAGAAGGGAGTGTTTCTACCAGAAAAGACAGAGTAGAAGCAAATCCTGCAGGTCTATTTCAGAAGCAGTTCTTTAGGTGGATCTGTTATGTAGTCAGTGAAGCTGTTAACTTCTTAAAGATAAAGGAAGAAATGTTTCCTTTTAACAAAAATAGACTCTAGTCAGTAGAAATAAGAAGTCTGCGATGAAGCTGGGGCAGAGTTTCTGAAGGGTGAGGGAAGCATATGTGTCTCCATTTTGTTTTTACAGAACTACACAAAGAAAATCAACATTCTGCTCAGTTAAGATATTCATGCTTCTAAGAGATCACTGCTTTGAATTGTATTCACACTAAATATATTTTCTTGTATTCGCATTGTTTCTGTTTGATTTTGAAAAACCTTAGTGGGAACATTTGCTCCTCTTTACATTCGTAACTTGCCGTTTTAAGTTTTTTAGACATTTAGAGAAAATGCTTTAAGTTATGATCATTAATTTGAACTTAGAGAGACCCCAACGTCTTCTTTTAATCTCTTGGTTATTTGGAGGGTACCCATCCAAGTTGTGGTCTTTACTTATGGGTGTGTCAGTGAAGTTCTCAAAGCCTCGTGTCTTAAAATGTCCACCATGGATTGTTTTTCTAGTCTTCCAATCAGCTAGCGTGTTCTACTTATCTAAACACGGGTGTGATTATTAACTGGCAGCCTAAGGAGGCCTTGGTTGGGGGATCCAGTTCTCCAAACATTTACTTTATCTCTTCAGTAGAGACTAGTCCTAAGATGAGTGTACAGGGTGTATGAGAAGGCAGGGCCACTTACATAAAAGGCTGGGTGTCAACACACACACACACACACACACACACACACACACGCACACAGTGTTTTCAAGTCTCGGCATCACATTTGCTAACACCGCACAGGCCAAGGCAAGGTGTGGCGGGTCTCAGAGTCCTAGGAGAAGATAACAAAGCTTGAGTTGAAGTATATATACAAGGCGCTTGATTCGAAAGCTTTACTACCCACTCAGTGTACCAGAAGTCATTCCAGCATTTCCCTCCACGTGTGTAGCCTCCGTTTTCCCAGCTGTATTATTCTATGACATTTCTGAAGAATTGGTAAAAGCAATAAAAGCAAAACAAAACATGAAAATCCCTCTACCCGGTGACGTGTCAGTATCCGTTCTTCATGCTTGCCGAGGGTTAGCCTGTCGTTAAATGAAAATCTTGATTTACTTGTGCACCCACCACCATTTAAATATACCAACTGGTACAAAGTCTCTAATTCCGAGGTTGTCTTCTTTTCAGTTCTGCCTGTTTCGGACCCCGAGCTCGAGTCTGCCTCTAAGTGGTTTCAGTATCTGGGGGCCTATATCTGAACAGCATTTGGTGAGGAAATCTGTGGGTTTTACCTTGGTTTCACGTGTTCTCATTTTACTTTCTTCTGTCCAAAATTCCGTGCTTGCATCGATTACTGTCCACTGTATGTGTGTGTGTGCTGGAGAAACCTCAAAGGAGCATGTCGCAACCAGTACACATTGTCTGCCTTCTCCTGGTTGCTAACACCTTTGCATCGGGGCCTGTTGACGGGGGCTTTCATGCTATCTCAATCATGATGAATACGGTTGTATAAAAAAAACACAAGATGTAGTTCTTCTAGGAGCCTGTGGTTTGCTTGGCCTAACCAATGTTAAACAAATTCTTGGGTATGTCGAGTGTCTGGCAGCAGTACCTATTGAGGGGAGAACGAAGCAGTGTACCGAGGGAGCGATCTTGGAGGTGCTTTTAGGTATTTGGGGAAGGTCTCTGAGGTGAAGGAGTGAGCTGTGACCATCTGGGCAGAGTGTGTTTTCAGCAGTGGGAATAGCAGGCACAAAGCCTGCTGGGACTTGCAATGGAAAGAGAGGTAGGATGACCAGAGGACCAGAGGCCCAGGGGCCAGATCACACAGGGCCTATTTGAGCTGTAAAATCTTCTCACTTAGACTCTAAGTTTGATGGCAATCTGTAGGTCCTCTCTCGGGCAGGTGAGGGGTAGGATCTGAAGTCTGGCTGCTGTGTGAATAGGCCACTGCAGGGGCGAAGCTTTGAAGCTGGGAGCCTGTGAGGGTTGTGTTGGAGAGGGGTGCTGAGGGGCTCTGAGGGGAGCAGGATCGGAGGCTGTGAGAGGAGGGGCAGATCCTTCAAAACGCGCTTCATTTACATAATCTAAATTTAGAGAGCATGTTCAGCTCGCAAAGCCGAACATACGGAGTGTTTCCCAAAGCAGACCTAGCATACATCCGCTGACATCTGAGTTAAATTTAGGTGCTCTGTCACATGAATGGATTTCTGAATCTTAACAGTTACTTATGAATTCGCTGCTCATTAGAAAACATAAGACGTGAGTGTAAACCCCGTGGCTTCTGTTTTTATTTGTGGTAAGAATAAAGTATCGATTACATGATAGCAGTAGTAACAATCTGGAAAAATACCACTGGATGCCTAGAACGGGGATGCGGACAGCCCCATCACGAGGTTCACTTCCGGAGGACAGAGGCAATAACCCAGGCGGTCCTGTACCGTGTGACACTCATTGGATCTTACCCTTGAGCAGTTATTGAACTGCAGACTCCATGTTAGGTGACACTTTATTCGGTCTCACTGTAACCCCGTGAGACGTTGGGGGTAAAGTTTCCGTATTCCGTGTAACAGATTAGGAAAGCAATTATTTCTCACCGAAAGTAATAACTTGTCCTAGGAAGCCTCCTCTGGGTTCCCAGACTCAGCAAGATTGTAAGAGTGATGCTCCGGACCTCGAGTAGCTCCTGCACCGGACGGAGGATCGCGCTGAAGGAACGAAAGAGAAAAGAGAGGCTCTCTTCCTCTGCGAGTGCTTGGGTCTGTCTTCCTACAGTAGGATGTCCAAGAAGCAGTCTTAGTAGGGATTTTAATGGACGCGATCTGCAGGATGAAAACTGCTGGAGGGCCTGCAGTCAGAAGTCCTCCACGCAGAAATAACTGAAGGCAGGAGTGTGTGTGTTTGCTAAGGGAGAGGCTGCGCAAGAGACGGAGTGATGGAGAGTGTTGCCTATGAGATAAGCAGGGAAGGAAGCTTTAGGGAAGGAAGCTGAGCAGGAACAGCCAGAGAACTGGGGGACAAAACAGGACTGACAGGAAGAACAGGATGAGAGGTGCTGGGGGGGGGTGTCACATGTTCTTTGGGACTTGAAAGACAACACATCCAGAGCTGAGACCTACAGCAACGATGAGGGGGGTTCTTTAGTGACCACTGTTGAAAGCAGAGGCCTATTTTATTGGCTCAGGAAGAGACTAGAAAGAGAAGCCAGGGCTTCCTTGAATGTGAACACGTCTTTCAAGAAGCTTGGGAGTAAGTATCTGGCAGAGGGGGTTTGCTTTGCCGTGTGGCAGGGGATGGCAAAGGCTTGAGGACGCAGGGGGTAGTGGAGAGGCAGAGAGGCTGGGAAGAAGAGGCTGGCAAGGCTAATCCTCTTGAGTCACTGGCCAATGGGATCTCACAGAACCCCAGCATGGTGGGCTATTGTAAAAACTATTGATTACCCTCTACAACCTGATAGTAATATGCTATCATTGAAGACACCACATACTTGTGCCACAGAATGTAGGGAAATGAAGCTAGTTCCCACCTGGAAGTTTCACTCCTACTGACCGGTGTTCACAGTACTAGAAGGCAATGTACACACTACTGGATGAGAAAAGTAATCTTCACTCTCACCTAGCTACAACCCTTTTGAGCTATAACAGTGACTTGCCTGTAAGACAGGCACATCAATGCAATAGTGACACAAGCATTATGGGAAATCAACCATTGTTGGGTTTAAGGGCCACTCCATGAGATGGAAATCCATACCTGACACTGTCAGTGAGGCCAAGAACCCGAGACTAGACAGGCCATCTGCCCTAGGGCAACATGTACTACTATCATTTGTCTAAAGGAACGTAGAAATGTAATGGCACCCAAAGCCATATCGCTATATCCACAGATCAGCGCACTACTCAGCCCTCATCAGGGATGCTTCTTGCAGCAGATGAGAATTAACATACAGACTCATAGCTGGGCAACATCCGGAGAGTGAGAGGCTTTGGAATGCTCAGCTCCACATGGGTGTCTGTATCGTACTCCTCCCTTCAAGGATCAGGAGTCGATTACAGAAGAAGGGGTGGAAAGATTGTAAATGCCACAGGTGGCTGACATCTTCAAGGAGACAGACGTTTCCTGTTGTGACTGGTGCCTATCTTAACTCACAGAGACTGTGATGGCGCGCACAAAGCCTGGCCAAGCTCAAGCCATGTAAAATCCCAACACACAGAAGGAGAAGTGGGGACCAAGTCCCGCCCTTAACCAAGAAGCTATTTGCAATCGGTCGCCTCTGGGAAAGGGAAAAATCTGTCTTCTTGAGTGGAGTTACACCGGTATATCAACTGCAATCCAGGCCAAGTTCCATGTTCAAGAGTAGTTGGGTAACACGAATGGACTCCATGTTGTTTCCTACTTTTTGTTTGTTTTGTTTTTTAATTTAATTAACTTACTTATATATTTCTATTTTATTCTTTAACTTATTTATTTTTCTTCTCTTGTATAATACATCCTGACCTCCCTCCCTCCTCTGAGGCTATGTAAGGGGATAATTGAGGCATGGCCCCAATTATGCTTAGAAGTGGAGACGTCTTCTGTGTGGTCCCACTGGCTGTTCTTATGGGACTCTCTAGTGTCACCCCAGAATTTGAGCAGGGTTGAGTCTCTCTAACTGAGAGCTTTGAGAAGAAGGTCAGAGAAACCTCAGAGGTCACAGGTAGATTGGTTGGAAATGGCTAACTGTAGGCTATGAAGACAAGAAGAAGCTGCGTAGACTAGTTAATGCTCTCTGAGTTTTTCCTGCAAAATATATACAGCAATAGAAAAACTTATCTTTGAGGAGTGCAATGTCTTAGGTTTTACTTTTAGAAGATTTAAAACTTTATTATCTGTCTATTTTATTTTAAAACAAAGCACTAGGTTCGCGATATATAGATTCCTAAAAACACGTGCCCTGCGTTTCCATGTTAAGGACGTGTGGAGTGGGGGCTAGGGCTCCGTATTCCAGATTAAGAAAGCCAGGAGACAGAAGTAAAGAAAGAACAGGAATAAAGGGAGGGAACCATGAAGGTCAGGAGTGGGAGAGAGTGGGAAGAATAGATAAGTTGAGGCTGTAGATAACAGGGCACGTCCACGTGTCATTTTGAAAATGAGACATTTTCGGTGTCAGGCAGGCCACCGAGTGAGGGAGGTGGAGGCTGGGGTATTTCAAATTCCCTTGAGTTGTTCTTTTTGGTTTTAGTCCCCCATCCCAAATTTCTCTCTTGAGGGGAACAGAAGAAAAATGAGTATTTCAAAGGCAGCATTTGTAAGATTGTTAAGCCAGGCATTTATTTCTAAGCGCTCTCTTGAAGTCAGGGGCAGAGATTAATAGAGTCCATTTAAATCCTCTTAGGGGTCTCTCCAATGTCTGCCACTTGCTATGATGTCTCTGTACAGCTGGAATATCATCTGTGACACTAAGGAGTTTTTTTTTTTTTCAAATGCATTTTCAATTCATTGACAGAAGTCTTTATTTACTTTGTCTGTAAAGATGTCTGCCTCTCAACAGGGAGGAGCCGACTTGTGGAATTAGAAGCTCTTTCAAGAGAATAAGCTATCATTTGTGTTCGTCTTGTTTCCATGTTTTAAAGCAAAGCTGCAGATACTCGTTTTCACCCATTGCAGTGGGTGGGCGTTAGCGATGACGTAGAACGTGAACACTTGACAATACCAGGAAAAGAAATGATGCTTGCGTGCTGTCAAAAGTCCCAGCTTAGCCATTTACTCTCAAAGTTTTGAAATAATAGCTGGTGTTGATTGCTCCCCTCGGTAAATAACTTTAACATTTTTCACTTCTACCTTTTTTTTAAAAAAGGTTGGAAGCCTGTAAGTGGTGTTTGAAATGGAATGGAGAGTAGCAGAAACAAAAATATCCAACCACTTCGAGCTGACCGACGCAAATGCCATCATGCATTTTTGTTAAAACTTGTTTCCAGTGATTTCCTGATGACTTAGCATGTGCGTTAATATAATTGTGCACGGTTTACGTCTTATAGTAGCAGAAGGTGAACGTTTGGCTTCATTTCTAAAACCCTGGAAACGATCTAAAGCATAGAGAAAAAGAACAAAGGAGAAACGAGCCGGGCGTTAACAGGACGGCAATATGAGGACCAGCGGTCTGATGAGACGCTCTCCTCAGGAAGCCGGTGGGTGCGTTGCCCAGCCTTGGATCTGATGGTTTCTGCTTTAATTTTCCAGCTCCTTGGCTTCTGAAACCATGTCAGTGTGACGAGCGTAAGCCTGGAAAGCACCCTCAGCGCTGACTTGTTCCAGCAGCGAGGGAGAATCGTTACCACACGGTGCTGAGATTTTAGAATGTCGAGATCAGAGGGCTCCTTTCGTGGAAAAGCTCCGTCTCTGAGATCCGTAGGCGATCCAGAGGCAGGCAGGGCTGTTCCCAGGGGAAGTGTCGATCCGCGCACTGATTGCCTTACTAGGCTAGGTGTCACTGAGCCTCTGAAGGCTGCTGTGGGAGAGGGGTTCTACAACAGTTCAGTCGTCTTCAGTTTGCTAGTGGTGATCACATCCAGAATGATGGCTGACATGCCACGGTCTGCCCTTTCACAAACAAGAAGGGACTTCTGCCTGATCACATTCCTCTAATTGTACTTATTTCATCCATTCTCTAAAGACAGTAATATTTGTATTACTGTTATTTATGTCTATGTTATTATGTTTATTTATATTATATTTGTGTTTAAGACACTTATGATTATGCTACATTAGCTGTTAAATGCAAAATTTAACTTGATCGACTACTATAAATTCCTCCCATCTGAATTCTGGATGAATCAATGACAAAGAAAGCACTGTTCCTTAACCCTTGAAAATCTTTGGTTCATTTTCAGAAATAGAAATGACATGGTAAAATACCCTGGAGATACTATTTTTGCAAGGCTGCCTGCACACTCTCTGGTCTCACAGGTTTCTCATTGTCTGTGCTTTTATTTGGGGTGCCAACCTACCACTTTCACAGACTAACCCTCGAAGAAGCCCACAGAAGCTGTGAGTATGTGGGGCTGGTTGCCATATGCCCAGGTTCCACTGTACTTGAAAAGAGTGCAGTTTTTTTTACCTCTTGGGTGCTATGAAGCGTATCATTCTCTAACGAGGGGGAATAAGCTAAAGGGTAAGAAAATGCTGCCTGGCTGCAGGTGGCAGTTCTTCATGGGACTGTGGGTTCAGTGTCAGCAAGGGCTCATTTCAAGGGAGGACTCTCTACAGTGTGATGTGGATGACTCTCACTAGCACCCCAATTTTCAGGACTGTCTTTACCTCACCTCTTGAGCTGCTGCTTATCTAGTTTAGGTCTTTCATGTCCAATGGTGTCTTGGTTCTAGGAAAGTGAGAGAGAAAGAAGATGTTTTACTGTGTAACTTAACAAAATGGAGGCCCATCTTCATACTTGGAGATCAGTACAACAGGCCCTGTTACCCCACAGCTTCATCCCTCCTCGTCCTGCTCTGACTCCACAGTATTCTTGGGGGGTTGCGGGTGGGGTCTCCTGAGAGTTTGTATGGACACAGCAGCTTCATTATTTACACTCCACCCATACCCACAGGCCCTCATGGCACGGCTGAGGTGTGTATTCTGGCTCTGAAGTAGTCTGTTCAGACTTACACATTCTTGGATGCAAGCTTTGGTCATCTGAAGCATGGAATTTCAAAATCATGAGGGCCTGGGAATGGCCCAGAAGGGAAGTTGTCAGCACAGGTATGTCATTCCCTGTTGCAAACAGACTGCTGGCCACATGCGGAGGCACGCCTTGGGGAGAGAGGAGGGACTCAAAAGCATAGTTCCAAGTTAGGGCTACTTGGCTCCGGAGTCGTCCTGCTCTCTATGTTCCCACTTCTCAGAGATCCTGTTTCTAATATATCCTCAAGCATCCCAGGCTCAGCACAACATTTCAAAGTGTTTAGATAAGAATATTTCACCCACAGGGAGTGGTCAGTCAACTGGTTGAGGTCCATGGATTTAACTTCAGCTGGTCTTCTGGAAATCCCTTATTCAATGTCTAGACGTTTTGTCCAAATGAGACAACTTTAAGTTATCCTCCCATTGCCAATGACAAAAGAAAAGCAGACAATATGGCTTACTGATTTAAAAACTCAACTGAAGGGGAGGCACCTCTCCCCAGTACATTTCAGTGATGGAAATTTGCCGAAGCTTTTCTTTCCTTGTGGATATGCTCTACCAGATGTGTGGGTACGAAGGTAGGAAAACCATTCCGTTACCTACCCATTCCCACCGTGGCTTTGTCTGTCTGTCTGAAGATCAGCCAAATGGAAAAAGCTTCCCTGTCTGTGAATTCTTTAGCATCTCAGATATGCCCACACTTAATTATAGCACTTCTTAAACAATTACTTCTTCTTAAACAATTAGCATATACCTTTTCCTTTCTATGGCTTCTCAGCATTGAACTATCATAAAGGAAACAAGATATTTCCCAGCGAGGAGCACTTCCCCTCAGGTAGAGTTACGAGGTACGTAGCACACAGACCAGATGCTGTACGGTCCTAGAGGTAAATTTTCCAGAGCTTATTCCTGAGTCGTGGAGCAGCAGCAGCCCTCCACGTGCGCGTGGGCCCCCTCTCTACAACATGCTCTGTGGCAGCTCTAGGCTTCCCGTACATCTCATCATTATGTCGAAAAGACGAGTGTTGGATGAGAGGGCTGAAAACCATGCTATTTCTGAATTTTCTGCCTCTTTTTCCAGGGGCAGGTGGGGGGGGGGCTTATTCTTCTTCTGATATTAACGTGAGCTATAGAAACCGAAGCCACCGGGGACGTATAGAACCAATTACCGTACAGCCAATGATTGTCCAGTGAGCATGCCGAGCTTGTTTAAACACTGGGTCATCTTGTGCCGTTTGCATTTCTATTGGTCAGATTTTCATCACGGTAACAAGTACCTAAGAAAGTTAGCTACAAGAAGGACAGATTTACTTAGGCTCATGGTTTCTGTTGTTGGTTACGGTGTTCAGTGTTTCCAAGCCTGTGCTGAGGCAGCGCATCCTGTGGAAAGAAATCATTTTACCTCATGGCACCCAGAAAGCAGAGCGAGGAGGCGTAGGGTCAGGACAAGAGGTCCCATGGCACGCACCCAGTGACCCACTTTCACTAAGCCGGGTCTCACCTCTGAAAATCACCGTCACTTCTCAATAATGCCACGGTTATGAATCCACCAGAGGCTGAATTTGTTCACTGTGTCAGAGCCCTCACGATCCAAACGCTTCTCAAAGATTGGACCCAGCAGCTGGGGACCCAGTCTTAAAAATCCAGTGAGCCTCCTTTTTGTGGGGTAAGGGATTTAATATTTAAATCACAGCTGATTTGTACGAAAAGCTATGATTCTTTCGTTCCAGTTGATAATTTAATATGTGATTGCCCTTCAGATGCTCGAGTTAGTGCTCATTTGTAACCAATAAAACTTGTGTCAACCCAGACTACGTGGGAGTGATTAATTATCTACTGCAAGTGAAGTACTCTTTGCTTTCAAACTTCACAGAAATTGAGTCTACTTTTATTCGATTGTAACAAGGGGGCTCAGCTGGGCAGAATCCAGATATTAACCCTTTACAGTTCTGGTTTGCAGTAGCCAGAGAATAAGGGAGGGTACACTTACATCGCAGAATAAACATCGTATGGGGTCTGCTGTATGTTTATACTCATGATCTTTATGTAAAGCTCTCCTTTGACCATTGGAAACTTCCATTCTTAATAATTTGATTTCTCTCTGCCAACTACAACCTCCCATGACAGCCTGTAGCCAGACTTGACGAAGTCCAGACATATTTTAATTATCCTTTATGAAGTTAAGGAGAGCGTTTCCAGGAGACTGTGCTGACTTCTGCATCCCGAACACCAACTGCAGGAATTCTTGTGCATAATGAAGCGCAGGGAGCAGTGGACTTCACTCCAAAATGCTGTAAATGGATACAGTCTAAGCAGGTAAACACGGCACGCATTCTTAACCATCTTCCAAAGGAAACCGCACTAGGACAGAGGTGATTTGAAAAGAAAGAAAATACCCAGTAGTGACCAGATGGGGCAGGGTTTCCCTAGTTCCTTCAGTGTACAGCAGAGAGTCCCAACTCATATTCAGTGTACAATTAAATATTTGTTAGCCGAATAATCAAGTGTATTGTTCTGAGAAACCCTAAGCAGAAAATTCTTTATCATGGATACTCACAGCAATTGTGTTGGGCACCACTACGCCGCATACTTTCCATTCATACCTTGGTTTGGTTATGTTCTGAAGCAAATCCCACTTTACAGATGATATTGAGGTAAGAGAGAAGCTAAGCCATTTCCTCCTGGCAACCGAGCATCAGGACGGGGATATATTGTATATGCACTTTCTGCCTTGGAGCCTGGGGTTCTTCCTTGGACTTGAAGGGTTACCCGTCTTTCTGAAGTCACAGGCTGGAGTAACGTAAAGAAGCATCTGGAAACACTGGATCAGTCACCATGAATTGTTTGTTATACAGAGGCTAAAGCTGACTGTTCAGCTCTTTCCAAGCAGCCCATGTTCTGGAGAGAGCAGAGAAGGGCTTTCAAGCTACTTCTTTTGATATTTAGGTCAAATCTTCTGTCTTTTAATTAATGTTGTTCCCAGGGAAGCTTAGGCAGGATGACACTTCTAGATGAGACTTTCTAGACAGAAGCCAGGAAAGGAAGACTTTGCCACCTGATGGAATCTTTGAGCTGCTTCTTAATCCAACTTTATTTCTTTATGGAGAGTCTGTCTGTTGACTCACGGGAGGGTCCTGTTAGCACAGGCTTTTCCCTTATCTTATGAATCTCTTGTACTTTGTTCACATACAGTGGCTTCCCAGTGGGGTCAGTCAATACCTGCATAATATGTATGTGGTGTTCCAAGAAGCTTGAAGACGACTTTTGGTCTGTCCCCCTTTCCAGAAGCATAAATCTCCTGTTGGAGGTCTTTCTACAAGTTAAGAAATGATGCGTTCTCAAGAGGGTGTGTTTACAGTGTAAATTAACTCAGACAGAGGATGAGTTTTCCTGATAACACTCTACTCCATCGGTAAATGGTAGACTGTTTATTCTACCAGACAGAGGATCCTAACTAGATAAAAGCACAAAACTATAAGAAAGCTATCAGTGGTGTGGAGAGAGAAAAGTAAAGAATGCTTGCTTTTGTTAGTAGAGTAGGCTTACATTACTACAGAACAAGTCATCTCATTGTGGCTAAAAGAAGGGAGAATGGAGGGGCAGGCTCACCATTAAACTCGGGCCTTGGCTTCAGTTCAGTCTCGACCCACAATGTCTTATAGCCTGAATGTAAGCAAGAAGAAGCAGAGACAGCTTCTTTTCCTAGTCTCCATAGCCCCCCTCCCTCCCCAACTCTCTTTGCGCTAGCTTAGTCTAGGAAGTAGGTGTGGTAGTACATTGCTGCTGCTGGGGTGGCTCAGCAAAGAAGACGAGGAGGCATAGTCATAGATGCAAACCCTGCCAGACCTCAGCAGGGGGAACCACCATGGCCAGCGCCAGACTCCATAGTGGAACCCCAGCATCTCAGCTCAGGTGTTTTTATTGATTCAGAACTCCTCAGGTATTCCATTGATACCACATGCAGACCATTAGCAATCAAACATCCCCACAGAAATCCAACAGCTCCAGACAATACAAGATGCCCAAAGCCTAGGCAGCCCCTCACCCAAGTGTACATAAAGCAATTCCAAACAGAACCAAAAATAAACTTTCCCAACAAGTATTTCGTACCTTGTGTCTTCTCCTCCTGACTTCCTGCAAGCCCACTTACGTTGCAGAACAGACCTGACAAGCTACCTTCTGGAGACCTTGGCTCCAAAGTTTCAGGGGTGGGCTAACACTTCAGACTTCCCAAAGGGAGACTGTTCAGAGCGATCCGCTTTTCTGGGTTTTTAAAGCACAGGACACCGAGCGATGGGACTTCACTTGATCGCCGAGCTCCTCCCCTAGGTGACAGAGCTTTAAGTAGGAGACAGTAGTGAATCTTGATCACAATTGTTCTGCAAATGCCAGCAGCCTGGGAACGAGGTGTGACCATTGGCCAGTGTTGCTTCTGTGGTCATGGTGGCTACTGTTATTCTTTCACGGACTCCAAAATTGTCTGTTTTCTTATGAGCTTATCTCTATCCTTGAATACTAGCCCACAGGTATGTGAATGCATTCTAACACATCGAGGATTCTACTTAGCTTAGTTATAGGTACTTAGCCTCTCAAACTAATTCTAAATGTAATGTAATTTCTGCTGCATATTCAGAGCTTAAGAGATTTCGCACGGTCACATTTTCTCCCCCTGCTCATCTCTTGTTTTATAATGTGGGACTTTCAAGCTCCAGGTGCTTTATATACCTCTTTAAAATGTAGCTTTTGGCCAGGCACAGTGGGACATGCCCTTAATCCTAGTACTTAGGAAGCAGAAGCAGGCAAATCTATGTATGTGAGGCCTGTCTGGTCTATACAGCAAGTTCCAGATCAGCCAGGGTTATGCAGTGAGATCCTGCCTAACACTAAAGCTGTTATTACTCACTCTTTCTGTCCCTGTTCTCATTCCCCAACAGTGGTAGACTTTCCTCTGATCTGGTTTACTGGAAGAATGTGGAAGAATTTGGAGTACACGGGATTCAGTAGTGAAGGGGTCCTGGAGGCTTGCACCAAGGTTTCAGAAAGTCACTCATAGCAGGAAATGTGTAGCGCAGATGGGTCCTGTGTGAGAAGGCCCGAGAAGTCGTTGAGTGATGATGTGAAGTGATGCTGGTCTACATTATGGTGGAGACCCGAGGATGCTGTAAAGGCTGGGAATACAGATGCCCTCTAAAGAACGCTGTGGGCATCGACCGGCATATCCTGACTAACAGGGCTGAGCCCGTCGGTACCCAGAGGATGCCACCATGAGCCTTGGATGTTGGACATGACATTGTAGGGTTTGATGATGGCTGGGTGTCGGTCTTGCTTTGGTCCTGTCTTATTGAAGTGCCTCGTGCTTCCCTCTTGGAACAGGAGCGTTATGTTGTTCCATTGTACGCTGGAAGTGTCTACCTTTAAAATTATTTTGCAGGGGCTCCCAGTTAAGAGATTTTTCTGAGTTTCATAAGAGATAGTAGATTTTTGGACTTTTAAATGGTGTTGGAACTGTAAAACTATGGAGATTTTGAAGTGGGACACAATATATTTTGTTTTATGAAATAGCCATGGGCTATCTCATAGCTAGGGCAGAATCTCATAGTCAAGGCTTGACGTGGAACATTTACCATGAACTCATCTCTTTGAAAAGTTGGTTCCTAGGGGTTTATGTTGCTTTGGGAGATTGTAGGGGCCTCTTGGACATGGTACTAACCAGCAGGCATAGGACTGTAGAGCTATAGGTACTAGACCAGAGTTACAGCCCAGTCCTCACTTCAGTGAGGTCTGTGCCTCCTGATCCATTGAGTTTAAAGGTCACTCTGCAGTCTCTCGCTAACACAGAGTACCAGCTACCATGGCTCTGGTGCCATGAGTCTGTGAGTGAAAATATCCCCACTTGGAAATTACAAAATACCCAGCAATATTTTATCCCAGCAATGAGAAGTTTCACTAATATACACAATTAAGTAGGGAGGAAAGTAGGGTTACTCAAGGTCTGTCCAAGTATGAGAAGAGACTGGGGTTCTCATTTGGACTTTTAAATGGTGTTGGAACTGTAAAACTATGGAGATTTTGAAGTGGGACACAATATATTTTGTTTTATGAAATAGCCATGGGCTATCTCATAGCTAGGGCAGAATCTCATAGTCAAGGCTTGACGTGGAACATTTACCATGAACTCATCTCTTTGAAAAGTTGGTTCCTAGGGGTTTATGTTGCTTTGGGAGATTGTAGGGGCCTCTTGGACATAGTACTAACCAGCAGGCATAGGACTGTAGAGCTATAGGTACTAGACCAGAGTTCTATATTCAGAACTCAGGGAGGCACAGGAAGTTGAGGGGGCAGAGGGCAGCGGGCAGCGGGCAGCGGGTAGCGGGCAGGAGACTGCATGCTGGATGAGGTCTTCCTCGCGTACAGTTTGCCCCCTATTGTCACTCAGGACAGAACGTCCTGTCAATCCAGACCTCATTTGAGTTGCCACCAACATATTATTTTCCTGCAGATTAACCATCATAGCAATTGCTATGCTTCGTGACGGTCGATGCACAGGATTAAAGAATAACATTCAGATATAAACCAAAGGTCACCACATATTCTGAGACCCATAAATCAAAAGAAAGATTACTGGGCAGTTTATATATTAATCATGCAGATGTGGCTTTGTGAGGCCAAAGGAGAGGAAGTGAAACTGGGCAGGGGCACGGTTATGCTCTCTCCCTACACAGCAGTGTCTCCTCTGTTTTCTTAAACGATTTCCCCTGATCCTTGCCCCCACCAGGTACTTGGTTTTCCTTTTGCATTCCTCTCTTCCTCTCTTCTGTCTCTGCTTTCTGGCTCTCCCATCCCATCTCCTTCTTCATGTCTGTGCCCTTTGTAGTTCTCCGAGTTTACATCCACCAAGGGAAAGATCAACTTTTTTTTTTTTAGGTGACAAGTGACATCTAAGCATGGATTCCTATCAAAAAGCCAAGTTTCAGTTAGTTTCAGGGTTGTCAGAACCTTGGAAAGTGATCAGTCAAGTAGCAGGGTCCTCCTCATTTGGGCCAGAGAAGACAGAGCCAGTAAATGACATATCTTGCCCAGTGCCAGGAAATGACCAACCTTCACGTTTCTGACTTCTTAGTCCAATCATCTTTTCCTTCAGAATAGCTTCTGAGTAACTATAGGCAAAGATAACACAGAGAGTTACAGGGGGTGGGGTGAAAATAAAACATCACAGATGTCTACATAAGCCACTCTCTCAAAAGGTCAGCACAGAAGTCGCCAGGGAGCACTCTATTCAAGAAGTTCACAAAAGTTACTGAAGGGAGATTGCACTTGTGTTGAGAGGAGGAAGTACATACGCTAACCTACACAGAAGCGTAGGGACTTCGCAGTAGGAAACCCTATTTTGGAAGGAAAATAGAAGTGGTCCTTTCCCTTGACTTTTCATATTTTGAGATTTATAGAGACATGTACGGCAAACCTATTTTCTTTGATTAATTAAAATTAATACGCTCCCACCCACTTGGGCTAATATAAATTTAAGACTCCAGGATAAGCCGGCTGTAATTATATTCCCAAAGATCTTTTTGTCATTGTTTACAGCTAACAAGACATTTATGTCCTCTTCCTGGTCGGCGTGGTGAAGCATTTTTGGCAACAGATTCCTGACTCAAAATTCTCATGTGTGTGGAAATCTAGTTAGGGAAATGAGTAGGTAAACAATGGCTCCTGAGAGTATAATCTCTCCTTTGTGACATAAATTAGATATCTATTCATATCTGTGGAATAATTCCCAGTTTTGCAATTAAGTCTTCTGATATGCCCAAGCAGACATGCCAGTCTCTTCCTAGTCTGGGAGAATTTTGTCAACTTTCTGCTTTAGCAGACAGGCTGTATATGCTTTAGAATGGATGGATCATTTTCTCCCAATTTGGCTGTAAAGGATTGAGAAGCAGTGAGGTGGATCATTAAACATCAGAGGTAAGAGACATCTAACTGTGCGTCTTTAGAGCATTAATTGAAAAATAAAATGTGACTTTGAATCTTAAGGGTAATTAGAGAATGTACACGTCCAATAAGGTGACATTCCTCCCCTTCTCCTTTTAACCTAAAGGTTGTTGGTTATTGGAAATTGCCTCTCTTACAGAGTATGGCCAATGTTTTATTGATGAAAATGTGCAGTTAGAATATGTGTAGTTAAAGTAAAACATAACAAGATTACTTTAAATCCGTCTTTTGGATGTTGATTATTTCCCCCCACAAATGCTTTGTTTTCTCAGATCTGTTTATTAATCTTGAATATTTCCAAGAGTGATTATTAAAATGTTCAGACATCTTCCTTCTTCCATGATATAGCTGTTGCCTCTGGAATTCCATGGATGTGTGATCTTTTTTTAAAAACAAAACAACCTTATTTATGATAGTTATTAGATTTTTTTCTTTATGATGTAGGAATTTGGTGTGCAAATGCTTCTTCTACACCAAATTTTAAACTCTTCAAGGGTGGGGTCCTATTTACCTAGGGTCTTCGTTTACTTGATGAGTTATTTGCAGACTTGAGGAATATAGGGAAAAGATGCACTGCTCTCCACAGATGAGCAGATGTGTGTCTGTCTGTTGCTGGTTAGCGGATTGGCTGCCCACACCCATTCATGAATGCAGAGACAGCGCACTGAAGATGCATATCCTGTTGGTTCTCTGAACATGAGCCGAGAGCCACCAGGGATCTGTACTCTAGCCTCTTTCCTTCTTCCAGTTTGGTTGAAAATCTTACTCAGTGTGATCAATTGTATTGAAAACAAGAGGGCACTTAGTTAAGCTGAAGAAAATTCTGGGCTTTTGAACAAGTAGTATTTTGTATTTTCTTATTATGGACGAACTCCTAGGGAGCTGCGTCTTCATCGTTACATATATGTCTTCATCGCCATCCGTGTCCTGAGCTGTTTCTTCTTCTTTCTCATTTAACTGTCATGGGCCTTAGGGGAAAACCTACCAATATTCTCCTAAATGTACACAGCAATAAAATGACTCCTAACGACTTACCGCTATACCCATTGACTGATTAGTGTATCTCTCAGACCTTATCAGAATAGCTTCTTCTTGCAGTAAACGGTAATTAGCATGGGGAAATCACAACTGGTCCACATGCAGAGAATTAGGGACCGTGGCATGCTTAGTTTCCAATAGAATGTCTTTACCACACCCTTCCTGACAAGGCTCAGGGTGCTTCGAGGAAGGGGGAGCAGAGAGACGGTAAGAGCTAGAGCTGGTAGATCGCTACAAGGGACTGTCAGCCAGACACGACAGGGTATTTGCCTATATGAACAACAGTCACTGTGACAGCATGACTTGTGAAAGTTCAAGCCAGACAAAATCCCAGCATGGACAGGGGCAGGTGAGCACAAAGTTCCATCCACAGCCAAGGAGCTGTTGGTGTTTGGTAACTTCAGGGAGAACAAGAGTTAATTTCCTTAAGAGTATAAAGCCTTGTGAGTTGACCATGCTCTGGCGCAGGCCCCACTTCCAAAAGTTTTGGGATAACACAAATTAGACTTGGGAGGGAGGGAGGGAGGGAGAGAAAGAAAGGGGGTGGAAGGAAGAGAGAGAAGACTCATGAAGTTAGGTGAGTAAGGAGATGGGAGGTGGGGGTAGATCTGGAACGAGTTGGGGGAGGGGAGTGAATAAAATCAAAACTGATGGTATGACATTCTCGAAGAATTAATAACAACATTATTTTTAAAAGATGCTCTTATCAATAATTCTGCAGAACATTACCAAACTAAGAGTGTTGTAGTAGAACACCTATGGTGGTGGCTCGGCAAGGAAGAGATGGAGGCATATTCATACATACTAACTCTGCCAGACCTCAGCAGAGGGAACCACCGTCATGGCAAGTGCCATCCTGGACAGTAGAACCATGAGTGTCTGAGCTCAGGTGTTTTTATTGATACAGAACTCCTCAGGTGTTCTACTGAGAGCACATGCAGATCATCAGCAATCAAACATCCCCCACATAAATCCAACTCCTGCAGACAATACAAAACGCCAAGGCCTAGGCAGCCGCTTACTCAACAGTGCACAAAACAATTCTTTTATACACAACTAAAGATAAACTTCCACAACAGAGTGCATTTGATCCAGTCCTCTCTTTGCCTCCATAGAGAATGCAGCAGAGGCTACAGTGGAATTAGAGATGAAAGGGAACTTTTCCTTTGGCTTCTGCAACTGAACTAAATATATTTTGGAAGTTTTGTCATTTTATTTTTTAGGAGTAGAGTGGTTCTAACATCACTGATACCAGATGATTTTAATCAAATTGGCCTTTCATTCCTCCTATGGGCCAATAATTTAAGATGTCTATTATGAGTTTCTAAAGTTCTCTAGTTATTGAGGGACATGAAAAGTCAACATCTATATGTTACAGCAATATCAACTATCTGTAGATGAAGACAGACACTACGCACATGGCTGTCTTCTGTCTTTTCGTAGCTCAATTGTACCAGACCAATGAACTTTATACTTCTATTGTAATTTTGTAGTGTAGGAAATGAAATAAACATAAGGAGACATTAGGTAAAATTGGAATTCTTTTAACTGTATGTGTGTGTGTGTGTGTGTATCTGTGTGTTTTGTATATGTATGTGTGTTTGTGTATGTGTGTGATATCAGTTTTAGATGCAGTTTTTATGTCCCTTGTGTTCTCATTTAATTGTTCCACCAAGTAGCTGCATTTTATACCTCATCTTTTAAGTGGCTCACTCAGAATTCCCATCCCTCCTCCCCTGCCATATAAATTATAAATAATAAATTATAATCTAAATATAAATTAAATGACCCTCATTATTTTGTTATGAGGTTTACGTTGTGCAAAATAGCCTGGGGAAGAGTTAATTGAATAATTATATTAACTTGGATTAGAACTTATATGAGATTTTGGTGAACATACTTTTAAAAGAATTAGAAAATAGTAAAATGCAGTCAGTATTAAGGTCATCATAGCAGCCTTGATCACAGTGTACAGACTGTATTGACACACACAGGAGTATTGTGTCAAATCGCCTCTACCCCATTCCCTGACTGCCCTTTTAGAATGTAAGTCTGCGAGCCGCCTCATTTATGTTTGTTTTACCTCCTTCCCAGAAGTGGAATGTGATAATCTTATGGTATGCGGACCAGTTGTTTAGAGTCCAGTTCAACAGAATTTTAGTTTTAATTTTTAAACTTATTTTTATTTTTCCCTTTTATTAAAAATAGCTTCTTTTCTCACACAATATATCCTGAGTACAGTTTCCCTTCCCTCTACTGATCCAATTCCTCCCTTCCTCCCCTCCCTTTGGGGTCCACTCCTTTTCTGTCTCTCATTAAAAAGTATATGCTTCTGAGAGATAACAACCAAACATAGCAAAATGAAATACAATAAGACAAAAATAAAAACCATCACATCGAGTTTGGACAAGACAAACCAACAGAAGGAAAAGAGCCCCAAGGGAAGGCAGTAGAACCAGAGACCCATTGGTCCGCACGCTCAGAAGCCCCATAAAAACACCAAACCGAAGCGGTAATGTACACAGGGAGGACCTGTGCAGACCCCGCAGGCTCTGTGCGTGCTGCTCCGGTCTCCGAGTTCACGTGAGCTCTGCTCAGGGGACTTGGGCCCGGCTCTCCTGCTGCCCTCCGTCCCTCTGGCTCTTGCTCTTTACCTCCTCTTCCACAGAGTTCCCTGAGCTGTAAGAGGAGGGAACTGATGGAGACATCCCATTCAGAGCTGTGTGTTCCAAGATACACCCCCCCTCCCATCTGCTGCAGGAGAAAGCTTCTCTGGCGATGGCTGAATTAGGCACTGATCTATGAGTATAGCAGAATATCATTAGGAGTCATTTTACTTTTTTTTTTTTTGATCAATAGTATTTGGTTTTATTCTAGGTCTCTGAACTACTAGTCTCTGATTCTTGGTCACCCAACAGTGTCAGACATGGGTTTCATCTCACTGAGTGGGCCTTAAGTCAAATCAGACATTGGTTGGTTCCTCCCCGAAATTTTGAGCCACTGTTGCCCTGGCATATTTTGCAGGCATTGTAGGTCAAAGGTCTTGCGGCTGGGTTGGTGCGGGAGACTGCACACCACCTTCCCGTGTCAAAGACGCAATGAGTTCAATGAGTTGTGTGGGTGTTGTCTTCAGCAACGGGGCCTTGCTGTCCATTTGCGTAGAGCAACCTATTATCTCGGCAACTGCCTGGGTTGTCTGGGGATTTCCACGGGACCCTTTTGGCCAGCAACTCAACTGGATGCAAGGCTGTTCTGATAGTGGAAGCTTCGTTTGTTTATTGTAATGAGTGAGAGCAACGGTTTCTCACTTTTCAATCCCATTTACAGGGGTCTTACTTTTCTTTTCTTTTCTTCTCCTCCTCCTCCTCCTCCTCCTTTTTTTTAGCACAGCAATGAAACCCCCTTACTGACTGTCACGTGAGATCTTTGACCTTGCATATCTGCTTTTGAATCTCAGACATCTTACAAACTTTCCTAGGATTCTTCCCAGATATAAAACAAAATAAAACAAAACAAAAAATCAAAGACTAGGTCCGGAGAGATTTTGACAGACACATTCATGGTTTCTTGTGTTAAAAACTTCTAAAGAAGTTTTCATGATGTGGGGGTTGTGGTGGGTAGAGAAGACAAATAATAACAAGATCCCTAAGTCGGACTTACAAGTGTTTTCTGCTAACTTGCTTGCCAATTATTATACAGGCAGTTTTATGTAAGCACTTTGGAAATTCTAGAAGCTTTTCCACTTCAGGCTTAATATAGTTGGATCATAAATAAATATCAGATACTTTTCGGAGACACTAGAAACTAAACATTATGCAAAGGCCACCTTCTGTTGCGTCAGGGGCTTGAACTGTTTTTGTTAAAATATCTGGAATGAAAGCAGAAAGATTAGATGGGGTGTTAGCTCCCTGTACTCTCCTGCTATCGAATGTCGGAGATGTCGGTTGTTGGCAGGGACTGAGATCTCATTTCCCTTGGCCACGTTGTGATGCTGGCTCACAGAAGCAAGTCTCCCCTTCCAGATTTTTCTGCTCCAAGGTAAGTGAATGAAGGAATTCAGGAGTGAATTATGTTTGTGGACGGAGGTTGGGAGAAACCAAGTGTGCGTCCTCAGAATGAGAGTGTACATTTTGCCTGAATATATATAAAAACAGAAGAACCATTCACACAGCCTAAACCTCCTACCGGTGTAATTATAAAGATATGTGTGAGTGTGTGTGAGTGTGTGTGAGTGTGTGTGTGTGTGTGTGTGTGTGTGTGTGTGTGTAGTGAGAAAAAGACCGGAGGATTTTTTTTTTCTTCTTGTAGCAAAACGCCTAATGCTTTGTTCAGGCATCTATGTGCTTGACTTAAATTTATGAACTAATAATTCTGTTCCCAGAGATGCTGTCAGGTCTTATCACACCATGGTTTGTTCTGTGTTATTCTGATAAGTGGATGATTTTGCTTTAAAATAATCATTCTTGGAATTTCTGAATCTGAAGAAAAGTCAAATGTAATTAATGTGCATGACGCCTTCTTCATCAGACACAAACTTTTGAAATGGGCTAGTAATTACATTTTTCCTTTACAAAATATCTTTCAATATTTTCTCCTTGTTGAAATGACTAAAAATAGAATCAAGTAAGTTTCATGAATGAGGTCACAAACAAATGAAAATAAGTAAAATCATGATAGAAGCCAGCTAAAACAATTGACTTAGCGTTGACTGCAATAAATTAAAATGTTATATTCCCCAAAGAATTGTGCTCAGTGATACAGGTATCCATGAGAGATGCAGCAGAGCCCTGTAGTTCTGCTGAAATCCTCAGGCACTGTTGAGCCCAACTGCCCGATGTTGACTCGGGAAACTGGATCCTTCAGCCCGGAGTCCTCTGGGTGCTCAGGTCACCCCTGCTGGTGCCCACTGGTCTTAAGTAAAATAGAGAGGCAAATATTTAGAGTGAACTTTATGTATCTTTGGGATTTTTTTCCTTCTCCACCATTGGTAAATAGCATAGTTCCTACACCGGTCTGTGACCTTTGAGATAACTTCCCTTGTTAAACACACAGTCATCTGCGTGGGTGTTTGTGTTCTCTCTCTTTTTTTTTTCCTGTTTCAGAAAGCTGCTCTCACTCCTGCTCCAGTAAATTACTTTCAGTACAGAGTTAGTGCTTCTCAATGATCTCACGTGTGCAGTTTAGAAAGGACAGCATCAGGAGTGAAGGAATCAGTAACGCAAAGATAACTAACCCTGTGAGCGTGAATTAACTAGAAACGTGTGTTTCCCGTCGATGTATGTACACGCCATTGCTTGTAAGTGCTAGGTAAAAATTTCAGATTAGAATACAGGTTGCCTGAGATGCTGTTTTAGAATGTTTTTTAAATATGATTTTGTTGATTGATGTTGTTGATGATCTGTGTGTTACTTTTAGATCTCCAGAGACTCCATATGGGCTTTTGGAAATGAAACATTATGTTGGAAATGAATGAGAGCTTGCCACTTGCCCCGCTCTGTACACATGTATATTTTTGGGATCCAGCATGAGTTAAAGAGTTGGAAGCCACTGGAAGGTGTTTGAGTTTTCTCTGATAGCTTACATCAGGGCTGTAAGCCCCAGGGCCACAGAGCTCCCAGCACATAGATCCTGGTCAGTGTTTCCCTTCTGTCTTCAATCCACGTCACTCCTGGAGACAGTCCTCAGGAAAGCACAGTCACAGCCTGAGCCCCTCTCTTCCTTCTTCCTCTCTAAGCCAAAGGACGTGCAGTGTTCGCTCTCTCCGGAGTCACAGTTTAACAGAAAGAGAGCTGGACTGGGTGGCAGACACCGGTAGGAGGAAGTATACCGTGGGTGCCATTAGGCATATTACATCACAACCGCAGAAGGTTTGCAGAAACCTAACTGTCTGGATTTCATTATTGACGTGTGAGTCAGCCGGTTGCTTGCTTGGTTGCTGTGTGTTTTATCTGTTATTTCTAAGGTTGCCACCACAACTACTGATATGCCTTTTCTTGTCTAATCCATGCAAGTGAATGACAATTCAAATGACTATCTCAGCCAACCCGCATTGTCTCGACTGATGATGGTATGACTCTAGACTCAGTTTTTTCCCCTCTTTTGACAAACTAGCCTGAACATCTTTCCTACCATTAAATATCCTTCACCAACACAAGTTTTAGAGTATGACGTTTATATGGTTAAAGAGCATTCATTCACCCAATCAAATTTAAACTTGTAGCTGCTTTAAACATTAGCGTATGTCCCCTGGCATACAAATGCATGGACTTGTATGGATTTGGATTAGGGTCATGTCCATAAGTTACACTTCTAGAAGCAGAGCCTGTAGGCTACTGTATGATTACTTATGGGTTCATTGTGTTTTGGATAATTGTTCTCCAGACATTTTCTCCCCTTCGTTTATTGTCCCATGAAGAATGTGGAAGAGTGCAGATTTCCCCGTATCTCAAGTAGTTAAAATCACTGTTGCTTTGACACAGAAGGGTACCTTACTGTGGCTTTATTTGCATTTCTTAAATTGTTAGTGAAGCTGGGCAATTCCCACCCCTGGGAATTTCCTATTAGCGTTCTTTGTTTATTTTACTTTTGGGACGTTTATTTTCTAGGTAATTTTACTGATGTATAAAGATAACACAGGTAGGAATCTATTTATGGATTGTCTATAATGTAAATATTTTCTTCCTTACTTTTGGGACATTTTCCCTTTAATATATATTTTTACCTATTTACTCTATTTGCATGGAGTTAAATCACTCTGGGTTTTGTTTAAGAAAAACACCTTATTTATCATTATTAGGTGTATATGCATGTATATGATAGACAGGCACACACATGCTACGGCACATGTGTGGCGCCCACAGGACAATTTCATGGCGTTGATTCTCTCTCTACTTTTGTGCAGCTTCTGGGGCTCAAACTCAAGTCATTAGGCTTGCCCAGCAGGTGCCCTTGCCATCCACTCTCGGCCCTTACCTCCTCTAAAAATGAACCACACTAAGAATAGACGCTGATTTGTTTTTGTTGAGATAGAGTAGGCTGACCGTGGACGTGCTACCTTCTTCCCCTGCCTTGTGGGTATAATCCACAGCAGGGTACCACCATGCTGCGTGCTGAGCTGTATGTGCAGACTCATGTATGGAGAGCATGGGACTGTGTGATAGATCCCTGTGGCTTCATCATTTTGCACAGCTGGAACGTGGAAGGAATTGAGGAGCGTCCTCCCATCCTCCACCGCCAGTCCTGCGTAGTAGGTGAATCTGTTCTGTTCCCTTTTGCAGTTTCTGCTTTTGTTGCTAATCCCAAGATTATACACACTTTTCCCACATTTCCTCTCACTTTTTTTTTTTGGCTGGTTATGCATTTAATTCTTAACCCATCTGGAATTTATTCTGGTGTTTAAACGTATAACAGTTTAACTGTGCTTGCCTTCCAGATAGTTTTCCACTTATCTCGACAATGATTCTCTAAATAATTTATCTTGCCTTTCAAGTTTTACCTTGAAAAATCAGTACAGAATTTCATATCTGGATTTTCTGTCTTTGTCATCAAATTATCTAACTTCCATTGGCTAGAATCTCATAGTGCATTTAAGTGTCTGATAGTTTGAGTCACTCTTACTTCTTTTGAAAATCTCTTGGCAGTTTCTTTTGTTGCTTTCTGTCCAGATGGTGTCAAAATTTCCCACCACCTTTACCTGTTCCTAATCCATTCATAACAGTGTGGATTGGGTTATTGTTTTAGCACAGAAATTGGATCGTATGACTTCTCTGTTTGTTGTGTATACTTCCAGCTAATTTATTATTGTTATTTTAAGATAAAAGTATATATACATATATGTGTGTATATCTATCTATATCTATCTGTCTATACATATATATGTGTATCTCTCTCTCTCTCTCTCTCTCTCTCTCTATATATATATATATATATATATATATATATATATATATATATGTATGTGTGTGTGTATGTGTGTCCATGAAGGCCAGTAGAGAGCACTGGTTCCCTTGAAGCTGGAGGTTAGGTGGTTATGAGCTAGGGATGTAGGTGCTGGAACTAAACTCCAATCCTCTGCTAGAGCAGCAGGTGATCTTAACCACCAAATGGCCTCTCTATCCCACATCCTGCTATTTTAAAAGCAAACGATGGACGTTTTGCCTATGGCAGGATTTTAAATCTGAAGTTCAAAATCTGAAATATCTGACCTTCAGAATGTTTGTACAGAGACTACAGTCTATTTTATTTTTTCTTCTCTTAGCTGTATAGATCTCGAAAGAGCTATGACCCATGGGCTGCCAAAAGGAAGCCAGTCTCCTGAAGAGCTTATAAGGAGCAGTGCTTCTGTGGATGACTTCGCCTCCTGTCTCCTCTTGCCTGCCCCTAGCTTTCTCCTTCCACTTTCCTGCTCCCCACCCAGTCTGCACAGCTTACACCTCCGTAAAGGGGTCTTCAGATTCATAAGCTTTTGTACATGGTATTCCTTCTGCCAAATTGCCCTCCCCCAAATACCTCACCAATCTGGAGACTGACTGTGTGTCCTTCCAGCAACAACCCAAGAGCTCCTTCCTCTCAGAAGCCCTGCTGATCCCTGCCCTCGCTTTTGTTTTAACATTGTAACCTGTGTTCTACTCTGCTACACCTCACCTCGAGTTCCTCTTCTCTACCCTGGGCTATAATATCCTTTCTACATCCCCAAGGGTACATACAGCAGGGAGTACCCATTCCTGAGTTACTAGGGTCCTAACACAGGCTAAGCTATGAACCAGTTGCCATGAGTTATTGTTGATCAGAAAACAGGTTTTCTTTTCAGACAGTATATCTTGGTTATAGTTTCCCTTCCTCCAACTCCTTTCAGATCCCCCCCAGATTCTCTACCCACTCAAACCTATACCCTTTCTTTCTCATTCTCATTAGAATACAAGCAGGGATATAAGATTGCTAAAGTAAAATAAAATAAGATAAAACAAAAACAAATGTACCGGAATAGGATAAAGCAAACAGATGACCAGGAGAAAAAGAGTCAAAGGAAAAGCACTAGAAACACATAAAGACACAGAGACACATACTTTTACACACACAGAAACCTCACAAAAAACCATAAAACAAGAAACCATAATATATATGCAAGAGATTTACAAGAAAAATAAAAAATAAGGCCTGACAAAGCATTATGATTCAAGGAACTTCCAAAATTGACATTGAGTTTGTTTCGTGTTGTCAGTCTACTGTATGGGGTCTGTCCTTAAGGATGGTTGTGTGTGTGTGTGTGTGTGTGTGTGTGTGTGTGTGTGTGTGTGTGTGTGTATGTGTGTGTGTGTGTGTGTGTGTGTATATATATATATATATGTGTATATATATATATATATATATTATCAGACTCCACTGGAAATAAATTGATTTTTCCATTGTGAGTGATTATCAGTTAGATATAGCTTCTGGGTTAGGGGTGGGGCTTGTGTCCATTGCCCCCCTCAGCACCCTATCTGGGACGCCATCTGGCTCAGACCCATTCAGGGACTGTGCACGCTGCCACAGTCTCTGTGAGTTCACATGTGTGTCAGTCCTGCTGTGTTTGAAAGGCCTTCTTTCCTTGGCATCTGCACCCCCTCTGTCTCTTCAATTTTTCTACCTGCTCTTCCACAGAGTTCCCTGGACTCTGAGGGAAGGGATTTGATGGAGACATCCCATTTAGGATTGGGTGTTCCAAGGTCTCTTACTTTTTTCATGTTGTCTAGTTGTGGGTCTCTGTATTTGTCTCCATCTACTGCAGAAGGAAGCTTCTCTGGGTGAGCAAGACCCATATATCTACTAGTATAGCCAAATGCCATTTAGTAGTCATTTTATTGCTACATTTCTTTAGCAGGACGTAGTATTTGGTTTCCCCAGGTCCTGCCCTATCTAGTCTCAGATTCTTGGCCACCTGAGCAGTGTCAGTTATGGGTTCCATCCCATTGAGTGGGCCTTAAATCCAATCGGATAGTGGTTGGTTGCTCCCACAGGCTTTGTGCCGCTATTGTACCAGCGTATCCTGAAGGCAGGCAGGTCATCAGTGTAGATCGAAGGGTTCATAGTTGAGTGGATGGTTACCTTTCTCCTTCAGTAGCCACAGAGTACTTTCTAGTACCACGAGCACTAGTCGGTAGGGATGAAGGCTGTAGGTAGGTACCAGCTTGACTTCTTCATGTTCCATGAGTTATGTAGATGTAGAAGCAGTGGAACTTTAATTTTTAAGGTAAAATATATTTGCATAATTTCCCTCCATCTTTCCTCCTTCAAATTCTTCCCATGTCTCTGCCTCTTGCTCCTTCTCAAAACTGTGGCATCTTTTTCATATAGATATTGCCTGCTCAGTCCATCTAGTGCTACTTGTATATGATTTCAGGGCTGACCATTTGAATATTGAATAACCAGTTGGGGACTAATTCCCGGCAAGGACTATTTCTCCCATTCACAGTATTCCTTAGTTTCCTGCAGTTCTTTCTGTCTGCACAGGGTACCAGGAGCGGTCCTCCTTCCGTGTTAGAATGTCTATTGGTATTGTACTCCTTCAGGTCTTCTTTGAGCAGCCACCTTGTTGCAGTACCATGGAACTGTTATTTCTAGGACGTATAATCTTTCCTGGTCCTCTGGCCATTGTCTTCTCTCTGACCTCTCTTCCAGGATGTTCCCTAAGTCTTAGAGGCAGGAGCTGTATTGCAGATGTATCAGTTGTGGCTGGGCACCCCACAATTACATGCTCTCTGTTTTCCGATCAGTTGTGGTTTTCTGAGATGGTGTACTTCCCTTGCAAAGGTGAGCGTTTTTGATGAAACGTGAGTGCTACCTCTATCTGTGGGAGTGAGGAATAGATATTTCCAATGCAGTAAGGAATTATGCTAGCTTAGTAAAGTCGCAGTTGTAGAATCTCATACGGTTTTGATTGTTTTTTAAAGAACAGTGCTTTAAAGAGTCAAAGAATAATCTACCCTCCCAGAAAGTCTTTAAAGAGGAGTAAAAAGTGGAAAGAATGCACACATACACACAGAGAAAGTCTAAGACCAATATCACTGATGGTGGTATGCGCAGAAATTCCCAATAAAATACTGGCAGATCAAATCCATTCACTAAGATCATCCACTGTGTAAGGTCATCCACAAGGATGCAAGAATTGTTCAACATATGTCAATTAGTAAATCTAATGCATTATGTGGATAGAATGAGTAGAAATCAGGCAATTACCTCAACGGATGCAGAAAAGGCTTTCTATAGGACGACTGTGTACCTCAATATAATAAAGAATATACAGCAAATTCTCAGTCAGCATCACCCTGAAAGGAAAAGCTGACAACATTACTTCTAAGATCAGAAAGAGAACAAGAATGTTCACTCTCCCAGTTCTTACTCAATATAACCCTGAAAGTTTTATGCATACCAATTAGGGAAGAGTGATTAATAAAAAGCATACAAATATGGGGAGAGGAAGTGGATTTATTCCTGTTTTGTAGATGATGTGTAAATACTCCAACAGAAGACTACTAGAACTACTAAAAAATTCAGTAGAGTTACAGAATAATAAAAAAAAAAATCACTATTTGGCAAGAGTTCTGAGAAAGAAATCAAGAAAGCAGTCTTACTCCCAAAAGCTACAAAAATTAATTTGGAATAAATCTAACCATTGAATGTGTAAGACTTCTATAGTGAAAATTATAATATGTAAAGGAAAAAAAGTTGAAGATCATATACAAGAGTAAAATAGTTTCCTAGATTCATAGATCAGAAGAATTAATATTGTTAAAATGACCATCCTAATCTATTAGTTTACAGATTAAATGCAATTCCAATCAAAATACCAATGACATTCTTTGTAGAACTAGGAAAAATTAATATTCATCTGGAAGCAGTCTGGATAGCCAATGCCTCCTCAAATAAAAAGAACAAAGCTGGGTGCAAGACAGAATTGGTTTTAAGACATGTTATAGAACCAGAATGGAGCTGATAAGGAAATGGGTGTGGGCTGATGGAACCCACAGTGAACACAGATACAGACTATGCACCCAGAGATAGCTGGTGCTGAAGAAGTTATACAAACAGGCACTGGAGGAAAGATGATCTCTTCTGTAAACTAGGTACCTGTGCAGAGAAGAATGAAACACAGCCTCCATCTCTCACCTTGAATAAAAAATGGACCAAAGGCCTACTATAAGACCAGAAACTATAAACCCAGTAGAAGAAAGCAAGCAGGATGAATTTCAAGACACTGGTAGAGACAATGGAGTGTGTGTGTGTGTGTGTGTGTGTGTGTGTGTGTAAGGATGTAAAATGCATAGAGAACAAGCAAAAATAGATTACATCAAAATAAAAAGTTTCTGCATAGAAAACAAAACAGCAGAGTGAAAGACAGCCTATAGGGCAAGCAGAACCGTTCTCAACTATTCTTCAGACAAAGGACTAAGAAAGAACTCAGAAATATCTAACAACAACAATATTCCCAAGCAGCCCAATTAAAAGGGGCATGTGATCTGAATAAGTGTTTATCCGAAGGAAGTCATACAAATAGACAAAAAAAAAATTAAGAAAAAAGCCCCACTCATATATAATTAGCTATCAGGGAAATTCAAAAGTATGTCATACCATCTTATCCTAGTTATAATGACTACTGTGAAAACAACCTCAAACACAAATTCTGACGAGGATGTGGAGAAAGAAGGCTTTTATTGTGTTGGTATAGTACAGAATAGTTCAACTATTATGGAGAACAGTATGTATTCCCTAAAACACTAAAAATAGATTCACCGTATGTTCTGCTTGTCCTGCTTCTGAATATATATCCAGAGGAAAGAAGTTAGCATACCAGAGGAATCCCTCAGTAGTTATCATATCAGAGGGATTCCCACATTCTCATCGTTATGTAACAGAATTCACAACAACCAAGATACAAAACTAGCCTCGAGTTCCTCAGCAGATGAATGGAAAAAGAAAATGTACACACACACACACACATGCACACACACACACACACACACACACATGACTGTTACTCATCTCCAAAGAAAAGTGAAATCCTACCATTTGCAGCAAAATGAAATGGAAATGGAAGGCATTAAGTTAAGTTAAATAACCCGGCATAGAAAGATAGATGCTGCCAAGCTTCCAGAGAGGACCACGGACAGTAGCAACTGCTAGGGGTCGGGACTGGGTAGATGAAGGGGAGCTGGATTTAATCAGTGCGCACTCTATGAGTGTGACGAAACATTACATTGAAATGTGATAATATGTAGAATTAGTAAATGTGAATTAACAAAGAAACGATTTAAAAGATAACATTAAGAGACACACTTCATCTATAGAGAAACTAGGAAAAACAGTATCTGATGTACAGAGACTGTGGACTATTCCACTGTTTACTGAGAGCTGCTCCACTTTCAGTCAGTAACAGCTGTCTACCGATGCCTGATTTCAAGCACAAAAGAGAAACTGGTTCATGGATTTTGCCCTCACAACAAAGTCAATCTTCCTTTGGAAAAATGGACCACATGCCTCTTGAACTTAAAATATCTATTACGGGGTTGGTCTGGGACCAAAAACAACTTTTGTTTAATTTGTTTATGTGGACGATGACGAAGCAGAAAGGAAGGCTTAAGGTTTTCTTATGGAAGGAATTATGATTGGATTTCTATAATAAATATAAAGATCTGAAAATACCTTCAGTTTTCAAGTTCTCTCTGAACTTTTAGCTACAGAAGGAGAGTTGATACAACTGAAAATTACATAGGGAAAAGCCAAGCGTATTAAGAATATTCGAGGGTGGCAGAGTGCAGAAGGCACAGTGGGTTATGGGGAAAGAGTCAGGGAGAGAGAGACTCAGGGTACAATACTAGGAGCACACGGAAGCGTGAGCTCTTGTTGAAACCACAAGCCGGCTACTTAGCTTTTCCTGTGGTCTGAAGTCCAATGTGAGGCTGTAAGAATCTGTTTATTACAAGGCAGTGTGCTAAGCACTCTTTATTGCCCTGCTCCTAAACACATGAGTGTGTTGGCAGCTGCCTGTACATAGGCAGTGGGTCATCAGGTGCCAGTTCCGAGGCATTTGGAGTGGAGGGGTGATTTCTGATTTCCTTCTGAGGGTTGCGATAGCAAAGATGAACTCTTGGTGTTCATTTTTATCCACACTGACATAGATCACGAGTCAGTTTTGGTTATTATTATTCATTCTTCGCTACAAGTGCTGTGGTCCTAGGAGGACTCTGCAGGAGAGAGTGTGCTGACTTCTTGAAGACATTCCAGAGAGGGCTCAGGGAGGAAAGTGAAAGCTGGTGGGCTTCTGAAATCTTTATTGAAGATTAATATTGGGTTGTGATACAATCTGACTCTTAACTTTGTGTCTAGACTATTAATGAGTGATAGGGTATTAATGAGTGGTTCCGCACAGCCTAACACTGCAGGTAATCTCCGAGCACAGAATACAGCCACAATTCTTACTCTAGTGAATTAGTATTATCTGAGATCAATGGATGACTGTTTTCATTCTTAAGAAATTCTCACATTAGTATTTGTCTGGAGGAATTTCTAGAACTCTAGAAAGCTCTAGTTCACAAATTATCAATATTCAACTGTATTGGTAGATTAAGATGGATTCTCATACACACACACACACACACACACACACACACACACACACACCAGCTACTCCATCAGCCTCTTTATAGTTTTATAATCTAATGTCTATGTAACAATTATTTCTGCTGTGCTCCATTTCCCTACCAGCCTTAGCATGCTTCTCAGCTTCGTGGTCCTGACACCGACAGAATAACCCTTTCAGCTCTGTAAAATTGAAGTTCTATATGTTTTTATCCTCCATTATAAATGCTATCTTGAGAAAATGTGCTAAGAAAATGTACTCCTCTTGTTCTAAACAATTGTCTAATTTATTCAACTAGAAATACGATGAGGTAGGGGTACTTCCAATTTAAAATAATATGCCAGACTTTCGTTTCTCAAGAAAATCTCGGAAGCAACCTTTCTCACAGACTTCAAAACAACAAGATTCAGTAGACACACCCTTGCTTGGCTAAAGCCTCAGCGAGTATGAATTGTCATAAAACTTCTGAATATAAATAGAAACTTTTACTTAGAAGAGAAACAAGTATAAAACAACGAACTTTATAAAATCCCTTAAAGATTCTGCTGAAATTTAAACATTTTTTTGGATTTATCCATGAAGCAGGTGTTTTAGAAAATGAGATTTCAGGAATAGACATTCATTCTCTACTAGTTGTCAAAGAAATCCAGTGTGGAGCGATTTAGTAATCAGAGTTGAAATCCATGCACCATGTTGCTCCAACTCGTCATTCAAAGGGACATCTGCGCCCGATGTGCTCAGGGTTCAAGTTCACGTTTTCAGTCCAGCAGATGAAGGAACTACTTTGGCATTTCTTAGAAGATGAAGTATTTATATGACCTACCAGCAGATGTTCCTCACACTGTTCCTCCTCCTTCATTGGCCTATGTCTGTTCACAGGAGTGAATTTAAGAGTGCATTAGAACGTTAGGATGCCGGTATATACTGCCTTTGGCGTGTATCCGGTAGAGCTGTGATACCGCTGTTATAGTTGTCATGGGATTCAGTGAGGTTTGTAAGACATTAAGCAAGTACATAGGAGATGCTCGACAGCTTTACACACTGATAACAGGAATCTGACTCAGTTGCTGAACACTTCATTAAATGGACACCTTGACATTTCTTTTTCCTTTTCCCTGAAATTTTCTGCTTGCAGAGTGTATGGGTTACAGTCATTTTTGTTTAAATAAGACAAGATTATGTCTCATCTAATTAACCATGATATTGATTTAGATTACCTCTTTCAGTGTTTGTTTACATGCATCAAATTTTTCATTTTGTCCTTAAAAATTAGGGTGTGTTGCACAGCTCATGTTATGAGCTGTACCTTTTGAGACACAAAATTGAGTCAAGACAGGGCCTTCTCAGTTTCTCCTTTTATCTGTTTTGGTTTCTAACCACCTAGACTTTCAATTCTTATCACGTATGAAGGTCTACAAAAAAAAAAAAAAAACACAAAACAAAAAAACAAGCATTTATTTTTAAAATGTCTTAAAGTACCAACTTTCACTATTATTTATAAATTAATACATCATGCTTTTTTTCTAAACCAAATAACTCATTTTACCCTTTAGCCTCAACCTCTTTTCTGTCTAGCAATTCAATTTATCACATAAAAGATGTCCCCAAAGTCACCTCTTAGATGAAGACTGCTGATCCTGCCAATAAAGAGGACTGTCTCTATTCTGTGGCTCTTTATAGCCAGAGAGCAACTCATCTGCTGGGGTGTTTGAGAGTGGGTTGGAGGACCATCGGGACTTACATTGAAATAATAGCCGTAAACTAGAACTGCCCTGTGCAGACTGAATGTATTTTCTGTGGGGTAATGACTTGGGGAATCCAACTTGCCAGTATCAAGGTCCTTGAGCCCAGATCTGTTTGGTTACAAATTCTGCTTCATTACGTGGCTTTAGGCCAATTATTTTCTTTTTTGCCATTCATTCATTTCATAAACTTGTTGATTACGTATTACAGGTTATTGGACTTTATTTCTGTGCCAGTGTTATTAACCAAGGTCACATTATTATTATTATTTTTTCCTTACACAATAATCATTTAAAGAAATCCTGAAAGGAAAGAAAACAAACTCATTTATATTTACGAATTTATTCAACATTTCCAGTGCTATCTATTCTTCAGTATAAACCTAAATTTCTATCTGGTACCATTGGCTTGAACATTTTTTTCTTTCTATGTAAGTCTGCCTGGGATTACTTGGCTTTTGTTTATCAGAGCGTCCATTGAGTTTGTTCTCAATATTGAAGGGTATTTTTCTTGGGCATAGAACTATGGATTGGTAGGGTTTTTTTTCCTTTCAGAAATTTAACCCTGTCACTTCATTGTATTGTTTCTGGTATCCTGTGGCAATTCTTATCTTGCTATCCTGGACACAGTGCACCTCTTCACTGGATTCTCCTTAGGTTCTACCTATGGCTTTCTGCACTTTGCCTACCATGTGCCTGTGCCTAGGAATGATTCTCTTCATAGTCACTCTTCTTAGGTTTGCTAAATGTCGGGATCTTTTTGCTTATTTGTAGAACTACTAGGCATTGTTTCTTTATATATTCTGTCTAGCCTGTTTTTATTCTGGTTTTCTGCTAGGAATTTAGTTGTATTTATATTCTATTTTTCTGCTAGGAGTTTTGTTAAAGGAAAATTGTTTAATATTATTCCATCTATTTACTTTCTTTAAGGCTTCTGTTCACTTGTTTTCCTCTCACAGGGTCTCCCTGTGTAAGCTAGGTTGGTCTTCAATAGCCTGGGATGATAAGCTTTATTCTTATTTGCCAATTTTTTTTTGTTTGCTTATCTATATGTCACATTTTCCTGTTTCTGTGTCAGTGATATTTGAATGAGTACTGGACAGATTGAATAGCTGGTTGGTTGTAAAGACTCTGGACTCTGTGATATTTTTCTAAAAAGTGTTGATTGCTTATCTTAGCATATTGTTCAATGATTGACTTGAGCATATTTAAACTCAATTTTATGCTTTGCTAACATAAACCTTTGTAAACCTTTAGGGACCCCAAGGTGCTTCCCGGACTTATTCAACTTGACCTTATTAAGCAGTGTCAGCAGAGGTTGGTAGGCTCCTGCTGCTTTCTTCAGAGCCCGTCCTATACCTGTAGAAAGGCATCCAACTTTCTGTGATTTAGATGGAATGTTTTGTAATTCTATTTAACTATCAATCATGGAATAAAGCACCAAAAAAATTAAAATCGAACAGAAAATCATCTAATTAAAAAAGTCTTCTAACTTAGTAGCATAATTCTCCTTACAGGTGAGAGATGTTAAATTTGTTTAGTTCTCCTCTTCCTCCCCCTCTTCCCCTTCTTCCCCCTCCTCCCCCCATCCTCCATCCTCCATTCTCCTCTCCTCCTCCTCCTCTTCCTTCTTCTCCTTCTTCTTTGTAATCCTCAATAGATATTTTATATAAAATGTTCCTGTATTTATAATGGGGCATGGCTTGATAAATTCCTGGTTAAAATGAATATTATAAGTCAAAATACACTTAATGCAGTGCACTGAGCCACGAAATGTCATAGTGTAGTCTAGCTGGCTTGATGTGCCTGACAGGAAGGGGTGCAGATTTTATGTCCCTCCTTATGGCATTTTAGCCAAAGGATGATCGGAAACGTGTGTGCTATAGAGACGTCGGCACGTTGTATGTGTTGGTAGGTGCATCTTCAGGTTGGAATATTATGACTGACAAATGTCACCCTAGATGACTCCCACCTAGATTTATTTAGTGACATTAAAAGTAGATTTTTCAAAAGGGTACCACTTCTGTGCATTCCCCATTAGGGGTGTTTATAGTATTTATTTATTTTTATATATATTATGTATATATATATATAATTTATATATATTTATTTATAGGATATATATTTATATATAATTTATATAATATATATAATTTATATAATTTATAAAATTTATATTATATGATATATATTATATATATTTATTATATAGAAAGTATATTTATATAAATATATGGTTACATATTTTATATATATATATATACATATATTAATAGTATATATTTCAATATACAATTGAAAGTTTGGTGAGTAGTTAGGATTGGTCTACTGTAGCTGCCCAGTGACAGTTTTCTGTATACCAGTAGAAGCAGTTTCCAATTTTTGATGTTCTCTCTCTCTCCCTGAAAGATACTTTTCACTGATCTTTTAATTCTATACATCCCCTAGAAGTATGCAAGAGAGGGCTTTCATAATAGGCCTAGCTTACAGATGCTCACAATCTGTATCAAGATTATTATCGCTGAATTTTAAGGGACTTTTCAGAGTTCCAACCTCAGTTGCTCTCCATGACTCCTTCATGCCTTTAAAACCAATACCACCTGGGTGACTCTTACAGTACTAAGTTCAGCTGCCAGCATGAGATACAACCTCAGCCAGTTCTGGAAGACAGCTTCTGTACAGTGACCCTCAGGAAACACTTTCTAGATTTTAAGATAGAGTCTGTTTTGCAGGGACAGAAAAACTGGTCAGTTCATGTTTGCATTCAAATCTTGGTAGAACATCCCAAAGACTCCTTCATAATGCAGCAACCATTAATCCTGATTCTTTTAGCAAGTGTTTTTCCAAGTATCATCACAGGTGAAACTTGTCTGCACAAAGGGTTAATCTTTGGATATGAAATATGTATTAATTATGTGATCAAAAACAGTGGAGTTTGGGGTCAGGGAGATTGCTTGGTGGTTAAAGCATTTTCTGTGCAAGGAAGAAAAATGGAATGAAGATCACAAGAACCCAGGTAGTTAGTGGATGTGGCAGTTCATATGTATACCTGACCTCAAGAGGTAGAGGCAGGAATGGCCATCCCAAACCGCTAGGAAGACTAGCTACATCAGTGAGCTCTGGGTTTGATTGAGAGTCTCTGCTTCAGTGAGTAAGATGTAAGAATTAAGAAGGAAGATTTCCAAGATCCACCTCTGGTCTCCACAGACATATTCTCACACGTGCACATGTACCCTCCCTCACACAACCTCCATGCACGGCAACATACACACACACATGCACAGCACGTACATACACACAAAAAGAAGAAAAAAAATTAGCTAAGATTGAAAATTTTGATAAAGCTTTCTGGCCCACAAACATATTCAATATGATCAAAATTCATTTAGGTGATTTCTCCTTCCCTTCTCTGGGGAGAAAGATCAATACACTCCGACATAAAAGTAACTCGTTGACCATACGATGTGCAAGATTACTTAGATATATAGAGTGCAAAGACAGGGAATGTCCGGTGTATAGAATTTGGCATTGCCTGCTTCTTTGACTAGTCTGAGTATCGATCCTAAGAAATATGAGGAAGGACTTCCAGCACAGTGGCAAGGACACATGACCCCTTGTGAGTAGCTTCCAAGCGGATATAGTACATCCACCGGTAAACCTGATAGAGCAGTAGTATGCAAGATTAGCTCATTGTAAGACACAGAACACAGTCCTATGGGATTGTGCACAGCAAGGTAATGAAGCAAATGCTAAATCCAATAAAGCAGCTAAAAATCTAGGTGCTATTTTGTGTGTTTGAGATCCTTATGACCAGCTGGAAGTATTTAAGTCTTCTGAAACAATAAACTAAAATAATTTGTCGCGTTGGCATCTAATGCAAGGCAGAAGCAATTCAATTAAGACCTAATGGTACTTGCACCAAATCGAAGTTCTTCAGCCTTTTCCTCACACACACATTTTTTTTTTTAACAGACTGCTCCCAAATCTGTGGCATGTCAAGTTTGTAAGAATAGATTATTCCTTATGTCTCCTGTAGCTTGTGGTTTTATACAGGTGGAAGAAATAACCAGATGAAACCGTGTCCTTTTACCAAGTGTGTGCTACTGTGTGTCTGATCCTGTGTGGTCTTCTTGGATCCCTCCCCCCCTTTGTTGGTATGCAACAAAATAGTATATGAAAGGCTTTGGAAGCCCATTACACCTTAGCACCTTTGGGACCAGTACAAAACACAGGGCAATATGGATGCAAAAGACACTTCACTTCACAGAGTGTTGAAAGGTAGAAAAAAATGGTAAGTGAACAGAAGCCCTAGCTTTCCTTGCCTGTGGCTCTGACGAAGTAATATTACTGCTTTCTAAGACTCCTGATGGCGTTTGAGTGAGCAGTGTGATAAAATAGGGCTACAGTAATCAGGAAGGTCACTGTGCAGAAATCAGGTCCCAGTAACTCATGGTACCCAGGCTCATGGTAACTTAAGATTGGGCGCTTGTGAGATCAGCAGAGGAGGCAAGGAAAGAGACACATGTGTGAAATGATGTGGTTAAATGAGTTATACAGGTATACCATTTGTGAAACTATGGGATGTGAGATTCGGCATGCAACTTTTGATCTCCTTGGGAATAATGTAAATCACTCACCTCCCTTAGGATGTGATCCAGAAATGCAACAAAGAGGCCAAAAATGAGGCACTATAAAGTGGGGTTCAGGTGCTCTATCAGAGTGCCCGAGGACTTCTCAATGCCTTCAGGTGGAAGGCGCACGACTTGTTTTCGTCAGCTTCACACAATCCGAGGCGTATCTGGGAGGAGGAAGTCTTAGCTGTGAAAACGCACCCATAACAGTGGCCAGTAGGCCAGTCTGTGAGGCACGTCTTTTACATTTCTATTTTGTACTTTATTAATGATTAATGTGGGAGAGTCCAGCTCACTGGTGCACTGGTGCAGCCCTGGAGAGTTGGTCCTGGGCGATATAAGAGAGCAAACTGAGCAAGCTAATAAGAGCTAGCCCATGGCCTCTGCTTCAGCTCCTGCCTCTGAATTCCTTCAGTGACGGAGCGCGGCCCTGAGAGTTGAAAGATGAAACGAATGAATTCGCCCATGTCTATTTTTCCCAACTCCTCGGTGTCTCAGCTCATCTCCTGGTGATACGGAAACACTGGCAAAGTCACTTTCCTAGGGAGTCCGTAGGACATGTGTAATGGAGCTGTTGGTGTCTTTTGAGCATGCAGACAGACCTGAGCATCCACAGAGATCCTCTAAAGGACACAGGAGTAGCGAGAAAACCAGCAACAGCTTCACTGTGGTAACAGCACTCGCTGCTCTAAGAATTTCACTGTTTCACTAAATGAGTGAGTTCGTGCTTTTAGTCCTTTTGAAAGTATGATTTTCTGTGGGGAGTCTTCAGAGAAACAAGTAAATACGGACAGTGTCACACCTACCCAACTGCCAACTTTGCCTGTATCGATGGCGGCACAACAAACTACAGATTAGAATCGGAACTTTTATAGAACAAGGCTGGAAAAAACATCTGTGTGAAATCGCGGATGGAAAGCTATATTTCTGGCTTTAGCGCTAGTTTTCTTCATGTAAACATGATTTTTAATTTCCTGATTTAGAACCATTTTTAAGTATCACATTTATCTTTTAAAGATTTCATTGTTTGAATTAGTCTACTAAGACTAGTCATTTAATTCATCTTAGTTTTGTATTTAGCTAGTTGTGCCTATCTTCAGATAGATCTTCACAGTGGATGGAAGATGAACACGTTTGGAAATTGTATTCCTTCCTCATGAACCATAAAGGTCACATACCCCTACAAGTTTTATTGAAGCTCAGCTTGTGACTTGGAAGATTTAGGATTTTCAAAGGTCTTCGACTCCCCCTGTATTCAGAGATTTGTTACGAGCTCATTCCCCATTGCCTCTGGTCCAGCAGCCTGGGTTCAAATGTCAGCTCTCCCGTTTGCCAGCTGCAAAGTAGATCTGTGGTAGGATATTCAGCTTTCTGGGCCCAGTGTTCTTGCATGTGAAATGGGAATGATCTTGTCCACCTCAGAGGATATTTTCTTTATGTCAGGTGTCTCCTGAGTATTTTAAAATAAAGGAGCTCTGAGGCGTATTGCTCAGTATTGCTAGAGGCAAACTGCCGAGTGTTGCCATAGTATCGCTAGAAGGCAGTCCCTGCAGAGCTTGGGCACAGGGACGTTGAAGGCCTCGTCATCATTTAGTCGCTGTATGAGCTTCAGCAGTGGTTTAACCAGAGACCCTTCTCCATCGTTGTGAAACAGGAAGGCTCACAGTACCCGCCTTGTGTAGTTATTGTGAGGGTTAAACAAGATGCCGTTTGTAAAGAGCTGTTGCCAAGTCAGGAATTCCACTCTCAGATCCTGCAGATGGGATGAGAGTATACAGCCTTGTAGTTGTGACTTTAACTGTTTTTAGGAGATTTCTCCCGGGAAAACTTCTGCTGGTTAGAAGGGGGGAAAAATCGAATATTCTAGTTGCCTTAAATATCGATTTGGGGTCAGGAGAGATGCCACAGTGGTTAAGAGCACTTGATGCTCTTGTGCAGGATTCGGGTTGGGGTCCTAGCACCCAAACAAAGCAAGATGTAACTCCAGTTCTAGAAGATCATAACAGCCTCTTCTGGCCTCTTCAGGTACTAGGCATACATGTTTATGTATATGTATATATTAATATAATATATTAATATATGATATATGTTAATACATATACACATACATATGCACACATGCATATATACAATGTATGCAATGTATATATGCATATACAATGTATACTATATATACATACATATATACAATGTGTACATATACACAATGTATACTATATATACACACATGTATGTATATATGCATGTATTCACACATCTCACACATGCACATAAGGTAAGAGTAACTCTTTAAATCCTGCTCTGAAATGCTGATTTTAGAGAGCAATTCATTTCTAGGAAATGTGCACAGGCTTCCAGATTATTCAGTGTTCCAGCCATGTTTTAATGGCTCCTGTCTGAGACTGCAGCTGGGTAGATGGGGAAAGGAAGAGGGGCATACCCAGTCTTTTAGTGGGACAGAAGAGTCTGGACCTAGGGACAGGGCTCCTGCTGGCTCCATTTGTCCCCCAGAAACTCCTGGCCTACTGCTTTTCTTGACATTGGCTCTAGCCGATGTCACACGGAAGCTGTATCTTTGGGAATGGTGGTGCCCTGACAGTCTCCCGGACTCCTTAGGCAGCTGATGGTGTAATCACTCTCAGTGCATCCCAGGCATGCTCAATCCAGGCCCTTTCAGGAAGAGATGCTGGACTGGTTCTCTGCACCCTGCCTCTGCTACAAGACTTCTCATTCCTCACCAGACTGATATACTGGCTATGGGCTTAGCAACCTTCTAATTTACCCACAATCCTCCTGATTTTCAGGTCTACCAAAAGGATCAAGAGCTGATCAGAGGGACAAAACTTTGAGGTTCTCCTCGGCTTACTGCCTTCAATCGTCATTGGTAGCGGTTACCCCAAGAGAACACACCTCTCTAGACTCCTAAGTAAGAGCTCAGAGAGCAACCTCTCACCCATGTAGTTCCCCCCTCTTCCACAGCACTAGTTAAGACACACCTCCCACACCCTGCTCACCCTTCTGCCTACCACCTCATAATCTCTGGTGTAGGGTAAGGTAACAGTTTCCTCATTCAGTGGCACATCTCTCCTGATCCAGGGAGAACTCTTGTAACCGGGTCCTTCCCGTATGTGAAAGGCGGCAAGTGAATTTAAATATTCTTCCTTAAGACAATGCATTAGTCAGACTTGCACAGGCTCTATTTTTGAGAGTCAGGTTCTGAACATCAGCTCCTCTCTCTCTCTAAGGACTAGGGTTGTTTTGTACTCAAAAAGCAGAAATAGAGCACGGCAATATTTTCCAGAATGCGAAACTGTAAGTTAGCAGATAATCAATGCAGAATGTACTGCAATGGCGACTAGTCCTGCGTGGCTGCTAGGGCGAGGGAGTTTTCAGTCGTGACTGGCTGCTTTACACGGGAAAGCGTGTGGTGTCTGACACAGTGACGGCAAAGACCTCCTGCGTCTGTCGGAGCTGTGTACATTTGGTACTGTACGTGTACGTAAGCTCCGCCCTTTGTGTTCCTGCTCCCTTCTCTCTCCATCCTCGAATCTGGAGCCGCACAGGCTCTTCGTTTCTGGAAAACAAACTGACTTCTTGTCGAGAGGTTTTGCAACCTGTCTTCCCGAAACCCCGACGCGTCGTACCGCCCCAGTGTGCCCCTTATCTTTAGGGCCTTCCGCAAATGCTGCGATCCCAACCGCCTGCCTCCCCAACCGAAGCAACCACCCCGCTCCAGTTGCCTCCCACGCTGCATCGTCGTCTTCATTTCCTTTTCTGCACGAGTCACTTGAAACTGCCTCCCCGTCCATTTATATCTACTGCAGCAGAATATCAGCCTCGAGAGGGCAGGGCCGTGTCTACCCTATTCTCCATTATCTTCTGTGAGCTGGCACATACAGAGATCAGTGCACAGTTACTGAATACAAGAAAAGGTGATTGAAGATCACCTTATATAAGGGATTGCTTTTATTGCTAACATTACCTGAATGTGCGTGGAACAAGCATTGTAGCTTTTAGGGGCCCCCTGGGGGGCACCCCTAGCTACTGCCTGGAACCTCTGGCCCTGTCTGCTCCACTGCTGCCCGGGGGATGAGCCGGCCGGGAATCAAGAGACGAGATTCCGGGAGATGCGTGGACAAGCAAACTCTCTTTGTTCAGGACAAAAGGCACACTTCATACCCCCTATGACGCCCCCATCACCCCCCATCCCACTCCCATTCATCTCTTGAGCACGATTGTGGTGAAACGTCCTTTGCTGGTTGGCTCTCCTGACGTCATCTGTTCCTAGGCATCAGCTTTCACATCTGTGCAACCACTACCCCTTTTTAAAATCCTGGCAGCCGGTTCTTAGGGAGGCCTTACTTCCTCCTACAAAGCGTACCTCGAAGGAGCGTGGGAATGGTTTCCCAGTGTTTTCATTATATATCGTTCGATAGCGAGAGTGGCCCTTTCCCAGTTATTTGGTTCTGTGCTGGTGCAAAAGTGGGTTAGCTGTACTTCCTAAGCAGGATAAGGAATCCTCTGGGAACAGACCTCCTGGTTCATATTTCTCTCGTGTCTTTTATAACGTTTAGTTGTTTGGTTGACATGTGCCAGTTGTTACTGGTGGAGTAGGGAGCTGGTAAAAGAAAATTATAGGCCATCGCGTTTCTGTGATTATGGGAAGGCTTTCCAAGGGAGGCAGAACTGGGGAGGGTACTTTCTTGGTAGAAGACGGACAGGTATTTGATTTCCAGAAGTCATGAAGTCATGAGTTGAGCTTCTGCCAGCCAAGAGACACATGGAATTTTCATTTGCATAAGAGAGTTTGGGGTCAAAAACACCAGGAAAAGTTCTCATTTCGGGATTAGAATCTCCACAGAGGTGGCAGTTCAGTAAGAGGATTATTCCAGAAACTACTGCTGTGTCACCAATTACCAGAGAGTTTAGCAGCGGAGGCCAGTCATTTTGCTACAATTCACCCAGGAGGACGTGGGTCGTGGGTCAAGAGGCAGCGAGGGCTCTGCAGGAGATGGGCTGTGTCTGCTCTGGTTGTGAGCACCAGAAGGGCAGAAGAGACTTGGTGCTGAGGCTGGGTCAGCTGGAGACTCTTACCTGCATGTTAGGTGCCCAGATGTCTCCATGAGCTTGGCTTCTTCACAGCTTGGTCGTCCCGTTGTATGTGGCATTCAGGGCTTCAAGCATTTGTGTTCCACAGAGACAACAGGAGCTCCACGACCTTTCTTGGCCAGCCTTTGAAACCATGTGGTCTCACATCTTCTACTGTCCTGGTTGTGAGCAGGCACGAAGCTCACCAGGATTCAAGGGGGAGAACTTCCTCTCGAGGGGGAGACTGTCTTCTTGTTCATCGAGGGAGCATCTGAGAAATTTGAAGCTCTATTTTGACCCTCTACAAGAATAAAAGAAACAGTTGGTGGGGCATGATGGATCCTGTACTTCAGAAAGGGAGACAAGCTTTGAATCTGCTGTGGACCCAGGCTTCATCCACTGTGAATTTGCTCTGATCGTCAATGGCTTTCTGGCCAAATCAGAGTTCTTTGATCTTCTAAAGGGATTGCCTTTCTCCATTCTAATGTGTTCAAGGAGCTGAAAAGTGGCCAGCGGTCACCAACACTTGGCGGCCATAATAAACCAGGTAGAGGTACTCTCAGGGACGACGTTCATGCTCTTTTCTCCAAATAGCTACTCCTCAGAGTTTTTACTAGCCCATTTGGCTAGCCCCTTTGGCTTGTGGCCTTTTACGTTCCTCATCCCAACCTTGTTCCTTAATCTAGTCAGCATTTCATTAAGCCCACTGCTCCCGGTCCTTAGAGCACCGAGGGCTAATTGTACTGATTTTGTAGCACTCTTCCAACCAGCCACTAGGAAGCAGATTGAAATCCCCAATCTCATTTATACTGCCATTTATTTCAATGTGTTTATAAGAAATAGAAGGAATGGGTATTAGCTAATTGTACCATATAGTCCCATTTTCTGAACAATACTTTTTATTAGCACAACTGATAGAAAATGAAATTAATCTTCGGTAAGAAGACTGCTAATAGGAAACTGAGAGTGTTAAGCATCCAGGAGAAAAAAAAAAAAAGTACAGACAGGCGATCATAACGTTGCTATTTTGGGAGTTATACATTAAACTCCTACACAATAATAAATACTGAAGTATAGTCATAAGACATGTCTGGAATTTATAAACGTGGCAGCTGTATTGGGGAACATTTACAGGAAAACCGTGAGCTCAAATGGAATTTGCTGAAGACTATATATCAATTCGCCATCAGGGCAGACAGTATTGGAAGCCCCGGAACTTCCCATTAATCACGGTACATGTGGCATCCGAAACGAGAGAGCTGTGACTGTTATAAATAGTGTATTGGGACTTTTTGTTTGAGATAGAGAAAAAACAGTGGAAGGGGTTGAGAAAGTAGATACATCGCCTCGGGTTCTTTTCCCTCTTAGTTTTAAAAGCAATAGACCTGCCAAAGTGGATGGGGGAGACCAGCAGGCTTCCACCCTGCACAGGGAGCTACAGGCAATTAAGGAGTGCTGAGAGTGGGAGAAACAGTCTTCCCCAGGGAAGAGCACACCAGCTGGTTATCCAACATCAAATGGTCAGCCCTGAAAACATACATACAAGTATCATTATACAGACCCAGCAGATTGTATTTAGGAATATATAATGTATATGCATGCAACAACAATTAATGAAAAAAAGTCCTTGAATTTGAGAGAGATGAAGGAGGGGTTTGTGGGAGTATTTGGAGGGAGGAAAGAGAAATGATGTGATTATATTGTAATCTCAGAAATGAAAGTGGGGGAGGGATTAGAAAAGCCGGGTGCTTATGGATTCACCTAGAGGTGAGCAAGTTCCCGGCCCTGCAGCTGCAGGCCACTACTGCGCATGCTTCTTCAGCAAATGGATTCCGTTCCGGGTACCACGCCCCCAGATAAGCCCCTCCTCCTCTCAGTTATTTCTTGTTTGGTGTTTCATCACAGCAAGGAGAAAAGACACTAACAAAGCAAGTTTCAAAAAGAAGACGAGACAGATACCCCCGACTTACTGTAGAAATGGCATACATTCGGAAGGGATAGACTTACTGATTATTTTGCTGCTAATCTTACTCTGTTGTTATTTGGATTTAGCAAGACATATCTTTGTTATTTTTCTCAGTTGATAGGAATGCAACTTTTGCCACCAGTTAAGGCTAAACCCAAACGATATGAAAGAAACGTACGTGTTTCTGGAAGATCAGGACGCCTGGGCTGGTGTCACTGTAACAAAGGGACAGGATGTGGTGGGAAACGCCCGGCTGGGGTCTAACTTGCTTTTGAATCTTGTTTCTAGAGCTTACTTTTTTGTGTTCTTGAACAAGATACTTAACTTCAATAATCTGTGATCAATAAACTTAGGAATGACAATCATCAGGCAGTAAGCGTGTTTTAGGAATTAAAACATAACAATTAAAAAGTCTCATAGCCAGAGGATTCTCTAATCAGAAACTCAGCAAATATAACCACCCAAGTGGACAAAATAAGAAGCCATCCTATAGCATTCGAGTGGATTTAAGGAACAAGTCATTTGCTATCTTTGCCTAGTTCTCTCATTAGCTACAGTGAAATGCGTGGCTAATTTTTGTCTGGGCACAGTGGCGACTACCTGTGTCTAAAGAACCCTGGGTGGAAACGGTGGTCCCTCACAGGGCCAGAAACTCCACTCTTCTGAGATTTTGAGAATTCCTCAACTCTGAAGCTATCTGTTATACTACAATTACATCTGAGGGGGGGTGGATTATGAAAGCGGGAACTGGTAGGTTAATAACAAAGTTTATCCACAATGAGAGCCGTGAGATGGCAGCCAGGTTTGGTTGAACGAGGGTAGAACGCCTGTCAGGAGACTTCCATAGTTCCGTCACTAAAGGGCTCAGGGCAGGAGGCCTCGTCTCTGCCCACATTTCTTCCTCTCTATGATGTCTGTCTTAGGGCTTCTGTTGATGTGGTGAACACCGTGGCCAAAAAGAACCTGTGGGAGAAAACGTTTACTTCAGCGTATGAACATCATGAACAGAAGTCAGTACAGGAACTCAGAGTGGGAATCCGGAGGTGGGAGTGAAGCAGAGGCCTTGGAAGAATGGCGCTAACTGGCTCGCCCCTGTGGCTTGTTCAGCCAGCCTTCCCACACACTGCGGGACCCTTTGTCCAGGGACTACACCACCCATAGTGAGCTGGGCCCTCTCATATTAAACATCAATCAGGACAATACCCCACAGGCTTGCCTACAGGCCAGTTTTATGGAGCTGTTTGCTGAGTTAGGATTCCCTCTGTCCGGGTATGTCTATGTTTGTGTCAAGTTCGGCACAGACTGAGCAGCACAATGGTTTATAAGTTTCACGGTCCTCTAGGGTCATTCATATCCAATCGGAGGGGTTGGAAATAGGGCAGGAAGAACGGATCAGAGCAAACTGACCTAGGCTGTCACAGAACCCCTGCTTCATGGGAGGTGAGAGTCTGTCAAGAAACCCAGGTTTCACTTTACCGAGTCCTTAATCTGACCTCCAGCAGCTGATTTCCTTGTGACTCATTCCTTTAGAACCGTGGTGGCCGCCGGCTACATGTGATTATTCACAGTAATTAAAATTAAATAAATAAATAAACCCCAGTCTTCCCCGCACCCCATTTCCGGTGCCCACTTGCCACATGTGGTAGTGGCTACCCTGCGTGTCAGAGCTGACTCAGAGCATTCCTGTCATCGTGGCCATTGTGCTGCCAACTGTGCTCTGGGAACCCCGGCTTCTGGGGTTGTCCTTGGTGACCCAGCTTCAGGGAGCCTTTATATTTGCTTGAGCAGAGTAATGGAGTCCTAGGAGAGAGATTTGAGTTTTAATTGCACTCAGGTTAATAAACTCATTGTTTCAATCAAAATAATGGTCTCCCCAACATTCCATCCCGGTGACTTCTTAGCCAGGCAACGAACGTGGTGTTACTAAACACCACCCACTCGCTGTGTATTAGTTGCATGAGAAATGAATGTAGTCCTGTCTCCAGATAAATTAGAAACTGGAGGAGGAAGGGAGGGAAGAACAGGGGGAGAGAGTGAGGGAAAAGGGGTGAAAAAACCCAGTTGATTAGCCTGCAGGAAGGAGAAGAGTCTCTTTTATTCCTACTTGGAAAATTGTGGACAGTTTAAATGACTGGGCCTGGATGGTATTCTGTTCCATCGATACACTAATATTGTCATTTGTTGGAATTTGCAAACCAGATAGTCACTGAATTTCAAGCTAAACAAAGGCTTTTTAAAAACGGTATGTCCCGTTCGACCTTAAAAAGAGAAAGCCTTTAGTATACGCCAGGCATTGTGCTGACCGCTTTGCCTGCTCTTCCCTGTGTGGGATTCACAATGTTCTCCAACAGACAGGGCCAGCTGTGCACCTGCTTGGAGAGCCGTGCCAGGAGTCGGGGGAAAGGCCCGGCTCTGAAGGTGAGCAAACTGGGCTCAAATCCCAGTCCCTCTACTTACTGACTCCAAGAGGGCAGGAGTTTGCTTGACTTTCTTAGCCCTGGTGTTCCTATCTGTCAAATAGAGCACGCAGCGTCTGCTTCATGTGATCGTGGTGAGGACCGAGTCAGATACGGCAAAGGGCTAAGTCTGCTGCCTGGCACGCAGAGTCTGAGTAAAGGAGATGTCCTTCCTCTCCTGTATCACAGCGCCTCAGGTGAGCCCTCAGCAAGCGCTTGTTGAATTGATGGCCGGGAGGATGGAAGTCACACTTTCCGTCGTCAGCAGAACACTCTCTGGGAGTGTGGGTGGGATGACTTGGGGGAGGCCAAAAGAGCCTCACTCAACCTCAAATGCCTTCCCTCTGGTCTTGGCTGCTGCTCTGAAATTAAGCATCACTCATTTAGCTCAAAGCCCCTCTTTAAAGCAAGGACCACTTTAGGACGTAATGCACGGAGCTGTTGGGGAACACGGCTCTAGTCTAGCCACCAAGCTTCCCATCAAGAGTAGCCAAGTGGAACCAGCTTTGGCCCCGGGATCGGGCCTCCTGGGCTCTAGATACAGCTCTGCCAGCAGACAGCATCACATCCCTGGGCTTCAGGATCTCACGGTGTTTTCCCTCTTACGTGGAGGATGAGAGTAGATCTCCAGTAAAGGTAGACCTTTATTTTGCGAGTGGGACACCAGGCAGCTAAGTTTGGTGGGAAGGCTCGGGGAGATGCTCGGGTTAGTGAGCCTTGAAAAGTTACAATGAAGGAATTATAGCTTTGGAGGGATGAGGAACATTTATGTTTATCCAGGGTGGTCATGAAAGGCCTGATTAGAGGGGCACAGGGGAAGGTGGTGAGAGTGAACAGGGATCACCATGGAAGTTTTAGGACTGCTTCAAAGTATCGTTTGAAGGGAACTTGGGTCATAAACATCACACAGACATTTCACTGGGTAGCCAATGACACATGATCACTTGGCATGAAGCCAGTCAGCTGCTGGAAACACGAGGCCATCCTTTTTGCAGAAAGCAAATTTGCACATCACAGAACATGCTTCCAGGCACGACTGTCAGCCTGATGCTGCAGCCATGGAGCTGCAGCCAGTGAGCTGTGGGTTTAGTGACACTGGCTGTGTCCACAGCAAGCAGCAATGACGCTGCTCTTTGTGGCTGTAGGTATCCTGGGAACATACTTGGAACCAGCAGTTATTGAAGATCTGCACGGCAGGCACCTTGGAGAACTTCTTACACCTGTTAGCGCGCACAGATCCAGGGAACTAGTATGACTTTCTCCAAGCTATCATCATCATCATCTTCTTCATCATAATCTTCATTTCCTTCCTTCCCCCCTTCCTCCTCCTCTTTTTCTTCCTCCTCCTCCTCCTTCTTCATCTTCATCTTCATCAGAAGAAACTGAGGCTCAAAGAGGAAGTCAGGAGAGCTGACGGTTCACCTGGCTGTCTAAATTCAGACTTTTTCCAAGTGTTATGCAGCCTCCAGGATGTTTCTCAGATATTGCTGTTAAAGTTCAGTGTTCTTTGCCCATGGGCATTGTGGATGGAATTATTGTTCTCACATTATTGCTGTTTTCAGACATTTCTGGAACAAAGAAATAATCACTACCAGTAGCTTCTGTCATCTGTCATCGTCCACTCTCAGTGAGAACATTTGACGTCATTAGTTTGCATTCTTCAGCTGTCAGAGTTCCAACTTAAGTTTGTTATTTTAAATTATTGTTGGATTTTTTTTTCTTTTATACTCCACAGATTGGGAGCTACAAATTTGTGTTTTCTTCCCGGCTTTCGGGAAATGATGTTGAGGCTTTATTGTGACTCATTTTGCAGTGATTTTCAAGGTTGAGGAAGGAGTTGGAAGCTCTCTGAGTTTCTTATTCAGATTATGCAGAGACAAGCACAGAATGCACCCATGCACTGTGCTTGCACAGATATTACTGATACAGAGGCGGGTGCCACAAGCAGGTTCCGGAAACAGTTTCAGTGCTCTGGAGAAGGTGAACCATTAGTCGTGGCTGGACAAACAGGAGGAGTTTCTTGAACAGCACCAACTCAGATGAGGAAATATTTAAGCCTCACATTTACTAACTTGGTCATATAAATCCCTGAGATGGGTCCCGGAGGATCTGTGGATCGACATTGATGAAGATCAACATTGTGTGATCACCACCCACTGTACGCCATTATCAGGTGCAGAGTGTGTCTGTGAAGCGGACCTCGCCAAGAGAAAGATGTATGCTCCCTCCTCTGTCTTAGGATAAGAGTGCATTTGCTCCAGGGCTGCGTTGGTCACTCTCCGAGGCCTTGCCAATTGAGTAGCCTTAGGGAAGAAGTTTTCAAAACGTGACCTTGGTGTCCTCTTTTTTCCTTTGCATTTTTATTTTGAAAATCACCATATCTTCACGAATTTACGTTACCCATAAAGTATTGAATTAAGCCTCACAAGCACAGACTGCTCAGCGGAACAGGAAGCTTTCTCCTTGTGCGGCTCCTCCCAGGAACTACTCCATGCCTAGCCTAGCCTGTTCTCACTTTCCTAGGTACTCTTGACACACAGTGTAGGCGTTGTTTATGCATATACCTTTTCTCAGTTTAAAACTTTATTTTGGCTGGTAAAGTCCCGCGTGCTCAGTAGCAGTACCACAGTGTGCCTGTACTTACAAAAACTGGCTTTTTTTCTGAAGTCATGTCAAAGGCTTTCCCAAGTGTTCCCATTGTGATGTTTCTCTGATGCATAATTAAGAGATTTTTACATTAAACAACCTTCCACTTATTATCCACTAACAGAGGCTTCAGTTTTAGTTCTGTGAGATGATGTGCTCTACAGTGGGGTGTTAGGGTAATAAATTTATGCTATTAAATGGGCCTGGAGTTTGATAAAAATTTGCATTCCAATACAGCAGAAAATGAACTTAAAACTTCGGAGCCATAGACTCACACACTGCTTTTTTCCCATTCCCATCCTTCCATGCTGAGTGGGGCTCTGGGTAGTGGCCATTGCAGGATGCAGTCATGAAAAAGGTGTTGAGACTCTAGCCATCCTTGAGATTTTCCAGATGCTGATGTGAACTTCACGACAGCTCCTAACACGGCCCGGCGCCCTGGCCGTTGCCCTCTCTTAGTACACATGGGTCCACTCCCGTCATATAAGCCGGAGCCACATTCAGTCACACCAGGGAGCCACCGTGATGAGCTATTGCTGATGTCATGCTGTGTACCAGATGTGACACCAGATGTGAGACTTGCATGGCCGCTGCTGCTGTTAGGGGCAGCCATTGCTGTCTGGCACACTGGCTGCTGCTATCACAGTCACCAGAACAGAAGTCCCCAGCTCTCTGAGTCACTGGCTCCTGATTTGAAGCCAGAGGGTGGGTGATCTGTCTGTGACCAGGCTGTGATCTCTGCCATGACTGCCAGAGCGGGGAGAAATGAGGATCTGGCTTTTTGAACGGCCTTAAAGGAAGCTGTTTTGTCTCCCATTGAGCTTTATATGGCGGGTAATTCACCAAGTGCAGAGGCCGGGAGCCACGATTTCACCATGCGCAGTCAAGTCATTCCATCCAAAGGCATTCTTTCAAACCTTCAATTTTCCTTCTCACTGGCATCTTGTTTTTGTTTTTATTTGTTTTTAAACCATTTATTGTTGGTGTGTTTTTCAAGGAGAAGATAAGGTAACATTAAAATTGTTTATTTTATTTTCTTGTAGCTTCTGTAATCAATACATGGAGATAAACATTATGCCAAACCCCTCGTTCCCAGCACCACCTCTTGACCTCTCTTACCCCAACACCAGTAATTAGAAATGTGGAGAACGTGCCTCCCAAGAGCACAGCTCTGAAGGAGGCCTAGCATCAGCTAGTGGGAAGGATGTAAAGAGCAATTATTTAAAAAAAGGCTTAAAACTAGTGTAAGCCTAGCATTTTCCTTGCTCATTTGTATCAATAATCAGATTTTGGAGTTTCCCAGCACCTAGAATTTCAATTTGTTGATCTATGACACCATAGTGTAGAGTCTGTGGCTAATCAACAGGAACAAGGAGAGCGGGGTGACAGGTGTGGGGGCCTGCTGGTAGTTCTCACTCTTTGGGGCACCTCTGCTGTTCTCTCCGATGGCTCTGCATTCCTGACAACAGCACGAAGGGTCTAATCCATCGCAGTCCCACCTCCTTACCAATCTTTGGTACGTTCTGTCCCTTTGATGACAAATATGGCGTAATATCTCATCGTGGCCTTCATTTGTAACGGAAACGCATGTTTAAAACACTGACAGCAGTAATGCTAAATATGAAGTCTTAATAAAGAAATCCAGAGCACACAAAGGACTGTTTGGGTTAATAAGATGGGCTAAGTTGAGAACCACGGCAGCATGGTGTTCCCCTTTCTCTCTGTAGCTCCCCTTGACCTACACTGCGGGCCATACTCCTGACTCTTCAAAGCTTCCACCTTCAAGCCGGACAGTGGCTTGAAAGTCAGTGGGTAGAAGCCAAACCGCAGAAACTCAAAACTACCTGCCACCCCTGGCTCGGCTGGTATACTGTCACTCTAGGTCTTTTCAGGTTAGGGGCCTTGAAGAAGAGGCAGAGACGGCAGCTTCTGGTCTGGACTGACAGCTTTGTCAAGGAAGATGTTAACAAAGTAAAGGAAGAAGCCAAACAGAAACCTTTGACAGAATCTCTTCCCAAATGGGAGAAGTCCAGCCTACTTTCCCTTTCTGACCGATAAAGGAAGACACAGGGGATTTAGTTCAGATGAACGCTGATTTTGACTCTTCCCACTGGACCCCATCTGGAAAGTGTGACCTAAGAAGGAATATGAGCCATTCATAGGTGGTCTAATGCCCAAGAGAAGAGGTTTGTGTCGGGGTACATAGTTTTGGTTCTCTCAAAGCTACCCCCAAAACTGTCCAGCAGGACTCTCTAGCTGGGTGCTAGCCGCTGCTTCTCATAACAACGGTGGGCTGAGGTTCAGCTTTCTCTTGCCTCCCTTAGGTGATGAATACCTTTGTGCAGTCAAAAACTTCTACCACAATGCATGCTACTGACTGTGGGAATGAGTAATCCTAGAGGCTCTAATACTAGGTGTTCAAACACGTTCACAGAATGGGCACCTAAGCCAGGTTCAGGGGAGCTGAGGCAGGAGGCCAGAGGGTTTTGAAGGAGGTTGTGTTTGTTTGCTTTTTTGTCTACTTGGCCTTGACACCCAGTATTAATTAATAGGCTACGGTGTGGATTATGTTCTGTTTCCCAGACATAAAAGAAAGCAAAAGAAAAGGCACAATTTGCCTCTTCTAAGACATCCACAATCACTGGCTAAGCCAGTGAGTTTATGTGTCCGTCCTTCGTGCCTCAGTACTTACTGCATGCACTTCTGGGGCTCCCTCCCTAAACCGAGGGAGCAGAGGCAAACCTGGACACTATAATGAAATCTTACTTCGTGGTCTCTGACTGCACTTCCCTTCTGGAGCTTTAATAGTTCACACTGCTAATAATAATGTTCTTTGTAGGAAAACTCCTTAGTTTGAAAACGTTGCAGATGGCCTTTTATCAGGAGCTACTGTCAAAAGTAAATTGATCTAATTATGAGCCATTGTTGTGGAATAGGCCACCTTAAATAACAGAAGTCAAGTTTCTGAGAAATTACAAAAAGGACCTTACATTTGGAAAGGACTGTAAGACAATCAGCAGCCTTCAGTTGAGTGGCTTCTGCTAAGTTTCTCAGCAAGCACAGGCTGCCAGATTCCCATGAGTACAAGAGTTCTTACAACGTGGGTCGGGGTTTCATAGGATTTCTGAACAGGGTTTGGGGCAGGAGGATTCCTCTGCACCTGTCCATTGAGTTGGGGCACTGGAAAACGTCTTGAGGTTGAGGCCCTGAGGCGCGTTGAGGTTCGTGGTGTGTGTGTGGGGTCAGTCCTGGACCGTCATTGCAGCCTCGAGCGCTACTAGCCTTTAGAGCTGCTCCGAAGATGAAGGCCTGAGAAGGTTTGTCATCTCTACAGGAATCCCTCGGGTTGGAGCATCGCTCGTTGCCTTCAAGAAAATATCTAGCTGGAGAAGTGCAGGTGAAGGGCTAGCCAAGAGCTCCGTGGCTCTACTGTGGCAGAGTTACTGCTGCTGCCCCATTCCTGCAGGGAGATCTTAAACGTATGTGAATAGATACGGTGACCAGAGTTCAGGATCGCTGGCTGGGGACTGGAATTAGTGTAGTGTGGTTTATAGTGGTACCCCGAGTTCCCTAAGGAAAATGTGGGGAACACAGATTTGAACTGAGGTCAGTATGACGGGATGGAGGCCTACAGGAAGACTCCATGGTGATCTTCTACTGCTTAGAGTGGTGCTTAGCTCTTACAACTGCAATAGGCACAATGTTGTACTAGTCACAATTATACACAGCCTTAGACATTTTAAGAAAATGTGTAGACAGTTGGAAAACAACCATTTTGGGTTTGTTTAGGATATATAAAAGAAGTTTTATTTCCGTGTGTGAATCAGTTCCTTTGCATAATTCAGTGAAGGGTTTTTACTGTGAAACTTTCTGTTTCTACAGAAGAACCTCTGTAGGCTCATTTTAACACTGGGCTATTGAGGTGCCTCTTTTGTATTCAGTTTGGATGCATTGAGATGTTGGCTATGGATGTGGGGCTGTCTTTTGAATTTGAATTTTCTGTTGCCAGAAAAACTCATATGGCCAAGTGCTCTTTACCTTTGAAATTCAGGAGTGTTTTATTTATTATTTTTATTGTGTTCTTTTTTCAAGAATTTCACACAGGTATACAGTAAAATATGATTATATTCACCCCTCATTTCCCTCTTGAACTCTTCCCAAATCTCCCCAATACACCTCTCCCCCAGCCTCACACCTTTGTCTCTCTCTCTCTCTCTCTTTCTCTCTCTCTCTCTTTTGATAACCCATTGGGTTCAATGCATTTGTCCTCTGGAGCATAACCTTACCAGTAGCCACACCTTCAAAGAAGAGTGGTTCTCACTATCCCAGGAGTCATCAACTGTCAATAGCTCCAGGATCTTCTTCCAGAGAGTACCTCCCGCATCCAGGCAGAGATTGCGGTCGGCTTCATGTTGTGCCGGTCTTGTACAGGTAACCACGGCGGCTATGGGTTCATGAGTGCAATAGCCATGGCACATTCAGAGGACTCTTCCTCACCCCCAGCTGCTACATTTTCTCTGCCTCCTGTTCTACTCTGTTCCTTACACTTTGGCTGGGAGAGGGAGCTTGCTGATAAAGTTGTCTCATTTATGGCTGGGCACCAAAAACATTTTATTTATTTATATTTATTTAGTTAGTTTTTTGAGACAGGGTTTCTCTGTTGTAACCCTGGCTGTCCTGGGACTCACTCTGTAGACCAGTCTGGCCTTGAACTCACAGAGATCCGCCTGCCTCTGCTTCCCAAGCACTGGAATTAAAGGCGTGTGCCATCACCGCCAGGCACCAAGGATATTTTAAATTAAATTCAACAACTGTCTTATTCTTTGAATTTCTTGACCAAATTCGTTGTGTTTTCTATTCTCAAAAGGCTATCTGCAGGATTATTTGTCACCGATCTTTCCATTTCAAGAGAAAACATGCAACTGATACCTCACTCTCCATCTCCTAATATTGGACATAGATACGTGATGCACAGAGGTTCTCGTGGCTTAGAAAAACCCTCCTTCTCCCCCAACCACCTGTGGGGGGCAGAATGGTCAAAGCTGCAGCTCTCATTGACTGCTTGGGAAGTTGGTCCATTGTGGGATACTTCTACCCAATGGTGGTTTAAGTTGGTTGTATCTTGAGTCCCGTGGGAGCAGGTCCTGGGATTTACATAGGCTATTTATTTATTTATTTCTCTTTTTTAGTGTGATGTGTAGCAGCATATTACAATGTTTTACTCTCAATTTAGGGAAGGAGAAAGGAAAGATAGAAATCTTCGCCGCTTTTACAAGTAACCTTAATACAGAAAGAGAGAAAGGTAGAAATCTTCACAGCCTCTTTTTAGGCTGTCCTAAGCTCGAGTTTCTCCAACCTTTGTTCTCTTAGTAATTATCTCACTAGCTAATGACAGAAACCCAACCAACCAATCACCAACCAACGCCCACCCTGATTCTCTGGGCTTCAGATCTTTTATGCCCTAAGCCAAAAGTTCCCATAAACCCATGCGGTATGCAATCGCAAAGACAAGCTACAGGTGCCAGAACGACTGCACCCAACCAATTTATAGCCACCCGCATTAAGCATTCCAATTCCAACTCGTAAATGAGCTGAGGTAGAGATACAAACCTCTAGTGTCTAGTCAAACCAAAAAGCTTTTCTTAACATAAGAATTCCAGGTGTTCCTCTACAGTGATGTTTGCCTGCCCATAAGTATGTGTATCCTGTATTTGCCTAGTGCCCTCAGAGGCCAGAAGGCGCTGGATCGCCTGGAGTTACAGATGATTGTAAGCTCCCATCTGGGTCCTGGGAGCAGGATGGCAGTCCTCCGTGAGAGTAGCAAGTGCTCGTAATTGCTAGTCCATCTCTCTAGTTCAGTCCTTGACTTACTGAAAACATCCAATGGTGAATCATTCTGGCTCCTGTGAAGTCTGTTCTTCACCAGGGAAGATCTGCTAGCAGTCCCATTGTTCAGAATCAAATCCTTGTGTGCCAAGAACATTTCTCAGCCTTAAGAGTGTTCCCTCTTGGCTTCCTGGAAGCATCGACTGCATCCATCCCGTGGAAGGATCCAGTTAAGCATGTCTCGGACTTCACTTCTTTCGCTCAACTGAGAAGTCCAACCCTTCCTCCTGTAGTACCATCCTTGAGGAGCTTTAGGAGAAACACTGAATTATGAGGGCAGTGACTGCAGGCTAGTAGTCCCCATCTAAAGAAGTCGCCTTGAGAAGAAAATTTTAGTAGCCTTGAGGAGTTAAGAAAAAGTAAGTTTCCCCTTGGAACTGGAAACCTTGAAGTAAAAAAAAATGTTTCTCAAGATACGATAGAATGAAGATGCAGAGTAGTCTATGACTTTATCAGTAGGATAGGCATCTCTAGTTAGTCAACTACTCCACCACTAACATGCTAAGTTATTCATTAATTTAACAAATATCCTTTAGGGATTTCTGCCGGGCAATATTTTGACACTAGAGTTACAAGGCGAACGAGACCTACATTTTCTTTCCCCGTTAAAAGACTAGAAGGAAATGGACAAACGACTTCAGCAATTATTTCTCAGACTGACAAAGGTAAAGATTAGCTGGTTCCCAATCTGATGCTCTGAGGAAAACAAAATGTATACTCCTGTCCGGGATGTCAATACCATGGTGTCACCAACAAGCCAGGTAATGAAGTACTTGGGCTGTGAGAGACATTGTCCGTTTTAGCTTCTGACTTTTCCTAAGTATGCAAAGTGAACATTTATGCAAGTTTTCTTAGTCATTAATATAATTAAAAACTCCAATCAGTAGCGAACTCAGGGGTCCTTGCTGCTGGGGAGCCCTGCTGTGGTTATGAGCCCTTGTGCTGGCACTTGGTATTTATAGAACTTTCATATATATCTCTTTCTCATAAAATTGCTGCGATTGGCCTGGTTATTTTCAGTTTCTGTGTAGAAGATTGAGTTTCAGTGACTGAATTTGATTTTTGTCATCCAGGTCAAAGGGACAACAAGTTTAGAGGGGATCCTGAATAGAATGCCTTCTGCATCTGAGCTGGGAGAGTTTGTTCTGCAGCCCAGCAAGAACCAGGGAAGGGCAAAATGTGGGTACCGAACGTGGATCTGGGGAGAACATCACATTGGCATCTCGGTGGAGGAGGTCTTGTCACTCGAGGTTGCTCAAGAGGATGGTGAGATAGAGCGATGTCCCACCCTAAGTGGTCCTCATCCCCACTCTCATCCCTGGGATCCGTGAATGTGTTAGGATTACAGGATCAAGGGGAATTAAGTCTGTAAGTCAGATCATCTTCAAATATGGGTTATCCAGGAGGGCCCATTGCAGTTCTTACAGGATAAGACAGAAGGAGAAAGAGATGTCATGAAGGAAGGGACATCAGAGGGGTGTGACATTGTTGTCTTTACAAACAGACAAGAGGTCCAAGCCGTATAGTGTCTATGACTCCTGCATTTGGGAAACTGTCAAAGACAGGGAAATAGGCCCCTCTGATCACCCCTAAAGGAGTGCAGCTCTGTGAACAGCTTCTTTTTAGTCCACTGGACTACACTGGAGTTTTGACTACAGAAATGTAAGATGACCAACCTGTGTTGTTTGTACCATAAAGTGTGTGATCATTCATTAATGTGGGAGTAGCTAACACTGATGGCGTTTGTTGAGCGGGAGGCACAGCACTCTGCCTTTGGAGTAGTCTGTGTGAATGGCAAGGATAGTTACAGGCTAATCAGCGGTTCATTCAGTTACTAAGAACACTTTATTGCACACCCATTTTATACCAGATATTGTATAGTTCCAAGAGTAAACAACATAAAAAAATTCTTGCCTTCATGAAGCTAACATTGTGGAAGGGGAGTCAGGCCATAAATAATTGAAAAATGCAATTAATTAGTAATAAGTGATAGGGAAACTGTGGGGAGAAGAGAGATGAAATGTGTGGTGGTGATGGTGGTGGTGTGTGTGCATGTGTGTGTGTACATGTACATACTCAATTGTATTGGAGATGGGCTTTCAGGACAGATCCACCGAGATCCACCGAGATGGTGACAGGGAGCAGAGGCCTACGAACTCACGCCAGGGAAGAAGAAAGCAGCAACATGGCTTTCTAGGGGAAGATGCTCCAAGCAGATGCAAGGCAGAGAATCTGAGCAGAGGGGGTTGTGAGGTGCTGAGAGACGCAGGACAGCGGCTTCGTGGGCCTGACAGAAACCTTCCAAAGCTCCAGGTCGAGTAAATGAATAGCAGGTATAAGCCCCTCCAGCCCAGCCATGAGCCCTCCTCCTGCTACTGAAGAAAAAAAGAAAACTGAAGGCTGTTGCCAAAAAGCCTGCCTGAGGGAGCCAGAGGTGAGAATCAGGATTGTTTCAGCGCTGAGAACCAATTTTATGGATCAGTCATTTGAATTAATAAGGTTCACGGAGGAAGTGGTGCACATAAAGCTAAGTTCCGTTTGACATTTCCTTGAAAAAAATTTCATTCTCAAAATTCCTAACTCTGCAATTTTTTTTACCATGCGGAGGTTGGGAGGCTGGTTAGCTGAAGGGGAACGGGCAAGAGCAGGAGGTGCTTTTAAACTCTACTTGCAGCTCGCAAAGCAACGTGAGGAAAGGGAGCCCCCTTTCTGACATAAACCCCTTGGGAACTTTTCCCTCACCATCTTGGGACAGAACTCACGACCGCAGCGCCTCCCCCCACAACCTTGTCTGCTTCCTTTGAACAGGCAAGGCACACGGAACGCTCCCGGTGACTAGCGACCGAGGAAGGAAGAACGTTCTGAGAGTTGAACACGAGAAGCAGAGCTAGAAGGAACTAGATGTAACCAGAGAAGGGCAGCCAGCTGGCTAGAGGGGCCGGAGCCAGACTGGCCTTGCTTGGTTGGAAATGTGAGAAATGCCAGTTTGGTTCCTCGCGTAGTAACGAGACAGGGAAGGAGGACGGTAACGAGGGAAGACAAGCTCTGCTGTTGGACTGAACACCCTGTGCCCATTTTGGGGAGGGCTTAAGAAATCAGTAGACTTTAGTTTTGTGGGGGGGAGGGGTTGCTTTTTTGTTTTTGTTTGTTTTGTTTTGGGATGCTCAGTTTCAGAACACAGGCCCACAATCTGAGAAAGCTGCACCCACATCAAAGAAATGCCTGGGTAGAGAAGAACCAAGAGCCAGTCTCCTGTGGGAGCCTCGTAGGAGGCAGGTGCCCCAAGGCCTTGCCGAGGCTGAGTAACCCCCACTGATACTTCATAGGGCTGAGATGAAATGTCTGCAGATCTGTGGGAAGACACAATGGCTACTGGTATTTTAAGTTAACGAGGTTAAGTAATTTCAATTACTTTCAAAAAGCAATTTCAATGAGGTTTCTTTAAGGGACCAGTAAAGAGAAGATCAGGTGTCATTTGTGTGAGAGCATGCTCTCTTATCTCTTATGTTATATAAACCATATGGTTATTGAAATCCTTCCTAACCATTTGTACATTGGCCCCCCCTAATATGCTTACATATCACACATACAGTGTCAGGAGTCTTCGGGACCACACACTTCTTCACATGGCATAGACATCAGCTCCAGAAACTGTGATTAGCTGCTCTGATATCACTACTAGTTACAAAGTGAAATTTGGTGTAAGCCTGGGGTGGGTGAGGGAAGGAGCACTGCGATGTTGTTATCAAGCCTGCATTTTATTGCAGTCCTTTCATAGATTTGTTCTTCAGCTGAGGATAAAGTATAAACCTCTCTAGATTGTACTTGTTTTTTTTTTGGTGGTAAAATGTGGATTAGAATTCTGCCTTTCTTTTTCTCAAAAGAATTCTGACATTTAAAAATAATGAAAGGAAGAAGAAGGGGAGGGGTAAGGAGAGAAGGGGGGAAGGAGGAACAGAATACTTGGAAAAGTTGCAATGTGCCCTGAGGTACCCAAGAAAACTGTTAGCTGTTGTTACCCACTGCTGATGGCTTGATTAGGTATCCCATCCTTTAAGGCAGTGGTTCTCAACCTTCCTAACGCTTCGACCCTTTAATACAGTTCCTCATGTCGTAGTAATCCCCAACCATAAAGTTATTTTTGTTGATACTTTATAACTGTAATTTTGCTACTGTTATGAATCATCATGTAAATATCTGATATGCAGATGGTCTTACACACACCCCCCCCCCACTCCAAAGGGGTCAAACCCACACGTTAAGAACTGCTGCTTTAAAGGCAAGATTTTACCCTGGGATGTGGGCCCCGGGAGAAAGGAATGTAGGAATGGAAAATGTAGACCAGCACAGGCATCCATAATTCCGTTCCAGTCACTGTTTTCCTACTTTCATAGCTAGTGTAGGGCAGCTAAGAGAAGCGGTAGCCTGCAAAGATTGGCATCAGTTTACACCAAAGCAGAACTGCCCATGGGCACAGGGCTTGGAAGCAGTATACACAAGAATCTCACAAAATATGAAAGCACATGAAACATTAGACTTAGCATTGGCGTCATTGGGCTAGAAAGTCTATTTACGTTGTGTCTTATGAGGTCAGCAAAACCTTCTGAATAGCAAGTACTTGGCGGCCTGCAGTGGGTCTGAAAATATGAAATAAAACACACACCGCTGACCTGACGTAGGAGCGGGGAGTTCCAAGTTTCCCTTTGTGTTCTCGGCTATAACAAATTGCCTTGTTACTGTATTTGTAGGTTCCTGCTGTCTTAGATTAAAAGATCGCTGCCTTGGTTGGGGGATGGGGTGGGGGTGGGGTGGGGGTGGGGTGGTGGGCAGAACCCGCAAGCACAGACAATGAGAGACAATGTTCGATGTTAACTCAGTCAACAAGGAAGGCCCAGGGAGTTGTCCTTCCTTTGTTATATGAAGCTACACGGATGGGGATGGGACAGAAGAGAAAGAGCATGAACAAAAGGCATTTTTCTTTCTATCGTTGACAGTGACCAATGCACGGAAAGACCTCGACAGTTGCTCAGTACAAATTGTGCTGCAAGCTCCCAGATCAAAGCCATCTACAGTACATTGTGTTTTTGCCTCATGTAAATCGGGTTGATTTTGGATAAAACGCTTAAGTCTTCAGGAAACAACGTTAGTTACCTCTTTTTCCTTTTCTCCTCTCTTGTCTCCAAAAAAACTCTCCAGAATCTGAATTTAACAATAACCATTCAGGATTGGGTAATTTGAATGGAAATGTGTGGCTTCAAATGAGTCCAGGCAAAACAGGGCTCTCCCATCTGTCCTATGCTCCATAGACTTCTGTCTATCAGCACCGAATCTGGCAAAAGTCCTCTTGTGGGCACAGAAGCTGGTGAATTTGCAGCACCCAAGTAAGCTTGGGGGGTGATCATACTCCTTTGTAAGGCTGTTTATTAGACTTTAGTGTGAAGGCAGCTCGCGTCACGCAAATGAAGACCCTTAATTTGAGAAGCTGAAATGCAGTCATGAAATGTCTGTGGGTTCTTTATGCCCAAAGTTTATTCTCAGGGTTTCCTGCTAGAGTCTCTTAAGTGTTAGATACCCTGTAATGATGTGAGTGTCAATCAAGAGGCATATATCTTAAGAAGCCAAAGCAGAGTGAACTAAATTGATTTGTGGTCCATATGTTCCTGGGGTGGGGGAATCTTAAGTGACAAGCAAAAGTCATGTATTAAAGGGAAAATTACTATATTTTTTCAAATGTTTCTCGTTGGCCTAGTTTTGTTTACTAAATTAACTTTAGACTTGTATTATTTGTTTTGCACATTAGGGTTTGTTTGTTAGTTTGTTTGTTTTCAACTTGACCCAAGGTAGAGTTATCTGAGAAGGTGGAGCCGCAGTCGAGAAAACGCCCCCATCAGATTGACCTGTGGGCAAGCCTGTGAGACATTTGCTTGATTGATGTGGGAGGGCCCCACCCACTGCGGGCGGTGCCACCTCTGGGCAGATTGTGCTGGGGTGTATCAACAGGCAAAACTGAGCAAACTATGAGGAGCAAGCCAGTAAGCTTGCCGATTCTCTGTGATCTCTAGTTCTTGGCTCCAGGTTCCTGCCTTGAGGTCCTGCTCTGACTTCTCTTCATGATATAAGATGAGATAAACCCTTTCTCCCCGAGTTGCTCTTGGTCGTGGTGTTTATCATAGTGGTACAAAGCAGACCAAGACACATAGCACACAGGCGACACAGGAATTATTTGGTTCTTTTTTCAGTTTTTAGAGGCAATGGTTTTAGAGGCACACTGAAGGGTGCCTCCTCTAGTTAGAGGATTTGTGTGAAGCTGGGTACTCGAAAACCTTTCCATTTACTCTAGTAATTGGCTGAGAATTTTGTCTCTAAGCATTTCTGTTGTTGTTGATTTTGTTTCTGTTTTAATTAGCACATGTTTTAATTCTATGTTGCCCAAGGCATAAGGTTTAATCTTATGTCTGATGTCCCTGTGAATTTTGAATGACAATTCTACCCTCTATAGTCTGCTTAGTTTTTTTGTTGTTGTGGATCTGGTGTAGAAGCTGGGGTGCGCGTGGCACGAGCTTATCTCGCAGGACTTGGGAGTGAAGGCGGGAGGATCTGTGTCCAGGGTGGTTCAGGTTGACCGGTATCATGACCCCACAGCTTACTCTTCAGTAGTAAGTTTATCCCTTCCTTCTCTATGCCCAGGGCTCCTCACTTGTAAAATGGGGACGAAAATATAACCTCAGAGGGTTATTAGAGTATGATGTGAGTCGATTTATACAATGTGATTAAACATACCTGGCAAAGAGACCTAATTACATATTAATAATCACATTAACTATTTATATTATATTAATCATTAATTACATTAACAATATATCATTAATATGTTAATTACATTAATACTTTTATAATTAATAATTATATTATTTCCTTATATCTCTGTAAGCTTTAGTATTGTAAGGGTTTGTTGTTCCAATTCATTACTCATTACTATTATTGAAAATGGAGAGACAGCTATTAATGGAATACTGCTCAAACTAGAAAAATGTTTAGTGTTAAAATATCTTTATGACGCTTGACGGAGAATCCAGACGTTGAAATTTCCAATGCTCTTTATTAATCACAAACCATGTCAAATCTCAGGGAATCCCATACCCGGGAGGCTAAGCAGAGACTTCATTTCTTTTCCAATCTCTCCTGCTTCTCCTCAGCCCTTCTTTAACTTTTTTCCCTAGCCCCCTCTCCACATCCAGGCCTTCATTACAATACAATAGTACCTTAGCATACTCGGCTGGGGGTGATCAGAGTCTTCTTTGATCACCTGCCTGCAGTTCTTTCATGTCATGGGTCACTTTCAACTGTAAACAGTTAGTTCTATCTGTGGAGATCCCAGCAGGGCTAGCACAAGGGTGTGAATAGGTAGGAAGCAAGGCCTGCATCTGCTGCAAGGCATCTGGCTTCCCAGCTACAAGGGATCAAAGCCCTTTTGCAAACCAAAACAGCACACAGGAGTAAAATATCCCACAACAGTTTAGTATTGCAACTCTCTGCTGGTGCTTTTAATATTTATTAATATTCATTATATTTGCATTCATATTAATGTGCATATTTATTAACTTGTCAATGTTACTGAAAACGGAGAGACAGCTAGTAAAGGAATACCGACTGAATTACTAAGCAGAGCACTAGAATTCATTTCTCTTTTCCTCTGTCGACTGTGTCAGAGTGGACAGTCCATTCGTCTTAAGTCCACTTAATCTTGATTATAAGGTGTGGAGATCGGAAGACAGATCTTCCAGGCCAGGCTGTATCTGAACGCTGCGGAAACCTCTGTTTCGTCTGAGAGTGCTGGTTTACATAGCAGACTTAGTATGCTTTTCCCTAAGGGAAAGACAAATGTTCAACGAAGAGAAATTGGAAAACATTTCCATTAGGCAAACAGTTTCTGGAAAGTACAACAAATGCTTCGGTTTATATTTATGTAATTTGTTTCTTGGGCTCAAGCACATAAATCAGCCGCTCGTGTTGTGTCCAGAGAGCTCATCTTTCTCCTTTAACTGTGTGCTTACAGTTAGAACAAATCCTTCTCCTTTTCCGTTACTTTTCTTCCTGTTTTAGAAAAAAAGTGTTTCTCATAGGAAAATAAGTATTTTGGGGGTATCCATTTCATTTGCTGTTGTAACTTAATACATTTAAATTAGTTATGCTTTTGATCTAGGCATGACATTTGTCAATAAAACCATAGTTAAGATGTCTTCTCTTATTGTAGCACTTTTTTTTTTTAAATCTGAAAATGGGTCCCTGTTGCGTCCTGCATTCCTTCTGATGACCTCTTCCTCTGATGAGTTATTTCGCTTCTGTGCACATGGGGGAGCTTGTGAGACACTGGTTTGAACGCTCGTTCTGGTGACTTTCTCAGATTCTAAGGGCCGGACTGAGATTCTCCATCACTTGGAGGAAACCAGGAACGCACTGCTGCAGAGCTGACAGATTTCTCTAGGATTCACCATCTAATGCAAAGTCTAGGAATAAACCTCAGAACTCTCTTGTAGAAGGAGCCACGAGTGTATCTCGCGTGTCACTTAGATGCAAGGGGCCGTGAACATGAGGCTACTCTTTCAGGCAAGAGGAGCAGGGTCGGACTGTCATGCCATTTGCTTTGTTGTTTTTTTTTTTTTTTAAAGCTTCAAACTAAACCCCAACTTTATTCTTCTGTATCCCGAACCACACTGGGATATAAGACAAATACTCATAGAGGAAACAGAGACAAAAGTGAACAGCTCAATCGGAGCCTGGCGCTTTTGGAAACTGAATGTGATTGTATTGAAAATGAATACATACATATAAATACAGGATTAAACGAGACGAAGCTTCATAGTACCGTGGCTGATTGTATCATGGTCTGTCTTTGACCTCGGGTTTTGGACGCCTATACATGTAAATAAATGAATGTATAAAAACGGCCCCAGTAGCAGCCACATTGGCAAGTAGCATCGCGGGTACCCGGGGCTGCCTATAGATTTGCATAGAGGTAAGCAGACCGTTCTTCATGGTGACTTAGAAGCCGGTAAAATGTGCCTTCCTTCTCATCGGCAGCCAGCACTCTTTGGGTTTACAAGCCTTGCTCTTCCCTTTACAGTCCTTCTCTCAATGCTATGCTTCATTCTCACATTTTCAGCTGCCGACTATGTTTCAGTGTTGATCTGAAATGGTAAACTCAGGCCGTATGTTTCCTACCGCTCACGGAACAATACCTGGACAGGGAACCTACACTTAATAAGCCACCCATCTACCTCATCACACCCGTCTTCTGTTCCGCACATGCCTCCTCTGCTTCTCCATCCCACCCCGAAGCTCCCTGACTCTCCATGGCTTGTCCGTTTTTGTTTTCTGAAGCATCATTTCTTGAGTGATGTGAGTTTAACAATTTGGGGTCATCGGTGACACTTGTTTCATGTTCTCTTTTATGTCGGGGTCTCCGGAGCCCACCACGAGGCTTGCTGGCTCATTGGAAGGACTCAAGAGGCTCAGAAAAGCTCTTGCCTGCCGTTATGGGTTTTTATAACAAAAAAGATGCAGGTTAAAACCAGAAAGGGCAAAGGTGCATGGTACAAAGCTGGAGAGAAACTCAGCACGAGCTCCCGAATGCTCTTTCCCAGGGGAGCTGAACAGATGGATTCAATTCGTCAAGCAATCACGTGTGATAATGCAGGCAACAAATTGTCAAGTCTAGAAGCTCCCCTAAGTCTTGGTGGGTTACATAGGAAGAGGAAGGGTCCCTGTTATCCAGTGACGTCATTGGAAACTCATTGGCTTAGGACAGTGCAGGCACAACAACCCCATTTGAGTATGGGGGTCAAAGAACAGCCCCATTTGCCTATCGGGGGTCAAAACCTGGACCTAGATATTTTCTGGGACCAGAGGCAGAGACCTTATATGCTTGTATAGGGAGAAATGCTCCAGCTGCAGATAGACAATTCTTCCAGGTTGCATATTTTGAAGGGGGCAGTGCCTTGCTTCTAGCAGGCAGCATAGCTTGTGGCCTGTCAGAGCTGCAGTGAACACCTGTCACTCTCAGAATAAGAATTTGGGGTTCTAGACACATCTTCTACCTCACCTCAGCCCGCCTGATTTTAACTCACTAAGGATGTGTAATATTCCTTTGGGATGCTGGAGGTTGATGTTTGACCTATTACAAAATCTACCAGCCTCTTATTGGCTGAACAGCCCCGCTCTGCTTTATCTCATTGACCATCACTAGGCCCATACCCTCAGCTCAGTGGTTGGCAAACTAGTTTGGTCCTCTAATGCTGCTTCCCAGATAGCCCCTGTTTAAGCTCGGGCACTCATGACTTCCCCATATTACAGTGATCAGAATATTCACCAGCCCCAGGCATATTTTATTTTAGCAAGTCTCTGCACTTTTACTCGTGACTTTAACTCTCTGACGAGGGGCATTTTTTCCGAAGAGACTTCTTACTTTGAACTTTAAATCTTCAGAGCCCGCACACCTTACCCATGCTTTCATGCCTGAGACTCAGAACGGGTGGATGGAGGAAGGACTGTCACCACACTGACTTAAAGAAATCCTGCCGCTGGTCAATGACGGTGTGATGAGAGATCAAGCAGGGGAGGAGGAGAGAGGCTGAAATCCAACCCAGGCTTTGTTCACAGGGCAAGCCCCGGGTGGGATGTGGGGGAAGGGCTATCCATTGGAACCCACCCTGGGCTCTGAATAGTTGCAAGAGCCTTTGGATGTTCAAAAGACGCTTTCTGCACAGGGGCTGTGTGTCTCCAAAGGACTGCACTATAGGACTGATCACAGTACCTGCGAGAGAAAGACACTGCTTTGGCTCTGCTTTCTTGAAACTGTCAATCACGCCCCAGCCCTGGAGTCATCCACCTACTCGGTACCCTTCAGATGTGTGTGAGTCATGACTCCTTCACAAGACTTGGTCCTCAGAGCCCCTCTGGGCATCAGAAGAATGGATCTGCGGCCCCAGCTCTTTTTCTAAGCAGGTTTCATTTATCTCTAGGACGGCACCTCCTTTCCTAGAGAAAGGAGCTCCTGAGGCCAAAAATATCAGGCTGGAAATGAGGATGAGGAAGAAAGGAACCACATCAGCCATGCTTCAAAAGATGCAGAGCACTGGTTCACAAAAACGTTCCTAAAAATAAAAACCCTGGCAGTGCGGCAAACAGATGAAATGACCTCTTGAGGCTGAACAATTTTTAAGGTATTTCCCTTGTTAATGGTTTTAAAAACCATTCCAGAAGCAGTTGCCCCCAGATTTTGTGCCAAAGGGGAGTATTGCCCACTGGTGGGCACAGTCGTCAGAAATAGGGAGTCATGCAGGAGCATTTTGATGGCCCCAGGCAGGAGCCGTGAGAGGCCGGTCACTGGTGCCCGGGAAGTGCCTTAGTGTGGGAGGCACACACTCGGTCAGGGTCCCTACGGTGACTCTAAGTGTCACCCCTGAGTGTGCTGCCATCATGGATGCTTCTGTTTTGTGTAAAGGCATTCACTGACCAGGAGGGAATAAACCAAGCCATACAAAACCAGCGTCATTTACAGTATGGACTAACTCTGGTACTAATGAGATGTTGGGGACAGAGTAGAGAGCCACTGTAAAGGTCTGTGTGGCAGGCGAACTCGGGGATTCTTATGTGTACAATATTGACATTGGAGTGCTCTGGGCCTGGCGTCACAGGCTCGTGATCCCAGCTACTCTGCAGGCTGAGGCAGTATGATTTCAAGTCTGAGGTCTGGTTACAAAATGACTCTGGGGCTTGTCTGGGAAACCTTAGGGAGGCGGTCTCAAAAGATAAGAGCAAGCTGTGGATACAGCTCAGTGGTAGAGCCTAGTACGTCAAGGACCTGGGGGTTCAGCCATGAGTACTGCACCCCTCCCCCCGCCCCCCAGACAAGCAAATAGACAAACTGGTCTTCGGATGGGAAGGGAAATCTGATGAGTTACGACGTTTCATCAGCCTGACACATAGTGGGGAAAGCGCAATGGTATTTGCGTTGTACTTAGGAAGTGTTTGTAACACACGGGGAGACCCGTCATTGCCACAACAACTGTGCATCTTTCTGAGCTCCCAAACTGTCCTGGAATCCCTTCGCATCCACCAGGCAACCTTGACTCAGAGGACGAAAGCCACAGCCCTTGTCAAGGGCTTTGGGGCCACCTGGTCCTCTTTTCAGAGCCCCAGGGTTTTCTGGGTCCAGGACAGAGTGTGGCCTGCTGTTGCCTCCGACTTCAACCGCTGTGCTCGGAAAAGACAGCCCGCTTTGAGCAGACGGTCCTTCTCGGGGATAATGTTTCCTTCCCAGTCTCGCCAGGTCTTACCGAAGAATTCATTTGACTTCGCTCCCTCCCACCCCCACCTTGAATTTATCTTTTTCTCACAGAGAAATGGAAAGTCACGCAGCTGTCCATCAGGGGATTTTTGCGACCTGGCTTGTCACGAGGCGTTTGACTAAGCCAACAGTCATTTTTCAGCTAGCCCCGGGCTGGTTCCCTGGTTCCTGTTGCTAGTGAACCGGTCCTGGGCGAGATTTCACAGCTGACAGCTTCCTCTCAATCCCATATAGATTTTATTCCTTTAAAGTGGTTAAAGTAAAACAATCCATTGGTATAATTTATGACAGTTTTGTGCTAAAAGGGCAGCTACTGAAGCTTGTTTGTTCACTTATTCCCTGCTGTTGGAGTGCCTACTGGTACTGGGCACCGATGCTGGGGGTCATTTGTGGGGGGGGGGTCAAAGTCATTATAGTCTTTGACCTTATACTGTTTAAAATAATGTCAAACTAATGAGGGGTAGAGAAATAATCACACAGCTACAGTAGGTTAGGACAAGCGCCTTGGTGCGGAAGCACGTGAAGGCAGAGGAAGGATATTTGTTTGCTCTTAAAGTTCAAAGACGAACCAATAGCTAATTAACCCAATGGACACCGTCCTTGCCTTAGTGGAACTTGTTACTGGGGGACCCCTGTACTGATCAGGTAGGCATGTTCATGTGAAGGTGTGATGTTCATTCTGTAAAGGACCGTGTGGGCCGTGCGATGAGCGCGGGGTGCACGGGGATATGACTTAGATTGGTTGTCGAGAGAACATTAGGCTGAGACTTGAGTTAGGAGTGGGAGTTGAGTAACCAAAGAGGAGGAGGGGAAGGACATCCCGTGCTAAGGGCTAAGGCCAACGAGGACGTGAAAATCCACAGGGCGGAATGTCCCACAGCGCCGGCGCCCGTGTCATTGACTGCAGTAAGGGGTGGAAGGGGTAAAAGGAGGAGTGATGGGGGTAGATTGTAGATTGCTTAGCCAAGGGAGATGGTCTTGACCTAAGGCTCCCGAGGAGGATGGGGGAGCTACGGCAAGAGTTTGAACATGGAAGAAACGTGGCGAGACTTACATCCTTAGGGGTTTATTACAGCAGAAGTGCTGGGTTGACATGCTCATCTATGTGACAGGAAAGGAGGATCGGAATGGTCCGGGGGGCCAAAGGGTCTTCATGAGCGCAGGTTGGGGGAGTGCGGAGGAGAAAGGTGCGCTAAGTGCGTTATATAATGTACCAGGGCTCTGGTCATGACTTTTCTTCAATGCCCTTGCTTCTTGTTTTTAACTGGGGATGATATTCAAAACGACCTCTCATGGGCTGCTGCGGACTAGCCGCCACGCGGTACTCAGAGCAGATTGTTTCATCACGAGATACTTTGCGTAGTCTGTTCTGCCTCCGTGGGCTCACAGTTGGGGGTGGGGGTAGGGCTGGTATCGATGGAAAACTGATCTTACTGAAAAGCCCTGAGCCTCGCGATAAGTTCAGATGTCCTGAAAGAAGAGACACCCCTTGTCTGCATTAACCTCAAAGTAGCATGGCCCTTTAGGTAGCTACCCTTTAAACCAGAGGTTTTTAACCTGTGGGTCACAACCCCTTCGGAGGCGGTTCAAATGACCCTTTCACAGGGGTCTCCTAAGACCATCCTTCATATCAGATATTTACATTATAATTCATAACAGTAGCAAATTGCAGTTTTGGAGTAGCAAGGAAAATAATTTCATGGTTGGGGCTCCCCGTGACTTGAAGAACTGTATTTAAAGGTCGCAGCGTTAGGAAGGCTGAGAACCACTGGTTCAAACAATTGCCTTGCATGTTAAACATTCAGTAAGTATTATGTTTATTAACTGCTGTTTGAAATGAACAAGTTAATGAACTTTCCTATGCCTCTTTTCTAATCTGGAAAATAAGGTTTTACAGTAAAAAATGGTTCCTACATACTGAAGTTGATTATTAGATCTATATCTATATTTATATATGCGACATATGAGTGGTCAGTGCAAATAAGCTGTGTCCCAGGCTCAGAGCTGAAGCTTGAGAGAAAGAAAGATACCCGGGCAGCGGTGGCACACGCCTTTAATCCCAGCACTCAGAAGGCAGAGGCAGGCAGATTGCTGGAGTTCTGGCCAGCCTGGTCTACAGAGTGAGTTCCAGGACAGCCAGAGTTACAACAGAGAAACCCTGTTTTGAAAAAACTCTGAAAGAAGGAGAGAGAGAGAGAATGAAAGAAAATGAAAGAAAGGTATTAGCCCTGTCCCCATGGAACCCTAATGAATATCAAAACTGTGATGTGTTATAGAATTAAGCCTAGGGGACAGAGGATGGGGGTAGTTGAGGAATTTAGAAGTAAGAGGATACGATCTGATGGGATGTGGACTCAGGATGGTTAGAAGGGCAGGACTCACTTCCTCCCTAGATTCCTGAGAAGAATCGGATTTCCTAGCTGACTTTCTGTATAATGTCAGACAGGCTCAGAAATAAGATAAAACACACAACAATGTATTTAGAATTTATTGGGTTTGCTAAAAGTGATATATTTAGGAAAAAGATATTTGATTTATTGTAAGGATATCAAATGAATTCTGCAATCCAGCTGATTGACGGTGTTCAATTATTGGATTTGGTTTTTCGTATTTCAAAAGCCTGGAGACGGTGCCCTGATTGTCTTTGGAGAAGAGGCAGCAGTACACCCTCAAACATTTTTCTTGCTTCACCCTCTTTATTTCTGATCCCCTTGCAAGTGAGATGAGCTTCCCCAGTGGTTAAGAAAAGCATTGTCAAAGACCAGGTATGGTGGAATACTCACGTGTACTTTCGTTCCTTTAGGGTGACTCTCGGGCTGGATTCTTCTTCAGAACTTTGCTGAGGTTTAAAGGGCTTCAGGTATTTCTTTGATATGCTTCTGGGCATCTCCACTCTCTCTTCCTTCTGTATCCCAAGCCTACTGGTGCCTGAAACGCTGAGAGCACCGTTCATATTTGTATTTGCCTTCCTCTTCCTCTTGCCCTCCTAACCACTCATAATGTCAATGCCTGCAGTAGAGGAGGGAGGCAAACACTAACACTGACGTTTGCAGGCACTCAGGAAACGATTGCCCTGCTGTAGGTTCGCTGCGGTATCTGAGTCCTTTGTGTTTGGGGCGTGATTTTGTTTTAGCAGCATTTTCTCGGTAATCAACAATCTGGGGTCTTTTTAAGGTCTATGGTCGTCAGAATAGTGGCCCTCCCAAATGTAGAAAACTTAATCCCTAGCCCATGTGGATATGCTATGTTACCTGGTGAATGGAAATCAGGGGGATGCAGATGGAATTAAGCTTGATAATCGGCTGACCTTGAGCTGCAGGAGACTCTCCTGGGTTATCAGTGTGGGTTCAGCACCATCGTAAGAGACTCCTGAATGGGAAAGAGAGGCAGTAAGTGTCAGAGCAGTGTGGCACAGGGGACACTTTATCTGCATTCTGACTTTTAAGTTGGAGAAAGTTGGCCATGAACCAAGGACCCAGGGGTTACCTTTAGAGGCTGGAACAGGGAAGAAAACGGACTTCCACCTAGGGCCTCCAGAGAAGCATGCAGCCCAGCCCACATGCTGTTGAAGCCAATTAGATGTGGCTCTAGGCCTCTAAGTACGTAGCTGCAGAATGGGTCTGTAGGTCTTTAAGTTCCTCAGCGTATGGTCATTCCTTAGAGCAGCAATGGGAAACTAAGATAAGAGCTTTAAGAGGAAGTAGATAGTTGTAAGCTCTGAGTATCTACAGAACAGTTGGTTTATATTCGTAAAGGAAAATACTGGAAAATGTCTTGTGGATCTGAGCATCAAAACAAACCAATCAAGCTCTATGCAGGAGCTGTCAGTGAGGGAGATCGGCCTAGGGGACCAGAATGGGGTTGGAGAGGAGCAGGGAGGATCAGGGGAGATATATACAGGCTGGGGAGAGCTGGGCAGGGTGACAGATCATGGGGATGTGGCCAGGCTGGGGAGGGGAGGAGAGTACAGCAGACCAGAGGTTACAGGACAGTGTGGAGGAAGGTGGCAGTCGAATCCCAGGTGATTGGAGCAAAGCTGAGTACGCCTGCTCCGTACTTATCAAGTCTTATCAAGTGAAGTCTGAGCTATTGGATGTCAATGAAACCTACCCTAATACTTAGCTCTAGACAACCTATATGCTACTCAACCAACAGCCAGTCAAACGAGCCCTATGCCTGAACTTAAGTACAATGGGATCTAAGTGGCCCACGAGCCCCTACGGTGAGACTGCCAATCCAGCGCGGTAGTCACCAGAGGGATGTGTCATCTCCACACTCCTGAGTGTAATACCCCCAGATCCTTTTTGGGTAGTAAAAACACTAACTTAAGGAAGTTCATAATTGAACTAGTCAATGGTAAACATCAGGTTTTAAGTCACTGTGTGTCTGATTGCGAAAGCCAAGGACTTTTGTTTGTTTGTTATTTTTTTTCCCCTCCTGTCTCACTGCCTCTAATGAAATGGTAAAAGGCGGAGCTATAGAAGGAGGAATGGAGGGAAAATGATTAATATTTGCCAGGCATACAATATTTTCCAGGCATCGGGTCAGAGACTTCTCTATTTACAACTTAAATATCACATCAGCCATATAAGGTAAGGCACATTCTTATTTGGTAAGAAAACAGACAAGAAGAGGCCATATAACTCACACCTGGTCACACGGCGGCAATTGCGGAGGAAGCCCCACCCTACGTTTTCTTCGCTGTTGAGCATTTTAGCAGAAGTAACAATGGTTCTTTTGAATCAAGAGAAAAGAATGAAGTCTTTAGGACGATGGGGTTAGGCAGGGACTCACACAGTAGGGCTATCTCACTCTGTGCTTCTTTTGCTGTGATAAAACACCATGACCAAAAAAGCAGCACAAGAATTGCAGCAATAGAGGGTGAATATCAGGGAACTGCACATACAGTGGCTTCTTGTTATGACAAAGGCTGCTGATACTTCTCTCACTGTCCGTCTCTCTCAAACTCAGACAACTGGCTTTGGGATCACTGTCTTTCGAATGAGTTTGCCTTATGCATCAAACGTCAAAAACTCTTCTTAAAGGATTGTTTCCAAGATTGCTTTCCAAATATCATTGCTGATCAAGTCTTAAAGCCATTGTTCATGAGGAGAAAGTAAACGAAGCTCAAGTTGGCATTTTCTTTGCTTTTATTGCTTCCTTATCTTCTGTGTTGATTTGTATGTTCTCCTTTCCTTAGGCATTGCTTATCTGTCTCAGGTTTCAAGAAGAGAGTTTCTAAGTAATCTCACGTATAACTTTTCCATCGAAGTCCTAAACGTTCTATCGAACGCAGCCGGCGACATGTTTTTATGGCGCCCATAATGGACGGCAGGGTCTGTTCTACAGCACATATCAAAGAGACTGTATAATCCAACGTGCAAATCAAGACCTTTTGAGAATAACAAAGGATGCTAATAATAGTCACTCCAGGGCACTGTCCTGAGCAGACTGGAATGTATGGCAACCCTGCCCAGAGCCTTCCAGCTGGGAACTGGCTCCATGAAAGCTCCGCTCTGAGTGTCACCCTGCCTACCAGGCACTAATGATCCTGTTGCTATAGTGCACCCCGCAGGAGGTTGTTAACTCAGGGCATCCATTGAACCGAATGGACCTAACACTAGGAAGGAGTGTCGGACAGCTCAGTGATGAAAATGATACAGAAGGTCAGATGCTGGGTATCACTTCCGGTTCATCTGTGCAGAAAGCCTGCGAGAGGTCAGCAAGATGACTCAGTGGGTCAAGGTACTGGCTGCATAGACCTGGTGACCCGCATTTGAGCCTGCGGCCCATGAGAATTTAGGCGGAAGTGGAAATCTCCATGACATTGTCCTCTGCATCATACACTGCATGATCCCATCCTGCACTGCACTTCCCATCATGCACCTCCCATCCTGCACTCAAATAGACAATAATTAAGTAAAAAAAAAAAATTACAGAAAAGCCTGGCGAGGACCCACAGATGGCCATTTCTAACAAAGAGATCCTGTTAATGTGGGGGTGGGGGGGCTGCCTGCTGACACATGATAAGCTCACCAGGTTGCCCCCCCCAAAAAAAAGCAAAGGATTCCTCTCTGCTCCCACAGCAGAAAGTAAGTGGCTACGAGGACCAATGAGAGCCCCTCCTCGCCAGTGCCAACAGGTGCGATGGTGCCCCCATCTTGTGGTCTTCCCACCTTTCCCCCCTCTCCCCTCTGACACCAACACTGTGAGTCTGCACCTGCCAGAACCTTCCTACTCAGTCTTTCATGCAGTGGCCTGCTGGCTACAACGAGGACCCTGTCCAGCTGCAGCGCCTTTCTGAGAAAGGCGAGCCCACGCCCTCGTCATCTGTCACGTGCAAGGCATTGGCACTAAGCCCACAGGAGGGCTCACCGTCCTTATTTAGATAAGGGAAGCTGTGTTATTATTGCTTTCATTTTATAGAAGGGAGAATTTCGTGTGCACGCTGCCTCTACCGTTCTTTGAAATATTTGCAACTTGGATAAAATCAGGAAATGACTGACGGGTTAAAAAAGATGCTTAAAGTGGACACACTGTCTTCCTTCGTAATACTCCCTTCACACTCATTATCCATGAAACTCTGATCCCCCAAAAACCCTCAGCATGGACATACATAATTAAAAAGCACATTCTTTAGAGAGGGTAAGGATAGCTCTTTCTCTTTGTAGGGCAGGGCAGGGCAGGGCAGGGCAGGGCAGGGCAGGGCAGAGGAGGTTTGCTAGTCTTCCTTAGTGGAAGCAAGGTCAGGTCAGGTCAGGGGCTGGGTGCTTGGTTCTAGTCATCCCTCCTAAAGAGCCAAAGGGCACTTGACATGTGCTTCCAACAGGCCAGGAGAAAAGCAATTTGGTGTTAAGTGCTTATCCTTCAGATTTCAATAGCAGGAGAGACTGTAAGGATGAATATACTGAGCCAGAGCATCAGGCCTCCCGCTGCAAACCCAGGTCACCGAGGTCCCCAGAAGTGGAGGAGGCAAGACACTGAGCATGAGCCAGAACAGGAGAAATGGCAGACCAGGAAGACCGGGCGACATACTGAAACTCACATCCTGTTAACAAACAGAAGGAATGGGCTGGGATGGGTTATTTAGCCAGGAGGGGAAGAAAGAGAAGGTATTTTCAAACTTTTTTATTCCGTAGAAGCACCCGTTGGCACCGAAGTTTTTATCAATGATTTTTACCACCCAGCAAGTGAGGAATTGGTTTTCTCAATGTTCTGTGTTTCTGCTCATCTGGGAGGCATGTGCCCCAGGACAGAACAATCTTAGAGATTAAAACGAGTGCTTGGGGCTTAGATTTAATTTTCTCCTCTCTTGGTCTTATATGACACTCATTGAGTTTCCCTTTTTCAAGCTTCTAGGATCTGTTTTATGTAAGAGATTAAAAAATCTGGTAGTCAATTAAAAAAAATAATAAGCTTTCAATTTTTTAAAATCTCTTATCTTGTCAGGTACATCCGGTTGGTTGAATTTCATATGGCTCTTTATTTCATTTGCATTGGGTTTAATGTCTGCTTCCAGGGCTGTGGGTGAATGTATTCATGCAGATTATTCATCGAACAAGTAGGTTGGGCTTCGGGGGCTGGTAGAGATAGAAAGGCAGCCATGTTCCACCAGCAGAACTGGTCTCTGTGAGGGGCGTCTGCGTTAATACCAAGGGACTGGCAGGGCCTGACCGTGTTTTTCACGAAGATGCTCCAAAAGTCAGTGAGTAGCCTTAAATTGCTCCTAAGATCTCTGATCCCATGATCACCTGAGACGAGCCAGGTACACCTGCTTGATGAACTTAGCTAGTTTATAAATGTTTCTGATGGTGGTCTGGGGATTTTTCAAATTAGTAGGAACACTCTACACTTTACCCTGAGTATCCTGTGCTTCCTGTAACAGCAATGCTCTCACATATGTATGCCCTGATACTTCATTCTTTTGCATTTCAGAAGGCTATACTTGAAGGAAAATGGGTATCATATTGTTTGGTGTCTCACAAATAAACTTAAAGAGCTTAGACGTGTAAACCCTGAAAATGGAAGAAAGCTTGTTAGGTCCCAGCAAGGGGAAAGGCAGCCCTCGGGGCAGGGTGACATCCTGTGTCTTGGATTGCACAGATGGCCTCTTGAGTCCTTGGGTCCTCGAGTTCATGTTACTATGCTGGTGAAGAGCAGATGGAAATGATGGGATGTGGAGCTCTTGAAGTGGACTTGTTCTCACATAGCTGAACTACCTGAGGCTCTGCTGCTTTCACTGATCTGAAGAATGGGATCCTGACCCTTGCTGCAGGGGTGCCTACCTCACAGCTTTACCTTTGGGGAAAACTTGGTGCTTTAGTATCAAAGAGGACCTGCCTGCATTGGGAAGGCCATCATCATCCATTAATGACGCAGAGGTCACAATTAAAGAAGTGCTTCTCAAGGTTGAAGATAATGTAGGAAAACACATTTAAGGATACACACACACACACAGAGACACACAGACACATACACATCACATGAAAACACACACGTTCACATATACGTACGCACACACACATACACACCCACGCACACACATACACACATGCACACATACACACACGGATAGGTGCACGTTATCTAGAAGAGGTCAGTAGCTGACACTATATCTCTAATGTAGCAACACCGTTTCCACACTTTGGAATATAACAAGATGATGAGTCTTGCAATGTTGCTGTAGTGGTTTTTAAACATTTGAGTTGTCTACTAATATTAACAATTAGGATATTTTCAGTTTCTATTTTTAAAAAAGTTCCAGGGACCCTGGAGCTTCACACTTGCTCTTTGCAAAACAATATCCCCTCAGGTTGAGTGTCATTTCTCCTCTGTAGAAGGGGAAACTTGCTTTCTAGACTCTGCCACTTCTCCAGGGTCCTTTAGACTTTGTAAAAAATTTAGGCGAGCCAGACGGTGGTGACACATGCCTTTAAACCCAGCACTGGGGAAGCAGAGGCAGGAGGATCTCTGTGAGTTCGAGGTCACCCTGGTCTACAGAGTGAGTTCCAGGACAGCCAGAGTTACAACAGAGAAACTCTGTCTTGAAAAACCATTAAAAAAAAGGCAAAATTTAATCCGTTGGACTTAAAAAAAAAAAAAAAAAAAGAAGCTGTGGCTTCTGCACCCACCTGCCTTCGGAGCACAGACTGGACACATCGCGTGGGCAATGTACAGGACCCATTGTTGTGGGTTGTTTCAAAATCTCCTGAAGCAAGGCTGTCATGATGTCTTAGTGGGGCCCTTGGTGGGTTTGCTGAGGGCACAGAGTTGGCACTGAAGAGCAGAGAGGGAAGGAATCTTGTGTTTCTGCCAGTTTCAGACACGTTGGGGCTGAGTGAAATCATTAATCTACATTTCTGAGAAGAAATTAGAACCTTCCTGGTAGAAGTGCCACCTGTTTCAGTGAGTGAACACTGACTGCTCTCGGCCAAGTGGAGAGCACGCTTAGCAAATATTAATCAAGCATCTCGTGGAAACAGCAAAATTCCGGCTCATAAAGTTTATCTTTTTTCCTTGAGGAAAAAAAAAAAAACATTTTACTGATTTCATGCAAGAAAACCTTTTAAGGTTTTACAAACGTCTATTAGTATCAGAATGAAACATGTCACCAAAGTTCAATACTGGTTTATAATAGCATTTAATGTTTTATATTTTACACTGTATTTTAATACAGATAATTCAATAGTTTACAAGAGAGCTGGTAATTTTTCCAATGCCTCGCTGAAAAAATTACGTGAGAACCAATGTAGTTGCTAGATCATTGGCGATAGAGCTCGTGGTTTCTCCTCTTCAGAGTTCCCTTCCTCTTCTTTCCCACAGAGCAATCGACTGTTTCCTCTTCTGGTAGATCCTGATGAGGTTTGAACTAATACACTGAATAATTTGTTAAGGATCAACATGGAACAAGTTTGCATCAGTGTTTGATTAACCTGGCTGGATATGCTATAAGACTTCTTGTTGACTAACTGATCAGTGCACCAATTCCTTGGTCTACTGAATGTTCATTGAGAACATACTGTGTATTTAATTCATATGCTAATCACTCGTTTACCTGACCCCAGAGATGGGTACACTCCTATGCTTTCGGATGCCATTGAGGCTTATCCACCTTGTAGGGTCTTGGAGAGCTTTAGAGACCATGACTTCAGAATGTCTAGTGTGGGAATGGTGATGTCGGCCAAGGCATTATAAGCTGGTTAGGACTCCATAGTTTTATCTTAAGGTCATGAAGTTTTGATCCCCCTCTCCCGCAAAGCTCTTCGCTTCTTCATTACCTATGGAAACCTTGCAGTAACAGCAGCACTGACATCAAGCACATATGCACTGGCTTCTGGGGTTCGCACTGGTGGTTCAGCACTGTCCCTGTGAGGTGACTAATGAGACCCAGTACAGTGTTACATATGCACAGACGTCCTTAAATAGAGGTTTAGATGGATGCAAATGCTTAAGTTCTATCTTCTACTTCTGGCCCCATGAGGTTTGCTTCTTAGCATTTCCTTCCTCGACTGTAAGGATTCCTTTTCGCTGCCGCAGTTTCTCTGTGGGTGGTGTCAAGTTTGCTCTGGACTATTATATGGTAAAAGGCAAATCTTCTAAATGAAGATTGGGAGTTACTTTTGCAATAAAACTTTCTGTTAGCTTTCCCCAGAATTGACTGAGTATCAGTTGAATGTGGGAATTCTATATTTGTAGATTTATTTCCAGATTTGCGCTTTCAGCATAAGGCTTATTGAGGGCGGCTCCACTCCACTCAAATCTGAATTTGAGACTTTTGATCACTCAGAGTTTCACAGTTTTGTTTGAAGAAGAAACGCGGTAAGCATGCTTTTTTAGGGGGCTTCAAGAAGCCAAGCTTTCTTTGTTTGGTTTCCATGTAAGCCATTTCAGCTGCTTCTTACGATGTTTTTCTCCTTGCTCTCAGGTCCCAGATAAAAATACAGATAGAGGAGCCCTGTCCTCTACCAACAAATCACATACAAGTCTGCCAGCAGCAACGCCGCACTCACCTCCTGCCCTCAGATGAAGCCTGGAAGGGCGGGTGTAAAGGAAAGCCTGTCTTGTTAGGTAAGAAAACATGTGGCTAGAAAACCAAGGACTGTGTGTGTCTGAGCAGGCAAGCAAGGGGGAGTGGGTAGGTAAGGCAAGAGGGATTGCTTACCGAGGGCTCTGTAGTAGTGGGGCAATGGGAGCTGAATTTGAAGAGAGGCCAGAAAGAGTTTATTAGATTTGTTTTAGTTTCAAGATTATTCCTGAAAAGATTTGGTGACAATGTTTCAAGAGGTGTTTGGGGAATAAGCATTCTTTCTTTCGCTGTTCCTCTAAGAAGGGGATAGAACAGCCAGGCAGAGGTGGTACATGCCTTTAATCCCAGTGCCCAGAGGCAGAGGCAGGAGGATCTCTGTGAGTTCGAAGGCAGCCTGGTCTACAGAGTGAGTCACAGGACAGCCAGTGTTACAACAGAGAAACCCTGTCTGGAGAAAAACAAAAACAAAAAAGAGAAGGAGGTAGAAATAGGACGTTCCATGCTCTAGGCTCATTTGGGTATCTGCAGGAGAAGTCTGCTACGGCTTGCTTTTAAGATGGGCTTCTGACTTTGGCAACTCATTTGCCCAAAGATATCTTGGTTTCAGTGGTATTCTGCTTAGACTATATTGCCAGTTAATCTGGGCTGCTGTATTTCCCTATGTATCTTCTGGAAACTCACTCCTTTTCTGGAAGAGGATCATGTGCTCTGAGTCAGTTCTTAAAACAAAAGCGGCGCTGTCTTCATTCTCGGATCCCCACTTAGCATGCGTCCAATTCAAGTCTTTTTTTTTTTTTAAATCTACTTGTGTGCACACACACAGACACACATACAGCATGTTTGGTCAGAGAGCAGTGTAAGGGATCTGTTATTTCTTACTTAATGAAATCAAGCACAACATGTTCATATAGTGAACTATTTCATATCATATCTCAAAACTGAAATGGAATTCAACTCGGTATTACATAATACTCAAGATGAACTCCTAGCTTTTGTCAATGCGTGATGGCATTTTACTCGAGTCAGGTTTGTGGTTGGTGGACGACTCAGGCCTCATTTGAGTCAGGTTTGTGTTACCATGCTGATGTAGGTGGAAATTCGGAAAGCTTCTGTGTCAGCTGCCCGTGAAGTTTGCCAAGAGTAGTCCTGGGTATCGCCTATGAGAGGAGATGTTCTCTTGGGTTAGCACGACACCATAAGGTGTCTGATACAGGCAACTAAAGCAAGATCATATGTCAGTGCCTTTGTCTTCTGTCCATGCAAGGACTGAAAAGCCAAATGCATTCATCAGTGAGTGCTAAAAGAGTGAAAGCTATAAGAGGATGGAGAAAGAGGAATCGATAGTTTGCACGGTTTTCTTTTTCATTGCCTGGGAACGAGCAGTGTAGTAACCTTTTCTACCTTAGCGAGTTGCTCATTATCTTCATAGTTGGAAGGCACCAACCACCCTTACTCCTGGACCCTCAGTCCCGCCCACGCATCCTGGACCCTCATACCCAGGTAGCCGGGGAGTAGGCAAAGCCGTGGCTTGGTGTGACATGGGAGAGATGTGTGTGAGCTCCGCTGCCAGGCTACTTGAATTGGATCCCCACCTGATCACAGGCTAGCCAGGAAAGTTACTGCTGAACTCTCCGTGCCCCTGGGGATTTGATTTCTAAAACAGAGATGGTAAAACCTAACTGCCTCACAGAGTTGGGCAGACTACTTGGGATCACACAAACTTACTGCTCAGAACACTGCAACTACCACTAATAACGAACAGTGTGGCCTGAAAAGAGGCAAACATATAAACGTAAAATGTAAAACTGTGTATGACTGGCCACCCAGGATCCATATGGGAGGGACTTTTCAGAAACACTAGGCGAAGAAGATGTTATTCATTTTGTTGCGACTGTGGCAATTGATACTATCACCAAGGAAAGGGATGCATTTCTGTACATGCTACAGGCCCGCTCCATATTGGGGGCGAGTTATACAACGCAAAGCTCTCATCTTCTGCTGCTTGTGTTTATCAGACGTCTCTGTTCTCACCTCAACAGCACTGAGAAGTCAGGCACCAGGAATCTAATACAAATTCCAAATCCAAAGGTACATCAGGTTGTATGCTCTGAAATGTAATTGGCTTGGCATTACCAAAAAAAAATAGGTATCAGGCATTAATCCCCGGACAATATAATTTTTTAATGAATTGGAATCATAGCTAATGGAAAGCTGAATGTAAAGATTAGCGAATATGAAAAGAAGGCGTGGCACGGACTATTCACAATATTAGAAGAACAATAGTGAATTTTCTAAACAAAGACAAACTCAGCAAACAAGCCTAGCAGTTTAAAAATGAATTCACCACACAGCTTGGTTCTGCATTCATAAATATAATGAAGTTCAAACAAGCATTTCACAGCAGAAACTTACGGGAGAGCCTTCCAATATAAATTGTGATCCTGTGGAGACAAGAGCAGAGGAAGTGTGATTCTTACGGCCCCATCTCAAGTAGGGCGCGGCCCCCTCCCACCTCTGGTTCCAATTCTTCTCCTGCTTTCTCCCTCCTTCTCCTTTCTCTATGAGTATTGCTGAGACACATCTGTCTTCCAAGACCCACCCCCCCACCCCTGTCTGCCCACATTCCTTGAAGACGAAACCCAGTTCTGTGAAATCGGGTGCTTTCCTCTCGCTCTCTGCTAGCACGTACCTTTCCTCTGGCAAGGCCCTGCTTTCCTAATCTGTAAAAGCATCCTTGGTGAATCTGTGACACTGCGGCTGGTAGTTGTGTCGATGGGTGTGGCCATTTACCCACAGTGGTGTGCCAGAGAAATGGCAGTGTGATAGACAGAGCTCAGGGAGACACCAACATACCAGTGCCTCAGATCCTTGTCCTTCGGGGCCACAGGTCTCTGAGTGTTGTACACGCTAGTCACATGAGTCTGGAGAATGCTAAGTGAAACAAATGTAATGTGAGTTATTAACACCAGCACACTTCATTCATTCATTTATTACCATTTTTCAACAGTAAATAAAAAATATATAATATATATAGTATCTCTCTTTCTATATATATGTTTACTACACACTCAGGGCTGGCCCCAGACTCCCTACTTAGATGTTGATCAGGCTTACCTCAAAGTCATGGTAGTCTTTCTCCCTCAGTCCCCCATGTGTTGGAATTACAAGCCTTTGCCCCCAATGCCTGGCAAGAAAAATGATTATTTATTTATTTTTATTTTTGTTTGTTTGTTTTTGAGACAGGGTTTCTCTGTTGTAGCTCTGGCTGTCCTGAAACTCACTCTGTAGACCAGGCTGGCCTCGAACTCACAGAGATCCACCTGCCTCTGCCTCCTGAGTGCTGGGATTAAAGGCGTGCGCCACCACCGCCTGGCTGAAAAATGTTTTGTTTTTTTTTTTAAAGTAGAGAAAAAAAGAAAGAACATTAGAAATTTCCCCTAGGGAAAGTAGAAGTTAGAAGTCATGGCAGATGGAAACTACTTTTTATTTTTTTTTGATAGACATTGGATTAGCAATGTTCATTAAAAAAATGCCACTTTGCCATTTCTCAAAATTTATCAGTTATTTAAAAATAGGCAATGTACACAAAACAGTGTGTATTTTTAGGCTAGTAGAGAGTAGGAAAATGGTAACTGAAGAAAAGCATGGGTAATCTTAATTAGGTAAAACATTACACTTTCATCTTGATAACAAAAATGTCCCGGTTACTTCTGAGGCGGTTTCATAAGCACAGCAGTGGTGGCGTACGCACCCTGTGCGGTCAGTGAGGACACTGTTAATATTAACGGGAGCACAGCACTCAAGATTCTGGGTCGATAAGAGGGTGGCTACTGACTGTGTCAAGCTGCTCAGGTCTCCTGATCAGCTAACTACAGGTTTCTGGGGAGTCTCTCCACTCTCTCAGGGGAGGGCCCATTCTTAGCTCATCTCCTGAGAACTCCCTTAGTTCATGGGTTGAGGGAAGGTGGGATGGTAGGAGAAACATTTTTAAATTCCTTCGAAGTTAGAACCAGGCCAGAATTCTGGATGAATGTAGGATGAAGTGATAGATTAAAAGCTGCTTCCCACTGTAGGACAGTTCTCTGGACCTGGACTCGTTCTGGGAGCTCGGGGGTTAACCTGAATTCTAAGAAGTCCAAGTAGCAGTGCTGTGACTTCTAGAAGTCCATGGCCTGTCAGCCAGGAGACTTTGGATAGAGTTGCCTCTCACCCTTCAGCTAGTCCAGCTGTGGAATACTTATCCCAGTTGGGAGTGTGAAGATAACGCAGACTCAAGATGGTTGAATAATAGCCAGCCCTCACCTCCCACCAGGGAAGAACCGCACTACCAAGTGTGTATGTCGTTTTTAAGGTGAGTGACAACTGGAGAACATTGGGATGAGGATAAAAGGAAGAGAAAGAGAGAGGGAATGTAGCCTGGGAAGTTTCAGAGTCGTGGGAAAATAGCATGGTAAGAGAAACACAATTCCCTAGCACCTGCCTCCCCAGCTACACAGCCGGGGAAGGAGACATTCCCCATTGGATGGATAAGGGTCAAAGAGAGCATCTTAGTACTCCCTATCAGCGCAGATGCTGGCAGTCCTAGCTATTAGCAGTTTCCTAACTCCCCTGATTTTGAGGCCCACTTAGATAAGTACTCTGGAATCTTTGGGAAAGGATCTCACCTTATCTCCTAGCAAATGTCGAGGTGAGGCGCTACAGCCAGAAGTCATCTGAGAGCTGAGCTACTATCCCCATAGTTAGGACCCTGCAAACTTTCTGCTCTGTGGGTTTGGGGGTTGGAAGGCTGCCTTGCAGTCACTTGGCTCAGCAGGGTGGTGGTGATACAGAGTCACTGGGTGTTCTGCCCAGCAGGGAAGGGAGTTGTGACATGAAAGGGAGTGGAGGAATTTGCCCCCAGGGCCCAAGGGAATAGAGCCTGTGCCCTCTGAGACTAAGGATGTGGCTATGCGTGTGTGGACTTGTGCTTCTGCCAAGTCTGAGAACAGGTCCAAAGTAGTTCCTGCCACCCTTGTGGTACATAGGCATTTGTTACTGACACAGTGCACAGGAACGCTGATCTGATCCCACTGCTTACCTGCCCTCGGGACACTGGTAATTCCGAGCAACTCTGAGTTTGTAGCTATCATTCCCCCACCCAGGTTTGCAGGGTTGTGGTGGGAGGGGGAGGTGAGTGCAACTCTCCTTGGCTGCACCCAAGGTTCTGCTTCTGGGAGATCATCCCTGCTGAAACAGCTCAGAAAGACACCAGGTTTCTGCGGCCATTTCACCCGCATGGTTCTCATCGCCTGTCCCCTTCAAATATAACATATTTATTTTAAGGTAAATAGCTTTTCTATATACCAACACATAGGTCTCACAGGCATGATGGGGTTGACTGGGATCTGCCATGGTTCTGCTCTGTCCTCCCTGTACCAGCTGATGCTGTGTGTGGTTGAGGTTGTGGCTATGATTTTGTTTCCCATTCTCCTCCTCTGCAGAGCCAGTGTTGGAGTTGTGGACTGCTTCTTAGTTTTCTCCATACAGCTCCTCTCTCTTCTCGCACACTTAAGCTCCCCTCCGTCCGTCTCTCTGTTGGCTCCCGATGCCGTTCCTCTCTTTCTCTGTTCCCACAACCCTGCACATTTATATAGGTGAGCAGAGGAAACTTCGATCCTGTCATATTACCCTCTATAGCACTTGCTTTTACGAAGTAAACCCTATTGTTATATCCAAGGAGAGAGATTTACACTGATACAATAACAATGGGAATCATAAATGCCCCACTTTCATCAGTGGAAATATTATGTAGAGAAAAAAAAACTCAACAGAGACACATGAGAGTTAAAGTTTATTACAGATCAAATGAACTCAGCAGGCATTTCTAGTACATACCATCCACCAGCTACAGAATATACATACACCCTTTGCATTTCAGCACAAGAAACCCACTTTACAATAAACCACACATTAGATTCAAAGCAAGTCTCAACAAATTAAAACATTATATCCTGTATATTTTCTGATCACGTGGAATAAAACCAGAAGATAATAATGAAAGGAATTTAAAAATTACACAACTACACGGACACTTAATGACCCAAACGAACAGCTTATTATCAGAGAAATTGAAAGGATAATTAAAAACTTTCTTAGAAGACATGAAAATCGAAACAAAATATATCAGAACTCATGAAATACAGTCAGGGCAGCGCTGAGAATTTATAGCAATAAGTCCCATATTAAAAAGCAAATGTGCAAACAAACAACTTAATGATATACTTCAGAAATTTAGAAAGTCCAAGAGCAAATTAAACTCCAAATTAGTATAAGGAAAGAAATAAAGAAGACCAGAGCAGACAATCTAGATATAAACACACATGCACATGCAAACACAAACATATGTGTGTCTGTATATATGTGTGTGTGTGTGTATGTATATGTATGTATGTGTGTGTGTGTATATATATATATATATATACATATATATATATATATATATATATATGATGTAAAATAGAAGGGTACTATTTGTGGGAAGGAAGATGCAAGTAGGAAGGACTGGAGAAGGGAACAGGGATGAAATATGAGAATACTTTCTAATTGCAAAAGATCTTTGTAAAAATACAAAGATCAAAGAGTTTGCTTTTTCAAACTATGCCAGTGCATTGCAAGGTAGGGACCCCTTCCAAAACCCACTCCATGATCCCAGCAAGTACATTCCTAACAAGAACATAAAAAAGTTCATAATGTTATTCACTTTGACAATTTGTTTTAATCCATGGATGCACAGAGATTGTTCAATATATACAAATCAATAAATATAATACACCACAGTAACAGAGTGAAGGATAAAAATCATGTGATCATCCAAACAGATACAGAAAAAAAATGATTTGAGATCCTTAAAAACTTAAGATCCTTTCATGATAAAGGTCCCGAACAACTTAGGTACAGAAAGATCTAGAGGACAAGCATACAGCCAGCGTCATCCTGTAAGGAGAAAAGCCGAATTCATTCCTCTGAGATCTAGCACAAGACAGGGTTGTTTACTTCCAATGTTTCTATTCAGTACATCCTGTAACTTTCAGCTAGAGTCATCAAGCAAGAGGAAGAGCCAAAAGGCACATAGGGAGGCTTTCACATCGTTTGTGTTTGCAGATAATATGTTTCCATGTGTAGAAATAAACAACGATGCCACCAAATTACGATCAGAACTGAAAGATGAGGTTGGTAAAAATGTCAGCTAGGAAATCAGCACATAAAAGTCAGTAGACCTTTTACTTCTCAGCAACTAATCTGTTGAGACGTAAGCCGCGGAAATAATACCATTCACAAGTGCTGTATAGATAACACCTCGTAATAGAGTCAACAAAGGTACTGAAAGGCCCTCACAATGAAAAATACAGAACACTGCTGAAAGGAGATGAATAAAATGCAAAATAGTTGGAAGGTCTTCCATGTCACGGCCTGGGAGAGTTCATGTTGTTTAAATGTCCACACTCCTCAAAGTGTACTGCTGTCAGAATACCAGTGAAATTCTTTACGGAACTAGGAAAATCAATCCGTGCTTTTTCTTCCCTATGGTGTAACACTCCGTTTCGTATATTTGGCATTTTTAGGCAAATCAATGGTCATCTTGTTAAAACAAAAAAGTCTAGGAAAAATTAAAAAAAAGACAAGGACTACCTGTTTCTGGTATAGAAAAACAACCTAACAGTATAAGAGAGACTGAGACCATTAGGTTAAGACAAGAGGCCCAGGGGCAAGGAGAGAGAGAAGAGAGAGAAATCAGCGAATGTGAACATGATCAAACCCTGGTGTATATGTCTGAAATGTCACAGTGAAACCTACCAATTTGTATCATTAAAACATATGCTTCAATGATTATAATAGTAATGAAAATCAATTAAAATTCCCTGAAATTCATAGGAGACCTGAAAGACTCCGAATAACAAAAGCCATCTTAAGCAAAGGGAATAAACCTGGTATGATCACATTATCTGATTTCACAGAAAACCATAATACCAAGCAAAACAAACATGACTCTGGCATAAAAACAGGCATCGGGACACAGGGAACAGGATAGACCCCAGAAACAAACTTGCCCATTACAACCAACTCAAAATGGTGCCAAGACGTAAGTTTGGGGAAGCAGAGCCTCTTCAGTAAATGGTGCTGGGAAAACTACATCCACATACGGAAACATGAACTTCACCTTGTCTCTCTCCCCCCTAACAAAAATCACTCCAAAGTTAAAAGAAGACATAAATATAGAACCTGAAAGTACCAAGGCAAAAAAAAAAAAAAAAAAAAACCACATGGGAAAATACTATAAAGTGTTGGTAGTTGATATCAAGCTAATTTTGAGATAGGATCACAAAAAGAATGGGGGACAAAAGAAAAATTCAGACAAGGGAGGTCATATGAACCACAGCTGAGGAAGATTCGGTTTACTTTGACGGTATGGCTGCTGGCAAACTACTGACCGCACTCCGAGACAGGGCCCATGTCCAGGTGTGGTTGAGTAATGCACGCTGAACTTGACAGGTATGGGAGAGAAAAAGAGGAGGAGGAGGAGGAAAAGAAGAAGGAAGAAGGAAGAAGAAAAGGAGGAGGAAGAGGAGCAAGAAGAAGGAAGAAGGAAAGAAGGAGGAAGAGGAGCAAGAAGAAGGAAGAAGGAAAGGAGGAGGAAGAGGAGCAAGAAGAAGGAAGAAGGAAAGGAGGAGGAAGAGGAGCAAGAAGAAGGAAGAAGGAAAGGAGAAAGGAGGAGGAGGAGGAGGGGAAGGAGGGGGAGGGGGAGGAGAAGGCAGCTTGAATTTAGGTGGGTGGGGAGGTTATGGTGAATTTGGAATGACTTAGGGAAAAGAGGTGAATATAATCGGAATACATTGTATAAAATTCTCAACAAATTAGTAAAAAACATTTTAAAATGTGCACACAGTAAAAGATACAGTTGTCAGAGTGAAGAGAACCTACAAGATAAAAGATTAGCCAACTGTTCATTTGAAAGATTAATATTTAGAAAGACATAAAGATCTAAAAAGACTGAAAAAAATTAATTCCATTAAAAATTGGCAAATTATTTGATTAAAGAGTAGTACAAATCTACAGAAAATGTGCTCAGTATCATTAGCCACCAGGGAGACACAAGTCAAAAAGACAGTGATAAACTTTCTCACCCTAGTTAGAAATGGCTGTTAACAACTCCCCACACCAAAAAAGAAAGAAACAAAGAAAAAAGAAGGAAGGAAGAAAACCCTCCAGAAAATGACTAAAAGTAAGTCTACCATACGATTTAGCTACGCTGCTATTTTTTCTGCCGTGGGTATGTAGCCAAAGAATCCATTTCAGTGCACTAAAAGCACCATCTTATGTTTATTGTGGAAATGTTTGCAGAAAAGACAAAAGTTGGGATCAGCCTTGGTGTCCCTCGGCAGGTACTGCGTAAGGGAAGTGTGTTATATTCAAACAACAAGGCATCTCTAGCTCTACGGAAGGGTGGAATCCTGCCATTAGCAACAAAGTAGATGGACCCGAAGGGCATTGTGTTAAGTGAAACAAACAAGCTACAGAAAGGTAAGTACCACACATTTCCTCTCAGGCACGGAGGCTCTGAAGAAGTCCACCCTGAACAGTAACTACTGCGTAGCTAGAAACGATGCAGAGATGTGGAGAAGGGCAGTTGGATTCGATTAATGTACGCTTCACGTGTATCTGTAAATATCACTAGAACTAGGTCAGTGTGTGCAATTAAATATGTATTAGTAAGAAATTGAAAGATTTTCCTCAATAAACACCAGTCTAATTCACAACCAGATGCTTTTTCAGGGTGTGGGGGTGGCTCATGGTTCCCGTTCTTGGATCTGTCTCCTAGGTGTAGTCCCCAAAGTCTCTAAGTACCTTGAGCATGTTTTCATTTTTTTAAATAGTATTTTTAAAATGCAGTTGTAGCACCGTGATTTCTTGATTATGTTTTGATTGAAGTTAAAAAAAAAATACAATGGATATAAACAGCGACAGCAAACCACAGCCCCGGAGAGCTTCCAGTGGCTGATTTGTTATTCCTGTTACGGCACACAGCACTCCACAGGTCTCGTCTGGATTGCTACCTCCTGTGGGAGGAGCGATCACAGTCTGTAGTACTGGCCCCCAGTGCTGCTTTCTCTGCATGATTTACTGCTAAAGTGGTTACGCGGAAGAGTGGGCAGCCTCCTTAGCCATGGAACCAAGGTTTCCCTCAGCTTTCTATCCTGCACTTTGCTCCTTGCATGAACTTCTGTTCTCTTTGCACCATTTCTGTGATTGGAATAAAAGTAGTAAGTGCTACTTAAATGGCACCCCTAGTGGTCAGATGGAGGTGCTAATTCAAGCACAATGACTTTCTTTCGTTTCCTTCCTAAATTATTTATCTCTAAAGTATTTATAACTACGTTCTAGAGTTTGGCTTTTAATATTTTATATTTCTCTCAGTCTTTAGACATTAAAATTCATTCTACACTCTCTTCTTAGCTATTAAAATTCTTGGGAGAGGATACATCTTTCTATAGAATGCTCCAGAATACTACCAGCAGTGAGATTATCTTCAGTCTCATTAGTCAGCCACCATGCAGCGGCTGTTTATGGTCCAGTGGATGCTAGTATTAAATATAGAATTATTTAGATATTATATCCTCTAAGAGACTAAAATTGAAGAAGACTCTGGTTCAATGACTTTCTCAGACAATGCTATTGTCTGTCCAGTGTATATGTAATGGACTGTGCATGTTAATACATTGTCATCAACATGAATGATGAAAGTAATGGATCCTGTAGTATGGTGTACATCATGGATAGTCTCTCAGGATTAGTTCCATCCTTTCTGGGTATATATACTTTGTAAGATGCCCTGACAAAGCAGCTCAAGAAAGGAAGGGCTTGTTTTGGCTCACAGCTCCAGGGTTTGGTCCAGCCTGCCTGGGAAGATGTAGCTTCAAGGGCTGCAGGCAGCTGATCAGGATGCAGAGCGCAACAGATGCTGTACTCAGCCTGTTTTCCTGTTTTTCATTCCGCCCAGGACCCCAGCCCATCACACGAAGCCACCCAAAGTGGGCAGCTCTCCTCACCTCAGTCACCCTAATTTTGACAGTCTTTTATAAGCTTGCCTGAAAGCTTGTCCCTTGGGTGATGCTAGGTCTTGTCAGTTGACAATCTTAATCACCACTGGCAGTAAACCCTGTTGATGCCTTAGAGTGTTGGATGAATTCTGCCTAGCAGAGCTCCCATGGAACATGTCTGAGTTGAAAGATGTACTGATTTGTGAGATTTAATGTGAAGTGAAACGTAGACTATCTTCTGTCTCTTTCTCTGCCACGCATGGCGATGGGAATGATTCCTTGTTTGCTCTCAGTAGTTAGCTCAAGTCCCAGGGTTCAGTCTCTCCAGATGTGAGGTGCCAAGGGCAGGGTGTGGGTGTCAGCAGTGCTGGTAAAGAAGAAAATGGGAATCCATGGTTGGGATCTGGCAGCCATAGCTGCAGAGTCAGTAGCTTCCTCCTTAGCTGATCTCTAGATCATAGTGGATGTGTGGCCAGCTTTTGTCCTGTGGGTGTTCACTTCTTCTTTGGGGCAAGGCACTGTGGGAGGCAGCTTTTTGGTCCCGGAGGTAGCAGCATTCCCCATGGTGCCCCTGCTCTGTGACATGGCTTGGGAGCTACTTCTGAAGTCTCAGCTTGGACACGTTTCTTCAGTTCTCCCTAGTGAAAATCCACTTAACTGCTTGTATGAAATGCCTTCCTTCTTAGAACAACAGAACATATTCTGTCTTCTTTACCTAAGCCACGCCAGTGCTCCATCAGGATGCACCCTCCCTCCAGCGTGTCCCAGTCTATGTAACGGAGTTCTATATAATTTTATGGAGAGTTGTTGAAGCACCACTAGAAATAAATATGAATATTATAATTATAACCAAGTCCTTCCCACAGCTACTGCAGAACGCCTATACATACCCCACACCTTCCCTCTAACTGATGGGTTACCGAGTGAGCCCCACAGGTCCACTAGTATTGGTTATAAAATGGCCTTTGAATTACACTTTGAAGCTCCATGAAATTGGATTGTCTGAACTATGAAAGCAAGAGCAGGCAGAAATGGCAGCTCTCTTTGTGAACAGTTTTGCCTTTGGATCCTGTCACTCAACTAGAGACTACCAGTATTCTGCCAGACTTAGAAGGCTGCTACCTTTTGTGCTTTAAGAAACAGGGGCTACTTAACGGCCAAGGCAGTGGCTCCGTCACCTGGAAAATGATTTAGTTTTGCTCTCTTTCGTGACATCAGTCTTTACTCTTTGCCCCGCCTAACCTGTCACTTTTCTGTGCCTTTGAGAAGAGAGAATGGTCTAGAGGTGACGGTAACCATAGTTTCTCAGATGCTTTAGAGATGAAGGGCGGTGGCGGCATTTTCATACTCAAGACTAACTGCCTTCCAGTTAGTCTTCAGAGAGAAGAAGACAAAGCTTAGCACTATCCGCCAGACAACTGTGATCCCCACTAAGCTGAAGAGACGGCAAGGAGCATGCTCACTCCCAATCCTCGGAGCAAATCTATCCCCTGAAGGATACTGATGCGCACTGATGAAGGAAGAAGAGTGCTGGAAAGATTTGAGCTCGTGAGAATTCAGTTTAATGACAGGCATTTAAAGGGATAAAAAGGACTATGTGGAAGAAAGCCCAGGCAAGGTGGGAAGCTGCACGGCTTCAGAATCCATCCAGCTACGCGTAACACGGTTAACAAACAGTGGCTTAAACGTATAAAGCTCTCACGTGTTAGGATAGGCAGTCTGGGTCCTACGTGACCTTTCCACAAGGTCATCGTGGACCTAGGCTCCTGTTAGTCCTGTAATCCGTTTTTAAGCATGTGGCTTCCATCACCAAGGTCAATATCTGATGCGGAAGAGCTGCTTCTTGGATGTAGTAGCACACTCCCGTGTGTCTGGAGGCTGAGGCAGGAGGATCATTTGAATCATTTTAGGTTAGGAGTGTGGGGCTAGCCTGGGCAACATAGTGAGACCCTCTTTTGAGGTGGAGGTAGGCATAGAAGGGAGAGGGGAGAGAATTTCTAGGTACTGACTCTTCTTTCTAGTCAGCAGAGAAACAGAAGGGCTTTCTCTCCCCAGAGGTGCAGCCCATCCTTCCTCTTACATCTTCTTGGCCATAATTCAATCACATGACCTCACTGATGTACCAGCAAAGATGGGAAAGTCTGTCTATTTGGCAAGCAATAATACATCTAGATAAAATTTGGAATTCTGTTTATGAAGGACGAAGCAGAGAGTGGGCACACGGGATTCCTGCAGTCTTTGCCACAAAGGTTGAGCCAGGCAAGAATCCATACTGATCTGACCATGGTCTTTTGGCCCTGTGCAGATTGCTCCTGTATAATATGAAGTCTCTTACATTTATTTCTGAGTGGTCTTGGAAGGTGGGGATATTTCCAGAGGACATTTCCAAAGCTGGCCAAGTATATACTCAGCTTGTGTAAGCAAGGCCATGACACTTGAGACTTTTTTAATCTGCCTGTTGTGGAGTTTAATTGATTGAAACAGGAACAGGTGTAAGCTGCATTTCATTGGCACATTGCCTGTGAACCTTGCAGGACTAATGCCCTCAGACAAATTCTCAGACAAATGCCCACCAGCCGAAGCTCTTGCAGAGTGCTAAGAAGGGAAAATGCTGCAGGAATTTTTCTTGAGGTCATAAAAAAATTAAGAATACTAAGGGATCTTCAGAATCATCTATATCTGAATAAATAATTTTTGAGTAACACAAACCTAAGTGTGTGTGTATACATATATATGTATATACATATATACATATATGTATGTATAATTGTATATATGTGTATACACACACTTATATTTATATATTAGTATATGTCACAAAGATTTTCACGAAGAAAAAATGAGTCAATATTTTTAAATCAACTTCTTTTATATGTGTGTATGTGTGTGTGTATATATATATATATGGATTATTAGATGACACAGCATTATTGGTTCTGTCCTCCTGAGTTCCTGATCTGCCTGGTCATCTTTTCATTCTTTATGGAATCTGCCCAGCAGCCCTGTGAAGCTTGTGGCCCTTGCCGTGGGTGGTTCAGGAATGATAAACTCACGGGAAGTGGTTGGCATGGGTCAGCTGCTTTCTGAGAAGAGTCTTGACCCTCTAGCCTGGAGAGACAGGGACATTGTTAACTGAAGCTGGGTTGTACAGTCTGGAAGGGAAGATTTGGGCCCCGGGAGAGGGAAGCTGAGCTCTTGTCCAGTGTTACTGGAGGTCATCTCAGGGAAGAAACATAACTGCCTACGAGTAACTGGAATCTCTAATCTGCGCGTGAACGGAATGGACTCCCATCGAAGCCACAGTTTACTAAGCTGAGGCTGGGATGTGGACCCTGGACTGTAGCCAGGCTGTTCCAACACCAGTGGTTTGAACACCTATGGGTCCTCCGTTGGGGCGTGATAACTGACCAGGGTAACATCTTCAGGGTGGTGGTTCTGACAGATCGCACTACTGCTGGCTGAAGTCCTTTTCCACAATCCCCCAAGAACGACTTTGAATCCTGCTTAGGAGGCTGATAAGAGCAATTCACAAACTGAACCTGTGCTTTCTTTCCTGGCAACTGCCCCCTGACTTAATTTTTTAAAAAGGAGAGCCACACAACCGCTTCCGGATCCCTGTCGTCCCCACAGGGTCCCGGCGTGTGCATGTATGCTGTTCCAACCCCTAAAACTGACGCGGAAATCACTTAGAGTCACGAGAACGGCGAAGAGAGCCCTTCCTTCAGATGCCCTAGTGTTCGGACACCTCTCACTTAGGGAGGGATCTGTCAGTGAGGGCAGACACGTGACCGGAGCAAACGTTGTTCATCGTCTGAGGCTTTTCCTTAGAGATCCTGTTTGACTTAGGGAGGGATCTGTCAGTGAGGGCAGACACGTGACCGGAGCAAACGTTGTTCATTGTCTGAGGCTTTTCCTTAGAGATCCTGTGTGTATGCTCCGGAAAGAGGCTCTTACTGTCTCCTAGCCCAAGCTGGGAACTGCGTTCGTGGACGTCGACTTGAACTCTCTTAGTGCTGCCTCAGATAGCAAATGTCAGCTGTTTGAAACCGTGGGATTCTGATCTTTGAATCGGCTGAAAGGTGAAAATAGAGAAATAAAAAAAGGGTGGGGGATATAAACTCTGTGCTACCCGGAGAAGCATGTACAGTGTCTTCGATTTTTTCCTTAGATTGGAGGGTGATAATTTCGACATCTTATTTCATCCGCCACACCCGAGAAAGCCTGGGCACGCCTTCATTAACATTAGTGGCATATAATAATTTTATTCTTTCAGTCCTTTCCTTTGGGTTCTTATTTTTCTTTCCTGTATTTTGTTGACCCCCCAAAACAAGCGTGGAGGATTTTCTTCAGCTAGAGATAACTTTTCTGGTTCTGAGAAATCAGGTACATCCAATCCCTGGGTTATGCTATTCTCTAGACTCTGCATGCGAGAAAAACCGCAACTAGCCTTTCCTTAGTGCTAACTGGCCCTCGTATTTGACATAGCTATGTCCCGATGGCCTCACCCGTGCCCTGCAGTGTTGTTCTCTACTGTATACCATTGGTTAGCTGTTTGATTCCAAATTTACTTTGTACTATTGGGTTTTGACTTACTAATTTATATGCTATTTGTGGACGTGTTCGCGCAGAGATAACTCCTTACCACCATTATAACTATCAGTATACATCTATATTGGTTTTCCAAGACAGAGTGTCTCTGTTGTAACTCTAGCTGTCCTGGAACTCACTCTGTAGCCCAGGCTGGCCTTGAACTCACAGAGATCCGCCTGCCTCTGCCTCCCAAGTGCTGGGATTAAAGGCCTGCACCACCACTACACAGCTAACATATATTTCTTATGGGTCTGCAGTTTTAATCTGAGCAAAGTGGAGTTCTAGCTACTGTTTTCAGAGCACACCCCCTGCCCCCTCCAGGGTATCGTCCTGTAGTCTATGCTTGCCTAAAAACTGTGACTCGTCCTGCTTCAGCCGCCTTCGTAAAGACTTTTATTTTCTATTTATAGTGGACAGCTTTTCCCCTCTAAAAGAAATTATCTTGGATAATTTATGCATGAAAAGAAAATGAGGAGGGCCTCTTGAGGCCCCACGCCCACCCAAGGAGCTCCGACAGCCGGTGGCTGTTGAGAGACAAATGAAGCACTTTTCTCCACAAGCGCGGCTCCTGGCAGGCTGCCCACACTCTGGTGCTTAGCAGGCAGTGCTAAGTGGACCCAGCAGGTTGTATAGAAAAGGAAAAGAAGATGAGGGTGTGAGAGGGATGTACTGGGGAATGGTCTTGACAGATGGGAGTGGGAAGCTGGGGGCTAGCTCCATATACGGCATCACTGAGGGATAGATAAAAACATCTGCCCTCCAGAGAGAGAAAACGCTCACACCGGCTCCCGTTTTGAAGGCCTCGGTCTGTTGTTGTTTGGTCCCTTGGCTTGGGGGCTATGGGTAGTGGAACAAAACTGCTTGGCTCATACTTAGGAGCCAAAGAGGAAGAGGATGGGGTCTGAGCTCCCATATTCTTCGCCGAGGGCACGCCCTCAGTGATGTAAAGCCTTTGCAGCAGGCTCGCCTCACAGAAATTCCACCATCTCTCATTAGCAGCTCTCTGGCTCCAAGCCTTCTACTGCCCAGGTCTTTGGGGGACATTCGGCACCCAGACTATAGCACAACTTGAAGATTTTTGCCTTTAAAGCATATATTAAGTTTAAAAAGTAATATGAATTCCTTAAAGAGTGTTTGCAATAGAGAAACAAGCTAAAGAAAAAGTGAATAAATACCACAGTTCCACAGAGGTCATTAAATTGGAAATTGAATTTTGAGAAATTGGGCTTAGCAGTGTTTCATAAGACTCTTCATCTCTTAATGTATAAATAACTATTCCACCAGCGAATGTGTCGAAACTCTCAGGCTATTTGGGAAATTCTTTCCCTGCTAAGACCAACCCACGTTAAATGGAATATGTGTGTGTGTGTAGACCATTTCTACATTTAAGTTTTCTATAATTAAAAAACTACTCCTTAGAAGTAGATTAGTATTTACAAGTAGATCATCATTTTAAGGGGTACATTCCGTTTATTATTATTTAGCAGGCTGCGCATCTTGTGTCTAAATATGTGCCTGGCTCCCCATCTCCCCCTCGTGTTTGAGACATGAGGCAAGGAGGCCGGAGGCCTGGGCCGCACAACTCTGAATTTTGATCCACTGTGGTTTTCTGTAATGGTCTCTGTAGTTTTCCTTAATGAAGGATGAGGGTGAGGATGACACTTACTGTGGATGTAAGGGAAAATACTGAGAATAAAGTTAGGGCTTATGCTGGTTAATAAAGTGTCTGTCGTCAGTTCTCCTCCTACACAAGTAGCATCATACAGACTGGTTGGATTTGTGTTTTGGGGAATATATATATATATATACATATATGTATATATATAGCCATGAAGTCCAAAGGGATCCAGAAGAGGGGTTTCATGGGAGGGTTTGAAGGGAGGAAAGAGAAGGGGGAAATAACATATTATAATCTCAAAAAAAATATTTTTTCAAAATAGAAGGTGGAAGGGGAAGACATGGAAATAGAAGAGAGTGAAAACCCAGGCCCTGAAATGCCGGAGATGGCTTAGACCTCGGGACGAGGGGCAGAGCTGGGGCCAGGTGCAACACATCCCAGTTTGTGAATGTTGCTTAATATTTCCCCGTGCGTCACCGCGGCTGCCCAGCGCGTCAGACACAGCTATGAACATCAGGGTGGCAATCTGCAAAGCCAGGGAAAATGGACTGAATAGCTTTCCTGTCATTTACTTTTTTATAGGAGGTGGTAAATAACAGTAATATGAGATCTTAGAGAGCAGTGTGTGAACACCTTTCTAAACTCCTGCGAGGTGGGTACGGGAGGAAGGTCGTAGCTCTCCTCTGGCCCGTCGCTTTCTGAATGCCGACAGAGTATTCTCTTTAGCTGTGACAGGTCCCGCAGTCTGCATGGCCAGAGCCACTCAGCACCCAGAAGGAATAACAGGAAGAAGACACACGGGAAAAGAGAAAAGAAGGAACTCACCATTACCATGAACTTATGAAAATGGAAAATCCATCCCGGAAAACTCAAAACTTACAACAGACTGATACGTGTTGCATAGCCATTCTCCACCCCTTTGTTCCTGTAAGATTCCCTAAGGGCAGGAAATGAGATGGGGCAGAAAATGATGTTCACACATCCAGAGTTCCTAACTGAGCAAGCAGCTTTGCATTTCAGTCAGTGAATAGAAGCCTGGCTTCCCCCCAAGAAAGGTTTTAGGGCCTAAGAATGGTTTTTAGAAGTACATCAATGATTTTTATCACTTACGTGGAAATCTGGATTCTTCTGGAAAACAGTTTCGGCGGCATATCTCAAGCATCTGAACATATCTGCTCCCTTGGTGCAACAATTGTACTGCCAGCAACTCGCCAATTTAGAAACGTAGCCCTGGAAGCACCTAGGATCCCCATTGTAAAAAGATGGTCAGAGAAATACTATTAACCCTTAAAAATCTACATATCACCTAAGAAGATGCTTGGAAATCAATCTAGAATCGCTGACCTACATGGGACCCTCCCATGCTCTAGCCCTTCTGGGGCTAAGTTGAGCTGTGCTCAGCAAAGCCACAAGCTAAAGGCATCTAAGTTTTTAAGTATGTATTTATTATAGCTTGACATTGAACCAAGCGGGTGCCGAGGAATCCACAGCTCAGTAAGATGCCTCAGCAGGCCACTATGAAGGGTTGCCTAGCTTCCTTCTGTGAAGCACAGGTAGGGAACGAAAGTCCTAGGCAGGGGAGTTCCAAAGCTTTGGCACAAACGTGCCTTGAGTTCTCCTCCCTTTGAGAACATGCTGTTCATTAAAATATTTTGGCCTGGCAAATTTTATACTGAAATATTTTTAATAGCATGAAAACAGAAGCTTTTCTAGGTTTTAATATAGCATTAGACTCAAAACTAAAACCAAAACAAAAAACAATTGGCTCTCTGTATTTTCAGAAGTATTCTGAAAAATATGTATTTTCAGAAAGGTTTATTGATCTTAAGGAGTTAACCGAGGTTGCCTACTTTCCTCAGTCTATCTTTCATGTTTGAACGAGGTCTTAAATACGAACAGAGGATGGTGACGGCGCAGCTTGTGCCGAGGGTCACATCTGCATTCGTGGTTATCCTCAGCCTCTCGGGCTCCTGCCCATTCGCGTGGCACTTAGACTTAAAGCGATGCTCCAAGTCAGGTGCCTGCTTTAAAGATGAGGGAACTGATGCCCCGAGAGGTATAAACCGATGCGAGGTCACATGACCCAAGCTGCCAGACTCAGAGCAAAGACTCTCAGAAACCACAGCAGGGCTGACATTTCATTTCGCCAGTTAAGCAATAGAGAATCGAGAGGAAAAACACATGGAAACGTGTGTGAGTAACCTCAGAGTTGCAGGTCGCCACAACGCCAAAGAATGAACAGACTTTTTAAAGAGCATCTAGTTCTGCCTCTAATTTTACTGCTGAGAAAATTGATCCTTGGGAAAGAAGTTAAGCTTCTCGGTATGGAGGTGACCACCCCCAGGCTGTGAGACTCTCCTCTATTCCTCTGTCATGAGCGCGCCCCATGGCCATGCACAAAAGATGAAATGACTTGGTCTCTCCTACTGGCTCTGAAGATGTGAACATCCTTATGGTTTGAAAATGCGCCGTTTACATTTGCCTGGTGTTCCAGAAACAGGAAAATCTGGTACCTGAGGTTCTGGTAAAACCCCTAGGTCCCATGGGAGGGCTGCTTTTGGTCTTCCTTGCTTTACATTTATGTTGATCAGATATGGATCAAAAATTACAATTTTTTTTTTTAGAAATTCATACATGACTACCACTCTTTCTACCCCCTCCAACTCCTTCACATCATGTTAGGGGCACTCTCCGGCAGCAGGCTTCCCGAGCCTCTGGCTCCTCTAACCTTTCAGCCTCCTCCTCCGTGATTCTTCCTTGAGTCTTTGGTTTGGGGGTTCCATTGCAGATATAGCAGTTGGGGTTGGGGATCTCCACACTCTCTGCATTTTGACCAGCTGTGGATCTGTAATAGTTTCCACCCGTCCAGAAAGAAACTTCTTTACTGAGAGGTGAGGCTACACTTCTCTGTGGGTTTATGTTCTATCGGTTCACTGCATTTTAAAAGGGTGCATAGATCTCAGGTTTATATATCTCGATCCAGACCTCCAGCTGTTAACTTAGTTTGACTTGGGTGTTCCCGCAATATTCATGGATGGGATGACAGTTCTTTAATGGCTCATGGCTTCTGCTCGGCGAATGCTCTGTGTATGGAGTGCTCATGATTTATGCATTAGGAAGGTGGCAAGGATAGGAGAGGCTGTGTATGCTGAGCCTTTTAATGACTCTGGGACTTTGGTTCTTTTAAGGATCACCTAGAAATTTTGATCCTGTTCATCATATTTGAGTCACGGAGCTGGGGGGGTGTGCTGGTGGGTTAACCATGGCCATTGCACAGATGGTGGGAAGACAGAGACCTGTGTCCGAATCTCAGATAGAAGAGAACTCTGTTGACCATAGTGTGACCATAGATTTTCCTGGCTTCTAAGGATCTACCTTGGTATTAGTTGGAAATGACCACTGCAACCCACTGTCAGCCTCTGCACAGAGGTTGCTTCTCAATCTGCACTGTGGTCGCTTTCAGGAAAGGGAATGGCCACAACCTCTGTGGTGTGGGCAAGAAATGGGAGAGCTTCAGGAAGAGGGTGGGGGTGGGAGACAGGAGACCTCCTGCTTGTAGACCCGTCGCCTCTCCTGTAACACACTGGGGTCTTGACAGCCTGTGTGCTGCGAGTTTTTATAGTTCTTAGTGTTCTTTGAAGTATAGATGTCGCCTTCCATCTGGAGCAGTCATGGGGTATTACTTTGACACACTAGACGCGATCAGTTGTAAAAGAGTGGAGCTGACGCCCCCTTGGTTCTGAGTCTGCCTTCTCAGGAAAGCATCAACCCTTGTGGTCTCCCTGTGAATGAAGCAGTTGCCTAGAGAGTACCTGCCCATTTACTTGAGAACTGGCTGATGACAGAAGTTCAGAATAAAAACTCATAAAAATGTAACATTGGGAAGATAGCCTTTCCTCTTCCTGTTATGTACGAAAGAGCAAGGGTTAGCTTTCCTGTCCCTTCCTGAGGTCGGCGTTCTTGGAAATCCATATTATTATTTGCCTTTGTCAGCATGTTGTTCAAACTCTTCTCTGAATTTTGTAACTATTCTTGTAACTTCTTCCTTGGAACATTGATAAAACACCGCTGAAGAGGCCCCTTAATCTCCACACCTCGTCGAAGCTCAAACTTGGCAGCAAATGAGGGCGTCTTTGTGATTTTGTTTATTAAACACTGCTGTAACTGCCTTGTGAAAAGACGCAATGAGTCTGTGTTCTGTTCTATTGCTCTTCCATAACTTAATTGCAGAAGGCTATTATGATTTCCTGGAGAGGAGGGTGGGTAGATGCATCGCCCCATGCTAATGAAGGCCGAGAGTACAGACTATTGTACAAGGGTAGCATCTGAGGCAGAGATAAAATTCTTATTATAACCTTTCTAAATGTTTCTGCATTCAAGTGGGGCAGGGGAGCCTCTCCACTCCATTAGCGCAATCCTTTCTCTCTCTGAGCCAACTGACACATTGTTTGGCTTCCCAAGATTAGGCACAAAAATAATAAGTACTCTACAGATTCCATTATTTCCTTTGTCAAAGGCAGCACGGCCGGTCCAGAGGCTCCTCTTTTGTCTAGTTTGTGTAATGTCAGACAAGGCTCTGCAAGCAGGGATTCCCTGGATATCCTGCCGTGGGCCCAAATCCCCACTTTGCTTTCTTTGGTGATGTCTCGTGCCAGTTCTTACGTGGTTCCAAAACCACACTCACATCATACAATCTTCAGGGGTTTGGGCTGGTTTATAATCTATCCTGCTGTGGTTTGACTCCAGGCAGAAGCTTTTAGGGCAGAGATCTCCCGTGAGCAGCACCAGAAAAGGTCTGCTTTGAAAGAGTCTCATCCTCCCAAATGGAGGCGGCACATTTCCAACTGCACACGCCGAGCTGCGGCTGGAGACACTCAGAAGTATCACTTGTTTTAAATTGTGACACCCTCATCAGCAAGATAGAGCAGGACTTACAGAGTTAGAAAATACCTGCCACCCCCACCCCCCACCCCAGGGGAACCAGGGATAGAAAGAACACTATAGAGGCCCTGCACACTGACCAAACGAAAGACAAGCATGCAGTTTGGCAGATGTCAGTCTTGTGACTCTGAGGATAATAACCTCCTGCCTCCTGTTTTGGGCAGTTGCCTTCAGTGTGTTTCTTTGCGGGGGAGGCTGTTCCTACCTCTCCACATACTCCGGCAGCCCCTGGCTCTGTCTATGGTCATGTGACTCAGATAGGGCTTCCGAGTCTGAGGCAAGGAAGGAGGTGTTTGAACTGACTTCTGGTATCAGCCATGGTGTCTGATGCTGCCAGCACCGGCAGCAACAGGGCCCTGGTTATGATAACCGCTACGGAATGGTGGCTGTGATTCTTGCTGTCTGGCATCCTACGTGTCCCAGGGTTTGTCTATCTCCACAACGGTCCTGTTGCCTCACGCTGAGTCTGTGAATCAGAGCAGGACTTTGCTGTTCCAGGTAGCCAGGGTTGACTTCAGTTCCAACAAGCAAGGAATGTGACCCCACCTGAATAGCAGGGTCTGCCTCGTCTGCACAGCCCACCTGCTCAAGAGCTCTTCTGCCCCTCGGCTCTGGGTGCTTGCTCCCCCTTCACCCCCCACTTTTCCTTACATAACTCCCTATTCTGAAGGCTGACCACAGCACTTTGAACTTTACTGGCATTACCGCAGAGTTTACTGCTTTCTAGCTCCTCATCCACCACATGCATTTCCTGGTCCACAGCCCAGCCACTGAGTCGACACTGCCCGGCTGGCAGGTGTTACAGGGGTAGTAGTTCACAGTGACTTGACATGTTGATGCCACCAGTTAATGGTGGGCAAGTAGCTCCTCTGGCTTCAAGGTGTTGAGATCATTTTTTTTTTTTCTGACCACAGACAGCCTGCCCGGCCTCTCTGAATCTTCTTGACTAGGCCTCAACCCGATCTGTGAATATGGTAAGGTCCTCACCATAATGATGCTTCCTTCCCTCCTGCCGCATTAGAAGACATCAAACACATCGGTGGGATGATCTTGTACCCTCCCTAACAAGCTGTGGAGCGTATAGTCTGGTTATAGGAGCGTATAGTTCCTAAAGTGTCTACTTAAGAAGGCACAGATGCCAGGGTGCTGTTTGTTCCAGTCAGTTCTGGGGAAGCCCCGAACCACCATCTTTGGGGTATTTACTAGGAAAAGTTTGCAAGCTATTGTAGACCATTTCTCTTCTACCTTTGAGAGGTCTGTGTATCTCTTAGAACCCAAATGTATTTCTTAGGGAAATGATCATCTTTCTCGTTATCAAGAGAGATGGAGCCCGTCTTCCACTCACACGGGAGGAGAGAGTTCCAAATTTGTTAATGGCAACTCAGTGGCACAACGGGCCTCAACAGGTCCTCTATTCCTTCCAGTCCTAATCGAGCCTTCATTAGGCCCTTCCCTCATCTCCCTTTAAAAGGCCTAGTCACCACGGGCCAACTGAGGCGGGGATCCCCTATTGCAATAGCACAGGAACGATTAAGACCTGCCTGCTCTCACTCCTTTACCCAGGGTCTGGACTTATCTTTGACATCAAGAAGAGGGTGAATCTTCGAAGGAGCTTGATACTAGATAATTCAGGGTAGTCATCTTTAACGTCCCACGTGACCTTGCACAGGTATCTCCTCCACTCGTGTCAGAGCTCAGGCCTTTGGTATGTGCTACCTTAGAAGCTGGGGCTGGGAGCTCATCATATTCAGCTGTTTCAAGAGGAGAGAAGATTAGAACAACTCTAACTAACCTGGAATCCCATGTCTATCCCTGCCCCCGCCCTTTTCCCTTTATGCTTACTGCAGTCTCAGAGTCACTAGGAACTGAATAAGGGGTGGGAAGCCCCTATTACAATATTACAAGGAAGCCTTCCCTTCAGAGTTCTTCCATAATTCTCGCCCAACTGGCTCAGCATCTCTCTGACACGCTTGTCCTGCTGTGCGTGGCGTGAGTCTCCTAACTGGGAAGTCAGGGCAGGATGGGGGAGTTCAAAAACTCTGAGGGTCAGGGACCTGGAGGACACGTCCTATGCAAGTCTGACGGAGGGAGTCAGGGTGGATGCAGAGCAGACCAGGACTCAGAAATCTCAAGTTTCAGACACATCGCCCTCTGGCTTTTGGGATCACCGTGGTGAACTTTGCCCAACGGCTGTAATATGATTTAGAATGATTATTCCATTCCTGTCTCCCATAATCTGGCAAGATGAATGTGTTCAGGTTATTAGCCTCTCAGACTAGAAGATAATAATTATTAAGCGGGTCTGTTGAGAGCCAGGCCAGGGTGAGTTATCAGATCAGGAGTAGTTACCAACGGGCTCCGGGAAATTGATGGCAATTGAATGTGAGCTTTCGGAATTTGTCCTTTTGGATGGATGCGAGAGTCATTTTTTTTTTTTTTCATAACTAAGTCTTCAAGAAGAAACAAATAAGGTTTTCTGGAAACGGGGACACTCTGAATGATCTTGACAATATTGTGTAGCTGTTGAAGGGCAACCACAGGGCTGGATTTATCGTGTCTGAGTCCAGTTTTGTTACTGTAACAGATCACTGGTGTGGGTCAGTTAGATGTAAAAGTTTATTTAAATTGCTCTTCTGGAGGAAGGCCAAGGACGTTGTAGCAGCTTCTGGCGAGGGCCTTCATACTGCATCACACCGTGACAAGGGACGTGAGCAGGTGAGCACATGAGATGGAGCGCGTACAACAGGTATTGCACGTTTCCTTAGCTCACAGTAACTACCCTGCCCTCGTGCCAATGGTATTTACCATCCACGGGGCTCCGTCCTCACGACCTAACACCGCTGTATTGGGCACCAAGCTTCCAGCTCATGAATTTAAGGGAATTCTTCCACACCATAGCATGCTGGGAAGCAAACCCACATCTAGCCATGGCAGCAGAGTCTGCATGGGAACCAGCATAGTTGGGGGAGCAGCTGGGCAGAAAGGACGGCCCCAGGAGGCAAGAATACTCTTAACAATGTAAAAACCAGGAGGAGGCTCGATAGTGGCCTGTTGTGTGTTTCCTCATACTCTTCCCTTCACTCCTTCGGTACAGCATTCCATTAGAAATTGTCGGTTTCGGCTCGAAAATTCCCATCATGCCATTGCCCCCTTCTTCTAGACAGAGACGATCTCTACACCTCTTACTTTGTAATGGATTCCTTATCTGGAGGACGGAGAGAACACAGAGCGTCACTGAAACTCGGCGGGGACAAGAGCGAAGTGTTTCTGTTTCTAGTGTTCTGCTGTTTGCACTTTACCCGATCGTCACTGCAGGCAGAAGAGCAACACAAACCACCAGCGGCATCCGCCAGCGACTGTCTAGCGGAGATCCCAGTTACGCCACAGTTACGTTGTAGTTTCGGATCCTTCTGTGCCTCGTCCATGCTCATCACTCCCGAAACTAAGAGAGTTCAATCTAGCCGGGTACCGGGTCTTACTGTTCAACCCAGAAACAAAGAAGCCCACATACTAACACTCCACAAACGTGTTCTTAGCTTCTTCTAAACACACGATTATTTCTGCTGTATTGCTGCACCTGCGCTACACAAAGCAACACAATACGAACTCCAGAAAGCACGGGGAAAGCAGGGATGGAGACGCGCTGCTCAAAACATTGCCCACCACACATTATAAATGAGATAGGGATCCAGTAAAGGTTACACATAATTAGATGTTAAATGGCTAAGAAGTACGTACTTATTAGGGTTAGTAACTATGGTGCCTTGAAGTTTGCCCGTGGAAGTGGTCACATTCCTGAGTTCCTGTGCAGCGAGTGATTTTTTATTACACGGCAGGTGGGAGTAGGTGCAGGTCGCAGTACGCCGGCTGGCTGGGGTAGAGCTAGGAGGAGTCTGAGGTTTACTTGCACGGTATTTGAATTCCCACGTGTGAGGTTCAGGGTGGTTTTTACATTGTTTTTTGTCATCCGTTTACCTACAGACTATGATGGAATGGTGTGTAAATAAACACGGAATCTGTGCCAGGCCTAAATTATTCCCTGATGGACCAATTACAGTGAAAAAAAAATTATATATTTAAAGCAGGTGTTATAGCAGGGATTGCTGTCATTGATTTCCTCTGTAATTCAGCGTAGTGTAATTGTGTGTGTGTGTGTGTGTGTGTGTGTGTGTATGTGTGTAGAAGATTGCAAGTTTAAAAGGTTTCGTTGCACAAAGATTGTCAAGAACTCTAAGACCTTCCGTCCCTACAGTTCCCTCCCGTGATCCTTCTTCAATCCCCAGCCCCTCCCCTGCCACAGTCATTTCTCCTGCCTTGTGAGTTGTAGCTCATATTTAAACTCATGTCAGAACTGGATTGCTTAACTCTCCCATTTTGGACTCTTATTTATAGTTTCTGTGTTTTTCTCCGTGGCTATATTCTAAGGTCCTTACACATAGAGACAACATTCTTCTATCCGTTTTATTCCTTTTGGCACTTTAGAAATTTTTTCTATAATTTCCTATTGAATGAATTTCAAAAAATAAATAATATTATTGAGCCAAAAAAACCCCCAAAGGCAATAGGAAGTTATTATAATTAGTTTTCTTCCTCCCAGACTGGGTTTCTCTGTTGTAACTCTGGCTGTCCTAGAACTCACTCTGCAGACCAGGCTGGCCTCCAACTCACAGAGACCCGCCTGCCTCTGCCTCCCGAGCGCTGGGATTAAAGGCATGTGTCACCACAGCCCTGCCCATAATTTGTTTTTAAGTATTGCTCAGTGTAATAAGAAAATTCTAGAGTGTTGACAGAGCAGCACTTCCGCTGCACAGAGTCTTCCTCATCTGGAATGAAAATTCTGTTGATGCTTTGACTGAAAGTGTGGTCAGGTTGGGAGGGGACACGGGCACAGTAGCCGCTTTCGGCCCTTTGATCCCTAAATAATACTGTGCCCAGGTCATACCTTAGCAAGTCAGCTGCTGAGTTAGAACTTGCATTTAGACTCTCCCAAGCCTTCTCCACACGGACTTGCTCGGCATCCTTATGTTCGGGTGACACGGTTTAGAGCAGAAGCCTGGAGAGAGCACTGCGGCAGAAAGCCTCCGCCAGGCCAGCCGAGCCCATTTTGAACCGAGGCATTTTGCGGCCCCAGCCATACGCGGTGTGATCAGGCCGAGTATGTACATCACGTGAGTGGGCAAAGGCACTCCTGTCGGGAGCGACAACAGTTCTGTGGCGTTAGTCCTGGGGCCCTTATTCATCTTTCTCGTATTTTAAGCTTGGGGATATTTTTTTGTGAGTTAGCATCTGTATTTTAAGAGGAGCGATGGAGCGAGTCAGTAAGAGAGCGAGTCATACCTGAGCGGGGAGGCGGGGTGGGGTGGGAGAAGAGCCGAGTGTGTCCTTGGTGAGAGGTGGACACGATAAAGAAGCCATAGGAAGGTCGTCTTCGCTTTTGACCGTGGGACGCGCCGATGTCACTGTTCACGCTAAAGCACCGCCTCTTGGACAGGCTGTGCTGAGCTCTGCACCAGGACCTAGGACGTCAGGACCCCCTGCTTAGGTCACCCTGGAGGGACAAATGATAAGTTCTGAGCTCAGCGTATTCCGCCCCTTGACTTCAGCGTTGTGGATGGTTTTCATTTTGTCTTCCGCGTCTGTGATGAATCGTATGTCAGCCTGACAGGGTGCGTAGCTTAAGTGACTCAGAGCTGTACCCGAATGGGAGCGTTGCACTCGCTCTGACACTCTGTTATTCTTGTTTTTGCTTCCATTTTTTTTACTTTTTGTGGAAAATAGATTCTCGTCTCACATAATATATCCTGATTATGGTTTCCCTTCCCTCTACTCCTCCCAGGTCCCCCCACCTCCCCTCCCCATCAGGACCCACTCCCTTTCTGTCCCTCACTGGAGAAAGAACAGGTTTGTAAGAGATAATAATAAAATGGATAAAGAAGAAAAAAAAAATCATCCCGAGTGAGGTATCCCAGACCCAGGGAGAGGAATAAGGCATGTGCGGGGTTGTATGTGCGTGCTAGCTGCTAAGACAGGGAGAACCAAGTTAGAACCTGGAGAACCACACAGGTATAGAGTGAGGGCCCAGAGGACACAGAAAGATCTCCTTAGGAAAGGGGAACAGAACAGGTAATTATGGCTGGGTAGGGTGAGGCTGGAATGGGAGGATCAGGGCAGGAGTGGGAGGGGAGAGGTGGGGAGAGGGAATATGGGGAGAGGTAGCTAAAATCAAGGGACATCTGAATGGTGGTAGAAAGCTCCTAGAACATATACATATACATGACGGCAATCTAAATGACACCGAAAAATAATGTGGGAGACAGAGTCCCAACTGGCCCTCTCGTCACCAAATGAAACCTCTAGGGATTATGTCAGATCTACAGTTGTTGGCCAAAGGGATCCCATGGGAATCCCCAAACAACCCAGGCTGTAGCGAAGACAGTAGGTTGCTCTCCACAAACTGACAGCAAGGCTCTATCGCTGAAGACAACACCTACACAACTCACTGGACATGGAGAATCTGCGCTGGTGCCTACAGACACAGCAGTGGTTCTCAACCTTCCCAACACTGTGACCCTTTAATGCAGTTCCTCATGTTGTGGTGACCCCCCCAACCATAAAACTATTTTCATTGCTGTGGTTTTGCTACTGTTATGAATCGTAATGTAAATATCTAACGTGCAGGTGGTCTTAGAAGATCCCAGTGAAAGGGTCGTTTAACCTTCAAGGGGATCTTGACCCACAGGTTGAGATCCACTGTGTAAGACAGATCCTTGATGCTGGCACGGGAAATAATCAGAGAGCTTGTTCTTTGCGGGGGACATCTTCCCTCAGAGAGGCTTGCTGAAGGGTAAATGGGCTCCAGCTAAGAAGAGGATGGGAGTAGGGGTTGGGCGAGAAAGTTCTCATACCAAGTCAAGGACTGAAAGTCTTCCATGAGACATACCTGAGAGGTGAAGACAGGGCCTCTAGTGAGGCTTGGGGATTGTTAGTAGTGTAGACCAACCGTAGCCTTGAGTGGGGGACATTTTAAAAACAAAAGAACGGACCTGGTGGGGAGATAACTCAGTCTACAAAATGCTTGCCATTCAAGCATGAGGCCCTGACTTCGGATTCCCAGCACCTACACAAAGCCGGGCATCGTGGTGTGTGCCCGTCTACCTAGCGCTGGAAAGGAGAAGGAAGGAGAATCCATGCAGCTCACTGGCCAGCTACCCTTGATGAGTTGGTGAGCTCCAGATCCCGTCAAAGAACCTGTATCAAACATAATAAGATGGAAGATAGTCAATGAAAGACACTCAGTAGCGACCTGTGGCTTCTCCCTGCACGTTGGAGAGATGCACGTGTCCACACATTCCTTTCAGCTCAGCACAGAGACAGCATAGACAGGAAATAGAGATGTGTCTGGAGGAGATCTGTATAGAGTTACAGAGTTTACAGGCTGGATGTGGTGAAGCTTGGGCTAGAGTTGTAGTGAGGAAACAGAAGGGTGTCAGATATCATCAGGAGGTGATGAAATGGACAGAAGTCAAGTATCCACGGGATAGGGTCAGGAGAATAAGAGTGCGAAACCTGTACTGAATTTACACAATAAGGTGTTTTATTGCACAGTTCACTGAGACGGGGACAAGGGAAACATTAGATTTGGGAGGCAGATTTTTTAATTCAATTTTGGAAATGTTGTAGTTGAGAAACTTCGAGAGAGACAAGAGAAACTTCACGTCGACATTCACCTTTGGATTTTAGAGTGTGTGTGTGGACTGGGTCAGAGAGATATGCCTTGGGTACTGTTCGCGTGCAAGTAGTATCGACTTCATGATCACAGGCATCATTGACAGGAAGGATGCCAAGGATTGATAAACAAGGCGAGTTGTAACCGAGTCTGGAAGAGCTTTGCCTCGCAACAGTTTGATTAACCTAAAAATCAGATCGGAAGAATATCGTCCAATGTAGGATGGAGATCGGATAGTCATGAAATCGGAGGGCGTTAAGGATGGAATGTCAGCAATGTTAAGTACTGTGTTTGTGGTGCGGTCTTAGGAATGATGGACACGAAGTCATCGGTAACCTAAGCAAGAGCTATTTTATGAAGAAAAATCGCATTAGAACTGTGTGAAGAGAAGACAAGGGCTAGGAAATTGGATTAATTGAGCATAGATAAGTGAGTCTTACGAAAGAACAGTAAAGGTTCCATCGACAGGAAGGCGGCCGCCCCTTGGAGACACCCGTGATGATGAATGGTTAGTGGCGGCTCGCGGGAGGAGGAGTCAGAGGGAAACACTTTCAGCGATGATGCCTGTGTCTCTGTGCTTGGTAGGAGGGGGAGGGGTCCTCTCCTAGAGATCCCACTTTTCCTCAAAGTGGGAACAGAGTTCTGTCTAAGATTGAGGAGGGAGCGGGAGGTGAAGTTTGAGTAGAGCTAAGAACGTTTGAAATGCATTCTGTTACTGATGGAGAATGAGAAAATTGTGCAGTTACCAGCCTGTGTTGAGGGCCTGGGAACATGCATTTTTTTCAGGCCCTTACTTTTTACAATTTATAGTCCGTGTGTATGCTATGAAAAACTCACATATAAACAACATCAAAATATTTGGGGTAGATGAAAAGGATTAAAGATGGGTAAGCTTATCTCCTTCAGACTGAGGAGGTTGGAAAAAAGATATCAGATATGATTATATATTAATTAAACATACGGATATTTATATATTTATTAAATGAACTTGCTCAATGGGAAGTTCCTTTTAATATGAGGAAATCTCCCTAGTTGATATTACTTAAATACTGAACCCTGGCTGAGTTAAGCGCTGAGAGATAAAAGGATGTCAGGACTTGCATAAGAGCGTGTGCAGAGGTTCCTGGATTCCTCTCTTTGCCCTTGAGCCACGAGGGAACTAGCGCTGGTTCTCTGCAATCTTCCTAACCACACAAGGAGGCAAATGGATGCTGCCATGAATCTGTAACTAATCCATCAAATGGAATGTCATTTTCTAAAGGATTTTATTTTGGCTGAGGAAGACACGACATGGACACCTAGGAATTTGTTACTATTGACTGGAAGTAATTATTCTAATGAGTTGGTCTCAGCTTGTCTAATAGACATTGTCTTTAAGTGTGAAATTCTATATTTTACATCTGGTGTGTGGGAAGGTGCGGGTGAGCACACAGAGGCGTGCATCTGCTTGCCTGTCTCCCCTGAAGCATCCCTTGTCTGGCTAGGGAGGGAGCATACCCGCAGAAGCGTTTAAAGAACACACTGTAAGCAGCTGCTCGAAATGTTCGTGTGCTAGGAGATGAGCAAAGGAAGAGAAGGAAGAGTAGAACATTCAAGAATTAAGAGTGTCACGGTCTATCAAGAACATATTTGACATGTTGTTAACGTCTAATACAATTCTAGGGGAGTATGGGGACTCACGTGAAGGCTTAAAGATCCGGACATGGAAATAACCAATTCCTCTCTCGCTCTCTCTCTCTCTCTCTCTCTCTCTCTGTAGTACATACAAATGAGAAATGTTGTTTGCATGTGTGGGTGCACTATGTGTTGCTGGTGTGGGTGAAGGTCAGAGGCTGATGTCCGGCATCTTCCTCCCTTGCGTTTCAACTTCATTGTACATCAAAGCAAGGTCTCTTCTCTGAACCCAGAGCTCACCAGTTTGGCTAGTCTTGCTAATCAGCTTGCTCCAGAGAGTCTACTTCTGCCTCCTGGGTGCTGAGATTACAGGTGAGCAGCCATACCCAGCAGGCACCTCACACAAATACTGGATATCTGAACTGTAGTCTTCACGCCCGAGTAGTGTCTCACCAAGCAGGCTGTCTCCTCATCCCTGTAGCCAAGTTCTTGAGCCATAAATCAGTCGTCAAGCCCTTCATTGCTGCAAGGAGGGTGAGGAGATCGATAGCTGTGTGGAAGACGCCGTGGGCTTGAGCGTCCATCAGGGTCTGCATTCCTGCTGGAATCTCATAAAAATTTCAATCTTTAAAACTTTTAAAAATAAATGAAAACTCTTATTTTTACTCAGTTCTCCATCTTCAAGTGAACCATCCTTAATTCCACCAGCTGCTATTAATGTTTCTCCACAAACCCTCTTCTATCCTGGTCATCATAAAGCAAATGCTCTTGTTTTAAATCATTCTTCTTAAAGTGAGATTCCGTAGAACATTCTAGACACGATCCAGAAATTTGCCGGTGAGATAGGGTTATTGTTTTCCTTAATCTAATAATCGTAAAGTCAAAGTGGGGTGTATTTCTGAAAATACCTTGTATGTAAAGACCAACATCTGAAGCTCAGGGAGAAGAAACTTTAAAGAAGAAAATGGGCTCCATGACATCCTTTCAATATGACAGCCATGTGAAGAATTGTCTCTGTCTCACTCTGACACCTCAAAGACAGGAAAACGTCACACACACCCAAAGACCAACCAATACATTTCTCTCAAATCCCCAGAGTGAACTCGAAGAAAAAAAATGCTGTCACTATTTTCATATTAGATCATGGATTTAAATAAATTCACACGCACACAGAGAACTTCTCATTGAAATTATTTTTAATTGTTATACTCTCCGGCCCCCACATCTTATAGTGTCTAAGTGTTAGACTCAGAAATCCAGCCAGTCACCCCCAAACTGCTGTCTCACACTTAACCATGCCTTCTGACATGTTGCCAATGTTGCGCTCTGTCCAGTGGCCTCAGAGTTCCTGACTCTCGTCTAAGAGAGAAAAATGCCTGTTTCCCCTTTCTTCTTTTCCTTTCCAAACATTATACTTTATCAGTCTCCAGGATTAGAAATATAATTCCAAACAAATACAGATTATTAGAGAACTGGTGAAACACTATTGAGTTTCTAAAGAAAAGACCTGGGGGGTCTCCCTGTCTACCCGATCCACCAATGTATGTCCTCATTTGAAACATTCTGTTTTTCTCCCTCCCTTCCTTCCTTGCTTCCTTTCTTTTCATGTCTGTGCATGTTAAGGGGTATGTGTGTGTGTGTGTGTGTGTGTGTGTGTGTGTGATGCATTCATGCACTTGCATTTGTGTGTGTGTATGTGTGTGGAGTAGTGTGTGTGTGTGTGCGTATGTAGTGCATTCATGCACTTATATGTGTATGTGTTATGTGTATGGGGTGTGGTGTGTGTGTGTGTAGCACATGGATGCACTTACATGCATGACTCTGTGTGTATGTGTGTGTGTGTAGTGCATGGATGCACTTACATGCATGACTGTGTGTGTGTGTGTGTGTGTGTGTAGTGCATGCATGCACTTGGACATGTGTGTGTATGTGTGTGGTGTATGGTGTGTGTGTGTGTGGTGCATGCATGCACTTACATGCATGTGTGTGTGAGAGGGCAGAGTTCAATGTTGGGTGTCTTCCTCAATTTCTCTCCATCTTATTTCTGAGACAAGGTCTCTCACTGAACCTGGAGCTCACCAGTGATTAAATAGGTCTCCATGCTTACACAGCAGGCACTCTATCTGCTGAGCCATCTGCCCAGCCTGGAACATTTTCCTCTTTAAATTGTGGATTTCATATCGAGGTCCTAGGGACCAGTGGTTCCTGCAGTCTTCCCTTGTTTATGGTCGGATGCAGTGTGAACAGCGACTGCACATTTCTGTTTCTCTATAAACGTGGCTGCTATTGGATGCTGAAGTTAGAGGAAACGACGCACCATAATTACAATTCCAATTTGGCTCCCTGGTGCAGCTCCTCCCGCACTCCTCTCCGCGTCTTTTCTTGTCCCTGGGTTGTCTCTCAGAGGGGAGATGCTGAGGGCATAAACAACATTCACTGATTTGGGCTTTAGCGACTTTTTGATGGATTCACTCATAACATAATTTAAGTGTTATTAACAGATTCTCAGCAAGCACATAAACAAAACCGTTGAGTGTCTAGGCAGAGAGCCACATACTTTTACAGCGCAGTATGTTTATACTATATAGGAAGACAAAAAAAAAAAAAAAACACACAGAGACAATATAAACAACTTTTTACTTGCTTGTCCTCTACCAATTTATTACTGTTGAGGAAAGGGATTTGACCATCCTTATTACTGAGAAAAGGGCAGGAGGACTCTGTGGGTGGAGAGACAGCGCTGTGGTAGGGGAGACTTTGCTACCCAGCAAAAAAGCTAGAGAATCAAGGGTGGTCTTCGGACTTAAAACCCATCTTGGTCACAGGGTATTTGCTTTGCTGTCTAAATTATCTTGGCACCCAGGGGAATAATGCTTACGCACACTACAGATGCAGTTTTCTTTTCTGTCCTTTTCCGTAATCCATAATTATGAACCACGCTGAGTTAGGGTGCAGTGTTCATTGGACAGCATCCTAAACAGCACTTGGAAAAATTCTGGCCTGTGTGACATTGTTTAGAAACAGCCTTTTGTGGGGATTCTGGCTTTCCTTTTTTATCTGATGGGCTGATAATCTCATAATGGTATTAGTTTTTCAACCAATTACCCAAGATTGTTATTATCCATTTTTAAACCTGGTGATCTTTAAATGTCTACAGCAAGGTTTAAAGCAGATCCAGAAGGAGGTGGATTAAAGTCATTTAGAAATCCTGGGTTTTGGTATCTTAAAATTCAACAAGGGATGCCGGGAAAGCTTCCAAATACAGTTAATTTAAATTCAGCTGCTGAAAAGGTTATATTACAGAACATATTGAAAAAGAGAAGGGTAGTCGGGAAGTCAAATGCAATAGAATTTGGAAATTACCAGGCTTTAGGTTATGAAAGATTGTCTATATGTCAAGGCAGAACTGGGCTTCTCTTCCTCAGAGGTGGTTTATGAGAACATGTACCTCACCCTACTGCACGAGTAGCACCCAAGAGCTCTGTTTAAGGATGTCATGAAAGTGGAAGTCATGAACAGAAAGATTTCATTTTTATGGGTCCCCACCTCCTTTCTTTTCTGACTTTGATTCACTGAGAGAGGCACAGTTTGTGTGGACATTTTAATTGTCCCCTCTTCGTTAGCCTAGTTTGATACAGCGTCAGCGTCATACGTAGGATGAGGAGGAAAGAAACGGTCCACTGTCCACGCCGACGGAGGTGGCGCTCACTTGCAGTACAGCTGACACTTCCGAGTGCAAGTCTATCGGCTCGACTGCCTCAGTTTAGAGTTTGGCCTCTGGAACTCCATCCTCTTCCCACGACCCCGATTCTCACCAAGCACGTACAAGTCCGTTTTCTTAATGGCTCTGCTTGGTTAGACCTTCTCCAGTGATTTGAAATGTTGCATTTTCCCCCTGATACTGAAAATGTATATCGTGCTCCCCTAAGTCTTTTTTAAAATCATTTGCCTTTCTGAATGGGTGCTGGCATCACTATGCTCTTGTTGTTGCTTCTGATATTCGATATCTTTAGCATCTAGAGTGACTAAATCTGCCAGCGTCTTTTTCACTGTCATTTCGAGAAAAGGAATTACTGTGGGAAACCATAATTCTGTCTCGCTTTCGTTATTCTAGGTGTCTGTAACTTTCATCTAGTTGAGGTATTTTCTTCTTAAATGTACTCAAATTTTATTTAAATATTTTACTTAGGTATGTCTTGATCTCAATACACAAAAAAAGTATAATTTAATTTTATTTCAAATATGTTTTAAAAATCCCTTTGAGAATTTCGTATATTTGACCGCATCCATCGCCTTCCTCCAATCCCTTTCCGAGCCCCGCTCCGTTCTCCTCTCCCATCTTCCTCTCCAGCAAGCTTACAAGTCTAGTTGGAGTTGCCCAACTCCTCTTGGCCATGAGGCCTTCTCTGGAGAGTGGTCAGTACACCAGATGTTATGCCACTGAAGAAACCCCACTTTCCCTTTTCTAGCAGAAGTCCCAGGTAGAGGAGGGGCGTCGCCCTTCCCTCCCCCATCCATGCTGAGAGTCTGCCTGCTTGAGTTCATGAGGTAGAGGTTGCACCCAAAGCTGACCATTGATTTCCCACAAGACCCAGCTCTGTCAGTCTTGCGAATAGACCCACAGGACTCTCCCTGTATCTTACCACAGAGACACTTGCCCAGCCATGTCCACCGATGCTCTATAATGTCCAGAAGTTAGAAGCACACTGAATCTCCCTCGTGTGATGGATGGATAATGAAGATGTGCTACATTTGCACAGTAGAGTAGTATGCGGCTGTTAAGAAAATTATAATAAAATTATGAAACTTGAAAGCGAATGGATGGGACTAGAAATAATCATCCTCCCTGAGGTATCCCAAAGCCACAAAACACACATTGCTAGCCTCTCTCATAGGTTGATGCCAGCTTTTTAGCTTTACATATTGTGTTTCATTTGCGATAGAATAATTTTGAATGCAATCATTATCGTATTTATTACCAGGTATATAACAGCCATGTGAAATGGATACATGGCTTCCCATGGCTTGTCTACATTGCAATGTTGTGGAATATAGTAAAATTTCTAGTTAATATGCTCCTGAAACCATCTGTGCATTGTTTCTTTTGTTTAGGTAGATTATCTAAAAGGTTTTTTTCTTCTTGTTTTTCTGCTACGTTCCTTTGTGCCCTGGCTTTCAGTTCCTCTTGGGACAGCTTTGGTAATTTATATTTTCCTAAGTTATTGACTCTACCATTTCACTGTTTTGTTCAGAAAAGGTTGCGTGCCCTACTCTTCTGTGTGTTTAATCTTGTTTCTATATTTGGTTGTTATCTACTTTCTCGTTCTCGATAAAATCTGTATCTTTCTTTCCTATTTAGCCTTGTCATGTTTCGCTTATTTTAATCTCCCCTTTTCTTGCTTTTGTTTTTCCTAACTCATTTCTCACGCCTTCCTTAGGGTTATTTTATTGATCTTTTCCTAGCTCATTAAATGAGTATCTAGTTCTTGTTTTATTTTCTCTTAAATAATGCCATAATTTTTCACTGTTTTTTATTGATCACTCCACCGACTTTTCTTTGGGTTATCCCGTTGAGATTTTCAAGCCTATTGAATTGAATACATTTTAAAAATTATTTACTTCCTAAAACCAGCCAGAAGTCTGTGCTGAGACCACCCCCCTCTCCGAGGCTGCTATTTGCTCAGGCCCTTTTATGTACGTCTTCTGCTTGTGTTCACATTTGAGAAATTTTGTGTTACAATTTTTATTTGTTCTTTAATCTAGCATGAGTGCATATTTTATTTTGGAGTTTTCCTTTGCATTTTTATTTTAAAAGAATGTCTCGCAAACTGTGCATTTATGAGCACGTATATGAGCCATGCACATTTCTGCACCTGATCAGTTGACGTTGCATTTATAATCTATTTTATTGATAGATGCTCTTTGATATGAAGTAAGATAAAACAGAACTAACAGACTAGTAAACTATGGCCAACTAAAAGCATCCATGCTTAAGATGAAGGACTGTCTGAAATACAGTCATAGATGAACCGATACTGTAGGGGTACAGTAATTTAGAAGTACCCGTGAGCTAGCTGAGACTCTCACTCTGCAGCTGCACGGGCTGTCTGCTTGCTAATCCCCTCCATAACCGTGAGTCACTTACAGCTGGCCTGGGCTTCACACTGGAACATCTTGAAGACGCTTCTTCTTTGTTTACAACAAATTAAGCATGCTTTGAAGCTGTTCTATATTCAGATTTCTGTAAGAAAATCGTATTCAGGGCATTTCCTGTATAAGTGGTTTTGAATTCTATTTTATGAGTAGAATTTTTGACTTCTTCTTTGAAGGCAAACCTATCAGCTCTTGGTTAGAATATGCTGGTGATTTTGTTGTAAAGTATTTTTCAGGAACTAAAGAGTCGTCGTAACCATTTAATTGGAGGTGCAAACTCATGTTTGCTCATTTCCCCAGGAGATTGAGATTAGAACATTTTGAGGAAGAAGTTATTCATCTCTTATTTATATCTTATTTGAACATTATAGTTTTATCCTGAATTTACTAGTTCCCACCCGAATGCTTGTTTTCTTTCACATTTAAAGAGTTTCAGGTACTTTTCTACTACATCCATTGACCAGTTCTATTCACATGACGCTTAGAAACCGACTAGTATTTCTCCACCTGCAGCTCTTACTAGTTTATTTTTCTGCTTCTGTTTAAATCCTTATAGCCAATATGTTCAGACACCACAAAGCACTGCAAACCTCACACAGCATACTTCAGAGTCTGTGAATTGCTAATGCAATTAATGAAAAATAAGTTGTTTTGAAATCTGCATTTTATCAACACACAAACGATTTGAAAATCAGAAAGAGGCGCCTTCACTAATGTTCAAAACTCACCCAATAGCTGAAGACTTCCGCTTGCGTCAGATTATGGCAGAGAGACGGCCAAGTATTGACTCGCTATACAACTCACACGGACTAACGTGGGTCTTTCACAGTTGGGTACATGTGAAAGACGTGTGTTAATGTGTTAAAGATATAGCACATGTTAAATATATGTGTTAATGGCGGTGGTGTGTGTGTGTGTGCGTGTGTGTGTGCACACGTGTGTGCACATGTAGCTCTTTTAAGAAGTAAACTCACTGAGTCATTTCTTCACACAGTAGCCTACAAGGGAGGTAAGAAAAATCTTTAGCTCTATCTGTGCGGAATACAACAAATGATAGAGCGAAGACCTCTGTCGTTCCGTGATCTCCCTGATCCACATGGGGCGTTAGAAGCCTGAGAATCTGCCTCCTCTGGTTAAGGTTATAGGAGTCCCGAGTCCGACTGTCCTCTCCCACGGAGGCACTAAAGCAACGATTCAGAGTCTCTGCTGTGCTCAGAGTGGTTGGATCCTAACTCATATCTGAAATGTTCACTTCCCAAGTTGGTGGTATTGAGGTGGGACCTTTAGATGGTGGTTAGGTCATGGGAATGAAGCTATCACTGATGGCGTTGATGCCCTCCTAAGAGAAGCAGTGAGAGATTATTTGAGTTTCTTGCGTTTAATAGGACATCAGCTACTGGTTTGCCATAGATAGCCTTTATTATGTTGCGGTCTATTCCTTCTATCCCTAGTCTCCTCAGGGAGTTTTATAATGAAGGGGTGTTGGATTTGGTCAAAGACTAATGTTTTTTACATCCTTTGAGATGTTTGTGTGATTTCTGTCCTTAAGTCTATTTATGCAGTAGATCACATTTATTGATTTACGTATGTTAAACCATCCCTGGATCTCTGGAGTGAAGCCAAGCTGATCATGGTGAATGACATTTGACGAGGTATTGAATTCAGGTTGCAAGTATTTTATTGAGAATATTTATGTCTTTGTTCATCGGGGAGATTAATCTGTACTTTCCTTTGTGTGTCTTTATCTACTTTGGACATCAGGGCAACACTGGCTTTATAAAAAGAGTTTGTTCCTCTCATGTTCTGTGAGGGAGTTAGCAAGCTATATAATTTCTTTCAGGACCAGTAAAGTCCAACAGTCTTACCATCAGAGTCTGGATCTTTATAGTTGGGAGATTTATTTATATTTATGCCTCAATTTCATTGCTTGTTATAGATATTTTTTAATTGTCTATAAATTTTGGTCTAATTTTGGTAAGTCCTCTGAGTGTAGAAATGTATTCATTTCTGTTAGATTTCTCTCACTTAGTGGAATATGCATCTTTAAGGCATGTTCTAATGGTTTTCTGGATTACATCGGCGTCTGCTGTAACATTTCCCTTCCATCTCTAATTTCACCGATTTGAGTCAACTGTCTATCATCTTTGGTTAGTTTGCCTCGGGCTGTGCGTGTGCGTTTGTTGCTGTTTTCAATCATATCCACTTTTATTTATTTAATCTTCAATCTTTAAATCCATGATGGGGGCAGCATCACACAGATTCTGTGTCCAACGGACCTTGCAGTTATATTTCTTCAGAATTCGGCACAAACCATAGCACTGTTTCCACAGGCCTGAGTTACTTTCCCAGATTACTCTGTTTTGATTTTTTTTCTCTTCACCTCCAGGAGTCAGCTCTACAGACTTCCATATCACACATCTTCCTTAAGCAGAAGTCAGGTTCGTCTCGGCACAAGCGCTTTCTATTTTAAGCCATTTGCTCCGTTTGGTTCCAAGCTCTCACTTATAACCAGCAAAAACGTTCTCGCAGCACAGCTTTCCAGACACATGTGCTGTTTAGAAGTCCTGCTTTCAGCAGGCTTCCACAATTGGTGAGACAGTACAAAGAGTCAGAGCTGGTTTTTGTTTTGCTATTTTTTTTTTAATCTTGTGTATTTTGCAAAGAATGGGGGCACTCTTTGTCTCTTTGATGTGTGTGTGTGTGTGTGTGTGTGTGGGTGGGTGTTTTATTGATCCAATAAAAGAATTATATTTACAATTGCTTAAATTAAATAACTATAAATAAATGTAGCCTATAACACGAGAGACCTCTGCAGTGAACATTTTTGAATACTAAAGAAAAAAATTGTGTAGTTGTTAGCTGCTGTGTGTTCAGCAAGGACGACAGAGAGGCATATTCATATCTGCAAGCTTTACAAGACCTCAGCAGATGGAACCATGGTCCTGGCCAACACCATATTCAACTGACAGTGGAACCAGTGTCTCTGCTCAGGTGTTTTCATTCTTTCTACTGATAGCACGTGCAGTTCATTAGCAATCAAACATCCCTCCACACCCCAGAAATCCAACACCTGCAAACAAAAAAAAAATTCCCTAGACCTTGGATAGCCCCTCACCCAACAGTGCATAAAACAATTATTTTAAACACAACTAAAAATAAACTTCCACAATAACATTGAAGAATACATTAAAAGATGGACAGACCTTCTTTGCTCATGGACCAGATGAATTAATATTCAGAAAATAGCCACACTAAAAATCAATTTGCAGATTCAGCACAACCCTCATCAAAATTCTACTGTCATTCTTTACAGAAACAGGAAAAGTAATCTTGCAGTTCATATGGCAGCACAAAATACTCGTTACTCGGAGCAATTCTGAGAAAAAAAAAATTGTGGTGGTTTCACTGTAATTTCACTAATTTCATGTTGTATTACACAAAAACAGCACGGTAATGACCCGAAACGAGAAACATAAATAAACAAAATGGGATCGAGGGCCCAGGAGCAAATCCATGGAGCCACAGCCGTGGGACGGTGGACAAAGATTCCAACGATGTTTGCCAGAGAAGGTATCCTCTTCAAGAAGTGGCACCCGGCACACTGGGCGTCTACTTGTGGGAGAGGGAACTAGATCCTCACCTCTTACCCTGTTCAAAAGTCATCTTCAAACTGATAAGAGAAAATTAATATAAGACCCAAAACCACAAACCTTTTAAAGGGAGAAGTAAGGAAACTACTTCAAGATACAGGCACAGGTAATAATTTTATAAATAGAGTTCAAGTTGCTCAGCAAACAGTGGCAACAATTGACAAACAGAACATTACACAATTAACAGACTTTGACACAGAAATTGATCAAAAAGACAATTTGTTTTGCCACGTATACCTCTGAAAGAGGATTAATGTGAAGTACTGAATGGGGCAGTATGGGTTTAAACAACTCAGTACTGGCCTAGTGAAGCAAATGGACAGTTCTCAAAAGAGGAAACACAAACTGTAAACAAACCCGTGAAGAAAGTTCACCCTCACCAGCCCTTAGAGAAATGTAGCTTAAAAGCACGTTGATGCTCTGCTTCCCCCTAGCCAGAATGGCACCCACGGACATAACAAATGCTAGGGAGAATGTCAACCAAAGTGAAACCTCATACACAGGTATGGGAAGGCAAAGCAGACCAGCAACTGCAGAAACCAGTACAGAGGTTCCTTAAAAAGCTAAAAACAGATTTACCAGAAGACTCACCTCTACCATTCCCGAGATTTTATTCAAAGGAGTCTAAGTCGACGTATCAAAGATGCCTGAGCCTCAGTGTTTATTGCGTTACTGCTCACGTTAGTTCAGTTCTGGGCCTCATCTGTGCGTCCTGAACAGAGGGATGGATAGAGAATACACACATTGGGATGTTTATTTTAACGTGTTTTCTTTTGTAGATATGGTATGTTTGCATGTGTGTATCTGTGTGTGTGTGCTCACACTGAATTTCTATGTGTGTGTTTGTATGTGTGTGTGCATGTGGATGCATTTCTCTGTGTGTGTGTGCACATGCACACATGCACGCCTGCACACCTGCACGTGCGTGCATTTCTCTGTGTGAATGCAGGTCCACAAGCACCCGTATGGAGATCAGAGGATGTCCTTTTCAGTCCTCCTCTTTCACCTTGTTTGAAATGTGGTTTGCAGGTTGTTTACTGTTTCATAAACCAGGATGGCTGGCCCCTGAGCTTTTGGAGAGCCTTCTGTCTGCAGCTCCCCCATTGCAGTAGGAGTCCTCAGATCGCATGTGTTATTGCTGCTTACTTTGGTTCTGGGATTCAAACTCAGGTGTTCACACTCATGCAGCCAGCATTTTTACCCACTGAACTATCTTCCATGCCCCCCAGATGAATTTTTCCAACTATAGAAAAACCAAGGTGAAGCTACTTCCAGGAAAATGAATACAACCAAACATAAATCATAATAAGTGAGTATCAGGTTTTCTTTCAATCCCAGATATCAGATTTTATAATGATATAAAATCATGTATGTATATATGACATGAAAATAGATGGAAACCAGACAACTGACAGGGGAGGGAAAGGGGAGAGGGGGCCCATGGGGGAGGGGAATGCTCAGTATACAGCATATGTGTACGAAAGTGTCCTCATGTAATTCGGAGTCATGAGCAGTGAATATAGGCGATACAATAAAAAAGGCCAAAATAAAGCTGCTTTGCAGAGAAATAAAGAAGTAAAAGGCATGCCAGGAACTGTGGTTGCTCTTCCCCCTCATGAGAACCGAGTGACAAGGTTCTGTCCGTGAGAGAGAAGGCCCACACCAGACAAGTCCACTGAACCCTCGATCTTGGACTCGCCACACTCCAGAAAAGAAAAAAAATACACACCGATGGTTCTTATAGGCTCCAAGGTTTGTGGCGTGTTGCTGCAGAAACCCAAATAGATCCAGAAAGCAAGGGGGGTCTAAATAGATAGTTGAATGGAGCGGTCGAAGTGTAGGAATGCATGCCTGACCTCAGGCAGCTGCCCAGACCTGTCTCTCTGATGAAGGGAGCGAGAATATTTTGTACCTGTGTCTGACCCAACTCAATTTGAATTCGTGGATCTCAAACGGGGGCAGTTGGGCCATATGAACAGTAAGGAATGGCAGTGTCCAGAGACATCTTTGCTTATAACAACTGGGAAAACACTGGCAGGTAAGTTTTGGCATACAGAGAGACACAAACAGGTAAAGAAAAACAGAGTCCAGAAACATACATACACTTATACACTAACTTAATTTTTAAGATGCCAAAGTAATTAAATGAGGGGTTGGAAAGTTGTGTTAATACATGATACTAGCATACATTAGTATACATATGGAAAAACTGAATCTTCACCTCCAAGTTTATATCACAAAGGAAAATTAATTCAAAATAGAGAGTGAATTAGAAATCAAAACATGTCTAGAAGAAAATATATGTATATTTGTATGTGCGTGCATATATATGTATATATATATATTATACACACAGATCTATATGTATACATGTGTATATATATGTATATGTATATATAATATGTGTATATACATATAGATCTGTGTATGTGTATATGTGTGTATATGTATACACACACACATAAATACACACACACACACACACACACACACACAAATACATATAATGTTGGCCTGAAAAGGCCAACATGAAAGGTTGATGACACAAAACACTGACATAGAGCTGAAGCTACTGTACTCTTGACTGGGAAAAGCCCACGTATTTATCAACAAGACAGTGAATACTGATCGGCTAAGATGTTTTCAACAGGATATTGAAAGTAACCATAGACACTAACAAGTCAGATTACTCATTAAAAAGAGTGAGCAAGCCACTGATGGAGTCTCGAGGTTTGTCAAGCACATCCGACAAAGGAGTGAGTCAATTTCAAGTAGAGAACTGTACACAGAATCAGAAAAAGACCTCTCTAACAAAGTTCACTAAAATAAAGTACTTCAATAGACACTTCACAGATGTCCAGTTAACACAGAGAAGAGTGTCGACATTATCCGTCTCTGGGGAAATCCACTGGCGACCACAATACGATGACACTGTGCACCTCCTGGAAAGGTCAGCATTAAAGATTGATGACACAAAACTCTGACACAGAGCTGAAGGGACTGTGCTCCTAACTGGGGAAAACCCACGTGTTTGTCTAGAGAATTGTGAATAAACAGAACTTGTCACTCCTACGCACTGGGGTGTAATCTATGGAAATGAGCCTCTGATTCATGCGGCAATGTGGACGAATCTCATATCCAGGCGTCATACTGGATCGAAGAATAAGCAAAAGCCCCAATTATGCCTTGTATGATTCCATTTCCAGGAAGTTACAAAACAAAAATAACGCAACAATAAAGGAAATTAAAAGAAAAAGCTATGATTGCCTTTGGGAAGGAAGATGGACTTAGAAGAGTATTTTCCAGAACACGGAAATTTCCCATATCATTGTAGGCTCACAGGTTGTCTTGTGTGTTCACGGGTCAAAACTGTGTTGCTGGGCTTTGTGCATGTAAGTTTACATGCTTTCTTGCTTATCTAAAAGACTCTTCAGATGTTAAAGGAGGAAGAGTTTGATGCAGTAGAAAATAGAGCTCATTTTGTACAAGTTCTTGTTTGCTTTGGTTGTGATATATTTTCTTTTTGTGTTTTTTTTTTATTATAGCACAAATCAATTGTATAAATTAAAGGGGTTCATTATAACATCTGTACAGCTGTATATAACTGACATTGACCATACTCACCCCTCTGTTACCTCCTTTCTCTCTCTTCCTCCTTCCCTCCCCCGTCACACCACTGCTATTTCAGCCATTTAAGTCTTGTGTTATTCTTCTCTCCCTGGCTTTCATATATGACAGGAAATGGTACTATCTGCTTTTTGGTTTATTTCGGTTAGCATAATGACCTTCCGTAACATCTATTTTAGTTCAATCACCACAATTTCTTTCTTATTTATGGTCAGGTAAAGTTTTTATATATATATATATATACACACACACACACACACAGATATATTTATATTTATATCTATATCACGTTTTCTTTATCCACCTACCTGTTGATGGGTACCTAGACTGGTTATGTAATTCAGGTATGCTATAGAGTGCTCTATAAATAGCATACATGTTCTATATGGTAAGCTAACTTTGATTTGTGTGAGACAGGATATGGCTGAATTATAGTGAAGTTTTCTTAAAAAGAAATCCTTTAAGGAACTTTGATTCTTACTTGATAAGGCAGGACTAATTTACATTCCGTGGTCAGTGAATGAGAGCCCCCTTTTCCCCCCTCCCTGTACCCTCATCAACACGGATAGGTTGATAGCCATTCTGATTCAGGATAGGGAGAATCTCAGTGTAGTGAGTTTTGGTTGCCATTTTCTGGCCGGCTAAACTATTTTACAACTCCCTGCCCCCACAGTTATTGGCCATTTGTAATACTTTATGTGAAAAGCACATAATCATTTCATTGTTCATTTATTGATTGTGTTGCTCATAATTTTTGTTTTTAGTGTTTGGATTCTTTATGTATTCTAGATAGTGATCCTCTGATCCTCTGTTTTCCCCATTCCATAGTTATCTCTTCAGTCCGGTAATTTTTTCTTTGGCTGTGAAAAAAACCCTCTGCTATGACACAATCCAACTTGGCCTCTTAGTCTCCGAGCTGCTGGATTCCTGTTCTGAAACTCACTGCCCATGTTTAGAACGCTGTGTTCCCTCTCAGAGTTTCATATTTTACATTAATATCTTTGGTTCCTTTGGAATTGAATTTTTGCGCAGGGTGAGAAATACTTATCTAACTTCATTCTTTTATGTCAGGACATCCAGTTTTCTCAATTCCATTTACGGAAGAGCTATATTCCCCACTTAGCTTTCTGACACCGATACCAAGGGCTAGGTAGCCACGTGTGCTCATTTCCAGGTCCTCTGCTCATTTCCATTATTTATGTGTCTGTGTTTTTGCCCGTGCAGTGCTGCTGTTGTGACTACACACCCGTGATACAGTTCGAAGCCAGGTATCGGAATGGCCGAGTGCTGTTCTTCCTTCCTCAGATTTAATTTGTTCAATTTGTGGGTTTCTTTCCTATTTTCTGAGGAAACTGTCATTAGAACTTTAATGTGGATTGCATTAGGTTCATATGACAGTTTCATAATACAGCCATTTTAACAATGTTTATTTTGCCTGCCCACAAACATGGAGATTTCTAATTCCTAGTATGTTACAGACTCATTATAGCAGATCTTTAAACTTTTTAATTAAGTTTATACTTTGTTTGATTGTTTGTTTTGAGACAGGGTTTCTCTGTTGGAACTCTGGCTGTCCTGGAACTCACTCTGTAGGCCAGGGTGGTCTCAAACTCGCAATCTTTCTGTCTGATCTTCTTGAGTGCTGCAAGTACAAATGTCAGCCAGCTTCTGTGCTTCCTTCTATCCTTCCTCCCACCCTCCCTTCCTTCCTTTATTTTTTTTGTAACTTATTGTATATAAACATGCAGCTCATGATGATTTTGAGTTTTAAATGTTTAAAACAGGCTACGTAGGATAAATACTAAAATGATTAAATTTCGGTAACTCAATGAATGGAAATGGGATAAATATGTTTTGTGAGACACAGTGTTTTAAAATAATGTAATAAGCTTCAGAACTATGTGTGTGGCCTCAAAAGGTCTGTTAGAGAACTACTTTGATGCTACTTAGAGTTCTATTTCCAAAGTTGGCTATTTCCGTGGAAAGGCGGTGGGATCACAGGAAGCGTGTGTCGTGGGGTACGGCCCAGGTTCTCTTTTATTTTTATAAGCTTTCCAGGTGGATGTGAATGATTCTTCTTTACTCTTAGAGCTAACTTATATTTGGATTTCAGTGTCATTAACTCTTCCAAAGCTTTGTACAAACACATTTTTAAATATAATTACACAATAAAAGTGAGTCTGAACTCATGTTATTTTTGTCTAGTGTTTCAAGACGAAGCACTTTAAGGAAACTGATAGAGTTTATTAAACATCTGTCCAGTGGCTTTTCAATAAAAATCATTCAGGAAGTAGTCTGTCATGTTTTTTTGATAAGCAATAGAAAAAGGAATTGCTAGTCTTCAAAATGAATATGATGAAGGAGAAGAATGTTACAACTGGAGAGAAGATCTCTGCAGTAGCAAGGAAGCTACTGATTGCCTCTGCATGCTTTGTCAAAAATCCCTCCTGGTTTTGGCCGTGTCGCATGTAGGGTAGTCAACTTTTAATTGGTCTTGTGTTCCAAGGACATCATCATGGAAACTAATCTTATGGCTGAGAAAAATTAAAGACATTTCACTTGATTTATGCTGCTTAACATTTTTGCTTTCTTAGTTTTTTGTTTTGTTTCTGAGACAAAGTCTCCCTGAGTGCAGTCTGACCTTGAACTTACAACCTTCCTGCTTCTGACTTTCTAGTTGTTGGGAAAACAGCTAGGGACCACCAGGCCTCTGCATCTTCATTGACAATACCAGTCTTTGAAGTATCTTTTGTTTGGGAAAAAAAGAACCTTTGTGTAATTAGCCCTTTGCCAAGTGTCCCCCGCCCCCCACCTTTGCAATTCATTATAAACTGTGGAATTTGTTGGAATAGACTTCATGATTATAAAACCGTGATAGAATTGGTTACTGTTGGGTAAGTTTACACTTGGTACTTTGGAGTTTCTTACGCTAGGATTTTAGTGTCAGTAATCTCTCTGGAGCCCTATGTAAATCCATCATTATAAAATGACACTGAAGAAGAATGCAGGCATTCTACTCTAGAATCCTTACAGGCTGCGGGCCAGACCCTCTCACACTGTCTCTAATTACGCTGCATTGTCTCAAGGTCTAAGAGTTAATCCACAAGTATCTGTGGCCCGAGCACAAAAGGAGAATGTATTTCAGTGTACCTAATTAAATCATAACGTGTTTATGTGCTGCCTTGAAAGTGGTTTGCTTCAATTGTTTAAATGAACAGCGCGTGCACGCTGAAGATGGCCTTTACTTAGCCATGCCTAGGCTGTATCTAGACTCTCATAATCCTCAGATACTGTGAACCAAAATGTGTGGGCATGTACATTTTCCCCGTCATCTGTTGATGATTCCTATCTTCGTTATGTGAATTCTATATGTGGAAACCCTTGTTTGTGTAGGCACAGGTGGAGGTCAGAATTTGACAGTGTGATGTCTTTCTTAATTGCATCTCCTTTTGGTGGTGGCGGTGGAAGGGGATGACTCAGGGTTTCTTATTTACCTGGAACTGAACTCATTGCTTTAGCTACACTGGTTGGCTAGTCAGACCCAGTGACCTGTCTATCTCCATCTCCCTCTGCTGGGATTACCGACGTGTGTTGCTATGCCCAGCTTTCGCATGGGTTCTAGGGAATCAGAAACCAGAACCCCATGCGTGTGTTGCAGACTCTTTACCCTCTCAGCCATTGGCTCAGATTTTGAACCAAATTTAATAAATGCAGTATTATAGTCTGTTCTGGAAGCTTGGCACTATCAGAGAATGATGAACATTTTATTTTTGAAATAATAAGTTTTGGTTACTGGAAAATAATGTGGGTCTTAAAGATGTTTCAGAATAGAGTTATCAGTGTATACACATGTACGTTAACACACACACACACACACACACACACACACACACACACACACCCCAAATAACCTAAAATGTAAAATACTGCTTCTCTGCTTAGTCTTTCATTTTAAATGCTTTTCTGTGTAACCGAAGGACTCTATAACGTGTGTACCATTCCCTCATTGTCAGTAATCTCTCCATATTGTATATAATGTTTTAGTGGGCACCTGGATGCCTACATCTTTTTACTTAAAGTTAGAATTACTTAAAATAGACCACCAGCTGTGAAGATGGAGGTCGGAGGCTTTTCTACTGTGATCTGCACAAGCGTATTGCCTCATGTATGCTAGACATACATATTATATTTTTATTTTTGTTATTTGTACACGAATCTCATTGTTTGAGCTTGTGTTTGTGAATAACTAGGGTGATTAAAATGTAAACACCCGCCTTCCCAGTACCCGCTTTCACCACTATTTTTGTTTGTTTTCCTTAGGATTTTCTTAAGGATTAGAATCACCTCCTCATTCTCTAAAGACTCTAATCTCGCGCGTCTTATCCTAATGTGTGCATTTATCATGTAAGAATGTGTTTTACTTCGATATAGAGAAGTAAAAAAAAAAATGAAAGCAGTTGACATCATTCAACAGTATTTATAAAAAGAGCCCTATGGACAAGGAGAACCTGTGTTCCCTTACCAGTAGATTCTGTTCATGGAGTGATATTTAATCTGTGACATACAGCGGGCTTTTGTTCCTGAAATGCCGTTGCTTTCAAACTGCAGTGAAGGGAAGGCAACTAGTTAACTTGTTTCACCCTCGCCTGAGCACGTCCAGCGCTGGAGGCAATGTTATCAGTTCCGAAGCTCCAGGTCAAGACGGTTTGCGGCAATGTCAAGATGCTGAAGCCATGCCTAGGTCATTGCTCATTAAAGATGCTCTTTGGACCGACAGAAGCCAAGAACAGAATGCTAAGTCACATCCCTTCATGACTCTGCAGAACGTTTTGTTCTTTAAAAACTATATTCAGAGCTCGGTTAGAGCACTTAGTATTCATCTGTTTATTGCTTTTCTCGTTTTCTTAGAAACAGTGAATATATTGGGAAAAGAACGTTCAAAACGCATTACACTTCTGCTTTTTCTGTGTATACAAATTTTCTTAGCATTTATTATGTACTAATATTTTCCCCCAGGAATGTTATATGACTTTTAAAGCATGATTTATTCCATACTGATAAACCATTAATATCTTCCTGCTCTCCTGGTTATATTTTGTTAGGCATTTCACCTTGAAATTTTTGGCAAGTATCAATTTCTTCTTTTCCTTCATTGGAGTTTTATTTTCCTTGAGACCATGAGGCTGTACCTCACTGTCTGTTTCCTTACGTCTTAAAATCTTTGGTTTCTCACATTATTCCTTCAGTGCTGTGAACCTTCTGTGATCCTCTTGGTCTTTCTGTTCGTTATTTTGATTTCCCGTTCTCTGAGCCTGCCCCACCGGCCATTGTCTGAGAAGGCTGGCCATGTGTTCTATGTAGTCACACACATGCTACCATGGCCCTGCATAGATGTTGTTCCTGTTCACATAGATCGACAAATGATGATCCCTGTGCTATTTAGCATTTGCCTTTCTATTATCTGAACCTGTTGATTCGTTATCAGCCAATTACCAAAGGTCCTCAAATGACCATCATCTCTCCCAGAAAGCACTCAGAGCTTTGGTTATTATCAACGCACCTAATTTAGCAATTCAGGAAAAATCAACTCAACAGCCCGAGATGATAGTCTATCAAAAGTCTGGTGTCTCTAAGGTGATTTTTTTTTTTAAACCAGACTGATGCACCAGTTTGGCACTGTTTAAGCTGGGGTTTCGTGATTAATTTTGAGGTCATTGGAATTTCTGTAAAAATGGAGACAATTACATGTTTGATTGCAGTTCCAAAAATCTGTATTCTTGGATGGAACAGGCTTATGGCCTGTCCACTCCTGCTGTAACTGCAAGACTGTGTACTGTTAATTTGCATTTTAATTGAGCTTTAAACATGTAACTAGAGGATGGTCCAATAGAAGATTCTATAATGATCTCAGTAATTGGTAGGCAAGAGTTATTCTTTTATTACTATTTTAGCAGAGGGAACAGGGTTGGAGAAGAGCTGGCAACCTTCAAAACAGGCTCTTTACTTTGGGGCTTTGATGAGAGAAACAGGAGTTAGGAATGGAGAAATCAGAAGAGACAGATGTCAAGGGATTGCAGTGATGTCTAGGCTCTCTTAAATTGTTGGGATTTATGCTAGAACCTTTCGCCAGTTAGGGCAGAATGCTGTCTTTATTTTGGGCTGCCTAAGACACATTTAATTCAGATATACCGGACCTGACATTTTTGTTGTGATGTTCTCCCTTTAAGGACTTTTGGAAGCAGTATACTGAATTTTGTTTCCAACTCACTGATTTAAATGCTAAGAACATTTTCCCAATCAATTTCTTTTAAACTCCTTCGGGGAGAGACTTGTAAGTAAGATAACTGACTCAGAAATTATCTACATTTAGAAGAACATTCTTTAAATTGCAAAAAATAGAGAGCAGGTATCTTCAGCATGATCCAGGAGGAGACTTTAGTGGCCACAGCAAGCATTGATTCAAATCTCAGGACACTTGTTCCTTCCGCGTCTTCTCTTAGGTGAATCAGCAGCTTTAGCCTATGATGGATGACATTAACAATCTCTAAGCTGATTCTGAAGAGTGAATTCTCAGAAATATAAGGCACAGATGCCGGTGTGGTGGGTGTGAGGGGCCGAGGCGAAATCAGTCTTATCTCTCTGTGATCTCCGATGTCCTTGTTGCTATTGGGGTCACAGTGTCAGGAATACTACCATTCTGTCATGGGAGCGGACAAAGCTGCCCCGTGTTCTCAGGAGAAAATGCGAATGGTTGTCTGTGAATGAGAAACGTCAAGCTGAAGAATAATGAGACACCAGCAGAACATCTAGGCTGGATCTTATGTTTTCAAAAAACATCCTTACTGAGCAATGGACTTTAAAATGTCCGCTCTCATGAGAATGTCCTGTAAGACACACTATCCAGTTATGTAGGAGATTCCTTAGAGTCAGGAAGAAATGGCTTTTGTGTGTGATTCCCAGTTCACACTCCTTAGCTCAGTTCTTACTGAGGGTCCAGCCGTCAGCTGAAATCACAATCTGTTCTTTCTATTATACTTTGTTTTGCTGTGTGTAGATATATGAAGTACCAAGCAAAGAGACAGAACTTTCTTGGGGGAGCACACGATATATGCGTTTGAATCTAGAAATCTTCTTCTACCTAGCACCTGAGGGAGACAAATCAATATGTAACAGGTTTTGAGGCCAAAGCTGGCTTCTGACTACCATTCTGGGAGGAACTGATCATTTCGCCTCTTACTGTAAGAATTTGATATAAGATATTGAGGAAGACATCAATACCCACGCTCTGTGATCTTATCCAGGAAGGTTGTCACACTCAGGAAGGCCGAGCTTAATGATCTCAGGGAGAACATACATGGACCAGTTAGCGTTAGGATAGTCTCAGAGACTAACAGATCTTATGAAAACTCAATAGCTTAGTACGAACACAATGTCTGCAAGGCTAAGAAAGTGCTTCTTCTATTGGAATCTTTCAATCAGTTCAAGAAACATGATTCTATTTAAACATTTTATCCAGCTCCAGGTACAGTAAATCCTTGTTAGATAAGTAAGCAGATGCTCTGTGATGGTGCAGGGCCATTACACCACAGATGAGCTACTTGGCTCAAATATATACTTTCCTGGAGGAGTTTATACATAAGAGCAGAGATCCACAAACAGCAGCCGGCAATGTGTTGAGCGGCTGGTGTCCATTGAGGGCCAGAGACAAAAATTGATCTAAGAACTCAGCCATCTCAAATCATTTTAGAAATCTAAGGTATGTAAGCTGGAAAATATAAGAAAGAAAAACTTCTAGCGTGCAGACATGAGGAGACAGGATATCATTGTAAGGAAGACGTGATTTCAGCTGGACAGGGTATTTGTATTCAGAAACATGACTGCATGCTGCATGGGAATATTGAAATGTGTGTGTGTGTGTGTGTGTGTGTGTGTGTGTGTGTGTGTGTATGCGAACTGTGCTCCATCTTGGCTTAAGAAAATGTATGGTTTTTAATTTTATGTTTGCTGGTTCATTTCAATATGCTAAACACTAAACTAAATGCTAGAAACATGGTCTATCCAAGAACTTCGATCTGCTCTTAATCGGGGTGAGCTGCCTTTCTAGCAGAGAATGCACTTGTTCATAGAACTTTAATATTTTATTCTGTGCTAATGATCTTCTTCCTTTTAGATATTAACTTCCTGGAGACCACAAACACTGGTTCTTAGTGTTCTGTGGTGTCTAAAATAGCACCTTGCACATAGAGTAGGCACTCAAAACTGGCTTCTGGAATGCATTGTTTGCTTGTTGGGAAAGTAAAACATGTCTCACAGACAGGTGTGGCTTTGAGGTGAGGATCGGACCTCCTTATCTAGTCTCCCACAGCTTTTATAGTTGTGTCATGTGGCTGTAGCCATTGTTAGAGCTGTGAAGGAGGCAGCAAGTATCATTCCCTTTGAATTGCAAAACCTTTGCTTGCATTCTAAAGTCTAATCCCTCTGCTGGTAAACTTTTCCTTATTAGTGGGGAAGGACAGAGCTAAGTATCTGCAAGCCACCCTGTTAATTAGAAAACTGTATGTTAAAATAGTCACCTTTTACCCCAATTTCCCATTCAACTTAGGTTCATTTCTACCTACCTAGCACTAAGTCAACATTTGAGGTTGCTCAGGAGCCTTCTCATTTCTCTCAACGGTAAACTCCATTACCTTTTAAATGATTGTATAGCTGAAGTAAATGGTCCACGAAGCATATGAATAAAAATGAGGGCAAACATTTCACGCTCAAACAGCTATCGTGGCTGTCAATGTAATGGGCTGGAATTCCAAAAATAACCAATGACAGATCACATTATCCTGTGGGTTCCACAAAGATATCATCTGTACATGTTCTGCATGCATCTTGCTCTAGCTGGGAATGTATGGAGAGTTTCATCTTATGCAAATGAATATCTTTGGAGGACAAGGATTGGAGAGTTTCATCTTATGCAAACGAGTATCTTTGTTTGGAGCACAAGGATTGGAGGATGGATGAAGGTAGAAGAGGCGTGGGATGGAGTCATTTTGTCATAGATGGTCTCCAGAAATGTTGAATGCTAGTTCTTTACACAACAGCACTTAGATATCAAAACCGCCATTTTTCATGGGAACGTACAGTCATATAGCTTCCTCTTGGTTGTACATAAGTCTCCACTTGTCGCCATAGAGACAGAGTAGCTCTGCAATTTCTCAAGCATTTCCTATAGCACACTACACAGTTACTGTCTTTCCCAAAGTGGCAGCAGATCGTATGTGGCCTGAGCTCATGGTGTTGGAGAGATCAGGAGTCAACCCCCCCCCCCCCGCCCCACCTGACGTCACCCGTCAAAGCATGCTCACAGAAGTGTTTAATCAGAGACAGGGACACCCCTGTCCATCTTGCCTGCGCACTATAGAAAGTATAAACACACACTTCTGGTATCTCAGATCCTGGTGAGTCCATCTGAAGCTACTTTTCAAGTCCCATTGGGCTGCTGGCTTTTCCTGAAAAGTGCCACCCTCTTGTCAATGGTTGTACAGCTAGAGCTGGCCGGAATGCCAAGGCTGTGATCCATCTTTGATGAGGGCGCCAGGCTGTGGGCAGTGTGTCACTTCATGCCTTTGTGTGGTGCTGGCGAGAGGCAGATAAGGTCACCTCTGGGTGCAGACAGATCTTTCCGTCTATCTGCTGCTCCTGCTTAAAGCTCTTCCTCTGCTGTCACTGTTCTGCTTTTGATGCCTGGTTCTTCTAAACTCCAACTCCGCCTCCTCCTCCTCCTCCTCCTCCTCCTCCTCCTCCTCCTCCTCCTCCTCCACTTCCTTCTCCTTCATCTTCTCTGTGTAACCTTGGCTGTCCTGGAACTCACTCTGTAGACCACGCAGGCCTCAAACTCATAGAGATCTGTCTGCCTCTGCCTCCCGAGTGCTGGAATTTAAGGCCTGCATCACCACCACCCTGATTTATTTTCTTATTCTTAGACTCCCCCCAATAGAATTTGTCATTCCATTTTCGATATTCTTTTTATTTTTTGAAAATGTCATACACGAATACTGTATTTACATCGTTTCTATTCCCTCCTCCCCTCCTGTTCTTCCCGTGTTATCCCTGATCCTTCTCAAAGTCATGACCTGCTGGGGTCCTGGTTCTCTTGCTCTAGTAATTGTTCTTCTTCATTTTTCTGAGACGTTACCTGAATCTTAATTGCTGAGGTTGTGTTGTAGATGTGTTGATTTGGACTGGGCTCCCCATGGTTGCTGACTCTCTGCATTTTGACCACCGGTGGGTCTCTGTAATAGTCTCTGTCTTCTCGGGGGGAAAAGTTGTTTGTTTGTTATTTTAATGTAGGGTGAAAGTTACATTTATCTGTGGGTATAGTATTGAGAATAGAGTTAGAAACTATATTGACTTAAAAAATGCCAGTAGTAGGTTCTCCTCTAGGGTCACAGATAGAAGGCTCAGCTTAGTGTATGAGGCATGAGCTTCCTCACATCCAGTAGGCCTTAAGTCCAGTCACACAGCTGTTGGCTCTCCCCAGGATGTAAGCGCCACTGTTGTACCACTGTGGAAATGTTTCTAGCCGGACACTGTTGTGATTTGTAGGCACGTGGCTGGGTAGTGGTCATTTTTGTCCCTTGGCAGCTGACGTAGCACCTTTTAGAACTGTCACAGCTATTGGTCAGGGAGGAGGCTTCCAGGGTAAAGGCAAGAGCCTACGTTGCTTTACATGCGCTTGTGTATTTTGATTATGGAACTTGTCTAGTTATCACAGGAAGCTTCAGCTGTGCTGGTTTTTGTGTATAGTTCTTTTCTAAATGAACAGGGCTCCTTAAAAAAACAAATAACAGAATGCCTTCCTTTCGCTGCCCTTAAATCGTCTATGTAGCTGAGCAGCCAGCACTTTGCCTTAAAGTCTGCAGATTCCCTTCTGCCACATTCGGAAGGCCGCTCTTCAGTACACTTGGGAAACTGTGGTCCCCGGCGGCGATGCCGATCCTCAAGGCTGCCGAGTCAGCCGCGCTTGCTATTATATCACACAAAAAAAGCTAATCATCGTGTAAACCAATGTAACACATACAAATTAAGAGACTCACTCTTATGAGAACCAGAGAGGACAGTACTCGGTTTCTCTCAAGATTTTCTGTTGAATTAGCTGTGAGAGAGGCCTGTCACAAGAGACTGGGGAAGTATAAAAAGAAGCCAAACTCTGATTGCTTCTCAAGCATCTTAACGCCTCACTTCGTAAGAGAAAAGGCGCAGTCATAGATGAGGCACAGTGGACGCGATTTCTGTGAGACGGGGTAGAAACCCACCAGGAGATTCGCACTCAAAGCAAGGGCATGGCCCCACATCCAGAGAGTGGGAAACTTGGGTGTTTGGACAGCCTGACTGTAAAGGACCTCTCAAGGCTGTCCTGTTGTGTGTGATCCATCTTGGAGGAGGTTGGGAAGTGGGGGGCAGTGCATCATTCCACCTGCTCGGGTGGCAGTTAGTGAGTGAGACCGGTAACCATGATATATATATATACACACACACACACATACATACATATATGTATATATATTTAAATATATATAATATAATATATATATATCCAATATATAAAGCACTAGTGTTAAAGATTCCTGATCTTTGTTTATTTAATAAGCCAACCATCTTCTTATTGGATAAGAAGGCTTTTGACTCCAGGCTACATTTCCCGTTGATCCCATTGTGTAGCAGCATCTACTAGGAGAAATACAGGTTACTGCATTTTTCATTGTTACATGTTGTAAGCATCAACGACATTCTCAGATTTCCTTGCGAGCAGATAGTAGCCACAGTGACAGCTTCAACCCTACCTCGCACAGCATCTGAAACAGGTGCGGGATAGCTACGAGATAATGATCAGGCTCCCAAATGAGGTACTTGGTTCTTTTGCATAACAATTGAAACAGAAATAGCTCTCCTGTGAGAGTTTATTGAAATTTATATCTCTCCGTTTCCGTTTATTGCATTCCCCATCGCAGAATGCTGTGTATCTTCATGTTGACATAGGACTGTTCTGGATTCATTCACCCGGTTTCTCAGAACTGGCTGAAGCAAAGGTAGGTTTGCTTTGGTGATGAACTTGGCTCAGTGTTTGTGAGATTCTCACAGTCTTCCTTCCGACCAGCAATTTCATTTTTCTATGGGTGGTTGCTCACAGACTCTCTTTTGCCTCCTTCAAATGCAACAACAGCCCAGAGGCAAACTGATCAGACAGTGTGGCCACCGTGTGCGATTTGGTACAGGCCCTGCTGTGGTATAGACCCAACAACTCCAACTTTTTATGTCTTTTTCCATATTGTAACTCCCATGAGGTGAGGTGTTAAGCTACATTAAGCCCGTAAAGAGAAATTTGACTTCATGATGTGTAACTTCTCAAGAATTATAATTAGCATAATCTGCTTCTAGAGTTTTCTCACTGATATTTGAAGAAAAAAGTTACCAGTTCTCTAACTTATAATTAACATTTAACAGAAAAACATCTTCAAACATTCAGTACCTCTTACAAAACTTTTTAAGAGGCTCTAATTGTCTGCAAGATTATATCAAATGATTGGGACTAAGACAGCTCATGAAACTGAGAACACAAATAGAATTTCTAGCAATGATAAGGAAAAATAGCATATTTTGCATTTCAAAGTATGGAATAAAAACTGAAGTTGAAATTTGTTGCACAGCAAAGATGTCTGAGAAGTTCCCCACAAGTGTGGGTCATAAGTATTACATTTTTCAAAAGCCTTAATGTGGTAGGTTTATCTGTGGCCCCCAGGGGGATATATCTATGACCCAATCTTTGGAACCCATAAATGTGGTCTTCTTAAGAAAAGGATCCTTGCAGATATAATGGATATCTTAGGACGAGACAGCTCTGGATTGCATGGATGGGTCCTAAATCCAGTGAAAGCATCTTTAAAAAAGAAAGAAGACACAGCATCTGAGGAGAAGACCACAGGATACAGACACAGACTGGAGGTGTGTAGCCACAGAACAAATACCATCTGGAGCCACTGGAAGCTGGAAGGTACCAGCAGAATGCAGAGGGAGCATGTCTGACCAGAACCCTGACAGTAGACCCAGAACCATGGAAAAGCAAATTGCTCTTTTAAGTCACCAGCCTGTGATAAATTGTTTTGCAGCCATAGGAAACCAGCACACCGTGGGTCAGAACACAGATGAGAAATGAAAATTTCGACTAAATGGAAGTGTGTGAACAGCAGAACAGATTTAATTGGATGCTAATGAATCAGTACTCTGAGTAACATTTATAACACTAAGTGCCTGGGTTTGGAGGAGAAGACAGCCCCTCAATCCATCTCAGTTTTTGTCTTAAGAAACTAGCAGAGAAGAACTAAGCAGGCCCCAAAATAAGTAGAGGAAAGAAAAATCTGAAGATCAAAGTGGAGATCAGTCACATAGAATTTAAAACAAAACTGGTAAATTATTGAAAACACAAGTTGGTTACTTGAGAAAACCAATAGTGTAGACATACCAGCAGAAACAGCCTGATCCAGGCTGGGCAGGGGAGGGGGAGGAAAGAAACAGGGAAGGGAGGAGCGGGCAAGGGAAGAGAGAGAGGGGACAAGAAGAGACAGAATGCCATCAGACAGATGGCACAGCCCTGAGTGAACTGTCAGGAGATCAAGCAGGCTACGCAGGATCCTAGGGGAGTCGGTTTATTTCTTGATTGTCCCTCACCGTCCCCAGGATTCAGAGGACTCCTGCCTTATCTCCTGGGAAAGCCTTGTTCGCCTCTGGGTTAGGGTGCAGCCTCCCTCAGACCAGCCAGCATGCAGTTCAACAGGTTCAACAGTTCAGCTGCCTTCTCTTGACCCCTGCCAATGGCGGTTCGTGCTTCTGATGAGGAAGCACTTGGGGGACTCCCCGTTCCTGGCAGACTCCTCCCCTTCCGGAGTTGAGTTTCTTTGGGCTTGTTTTCATCCCCCGCGCTCTGGTAGCTAAATTGAGAACTGACTTTAGAACTCATTTGGCTTGTTCCTGGTAAGAAGGCGGGAGGCGCGGTCTCTCGTGGCTGTCTACATTCTAATACGAGACAGAAATGTCAGACTGACATGCCTCTCCTGTGCCCAGGGACTTCCGAGTGAACTCTCTGTGATCTGGAGCCGCGTGTTAGCTTGCTAGGTGCCACGGCAGTATCGCACAGATGAGCGACTTAACAACCGAACTTGGTTTTCTTGCAGCTCTACAGGCTAGAAGTCCAAGGGGATTTTGGCAAGCTTGGTTTCTCCTGCGGCGTCTCTTGTCTCTTCTCGGCTTGCAGGTGGCTCCCCTTGCTGACGTGTCCTGAGGCCATCTTTCTGTCTCTCTCTGTGTCCTGTTCTCTCTTTATAAAGGTAGCGGTCATGTTGGAGTTCGGGTGACTCTGATGACCCCGCTCTAGCTTCGCTCCTTTGAAGACCCTATTCTACATATTTGGGGGTAGGACCTCAACATGAACTTAGGAGGTACACGGTTTTGTCCCTATCGTCCCACACGGTCTAGCCTTCCCTTACTTTTCTAGCCTCGAGTCCTCCTAGTGTCTGACTCTGTCTAGCCACACTGGACTCATTGCTGATCTTAAGAGTGTACCAGACCCTGTCTCATGGCGGTGAACTTTCACTGGCGCCCTCTTCATGGGCCTTGCATGCCTGGCCAATCCGCACTCACCCTGACCCGTTGCGATGTTCATTTTCTATAGCACTACCCTCCTTGTGAACTAACATGTATTTTACCAATTGTGTGTATTTTCCACTTCTAGCCACGTTTCATCTGAATTGTATAAGAATGGGGTTTTGTGGACTTTTCTTCGTCTCCGCGTCACCCTGCACCAGGGACACATGGGACATTCTGTAACGAATAAAGCAAGTGGACAAGGGGCCTTTGTGGTTGATGCCGTTGGTTTCTTAAGTTTAGCTTGCCAGCCTTCCTGTTTTTAAGAGATGCTTCTTAAATGAAAAAAGAACTTTTCCACTTTCAGGGGAACCTCCAAAGGACAATATCAGGTTAACTTAGACAAGTCACCCCAGGACTTCTGCCTGTGATGTGCTGACGTCCTGGGTCTCCACCCGTGAAATGCAACATTCCTGGGGGTTTTGAACCATGCGACCCTTTGTCATGTTCGCATGAAGCGACTGTTGTTTATATAGGATTCCTCTTGGCAAATGCCCTCTTTCCGATCTCTCCCTCTCTGCTCTTGAGGTTCACTGCTAGCTCACGTAATCTCTCAAGTTGGAGTCCACACTCCCAGGAATGCTAATGACTCTTACGCTGCATAGATCGATGTCTGTTGTTTCAAACAATGATGTTGCTGCTGTAGTAGGAGCTCTTTTCCTTTTTGTTCTGTTTTCCTTCTTTCCCCCTTTTGTTTAGCTTATCTCTTCTGAGTCTTATTCAAAATCGCCTTTAACTGGATTCATCCTCCTTGAAAATCATTTTGTTTTTCCTCTCATTGGTTGCCATTTGGAATAATTCTGGATAAGGATTTCTTAGCACGCATGGCTAGGGATGTGGTTTGATGGGTAAGGCTCTTGCTGGTTAACCACTAGGGGCTGAGTTCTATGCACAGAACCCACGTGATAAAAGCTGAACGTTGTGACACGTGCTTGCAATCCCTGTGCCAAGGAGACAGAGAGAGGCAGAGCTGAGGCTTGCTCACCAGCCAGCCTAGCCTAGTTGGCGAGTACTGGGTCAAGAAAGAGAACTTGTCTCACAAAAGGTGAGTGGCCCCTGCAGAGATGTGGACTTCTAATCCACACATGCATTTGCATGCAGCACACACACCCGTGTGCCTGTACACACTCACAAATGAGCACCCATGCCTACAGGAACACACACACACACACACACACACACACTGAATGAGAATTTCCCTGGCGGGGTTTGAAAGGAAAAGGGAGAAAGCTTTTTAGATAGTGAAACTACACGAACAATGGCATCAACATAGGATGTAGGGGGAGCAGCCAGTAACTTAACTGCAGTCCTTAGCCAGGGAAGGGGAAGCGGAGGAAAGCAGCTGCATCAGGGAAGCGGGACACGCCGGCGGTGACATCACTACAGAGGCGCCAGCAAGAGCAAGCAAGAACGAGGCATCTTACTGAAAAATCAGCATCATTGGTGACTTTACTGAGACAAGGGTGGGAGTGACTTCTGTCTTCATTTCTTTGGAGGCTGTTGCTTCTGTTTCAATGGAGACATCGAGAGGAAGTGCAGGTTTGATAAGAAGAACACCAAGTCTGACTTTGACCTTGGTACTCCTGAGACATCTTGTGGTCTGTGTGGGGACGGTTGGTGTGTAGCGTGGTGGCCTCAGCTGCGAGCACAGCGATCTCAGCTACTCTGACTTTTCTCGCCACCGAGGCCTCCTCTGATGCCTCCGCTCGATAGTGCCAATGGCTTTAAGTAGAGAGTCTGGACTACCAAACCCACCAAGAGGGCCCTGCTGTCCCCACTGGGCGGATGCCGGTACCAAGGCATTGCCTCATCTTCAAATATCCTACGGACTGGATGTGTCCTGTGCGGGCCTCTCCTTCCATTCCCCACTCCGGCCTTGCTCTGCTGACCACAGTTCCACTCTCCGTTTGACTTGATATTCTTCTTAAGATTCTGCTTAAAAACGAGGTTTCATCTTATGTCCCTTCCTCTGCCTGGCTTATTTTGCCCAGCACAACATCTTGTAAATTCATCCCTGTTGTGAACAAACGCCAGTATCTGCTCTTCAAGGCTGAAGAGTATTCGGCTAACTAACACAGATCCTTTTCTCCCAATTCACCTTCTCCTCCTCTTTTTAACTAATTAATTAACGTGCCAAGGGCAACTATACCATGAAGTAAATCCCAGACCCTGGTATAATTTAATGTAACAGCATGTAAACACGTGTTTATGTGTTCACTACTGTGAACAATAGTGCAATGGACATAGGAATGTAAACATCCCCAAATGTTCAGACTCATTTTCTTTGTGTACATATTCAGAAGACAGATTCCTAGCCACGTGGCATTTCTGTCTGCTCATCTGAGGAGCTGTCATGTCGTTCTCCGCAGCAGGTGTACCAATGTACGTTCATGCCTGCTAACAGCGTGTGAGACTTCCATTTCTCCCGTCGTCGATGCTCGCAGTTATACTAGTGGGTACGATTTCATGTCTCTTTGCCATCCTGATTTTATTTTCTTGATGACTAACGATGTTGAAGGTATTTTAAATTCTTCGCCATTTTATGTTTTCATCATAGATAAAACAAAACAAGACAATAAAAACTCTCAATCTTAAAACAATCAAATTTTACAATGTAGACCGGGCTGGTTTTGAACCTTTGAATGTGAATGTCTCTCGCTACTGAGTGTTGTGATTACAGGGCCTGCACCTTTACCAAACACCTCTGTCTATTTTTCCTTACTATTGAATTGCATAAGCTGCTTATTTTACATATTAGCCCTTTATCCCACACACAGTTTGCAAGCATTTTTTCCTGAACCACAGATTTTCTCTTTATTGTATTGTTTCCTTAGCCATGGGGGAAAGACAACTTTAGTTCGGTTTCATTTATTCGTTGTCATTTTGGTTGCCTGAACTTCTGGTGATTTAGAAAACAAATCGCTGCCGAGGCCAATGGGAAGGAGCACACCTCTGGTGTTTGTTTCACACAGCTCCATGCTCTGAGGCTGGCTTCATCCCTTCTCTCCTGAGCATTCTCTGCGCTCTGGGGAGAGGGTCCAGATTTCACAGGCGGATGCTCAGATTTCCTGGTCCTGTCTATCGAACAGATGGCCTTTCTCCATGTGACTTCTGAATAGCCACACCCTTTTGGAAATTACAAAACCATACGCTCTTGAGTGTGTTTCCAGACTCTAAATCCTATTCTATCAGTCTGTCTGTCTGGTTTTATGGCAGTATTTCTCTGTCATACAACTCGGCTTTGAATTTTTGAACTTACAAGTATCTTACTCCTAAATGCTGTGATTAGAGGCCCTGCACATAAGCCAAGAACATCTGTCTAATTTCATTCTTTTCCTGAGTTGTGTGCGTTACCTAAATATTTTGGATATTTACTCTTCATCAGACATAAGGTTTGCAAACATTTTCAGAAAGTGTGATGACTCCAACTGTGTTTTTCTCCCTTAATGGTATTTTTGGTTCTGTGGGTTCTTTCACAGTTCCATATAATTTTTTAGAATTGTTTTTCCTATATTTGAAGGAAAATGCCATTGTAATCCTGATGAGATTGTGATAAATAAGTATATCACTTTGAGAATTACAGGTATTTTAACATTAATTCTTCAATACGTGAGCATAGAATATATTTTTATTTATATATTTTCTATTTCATCAATATTTTTCAAGCTTTTGCAAACGTATCTTTCACCTATTAGCTATATTTTTTCTTAAGCATTTTATTACCTTTTGATACTATTATAAAATGAATTGTTTTCTTGATTGTTTTTGGACATATCGTTAATATTATGAAGATATGAAGCCATTTATTTCCAGGTAGATTTGTGTGTTTTGTTTCTTTACTAAATTTATTCTTTGATTCTATTGATTCCAATAGCTATCAATGGAATCATTAAGCCAACATGCCATCTGAAAATAGGGATAATTTTACTTTTTGAAAGACTTCTGTCTAGTAAGGGTTCTATAGCTGCACGGAGATCCCATGAGCATGGCAACTTTTTTTTTTTTAATTAAAATTTTTTCTTCTTCTTTTGCACAATAGATCCTGACCCTCCTCCCCTCCTCCCTTCCCTCCTCTCATCTCCTTCCATTTCCCCTCTCCTCTAGATCCACCCCCACCACCACCACCGCTTCTCCCCAGAAAAGAGTAGTCCTCCCAAGGTTACCACTCAAACAGGGCATAACAAGATGGAACAAGGCTGGGCATTAATCCCTACATCAAACATGGACTAGGCAACCCAGCGGGAGGAAAAGGGTCCTAAGGGCGGATAAAAGGGCCAGAGACTCCCCCACTCCAGCTTGTAGCAGTTTTGCAAGAGTACCAAGCCAGACAGCCATAAACTCTTTTTAGGTACCTTGCAGGTTCCATGTCTGCCATTTCAGTCTCTATGAGCCCCTAAGAGTGCAGCTCAGTTGACTCCTTGGGGTTTGTTCTCCTGGTGTTCTCAGCCCCTCTGATCCCCACAATCCCTCCTCCACCTCGTCAGTGGGTTCCTGAGCTCTGTATGATCTTTGGCCCTGCGCCTCTGCATCTGCTCCCATCAGCTACCTGAGAGAGCCTCTCTGATGAAGAATGGGCTAAGCACTGTTCTATGAGTAGAGCAGGATCTCACTGGGAATCATCTCCAGGTTATCCAGTCTCTAGTTCCTGGCCTGCCCTGAAGTATCAGGCATGGCCTTCCTCCATTGACCTGGGGTTCTGCCCTGCCATTGTCCCAGAGGATCCTGTAGGGAAGATAGGTTATAGGTCAAAGGTTTTGTGGCTGGGATGGTGTCCTAGTCCCACCACTGAAAGCCTTGCCTGGTTACAGGAGATGGCCTGTTCAGGCTCCCCATCCCCCATTGCTAGAGGTCCTCGACAGGTCTCCCTTGCAGATCCCAGTCAGTTTCCACTGTCCTAGGTCTCCCTTAAAAAGGAAAACATTTAATTGGGGCTGGTTTAGAGGTTCAAAAGTTTAGTCCCTTATCAGCATGATGGGAAGCATGGCAGCCCACAGGCAGACCTGGGGCTGGAGAGGCAGCTGAGATATCTACATCAGGGTTGGCAGGCAGCAGGAAGAGAGAGGGCCTATGTGAGAGAGAGGCTTCCAAACACCAAAGCCCACCCCCAGTGACAGGCTTCCTCTAACAAAGTCACCCCCCCAACACTGCCCCTCCCTATGGGCCTAATGGGGGCATTTTTATTCAAACTACTACAATTGGAATTTCGATCCTTTTTTTTTTTCTTGGTCCAATTGCTGGTGCTAGTATTTCTAAGTCTAGACTGAATAGATGACATGGAAGTAGGTATCCTCGTACTGTGCCGAGTCTGAGAGAGTATCTCTCCGGTATTCTCACTGGAAATATTATGCATTTGTCATCTTATTATGCATATGCATATTAAAGTACCATTTCAAGCACTTTAAGCTTATACAGTGAGATAGATAAGAAAGACGTGTAACCAAGCACAGCAAAGCCCAAAGACATTGTTGAAATTCAAAACCAGAAATCGGTGATATAAAGTAAAATAGAATGATCCAGCCACATGTTGTTTCTAAACTACTCACGTCAAACACAGTGACGTAGATGAGTTGCAGAGAAAAGATTCCAAAACATATGCAACATAAACTCCAAGAAAAGGGGAATAAGAGAGCCTCTAATAGCATCAGATGAGGCGAACGTCAGAGAAAAAGCAATGGCCAGCAAATGAGGACAGACACTGTCCAGGGGCAAAGAGCTCTGCCAGCAAGATGTCATAGCAACCCTAAAGGTGTCACTGCCTGAAAGAGCTGGCAGTCCACGGAGACAGACAGAACCGAGGGAGGGGAAATGGGCAGATCCACATTGCAGTTAAGACCTCAGCGCCCTTCCCTCCACAGCCGACAGTAAGTCATCAGGACACAGAGCTCAGCCACACTGTCCCACCCACCTGGCTTGCACTGACGCAGAAAGAGTGTGCATTTAACAGCAGCACAGTCATGATCTTTTTGAGCGTCGATAGAGCACACCGCAAAATAGGCCATGTCCAGGCCACGAGGACACACCAGACAAACCTAAAAAGTGGTGGAAGTAATATAGGGTGATTTTCCCCTTCTGACTGTCCTAGACTCAAACTACAGATCAATAAGAGAAACGTCGGAGGAAAACCTGCAAACACTTAGACCTAACAAACCCCCAAATAATCCGGGGATCAAAGAGAAAGTCTCTAAGGTGGGGACAGAGTAAAGAAGCAAAGTTAAAGTAAAAATGCAGCATACATCATCAGGGCACAGCTGAAGCAGCACAGCGGCCGGCACTGAAAGCTCTGAAGGCATAGATTAAAGGGGAAAAGTCTGAAGCCGTGACCCAAACTCCTCTGAAGAACTCAGCAAGAAAAGTCAAAACAACCTTTAAGCCAGTCCAAAAGGAGGAAATTAGTTTCCCCAGCTGATTTCTGGGATGTTGTAGAAGCAATCTATTTTGTTTGTTTGTTTGTTAAATTGGGTTTGGGTTTTGAAGCAGGGTCTCTCTTCCCAGGGTTTTCTGAAACTCGCTATGGAGCCAGTTTTGCACTTGTGGCAAATCCTTTGCTTCAGAGTGCTGGAATTCTATGCATGAGCCATCCTGCTTGACTTGTTATAAAGCTTCTGATTTAAACACACACACATGCACACGCGCACACGCACACAGACACACACACTCACACATACACACATACATGCATACACACACACATACACATGCACACACACAGACACACACACACGTGTGCCCACACACAGACACACGAACACATATACACGCACACACACACAGAGACACGCACACACACATACACACATACATACATATACCCAGATACACGTGCACACACACACACACAGATACATGCACACACACACACATACACACACACAGACACATGCATACATATACACACACACACAGAGACACACACACACATACACACAGACACATGCATATATACACACACACATGCACACACAGACACGCACATATACACACACACAGACACATGCATACATACACACACACACACACACACAGAGACGCACACACATACACACAGACACATGCATATATACACACATACATGCACGCACAGACACACGCACACATACACATGCACACACACACATACATACACACACATGCATGCATACACACACACACACAGACACACACACATACACACACACAGACACATGCATATATACACACACACGCACACACAGACACACGCACACACACACACACACACACACACGCACACACAGAATCCTTTAGAGTGCTAATAACTGATTAAATCATCATAAAATGAAGTTATAAACGGAGGTGATGGTTACTGTAATGATCAGGATAGTGCTTATGAAAACTGTCCCCCACTGACCGCACCAAACAGCTCTCTGGAAATGAACCACTGAGAATGAAGCAATATATCTGGCCTTTGATTAACCGCTGTTCACCTTATTCAAGAGAATAGTGTAGTCATGAATTTAAGCTGGTGTTTAGAGACAAAGTAAATTGTTTTTCATGTTTATGTTCTTATTTATATAATCAGGTCATGAAAATAACCTTTACCCCTGGCTCTCAACTGTTGTGGTTGCAAATTAGAATCATTTAAAATATGTTGCTACCTGGGTTCCATCCAGGGAAATTCTGGCTAAATTGGCTTATGGCAAAGAGTCTCAAAATACAGTCTCGAGTGTGCAGCAGCAGCATTTGGGGGCTTGTTAGAAATGCCACCCTGGCCTGACCATCTATGTTTAAACAAATCTTTCCAATGATTCTGAGTCAGTGCATCTCAAATATGAATGTACTTACGAATCTCCTGGGGAATCTTACAAAAGCACAGCTCATGATTGCGGGTTTGGTATAGAGGTTGAGAGTGTTAATAGACTCCCAGGATGCCAATGTGGTGGGTTGTGAACCACAATTTGAATAACAAGGGTCCATATGACATCTGTATACTTGCATTTATAACAGAAAAAAAATCCTAATTTGGAATTCAGCCAGGGTTGAGGATAACTGGTCTAGATTCTTTTTTGAGAGTCTGCCAGTGTCCATAATACTCGAATACGCTCTCGCTGATATTCTATACTTGAGATTGCGGAATCTGTGTGTGTGTGTGTGTGTGTGTGTGTGTGTGTGTGTGTGTGTGTACAGCTGTGTGTGAGTCACACTGTGAATGCAGAGGTCAGAAGGAGAACCGACCACTCTTGGAAGTTGGCTCTTTTCTGCCACGTCGGATGATTGAGTAAGCGAACTCAGATTTCCAGACCTCCAGCTACCGAGCCACCTTGCTGGCCGTTATTATCATCTAAGTGACGATTACTAACGCTGACTTTCCCCGTAGTTACCCAGAACCCCAACTGTGACAAATTTATCCATTATTTTCTAGCTCTAACTTTGAGCGCCCTGATTTCTTTAACATTTTTGTAGTTGTTCTTATTTTTTATTATTTGAGAATTTCGTACGCGCATCATGTAATGTGGTCTGATCCAGTTTACCCCTTCATTTCCTGTTCTCTACATCCTCTCCTACCCCTCTCCTCCTAACTTTATGTGTTCGTTTTTTTCCAACCCACTTAGTATTCTAAGTATGTGCATGAGTATAGGACCCTCCTCTGTAGGATGGGTTGCCTCTCTGGGGCGCCACCACTGGGTGGAGTGGGGGGTCACCTTACTTTTCTTTTCCCAGAAGCCATCACTTGCTAGTAACTACTCATCTAGGAGTGGGGCCTTGCGAACCCTTCCACATTCATGCTGGCTGGCCTGATCTCGTTCAGGTCTTGTGCGTGTAATCCCAGCCACTATGTGTTCATGTGTGTCATGTCTGTCAAATGTTACTTACCAGCAGATATCCACTATCTCTAGATCTTACAATCTTTCCACTGCCTCCTCTTCCAAAACGATCCCTGAGCTGAAGGGTCAGGGAGTATAATACAGATATTCCATTTGTGGGCCTCCGTATCAGTGGGCATTTACTACAAAAAGAAGCTTTGCTAAAAACGGCTGAGACATGCACTAATCTTTGGATATAAAGAATTTAGAGGGCAGTTGAATATTGTGCCCATTTAGCAGAATATCAGTATTAGGTTCTCCCCTCAGACCTACGATCCAGTCAACCCTCATTATGCATTTTGAGCTCAGTTAATGGTACTAGACATGGGTTTTGCCTCATGGCTCAGCCCTTAAATCCAGTCAGGAAGTGGTTGGTTACTCCCATAACATCCTTGTCACCAATATTGCTTGCAATCATTATTGTCGCTTGGAAGTGTCATGGCCTTGTAAGATTATTAATTGCTTCCTCCCCTGGAAACATGCACAGAACTTTCCAGCATCATGATATCCATGAAAGATAAAGCTTCTAGGTCAATATCAGCTTGATGTCCTATGTCCCATGATGTAAGTGACCAGCAATGGGACCTTATTATTGTTACATTGGGTAAGCAAGTGACGACAACCTGTAATGTTTGGGTGATCGTGGCACCCCATTCTTAAACAACTTGAAGAGAGGTAACCCATGTCTGATATTGGGCTTTCGGTAGTCTACATTGTCTGGGAGAGGCATTATCCTCCCTGACATAAGGGTAACTCCATTCCAACTCCTTTTGTATTTACATATACATGCATTTCATGAGGTTTCTACAACAGTAGGGGTTCCATGTACCTCTTTCAAAAGACCTTGCTATTAGTTGTCCTTCCCCACACTCCCTCTTCTCCCCTCCTCCCCCATTCCAAACTTCATTAACCCTTCCTGTTCTATGGCTCTCCTCATGTATTCTACCTGTGTTCTGTCTCCTGCCTTTAAGTCCTCCCAAATGGCCCCTGGCCATTTTCCCGACTTCCGTAGGCACTCCGATGATGCACATGGCCCAACAGTTAAAAGCCAGTGTCCCCGCGAGAGACGATCTTCTCTATTCGTCTTCTGGGTCTTAGTTACCTGTGTAGAATAATAGTTATTCTTTTAGCTCCATTCACTTATCTGCATTATCATGATTTCCCTTTTCCCCCTTTACAATCGAATAATAATAGTCCATTTTGAATATGCACCACATTTACATCCACCGATGGACAATTCAGCTATTGCTATCCCTTGGTTACTGTGAACAGAGCAGCAGTGAACGTGGATCAGCAAATATCTGTAGCAGGATATAGAGTCTTCGGGCGCATGCCCAGGAGCGGTATAGATGGAGCATTTCTATTTCTAGCTTTAGGGGAAGCTGCTACTGATTTTCTTAGTGGCTGTACCAGTTTGTACTTATACCAACAATGAGTAGGTATTTCACCTTCCCCATACGTGTGCTAGTGTTTGCGGTCATTTGTTTTAAAAATGTAGGCATTCTGACTTTAAGACATTGGAGAAAGAAAATATCAGAGGATATACCACACACGCCTTGCTAATAGATTGGCAGAATTAATATTGTGAAAATGTCTATTCTACCGAAAGTAACCTGGAGATTCAGTACAATCCTCATCAAAATTTGGAAGTAATTCTCCACAGAAATTGAAAAAAAAAATTCTTAAAACTCATAAGGAAACACAAAAATCCCAGGACAGACAAAACAACCCTGAACTATATAAGTACTACTAAAGATATCACCCTCTCCGCTGATGTGAAAAAAAGCCATGTCAATCAAAGTAAGACAGTACTGACACAAACTCAGACACGCTAATCAATGGAAGAGCATTGAGGACCCTGATGGAGCCCACCCTTCTCTTCACCCCACCGTCATCGCTTCCCCAATTTGCCATTTTTAAGGATCGCTTTACATCTCCAGGTAGAGACACTTCAGCGTATTGCAAGATGGCCAGACTCCTCTTCCTCAAGAGAGTGTGGACCTTTTCACTTCTTCTACTGGAAACGCCCTGAGACAACTGCCTTTAAGCATCACTTCTCATTTCACACGGTCTGTCGTGCTTGCTTACCTGGTTTGATGTTATCAGGAAACCTCTGCATATGGTAACTTCATGTCCAGTCCAAGTCTCTCCTTGGCCAGTCGTGTGGCATACATCTTGCCTTAGACTTCTGAAGTCACCTACAAAAGTGACAGGATGGAGATCATAGTCCCTCCCATGGTCGCCCTTTGCCTGTATTTTCTGGGTCAGTCAGAGTCACTTTTGAGTCTTCCTTGACTCTGTTCCTATTTTTCTGTCCCACAATGGAGCTCATCGTGAGGTCTCAGAATCCTTCCCATCTCGAATCCATCCACTTCCCCCTGTGCCTTCTAATGCTCCTGTAGAGGCCTTCATCATTCTTGCTTAAGCTTTGTAGTAATTCTCTAAATCTTTTCCTGCCTTTAGTCGGCCTGGTCCCTCACCCATTTCCCTTCCGGTATCTGGAGTGTGCATTCTTGTCCTTCCTGTCTTTAAAGCCCAGGTAGTTCCTCAGAATAAGTCTAAGATCCTTAGATGACTTGAGAATTATTAACAGTTCACTGTTTGCTCTCCTATTTGGAAGCATCTCTCCACTTTGAACCTGGTACTTCTGTCTAGGCACCATCTTCCCTGTCTGTCGGAATCCTTTGAAGAGATGACATCTCTAATTAGAGTATCTTCCTGTTCCCTTATGTACGCAGCCCTTCCTCTTTTTTTTTTTTCCTCCAAGATACTGGCTTTGAGCAGATGCTGTCTCCAGTCCTGTCTTTTTCATATGCTATGAGTTACATACCATATCACCATCCCTAGGGCAACAATTACTACACTGAACTTTTAGTTCCCTGTCAACTTGTTTATGTTCCTGACCAGTTTCTTCTAGACAGGGATTAGCTTGTTCTGCATGTCCAGAAACATCAAGCCTAATGTCTATATTATGGGTTTTGCCTAATAAATATTAATAACCAAAGTTCCCAGATGTGTGAAAGAAAGAGTTGGCCATGCAGATCAACCAGACAAGGGCAGAAAAACACATCATGTTGTAGGCTGTAGCTTCTTTATTTCTCACAATTTTCAGCTTCTTATAACTGAATATCTTGAAAAAAAGGTGTATGTACATGGGCAGAGAGGGGTCTTCTAATTAGGATGACATATTTCCTTCTCCCAGAGCATCATACTATAATTTTAAAGGCTGTTAGTAAATACTTAAAATTTTAATATAGTCACAATGATGCTTTTTCTACATTCCACTTCCTTCCAAACCCAGAGGAAGAGTCTGTTTAACTAACATAATTCTATATTCTGCGTTCATACCTTTTTCCTATTTCAGTTCCCAGGTTGTGTGCGGTGATTGTCCAGCACGCACCTAATCAGTGCGAGGTCAGATAATAAAGCACTTCAGATTCTGGGCCAGCACTGTTTCCTCATGAAAGCTGGGGAATTACCCTATGATCCGCAGCCTTGATTCAGCCCTTCTTCCGGGAAGCAGTATTTACAAACTTTGAAGAAAAAGCCAGAGTTTGAAATTTGCAGTTCATTTCCTACACACATATTCACCTAAAGAAAATTTGTAACTTAAGCCAAACATTAATAAACAGCAAATATACATGGGTGGTGTCAGGACAGCATCACCTGGGGCCTGTGGGTGTCTCTTTGGAATTCTGTACCACAGTGGCTACCTGAATTCCAACATCACCTCCTGATTCTGCTGAGTCATCTTCTCTGGAATCTGCTGAGAACAATTTGAAGTTGACTTCAGTGCCTAGGGTGGAGGGTTGATGTTTCCTGGGCAGACCACGTTCCTATGTGAATTCATGTCTTGTTGTAATTCCTCCTGTAGAGGAAGCCTGCCCATTGAATCCAGCGTGCCCATGGTTATCAATTTGGAAACTGGATCTGCTTATTCTTGCTTCCCTACATCTCCTTACATACTTTTATCCAGGCGTTGCCTTGAACCCTGCTTCTCATTTCCTGTCTCTCCTTACTTACCTAAATCTTATTTTTGCAGGGTTCACTTCATTTCATCCTCTCCTGTAGCTAAGGCAAAGATCATGATATTTCATCATTCTTGATATTGTATTTCATTCTCTCAAATTATTTCCGATTCTTTTAGAGTAGAGGTTGAATTTTTTATTTAGAATGGGGAATATGGCTTGCTGTGGTATGCGGCTCACTGTGAATCTATTTAAATATGTGCTCCTGGGAAATGACACACAGCTGTGCCTGTCACAAGCTCATCCAAACCCGGACTAGTGCAGGGAATTCTCTGGGCTATTAGAACATTCTTCTGATATTTGCTGTAACTTCCAAAATGATTAACTAGAAGATTTTCTATGGATTATACTTCCCCTGCTCTCATGGAACCCATCAGTTTTTTTTTAAACATACCACGGGGCTGTGATTATAGATTTAAAATATGAAATTATAGGCTTAGAGCTTAGAACAAGCTAGGTGACTCTGTTCTTCCTTTGATTCCCAGTGACGGGAAGGGAATGGATCAACTGTGCTTTTGTGGACTTGATCACAGTTGTTCTAGTCATGCCTGGCACTAGCTCCTGGCACACCAAATAGATATGTCATTCCAGAGGGTGTCTTTGTCAAATACGAGCGAGCTTGTGCCAACATTGACACAACAGCCTCCCCGAAAATCGGGCACCATCTGTATTTTCAATTGTCTTCACCGTCCTGGTATCAGTAAAAGTGGCATCTTCCAAGAATCAAACAAGAAATGCAAGTATATTCTGGCCTGGCGGGCTGACATTTTCAGAAAGAACACTTTCCAGTAATGTAAGCTGACTTAAAAAACTTACGTAGTAAATATTTAAAAGAGAAGATGACATTTGAAATCATAGTCCAGAGTTTCTGTGCTGGGGTATTATGGCTCTGGGAAGGACACACAGAGATCCTGTTGAGAATGGCTCACAGACCAATCGACTCTACTCTGCAACAGGAGGGCGCAATTCATCTTCCTGAGTCAAGAGGCCCAGCCGACTGTCTTGCTGTTATTATATATGTTAGTGATGTTGATCCCCCTTTTATTTATCTGGAATAGTACTGATCAATGGAATCTAAGGAATAAAAAGTAATGCAAGATGAAAATGAAAATACCGTATGATGTTACATTTCTAATTACATGTTTCAAATTTTCTATAACAAGTGTTTATTATTTTTATAGCAATATAAAATATAGCAATAATCATTGCTCTAATAAGTGAGAGGCAAAAGAATTATTTTTGAATTATTTACCTTAGCTGTTCTCAGGATAGTTTTTGGAGATCTGATGAGAGTGGTTTGAAGCTCTCCTTAGAAAAGTGAACATCTCTCCGTAGAAATAAAATTTCTCATACAATTTCAACAGGAATTTAGAGAACAAAAGCCTTTTCATGGTGCAGCTCCTCACGTAGGAGACTACAGGATCTGGGACCTGCTCTCCTGTAGCACCCTGGAAGCTGAGGCTGGACTAGATTGACAAGTTTGCAGCTTTGCCCTGGAATTCACTGTTCAGGAGGCATGGCATCATTATGCAAACATCTCCCCAGTTGTGAGCTACCTGTGTTCTGCTGTAAACGCTAAGCCCGTGAGACACGCCCCACACAGGAAGAGCACCCGTGCCTTTAGATCCTGTGGTTTCACTTCACACCATAGTTGCTGCTGCTCTTCTGGAACTTGTCCATAGTTCCTCATGCCAGGAAAATAGCCCTTTTGATTGGAAAGGCAAACGGAGTGGTAGCACTTACAGATGAGGAGATGCTTCTTTCAGAGTCTTGAATTCAGTGTTTTCCCCATTCTCTCTGATTTTATTATCTTCAAGGTGATTAGTGCTTTGTCCTGATATATTTTCCCTTCTTCCAGTTTTCTGGCTGTTTCCTTTGGTGCCCTGGTAGAGAGGAAGACGACAGGGACTTGCCTCTGTCTGTCTATTCTGAAGTCATCAGTTGAGCTGGGTCCTGCTTGTTCTTGGCCTGACAAGTGGATGACATGTGAAGTGTAGGGCTACAAAAGCCATTGGCTTTTGTGACTTTAAATGAGTCTTTTCAACAAGAACAACGAAACACCTCAATCAGAAGTGAGGGAAAAGACTGTCAACAGAGCAATGCATGCACCAGAGTCAGCCAGCCTTTCTCTGTGAGAGAAGGAGGAAGACCCTTATCTTGTCAGAAAGTCCCACAGAGCATCACCAGTTTCCTCCGACAGCAGATGTTGCAGATAGGAGCATTCTCTTCGGTGCAATAAAGCTTCAAACGTAGATCTAGAAACAGATGTGCAATAATTTTATTTTTTTGCAAGTTGTTAAATCATCCAGAACGTCACCTCTGCAGAGTGTTCTGAATCAAACCTAGGATTGGATCCCTGCCCTGAATAGAGGGGTTGTGTGTATGGTAAGGCAAGGGGCCCAGTCTGAGTGCTTCCGGGTACCAGTCATGGGGGCGGTGCTTTCCATAGATGTCTAACGTTTGCACCTAGGACGCCCCTGTGGGGAAAGTGGTGGGAGCCTCACTTTTACAGGTGAATGCACTGAGCTTCAAAAAGTGTTTAAGGCAAAGACATACAAAGCAATAGACAGAACTTTGTATATGGGCTTCTAGCTAAGGCTTTCTCTTCTGCAGCAAGCGGGTTTACAGGGGTTTACAAGTGCTACTATTATTTTCTTTATATATGTGCATTAAACTATTTATCCACATGTACTTTATTTGTATATATAAATACTTGATGACATTAATAACATTATGAAATTCAGGAAATGTGAACACATGTATGTTTTTACCCACGTGCGCACATGTGTGTGTATGCACATGCACACACACACACACACCAGTTATGTACCAACCACAGCTAGAACCAGAGCTGGCCCTGATGAAGAAGTCCTCTCTTCTCTCTGCCACCTTACTCACATAGTATATTCTCCTCAGTCCTTGTCTCCAAGGTGTCCTTCTAGTACAATTGTGCGACGCAATCGTACAATATGTATACACAAATTGTATATACAAGTGTATACATGATTTAAAGCCTACGTGATTAGTTGTGATTGTTTTACCATGAGGCTTCTTCATTCATCACAGTGTCGCGTTCTTTAATGGTTTTAATAAGATCAACCTGGCGGTTGGAGAACCAGGAGGAAGGAAATAGCTGTGAGCAGCCTGAGAAGAAACTGCATGAGGCTGTGATGCCCAGAGGCTTGGCTGAATAGTTTGGGCTTCGCACGAAATGAAAAATGCTCTAGGCATTTGTAATTGGGTAACGCAGGAGAGCCTAGCCATATTTTTCATCTGAGAATACACATGTATCCATTCGCTCTCCTTTCTACATTGCTGGTAGCCCTCCCTACCAGGGCAGTAGTTGGGATATGTTTCTCAGATGTCTTTTTATCCACTCATCAATAAACTCATGAATAGTATGGTTTGATCCCAATAAATATTGATAAGGAAAGTTCTCCAGAGTGCAAAGGAATGAGTCTGCCATGGAAAATCAGCCAGAGACGGGCAGACCTATCAGAAATGCACAAGTCGGATGGCTAAGTTGTAGCTTTGTTTGTCTATCATGATCTTCACCTTCTTAATAACTGAGTACTCAGCTCAGTTAATGATTTCAGGATAGACGGATGGAGGCAAGCGTCTGTCTCTGCTGCCTTCATCTCTATCAGGGTACCAAAGGAAGCAGCCAGGTAACAGGAAGGAAAATAACATGTAAAAACTGTGAAGTTTACTGATAAATGATACCGTATCCACTTAGTGCTGAGCAAGCATAAGAAGTGATAACTGGAGTGTGTAGAGCTTGAGCATCAGAGATAACATCCCATCAGAGGTCAGGCTCAGAGACCTCAGGTCCCACTTCAGAGGTCAGGCTCAGAGACCCCGGGTACCACATTCTCCTCTCCCTTCTGGGTGGATTTATAAACACCCTGTGGAGCTTAGACCACCGCAGGATCGGAATAACACCGACCCGAGGAAGCTGTCTGTGATGCAGGATGCCCCCGTGAGCAATGTCAAACGATACTAATGAGTAGTTAGTATTGGGAAGGAGACCCTTTTTTCCTTGAAAAAATAAGTTTGGATTACCAGGCTGTTGAATGTCAAGGTTTCCTTCTTTATAAAATCTCACAGAAATTCTCTGATTCCATTTTATGTTTCTCAAGGGCCCATTTGCATGGGGTTTTCCAGATATCACAGTGGGAAAGCAAGCCATTTGCACTCCTAGCAAGAGGAAACTTCTGTAATCAATTTTTTTTCTCAGTTTCTCCCTGAGCTCACTAATGATAAGATTATGTTTATGACAGGCACTTGGCCCACCGAGTGAAGTGTCTTCCCTCTTCTCTCTGTGAATGGCTGTGTGTCCTAAGATGTCTGTTGTTTCTGGGGGAGCCAGCTCCATGTGCCTGTGTTTGGAGCTAGTGAATGTCTGCTCACTGATGTGAATGGGGATGTGTCTTAATCGGCTTTGTTGACACATTTGTCAAAAAAGTTGCTTCAAGAGAAGCGCCTTGCCCTGGCTGTTGGCCCCACATCACCAGGGGGTTTGGGGAATGAGGGATCGTGTTAGGAGTACAGTCTTTGAGGACCAGCATGCTAGCAATAGGGTGACCCTACAACCATTGTGTGCCCGAGCTGTTTGGCGTGTAAAAAGTAGGGGGAATGGAGCAGAATGAGGGGATTTTCTGGATAAGTGATGTCTCAGCAACTAAGTCTTTCTGATCTCCCAACATGGACCACGAGCCATCTCGGTAAAAGCCAGGCAGCTTGAATAGCCTAACTACAAGATTTTCCCATCATGCTCCTGTAAGTAAGATCTCCCCCCGATAAGCATCTTTCCTTACCATGGGAAGCAGACACAGCATGTTTACATCTGAGACCTGGGCTGCAGTCTCACGCTTCCTCCAGTTTGTGGAATTACTCAAACAAGCCAGGCACACCTTGTCATGGGAAGCCGAGTTCTTGCCCTCGTGTGTTTACAGCGCTCGCCTTACCCAGTCCCCGCTTGTTTACTCTGCCTCCGTTACACTGCCTCTGCGTCCGATCTCCATGCGGTCTGTGTACATGCGGTGTCTGTCTCCTGGCTGAGAGTTTCTGTGATAATGGTTTGTTGTAAATCGAATCCGTTCAATACTGGTATTGGTTTTCAGCTCTACTCCAATTCCTGACACGGGAGATAAAAAAAAAAAAAGGAAGTGATCCAAACCCACTGTATTCTGCTTTTCTGCATTCACAAGCAGCCTTCAACTGATTGCACTTTCTCCTGTAAATGGCACAAGGCAAGAAGTGCACCCGAAATTTCCATCACTGTTCCCTGATGTCTAGCACAAGGAACCCGATGCTTAGTGTTTTACATGCATCTATTGAGGAAACGAATACATAAATCTCACAGACCCTCTTGGTAAGGGTCTCACTGAATGTCTTCCCTTCAGATATAAAATATTTACTAATCTGTGATCTGGTGAGTCAGTGACATTTCCAACACCGTCGCAAAAAATATGTGGGGTAGGGAACTCTAGGCTTTATTTTGATTTCTGATTGGTTTCAGGTTTCAGCTCATGTTGCTTAGCCTTGTTGCTTTTGGGCTTTTGGTTAGGTGATATGTCGTGACAGAGGACACGTGGAGGAGGAAACTTGTTCCCACTGGGGCTGAGGGAGAGGAGATGGGTAGGGACTCATAAAGTCCTTCAAATACATGACCTAACTTCCCTCTGCTTGACTCCCTCTGCAACCTGAAGGCTTCAGCCTTTAGCATCGCTGGTTACTGACCACATCTTAGTACCTCTGGCTATTTAAGTTACAAGCCATAGCATCTGGATGGGATGAGGTCAATGAGAGAATACACAGGTCCTCAGCAACACCCCCAAGTTCTTCCAACCTCAGACTGGATGTCTGGGTCAAGCTAATAGGTAGAACAGACGTTGGTGACATAAGCCTCTTCTCTCGTAGTGTGATATTGAAGTACTTTTAAGGATTCAAGCATTACCAAATGTTTGTGAAATTGGCTGTGAACAATACACAATTCACATCTTTTGAGATCCCCTAGTCCTTTTGAAAGAACTACCTCAGAATATCTAGGATGGATTGATGGATGGATGGAAGGATAGATAGAGAGACAGACTGACTGATTGATGGATTTCTAGGCTGTCTTCTCAATGCTAATTCATTCACAGAGAGAGCTAGAGTTTAAAGGAAGAGGATGAGGTGGGAGAGGGAAGGAGCTTTGATGTGGGGGATTCTGTGTCTGCTTCATCCTTCACTTGGTCAATGTACCATTCTGCTTCTGTATGGAAGGCAAGTTAATCAGCGGCCACTAACCTAAGCCATGGTAATAAAATCATGTCAGGGAAAATCTAGCCCAATATAAAGGTTAAAAAATTCTGTTATTTCTCTTTTGTGTTTCATGAAAATTTCAACTGGAGAAAAAAATCTGAGGACCCTGCAGACACCAAGTCTCAGTGTTTCTAACCTGACATTTAGTGCAGTCTCCCTTCTAAATCTTTATTTGTACACACTTATCTGTTCTCTTAATTGATGGCTCGCTATCTAAAAGTTTAACTCACATGTGGTTTCCTGTGGTGAGGAAATTCTTCCCGTGCTTATCTTTATTTGTTTTCCTTTTAAGAAATTACAGAGTTTTGTTTTACTTGTTTTTTTCCTCCTGTGTTATTACCCAATGTCTGCATTTTACTTCTGCTTTCTTTTCAAAGATCTCAAAGTGTTCGCTTTTTAGAGTCTTTTGCACGGTGCTATTCTTGCGACAGACCTTTTTTTCTCGGTCACTGTTGCCCGTTTACTTGATGACAGTACCCAGATATGTTCCTTTCTGAGACCACGAGTATTGTTCCTGGGTTGTTCCTGAGGTTGTAGTGGATTGATTCACAAGACACTCAGCTCTGTATATCAAAGCCGTGGAGACACTGAGTCAAAATTTAATCCATCAGTGATTTGGCTGGGCAGCTTCCTTGCTGTCGCTAGAGCTGCACTGTTTGACGGCTCTCGCGTTAACCGCTGTGGAAGGCACTGATTCTGGGGGCACTGCCAGTTCTTGCCACATATTGTTATTGTTTTCTGTGGACTTGGACCTATGCACTCACTCATGAAAGAGTTGAGCTCCGCGGCTGGAAGAACAGTGGTCGTCCAGATGGCAAGGGGTGGAAAGACAGGAGAGACTGACCAAGTCACATGACCATTCTGTCATTTCTAGGTATCTGCTGTGGCAATAGAACAAAGGGGGCTTTCCTTGCAGGTTACCCCGAGACATCTGCTTTAGTGTCCTTGGCAGGGCTCTCTTAGGGATTACTAGTCCAAAACCTCATTAGTATAAGCTTTACTGCTCCACTGGAGGTAGGCATAACTCAGGGGAGGGTTAGCAGAGAGGTTTATATGACCAAACCCACCTCAGCCAGTGACAGTAATTGGCTCCCCTGGGAAGTCCCAAGAGAAGCTGTCAATCTTGAAGACTCAGGTGTTTCTTTTTTTTTGTTTGTGATTTGTTGTGCTTTCTCTTCTGCTGCTCCTTCTCCACCTCCGTCCACACTGCCTCCCCTCCTTGCACGAGTAAGTGGTTGTTCCCAAAGTGCAAGTAATTAGAGAGACAAGACATACCTCACATGGGGCTCACCTGCATTTTCTCCGCTTCCCCTGCCTTTCCTCCTCCTCCCCTGCTCTGGGAGAGCAAGCTCCAGAGGGGACCTCTGGCGTAGCTAGAAAGGTCACCTGAGGAGCTCATCCAACAGTACACTACCCCAGAGTGTTACAGAAGGTGATCCCAGGTCCCCTAAAATGACTTCAATTCTACTTTTCTGAAAACTGACAGTGAAGCTTAATCCCACCCTCAATTAGACTATCGGATTTTCAGGTTAAATTACAAGGTAAGGGAAGCTACATTTGAAGGGTTTGGAGGATAAAATACAGGCTTTCTTTGGACCCGGGGTTAATGACGGTCATAACAGGAACTACCATTTAATAAGCAATTACACGAGAATTAACTCCTCTGATCCCCTTTCATAGGGAGGTCCAATGCCTCAGAGGGCGTTTGCTCAAGGTCAGACAAGTGCAGTGTCAGGATTTGATCTTAGTTTCGTCTGACTCCAAGTGTCTATGCTTTTAACTGCTGTGCTCTGCTGGCCCAACGTACCAAAGTACCTTAGTTAGCTACCTAACATGGCAGGCGTGCTTTACAGAGTATGAGGGGACAGGAACAACTCAGGGGTAGGTGACTAATCACACTGCTGTCCGGTTACTTCGTGTGATGTGTTTCAGGTCATAACCCTGGGTGTTGTTGCTGAATCCAGGTGACGGTGAGTTTTATGGGTGCTCTCGGTGTACTAGAAGAACTTTTGCTTCATTGTAAGGTTCTGAGCTGTCTTACAGTGAGAGAGGTTAGAGAGGATACTAGAGAGATTTGGAGGCAACTTTCCTCTTCCTGAATGATGAGTTCTGGGGGCTTCGTTTCCTCTGCTCAGTGTGTCATGCAGGATGCAGGGCCAGCGGACACGCACAAGAGTAACCAGGTCCAGAAACATCATTTTTATCTCAAACACATTTGAAACCCCGGAAATTGACAGCTTCTTTTTTTTTTTTTTTCTTCCTGAGCACACTTAATTTACGAAGCTTATCTTTTGAGTAGTACTTATAAAAGGGTTTAATCCTGATCAATGAAAATTGATTAAAAAAAAAAAAAAAACACATTACAATCTGTAAACCCGAGGCACTGCATTTGGGTTGGCTGTAAGTGTTAAATGCAGCTTTTCCTTTGGCTTCCTGATGAGACAGTTAATCTAGGGACCGTCAGTGCTTTTAGATCAGCCAGGAGCTTTCATCTCCTTATTTCAGTCGAGAGGGATTTCGCTGTTGCGGGACACTGAATGGCATAGAAAGGTAGTCCACTGAGCTACATTCTGAAATTCCCCTTAAAAAAAAATCTCAGAAATCATGTCCCTTTCATGGCAGAGAGGTAGGGGAACGTAGACTGGGAAAAGGAACCGGTTAAAATCGCCATGGAGTCCGAAAGCGAGTGAAAAGTTGATTTTGAAAATCCAAGTTCAGACATTACCTACAGCCCCTCCTCTCTAACGCCATCTGGGCAGCCATTTCTGTTCTGCAATCAGGGTTATTGCTAATGCATGAAGAAATAGGATCCAAATGGACATTTATAACCCAAATTATACTTTAGCCACCACGCTTAGCTTCTCCTGTTGTAACCTGTGCTCAAAATAAAAACCTGCACGAGCAGAGAACTCAATGTCACAGTTTCTTCTGGCTCTTCTTTCATCTTCTCGTCTCCCATGGGTTAGATGGAGACTCCATAAATAATGAAACGCCTGAGCCTTCAGAAGACACAGAGTGAGCGGCAGTCTCCAGTCTGTGTGCATTCAAGACAGTCAGCCCCTGACTCAGAGCCTGTCTGGAAAGGTTAGCAATGGCTTTGAAATTTTATCTGGTCTATCTCTTTTCCTCTGGGCAGAGGTGTTCTTATACTTTCCCAATAGATGATAATCTGTCCTGTATTTTAATGAAACTTTGAATGCAGAGGACACCGGATCCCTGAGGAACTCATTGTGAAGTTAGATGTCTGTCTGAGCCAGATTTTGTTGCCTATTTTTACTGTTTGTATTCTCCGTGGGGATGATCAACTCTTTGTAAACAGGATTGAATCTATAAAAAAAACCATTTTATGTGGTGCTCGAACAGATTGACAGTTATTTACGGAACACTACTGCCCTGGGGATCAACCTATCCAGTCCCTTCATTTTAACTAATGGAAGCCTTCTGTCCTCCGGACGGAGCTTTCTGGGTGCCTTCCTTTAAAATTCATGTTGTGTCACTCAGTTCTCTCTACTGCTTCCTGTTTTTACCATCTATATCCAATATTAGTATTTTTATTTCAGAGTTAAAATCATGTTAGCTTTTCAATCCATAGTCAAAATATATAACTGTTTTTCTTCTAGCAAACAAAGAGATTTTCTTTTTCATTAACTGAATTTTGTTTTTGACATTTTCATGCACATATACAATACAATCTAATTTATATGGCTTTTTTTTAAATGAAAAAGTTGCTATTACACTGAGCATGAAGATGCACACCTATACTTCTAGAACTAGGGAAGCTGTAGCTAGAACTAGGATGACTGTAAGTTCAAAGCCAACCTGGGCTACATACTGAGACCTTGTTTCAAGAAGGAAAAGAAAAAAAGAGGAGGAGGAGGAGGAGGAGGGTATGCCATGTGGTTCCTGTCATAGATGGGAAGCAAATCAGCAGGAAAATGGCTCAGAGGATGGAGTTGCAGTGCTCCTTCTGAACCTTCTGCTACAAGATGCACTCCCTCGGTGACTATGAGCCTCTGCTTATCACCATCAGCTGAGCATCCAGATCACAGTTCTCCCAGGCAGGCTTTACATCAGGTATGAGCCGATACACAACAACGTTTCCATGTATAAAATAGGAAAGAAGGCATAGAGGAAAGAAGAATTTAACCTCAACAGACTCCTCTACTGAATTTCTTATTTCACATATTCTAGGTGATGAGCGGTGCACTGTGGAGTTTCAAAGCTCGGGCACGGTTTTCTTGCTGTTCCCTCCCACCCCCCTGTGACTTTTAATATAAAACACCATAGGTCTTGTTGTGGGATTTTCACACATATTTTGTTATTGATCCTCCTCCAAGCCCCTCCTCCCCTCCCCGGCTGTACCTTTCCTCTGCTTTCATCCCAATATATTCCGATTTCTTTGTTCTCTTAAAAAGATGTCTTAAAAAAAAAAAACAAAAAACATATGCTCAGTGCCATCTGGCTTGACCAGCTCACTGGAGAAGCAGAAGAGACCACCGTTCCTTTTCTATCCAATGCTGCGGCAAAGTCTAAATTCCTGCTTTTGGCCCCCGCTTGTGTGGTACACGCCTTTCCACGTGCACACTGGACTCTTCAAGGACAAGGGCCTTCCTTATTTGCGTGTAGAAGGGGTCTAGCCTGATGCTCGGGTCCTGAGAATGAGTCACATTTCCCATAAATAGAAAGAACTACCTTAAAAGATTTTGAGATTCGGGAGCAGAGAGTACTATTGTAAGTAGATATTTGCAATGGGTGAGGTTTGTAGTCAAAATGATAGATCAGGAGCTTATGGGGGGGTTTCCAAAGGTTACAAAGAGAATTTAAGGGTAAATTCACTTGTAGGTAACCACGTGGAGTTTAGAAAAGGTCAGAGTACGGCTTTGCAGGTGTCTCTGGCTGGCATTGGTTTCCCCTGTGTCTGAATATTTCTATTATCTTGAGTCCAGATTCTGTCAGCAAATGTAGATTTATTATTTAAGGCGGTTCACCTGGATTGCTAGCATATGAAGAAGGGACACAGCCCCTCCCCCAGAATTTGGCTCCATTATTCTCCCGACCAAGGTCACCATGTGCACGTGAGTGCAGTTCATTAAATTCATGAGGAATCCTCTTTTCTACTTTGCTATTTCATTATCCTCTTGCATTTTTATACGCTTCTGGATAGCATGAAATATGTCTCACACGCAATCATCTCTCCTCAGGTAGCTAGTGTTTTGTGATCGTAGGAAGAAACTCAATAAATATTTTCTGAAAAACAAATAAGATGAATATGGCAGCTCAGACATTTTTCCAATTTAGCATCCGAAGACGGAGATAGTAAATACGACGAAATTATATTAAGCAGAAGCTTATGTTTTCAAAGTAGAGAAAACAAGGGGAAAAAACCCTATAATTTCACTACCAAAGGATTGCCTCTATTGAGAGGTCAGGTTGGACTGGGGAGGTGGCTTAGTCTAGCTATATAAGCACAAGGACCTGAATTGTATCCCTAAGTCCCACAGGGAAAAAAAGGCCAGGCTTGGTGGCAAGTGCTTACAATCGCAGGCTGGAGAGATAGAGGCAGAGTAGACCCCCAAGGCCTACCACTTAACTAGCCTAGACTCCATTGGTGAGCAGTAGGCCAGTGAGAGACCCTGCCTCAAGCCAAACCACACCCAAAGCAAGACAGACAGTGGCTCCTGAGGAAACCACAGCCAAGTTTGTCCCTTGGCTTCCATGTGTAAGGGCACACGCACATTAGGCAGGATGATGTAATTGGAATAGATTTTATTCAATTGCCTATTTTCGAATATCTTGTTCATCAATATACACGCTTGCACCTGTGTGCGTGAGCACACACACACACACACACACACACACTCGCACTGCGTACACATAGTTTATACAAGGTATATTTTTATTTATGGTTGTGACCATCCTACATGTGCAAGTTTGCATCTTGAGATTTTTTTCACTTGAAAGTAGACAAAGAATTCACAATCATCATATATACTATATCGTTAGGGTTTAATTCTACAATAAAAATAAAGATAACCAAGAACTGTTTATGTCAAGACCATTTTCAGAAATGGAATATTTACTTGAACTTGCATAGTTTCTTATTTTAAAAATATTTTTATTGTTTAAATATTATTTATTTATTTATTATGTTCCTGTGTGTGTTTATGTGCACAGATGCCCACAGAGGCCAGCAGTGGGTGTCAGATCCCCCTCGAACTAGAGTTTCAGGTGATTCTGAGGTGCCCGGTGTAGTTGCGGGGACCTGAACCCGGGTTCTCTACAAGAATAGCAGGTGCTTCTAACCACTAAGCCATCTCTGCAGCTCCATGTTTATTTATTTTTTCTTAATTATGCCTGTGTTTCTATGTGAGTATGGGCACATGTGTGTACAGGTGCCCGGGAGTCCAGAAGAGGATATTACCTGCCCTGGAGCTGAAGCTACAGGTGATTTTTTTTTTTTTTTTAGCCAACCAATGTGGGTGCTAGGAACCGAATCAGGGTCCTCTGTAAGTGCAGTATGTATATTCAATTGCTGTTCTCTCTCTCTAGTCCCCAAAAGCTATTTTTGTGTTTGTTTCTTTTTAAAGCAGCTCTGGCCATCCTGGAACTCACCTGGCTGGCTCTGAGCTCTGGGAGTGTGTGCCACCGTGCTCTGAGGAACGGTCTTCTTAAGTGTTAATTCTGTTATTATCATATTTCTTACTAGATTTTTCCCTGGCTTTATTTAAATATTTACTTGTCAACATAAAAGTTTGGATTAGGCAATTTAGACACAGGGAATATCTTGTTTGTTTTTTTTTTTCCTTTTGACTATTTTCAAAGCATTTAGTACTTAACTACCAAACTGCTTTTAAGTATTTTGTCCAAATATTTTCTCTTTATAGTAATGCATGTCTATTCAAAATCTACTATAAATTTGTTATACACACACGCACAAGTCTATCGTGTGTGTGTGTGTGTATTCATATATAAATTATTTACTGATTTTAGCAGAAAAACGTTCGCAACTTTGGTGAGTTTTTGTAGGAGCGTTGGGCTTACCGCTGAGCTCCAGCTTTCTTCTAATACATGTATCATTTGTGTCCTTTCGTGAGTTGTCTTCCCGTGTGCTCCTATCTACTTTTCCTACTGAATTGGTTTGCTGATTTATTTTATAAAGTGTGTTATTTCCTGCAAGTGTATTCACTCACTCTAGCTAAAACTGTCGTTCAAGGATCCTTTTTTGGAAGCTTGGTAAATCCAGCAGCGGCGGGCAGGCAGAACAGCTGCATGGTGGACTGTCACAATGCAGCTCTGAGCGAGTTACTAAACGCTCCTCTCTTCCTGTTAGTTCAGCATTGCTCAAGCGAGGCCTGGCTGGTGGGGTCTGACAGTTGTCAGCCTTCCCGTCACGGCCTCCACTATTATTAGACAGGTTCAAAAAGTGCCGGGGAGTTGGGGCCGCCACACATTCAGTTTCTGTCGCTCTGTGAGATACGGAGTGTTGCAACCGAGTCAACATGGCTTGCTCCTCACTTGAGAAAATTGGCAACAGCTTGTGTGTGGCTCCTTAAGAATAATGAGAGCCTCCTTTTAGGAGAGGGGACAGATTGTGTCTGTACTTGGCAAGCCGCATCCCGCTGCAGCTGGGATTGCTTGAGACACTCCGTGGAGCAGTGGGCTCAGCTGACAGAAAAATGTCCCTTTTAGTCTGAGGAGCTGCTGAGTCTCTCAGCACCTGGCAGGAACACTTCCCCGAGCCTGACTTCCCTCCCCGAAGCGCCGGGCATGGCGGAAGTTAATATAAGATTTCCATAGTCCCTCCCATTTCCATCATGTTATCAGAATACTAGACGCTAGTTGCCTTCAGACGCGCCACAAGCTAAGGTTCCTTCTTACAGTGACACGTATTACAAAATCAACATCGAGGCATATAGTAGTATCTGTACAGATTAAAAAAAAAAATTGTGTGGGTGTTTTCCAGCATGTGTGTCCGTGTGCCATGCGAACACCTGGTGTCTGTGGAGGCGAGAGGCGGAGTCAGATTCCAGGGCCTGGAGTTACAGATGTTTGTGAGTCACGATGCGGAAGCCGGGAATGGAAGCCACGGGGCCTGTGGAAGGGCAGCCAGGGCTCTTGACCCCTGAGCCGCCTCTCCAGCCCCACTCCTAGTATATTTCAATACTTAAAAAAATTTTTCTCGTGACACGGAAGTTGTTAAGATATGGCCAGTGTCATAAAAGTTATTCTACGGTAAAGAAAACAAAAGCTTTTCACCTAAGAGCAAAGGTTTGGGGTGGAATAACTAAGAGCAGCCAGGCATCACCTGTGTCTGGAAGGCTTTCCCAAATAGTCCCACCTAGTTTTTTTTTTTTTTAAAAAAAACCAGATTTCATTATTTTCCTATGGGTTTACAATGCCTCTCTGCGATTCAGTGTTAAATTTAAACTCACCTTGTCGATATTATCTGTGCAAATTTCATTTCACCTTTAGAAACACGTTCGCATATAAAATTCTATGTATTTGGCGTGTACCGCTTGTTGCTTTGCTGTACATGCGCACTGTGACCTGATGGACCACGGTGCGGCTAACCGAAGGACCCCTGAGCTCGCCGTCATTATCATCAGTGCGTGTTTTCCCATACTGCGAGGTCGCTAACAGCTTCTAGTCAGCTGTCTGGGTTCTGCCTCAGGAAGCTTGCACGTACACCCTGCAGGAAAGAAGCCCACTCCAGGTGTGATAACTTCCTTAGACACCTACTGGCTCTTCAGTAATCTTCTTCGGTTTTGCCCGCTCAACTCTATGTCGGCTCACATATCTGCACTATGCTCCCTTATAAGTCCCGTGTATCGTGTGTGTGTGTGTGTGTGTGTGTGTGTGTGTGTGTGTGTATGTACACGTACCCGCTATTTTCTAGAAATGAGAACTCACTGTATTTGATTAGCAATATAGCTAGCATTTGGTAGTACCACTTTCTCTAACGTGACCTTCCTATCCTAACCTCTGGGGGGAAAATGGATTCCTGTGGTCTCTTTTATCCCCTCGTCCTTTCTAGGGAGCAGAATGCAAAATGCCTTCACAAGACTGTTGATCAGAAAGTTCTCCATGTGTTCTGTAGCCAGTAACAATTCCTGGCCTTTCCTCCCTCCTAAAACGTTAAACATATGTCAGTGACAAGAACGTTTCTAAGCAAGAGAGGGACACATGAGCTTGTTATTAGTTTCGTATTTTAGATTAAGTCACAAACACATAAAAGAGATGATTTTGTGGTCTAGCTCCTAATCTTTAAGTAAATCATTAGAAATATTTTTAAAAGATTTTTCAAATCTCTGAGGAGGCCGTGTTTGGCCATTTTTAAAAACTATACAGATAATTGCAGTGATCATATTTGAGATAACACCCCTGTAGTGTGGCGACTCTGTGGCAGAAGCGTATATGTTAGTCTGGGAATGTACCTTAGCAGTTAGAGTTTCTTCCTAGTGTGTGCAAGGCTCTGACTCGGATCCCCAGCATTGCAAATAAAATGAAATAAAATAGAATAAGAAGATATGACGAAGCCGTGTGTAGACTGAACTCTGGCAATTCAGAGAGAACAGGTTGGAGGAGACTGAGTTGAGGAGACCCCGGGAAGTTACCCAGTAAATGGTAAACAGGCCATGAATAATTATTACCCAACACAGAGGAGAGATCCCTCATCAATCTCAAGTCGGTACTGAAGTAAATGAGGCAGCGCTGAGGGAATGGACTGTACTCTTTCTGGTCTCCGCTGCCGGAGTGGGCTGGTGTCACTCATCTTCTCTTTGTCCGGAGAGATGGTCACAGTACTCACAGGAAGGAGGACCGACAGATCGAAGCTCCTGAGCTGGGTAAACGACGCAGAGTTGAAGGCAGCGGTCCTTGCCTTAGAGGCTATTGGAACTTGATACTACTCTTCAGGAGACCTGTGACAAAGAAACACACCAGATACTAATAAAAGCTCCAGCATGCATCCGCACCTACACCGAGGAGCACTCGCTGCTGCTTAGAGAGGGCCCTCCATCTAATTCTTCCAGTGGTCCAGTGCTATGGACACCACCATATTCTCACTCGCAGATTCGAGGCACGGGATCTTAAAATTTAAATGAATTTTCGAAAATTTAAATGAAAATTTCCGGACCACACATTCCGGCCAACAGACTGCAGTTTCGCTTTGGTACCTGTGAGGCATTGGTTTGACAACCTCTGTGGATACAAAAGTCTGCAGTGCTCCAGATCTCTATACAAAGTGACATCGTATTTGCATATAGCTTGCCGGCAGTCTCTTGTGTAATCCAGATCATCTGCAGATTTTTATAATACCCCACACCATGTCAATAGTATGTAAATAGCTGTCATACTGTACTCTCTAAGGAATAATAACAATAAAAATATTTATATTCCTTTAGTACAAATACACAGTATTTTAAAATTCATAGAAATCCCTGGCTAATTGTGGATATAGATCCCATGGATGCATAGGGCCGGCTGTATGTCTAAGTATCAGAATATGTATCATAGTCTATGCTGTTAATGACTGCTTCCTGCTTGTTATCCTTTAATTATTCCATGTGGTTTTATCTAGATGGTTTATCTAGATGATTCTGAAGCCCCATGCAAACCACCGCTATAAGATTACATTGAGGGACAACATCCTGTGATATTCTTTGCTACTACTACTATTTTGCTTTAGAGAAAGGCACATTGGATCGGGTATCATGGTGAATGAATTCTCACAGCAGATCAGAGTCTGTAATGTGCTTCACCTTCCTGAAGGCAGAACTGAATGAGCTGATACTTTTGACTGATTATCTATAGAATAGTATCATTTCTAATCGTGTGCCTATGAGGACAGAGCTGGCACATGAATAACACCTTAAGCGGGATCACAGATGCATGAAGGGAAGCCATCGTCTCTTGCCTCTTGGTACAATGCTGACATTTCTTTTGAACCTTGGACCCTGGACAGTCATTGAGGAATCATAAGAAAGAGGTGGCTACTGTCCTCCCATATGGTGAAATCCCTCCTATGAGAAACATCAGTATCTTTACTTTGAAAATGGTATACGACTTTTTGATTATCGTTTTTATTTACCACTGTAAGTAAAATAAACACAGAGGGATACAGAAAGAAAATACGTATGATACAGTCTTCTGAGAATCAAGGTTGATTGACGATTCTTTCAGAAACAGGAAACATTCTTAGGGTATGTCTTTGTGGGATTAGCAGTTCATTATGCCATGGGCTTTTGTAGGTAATTTGCCATGGAACCAGGTTCTCTTTGGTCTGCTCTGTTATTGCAGGTTGTCCGGGATAGATACTTTCTGAAATATTGACAGATCCCCTTGAATTGTTATTTTGGGAGTCACCCAGACCGTTTTCGCCCTTTGGTTCAATGCCCTTGACTTCAGCACTGGTCCAAAGCATTTCAGCTGTTAGGTATTGTGTGAGCATCCATAATGGAACTGGATAACATTCATTAAGATGCTGTGTTTTTACCCTAGCAATTGAGTCTCTGGCTCCAGTAGCTGTTTTCAATGAACTCACAGCCAGGGATTGTTTTCTTTTCATTGTAAGACTGAGGTATACTCTCAAGTCTGGAACACCTTCCAGTTTATCCAAAGGGGTTACCTAATGTTCCAAAGCAGCTCAGTCCTGCTAAGGCACACTGTTCAGCCAAGGGAGGTGACCTTTTGGCTGGAAGAGAAACACTTCTGGGCTTATTGTTATTTTAATTGTATACTAGAGACTGCAGAGGAGGGGATGAGATGACAGTGACCCTTAGCCAGTCTGGGTGATGACTCCGTTTTTTCATATGAGTGGAACCCTATGTTTTTTCTCCCAAAAAACAACTAAAAATAAAATGCATTTACTCGGAACTTCTGGGGCAAGGTGCAAAGAGCCTGGGCTGTAGGAGCCAAGATTAAAAATTAAAGTGCTGGAGGTTTGCAGAGTGGCTGCCTTCAGCAGAGCCACGCGCTCTTTGTGCCACCTGATTAGCTCTGAAAAATTGGCTTTGAGTACTAACATCCTTTGGTCCTCTGTGTTGTAGGTAGCTGTCCTTAGCACATGGTGGCCCATTCGCCAGTGAGTTCTTTCTTTGTGGCCCAGTGATTTTTGCATTGACTTGATCCACCGAATATATACAGTCACCAAATAGGATTGTATCTCTTCTAGGCAAGTTCTAGGCAAGTCCAAAGTGATCGTAGTCTTACTATCAGGGCTTTCTGCATAAGAGATTTCTGTTGATAATTTCCCAAATGGTGATAGAAAATAGAAAATAAGAACTAGGTATGGTGTAAGCCGTATTTAAAATGTATCCACTTCTAAGGATCAATGCAGAGTGACCGGCCCTGAAACCATATACACACACAAAACAGAAGTGGATTCAGTGGATTGCTTTTATAGATATTTGTCCATTTACATACATACATACATACATATATACATACATACTGCAGGAGTTGAGTCTAGCTTTAGTCCACACGGGGTTCCTCAGTCTCCACGAAGAGGGATAAACACGAAGTTATGACAAGTGAATGCAGTACTTCACTCTTCTATGGGACCCTCAGTTGGCACGCTTGCGCGCTTTAGTGAGACACATAGAATACACTTTATGATGATTATGACACACAAGAGCGTTTCTTCAATAATAAAAATAAAGAAGTTAGAAGTTAGAAAAGTTAAGAGAGAAAAATTAACAATGTGCACACTGGGGAAAAATTACAAGACTCCCCTCAAGACAGAGAGCTGTCTGACTGAAATAGCAAAACTGCTAACTTCTTATCTAACAGAACGCAGGTGTTCAGGCATACATCAATGCAAGAGTGTTCATCCCCTCCTAGCTGCAGGCTTCTAATCTTCAAGGTTAATTTTAGTGGGTAGTCTTAACACAATAGTCTATTAATGAATAGCTGAATTTTAGGTCTGTATACTTGCTACAATAAAGGGGGGCAGGCATTCAGGGGTGAATTATCTATTTGCTATTTCAAGCTTGCTGACATACTGTCTAGACTTCATTTCTGTTCTTGACTGTGGCTTTGTCTCTATGGGAAGGTCAGTTTTAGCAAGAATAATTTTTTATATATCTACAGAAAGCATGAATAGTATTCACACATGCCAAAAACTTGAAGGCTAGTAAGACCGTAGCAATTACTTAGAGTTGAGATGGCAGTGTTCCTCTCCCAGCCAGCCCAGGAATTGATTTGAGTTTTTACTAATAGGCCAAAATAGACAATATTATTGATGAGAGGCTTTTGTCACCATACAGTAAGATGAGAAAGGGGCAAGGCAGTTGGTGGGCTTCAGACTCCTAGCTAAGGGAAAAACCAGGATCCTTGTCAAGCTGGTTACGTCCACAGTCTGGATATCATCGGCCCCCAACAGCATACATGTGACAATGATATTCAAAGAAAAACATGCAAAAACTTAAGAGTTGGGGTTAGACATGGGATGAATTTGAGAGAAGGCAGCTGGGAGGGACTGAGAGGAGGAGATGGATGGAAGGAAGTGATTTAATTCCATTTCAATTAAAAGCATATGAAAATAAAGATTATAAGAAATTACTTATAGAGGGTAAATATATATTTCCATAGAGACCAGACTGGTATAGCTCAATCAGCCTGCCTTTGCCTCCTGAGGGCTGGTGTTAAAGGTCTGTGCTGCCATGGCTGGTTATTTCTCTGTTCTGAAATGCGGTCATTTTCTACAGCCCATCCCTTCCATTTTAGTTTAGATATCTATGAATGGTAGGACATTCTTAATTTAGTGGAGAGATACAAAGCAGTTGGAGTTTTGAGTATGACTCCTTGGCAACTCTTGCGTGCAAAGACGCTAGCAACTTGAATTTGCGTGAGAGGGTTATTGGAACAGGACCAAGCCTGGCCCCTCCTGCACTCTTTCTCTCTGTGTTAATTTGGGATGTCACTACTTGTTTTTACATAGGCTCCCACTAGAATGTGTGGAGATGCCCTGGCCCTCACCAGAGGCTAAAGAAGTAGGTTGGGCTCATCTTGGACTCTGAATCTCTAAAATGACCATTCAAATAAATAGCCCATGTTGGTTATTTTAAAATACAGCGCAAAGCTGACTAACATATCACCCTATTAAACACTTGAAAGTGAGAATCAAAGTTAGGAGAAAGAAGGTTCAGGCACAGAAAATCTCTTGTGCAGAAGTGTCATCAGAGGTTTGAGCCCAGACCTAGACTGTTGCCTGCTCAGTGATGCCTCTTAGCTCTCTCTAAAGATATGATGTATCCTCATGAGGTAAGGACTGAGACACATAAGAAGGACATGTTTCTAAGTACATTGAGTATTCAAATTAAGTTATTTCAGTATCATCTTTGTCATAATCATTTGCAAAGAAGAATGGGTGATAATATGTAAGCAAAAAATACTCATGCCACAAAAAGCTTTTTCAAACATTGACTCTGGTTTTCAGCACGATGAATGTGTTTGACGATAGCATCTGTTTACAGAAAATTTTCAGTCACTTGGGTCAGAGTTACATGTCAGAGCACTGAGAAATCTTCGTGTTTTAGCCGGAGAACAGTCATCTAAAGGGATTTTCTGGTGGTTATTTTGAATTTCTTTTGCATTATCTGGCCTTGTAAATTCTTTGAGTAGTATAGCAAGTTAGGACTGTAATTTCTAGCCCATTAAGTTCTAATACTACTTGAGATCTAGTTTAATTCCCGGGGATATTAAGATGTGTGGTTCTGCTATGTTTATGATAGAGGAGAAATATGACTATATTTTGATTGTTTTCCTACTCCATTTTCCAGCGCAAATGAGTTACTTTTTCATAAAGGTATTTCCAGTTATACTTTCACAAAGTGCTTTTTCAGAGAATAGGTTGTGAGTATTCATTTAAATTCTGTTTCTCATGACCTTATGTAGGCTCTGAGCTGTTAAACCTACAGTGTGTGAGTCCTTCTCTCAGAGCCGAAATTCAGTGGCATTTGAATGTCGTGCCTTCTGCTTAAGCCGGTTTGCATACTGTATGCAGTCTAAACTTTAAGATTTTAAACACACACACACACACACACGCACACACACGCACACACGAGATATGTTGGTGAGTGATTGTGATGTAATTTTGTCATTTCCATCCACTGTATTTTATAAGCATCCCTGTTTTGCTCTTGAATGGCCTGTTGTATGGAAAACCAGACAACAGTTCCTATCATACCAATTGTGCCTCAGTTACTAGGCTGGTTGGCCTATTTATTTTGACCTAAATGCTTAATAGAAGACACTTCATCTTGTATGAAGACATAAAGCAAACACAAAGGACCCACAAGTTGCAGAAGTTGCTCTCATATGCTTATAAAGCTGTGGTCAGCTTCTCCCTAAAGGGTTGTAATCTCCTGAGCAACTTCCTTTTTGGGAGAGTTGCAAAGTGTAGAAATGCCAGTGCGAGCAGCCTAGGAGTTGACTTCCTCAGAAGAGCTACCTTGCCTGGCAAGGGGCTGCAGATAGCCTTTTTCCTGCCATGACTCAGGCCCCGCCTACCTGTCAGTTAACAGTCTGGGAAGAGACTGAAGGCACAGTCTTGGCTGTTGGGGCCACGTGTTCCCTCCCTGGTGGAGCTTCTTGCATGGTGATGCCAGCTCAAGTGAATCAGGTATGCTGCCCCTTCCTTGAGGGCAATTAGGAACAAAAAATATTAGGGTCGGGCAAATGCAGAGCGTAGGGGTCTGAACGTAGGATGATTTGGACATTTCTTCTTGGAATCAGAAGCAGACAGACAAGATGATTTCCATAACTGTTTCAACCCTGGTCAGTAAATGGAAGCTTGGGAATGCACTTGTTTGGTGAAAAGGAATTGATAAAAAAAATATATATATTTTAAGAAAGAAAGATTACGATGGTGTGGAATGAGCTGTGAGGGTCCAGGGTCTGTCAGGTTTCTTTTGCTCTGCTCTCAAAGTTACTGACATCGCCTCCGGGCAGATGCAGTGATTTCCTAAGGTTCTGGATCCATCTTGCCCCGTGGACGTTTAAATGGTGTCTCATTACTGAAAAGACAAATTACGTGGTCACCCTGCCCAAGGACTTCCTCTCTCCTTAGGCTTGAGCCCAACAATCTTACTGTGGCTGACAGGGTACTCCTGAGCCCGGTTCTGAGCCCTCCTTGTCTCCCTGCCCAGCTCAGTGACTTCCTTCAGGTCCCCCTGACTTCCCTGCTGTTCCTTGAAGTATGCCGTGTACACTCCTTCTCAGAGCCTTTCCACCTACGTTTCCTCACTTAGAATCTTCTTCCTCCAGATGTCCGTATGACTCACTTCCTCGGTCCCTCCTGTTTCTGTCCAGACCACACTTTAGAAGTGAGGCTTTCAGGGCTGTGCTGTCTAAAATAGCACACCCACGCATGCGCCAGGACTTCCCTGCCATCCTCTACCTCGTAGGACCACTGCTGCCTGCCACGTTTTATTATTAAACCGCGTAGAATTAAACCGAAATTGTCTCTCGGTGGTCAGGAAGAGCTGAGTGTTAATTATTTCATATGGTCGACTCTAAAATAAACTTATTAGTCTGCTTATTACTTTTATCCCTTCTTTTATGTGAGTCCAGACATTGGTTTTGATTTTGGTCACGGTCTCCAGCACTTAAAACATAGCAGACACTTGGGAAAGTTCCTTAAGTGAATGTAAATGAAGATGCAAACTTGCAGGATCTGTAGATGGTAAGCAGAGGAAACTTAAACAGGAAGCGATTTTCAGTGTGTGTGATTCAGAGGAGACTCCGGAATAAATGAACTTCTGAGTGACTCTAGAAAAGTTTGAGGGATTTATTTGGAGCCAAGCGAAATGCAGTTTCCGATTTGAGGTTTGGGCTATTTATGGACTTTAATTATAGTTTGGTTTTTTTTTTTTTCATCTGTTTTTCTGAAATTGAAACTAAGATAAATAATACGACTTTAAACCTTTTTATTTTTGTTTGTATCTATGTGTATTTATCCACGTGAGTGTATGCCATGTTCACATGGGTGTTCACGGAGTCCAGAAGGCGGCACTGAGTCTCCTGAATCTGAAGTTACACGGCTCTTGACCCACCAGGTATGGGCTTGGGAGCTGAACTTGGGTCTTCTGGAAGAGTAGCAAGTGCTTGCGATCGCTGACTCGTCTCTCAGTCCCAACATAACACATTGAAAATATAACTCTGAATTGAGAAAGGTTTGCAATTTGTAAATTATAGGGATTAAGCTTGCTGATTGTGTAAAAATTGCATTTTATTAGGGAAAACATTTTTAGTGGGTTTCTAAAAATGTGATTAATAGTCTAAATACCATCCATTCTATGTTTGGAAGTATTACAACAAGACCAACTATGCTGTGCACATCTGATTGTGACAGGAAATAGAGACATAACCACGAGTCAGAAATAAAGATGGAGTTAAAAACCAAGCCATTCAAGCTGATGCTGTAGCTGCTCTTTGAAAGATGGTATTTGTCCCACCTGCCAATGACTTGGTTTCAAAAATGAAATATAAACAAGAAATGTCAATGAGAGCACAGACAGCATGCACTTGTGGCCTTCCAGTGAAAGTGATTGGGGAAATACCATTTTTTAGGGAGGAGACAAGGAACTTAAGTCTTGCAAAGTTAAATATTCCACAGAGAAGATTGCTGTAGGTTTGCATGTCCTGTGGAGACTCAAGGTTTTAATTCATGCTTCATTTGTAGAATGAGAAAATCTCAATTTGAAAAACTAACCCCACAAAGGCTCAGTTTCCGAACACCCCTAAGGAAGAATGACTTGTGAGCTCCATGGGATGGAGATGCCATTCAGTCAAGCTTTCCGAGGTCTCCGCAGATAAGATACCTCGGAAAGATTAACTCACAATCTTGAGTTGTAAAACGTGAAGAAAAACTCATCCATAAAAGCTAGCATAGCAGAGCAGGGTCAGAATCTAACATCTTTAAACATCGCAGAGGTCATATGGAGCAATATGGAAAAATGAAGCGTAGCGAATGACTTGTAAATGCAAAAGGCAACACAATGTGACAAACGCGAACCAGAAACCTGGAAGTAAAAAGTACAGAAGTTGAATTATGCATTCTTCATAGGCAAAACAAGAGTGGATATTCAATGTTAGAACAGTTTGAAAAGACAAAGGAAAATCCATGGAAGAAAAGGGTGCCTTAAAATATCAAAGAGGAAGGAAACTGAGAGGGAGTGAGGCTCTTCATATTCTGTAGTCTGGGTGTAAGGACTGTTTCTGTGTGTTGGGAATGGTAGGAGCCATCCCACCAGCTATAAAAATACTTGAAATGATTTTGCTTCTGGGATCTTTGTGAGATGACCGATGGACTCAACGTGTAAGCGCTTGAGAAACACTGGTTACTCGTCGGCAATGCGGCGGGAGGGGGCAGAGCTAGTCCCTACTTTGGGATGTCTCGTGATTGCAACTCCAATTTCTGAAATAGTAATTTTCTTGATGCTTATAGAATTTCACACGGTGTTCACATTCACCCCCGAATCCTCCCGGATCTACCATGCACACTTTGCGCCTTCATTATTACTATTTAAAGAGGTTATCTGGCTGTAGCGATCTCCTGGTGATTACAGTCTCTCTGCCCTTCTCTTCTGTGATGTTCCCTGAGCTGCGAGTGTGGTGGCTGTGGTGTGCTTGTATTTCATGGGGGCAGATAGCCCCACAGTTGTTTGAGCTTCGTACTCTGACGAGTTGTGGTTTTCTGTATTGGTCCCCATCTATGGCAAAGAGAAGCTTCTCCAATGAGGAATGCAAGCTACACGTACGTGTAGATATAAGGATAGATTTCTAGAACGCAGTTAGTGGCTGTGACACATTTTCCTGTACGTTCCACAGCCTCACCAGCCCCAGGTAGTTGGCTAAATTCACAGTCCAGGCATGAATTGCTTCCTACTGAGCGGGTCTTAAGTCCAATTGAGTGACTATTGGTTACCTCTAGGATATAAGTGCCACTAGTACACCTGTAGGAATACCTGGCCACGCTTGTTATTGTTGTGGCTCATCGGTGTCACGGTTGGGTAGGAGTACTGGTTGGTCATCTCTGTTGGGAACTTGCTTGGTTCCTTCCAAAACTACAGAGTTTAGTTCTCAGTGTGGAGCCTTCCAGCTCAAGTTCATATCAATTCCCCCAAGTCCTATTTCGGGAGTAAGTGGTATCTTCAGCAATAGGGTCTTAACTTTCTTCTGGAATGCAACCAGAGGCAACATCGGTAGCTTATATTGTTTTGGAGTCTCTTGGACCCCCTGGCCAACAACTCAAGAGGAGGTGCCCCCATGACTGACACAGTTTTGTTATATAGTTTATGGTTTTTATTGGGGGGTGAGCACTGCCACCCCAACTGACACAACTTCAATAAAAATATACATATGTAGTGTATGTAATCTTACTAAGTATATGTAGTATATGTAATCCTAATAAGCAAAAGCATATAATTCTCTATGACTTTAACCTCAGTGTCATTTCTCCCTCCTCCTTCTCTCTTCCTCTGTGTGGCTGTCCCTCCTTTCCCTTAACCCCTGGTAAGTCTCCCTCACCCATTTTTCCCCTATTTCTTCATGCACCTTTGATTTTGTTCCCCAAGTTTCAATTTTTGAACACATGAGACAAAGGGATAGAGATGCAGCGTTTTGTACCATCTCAAACACTCAGGCAAAAGCATCAGTGCTGAAAGAATGATTGTCTGTCCTCTCAGCGGTCCAGGATGAATTGACCAGAGACTTAAAGGATTTAAAGCTGCAAGCTCTAAAGGCTTAGAATAACCTTGCTCACACCTTTGCTGGCGGCTGAATTATTATAAGAACGGAGCCGGCTATGATAACCAGAGTGATGCTCAATATCGGCTGCTGTTTGAATGCACTCCCCACCATACTTCATCGTGCCCTAGTTGTCATTGAACTCTATGTGACAGTTGCTCAGACCTGCTTTAGTTGAAACAACTTAAATCTACATATATCCTGCCGAGTCACTTTGTATTGAGGCCCCAAAATCTGGGCCACTTTTTTTGAAAAAAAAAAAAATGTTTGTTTCATTTATTAATTGATTGATTGAATTCATTTATCGTCTTGTGTAGAATGATGGAGGGGGTCAGTGTACCGCAGTGCACGTGGAGAGGTCAGAGGTCAGAGGACCACTTACAGGAGCCGGTTCTTTCTTTGCACCCTGTGGGACCCAGGGATTGAACTCAGGCTGGTACTTGGTTGGTGAGGCTTGGTGAGAAGTTCATTGACGCACTCAGCCATTTCATCAGCCCAGCGGATGGAATAAGCGTGTTAGAAACTGTTGACTGTGGATTCTACCTGTGAAACACCAGCCTTCAATGGGATGAATGGGAATAATCAGAGGGAATTTATTAAACAGAGCGACTTGAAGAGTCCCCCATATGCTCTCTTCAACTTTTCTGTCCGAGTTGCTCATTTTGATATATAATCACTTAAAATACACGCCACTGTCTTATTTACTTCAAATTTATTATATTTCGATAGATTGGAGCCTTTTGTATTTACTGCCAGTTATAAAGGAAATCAACAATAAGCATAAATTTAAATTGTAATCCATCATACCTTCCCACGACGCCCATTGCCCTGACTATTCTAATGCATCATCTGAGGAGCTTGGCTGTTACGTGGTCAGCACTACTCAAACAATTAATGTGAGCGTGTTGAAAATTCCCCTTCAGCAGAAATAGCTGCCTTCAGGAGGAGGCTAAACTGCCACTAAAATGAAAAATTACGTAAGACCATTTTTTGTTGTTGTTGTTGTTAAAGAATATCAGGCAAAAGCCCTGATTTCTCTAACGAAAACTTGCTGAATAACTGCTGTGTTTGTAGCTGCTTGATTCAACATTAAGTGCCGAATCTTGCCACATCACCAACCTCTTTACAACTAGAGGCCCATGGCCTGATCACCCTAGTGACCGCTCAAATAAATGGACGGTGCAGGAATTTGCTTTTGATGATAGTAAGTGGGCCGGAATCAGGGATGTGAGCATTTTAGTTGTTCTGACTTTCGTTCAAGGCCATCAGTGTGCTGGCATGGACCTCTCCATTTGGTCCTCAGCAAATGATGGCATCTCTAGAACTCAGAAGATCATTTGCCAATCATAGCCAACGACACTTGCATTTCCTTAACTCTTCTGAAATGTTCCGAAAATGTCAGCTCAAGAGCTAAATATTTTTCCCTTCATCTTCAGCTGTTAGCATAACTTTTTTATAAATCCCTGAGAACTTTGCAATGAAGGGAACTCAATAATCTCTTCTCAGGAGAAAACACTGTGACTGACAAAAATAATGTTTTAAAAGAAAAGTAGGTATCTCAGCTTGTGAGAAAGATGACTTGGTTTTGTAACCTCTATTTACAAAGGCAAATAGCAAGTCATCAATTTTTAAAACATGCTGTTGGGTAAGGGTTTATATTAAAAGAGGGCCAGAGTTCTGAATTAAATGTATCTGAGCTTAAACACAGTCCTTCCACATGGTTTCTCTAGTAGCTGAATTTCTCACACTGTAACTCAGGGTACCCATGAACACAAAAGGTAATTTCCAAATCCTCTTAATCCCTAGCCCAAGGGCTGGTGCTAGGTCACACTATTGGTTAGTTCGAGTTTCGGAGAATACCAGATTCAAGGGGATATTACACCAGAGTGGGTGAATGTAGCAGTACGCTACAATCTTTTACCCTCGATTTAGGGAAGGAGAAAGGAAAGATAGAAATCTTCACCACTTTTACAAGCGGTAGAAATCCTCACAGCCTCTTTTTAGGCTGTCCTAAGCTCGAATCTCTCCAACCTTTGTTCTTTTACCACACTAAGAACAGCAACCTATCCAACGAACCACCAACCAATGCCCACCCCGACTCTCCAGGCTTCAGACCTTTTATGCCCTAAGCCAAAAGTTCCCATAAACCCATGAGGCATGCAATCCCAAAGATAAGCTACAGGTGCCAGAACGACTGCATCCAACCAAATTATAACCACCTGCATCAAGCATTCCAAACCCAACTCGTAAACAACTCTACCACAGCTGGGGTGGGAACACAAACTTAATCCATATACTACTTTGTGTTTTTAAAGAAACCAAAATAACAAAAGCTTCTTCCAAGTGTTCCTCTACACGTGAGTACCAGGACACAGTCATTATTCATTGGGTTCACCAAAGGAATAGTCTCTTAATGTTAACATCCCTGATTAATCCAGATGGTATGAAATAGCTCATATTCCTTGCAGGAAACACATCCAACTAGGCATGCGATGTTGAGTTCTCGTTAGATGGATTCATTTAGGTTTAGTTCTTAATCTCTTAGCAAACTATCCTTATCGTGGTAAGAGAAGTAATGTGGGTTTTTGCTATTGTTTTGTTTTTGTTTTTTTGTTTGTTTAGAGGTGAGTTTATGACACGAGACATAGGGTCAAATATAAATGTGTGTTTATAATTATAACAATCATTATAGGTGAGAAGGTATAGGTTGTCAGAAGGGGAGGTCATGGAAATATTTCCTGAATAAGAGGAGTTCAAATTAATAATTAAAGAGCGGTGAGAAGAGAGGCTTAAATGGTTGGCAAAGTAAAAGATGAATTCTAAGTGACCCTGAAATGGGCAAGAACATGACATTGAGGACTATGGTGTCACTGAGGAGATAAAAGCAGACAGTATGACCAGAAACTAGAAAGCTGGAGCAGGACTGATGGAAAATGAGAGGCTGAGCTGCTGGATCCTTGGCAGCATGAGTGGAAGGTATGAGCAGGGATCTCACAGACCCAAGTGCTGAGGTTCAGTGAGCATGATTGCAAACGAAGGCACGTTGATTAGAGCTGTTGTAGCACAGAGCAGCATTTTAAGGTGATAGTCACAAGTGGTAAAGTTGGAATTAAATTAGCCTAGCAGTTTGAAACGTAGATAGCCATGAACACACGTGCATGTGTGCAGGCACACATGTGTGCACATGTGCAGGCATGTGAGGGTGCATGTGCGTGTGTGCATGTGTGCATGTGAGTGTGCATGTGTGTGCATGTGAACATGTTAGTGTCCATGTGTGTGTGTTTGTGCATGTGTGCCCACACAGTAACACATATATGTGTATGAAGTAATAAAGATGCCCAAGTGAAGAAGAGGGAGCTTGGGTTGAGACATGCCAGATGGCTTTAGTGACAGAAATTTGGTGGAAATTAAAACAGAAATTCAAACAGTAGCACTGGAACCACATCCACATGTCGGTCAGCCACCGGCCCTCTTCCCTCTGCTTCTTGCCCTCTTCTGCTTCCAGTACCTGTGTACTTTTGCTTATGTGGTTCCCTTGGAGTATCGGGGAAAGAAATGCACATTTTGGTTGAGTAACTGATTGTAAACTAACAATGCTAGACTTAAAGCAGACTCGAGGCTCACTGCCTAAACCTCACGATATTTCACGTAGGTTCCCTTCAGCCAGATCGGCTCGCCGGTTGTCTGGGGCATCGTGTTTTATTTACTTGAGCTACTGTGGTTCTTGCGCCTGCTTCAGTGTCGCTGTGGTATGTCGGCTTCAGTCCATCTGTGGCTGACACTGTGTTTCTATAGTCGGCAACTGGGGTCTGGTAAGTTTATTTTAGCTGTCACCAGATATGACATGTATGTAAAGAAAGTGATATTTTAGCACAATTTAAAGACACCATTTTTTTTAATCATGCCAACATAAAGCAAGCAAGGTGACTCGGAGTTTGGTACTTATCAAGAAATACTCAATGATTTTGATATCATTACACATGGTTTTTGAGGTTTGTATTCTAATGATAAGCAAGATGCGTGGGAGTCAAACTACTTTACCATTCTGTATTCAATTAGGTTTTCCAGAATTACTGACTTTTTTTTCAGCTAAATGCGATTTTTATAACCATATACCAGTTGTTTAAAATTTCTGGGTCTTATGCTACAAGGGATACCTGGCACATCACAATGCAGAACAGATTCTTAGTGCAGACAGCAGCCAAGACTCAGCACCAGAAACACGTAGTCGACGTTTTGCAAGCAAGCAGCTGTGACGGCAGCGTTCATTTGGTTGTAGTTCAAAGCAAAAACTAAGCCACTAATGGCGGCTCAACAGCCGGCGTTCAATGCCGGGAGGCTGAAGAACCAAGAGTTTTGTAAACTTGAGACAAGCCTGGTTTATAGAGTGAGTTCTAGGCTAGTCTAAACTACAGCATGAGATTTCGTCACAAAACAAAACTGCAAAATAGAACAAAGCAAATCCCAACACTGAAGAGGCAGAGAGGATGAACTCCACGGCTAGGTTGGTGAAGCTCACCGACCTCGCTGCATGTGACAGGCGTGTTGTTTAAAATCCCTCTTTCTACCCATAAAGCAAGTGATCACGTGACTTGCAGGATCTTCATTAACGTATGGACTAGACAGTAAACCGTACAGTGTTGCTTGTGCATTACACAAAAGGTAGGCCCAGAGCAGGCCCTTGTTAGAGTTCTGCAGTGGGGAGCTGGGCTCTCACATCGCTGGCCTAGCTCTTCGGTTTTCCTGGGGCCCCTGACTTCATCAGCCCACAGTCTTTGAGAGAGGGAATGAGCAAATGAGCTCTCAGGGATGTAAAAGCCACAACCTCCATTTATAAAACCGACAGAAAAGAATTTGAATTAATTATAGAGATTTTCTTCTTTAGCAATCATTTTACCTGTAGTTTTGTTGGCCCTTTCTGTGTGTTTGTGTGTGTGCATGTATGCATGTGTGTACATGTATGTGTGTGTGTGCATGTGTGTGTGTGTGTATGTGTGTTCATGTGTGTGTGTATGTGTGCATGTATATGTATATGCATATGTGTTTGTATGTGTGTGTATATGTGTGTATATGTGTGTGTATATGTGTATATGTGTGTGTATGTGTATATGTGTGTATTTGTGTGTGTGAGAGAGGGAAAGAGAATATGAATATATCAGGTCTCTGTCAGAAATGTGAAGCCTATCCATCCATCCATTCAGGCCCCATTTCTCTGAGCTTGACCCTCTAAGCTAGCTTCATTGGATTTTTAGGTTGTTGTGGAAGTTTATTTTTGGTTGTGTTTAAAATGGTGTTTTGTGCATTGCTGGGTGAGGGAATGCCTAGGTCTCGGTGTTTTTGTATTGTCTGCAGGTGTTGGATTTCTGTGAGGGACGTTTGATTGCTCATGATCTGCACCTGAGGAGTTCTAAATCAGTAAAAACATCCAACCTCAGACGTTCGAGGTTCCACTATTGAGTATCAGGGTTCCACTGTCGATCAAGTATGGCACTGGCCAAGATGGTGGTTCCCTCTGCTGAGGCCTGGCAGAGCTTCCACATATGAAAATGCCTCCTTGTCATCCTTGGTGAGCCGCCACAGTAGGCGAACTTCTACATGGGGTCTCCTGAGGAGTTTGGGCAGAACTTGCTGCTTCCTTCTCCTACTCAGATTAAGTAAGGCCAGAAATGCCCCTCAAGAATGGGAGATCCCAGAAGCTTGTGTGGCAAACAGAGTGAGCAGTTGTAACTAAAAAAAAAAGGAAATGGCTGCTAAGTCTTAGAGCTTTCACTGAGATCTCTTAGAATATTCCATCAGGCAGAGCCAGACTAGTGAGAGAAGTCTGGTCTTTCTGCTGCAGAGACTGTCTGGGCAGGCCTTGACTTTGCAAGGAGCAGAGAGGTAGAGGCCCAGAAGAGGCCCATCTTCGTCCATTCCCTGACCACAGGTATATGAAGGAAACCATCCTGAACTTCCAGACCTGTCCCATCACCAACCCAGTGAATATAAGTCAGCCAGCCAAAGCATTCAGCCCAGAGCTTGAGGATCTGACCCACAGGCTATGCTCCTACTAGCTAATGGCTTCTGGGTAGTAACAGGGTAGTAAGTATCTGGGTAGTAACTAAGAGTTACTAAGTTACTACCCAGACAGCCATTAGCTTTTGGAAGCCTTGGTTGGCTGGGGACAAGAACCACATCTTCCACGTGCTTGACTAGAACCCCACAGCCTGCTTCCCCAGAGATAATTATAAAGTAGCTATAGCTTTTCCTTTTACCATTATGTAATATCTTTCTTCAAAAGACCCAGGAGAATCCCTACTGCTTCTCACTTGTTTAGCAGCGTGGCCATTAGCTTAGACAAATGCTGGCTGAGGAGTTGAACTTCAATATTGTCTTGATTGGTGTGCTTGGGGGTATACAGTGTTGCAACCGTCTGTTCTCTTAGTTGCTCCCCAGATACTTACTACCCAGTTACTACCCAGATAGAGGAGAGGAGGAGGAGAGTCTTCATTTCACTTGGAAAGTTTTTATATGACAGGAGAACGTGGAGTTTGTCTGGGAAAAAGAAAAACAAAAAACAACAGAGGTGATGAGGTTGACATTTCACAACTAGGAAAGTGTGAGATAAGTATTAGATGTAATAATATAAGATGAAGTGTTTTGCTTTTTATTATTTCAGTACAAGTGACCTCACAGCGTATGAGACGAGTACCTGTCATATTAAATACGGGAAATGCAACCGGTGTTTCAACTGGAGTATGCTCATTCTCTTAACGGCTCTGCTCTTCTGGACACATTGTTTCTTTCCCACTGGGCGCCGTTTTCTTTGTGGTCATCATGACCCATGAGTCTGTTCGAGCATGCTAGGGATCTAGGAATTAATCATCACGCTATTTGGGCAGTGTGAGGCCTTGTGCTGGTCTTGTTGACTCCACACAAGCTAGATTCCCATGGGTAGAGGGAATTGCCGTTGATACAGTGACTCCACCGGATCAGATTGCGTTTATCACAACAGTGGTGAAAGCAAAGCAAGGCAGGCCTGAGCAGAGGAAGGTCTGTCATCAAGTCTACACGGAAGACCCCTTTGAAGGCTGGGAACCTTGTGCCATCCTGGTACATCCATACGCATGCGTACGCGTAGTAAGCTGGTCCAGGGCTGCCTCCTTGATTACCAGTTAACTCCTTCTAACGTGACTGTTCCAACATAATGCCAAGTTTCGTTGATAGATCTGTTTCCGAAGTTAATCGTGCTAACACCCAGTGCCCGTGCTTGCCTTTGTAAGCTAAGGTCCTCAAAGGCTCTCTCTTCAGATTGAGATTTCACTGGTTTAGGTTTGCTAGTCTAACCTGCAATACTTCACCGTTGCCTAGCTGTACTACCCGAGAACAACACTCACCCTATTCCCGCCAATCAAGTGCAGTGTCAGATACACCAAACAAGAAAACCCCAGCAAACGAGACCAGGGGTGTGGGGGATGTTGATGGCATATTGCCCTTCAGGAAATGAAAGGAATTAGCAAATTCATGGAAATGAAGATATTCGATGTAAAATTTTGGAGTAGTGTGTCTTAGTGTTGGCTATCTGATAGAATTACTGGAGGGAGAGTTAAAACCAAAAGCCCTGTGTAGGCCTTACTAGGCCTAGACAATCAGAAAGCCTGAGTGTGGGCCTGGGCTGTCAGTAGTTTCCAAAGGTCCCCAGGTGATTCCCCGTATGTGAGCACAGCTGAAAAGCACTGTTGTGTAGTGAGGGGGTGGGTGGGATAGAATCGAATTAAAAACAAAGCTCGAGAACACTGGCATGTAACAAATGGCGTTTGGCTAGGTTTCCTCTCCCATTGCCAGAGTCCTGTAGTCCTCCCGTATACTCCCGTCCTCTTACAACAGCCATATCTCTTGGATAATGGGTCCTTAAAATATCCCATTTTGACAAGCTTGGAGACCCGGAATCTTTCACATCACAGCCCCACACGGTTCGTTTCTTTTCTTTTTTTTTAAAATGATGTGTGTGGGTGTTTTGCCCACAGGGGTGTCTGTGCACCATGTGCATGCAATGTCCGCAGAGGCCAGAAGAGGGCGTCAGTTCCCTCCCGGACTGGAGTTACAGATGGCTGTGTAGAATTGAACTCATGTTCTATGGTTGAGCAGCCAGTACTCTTAACTGCTGAGCCGTCTCCCTAGCCTCCGCCCCCAACCACATGTCTTAAGAACTGACCCAGGAAAATGGGAAGTGAATTATCCAGTTTGCTCTCCCCTGGTCAGAACAATTCTGAAGCACAAGCCATACTAGCGCTTTTCAAAGGAACCAACGTGCAAACTTTTCCATAACTTCAAAGGGCAAGGTGAGCTTGCACCAGAATGTACACCTTCACACTGCTTCCTTCCAAGGGAAATAAATGACTCTGTAAGAAATGTCAGCTGAAATAATCGTGACACAGCTTGTGCTCTTTAGTTCATCGTGAACTGGTACCACCGAGGCCATGGGGATCTGCAAACCACACCTTGGATAGAAATAACTTCCAGGGTCGCTAGTTTCCCCCAGTGGTGAGCAGGAGTCACCGACTGTGGGCATACCTTGCCTCTGGAGAATTTTTCTGCTCCCTGCTTTTTCCTGGGGGCTCTTAGTTATACTCACCTTCATAAGAGCCTATGTCTTAGTGTCTGCTTCCAGAGAATCTAGTAAAACAGGAAACGAGGAATGTATCGGACGATAAAACCCGTCCTGTAGGAAGAACATTCTAACCAACCTGAAGAAGGATTAAGGAAACAATGTATGAATGCAGACAGCAAACAGAATCGAAGACTGCCACAGTGTTCTTAGCCAGCAGACTCAGGACTGGGCATCCTCCACTACTGAGACCCGTATTTTTGTTTCTCCGTCTTATCTCTCTTAAAATCAGTAAATACCCCCAAAACTATGGAAGCTCGCCATCACATTGCACGTGTGCAAATGCACTTTGATCACCGTGTTTTCCTTCCTCTTCCCTCAATCCCACTTCTCTGGCCCCTCCCTTCCGGCTCCATCTCCTCCTGCTTCCCCTGGCCCCGGCATGGGAGAACAAGCTCATGCTGCCTGCTCTGTGAGGTTGTTTTCTTTCAGTGCACACTTAGGATCCTACTCGATTTTAAGGAAAAATGTGCCTTTTCACAATTTCTGGACTCTGCCTCAGTCTGGACCTCTGTAATTTTTGGAGGGGCCTTAGGACAACAGGTCTGCATTTTATGAGAAAAGCCAAGACCATGCCAACACACCAGTAGACACGGACCTGGAACGGCAGGTTACATTCAATTGATAAATTAAAATGCCCTCTGTGAAATTCCTTTAGCTATTAGAGCTCGCAGGCTGATCCTGAATTATACTGAAGACACATAGGTGCATCTCAAAATATTACACTAAGAGTGAGCAATTAAAGCTCCCCCCCCCCCCCCCCCCCCCCGCCCAGGCACACAGTTTCTCATTCTGCGAATGAGGAAGAGGAGCTAGACAGCTCCTAAGGTCCTTCCCATGCTAACGTTTGTGCTCAGCAATAGCCATGAGATGACATCAACGAAAGAGCGCAGAGCAGATTACCCCAATAGCAGTTGCCACTTCTCAAAACAAGCTGACAGAAACCACCGTTCTCTCTTGTATGGCCAATTCTCTGAGAAGCTAACCTCTGCCTGTCTTTCATAATGATATGTTTACTGCTTTAACTTTGCTTTGGAAACGGGCAGCCGTCTAATTGGGTTGATAAGGTCAGCGGGTCGCAGCCTTGGAGAGAGGCTGGATGGTATTTGTGACTGTGCATATTTGCCTGCACATGCTTTTTGTCATGTTTATCATTCTTTAGTGATTAGGAAGAAACAAAGAGCCCGCTGCGTATGCTATCTCATTAATGCACTGCCGTTTGTGGGGTTTCCCAAGGTAATTTGAAAAACAAGAGAAAATATAATTATTTGAGGATGTTTTGGGAAGAGGTGGATGTATTTATACAATCAATTAGTAACGTAATAACGCAGTACTCCCATGACAGAGTTCACCACTATCTGTAGGTTTTAAAGAGGTTTTGTAAGGCTGAATGAGATGAGCTTTATTTTCCCTTCATTTTAGAGGAACCTGTAAGTCAGTGGTTGTGATTTTATTGATCAAGAAAGGCAGCTTAACAGTGTGTTAAATTTTCTGCTTATTACTTTATCCCCTCTTGACTCCAGACAACCCTTAAATATGGAAGCGCTTAGACTCTGTCGTAGGATTATCTCGGCAGAAATCTAGCCTTCGAGGTGGCATTCCTCAGACACTCCACTTAAAATGAGTTTTAAAAGACGACCTTTGAAATGACAAGACGCTGTAATGAACACGAATCTTAAGTGCACAACGCAGTAAATCTTTACCCACGTGCGCACTTGCATAGCCACCATCTAGACAAAGACGTGAAAGGAAGTTTTAAATGAGCCTTCCTTTGTTGTCTCTCCATTATCCAGTTCCCTCCATTTGGAGGAGACCAGGGCCGCGACTTCTACCGCCATAGCCTGAGTTTGCCTCTTCTTTCGCTCTGTGAAAATGGAATTGTGCACTGTGTCTGGCTCTTGGGGTGAATCGTATGCTACTAGGTTTGTAAGGGCTGCTCTTTTCTTGCACACACACACACACACACATATATGCATATGTATATATATATATATATATATATACATGTATATATATAGTCTTAAATGTAGATAAAAATCATATATATGCATATACATACATGTATATGATTTTATCTACATTTAAGACTATATATATATATGTGTGTGTGTGTGTGTGTATATATATATATATATATATATATATATGCATATTATCTGAGTGCGCAGGCACCACAGTGCGGTGTGCATGTCCTCGTCCACATTCCTCACTGTGCTGTTCCCATCTGCGATGACTACAGACGGGTTTCCGAGGCAAGAACACACTAAAGCTGGCAGGTGTCAGCACCCCTGCGGATGTTCAGTGTTCCTCTAAAGCATCTTGGAATAAGAGAGAAAGGACTTTCTTGTCCTTATCACTTCAGTGCACAATACTCCCGTTGATGGGATTGGGGCCACCTCGAGTCATCTCTCAGCCCATGTGAACAAAAGGCAGGGGAAAATCATTATCATCAAGTCCAGGATGAAATAAAGAGAAGAGCTCCCCCAACCCTCCAATAGAAAATGTACGTATGCTACTGCCAGGAAAAGGGAAATGTAAACACCAGGCAGGCAGAAATAATAGATGTTCACTACAGAGGGGATAAAAGGTGTGACTTACTGTGCTACCCATCGGGAGTCAGTCAGGGAATGATTTTAAAGTCCCTGGAAGACAGCAGAGGTGCAGTGATTATCTGTTGAGTTTGAGCCACTCTTCTGCCTCCTGTCCTTGATATTGGAGCCCTAAAAAGGGTTATGGAAGACCTAAGGATTGTAAAATGAGGTTTCAAACTTTTGTGGGTCCTCAAGGCCAGAATGAGTCTATATATTGGAACTAAACTCCATAACGGTTCTCTCTTATTTGAGCCAGGGGCATGTTCCTGATGCCAAGGCACAGGACGCCAAGTCTCCCTCATCATCATCCCTAAGACGATAGAAGTCAAGTGCAGTAAACATTGACAAAACTTCTCAATTTTAAAGTTTTCCCAACAAGAGGATCGAATGACTTATGACTATTACAATGACATTGTAATAATTGATTAGTATGACTAATAAAAACATGGGTACTTTTGAACCTCTGCCCTTGGAGTGTTAATTCTGTAGGAATAAGTATTTCATAGGGGACCTGTTTCCTCTCCAGCCCGTACTTCTAGTCTGGCTGGCTAGTTTTATGTCAGCTTGACACAAGCTAGAGTCATCAGAGGAGGGAGACCCAATTGAGAAAATGCCTCCTTAAGATCAGCTGTAGGCAAGCCTGTAGGGCATTTTCTTAATTAGTGATTGATCTGGGAGGGCCCAGCCATTGTGGGTGGGGCCATCCCTTGGCTGGTGATCCTGGGTTCTAGAAGAAAGCAGGCAGCACCTGCCATGGCCTCTGCATCAGCTCCTGCCTCCGGGTTTCTGTCCTGCTTGAGTTCCTATCCTGACTTTCTTTGATGTGACGTGGAAGTGTAAGCACGTAAACCCATTTTCCCCCAAGTCGCTTTTGGTAGTGGCGTTTCATCACAGCAATGGGAACCCTAACCAGGATGCTGGTCGTTTAATAGTTACCTTGCCATCCAGTTAAAAACCTTTTTCTTCTAGGCTTGTTATTAAATAAAATAAATAGCTGTATGATACTGAAAATATATATTGTGTTTTCAGTCATTAAATGTGAATTGTGAAATTTCCCTAATCCATCAAGGCTTCTTGATCACTCAGAATGTGGTCAATTAATTAAAACTTTGCTAGTTGTGAGTGAGAGAAACCTAAGCTTTCCCAAACAAGAAGGAGAAATCTGGAATACGGGCAGATCTTAGTAGATCCGAGGCGTCTTTGTGTCTCTAAGCCTCAGCATCAGAATCACCTGGTCAAGGAACAACTCTCTAGGCACAAGCTCCCAGTGTTTATGATCCTATAGGGATAGGTTGGCGCCTCCGATTGGTATTCTTCCAAATTCTTAATGAAAGACCACAGTGAAGAGCTAGATAAAAGAAAAATTTATTAAAACTCCTGTTAGAAAAATGATTTGAGGGTATCGAATTTTAACCCACTAGCAATATATACATTTAAACATACTTCATTTTCTTTTCAAATAGAACTTTTACTGTAGAAGCAAATTGCTCCTCGATCCACGTTTGTAATTACGATTTGTTGAGAGGTGGGTCGACGGGCATTTCTACGCATTGAATTAATTTCTCGGAAGCCATACAACTTGTAGAAAGAAAGAAAACATCCTCATAAGTAACATTTTTCACTGGCTTGCTTTTCTGTCCTCCTCTCTTAACCTCTGCCCCGAGGCTCCCCATATGGCCAGCCTAATGGGGTTTTCTGTTTTGCAAGCCTGTTTTCCTTTGCTTTGCGTGTTCTTATTGTGCATGTCCCAGGAATCAGATGCCCCTAAACAGCACTTCCAGCTGAGATGAAAAGGGCTCGTGCTGAAGGCGGCCCTGGTCACCAGATGAGTCAGATGCTCCTGCAAAGGGCTGAATCACAGGGCTCTCTTTCCCTCAGTCACGACCGAGGCATTGCAGTTGTCCTGCCAGGGGAATTAAGATCCGGGGGCAAGAATGCTTTCCTCTGTAAAAATGTCAGGTCGATACTGACATAATAAATCATGTGGAGAGTGACATGAGGGAAGGGAGGAAGACGGACCCTACAATGACAAAGGACTGAACGATGGCTTCCTGCCCTCGTAGATCTCAGAGTGAGTGTGGCCTTCTACATCGAAGTCCCTGTGGGTTTGCACACCATCTTTTGAGTCCAGCTTCTTTTGGGATGGCCTCTTTCCCCTTCTCTTCTCTCTCCCCCTCTCTCTCCACCTGCGCTCTGTATCAGCATCATTGTCAGGTACTCTCTTTCCAGGGAGCCAGGAAAGCACTTCCACTGGAAACCATGTCTATGTATTGCCTACAGTCTGCAGCCCTCGGTAAAGGATAGATGCTTTGACTGTTTCAGCAGCCCCATTCAAACTTTAGGAGAGAGACTGATGGATCTCCTCTGGGTCATGTGTCTTTCCCTGCGCTACTCTGTGGCAGACTGTTAGGACCGACCGTGCTCTGATCTGCCCAGCCTGTACCACACACTTCTGTCAGTGGGGAGCGGGCAATGTATTTAGTCATAGCAAAAACATGGAGGGGATTTCCAGTGTTGATCATAGGGAGGCCAGATAGAAAGGCAGGGCAAACTGGGAGATGAACCTTTGTCCCTGGAATCCAGGTGATGCCTCTGTCAGCCGTAAAGCAAGAATTCCACCTCAACCAACAGGTGCTTAAGGCCTTTCCCTTTCCCAGAAATAAACCTGGAATTGTCTCCAAGTCTCACCAGAAACTCGGTTCACAGGGAAAAGACATTATTTTAAATCCACTGTGTAATCCTAATGGCTTCTGCTTCTACCTTATCAGATTAAATCCTACCCAAGGCATCTCCAGAGTCACCAACATGCTGTCTACAGCTAACGCTAAGACAGCTGTGACTCTTCTTTGAGAAACCGGTACCCCTTCTCTGGTATGCAGCTCTCTCAGAGATCACTCACCTGTTTGTGGGTGTGTCTCCATCTAGACTGCCTCTTCCCCTCCCCACCCTTACCTCTGACTCTTAAGCCTAGATTAAAAATTTTTTTTTTAAATAAAATATCAAACTCTGCTTCATACACTGGTGACGTTGAAATTCTTTTCTGTATCCAAATCATGACTTTTGATTTGGCCCTAGTCAAGGTCTGTAAAAGTCTAGGGAAAGTTCTCAAGCAGGGAAGAATGTCAGAGAGGAATTGTGTCTGTGTGCGCTCGGCACCAGCTGCAGGCTGTTATGACTTTGGGTACCCAGATAAGGTTGGAAGGGTGCCAGTCAGCCTAATTCACTATAGTCTCTGACAGCTATACTTTAGGGTGATCACACACACACACACACATCAAAGTTAATTTTTTAAGTTTATTAACAGTTAAATGGGCCTTAAAATTGTATGCTTAATGATATATCCCATCTACAAGTAATGTTGGGGAACCTGTAGATTAGCTGTCCTTCCCATCATCCCGAAGTCTCCAAAACACAAAACACAAACAGGATTATGTACTGAAGTCAAGTTAGTCTCGGAGTTAAAAGTCATCTGTGAGTTGGGAGCAGTGGGTTTTTTTTTTGTTGTTGTTTGTTTTTATACCGGGTCTCTGGGGCCAAGGTAGGGTGATTATGAGTTCTAGGTCAGTATGGGCCATTTAGAGAGAGCTCTCTCACAGCAAAGGTCTATCTCACAGGTGCTGTCAATTAAAGCATGCTCATAAGAAGCTTCAGGACTGATTCTCACTAAGCATATGGAGTGCTAGTAAATACTGTTCCATCCAGGTGGGTGTTAGCATCTCCAAGTAGCTAATGTGAACACTACATCTAAACGGCCGTGTAAGTTGGTCTGTGGGAGGAGGGCACACTTACACAATAGATGAGTCATTTCAGTGTTTCTTCTTGTTGTTGTTGTTCTGTATTTATTTATTTACTTACTTACTTATTCATTCATTCATTTTTGGAGACCAGATCTCATGAAGCACAATGTGGCTTCAAGCTGTCCATGCAGATGGGGATGATCTGAACCCCTAACCACTTTGCCTCTACCTCCTATGGGATTGCAGGTTCCACGAAGCCTGATTTTTTAAGTGTTTCTTTTGCAAATTCAATTTTCTCTCTTTTCCGTGTGTGTGTGTGTACATATATAAGTAGACATATAATGCATACTATATATGTAGTATGCAGACATTCAGTTCGGAAGAGTTCCATAAATACTTACTTTTCAAGCATTCTAAAGGACTTATTTTCCCTATGGAATATGATAGATACCTGTACCGGGCAGCATGCTTTCTGTCTCAAGCCCCATTCCAGTTCTGTTCTGGTCCCTTATCCTCAAAGTAGAAGCTGATAGTCTCACATCTTTCCAGGGTCAGGATCATCATGTACTGCTCCCTCCTCCAGGAAGGAGAAACAGCATCTCAGAGCCACCAAGGAGTGGCTGACAAGTACAGATACACCCACAAACACACAACCGCAGAGCACAGCATTTGGGGCTTTTATAAACGGAGAGGGCAGCCCCTTTAGAGGGACAGGGACTAGATTTTGGGGTAAAGAAGGACCAGGAAAGTGCTTTCAGAATGGCTGCTCCTGCTGGGCTCAGCACAGGCTGTCTGCTGGGGCCTGGCCGTCTCACCGTGATGAGTACCATCCGTTATAAGGCAGATGAATCCACACACACTAGCACCAGTGAACCTGCTCTTGGATTCTGAGGGCATCTAGCCCCAAGAAGCACGTCCACTGAGATGGTCTAGCTTGTTTGGAAAGAAAAGAAAAGGCAAAGGTAATAGAAAAATAATTCTCTGCTTTGCAAAACAGTGAGGTTAGAAATATATCTTAAAATAGTCAAATTGGCTTTCCAGGTGGCCAAGATTGAAAGCATTTTCATTTTTTTTAAAGATACATACTAATTTTTGTTGGGAAGGCAGGCTGTCTCTTTTTAATCCCAAGGTGTCTTTTTTTATTCAGTTGTTGGGAAATCCTTTACTTGGAATATAAAAGTCCTGGAACCGGAGAGATGGCTTAGCAGTTAAGAGCACCAGCTGTTCGTTCAGAGTCCACCCCCTCCCCGGGGTGTTGGGTGCTGGAGGTTGGATTCCCAGCATCCTTATGGTGGCTCACAACCCAGGGGAACCTGATATTCTCTTGTGGCCACTCTGTGTGGTGCATAGACACACATTCAGGCAAATACTCATACACAGAAAGTAGAAGTAACCTCAAAAATTATTTTTAAAAATGATTGCACAAATACTATGCTAAAGAGAAATTCTAGAAGACTCCACTAGTTTCCCCAACCGGGATCTAATTTCTTCTCCCTGTTTCAGCAATCAGATGGTTTGTTTAGAATTTTACTACACGCCGCCTCAAAATTTAAATTTGCTTTTATGATTCTTTTTAGGAAACTTTTTTTTTTTTAAACACGAGGAGAGGTTTTTCTAAATAGTTATCTCCTTTAAGATAAAAATCGTAAATCTGAGGGTTCTGAGTATTTGTTTCTCGGTTTTCATTTTCTCTGACAGCTCTGGTCAGTATCGTAAAATCTCACAACACAGCTAAAAAAGGAAGAAAAAAAAAGTCACAAGTGCAGTTTTACCGAGACTGTTTTTATGTTTTCACGTTTACATGAGATTGAGCATCCTTGTGCTGCAGTTAGGGAAAATGGCAGAATCGTCTTCCCAGAGACTTAAAGACCACGATGACATCTGTGAATTCTAAGCTATCATGTACCAGCACGATTTGAGCTCACAGTTCACATCCGGGGGGGGAGTCTCCGAGCCGCTCTGAATTTTCCCCTGTGTTCAGCATATTCTACCTCACAGCCGCAGAAGTAGCAGAGTAATTACTTGCAAATAAGTAATTTACTTGCTTAGCAAGGCTTCCGGTCACATTAGGGTAGCTCTTATTAGATTTTTCCACTAACATAATTATTGCAGGGAATTTCAGCACATAGAGCAAACACTTCATTTGGCTCAAGATAATTAAAAAAATGCAACCAGTTTACACCTGCCTTCACGATCCTCATCCTCCCACCTCAGTGCTCTCCTTCATCTGCCGGAGTAAGTGGTAAGAGCAGTCACCCCACACCTCGGCAGATGGATGCCAGTCAAGGGAAAGACACCCCACACTAGCATGACCCTGGCAGAACTGCCATGAGAAAATGGCGACATGACGTTCCACCATCCAACGACATTCCCGGTTCCTCTTCTGTGGAATTCAGTGCTGTGCGATAGAAGACAGCTTGCTGGGTTGAACGGTTGCCAGGCTTTAGCTTTTCCATTTTTATTTCTTAGATGAATGCCAGAATTGCCAACAGGAAGCGTTTTCCAAAAGCCCCATCACCGCCCAGAGTGAAAACGAGTATTTCAACAGTATGATGTGCTCGTCCCTGTTAGGAACTTCCTGACTAGTCAGTTAAAGTGTAAGGGTTCTAGTGCTCAGCGGGAGCAGTGCGGGAAGCCACATCACCGACTCTAAGAAAAATACATTCCTTGGGGGATGCAGGCTTCCCTACAGGGTGTCCCTGGCAGTGCTATCCGACTCTACACAGGTTTCTTCTTCCTGGCAATAACTGAAAATAAGACTCTGGCCAGCTCTGCATTTACTCAGTGGAAGGGAAGGAAATCTGCTTTTTTTCCTTTCTAAGCATCAAAGTGTTGCCTTTTCCTTGACATTTCCAAGCTGGTGATTAGAAGCTCAGTCCCTTTAAGGTGGGCCTCCTGCAGGTGCCATCTGGCTTTGCTGGCATTCCCTTGCCCTCATTGGCAACTCCTGCGTGGGGGAAGTGTCTCGGAAAGGGTTGTTGCTTTCAAAGACTACGGCCCCTGGTGAGTCTGTAGATTGAACTTTGATCATTAGTGATGATTCACGCTACAGTGGTTATAGTTTACACTTGTTCCCTCGTTGTTGGTGCGAGGAGAGTCCTAAGGCTGGTGTCAGAGGGAGTTATGTAAAATACGGTAGATAGGTTGTAATTTGGTGTTACTCTCTGACCCTTCGGCAGCATCTGTGCCACGGAAAGGCCAGCTTCTGCTCCACGGAGGGGCCCCATACACAGTTTGCCACCGCTGCATGTGGTAGTTAATTTTAATAGTCAACCAGGTTGGATAAAACAACACCGAGGGGGTTAGTGAGGTATGCCTTTGTGTGTGCCTGTGAGAATGTTTACAGAGAGGACTAAACTGAGGGAGTGAAGACCAGTCCTGAACGTGGGTAGCACCACCCCAGGGGCTGGAGGGATGAGTAAAATAAATTAAGTAAATGAATAAAAAGGGGAAAGGAGAAAGTCACCAGTACTCATCTCCTTCTGTTTCCTGACTGGAGACACTATGTGACGGTCGCCTCCCCAAGTTGCCACGATGCCCTCAGACTCAAACTGTCCAAAATAAATACCTTCTCTTTCAAGTTGTCTCCTGTCAGTCTTTTCTCCAAAACAGTGGAAAGAGCAACTCATACTAATAAGTTAGCACCCAGAAGTGGAGTCTGCATGCTGCTGAGAACGCACTTCTCAAGCTTTGGGGTTAGTTTGTGGGAGAAGTATGGAAGAACTGGGAGTTTGAATCTAGAAAAAGATGAAAGAAAAACAGAGGCCTATGCAAAGAACTAGTGAACCATCTGGGTAAGAATGGCCATAAAGCAACAGAAGGGGGAATGAGGTGATCCCCCACTTTACACATCCTCCGTTGGGTGGGACTGGCACTGCTGTCCTCTTGCTGACAGTCTGCAGTGGTTTCTCTCTGAATCAAATCCAAACTCCTCAAAGGACTCAAAGTCCTGTTCTCCCCTTCCCAGGACTACAGGGGGTTTGCCTGCCCTGCCCATAACAAATCCTCAGCTCTGCTCCTGGAAATCATTCTTCTCATCCTTTCTTTCCTTACTCTTTCTCTGCGACACTCCTCCTATCTCATATCTGTTTTCTGGTCTGTGCCCTCCTGTAGTGACACCCTGCCTTCATCCTCACATGCTCTTCTTAAGAGACAAGAATGAGTCCCTGTTGTCGAAGTTTATTTTTAGTTATGTGTAAAATAATTGTCTTATGCACTGTTGGGTGAGGGGATGACCTAGGTCTTGGCATTTTGTATTGTCTGCAGGTGTTGGGTTTCTGCATGTGTGTGTGTGTGGGGGGGGGATGTTTGATTGCTAATGATCTGCACATGCTATCAGTAGACCACCCGAGGAGTTCTGGATCAATAAAAACACCTGAGTTCAGATGCTCTCGTTCCACTGTCCAGGATGGTGCTGAGACATGGTGCCATGATGGTGGTTCCTTCTGCCGAGGTCTGGCAGAGTTTGTATATATGAGAATGTATCTGTGTCTCCTTGCTGAGCTGTCACAGCAGCATACAGCTACAAGCCCCCATTCTTTCTGTTCCTTCACATTGCGCATTTATGTGTGTTGGTGTACAGAGTGTGGGGGCGCTCTCCTGCTCATGTGCATGTGAAGGTCAGAGGTTGATGTCAGGGGTCTTCACCTAGTACTCCCCACCTTATTTTTTGAGGCAGGATCTCTCATTTGGCCTAGAGCTTTCCATATCAGTAAGGCTGCCTGGCCAGAGAGCTTCTGGGGTCCCCTATCTTCATCTGGCCAGCACCCAGGTTACGGCACTTCCATTCCTGGCTTGTGTGTGCACAGTGGGGGTCTGAACGCAGGCTCTCATATTCACAGCAAGCACTTTTCTCCCTGAACCACATCCCCAGTGCCCGCCGGCGCTGTTACCGTCTCCCAGAATACCGCGCGGATCCCTGGCTTAGGATCTCTCTCATTTATATTTTCCTGATTGCTTGTGGTCTTCTCAGCTGTACCACACAGTTTCTGAACCTCTGATTGTAGATTGTCATGCAATTATTTACAACTTCAGGGTCATTCTCTGATTGAGATTGTGTTTGAAGAGATCTGTGTTACCCGCCTTCACTTCTTACAATATTTTGTTATACAGGTGTTGTAGCCCTAGGACAGTGGTTCTCAACCTGTGGGTCGCGACTCCTTTGCGGGGGTCAAACTTTCACAGGGGTCACCTAAGACCATCTGCACATCAGGTATTTACATTACGATTCATAACAGTAGCAAAATTACAGTTATGAAGTAGCAACAGAAATGATTTTATGGTTGGGGGGGTCACCACAGCACCAGGAACTGTATTAAAGGGTTGCAGCATCAGAAAGGTTGAGAACCACTGGTCTCAGAGATGCTAAAAAAGCAAACAAAACAAAACAAACAAAACTTGGCTTTCCTTCCCAAATGTTTATCAGCTCTTACAATGACATCATTTTAGGTCAGAGACTACAATGTTATTTTATAATTGCAATCTATAAATACAATTTACCACTTATGACTACAATTTATAATATAATAAGTTATACTTACCCAGTACTGAACCATTCCAATCGAATACCGATCACCACACATCTGTGTACTTCTTTTTTTTCCCAGAAAAAAAATATGGAGGATTTTTGCCTCTGTTTTTTATATCAGAAATTTGAATGCCAGCTTCCACTTTGTGAGCAACTGTGCACATAAAATATTTGTGAAAGTTTTGACTTGGAGCGACACGTCCTGGATGTAAAAGGCGTTGTTTTTAGTGGAGATGGAGAGATGGTTCCCTGCACTGTCAAGTGCTTACCCATAAGCAAGAAGGCCCGAGTTCGGGTCCCCGGTGTCCACGTGAAAATCTGGGCGTGGCAGTGCAATCCCAGTGCTGTGGGAAGGAGCCTGCAGACGCCCAGAACTCACTGGCCAGCCAGCCTAGCAGAATTGGTGAGCTCTAGGCTCAGTAAGGGATCCTGTCTCAAAAACTAAGGTGGGGTGGTTGAGGTCACCTGACGTCAACCCCTGGCCTCCAGGCACGAGCACCTGCACACACCTGTCCCTCCCGCACGCGCGCACCAGTTCTCATCCCCAGAAGGAAAAGCGAAAATCTGAATGGACATTCAGAAGTTTCAGAACAGGGACAGGATGCTTGGATTTATGATGTCATCTTCTTTTCCCAAGTAGGGGGGCTTGGGAACTGTGCTCTCCGAAGTCTCAAAAAATAATGTCTGGGGTTTTTTTTTTTGTTTGTTTGTTTTTGTTTTTTTTTTCTTTTTTCCTTTTTCTTTTTTCCTGCTTAGTACAGTGCTGGTGAAGAGTTTCCATAAGGGAGAAGCTAGCAGCGTTTAAGATAATCTGGAAGGATTTCAATTTCTGAGGCAGTTAAGCGCTTATTAGCATAAGATTAGAGATGGTAAAAGCTGGGGCTGATCTGCAGGTGATTTCAAATCACGTGTTATACTGCAAATCCTTTCTTTTTTTTTTCCCCAAGGAAAGCCTGTCCAAGTGCTAGTGAATATGTTTTGGTGGAAAGAGAGAAAGAAAGAAAGGAAGGAAGAAAGGGAGGGAGGGAGGGAGGAGGGAAGGAAGGAAGGAAGGAAGGAAGGAAGGAAGGAAGGAAGGAAGGAAGGAAGGAAGGGAAGAAAGCAGGGAGGGAGGGAGGGAGGAAGAGCTGAGAGGGTCAGGATGCAGAGGTCAGCATTTGCCTCAAGAAATTGCAGGGTGTGCTTTCCTTTATAATGACTGATGCCAAGTTTGGAGCTGTTTCAACGACACGAATTGAATGCTGTGTGGTTTGTCTAGCTTGTAAACTGAAGGTTGTTTACAATTCCTACTACTTGCACTGGCTCTCCATGAAGGTTTTCTAGGTGCAAGATGATGGGGGGCGGAGCGTTTAGAGACCTTCCATTTAGAGTCTCAGGGAATGCCAGCTTCACTGCACAGATAAAAGGCAGATCAGGCCAGGCCCATTTCAAATGCTGTGGTGCCCAGAATGTGAAAACAGAATCCTCTCCGAGGAGAAGCAGGTGTGGAAGCTAGAGAGAAAAGGACATTTGGCCAGCTGGAAAGCATAGCAGAGTGTACTGAGAGGTGACAAGTGGTAGGTGGCCCAGCCAAGCAAGCTGCCACCATGGAAGGTCCTGCAAGGCTTGTGAGAGGCACCCTACGGCCCACGGGCTGGCAGGGCACCAGATGAGACAGTTGGTTGCACGTCGGGTACAAAGCGTGCGTGTGGCTTCTGAAGGTCTGGCTGACACTGAGCTCAGCCTCAGAGCGGATCAGCTCTGCAGTCTGTGGAGCTGTTAGGGTGAAGCTGAGGAGGCAATGGTGGGGGGATATGACAAAGTCCAGCAGCCTGGATAGGAATTCAAAGTGGGTTAACACCCCTCTACCCAATAGATTTAGTGACACTCACTATATGTCAAGGAAATCAAGCCCAGGACTCTTCAAACAGCTCTGCAATCTCGGTCCTTACAATCTTCGAGGCTGAAACTAATCCCCTACTTTATAGTAGGGAACTGAGTCATGGTAAGATGTGGCAAACACAGCCACCTCTCTAAGGAGTGACAGGTCAGTCAGTTCAGTCCAGGAGTTCTGTTTGAAAAGCCTGTGGTTAACTACCACACTAACTCAGCCACAACCGAGAAAGGCAACAGAATCACTCAGGGCTTAAGACCTTTTGGAAAAGGTGTCAGACCCCATCTCTCTCTGGGATACTAAGGAGCATCAGCTAATTTACAGTAGGGTCAGTTTTTGTCACCTCTAGAATGAGAAGGTACTGCTCACATCTTATGCTTGGGAGCACTAAGTAAAAAGTATTACCCAGTAGAAGCGCATCCGGCAACAAACACTGGTTTCCCGTTAATTCCTGTCTGGGAATGAGATTGTTCCCTGGCACAGTGCTGTGCTGAGCTGAGGAAGCCAAGGGCGCCTCTGACCATGGAGGGAGGTCCTACCCACCCGGGAGCTTCATGTCCCTTACCTAGAAACAAGCAGGTTGCTCTATTCTTTAGATTTACAGGGAAAAAAAATGTATCAGCAAGAGTGTTTATATATTGTTAACTTAGTCCATGAAATCTGACATGTTAGAGAGGCTAACAAATGCTCCTTCAGAAGCAATAAATGGCAAATTTAATAATTGTGCGTTTTAATAAGCATGTTCATAACGTATTGTTTTAAAGAATTTTGCTTTCATTAAATTTGACAGCATTCAGGAGAACTAACTAAAATGAGTTTAACGTTTGATTTTCTGTAATTATGCTTAAATTTGGGATCCTACTACACGTCTCACAGCATATGCTAATAGTCTGAAGAATTCTGTCCCCAGACAAGCCGTGAATAGTCTGCAGGGTCCTTCATACCAGAACCCAACCTCTGCTCTAGAAATTCTCCCGTCACTCTTTTGTCGAATTTATGATATCCTTTATTTTATTGATGTGGCACCGTACACTAATTTTGACAGCTCTACTGAGGTGTAAATTACAGTATAAATATCACATGTTTGTGATATTCCATTTGATGGGTTTGGACATATGCCAGTCAACTTTGATTTGTAACTACAAACTATATTCAAAGCTGTAACTTATACACGCTTAAACACTTCTGTACCACTTTTTTTTTAAATGATTCAAATAGTATGTGGTCACTTTAGAAAAATTGATCCTCGTAGTCACAGAAATAAAAGGAAACAACCCACCCATAATTCCAGAGCTAACTACAGTTAACTCGCAGTCGATGTCTTCCTACGATCCTCAGTCTTTCTTGCTAAGTGCCACTTGGGCACCAAACTCAAAGCCTTGAACAGACTTCCCCAGGAGCCCTGCCACGGAGCCACATCTCCAACTCCAGAGTCTTCTGAGACACACCTTACTGTACAACCTACGCGGGCTCCGAACTCTCTGTGAAGTCCAGACCGGCCTCAAACTTGTGGATCTTTTGTCTCAGCCTCCAAAGCCCTCGGAACACAGGTGCTCACCGTTCCCAGGGAGATTATTGCTGTTTATGCGCAGTCGCACTGCAGAAACCGGGACCTGGTGTTTAACCGGCCTTCTTCTCGCAGCCTTTCGTCACGGACATCCTTAAATCTCTGCGTTTTTGTCCTCATCTGTAACAGCCCCTTCACACTCTAGTACAGGTTACATATAGCAGTATTAATACGACAGTCCTCCGTAGTTGGGTAGTCCGCAGGCTCGCCATCTTTTCTTTCCATGAGCAGCGCTCTTGAGATTTGTCAGCCCTGCGCATCCATCCGTGCGTCCTTCTGTCACGCTGATTCAATGGGCCAGTGCGTTCCTCAAGCCTCTGACGTATCTATCTGCCAAATACCTGTCCAGAAGTGTTGTCTTGATTACATTCCCACTGGCAGAAAATGGGCGCTCCAACAGCAAGGCGCTCTTGTTTTAACATGTGCCCCGACAGGTGACAGGAAGCAGCTTTTGATTTTATTTGCTTACTACAACCTTTCATTTTTTTCCCCTTTAGTGAATCTTCCTGTGCATACCTTCCTTCACCTCTCATTCTCTTGGGACATATTCATTTCTCGGAGTGATTTTCATTATTAATATTATGCTATTATTATGTAAATGAAGTCATAACCTTTTCGTTTTAATTTTTAAAAGCTATATTTTTCCCACATGTATATATGTGGACCATGCCCCCCCACCCCCCCACCCCCCCACCCCGGGCCTATGAAGTATAAGAGAGCATTGAATTTCCCGGAACTGGAATAACAGAAGGTTGTGAGCTAACATGTGGATCTGGGACGTAAACCCAGGCTCCTGTAAGAGCAACAAGTGTTCTTAACCAACGAGTCATCTTTATAGCCCCTGTACCCACAAACTTCTTGATACAAAGAGTTTTCACTTTAAAACAAACTAAATCATTATGTTCTTCCTTTATGCACCGAGGAATGGAGCGTAGGGTGACGGCCTGTGTTATACTCAGGAAGACTTCCTCCCCATGAAGAGAGAAAATATGGATGCTATTTTCTTAAAGTATTTCTGTGGCTTTGGTGTTCACATTTTGGTCTTGAAGTCATAGGAAATCTATTCTGAAATGATGGTATGAAGATACTTTTGAAGTTGTTTATTTAAAAAAAATGATTAAGTTGGGCAAAGATAATGATTGAATAATCCATGATGTATATACTGATAAACTTTTATCTCTATTAAATAGCAACACACACATACACACACACACACACCTACGTCTCTGATATGCTCAATTTCATTTTTTTTCCTCCCAATCCCAAGATCAGTTATTTTTGTTATTAATTACACAATTTCTCCCTGCATTATTATGGTTTCTGGAAATCACACAGGCTTACTGACATGCTCGTTTATGCAATGTCTTCATGAATAGGCAAGCAGGGAAAGGTAATAACAGAAGTCGGTTTGTGGAGTAAATAGTGCGTGGTTGAAAATCGTTGTGATTACTGCAGCCTGTGGCGAGCAGCAGAGAGGTCCGTCTTCCGTTCTTTCTGCCTCTGTCTACTTTTGAACGCCTATAACAAAAACATAAATACTTAGATAATTCTCTTGGACTTGCAGGTATCTGCAACTTGCTTTCTACTTCAGAAACACCTTCTTTTTGTTGTTTGTACTTTGGTTTGCTTTGCTTCGGTTAACGTCTGAGGAGTACGGAATTTCAATTGGAAACTGGAAATTGAAATTGAAACTGCAGTCTGGCAGCAGCGGTCCCATTTTGCAGAAGTTCGTTCACAGCTCACCTGCGACTTGTGTCCACCTCGTGGCCGGTGATGCTTCTCCCCTGTTAGGAACGAAGCCCTGAAGGTGCATGGTGGTGCGCTCTGGCGTTTTGGAAATTCTGCCATATTTCTACTTCTGAACGGTGTCTTCGTACCTGCTGGGTATTTTCCTGCGTTTCCTCTCTTCAGCTTGGCTGTATTCAATCGGACAGCTTCCACCTTCTCTGTCTCTTCTGCGATTTTACTAAAACAACCTTATGGAGAGTCCTGTTGTCGCTGCACCCATTGCAGCAGCAAGAGATCCTCTCTTTCCCCTTCCGCCCCCTTTAACATGCCGCAGCTCAGTTTGATAGTCTGGTTTTCCCACGACAAAGCAGCTCCTTTCAAACAAGGCAACCAAAACTAAAACTGGTCTGGAAGCCTAGATTTCTGAGTGTGTGTGAGAGTGTTACTGTGTGTGGATGTGTATGTATGTGTGCATGTGTGTGAGCGTTGCTACTGTATTTCTAATGGCGTATAGTGAACACTGCTTTGTGATGAAGCACCATCTTTTTTTGTGAATTGAGATTAATTTTTTTTAGTGTTTCATACATGAGTACTGTCTCCGTATCACTTCTCCCCTGCATCGTCCCCTGAAACTCCTCCTGCACACCTTTACATTCATGCCCTCTTCCTTAGTGATTGTTACATGTATATACGTATGCGCATACACGCATATACATAAATACAGCCTGCTGAGCTCACTTCTTAACATATTTATATTTCCGGTGCTCAGGGTTGTCATTTATTGGTTTTATAACTGGGACATCGAATGCATTGCTAACTGAAGGTGGTGATTTCTGTGTGTATCTCTGCCGCCCTGGCCTTCTGTGAGAACATGCAGTGTCTCGTCAGTAAGCAAGCTGCCAGCTATCCGAAGAAATGTGCCCAGTAGAGAATACTCAGTTTAAATCAGGACTCATTATTAAGGCTTTTTCCACATCCTTTAGAGCAGTGGTTCTCAACCTTCCTCCTGCTGTGGTGACCCTCAACCAGAGAATTATTTTTGTTGCTACTTCATAATTGTAATTCTGCTACTGTTCTGAATCAAAAATGTAAACATCTGATATGTAGATGGTCTTAGGCGACCTCTGTAAAAGGGTCGTTTGACCCCCAAAGTGGTTGGGCTGTGACCCACGGGTTGAGAAACACGGCTTTAAAAATACTATTGTGAGATTACTGCATACTTTTCTTTCCCCTTGAAGTACATATTTTCCTACCATTAAACTCCTCTCACATTCTGGGCTTTGTAAACTATTTATGGAAACTCCCTAAAAAAAAAAAAAAAAAAAGAAAAAGAAAACAAAAAAACCCGACATTTTCCATGTTTCTCTATTGTTATGCTTGTCATGTTACATAAGACAGAATTTGGCATGTGGGAGAATGAAGTAGATGAACTTAAATTTCTACCTTATATTGGAAGCTTGGTGTAGTTAACTGACCCCTGCCTAACAGTGCAGCATCTGCTCACTGTAACTAAGATATGGGAAAGATGTGGCATTTCTCATAACCAGTCTCCTGGGTCTGGAGACATGATTTCTGCCAATAATGGAGAAGAGAGATCCCAAATAGCAGTTCTTCCAGGAATTGTTACAAGATGACATTTCGGTGGGGAGTATTCAGTTAATTCAAAGTCTGGCTAGGTATCAGAGGTACGTTCTTCCTTTTCAATATATTTTTCATTTCTGTGCTTCTGTTCCTTCTGAAAATTAGGTATTGGAGATAGGGGGAGGGGTTGGCGGGGTGGAGGGAGGGGAGGAGGAGGGCCAGGATGTATTGTATACGTTGTTTGAGAGAAGAAAAAGTTTTAAAAAATTAAAAAGAAAGAAAATTAGGTATTTACAGTGGCATCTATTTTACAGAGTTTTGTGGGGACAGAACTGGTGCATTTAAGTAGCCAGAGCTTGAGCTGCACACAGTGAATGCTTTTCTTCAAAACGACAAAACCACTGTTTCACGGCGTTGGGAGTGAAGTAGATTCCCGTCCGTGTGCCATTGGCAGACCAAGTACTCTTGGGGTGATTCGGTCTGTGCCTCTTCTGCCCATGCTTTCAATGCCCTTGAAGCTGGTCTAGTAGTCCTGTTGTGGTCACCAGTCGTCGGAGAAGAGTGAGCACTACCCTAGAGTTGTCTTCGCCCTCGGACTGGCTGCCGACTGCTGCTACGAGCATTATGTCTAATACTGTGATGGCTTTAGTGTCTTTAGCATGACGTTAAACTCACAGTGACAGGATCGTAGATGATCTGGGAACTTCACTTCAACCTTCTGTCCTTCTGCTACTTAAATTTCCGACTAAATTTGATTTTACTTGGCGACTTATGTTTTTAACTGACATTGTTTCTTTGGTGAATTAAGGAGATCTTAAAAAATGAAAGCCCAACTTTCCCATTGTAATTGCTCTTTTGAAATATTGAACTAATAAGCCGCCGGGTGATTAACTGGGTACTACTTTCAGCTTTCACTAAGAAAATAATCTATTAGCAAAATAATCTTCAGGGTTCTTTCTGTCACGCAGCCTCACATCCACTCCCCAGCTCCATCTGAATAGAGGGAACGCGGGCTAATTTCAGGTGCCAGATGGGGTCCACAGCCACTACAGTGATTCAGCACAGGCCCTGTGAGAACGTCTGAGCTCTGAACAGCTCTGGTGTGATTACAGTGGTTGTCGGGAATCTGAGTGGGGTTTCTTTCCTGTGTTAGGCCTTTTGTCTGTGCTCAGAGCCTTTTAAATCTTCTGAGAGGTTTGGTAGTTGCTGGCTTAACTGGCTGCTGCCAGTTAAGAGTGGGTATTACAATTAACTTCTTGCTGGTAAAAAAAAAAAAAAAAAAAAAAATGACAGGACTCATTTTGAGGCTATTCAACGAGTCCCTGAAGAAAAAAGAATCAGAGTAAAAAGGGTTTCTGACCTTCAGATGTAAAGCTCATTTGACCTTATTGCTAGCTGTGCAGAAACTCAGGCCTGAGCCCAGAAGCTAAAGATTAAGAAAAGCATTGTTCTGAAAAGGTTTATCAATTTGGGCAGGGCTGGGGGGGGGGGGGGCAGGGGGCAGGAGATGGGAAGGTTCAGAGGCAGGAACCCTGAGAGGGGCTTGAGGGAGGCTAGGGGGAAGTGATGTGATTTTATTTTCATTAAAACTGTAATTTTAAAAAGGAGAACCTTGTTCTATTCTGAGGCGTATCAAGAATCAAAATGGCACCTCTCGTTTCGGCGCAGTAGAAAATCAGAACGATAAGTCCTGGGAAGAGAGCATTTTAATTAGCAGTTTGCCGTCTTAGTGAAATCTGAGTTTGTAGACTATTCAGTGCTTGCTTGCCTAAACGGAGAGATTAACTACGATTTGAGGTTTCTTATCTTTGCCACCAATACAACCAATAGGTTGTATAGCGAAGTCTGTGCTGTTCAATTCTCTAAATTGGAAAGATCGATGTGAATCACATTCTGTGCTGATTGCTAGAACCCATCAAGGCCCTCAGCATTAAACACATCTCCGAGGATTGGCTCACAGTAAGCTTCACTCTTGAGCAGCACAGTTTCTTAGGTTCGGTGTTTGTTGACACACAAGTTCAGCATCTAATTAAACCACATCCTTAGTCCTGAAGCAGAGACTGAGTGAGCACGTGCATTGAGGTTAACCTTGAAGCTGACCTTGGAAAGTTAAGCTCTGGTCGCACCAGGAAATGACTCAAGCAAACCTCGAAATCAGCTGTGCCTGACTCTCAAACACATAATGCCCCATGCATCAATTTGTGCTTTTTTATTCCCTTTCTTTCAAAGTCAGTAGCTCTCATCTAAGATAGCCTTTCTTCAGAATCTGTCCACGGGAACTAAAGCGTGTACGTGGAGGAAGAGGGTGTGTGTGGAAGGATTTGGCTTAACTTTATCCTCCTTACATCCCCTGCACCTGGGTGGCAAGAGTCAGCAGGGGAGGACAATTTCTGTCTTCATAGTGCTTAATTAACCCTTTGTCTTTAATGACAAAAACACATTTAGTGAAATAGTCAACGTTTTGCAAAGAAAAATAAATCCAAATTCTTTGTCCTACTTTTTTGGGAGGGTGGTTTGATTTTTAATATTTTCGAATCAGCTTTTCTCCAATTGATTAAAATTTGCCTCTTGGTTCCAGCTAACGCTAACAGCCTGCATGGTTTTCAATCCTCTGGTTGTTAATGGTACTCCCACCCTGGGCTCATTTTCTTGTAACAATGCTAATGGGGCTGTTGCTTCCTAAGAGGCAGGGAATTGATATGTTTGGGTTTCTGCTTCCAGTCTTTGGTTCCCTGGTTGTGTTTTTCTTCTTGTTTATGTTTCTTTTAATTAACACTGAACCTCTTCGTTTTTATGCTTCGCTTTGCTTTTGTTTGTGCGGGTCTTCCGGCAATGGCTTCTCCAGGAACAGTTGTTAATCAGGGAGAAATGATAGCTTGAGGGTTCTTTTGCAGTTAGCACTGGGGTAAAAGCTGTTCTGCTGAAGCCCGAGTGGGTCAAGTTTTATGTCTCAAATAAGAACCACAGGGTGATCTGTTAATCCATTTCGCTTCTTCTACTTTCGACTCCAACTCTTGTTTATATTCTTCAGGTCCTCCTTGTGTCTCAGATAATCTAAACCAATAGTATTGTCAGTCTTAAAAACAATCCCATCAGCCATTTTCTTATGGAAACTGCTCACAGTGCGGGGTGTATCAGGAACCTGAAAGTAAGAATTCATTGCTGGTAGAGAAGCAGAAGCAACGCAAGAACTAGGAGGAGGCTGATCAAAAGATTAACTTTGTAAACGCCCGGCAAGAAATATCGGAGGTGATAATTCTGCTGTTGTGTCTCTGCTAATTGAACCTGGGATCTAGGACAGGGGCTCCTTCTCTTTCCGTCAGCTCTATCTATCAATGAGTCCATCTACTGCTACATATGAAACAAAATCTATCATCTAAAGATTCTCTTGGTTTAGGCACAGAGGCAGAACGGCTCATGTTTCTGATCTGATCTGTCTTCACAAATAAAGTGCCAGCCGTGATTATAAAGCAGAACACGCAGGCCTCAGTGAGAGAGTCCATTACAATGTAATCGTGGTATTTTTCACATTCAAAAGTATTCAAATGGGCAGATTTCTTTAATCTGACACAAGTCGGAAAAAGTACTGCAAAATGCAGTACCTCCGTGAACCAAACTTTTGTAGCAGACATTAAGCAGTGTGAGCCAGAGATTTTATGGGGAACATCTTGATCTTATTGTTTTTCCTTTTGGGGCTTTTTATCCAAAAAAAAACTCTCTCAATTTATTTGTTGTAACAGAGCCCGGTGATCACACATCCCAGAGGCTTCTTCAGTATTGGACCTTGGGTCAGCAAACGCTATACCATACAGCCTGTGATTCACAAGGACAGAGCTCTGAGCACCCCCCACTGCCTGGAGGGAGCACCCGAAGGAGACAGTGGGAGGGAGTTTGGCTAGGACAGTCATTGAAAGCAAGCTTTGGTTGTGACTTTTCTGTGTATCAGGAGGCTAAGACCAAACCGGTAATATAAAACAGTAGACCTCATCTTTTTGAGAGAACTAGATTGTCCCCAGCCTTGCATTTGGGGTGAAGAATTGTATTTTAGATAGCTGCAGTTATTTCAGGTGGGGGGAAAAGGCCATAGACCATGGGACCCTGGGAGGGAACATAATTTATTTGCTGCTAAATGGCTCAGCTGGACAATTTTTTGAAATACTGGTCAAGGTCAGTATTGAAAAGAGCGGTACCTGGCATTTCCATACCCTTGGAAATAAAGAACCAGGCTACCTTGGGAGGCGAATGATGTACTTTTATTTTCTGAAATGTCAATTATTTTATAATAAATTTGTTCCAAAATCAAAAGCTTATGCTCTCTCAGGGAAGGGTGACCGTTTGCCATTGTTCGTTGAACGGCTATTCATGGCATGTTTTCAGCTTTGGTGTTCTGTAGCCAGCCAGCTCTGCTGTAGGGACAGAAGTCTCACCAGATGCCCAAAGGAAAGAGAAGGAACTTCCTGTCTTCACTTTCCTGTTCTGTTCCCTCTGCTTGGGGAACATCAGTATATGAAATGGCGTTTGAGTAACAACGTAAAGTGCTCACGGGAGCAGAATAACAGAAAAGGCTCTTCAGCCCTTAGGTGGCTGAGTCACCCGTAACCTCCTGGGGGTCCCCCACCAGCTTTTCTGAGCTGTCAGAGAACTTAGTGAATCGTGCCCCTGGCTGTCACTCCCACCCGCAGCTGTGAACTCCTCAAGGGAGGTTTATCATATTTATCTTTTGCATCCCTGGACACTAGTACAGATCATTGCATGCCACAGGTGCCTACTAAATGTCTGGAGAATGGATTGGTAAGAAGGAATCCAGTTACCCTTTAGGGAGAAGAGAAGGGAGTGAGATAGCTGCTTTGTGTGGGTATAAACCACAGGGAGGACGACTCATTCTTCTGAGGTGTGAGACAAAAATGTGCATCTTCCACATTATTCTAGTGAAGGGACGCAGTTCAGTTAAGCAGACCTCAGTCAAGGGTTACCGTGTATATTTATGTTCTGATTGTCTGTATAAGTAGGACGTGCTTTGTTACCAGGAGGGAACCGAAATCCAGGGTAAGGGTAGTAGTGACACGCAGGGCAATGGGTTCTTCAATGCAATTTGGTAAATCTGTTGCTGGGAGCCCTCAGGAAGTGGAGGGAAGGAGAGAGGGAGGACATGGACTGTTGGCGGTAGACTCGGATGTTGAGAGAATCTGGAACCTTCGAAGGTTCGAAAAGATGACATCCGAATTGAGTCCGGAAGCAGTATCATTAAATAAAGAAGGAAATATGGAGGTATGGAGAGGAGAAGAGGAGGACGTTTAAGAAGGAAATGGAGATGTAAAAAAGCAGAGTATGTGAAGGAAACTGTAGCGGGGTCCGTGGCGTGGCTGGGCAGGTTAAGGAGCTTGCTGCCAAGTCTGACAGCCTGAGTTCAGTCCCTGGATCTGTATAGCAGAACATGAGAACCAATGCCTGCAAACTGTCCTCAGACCTACACACACACACACAGGCAGACACAGACACACACACACACACACACACACAGACAGACACACACACAAACATAAACACATACATACAGAATCACTCACAGACACACATACACACACGTAAACACACACACACACAGACACACTCACAGACACAGACAGACACACATACATATACAGACACACACACAAACAAACACACACATGCAGAATCACTCACAGACACACACACACACAGGTATACACACATACACAGAGAGAGAGAGACACACACACACACGCAGACACAGACACACACGCAGACACAGACAGACAGACACACACACAGACACACTCACAGACACACACACACACAAATATCAACATATACATACAGAATCACTCAGACACATACACACACAGAGACACACTCACAGATACACACACATATACAGACACACACAGAAACATAAACACACACATACAGAATCACTCACAGACACACACACACAGGTATACACACATACACACAGACACTCACAGACACACACACACAGACACACACATATACAGACACACACACAAACATAAACACACACATACAGACACACACATATACAGAATCACTCACACACACACACACTACCATGTACATACAAATATACATAAATTAATAAATAGTTAGACAGACAAATAGATGAATGTCACTTAAAAATGAAAGCCCAACCGCGGACGGCTCAGTGTATCAAGTGAATGTTAACCTCTGTTAGAGGACAAGGGCTTCTTCTACAGCAGAACACACAGGTCCCCTCCTCACCATGCGGAGGAGATTGATTTAGACATTAGGGTATGGGTGGAAGATTTAAGGACGGACTTTAAAGAGATAGTGTTAGCTCCTAGAAGACTGATCACAAGGCAGGTGAAATAGTATAGATAAAATGTCCAGAACGGCGTCATGGGAGCAGGCTTGTAAAGAGAGGGAAGAGCGGAGAAACATTTGCAAGTACTATAGTAAGATTTGATGGTAGACTGAGTCTAGGTCAGAATGACAAAGGAATGAGAAGAGTTCCCGAGTTTTGGCTGGTGTGTCAGAGCAAATGGTGGCATTGTCAAACCAAGAGGGAAAGATGGGGAGACAGAGAGGAAAACAGTAGGAGGGGTATGTTCAAGAATGAAGAAAAACGTAAATTCCTATGTAGCAATATGCTGCTGTGTGGGTTCACCAAAGAAGACAAGGAAGCAATTTTCATAGGAGCAAAACCTTCCAGACCTCCGCAGGGGGAATCACAGTCATGGCCAGCGTCATACCGGACAGTGGACCCCCTGAGCGTCTGAGCTCAGGAGTTTCTATTGATCCAGAACTCCTCGGGTGCTCTACTGATAGCACCTGCAGATCGTTAGCAAGCAAACATCCCCACATAAGTCCAACACCTGCAGACAGTACAAGGCCTAGGCAGCCCCTCGTGCAACAATGCGCAAAACAATATTTTATACATAATTAAAAATAAACTTCCACAACATTCCCGAATGGGCGCGGTACATTTGAGAGGGTTTTGACATTTCAAGTAAGGTGCCTGACAGACATGGGCCTGATGCTCAGAAGCAGTTACGAGATACATTCGAAGAAATTGTTAAGCATATGGTAATGAAGGAAACAGAGAAATTAGATGGGCTTTCCAGAAATGTGGGTTCTCAAGTGTTGGCCAACAGCTTTGTGCACTGCACTTGTCGTGGTAATCTGTGGAGCCCGTCCAGAGGAAACCTCTGGACACCTTCCTTGTAGGTTCTGACTTCTCAGTGGATAGTCAGGAGTCTGATTAAAAACAAAAAAAGATTTATTATCTTCTTTTATTTCACGTGTGTGAGTATTCTGCCTGCATGCATGTCTGTGTAGCATGTTTATGCAGTGCTGTAGAGTCCAGACGACAATGCTGGATAAACTGGAACTGGAGTTACAGATGGTTGTGAGCTGCAATATGAATTCTTGGAATGGAAACCGGGTCCCCTGAAAGAGCAGCCAGTGTTCTTAGCTGCCGAGCCATCTCTCCAGTCCCCAGGAAACTGGATTCCATAGCTTTCCTTGGTAAAACTTGGAAGTCATTTATTGAGAAATACTGACACAAAGTAAAACAACTGCCATTTCCTGTGCTGAAGAGATGGAAAAGCAGATGACCCTGTGAAACAGAAGTAGACGGGAGACCGGCTAGGAAGAGGAAAGGAATCAATGGGAGTAGGAGGGTGACAAGGTGTAAATAGGGTAAACAGAGGCAGAGATGACCAAAATGTATATGTATGAAAATGTCATATGAAGGCCACTGTTACGCTGATTAACATGTGCTAATACAACCCTAAGCGAGAAAGAAGCCAAGTCAGGAGACGGGGAGCAGCAGCATGATACCCCAGAAGGCAACAGTGCCACACAGATGAGTCTACTCAGAGCGTCTGAGCTTTCCTGGCAGTCTAGGATCTTCAGAGAGAGAATGAGCGGGCTAAAAGGAGTGTGCAGCGGGCTGTAGGGTGGAGGCTGGAGCAGAGGAGAGTGGGAGTGCACAATTCTTTCAAAGAACTTAGTTGTGAATAGGACAGGATGGTGGCTGGCGCCAAGAGAACACAGGGCAAGTGGGATGTTCATGGGGTGAGTGGAGAGACTGTCTGTCTGTTTAGAATGTGGGGAGGAAAACTCTTGGGAGTCAGAGCAGGCAGAGCAGGGAAGATAGAATTAGGTAGGTTTCTGAATAGTTCTAACTTTCCATCTCATCTTGCATTTTTTTCCCAGTGTAGGAAAATATTTTGTAGTCTGAACTCCCATTGGTCCTATATATGCCTGCTTGCTAATTTAGGGCACTGTTTGCATTTGTCTCTGTGTTCAGGGTACAGAGTATAGTTTGCATATCCAGAAACTAGCACAGAGCAACCGCCGTAACTGGTTTTCTGAGTGAAATGTTGAAGATGTTCTCTTGGTAGGCTGTATCACGAGATCCAAAAGAAAGGGGAAAATTGCCTTTGGGTTGATACCCAGTAGAGGGGAGAAATAACAGCATCGGCGAGAGAGAGCTTAGGTTCAGCTCTCTCTTCTTAACTTAGCCATTCCCACTCCTAAAAAATTAATTCTACCTCTGCATAGCAAATCTGGGCGTTCTAGAGCCAATGGAGAAATGAATGACAATCTAACAACCTCCCAGAACCATCATAGAAGCAAAAGCTAGCGCTTTTCATTATATTCTGAAATACGAATAGGTGGTGAATGACTTGTTTTATTTTTGCTCAAGTACTTCAAAAAGCAACATGAGAAGCCCCCAGAACAATCATAGACAGTGCCAGAAGTTACAACCGAAGTAAAAAGGGGTGGTTAGTGGCTATTATATTCAAACACATTCTTCTCATCTAACTTTTAAGTGTTTTTTTTTTTTTTCCAAAGTGCTGATAATTTGAGAAAGCAAAGAAATTCAGAAGCCAGAATGGAATGAACCACAATCTAGTATCTGTACAAAAGTAGATTTTTGTAATGCCTCATTCCAAATTTTCTTCTGTGTTTGGTTTTAGGATAATGCTATACAAACAAGTTTAATATTGAGTCTTTTTCTTGTCCATTTCCTTGCTCTCTTCTGTATTCCCTCCTTTCTCTGTCTTTGTCTGTCTGTCTCTGTGTTGTGGAAGTTTATTTTTAGTTGTGTTTAAAATAATTGTTTTTGTGCACTGTTGAAAAAAGGAATGCAAAGGCCTTGGCATTTTGTATTGTCTGCAGGTGTTGGGTTTCCGTGGGGGACGTTTGATTGCTTATGATCTGCACCTGAGGAGTTCTGAATGAATAAAAACACCTGAGCTCAGATGCTCAGGGTTCCAGTGTCGATCGAGTATGGCATTGGCCTGGACGGTGGTCCCTCTGCTGAGGTCAGGCAGTGCTCCCATGTATGAAAATGCCTCTGTGTCTTCTTTCCAGAGCTGCCCCAGCAGCAACAAACAACTACATCTCTGTCTCTCTGTCTCTGTCTCTGCTTCTCTCTCTCTCAGTATGTGTGTGTGCTGGATAAGCAATCTATCACCAACCTTGCCTCAAAGCCTTACACATACCCGTTTTTGCTTAACACGGCAACACACACACACACACACAGTTTCTCATGTAATTAGAATAATGTGCATCTTTGGTATACATTAGGAGAGGTTGCATATTTTAATTAGCTAGTCTCCTATAATTGGATATCTAAATTATTTCCAAATTTTCACTATTACTGTTAGCACTTCCAAGATTGCTTTTGCATACAAATTCCTTCTCACAGTTAAATTTGCTTCTAGAATCATTGTATAAAAGTATTCAACAACTTTAAAACTTTTGGATTTTATTAGCAAACTCCTTCTGAAGTTTTTATTTCATTTGGAAAAGCATAACAGCAAGTTGTAAGACACGCATTTAATCACGGATATAGCTTTTAATCACCTCTATATCTATCCAGGATTTTATCAAAGATAACGTGGCTAACTTAAAGAGAAGGCAAATATATATTTAGAGATTTTAATTTCTTTGACAATGAGGCAAAGTAGTTTCTGCAGTTATAACTCCATTTCTAATTTTAGAAAATCCATACTTACTGTTTGAAATACTTGCATTATTCTTATGACTTTATAGCATTATTTTTCTCTGTATTCTTGGAAAAATGATGGAACAGTGACGGAGAAATGCTTCCAGCCTTAGTGAACTTGCACTGATAACCAGTCACATGGAGGAGGGGCCTTGTTCAGTTCTGAGTCGAGGAAATAATGACGATATTCAGAAAACTCAGGGAACAAAACGGGGATTTGCGCAGTCAGCGTTCAGATTTTGCAATCCATAGTAGATGCCCCTGTGAACTGGAGAAGCAGGGGCACCGAAAGCCAGGGTGGGGCTTTTGCAGGACTGTGAAGAAGAACTTGAGGCTTGGAGTTAGAAATGCAGCCTAACTACCACAGAGGGACGATGTCGGGTGCGGAGGATAAGTCGAATTAAGCATGTGTTCAACAGACCCCTTGATTCTCTACTGGACCTTGGAGATGCACCCGCAGGGAGAACGCCCCACGGAGTGCAAACTGAAACCTGATGTCACAAGTTCATCCTCTGTCGCTGGCCGACTGCTCTGTCTTCCCTAGAACTGAGTAGTTCAACTCTGTTGGGAAACCACGGGACACTCAGGGCTGTGCAGTCAGCTTCGGGGAAAACAAGGGACAGGGCCGAATGTTCGGCTCCGCTGACACTGGTACAGAGGAGGAGACTGAAGTGCTCCGAGGCGACTCTGAGATCTTCGGCATCTCATCGTCCCACTCCTGAATGGCTTCGAGTACCGTGCGATCTCTAGGTCGCAGCTTCCAGAGCCCAGCCAAGAGCTCAGCTGAGGGAGATCAGCGCAGGGCACTGAAGTGGGAGAAGCTGTAACATCCAGGAACACTCTATTGTTCTCTTTGGGTCTGGACTGAAGTGGGCGTTCTCTTAACTCACAGTTTGAGAGGTATAAGGAAATCCCAGGTATCTTCTTACTCTGTCTAAGCTGAGGACAACTGGACGAATGCATGGGGAGGAAAAACTCGTGTACAGAGTTGAACTCTCATGATCAGTTCAACTCTCCGTGAAACTTTTGGAACGTCCCCTGTATGTTTCTTTTCTCTTAGCTGAAGATAAACCCTTCCCAGTTTATCTGCATAGATCTTGATGGCCAAGCCCAAGTAAATAAAGCCTGTTGAAACTGCATGAGAGGACTGCCTTTTGTAACAAATACATGCTGTATCTACTATCTTTTTCCTTTATGTTAGGATCTGTTCAAGGAGATTAGGTTATAGCTCCATGGGAGGGAAGCTGTCCAGCATGGGCGTCACACCCTGGGTTCGATCCCATCCTCACCTCTCCCAGTCTTTAAGAGAGTCCAAGGGAAGACAGAAGCGATTTCATTTCAGTTTGATGCACCATTAAAAATATTTATCATCTGGTGAAGAAAAAAAAGACTCTAAATTGGAGACGTGTCTAATTGAGTACTTCTTAATTATTGACAGGAAGCACACCTGGACACTTCTTTCTCCCTAAAAGATGAAGGCTTGGTGTTACATGAAAGCTTATTTAGTGGCTGGCAAGTGGGGGCTCAGTGGGTTTTTTTTTTAATGTTTTGGAGTGGTTTTATGATTCAACAGTCATTATGTTACTCTAGGAAAGGAAAAAAAAATATAGTTCCTCCAAAAGAGAATAGGAGATTCCTCTTAAGTGCCTAGCAGATACCCAATAGCTTTCCTGATATTTGAGGGTAACACAGAACCTTATTCCATTCTCACGAGTTGTAAGATAGAGACACATTTTCTGTTTAAATGAGCAGAGTTAATCTTGAAGGAGACTCTTCAGAAGCTTTCTAACATGAGCGAATTAATCCCTACATCAGCCCTCCGAGGAGGGCTGGAAGAATATTATTATCTCTGTGTTACAGGGAAGCACACAAAAAGTCAAGGGTGAAAGAGAAAGGATTTCCCCCGGTTCACACAGCTTCTGAGGGTGCAGAGGGAGACGTCAGAGCAGTTGCTTCTGATGAACGCTTCACCATGTTTGCCATTAAGCTCTCATTTCCCGGGGAAGGAGCTGTGTGAAGTCTTATTCTTGCTCCACGGCTGCGCCATTTATCCAGGTTCTGTGGTGCAGGCTCCTGCTCCTGGCGTCCTACCATAGGGTACTTTTTCTTCTCCACCGTCTCCAGAACTGACTTTTATACGGACGCCACCCTGCCTGCTTTTCATTGTAGTGTCTCTTGCCTAGAGGGAGAAACATGTTCTCTTGTCTTTCGTTGTCTTTGCTGAGGGATGGAGTGTGTAGGGTTAACTGCAGATAACTGCCTTCTTGAGAGTCACCTTTTCTTTTTCCTTCTCAAATCTTTGGTGTGGGCACAGCTTTGGCACTTGTGCTGATTATCCTTTGTTGGTAATTAAATTGCATTGCTCTACGGTAACAGCAGCAGACAGCCAAAATACAAACCATGGCCACACGGCGATCAAGTTTGAGTCTGGGCAACTGAGTCCGCTTTCTGGAGCAGACGTCCCCCTTTGGCATTAGTAGAATACATTAGCAATATCTACTTTGCGTGGTTATTGAGAAAAATGATAGGTATTTGTCTTGGAAGGAATGAGGTAGCAGAAAAAACGCAGTCCTCTTGCCGGGGTGCAGATCGTACCCCTGTGGCATGTCTTTTGTTTCGCCTGCAGCTCTTTCCTGTCCTACTTTCAGAGCTCTCTGTCACAGAAGGCTGACACATGAAAAGTACATCAGCAGCTTTTCTTTGCCCTCTTGCTCAGTTGCATTTGGTAGTCCTGGCAGGAGATCAGAGGGGGATGGTATGAGGTCTTGCGCTTCTCTTCACCTCTTTCCTCTGGGCAGTGCCAGAGAGTAACCCGCCTCGTCAAGGGAACCAGCTCTGCAGGATCTCCTCCCTGTAGATGTTGGCACCGGTCTCAGTTCTCTCCTTGAATTCAATATCCGTAACTCTACCACCGCCTGCTCCCAGGACTGTACTATCATTGTGGGTCCCTCTACCCTACCCCATGTTCTTTATGGTCTTTACTAGACTCTCTTAAAATGATCCTGAACTAGGACACCGTCTCCCGAGATCCTGATGAATGATTCACTAAGACATAGTTGAAATTCGCCAAGGCGTGTTAAATTTGTGGGAGTTGAGGCATTGTAGACAATAAGTAAGAAGTGGTTGCATCATCATTGCTTGCCGTTTGGTACCCGGAGGAAGATGTATACGGTAAAGACAAAAGTGACACCCATCGCTTCCAGGCCAAGGGTCTTGCTAGATACTGCTCTGTGTATACCACTTCATCTGCACTCAGAACTCAGGTATGCATCGGTGTCTCTCTGCCCTGTCATGTCAGGCTGCCTGGAGCCATACAGAGATATGGCTCCCAAGTCCACGCTCGCATGGATATGTGGCTGCCTCCCAGCCGTATAGACGGAGAATTCGGTCTTTCAAGTAAATCCATTTGTTTACTCAAATGTCTTTTAAGTTTTGAATTCCTGCAAGAAATAATCTCTTAATGGTGGCATTAAAGGCTTTCAAGTCAAATTTCTTAAATATTTGAATAATTCAGCAAACCTTTTCAGGTCAAATCCATTATTTGTCTGATTTCGCTGATTTGTTCGTTTGAAAGCATTGATTTACTAGCTCACTATGGGCACTACTTCATGGTACCCTAGGGGTACTCACTACATGCCAAATGAATAATTAAATATTTTCAATGAGTTCCTCTCTGATAATACGTCAGCTCCCCGCAGCAGTTAGCTAGATGTTTTTCTCTTTGGGCAATGGGGATTTACTTCACAGTTAAACAATCTCTATCCATGTCTCAAATGAAATGGGTGGCATATTTCCACATTTTCTGAGACCATACAAATTGCTGAGCACCCTACGTAGTCATGAAGGTTACTCAATTCCTGGAGCAAAGGGACTAAGTGTTTTTTCCTTTGCGGGTTAGTCCCTCCATCGGAACCCTCCAAAGCCCACACACACTCAAAGGAATTATTTTTTTCCCTAGAAATTCACTCTGGGCAATGCGTTTTTTCTCCTCCATTTAGCCAAACATTTCCCTGAAGCCAGAAAGGGCTTTTTCCTTTGGCAGCTCCGGGTCTCCACGCCCAGGGGTATTCTTAACAATAATAGTATCCGTTCTCCCTTTCCATTTCTACCTTGCTGTTAAGGGACCTTTGGCCTCCCTAAAAATATCTGACTTTGATTTTTAAAACTCTGAAGAGAGTGACTCATACATGATAAAAGCAAGTCTCGCCAGCCCTGAAAGCGGGGTGACGGTCCCCCAATCTGATGGTGTTACTGGGCTCTGGACTCTTCCGCCGGACAGTTAGCTGGGGTCCAAAGCCATGCTCTCCCTAGAGGCTCTCACACTTTTAGTTCATATTTTAAAAAAGCAGATAACTGTTTTAGATTGCTTACATTTCCAGTGTATACTTCATACTATCTTGTACCTCAGTATGATCAAGTGTTTTTTGTTTTTTTTTTAATTGTGAAGCCAATTCCTTCAGCCCTCGATTGCCACCACTCTTTCCCCAAGCTTCCGGCATGTTATCCTCACTAGAGAAGCTTAGGCTCTATCCAAGCGAAGGGACCGCACACCGCCACTCCGACACTCCACGCCTGCAGTGTCGGCTCACACGATCAGCCAGGGTTTCAGTCAAGCTCGCGTCTGCCTCGTTCTCCTTAATTCCTCAAGAGGCACACCATCCCACACACAGCTCTACCCTACGAACAGGCAAGCCGCGTCCAGATGTAGGTGGACATCAGGTGTATACCGACTTAATTTGTTCTTCCCTCAAAACGCCGTTTCCTTCCCGGTGTCTGGGAGAGTGGGGGTTAGGCCATAAGGCAATCGGTGTTGTAAAAACCACGGCTCTTCTGCAATAGCCTCTGGAACAACAGCTACTGTTTAACGAGCCGAGCTGCCCTTACCTTCTCTCGAGTGTTCTCTCCAACCTCTTGGAACCAAAGGGCTAGGGAAGTCACTTGATTGCCTCTCAGCCAACCGGGATGGCTTCACTGACTTTTATGCAGAGTTACTGGTAACACAAGGAAAGAAACCTGTGGCACAGTGCTCACAACCGTCCTGTAGCCTGTAGTGTTCTCCCAGTGGTGGGCAAGGCTATAGAGCTGATCCCTTGGTGGAAAATTGAGGAGCCCCCAGTTTTCCCAGCAAGAGTCGGCACAGGCCATGATTCAGCCCCATCTTCCGTTCGCACAAGCGTCTTTAGGCTACGTCCCACCACACCTGTTTATTTCAACCCCTAAAAAAAAAAAATAAGCTTAACTATTTAACAGAAAGCAGATGGTGCTGAGATCTGCAACTTGCATTGAGCGAAAGCTGTTTTGGAAAGGTTGCTAGCGTCTACTTTTATTGCTTTAAACACACCAGCATCTCCGCCTGTTCTGGTGAGTTATTCGAGAATCCCTGTCACGGTCTGTGGCAACGTTTCCAAGTGCACATGTTAATCATATACTTGATTAAACATTTCCTCGCCTTTTCCTGCAGCACTCCAGTTGCCTGTGAGTAACCGCTGCAGCCAGAGCACCAACGTGAAAGCTGCTGGCGGCATCTGAACTCTCTAAAGCTCCACCATGGAAAGGAACACTTGCGATCTACTTTCTCGGAGCAAAAGCGTAAGTACCTTTTATTTTCGCTTGTTTTGTAAGACGTGCGCTTGAGACCTTTTTAGTTTCCTCCGGGTTTTAATGCTGCGTCGTCTCGGTTAGGTCTGTGGGAAAACTTTGGTAAACTTTCAGTCCTCTTACTGTGTGCGGATTGTTAGTGGATGAAGACTTTCTCGTCTGTGTGGCCTGGTTGACGTTTGATGGGGCTTCTTTGCAGCCTGTCTGCCTTCCCACTCATTCATAGAAGCTTCATTGGGCGATACGGAACACCCCGATATTTGAGTGCACAAAACAAATACGTAGTTGAAGTTAAAGTAAGAAAAATTTATGTCTTGAATATCAATCTATTTGGATAAATCCAAAGGTATAAGTTGAAAACAAGTTAAAGGTACTTATCAGCCAGACACATTCTGAAACTTCCATCTCTTCACCAGCTCCTCACTCTGGCATAGGTCTCTAATTGTCGATTGTAATCTTTTTTGTTTTTAACATTAAATTGCCCTTCTCAGTGCCCTGAGGAAATGTAAGCATTCTTTCCAATTACACGATGAGGTACCAGATTCATGATAAATTAGACTTTTCTATCATCTTATGGGAAAAAGAAACAAAACAAAACACCACCACCACAAAATAAGTAGAGCAATTCGAGGAAAGCTGTACCAGGCAAGGTTGAAAGCAGATCTAATTTCCATCAGGCAAGTTCTAACAATATGTCCCTTTGTTCATTTACCCAAGGGGAAGAAGCATCCAAACAGATGTGGCTGTGACGTAGGAACGTCCATTTGAAGGCAGCAGAAAAACCACAAATGCAAACACATTTCTCTCCTACGCGAGTGTGCTTTGTGTTTTATCCCCTGATCCTACTCTGAAGGCCCCAGGCCATCTTCCGTTCTTCCCGTAGAGCTGAGGCATGTTCCTGGGAAGGACAAGATGGTGTACCTCTACAGCATTTCTCTGAAAAATAAATTAGGCTACACTGAAAGGTATGCCAGTCATTGAGCTGAATCTCAAGTTAAACAGCCAACCCATTATATTCAACAACGTGGTGGAATGCTCACATTCAGTTGTTGTAGAGGTTTTGGGTGTATGGAATTTGCATACCATAAAAGGCCGGAGCATTGGTGCCTAGACTTCTTTTCATCATTGTGCATGCTTGTTCATTATAGCAGGGATGCCCTGCATGCAGATTACCAACCTAAGAACACAACTGTTACTGAGTTTTCTTATTATAAATCAAATATGAAAGCCAATATGATATGATATTTCCTTCTACTCAATGTCAGGACCATGCGATTTGAGAAAAGTATCCAGGCAAAGGGGAGAGTGTCTGGGTAATTCAAACATCTCATTTAATACTTCTCTGTTCTTGAAGGGGAAAAAAAATCCCCCAAAGGCAAACAATTCACCGAGGAGTGACTTTAAGGAACCAGGAGTCCTTCACAACGCCTGAAGATTTCCTATTCATATTTGTTTTGCACACAATTCTTTTTGTCTCTCTGGAAGGGCTAAAAGCTTCCCAGATGGAGAGAGCTCGAGCTGCCTGCATCAGTGTCGGCAGCAGCAGGCCTCCTACTCCTTCCCCTCCTTGCTTCTCCCAAACCCGCCTGTGTGGGTGCAGAGAGATCCTTCCACTCCCTGCGCTCCCTGCACCCCCTTGAGTGGCCCTGTGCAGGGGATGATGCCCTACCTGAGAAATGGGGTGGCTGCTTTGCTAGTAAGAACTTGCAATTTTAGGATTGTAAAACATGGTCTGGCCTGTCAACCTGTACCACTTAGGGCTTCGTCACGATAGAAGCCCAATCTACACGCTCAGGAATAGCTGTTCCTGTTTTGTTGGAGAAAGTTTAAATCATTCGGTTTGGGAGCTATCAGTTCTTCACGTTGTCAGCAGAGCATCTGGAAACCAGAGAATATAGACATCAAATGGTAAGACTATTTCTGTTACCGCCCAGCCATACCTTAGCGTGGAGATCCTGTGTCTGTCACTCTGGGTTGAGGTGTATCAGTAAATTTTCATTTCTGAGACAAACTGGAAAAAAAAATGCAACTTATGAAAGGAAGGGCTTACGTCGCCTCACGGTTTGCAGTTCTGATCCGTCGTGGCAAGGGGGATGTGGTAGTCCGGGACTGGGGCAGCTGGCCACAGTGCATCTGTAGGCAGGAAGCAAAAGCTGAATGTTGGCACCCAACTGGCTACCTACCCCCTTGCCTCCTTACATTCAGCCTGGCCCCAGTCCCTGGGAGGATGTCCTGTGCATTCAGGGTAGGTTCTCCTTCCTCAGTTAGAGCTTTCTGAAAGCCACTCTGACCAATACACACACACAACTGTGTCTCCCAGGTGATTCAAATCTAGTCGAGTTGACAATGAAGACTATTGCAAAAGGTTTTCGAGAGAAGAGTGGAGAGAGATTATCCTTAGACGTTCACTTTACTGGTGAGTTCCCCTTGTGAGAAGAACACCAGTGTAGCTTGCAACGCTTAGCACACATCTATCTGGTGTGAAGGATGAAGGCGTAAAATGGACGCTTAACAGATTCCTCTTTAACATCACTTTTGAGTTTCTATGAGTTCAAGTCTCATGCTCATTTGTAAATTGAACGGAACAATTCCTTAAAGAAAGTGCATTAGTCAGATTGGCTTACAGTATTATAAAATACCAGATTGGGAGCCTAAGTAGAAATTTATTTTTTTCAAAAATGTGGAGGCTGAGACTCCTAAGATCCAGGTGCCAGGCGATTCAGCTGTGGACAGGGATTGCCTCCTGGCTTGCTGATGTCTCACAGATAGTTGCATCTTCCCTGGACCTCACACAGCAGACAGAAAGTTCTCGGAAGTCCCTTCTTACTAGGTCACTCTTCCAACCTCCTCCAACCCTCACCGCCCACAGAGATCTCATCTCCAAAGGCCTTCACCTTGGGAATTAGGGATTCAAATATATGAGTTTAGGTGAGGCACTAGCATTGATTTAGCCTGTAACAGGGTTTGATATTGCTAAAGAATGATTTTAATATTTCACCATGATTTAAACCCAGTATGACCAGTACTGAAGAATCAGCATATTCTGTCAACTGTTTAACACTAGGATCATCTAATTTCCTTTTCTCCAGTTTATATTAGAGATCTCCTTGTAATGCTTTTGAGTTTCTAAACAAATCTTTACAGACCCAGAGGCTCATTTTAATTTTTCTCCAAAATATTTTTCACTTTGTCATTAATCCTTTTGCTTATTTTATTATGGACCTTGCTCTTAAAATTCAGCATTACAGTGACACGGGTCTCTGGAATGCCTTAGCTTGTCAGGGGGATGTAACAAATTGGACTCAATGGCAGTAGTGGTGGTAGAGATAGGCAGAGGGAGAGAGGGAGGGAAAGAGACAGAGGGAAGGAGAGGGAGGGAGGGAGGGAGAAAGGGAGGGAGGAAGGGACGGGGAGAGAAGCACGGTTGGATGGATGTGCAGGTGAAGTAGATCTAGGACGAGTTTGGGGAGGCAGATGAATATGATCACAATATAGTATATGGAATTCTCAAACAATAAAAGTATTGTTTAAAATGTCAGTATATATGAGAGGCTTATAGGCTCATAGAGCTAACGGCAGTTTTTCTATACTTGATTCCACAGCTGTATGAAAGTAAAATCTAAAGCATGGCTCCTTACAATTGCTCTCCTGCTGTCCTCTGAACTCATGATAATTTTACAAATCTTATATGGTAAATGAACTGGGTACATTTTAATTCTTCATTAATCAGTTCTCCCTTATATTGCATTCTAAAGTATCTTGTAGGCTTTTTACTTAAAACTCCCAATTTTTGAATGCCCTGAATCAGTTGGAAGAGATTTGAGATGTCATCTGCTCAATTAGATTCTCCTTTTTCTTGATAGCATTGCCCTTGGCCTGACTCGGGATGCTGTTGGATGTTCTATGCCGGGACAAATGTGTCACTCACCAGATGTCTTTAACTGATGCTCCCTGCTCTCTTGGGCGGAGTTGTTTAGCGTTGATTCAAAGCTGGAAGCAATTCCTGGCAATTTGCAAAGCACTGAGACTCTGGATTTTTTTATTCAAGTGCTGAATTGAAAGCCCACCTATGCAGTTTGTAGTTCTGAATCCAGGACCTGGGAGCCTCCCTGGTGAGATGTCTGCAGGTTCTCTAAAATGGCTTCTTTTCACAGACAATTTTAAAAATACTGTCCAGAACTTATGTGTCAAATGTATCCTGTCCTTAGAAAAGTGAACTTCTTCCGAGTGTATCTTTACACTCGCTGATGGTTTGTGGATGCAGCCATTCTCCTGATGACCTAGGGTGAGTTATCCATGCCATTTCATCTGCATCTACGTCTACATCATCTACTCTGGTGCCTGCCTATGGAGGAGAGGCCGAAAGGAAGTTAGGAAGGGATGATCCATTTTGCAAGGTCACCGCAGAGCCGCCGGCACGTTTTATTCCTTACAGCGTCTCAGAGATAGTCTGGTTTGGAATTTTATGGTTGAAGTAAAACTAATGGATTCCCTGGCAGACTAATCTCATTTCTCTGTTAGATTCGTGCCCATCTAAGGTACAGGATTGCAGAGTTGTTTGAGCATGGAATCCGGACAAATTAAAGTTAAAACCCTTATTATTTCACTTGTGTTCACTCCACAGGGCAGAAGAGATACTGTTACTAAAATGCTTTGAAAGACATGGATTGAAAAAGCAAACAGAGAATGAGTTCCCTTCTGTACTCTGAAGTGCGTACTTACAGTTTTAGAGATTTTATTAATTTGACCATTACTCCCGACTCTTAGGTAATGTTTTTGTTTTACAAGATTCAGTGAACTATCTATTCAGTAGCTACAGGATATGTTGGGCTCTGTACATCAGATGTGAATAGGACGCTCAATGTCTCTGCCTTCATAGAGGCTACCTGACAGCTACATTTATGAGTTTTGTGGTTTATTAAAATCACATCATCAACCTGTCACCCAAACCCCGATTAACCAAGCCCAGCTCACTATAATTTTCAGTCCTTCACAGGGACTCCGAAGCAGCATCTTACTTCAGCCCCCACATCCTCGCTCTTCTCCGCAGCATGCGTGTCCTCTTTAGAAGAGACATTTCAGTTGTGGATAATGTGTCCTAATTGTCAATTATGCTCATTGTTGCAGAAATGTAGATTATTTTAGAGCAGCCGAGAAAAGCTTTTCTCAGATAATCAACAATAGTATAAGAATAGCTGAGGGTATAAATGAATATGAGTTTGGCCCCCCTCAAAAAAGAAAAAAAGCCTGGAAGAATACGGCACGATCAGAGGCCGTTTGCCTTGAAATCAATCACATGTCACGTGACTGCCCCAGCAGCGGGAACCAGTCACTAAATTGTTGTCTTAGAAAAATCGCCACTATTTCTGACATGATAATGTGTTTCCATTTCCTTTTAGGACAGTTGCAAGTGGGAGTTGAATTCCAATTGATTATGACCAAGAAATAATTGCATATATTGTTCTTAACAATGTAAACACAAAAGACATATGAAAATGTAGAGGAGCCCTATTGAATTGATGCTGCATATTTTTTAAAAAATTGCTTCTTTCAGACAGTCTTACTCCACGACAAGATGGGAATTTTAAAGTAAAAGCTTGCTGATTTGTTACAGTTTTATATTAGTAGTATTTTGTTCTAGAGATTTTTCCCTATTAAAACTGTCTTATTTTTGACTCTAGCCAAAGTCTGACCTTTAAAATTTGCTTGTCTGTTACTTTTTAATGTTTGAAATAGCTATCGGCAAGCCAGAGTTTGATAGTTAGAAAATGTGTTCATTTCCCATGACTAGTACATGCAAAGGCAACGCGGACTGGGCCAGTGTGTCACGTGACAGTCCTGACTCTGGATCTCTGTAGACTTGGCGGAGGACTGCGAGTGAGAGCGTTTAATAGCCTGAGTGATTATCAAGTGCCCTGGAATGAGCAAACAATATTGAAAGTACATTAGGAAGGAAAGCAAACACACCAAGAAAAACCCCACGCCAAACCAACGAGTGTCAACAGAAAAGTTACATAATATCCCAATGTTATAATATACTTCTAAGCCAAACGTTAACTCTTACCAAATTTTGCAACAGAATTGATCTACCAAGCAAACAGATCAATAACATCTCTTACTTTTATTACTGAAACAGTGACGCATGTGTTCATAGCTCCACTAAGTTGTACAAATGACAGATCCTGATACCTGTAGGCCCTGAGTGGGTGACAGTTAGTAATCAGCAGGACAGCCGCAGGACAGCCAGAGGAGCATGCCTCCGGGTGGGCTGAGCTAGAGCCCTGATTTTGTTTTCCCATTTCTTTTGTTACCTAAGATACGTCCCTTGCTATATACCTCGAGCTGGCAGTACGGCCACATTTACAGAGTACAGATTTAAAAAAAAAGACACTTAAAATAATCTTCTCGCCATTATCCTGTCCCTGCCTTCTTGATGTGTGGGGTTCTGCTTTGGCAGTCTTGCTTCTGTGTTAAAATTTTGATCACGCATCAGCCGTTACCATCCGTAGTTTAATTCAGTCAACAGCGTTTATTCAGCCCTTACCGACTGTTTGATTATGCCATAATAGTTACACTCCATAGAACTGTTTTCCAAATGGTACTTGAGAGACTCAGAGAGTCAAGACTGCACCGTGTACTTTGACACTGGGATTTTAAGCTTCACAGGGTACTTGGCTCACTGAACATTAAAAACTAGATGTAGTAAAACTACCCCAAACAAATGATAACAAGTGCCAAGAAAAGCAATTCTTTCCCCGAGTTCATTTGAAACAGAAACTATGCGTCATGCTTTGGAGGTCCTTATCTCTCTGCTCACTGAATGCATTTAGAAACATTGCTAAATGTCCAACTTGTATGTTTTTCTAGAAGAGCCCATTGCGTAGTATTGCTTTGTCAACAGGGATCCATTTCAACACTGTGTGAATCATACCAATGGAGACATAAACACTGCTCAGCAACAATGGTCTCTAAAGGAATATTCAAATATCAGCAAGGGACTCTAGAAAAAGATGGGGGATTTGCCTGTATGTATGCACAGAATTACCGAAAAAGTAAGAATGTTTTCCCTCAGTGCTCAAGTAGGAAATCAGAACATGTAGTCCATCATATGAAACCAATGGCAGAGCACTCAGAAAAAGGGCCTGTCTTTGGGTGGGTAGTGTCTATTTGGAAGTGTTTTCATGTTCTGACTTTCCAAAACCATGGATAAGAAACACCAAGAAAAACTGGAAATCAAGGTTGGCAAGAGAGACATACATTAGATCTAGGTTAAAACTTCCTGACATGGTCAGGCAGTGGCAGCACACGCCTTTAATCTCAGCACTCGGGAGGCAGAGGCAGGGGGATCTCTGTGAGTTCGAGGCCAGCCTGGTCTACAGAGTGAGTCCCAGGACAGCTAGGAAGGAATGAGTTCTAAGACAGCCGGGAAGGCCAGAAAGATGGCTCAGCAGGTAAACATATCTGCTGCCAAGCCTACAGCACTGAGTTCAGTCCCACTCGGTGGAGGTTGAGAATTGACTCCCATGAGTTCTTCTCTGACTTTCTACATGGCAACTCATGGAATAACACACACACACACACACACACACACACACACAAACACACACTCATGCACACATGCACGCACGCACATATACATATGCAAAATGTTTTTAAAAAATTTTCCTGACGGGATTACTATTTTTTTATCATTCAGATAGTGTTTTGGGGAATTTTGAAAAGTGATCTTAAATCAAAGATTTTCTCAAGTCATGGATCTTTGTGTTTGTATTATTTTTCATTTTCATGCTATAAAGTATATAAAATTTGAATCTGTCAATTTTTTAACTTCTCACTATTGGATTTATAAATGTTGCATCTGTAGACATAGGAAGAGGTGAATATCCTCATTGACATCTTCTCATTTGAATCTGAACTAACCGCTTTCCTTAGAGTACTAACAGCTTCGGGGAAATTCATCTGTACCAGAACTTCACAAATTCTTACCACCATGTGACCTTGAGTATATTAAATTGGTGATCTCTGTTTTACTCACGTATAAACTTATGGAGAAGACAGCGTGAGTGAGATTTCTTGGGCCGATCATTCCGTGACTCTACATTTCCGAGATTATGTATTTCTCAGAACAGGCTCAATGAAAAATTGTCCATTATGACAAAGAGTTTAAATTCACCTCAGCCTTCAGAGCAGCTACCGTCTTCTCCCTAAGTCTGCACTGGGAGCTGATTAATGAGCTGAGTGTGTCTCATCTCTGCTAACATTGCCTTGGTTGGGCATTTGGTGTCTCTAAAAACAAATGGAATTGAAAAGGCCTTCACTTCACCAGGATTCAGAAGGATAAGACACTTTTGTTTCTAACAATAATCATTGCTTTTTAAAACATCTCTTTCTCTAAACCCATGACTGGGGTAAAAAGAGCTTGCAGCATTTAGGGAGGCTTCACTTTGGAGATATCTGAATCCCTTCACTTTAAGTTGCTCTTACAATCATCTGGGGTGTGTCAGGCTAGTCTTTCTTTTATTAAGAGAGCAGGCTTTACCTGTTGTGCCACGTGTAGATGGTGTGGGGCTGCCCTTAAGAGTCCCGAATTATAACCAAGTCCAGCTCGGACATGCACCCAGACTTCATGGAAATGAGGTAAAATGGAAGGACATCATAACGCAGAAAGAAAACCCCTAGGTCTGAATATGAAAAAGAATCATTTCTGGCATGACCCTCCCCTGACGTTCTTTCTTCTCGTAGCTGACCTGCTGCTGTGATTTGCTTGTGTCCCCATAATAGGAAGCACTTTCCCATACATCCTACTGAATGTCCATGCTCTTCACTGTCCTGAGACCCAGGAGGATCCCTGAGCTTCAAATCTAAGTAAACATACTCGTTTCAAAATTGCATCTCTGTCTACAACAAATGCTTCTGTACCACTTTTTCTAAAACTATTTAGATGCAGTGGCCAATATGGGAGACAGGGACTTTGACCTGCTCTTTGTTGAACAAAAAAAGGTGCAACTTTCCACCAAGCAGGAGAAAACGTTTATTTAATGGAACATTTCCTATGACTATATTGGTTTTAGATTTTCAGTAAGGGCTCCCCAATTCCACCAAAAGCATTTAAAGGCATGGGAATTATCAACAAATCAAACAAACATTGTTTTCACTCAGACATACCACCCCTGCAATTCTCAGAGGAAAACTTCAAGCTCATACTTTTAGTGTACTGAGGAATTCCAATGTAAACCATTTTTATTTTGAGTTAATCTCAGAGCTGCGGATTGCTGCAGGGAGTGATTTTCCCACTCTTACAGCAGAACAAAAAGCTAGAGGAAGTACATGTTCAAGACCTTTAAAGATGCACCAGATTATTAAGACTGAAGGGCGATGAGTCACCACAAAAATCTAAAAGTCACCTACAAAGTTGGGTTTGGTTTGGGTGCCATGGCCAGACATCACCGGAAGCCACATGTACCAGTATAAAGACTGCTAAAATTCCAAATGAATTGCTAAGGGATAAATGTGACTTAGGTGAGGAGGTAGACACAGTAGATGTTGTGGGTAGAGAGGTACATCCCACAGCAGAAATGTCTACCAAGAATTTCTCCAAGTGTTCACTGGGAAGATAGCAATACAGGATCGGCTGTCCCTGCAGAAGTAAAATGTAAATCAACAAAGAACACCAGGATCCTCTGTCTTGGGTCAATGCAGGAGACCATTCATGGAGGATGGAAAGGGATGGTTATGGTGAAGGAAACAGGGGAGGGCAGTGTTCGGTCTCTAGGGGCAACGTAAGAGTGTGTGTGCAGACCGGCCCTGTACCGGAGACTCAGGGACACATTACTGAGACTAAGTTTTGATTACGACATCAGGAAACACTCTTCTTGCTTGACCCAAACCAAGATCCTAACAAGCACTGAGTAAAGATGACTGTGGAATTTGGCTGCAGTAGATAGAACAGGCAGTTTCTCTTTGAGCCTCAGTTGTAGAACATGCTCAAAGCTAAGGAGTGGGTAGGTATTAATAAAATCGCCACTGGCAAGCCGTTCTGTCATAGAAGTGCACGCTATCTCCCAGAGAAATGTGAAGGACTGTGGTTAGTTACAGTTAGAACGAATCAAGTCTATACCATTTCCTAATGAAATTAAATACATATCTCATGTTGAAGGTTTAGAACAAGGAAAAAATGATATTCATCTTCAAGCAAAAAGTATGCCACTGTCTGCTACCCTATATGATAGCCAGCATTCAGCAAAAGAAGACGCAGCAAGTGAGAGTGGGAGAGAGCACAGAGAGTAATAACACACACAAACGTCCCCGTGTAGGAGGGGTGTTGCAACTGATCCTTGAGGAACTACAATTAGTGGTTTAGAGGCTCTGATGGAAAGGCTTGGCAGCTTATGAGAGCAGATGTCAATTTTAACATCAGTAGAAGTTACAGAGAAGGAGGAGGTAGAATTTCAAGAAAAAAAGAAACATGAGTCAGAGATAAAGTCTAAGGCCGTTTGTAGACTTGAAACTAAGGAGCAAAACAGCGGCCTTGAAGATAAATCAGCAGAAATCATACAAACTCAGTGCTCGTTAGGATCTTCCCAGACTTTATATATGCATTTCTGTGAATGTTCTGTATTGAGTAGTTTGAGGGATCGACTGTTGTTTTCAATCTCTCTGTCTCTCCCTGTGTCTGGTCCTCTCTGACAACTGCAGTCCCTTTGCAATTACACAGCAGTAGCCTCTCCGCGCAGCTGATCTATACACTTACAAATGACGGCATCTGATTCCTCTCGGGCAGACTAAACCTTGTTGCAAATGCCGGTGCAATTCAGCTTCTGAAGGTAAGGCGATTTTGCCACATCTGTAAAGTGACTTCTCTACGTCAATAACCGTGGCCTTAAAATGTGCTTTCCGGCTCAAGTTTTCTTCCCCAAACTTGCAGGGAGTCCAGTGGCTAGAACACCGTGTTGCCCATCTGCCGTCTTCCCTCTTCCTCTGCTCGCACGCACGCTTTTCTTTTTCTCCTCTTAAATTCAGACTACCGAATGTTTTTCTCTTGCTACTTCCATGATCAATTCTGGAAACTAAAGAGTTAGAGAGAAATGCACTCTTAGGATTGTATAAACAATTTTCTCAGAATTTAGCGAGGTGTTCTTCCTGTGATTTCACCTGTTATATTATCATATATCGTCTGTGCCATTATCCTCGTTTCTCTCTATGCTATTTTTTTTCCAAAGCATTAGGGTTCTCTTGAAAATGTATGTGTGTGTGTGTATGTGTGTGTGTGTAGACCTCATTGCGGTAGCTGTTGTATGATTCTCTTGAGTTTTTAAAGTGATTTTACACAAGCAGTACCTTACTGGAAACGCATAGTGATCTTGTAAATTAGCATGTATAATATATATATATATATATATATATATATATATATATATATATATATTTGCGATTATGCTTTTATCAGGAAAAGAAGAGATTCATTTGGAATGAATATCTTAATTCCAAACTCGGAGATCGGTTCATTCGCCTCCTTTGTTCATTTGCCCGTAGACTATATCAAAGGTTATGCAGGTCACTGCTCAAAATTAGCAGCCATCACTTTATTAAGATGAGTCACATTTTACTTACAGTCATATAGACTATAATAACTATGTGAAGTATTGTGAGAGCTAAGCTAAATAAAAGTTAAAGGAAAAATGTTGAGAAAAACTGGAAGGGTAAAGGAGAGAAGAAACAGCAGACTCAAAACCATGATCAGTTTTCTACGAAACTATGTAAAATTAAGTCTCTTTGGCTTGTGTGTAGGCTAATGCACACAAAAATTAAGTGATAGAAAAATTTATAATCAGTAACAGTAGCAGCTAATGGAATAATCTAGGTTTTATTTCCACACCATCAATTTCTTTAGAATCAATAATAAAGGGCAACCAATTCTCCCCCATTTTCTTTGACCATTAGTGCCATGTTGGCTATAGGCACAGTTCCTCTATCTATCTAACTATCTATCTATCTATCTATCGATCGATCTACCTACCTATATCTCTATCCCCCCACCCCACCCCCGGTTTGGCATTTTTTTAAACTCCCTCTATAATCAAGGAGTGACAGAGACGCTCAACTATCTGCTTTGCCAACCGGACGCCCTCTTGTTTCCCAGGCATTTATTAAACAATCCATCTTTCTGCTGGAAGCTGAAGCTCTTGATTGTTTAGCTAGAGTGGACGGAGAAACAGAACACGATTAGCTTTCAGATTTCACTGGCTCTAGAGTTATTACTACGAAAGGCATATGCTGCTTAGCCTCCAGGAAAATTCCATTTTAAACCCAGGTCTGAGTGCTACAAGAGGCCCTTGGGTCGTTTCCTGGGTGCTTGTAAATAGACGGTTTCTTCTGGACATTTTCTGCCCTCACTTTGGGTCTTTACTTGACATTTTGAGCTATCATTTGTAATTCAGGGATCATTTATTGGTCCTTTCTCTTAGTGCATTGTTTCATTCATATTTATGGTAAGTGTTTGGGAAGAAACATTTTTATTGGATTATTACTTCTTTAAAGAATGAAGTATTGCAACAATGACGTTTAATATAACAGACTGGAGAGCCAATGGCTATTTGGAAATCAAGGAGAATTAAAGAAAGCTTTGAGACATTTTGGGTTAGTTAATTTAAGTGATCTTTAGTCCTTGAAAAAAAATTCCCAGCCATCTGATAAAGTTCTCAGTGGTTTATGCTATACAGTCTTTACTTCTGCGGTTTGCCCAGGTTTATAGGAGGCAATGGATGTTTCCAGAACTGGCTTTCTCTTGCATTCTATTCTATATCAGTGTTTGCTCCATTGAACAAGTCCCTGTCCCTTTTAACCCAAGACTTGGGGAGCCGGGTTGAGGAAAAGCACCTCTGTGTTATAAGATAGAAAAAAAGAAGCTGAGATTCTGGGCAAGGTGGTGATGAAATACACCACAAAGAAGGCATCTCTACAGAGTATCAGTGCAGTCGACTACGGGGCTCTGCTAGAGCTGCTTTCCCGAAGTGATGGCTGTGGCTATCATAACCCTCACATAGGACAGATGCGGCATCATCTGGTATCCCACAGCCCTTGGCTGACCTACCTTTGCCATCTCTAGTACTAGGCTGCATGAACCTCCTTCCAGGATGCCCAAAAGGACAGCTCAGGAAATCAAGTTGCTCAAATGAAGCAAGTATCGTGATAAGCAATACGATACATGATAACTAACCTAAAAACTTTCTCGGGAATGAGAAACGCTCATCGGAATAACGAGCAAGTGAGCAAAGGGGAGGAGAGTGGAAGGGATGAAGGGAAATGTCACTGATGAAGAAAAGGACGTGGGAAACACTTGTGTGTTCTAAGACCAAAGCAGTCTGTAGGGCAACAGCAGGCCCTGGCTGTCAACCGAAGTGCCCCATCTCCCCTGCACGCAAAATGGCCTCGTGGTTTCATTTTGTGGGTCTCTCATACAGCTGTTATTTGATAATAACACAATGTGTTTTCCAATTTACTTAGATTGTTTTAAAAAAAACAGATAACTGAAAACCATCTGTGTTTCCTAGGAAATTGTTCTCAGGATGGAGACCAGGAACAAAATATTTCCAGTCCTGCTATTGAAATCTCTCATTAATTTAAGGAGCTCTGCAAACTCAGTCTGCAGTGCCAGGTGAAGAGAATGTCACGTAAACACAAAATGAATCTCTTCCTTTGCTTTTCTGCTTGAGCAGCATCATTTCCATCTTCCTGGCAGCGAGTCTCGTAACTTTACAAGCATTAGAATCATCGGAAACAATTGCATGTTCTTTAAGTTGACCCCAAGAGACTTTGATTTGGTGTGCCTAGGAAAGGGTCCAGAGGTCACCATACTTAAACCAGCTCCCCAGGTGACCGTGAGGCGGATGGTCAGAGGATAGCGCTTGGACTTTCGATGTTTGCTGGACGTGTACTTCTGTGTCACATATATGGGAGCTAAATTTGGGGCAGGTGTTCTGTAGCTCTAATATTACTCTGAAGTGTAAGAGAAATACACAAGATAATTTGTATAACAACAAAGCAAATGGCTACAGAAAAATAAACTCAACAAAGGATTTGAAATCGGTTCTTAAGGCATGGTGGAGTCTGAGCAAACTCAGCTGCTTAGACACAGAACAATCCAAGAAGATATGGAGGAAGAACAGAAAACATTTGAAGGGTCATAGTTAATTTTAGTTATTGACACTGAACCCTAAGCTTTGGAGAACATTATCAATTTTTCTCCAGTATGCAATTTTGCCCCTTACAGACCAGGTGGATCTATTTTGCTAAAGTTCCTATGACAATAATATAACACATTTTGTTGGGCCTATAATAGTCTAATTTGGAGCATCCTAATTCTGTGTTCTAAGTTTTAAAACCATTCCCATCCTCTAGAGGGCTTGGAATCTTGGCAATGGTACAGTCCTTGCTTGTCATATGCAGGGCTCCAGACTTGATTCCCAGCATGAGAGAGAGAGAGAGAGAGAGAGAGAGAGAGAGAGAGAGAGAGAGAGATGTACCACTTTCAATTTTCCCATTTACAAACGGCACTGTCTGCCCCTTTACTTGTTAGAAGAGCCCTTAAAGGATGCACTTATCAGAAAGTGGTGACAGGCCCTTCATTTGCCTTTGCCGCTGTCCGGCAAAACACACTTTGCCCGGTTACTCCGAGGTCCCTTTTCTTCAGAATAGAGACATCGGGCAGAAGAGTATCTCTGTAGCCCTCACGTTGGATAAAATGCGAACGTCGTAAGCCATTTTGCCTGACACTTTTACATGACCCCGCAGCACATTCCTCCATCTCTAGGGACAAAATGCGGTCATCAGAGTCGAATTTGAAAGAAGAGACATTCAGTGGCGCTCTTGTTGACACCGGTTACAGACGGCATTCTTGTGTTCTATGATGAGCGATGGTTGGGCTGTCAGCTCCGGCTCCCTGTGCGATATGCTACGTTGTGGCACGTGGCAGCATAGGACTAGTCCAAGGAGGTGACAGTATCGTCTTTCAATCATAAGGCTTCAAGTTGACATCGATCTGGAAAGTCAAGAGGTTTTTCATGTAGGGTTATCAAGAAAACAGCTGCAATTCACACCTCTTGCCATTAGGTGGGGCAGTTGAGGGGTGGTAAAATACTCTCGGGTGAAACCATGGATACTCAACCAACGTCTGCAGGGAACTCATAAAAGACACCCTTCTTTCCGTCCAAATGTGGCCAGATTCTTAGATTCTTCTTTTTTCTCTAAATCCCATGGGGGTTAAGGGAAACATGGGTGGCAAGGTTAGCCCCATATGATAGCGTGGGTTTGGGTATTATAAAATATTCCCACTCAGGATTCAGAAAGCCACGATGGGCTTATCTAAGGCAACCCATGCATTGCACTTTGCTAGGAGAATAGTTAATAGTTAATGTGTATGGGGTTGGGGAGCGAAATAACAGGATTTTGGAAGTCCGGGAAGGAGAGGCCATGGAGATTACTGCAAGGCTCCCCTCTGTCCCTATTGATTTCCATTAAGATCCACTCCTCCCCATTTTGCTGTCTTCTGGAAAGGTCTATACCAATTAATTTACCTGGCATCTTGATGGATAATTCATTAAGGAAATCTTTTGTGCCAAGTGTATCAGGATGAATTCTGGTCCCTAATGTTTCCTTGGCTCTACTTGGGAGTGTCTTTATTGACCCACTCATAGATTTAAGATGTTTTCATAGAACTTTTTTAAATGACCCAGGGAAATTTCAAATCACTCTTCTTGATAGTGACTTTAAACTTTCCTTAGTAAATGCATACACTTAAGGCACAGGGAAAGAGGGATTGAGGAATTTTTTGAAAAGTAGGAGGAGAGGCGGGATCAGCATTCCTGGTTACTTGAGTTTTAGGTCCTTAAAGGAAACAGGCTTTATATTCACAATAACGAAGGTTGCCAAGACAGAGTAGACATAGAAATCTACATTCATTATGAAGGACTTTTCGTAAGTAAAGCCAAGAAATTTGGATGTTTGGAAATGAAGGATAAAAAGAGAAGAAATCAATTCAGCAAGAACTTCAATGAATGAAAATTAAGCGACTCAGTGCTATGCATGGCACCCTACTTTGGACCAGCTGGAATGTTTTCCTACTTTTCTTTTTCTGCTTTTAATTTTTAGAAATATTAATAGTTAAAAGTCCATGCAATTTGCAGAACTCTACATTTGATTAGTTTCAGATCCTCAGCAAATTTGCATGAGTATTCAGAGGGCTAAAAACAGAGAAATGATTAAATTTGATTTAAATTGCTAACATTTGAGATGATGCTCATTTGCACAGGAGAATTCAGAAGCAAACTGTATTTTTACATCGCTATAATCTTCAATGGCAGCCAGCATCACAGTCACATTCTCCTGAGAGCTTGTTCCTCGATTTCCAAGAAACCATTTCCAGAAAGATGAGAATCAGATTGAGTGTGGGTTTGTCCATTTGAGAAATACATTGTGTTTATGAGCTTAATAATTTAAAATTTTAATTTAATATTCCTAAATATTAGACACCAAGCTAAGGATGTAACCCTCCAAACAACCTTATGAGTTTGATCCTGGATACTGTATCCTACGGTGTCAAAGGCTTGATCCAACTCCTGTGTGTGCATAGGTACGAAGCCTGCACATGTACACGGGTGTGTAGAGATCACAGGTTGATACCAGGCATCTTCCTCAGTAAATCGCCACTTTGTATTTTGAGACAAGGTATCTCACTGACTATAGAACTTTAGTGCAATAAGACTAGCATGGCCGGAAAGCCCCAGGGATCCTCCTCTCTCAACCTCTCCAGCAGTGGAGGTGAATGGGAGAACCAGTCTAGAATAAACCCATAAAAGTTTGCAACCGCACGAGCACACATACACACACTAACAATCCTATGATCTATGTTGACCTGTGGTGTCAACAGTATTCTGTATCCTATATTATTGGATGTCACGTCGTGATGAGTCCTGAAGAGGGATAGTGAAGAGGGACAGAATAGTAGAGAAGGATGAGAACGCTGTTTCAGACACATGGTGAAGGGAAGTCTCTCTAGTCTCTCTCTATGAAAAGAACACTTGTACAGAGCATGTATGTGCGCGCAGAGGGACATGTGTACAGGTTTAGGTACATGTTCTGGGAGGTTGCGCATCTACACAGATGTACCCGTGAAGACCAGAGGTCAACCTCAGTGTCATTTCCCAGGAGATTTCTACCTCTCTTTTGAGACAGGTTTCTCTGGGACCTTCCAGTCATTGACCAAAGCCTTCGATATAATGATATATGAAAATGTAGTCGACTGGTTATTCAAAATAATGATATAAAAGAAGGTAATATTTGAGTACACATCTGAAATTGTGTTTAACGGAAAGGAAATAGTTAAGTCAGAACACATGTCTTTGGCTGAAACAGAAAACCCATGTTTCATGGTCCAAAATTCCACACATAAACTTGGAGGAAGAAAGAAGAGTCAGAGATGCTCACAGTACAGTCAGCCTGGGCTAAACTTTATCAATCACACCTTAAGCAGCATCCTTCGTGATCCCCGCTTCAGTCCTTGCCTCCAGGTCCCTGCCCGGAGTTCCAGCCTCCGCTTTCCTCCAAGGGCTGTAATCTGTTGACCAACTAATCCCTCTCCTCTCCAGAGTTGCTGGGTATTTTGAGCTGGGTATTTATTGCAGCAACAGAAAGCAAGCTAATACAGAGAATGCTTTTAAGGACTACACTTGGGGATGAGTTGTTACACAGCAATAGATAACTTTAGCATCTTATCTGATCGCAGTTAGGACAAAACAAAGTGTAAGAAAATACAGGGTGTCTAAAAGGCCACTCTTCCTTGTTTGTTGATTTTGGTGAGTCGGAGGTGAAGGTAAAACTGTCAGAGCGACTTTTTTAAATTTCTCCATGCTGTTAAGCAATGAGTGCACTGTGACCCCTCACAGCCAGGACGCAGTAGCCATTGTGACTATCAAGACACAACCTCTTGGCTTGTGTGCTGAAATAAACGGGTTTTGCTGTTGTTTGAGGGTGATTTCTTTGAAAAGCACCAGCTCTCAGATGTACCCCGGGGAAAAGCGTGTGTGTGTGTGTGTGTGTGTGTGTGTGTGTGTGTGTGTGTTCCCTCCAAGGGTAATCAATTCAGCAAAGAATCCACTCCTGGCCAGTGACTATGGGAGGTATTGAGGTGACATTTTTCAGCTAAAGCTGCAGGTCTTTCATCATCTGCCAATATTCTTGACAGCTGTTAGCTTTGCTGTCATCATGGCTTACTCAAAGGGCAGAATACTTAAATACTGCTCACTCTGGCAGTAAAATATGAAGGAGAAACTAATCTTGAAGGGGAAACAAGAAGTCAACAACTCATTTCTGGGATTACTGGACATAAGCAAAGAGGTAATAAAAGAAACACCACGCGTTTCAGTGAAAGTCGAGGAAAAGAATAGATGGATTTTTCCAAACAGCAATAGTTACTGTTTCCTTCGTCAAGATGGTGTGCGTTCTTTTACTCTGAGCCCAACTGACCAGTTACTAAGCAAGCAGGAGAACTGTTCCTAAAGCAATGGCCCATTAGTCAAGTGGGCAAGCAATCAGCTAGTCCAAGCATATTTTTAAAGCAACATGGAGCAGAAAATTTCAGAGCATAACACATAGTAAAGTATAACTGATAATTAAAATCTGTATGTGTTCACAGTATACAGTGTCTTGTCTCATGTGTACATCTTGAGACATTTACCACACTGATGCCAATTAACACACCTGTTCCCTCCAGAGTGATCTTCGATGTGTCGGTGAAGGTAACTTACCGCTTAAGCTCTTACCAATTTTCCAGAGAGCACACCATCACCAGTATCAGCCATTGTGCTGTGCTGTAGACTTACAACGCAGACTCATCCCGTGCACCAGAAGCCCTGTGGTCCTCTCATATGGAGCATCTCTCCCCTGCCAGGCAACTCTGTTTCTATGAGTTTATTTTCCTTAGCTTCCACAAGTGAGGTCCTATGGCTTGAGATTTTAACTGTTTGGCTTGTTTCGCTTAACATTATGTTTTCCAGGCTCGCTCATGTTGTTGCTTACAGAGGGGTTTCTTTCTTTCTTGAAGCTTACTGATACTGCACTTGTGCATGTTTTAAAGTTACTTTTTTTTACAATTTTTTAATGCGTTTGTCTGTGAACAGTTGAGTTGATGCTCAGTGTTGGCTCTGATGAATGTGGCGAGTGTGTGGATGGAGATGTCTTTCTAGTGTACAGATTTCATTGCTTTCTGACATTTTTCTGAGAGTGAGGTCACTGGATTAAATGAGCCCTTCCTTTAATTTGTGAGATATTTTCTTCATTTTTTTTCCCATAATGGCTGTCCTAGTTTATAGTCCCTACAGAAGTACAGAATTCTCTTTTCTCTGCATCCTTGAAAGCACTTACCTTTTATCTTCTTTGATACTAGTCTTTCTACTAGCACAAAGCTTCTTCATGATTTTAATTTGCATTTTTTCTGATGCCTGGTGATATTGAACTTCACTTTTCTTTCTTTTTTTTTTTTCTTTCTTTCTTTTTAACATGTACTTGCTGGCCATCAATGTCATCTCTTGAGGAATGGCTCTTGAAGCCCTTTTCCCATTTTTCTTTTAAAGCTCTGACTATGTTCTCACTAGGGACTTGTTTGAGCTCCCCATGTACTTTGAATATAAACCCCTTACTTATCAGACGTGTTCTCCCATTCTGTAGATTGCTTCTTCATTGTTGGTTGCTCTCTTTGCGGTGTAGAAGCAAAGTTTTGGTTCTGTGTAACCTTATCTGCCTGTCTTTGTTTTTGGTTTATGGACTTAGACTACCTTTGTAATAAAGAGTGAACTAGATTCTTTCCTGGACTGAGTGAAAAGGCAATGGCTACTCACTGGAGAAGAGAGAAACGATGGATAGAAGGGTCAAGGAGGAACTTGTGTGACCCTATGGGGCACTTCGAAGGGAATGGCCATGCTGTTGTGATTGTGGAATTTGCTCTTTGCAATATTGGACACTAAAATCCACGAAGCAGGCCCCCCCCCCAACCCCGGGAATAGACAATAGGGTGGAGAGATAATAGGTTCAAAGGAAAAAGGAATTCATGGCATTAAAGTGGATTGGCCTCACACATTATATAGAATTTACTGCTAGGTTTCTCTATAACAATCTGGTTGGTTGTTATACATATCAAAAGCCATTGTGTACCTAAGATATTCAGATCTATTTCAAATAACCTTTTCAAGCTAAAAGTTCCACGGTGTGTTATTTTTTTGAGCCAAGCATTAACACCTCTAATTCTGATCTCAGTTACTTGTCCTGACAAAATGTAAACACTGTTCAGTTCTTCATTTGTTATTTCTCCAAGTGTAATGAGTACTGGCTGCTTGAGAGACTCTAATGCCCGGTACTTTGGAAAACAAGAAAGGCTTAAATGATGTGTGGGAAATGAAAATCCTTTAAACGTCCCTCCACATCTTATGAAAGTCCTAGATTGGAATGAGGTTGATTTGGGTCAAACAAAATTCTTGACTGAGAAGGAAAGCAGTTGTGAATAAGCCTCAAACGCCGCAGATGGCAGAGCGGTGGTGCTGAGGTAGCCCTTGAGTAAGTCAGAAGTGCTCAGGACTTGAGGAATTAAAGCTCTTTCCCCATAGCTCCTCCAGCAGTCAGGAAATAAGGGCAGCTTGGATCAAGAGCTCATAAATAAACATAGAGGTTACCTGCTCCTGGAGATGAAAAGTTGTTCTTGAGCATGACACCTTAGGGGCTCAGAGACAAGTGATGATTCCCTTGTCATCCTGACAGAAAATATACTAACTTCTTTAAGCCAAGAATTACAGTGATTCCAGCAGCACAGTGACAAGACCCGACTACCGGGACTTAAATAACGCAAGCTTACTTAAATAATGTCTCAGAAAAGAACATATGCAGCTATTAAAGAGTCATGATAAAACAACTGTAATCCCAGATGATGAAGCTACTAGAAAATATTCATAATTAATGCCTCTATAAACATCCCTTCCAGGCAAGGGTATTGAACCTTTGACCTCTTACAAGCCCAAACTCACTAGTTATTTCAATACTGAAGTAATTCCAATTGGCCATAAATTCTGTGGTGATACTTATATTGATCCTGTTAGTTCTCAGATTTATTACGTTCCAGTTATATGCAAAAGATTGCATTTGGTGATATGGCTATATATATATATATATATATATATATATATATATATAAGTAAAATGATATGATATATATTGCATAATAATGTAATTATATATAATAATTATATATTACAGATATAATATATATGATATATATATATATATATATATATATATATATATGCAAAATTCTGTCCCAGTGTGCTTAGATTTAGCAAGGAAGAGTGCCAGGTACAGGGGAATTCCATTCCCCAAGTGAGAGGGAGGTGGGTTTGGTTTGAGGTGATATGTATGCTCATGTAAAGGAGCATCTAAACTGATCTTTGAGGAATGGCTATAGTTCTAGCAGCGAGCACTGGGGAAAAGACACTCCGTGGAAAAATAATAAAAACAGTGAGGGACGAAGTCAAGTTGGAAAAAAAATAACGTGTTAATGTACCGACGACGAGCAATTTAAAGCCGCTAGAGGCCATCTTACTGCCCTGCCCCCTAGAACCTCGCAGTCTGCCAGTGCCGGCCGTGTCGTGTACACTTAGTGCCTTGCCTATTAGAGAGAGGACACCGTCTTCTCATTGACACTGATGAGCAAGGGAAAGAAGCCCTTTACTCGGGCCATGCAACAGTCATATTTAAAATGTGATTTCTGTTGGCAATGCCTTAAGCCAGGGAATTAATTGGCACTTTAGTTGGTATGTGACAGGAGGGAGAGGAGATACAGGAGTAAACAGACTGTTTAGAATTCCCCCAGATGTGAAGAAGCACGGCCAGTCAGCCAGCTCTCCCCTCTGAGTTCCTTTGAGCTTCAGTGTATACAGCAGCCTCTGCCTGGACTCGGTACCCAGGAGATGGCACCTATCTCCATGATGGCACAGAGAGGGCATCGCTCTGTCCTCCCGTGGTCAGCCAGCCTGCAGGCAGCTCAGGGCCTGCGGGGTTGTCAAGGGAGCTTTCCCCTGAGGTGATGTTCTGGGAGCTACTACTGAGTCAGTGCGAAAGAAGTAAATGTTTTAGAAGTCAATGCAGTTCACACTCCTCTTCATCTATTCCTCCAGTTCTTACGACCCAGCCCGCCAAATCCTTCCTGGTAGACATTCTTTTCATATTTTGATCGGTGTTGAGGCAAGACTGATTGAGGATCATGCAGTGTTCAAATGGAAATATAGGTCTAAATATAGACGATATCCTTTGTGATATCAAGGTGAACTTCTTAATGATCCCTAACACAATTAATCACCTCTTCCTTGCTGAAAGCCTTTGAAACATGAAAATCAGAACCATCTAGAAAAATGTTAAAATATTCCCAATTCAAAGGCTGTACCAGGTCACCTATGCCCCGAGGTAGAATGCAGGCATCAGACTCCTAAAAGGCTCTGTAGGAATCCCACAGGGTGGCTAGAGTGGACGGAGACACATGCCTCGAAGATGAGAACTGAAATCTAGCTTGGTGTCAGACAAAAACCGTGTGTCTAATACGTAGGATCATAGTCTCGTTAGTTCTTGACCAGTGCATTTCCACTTCTAAAACAGTTCTTAAGGACTGACCTTCATAGATTTGTAGCAGGGTAATTATTTCCGGGATGCATCCTTGTTAAGACTGTGAAACGTTGCTGTACAGAAGCAATGTGATGTTATTTGCAAAGTTGCCTGAGAATGCAGCAGATCTCACAAAGGTTTATGAAAACCGTGTGCCTCAATTTTGTAAATAGAAAAACAGCTTCAAAATTAGCCTCCTATTACACAGAAGAGCCCGGACATAGGCAGGAGGGAGGCAGAATTCTTGCTCAATCCCTCACGTTGACAGTCCCTCATTTCCCAAACCCACAGCACCCTTGGCTGTTTCTTCTCTTAACAGATCGTTCAGATGTCAAGATCTGTCCAGTCTTTCAATTTCCTTTCATGCCTTCATTATTTACCTTCTTGGCCAGGTTCCCGAATTAAGTTCTTGCAATCATTTGCATTGGTAATTGACATGCACTTTCTATTTTTAAAAAAATGCTTTTTAGATACAACCTCTGGCCAGGTTTGCTCAACCCGACTGGTTCTCCACTGACCAGAGAAACAATCACAAGAAAGCAAACAACCAAGGCACTCAAGTTGTCCATCTTGTGGGCCCAATCTTGTTCCCCAAGCCCTTCTCCTTTGCGCACAACACCGGGAAACTAATGGAGCTGCTCAGCAGTGCCCACAGAAGGATAACTCGGTTTATTTGTGCCGTCAGGACTCAGGCCACCGCTGGCTTTACTGCAGGTATATGAATCCTATCTGGTTTGAATGCCTCAAATGTTGTGTTCTACAGATCCCTTGATCTTTATCAGGATTACTTTTGTTTTAATTTAAAATTATTATTTATTTAAGAATCTCACACGAGTGTATTTGCGTAATTTCCACCACTCCCTCTCAAATGCATGACCTCTCCTTCTTTCATTATTTTTTTTACTAATTATCATTCTTACACATATGCCTTTAGGGCTGACCACTAGGGATTGGTTAACCTATCAGGGAGCTCATGCTAAAAACAACAACAAACCAAACATGCAAGCAAACAAACAAACAAAACAAAACTTTCTTTTCCTCTTGGGAGCCACTGATTGCCTGTAGCTCTTCAGCTAGGGCTTAGAATGCTGTAGACTTTCTCTGTCTGTACTAGCATGTCCACAGATATGGTCAGCATACAAGTCTTGTTTAGGAAACTATACTGTGGGGATTTCCTGAGTGTGACTTGCCTGTCCTGTGAAGAAAACACTATCTGGCAACAGGCAACCTGTTCCTCAGGCTCTTACAGGCTTTCTGCCCCTCTTCCACAATGTTCCTGAGCGTTAGGTGCAGGAGTTATGCTGTAGATGTATCATCTGGTGTTGGGAACCCAGTGGTTAGTTGTTCTCTGCATTTCGAATGGCTTTTCTGTAAGCCCTTCCAGTCTTCTGCAAAAGGAAGCTTCTTTGGTGAGGGGTGAGAACTACAGTTATGTGTGGGTGTAAGATCAAATAGTTGCGACAGAGTTAGGAATCATATTGATTAATGAACATGGCAGCCTTAGGCTCTCCTCCAGTCTCGGACCTCTTCAGCCACAGGTGGTTGGCTAGGTTTAACATTACCAGGGACGAAGAAGTCCCTCCTATCGTGTGGGCCTTGATCCTAACTCAGCTGCTGTTGTCTTCCCACGAGATAAAGGCACCGCTATTGCTCTCGTGCAGAGACCCTGCTGGGCCAGTCATTGTTGTGGTTTGTGTGTATCCCGGAAGGACCACTGATATAAGGGTCAGACCAATTTCTTAGTTCCCTGTCCAAGCTGTGTGGTGTCTTCAGCAACAGGGTCTTACCTTTCAGTTTGGGAAGGCAACTAATAAGCATGCCAATAGCCTCCGTTGTTTGGAAGTCTCTTGGATCTTTCTGGCCAGTAACTGAAGGGAAGTTTCCTATGTATGGCACCTGGATTTTGTTAGATAGTCTATGGCTCTTGGAGGAGAATTTTCACTGCATGTGGTGTTACTTCATATAAATATATGCATATATAACATATTTTATGTAAACTTATAAAATACTTGTTTCTCTATGGCTTTTTCAACCATATGTGTTATTCCTTACCATGATCGCTTTTTAAATATTCCCCAAAAGTCCAGTATCCTTACTGAGTCTCTATTCAGTCATTGCAACATAGTAACAATAATGCACACATAAAATTTATCCTTGTGATGTTTAAGATCACTGATGGAAACATTTTGACACACAGTAGATAATTTTACTGTCTTCCTCTCCTTCCACCTCTGGCATTGGCCTCTGTCTCCTCCCTTTCCTACTTCATTCCTCTTCCTCTTCTTCCTCTTCCTCTTCTTCCTCCTCCTCTTCTCTTTTCTCTCCTCTCCTCTCCTCTCCTCTCCTCTCCTCTCCTCTCCTCTCCTCTCTTCTCTTCTCTTCTCTTCTCTTCCCTTCCCCTCCCCTCCCCTTCTCTCTCTCTCTCTCTCTCTCTTTCTCTCTCTCTCTCTCTCTCTCTCTCTCTCTCTATATATATATATATATATATATATATATATATATATATATATATATATATATATATATCTCCTGCCCTATTCTATGTGCTGCACTATAACGTTGTAATTTCTTTATGTTCAGGGTCCTATAGCTGGTGAATTCTTGTACCTCATGTGCTTTCTAGAGAGAAAGCTTTTCACATAGAGGTGCTTAATAAAAGGAGAAGTTTTACATTAAAAAACCCAAGAGTCATGACCTTCCACAAGCTACAGTTATGGCTCCGGAGAGAAGCTGTAGATCATAAATCCAGTCACTGTGTGGAGAAGGATTACATTTTTTTTGAACTGCATCACTGTTGTTATTGCTATTATTTATAATCACTCAGGATATTTAACTGACAATTCTTCAGGGAAATCATTATCTTTATCAGAAATCCCATCAACTAAGGTAAACCGGCATAGATTACACAGCTTCTAAGTGTTAGTCAAGGTCTAAATTAAGACCTGACCTGACTAGTTTGGAAGCACCTTTTGTTTCAATTTACCAGGCTCAGTTGGATGTCCCTAAGTGCTTTCTGTCTAGATGGAAATCACTGCAGACAGCGAGTCAGTGGTGGTGGCTGCCCCTCTACTCCTCTTTCCTGTAGTATTGATTCTAGATCTGCAAAAAGGTGACTGGTGACTTAGGCAATACATTGACAAGAAGGAATTCTAAATAAAGTGACCAGGATTGTGGATCCTGGGAATAAGGCACCAAGCCGGGCTCCAATAGTTCCCATCAGACCTGTTCTCAGGCTCAGTGAACATCTGAAAACAAAGCATGCTGTCCCTGCTACTAGGAGCCTCAGGAGCCAGACTTCACTGAGGTTAGCGTGGATCCCTCTTCCTGGGATCAGTTTATTTTCTATGCGTTCTTATTTTCCTTGCTGACGATAGTTCCCTCTTACGACACACACTTCCTTTCCTGGCAGTGATTTCCTGCCTCGTAGTCCTCTCAAGTTCTCCTGAGAATGCTGTTCCAGAGGATCTGTCTCCATAACTGCTGCTCAGAGGGCAGAGGTCCTACCTCTGAGTCGCTCATATCCTTCCTCATCCCCCATGCTGGAAAACAGGTTCTCTTTGATGAGCTTTACTTTGAGACCTATTAATGTAAGCTGAAGTTATCAGAGCCAATTTTCATAGAAAAAGCACATCTCATGTCCAAAAGAGAGACCGTGAGCACTAGGAGAAAAGAGAGGATACACATATGCACACACACACACACACACACACACACACACATGAACACACACAGATACACACACATAAACACACACATGCACACATACACACTCACAGACACAAACATACACACACATACACACACACATATACACACAGATGTACACACACACACACACATAGACACACATACACACATATATACACACGCACACACAGTCCTACCTGTGTTTGTAATGGCCTCTCCAGCCTCCTATGGCATAAGATGCTCGTATAACCATTTAATAAGTTCTTCTAACATGGCTAAGATGGCAGGAGATGAGTTTTGTTTCGCAGAGGCAAACAGTCACTAAACCGTGAGAGTTAACTAATTTTTAAGTCATTCTTGAAATTCAGGCTTACTTTGCTTTTGCTCAAGCTGAGACCCCATTACCTCACTGTTTATTGAGATCTACAGTCTACCTCTAGGGTACATTTTATATTACTTAATGTCTCTTTTACATACTTGACTATTATGAAGTTTCATAATGATTTTTGTAATTTTTTTTAATTCTTTGAAATTATAAAATAATTATACAATTTCCCCCCTTTACTCCCTTCAATGCCTTCCATGCACCCCTCTGCTCCCTCTCAAATCATGGCCTCTTTTTCTTTAAGGTTGTTACACACACACACACACACACACTCCTCAATACATAATTATACCCTCCCAGTCTGTATAATGTTTGACTCAATAGCAAGCTTATCTCATCTGATCTGATTAGGTTGTTAAACACACACACACACACACACACACACACACACACACACACACACACACATATATATATATATATATATATATATATATATATATATCCTGTCGGTCTGTATAATATTACCTGTATTTGATGCTTGGCTGAAAGGCAAGCTTATCTCATCTGATCTTTGAATTCTGCGTTGACAGCACAGGGCATCTCCTCTATGATTGGTGGGTACAATTTCTCCCCTCTTCAGTCCTCTCACCTTCTTTTCTCCTTTCAACATTTATGATGTAAGGACGCAAAACCCAAGTAGCAGGTCATAGAATTGGCGATGATAAAACTCAGTTAGCCCAACTCACTAAATAAACGCACCCGCAGTCGCTTAGCCTCGGTTGGGAGTTATTCTTACTTTGGAGTAAAATGAGGAGAATATATTCTAGTTCTTTCCCTCAATTCTATGATGTGATGCTTCTGGTCTCTCTTCTTGGAAATTTACCTAAAATATACCTTTTCCAAACTTATTTGCCAATGGTATCGTTCTTAAAGGATTGTACTGGTAGAACTTGGTGACTTGGGATTTAATACACACTCTGATTAAAGAAGACAAAATCCATTGTACAATAAATTAATTGTTGTTGTAAGAGATAATAGAATATATTGATTCTTGTGTTAACCTAATTGCAAAACCAAAATAATACTACAAACTTAATAGATGAAGTCATGTTGATTAGAAATCTGATCCAAAATGGTGGACATAATAATATAAGTCATTCAATATGAATTATTGATTATTAGAGATGATATGTATGAGAACAGTCAATTTGGAAATACTGGTGAAGCAGGTAATCTTTAGAGTCTACCCAGAACACTTACAACACACATGATCTCATGAGTAACTTCCCAGAATTTTCTCAGTTTCTTCCAAGTGGATGTTTGTATGCTAATGGAGACCATGGAAGTATGTTTAAATGTAGTAGATATATTTTATAAGAGGTAATGTTAATGGAGATTTTTTTTTCCTTGAAGCACCTCAGTCTTGTTATTTGAAAAAGGTCGACCTACATGGTCCTAAATGCGATGCCTGCAAATGGCCTATTTCCCTTCTCTCTCCCACTGATGCCATGCTGGTACACAGCTCTCATATCATCCCGCTTACCTAGGCATGTCCATGTTCTATAACATTGGATCTCATGCTGAAATTTTGCAGATGGCAATGAAAGTTATCCTTCTTATAGACTTAAACTTGATGCCTACATTACATTCCTTGAGAATGACCTTTTATTTAAGGGTTTGTTTTTTTTTTTGCTTTTTTGCTTTTTTGTTTTTTTTTAGTGAAACTAGAAGGCAGAATAGAATACAATACATCTTAAGAAGAACTTGTATATGCTGACAAAATTATAAATTACATTTAATCACTAGCTTCTTTTTTTCTTTAATAAATCATGAGGAATTTATTTATTTATTACCCCATGGTTATAAGCACTGTTGGTACTAATCCTTCATGTAGTAAACTGAACATCAGTTATCTGAAATGAATCAGTCTGTTAAGTAACCCCGTTGACTTGATGCCAAACGCTGTCTCCTACTCAGAGAGCCAGAGGCCGTGAAGAAACTGCAGTAGAGTATAACAGTAGGTTTTATTTTTTCCTTTTTTCAAAAATTTTAAACTTCTACCTTCAGGACTAAATCCATTGATCCTACAATTCTTAACAACTGTTTTAGCTTTTGTGATCTTATTGCAAGTGCTTGGGAGACTTATTCTTTGTTGGATCAATTGCTAATTTCCAAAGAGTGGGATTACTGAGTAAAGCTACAATCTTGTTCTCAGGAGCAAAAGAAACAAGACAAAACACTGCATTTTCATGATCTCAAACACAACTTTATTTGATCTGTTAAAAATAATAGTAAGACTGTTTTGAGAAAGTCGGAAGAAAACATTATTTCATATGCATACCTAAAATACGTATAGTATATGTTGCGACTGGAGAGACAGCTCAATGGTTAAAGCAGTCAGTGCTCTTGCGTTAATTCTCAGCACCCACATGAACACTCACCAGTACCACTACCCCCGATTCCAGAGGGTCTCATGCCCTCCTCTGGCCACCATGAGCACCAGTCATGCAAGTGATGCCCAGACATAACATAAAATAAATATTTTTAAAACACATAATATATACTTTTGTAGATGGGGTTATGTATGCCACATGGAATGGTAATGCTCCCTCCTGAAGTCATAGGTTATAACAACCCCTCAGCAACAGGCATTGGAAATACCCTTTCCAGTTTGGTCAGAGGAGCCCAAGAGATTCACAGACCAATATAAGCTATTGCCTTACTATTTGTTCATAATGAGAGAAGGAATCAAGTAAGTTCAGAATCAAACATGTTGTAAATTCTTTCTGGGACAGGAACATAAATGAATAAACAAGGAAAAACTGAAAGATAATTTTTAAACACAAAGAGTTCATCTCTTTGTGTTCATAAACTTTGCCTAGCATGATATTTAGAAAACACACTTTAGTAAAATAAATAAAATGAACAAGATTATTTATTTTTCATTTAATGTTCCAATTATACATAATCATCTAGGGCTTCTAATTTAAATGTTTATACAGCCTAAATTCAATAGATGCTTCATAAATAAATACCCCAGGACTTCTCCTTCATCACTGGACAGAACACAACTTTTGTTTTCTGTTTCTCCTTCTGAGACCTCATAAAAGTAGGAGAAAAAATAAATAGCGTACAATGCGTAGCAGTAATGATGATAGGAGAGAGGCCGTCACTGGTAAGAGATTTAATTTCTGGAAAATGAAATGTGAACAAGAACTGTAGACTTGAAACAGAACACGGGCCAGCAATACAGAGGGTGGGGGTGGGACAGCTCCATGCGGCGTAGAACCCCAGCGGCCTGGCTGGAAACTAAGCTGGACCCCATTTGGATGTGACATCACTGATGGACCCTGGAATGAGGAACACACGGATAACTGGAATTTGGGTCAAGACTACATATATCAGGAATTTTCTGCTCAACAAATCAAATCCTCACAGCATCAAGCAACCGCTTCTTTAGCTCTACTATGCTATGTGGTTGTCAGTTTGAGCTGGGTTCCCTGGGTTGGTCACGTGGCTTGACCCAATTGCTCATCACGCAGTCAGACCCACAGGTTAGTTCTTTATCAGTTAGGATGACAAGGATACCTAAGCCTCACGAATGTCATCCCCGCTCAGATTATTCTGGGCTTGTTCGTATTGGCTAAGCAAGATTACAACTGAAAGGCCGGTGCTTAGAATTGTTGTGCTTTTCTACTTGAGTTGCTCTCTGGCTGAGACGGGTGACGAGAATAATCTAGATGTGGGGGGCACAGAATAGACCCAGTGAATGGGTCTGAGGCATCTCACTGCAAAACCTGTGGCTGCAGGAGTTGGAAAAATCATAACTTAAAATAAAAATCTAACAGTGTGTTTGAGTTCGTTTTCTCTTTCTCCACATCGGATCTGTCCTCAGCCCTGGGTTCACCCCGGAGTAAGGGTGTGACGGCTGACTTCCCTATGGGTCTCGAAAGGAACTCAACTAAATAGGAAGCCATGTCCACTAGCACCAACCTGTAAATCGTAATTTCCATAGGTTATCTGAAAATATTTTCAAGTGATAAAGTGAAAATAGGTATTTTGAGGAAAGCTGAAAGAAATTTGAGTAAGAAATATGACAATCAAATGGAGAATTACGTCAGAGGAAATGCAGACGGCTTAGGATATCTAGGTATAATACCACCTTTAGAAAGATTCAAGAAACCTGCAAACCTGAACACGAGGCAAAAATTAAAAGATGGCAGGCCGGATAACAGAGCATGATCGGGCTCTTTAAAAATTCATAGAGTCTCATCGACATGATTGACTAAACATGAGCTGAACAAGAACTCCATCGGTAGGCATGCCAAAGGTGGGGGGGGGGGTCTCAGCTCTGCACTACAGGCTGCCAAGGGATGCTGAGAGCGGGAGAAACAGTGTCACCCAGGGAAGAACACCCTAACTGGTCATCTGGTACCAATTGGTCATCCCCGAGAATATGCATTATACAAAGTATATTGTATGATGTATGATGTAACATTATACAAACCAAGCAGATTTGTATATTTAGGTATATATATATTTAGGGATATATATGTATATACACATACACGAAGGCATGTGACAATAATTAATGAAAAAAGAAGTCATATATTTGAAAGAGAGTAAGGAGGGTCATATGGGAGGACTTGGAGGAAAGGGAAGGGAGAAATGGTGTGATTATATTATAACGTTCAAAAATGAAAGGAAAAATAAGTAGAAAGGAAAAATTCAAATTCATAACGTTCAAGTGACACGTAGCAATGTAGAAATCTCAAAACAGTGGAAGGAAGATAGAGAAATACAAACTATATGAGAATAGTTCAAGTGTATTTAGAAATATCTCTTGGAAGGGCATCAACAATAGATTAGAATTGGGGATTTTTGAAAAACCTCAATGATCTAAATTGGTGTAAAATCTTCCCCTTTGTTAGTTCTGGCATAAACCTGAGAGAAAAGCCATCTTCCCATACAGCATTCTGTAGAAAGCAGTGATCACATGGGCATCTGCATAAAAGCCCTGTGGAGGTTCCAATGTTTACAGTTAGACCATAGGCAGTCACAGAATTCTTTCCTGTGGATCAGAGTTTGACTGTTTTCAAACACAACGTCAAAGGCTTTGCACTGGGCTCCTGGACACAAGCAGATCTCTGGAATCTAAAGGCCTCTCTATCTAGCCAAACCACTGTGCCCTGTTCCATATGGTCAGGAGGACCAGGACACACAGGCAGCTCTAGAACAAGGCTTCAAACTTTCTCTACCTAAAAACCTTTTTAGCCTAATTGATTTTCGTATGACCCTGACTACATATATCTATTAAACAGGTGTGCAAATTGAACATTTACCAATAATAAATTGAAAGAATTTTATTTTAAAAGAATTCTTCAGAAATATATAATTTCATCATTTGTTAAAAACACATAAATTTGCATACTCATGAGATAGATGTTCTTTTTCGTATATAAATCTTAGCTGAATATTTGCTATTACAGGCACAGAGCCTCTTTGAGGTTTTTCAAAGCTGAGTGACGTTTTGATTTTATAATTATCAATGCCGAAAACGACACTTTACCAAAATAAACAGCACGAAATGGCAAAAGTATGTCTAGGGCTGTTTCAAAAATTGTTTGGGAGATTCTGTCCTCTTCCCAAACAAAAATTCATTTGACGTTTAAAAACGAAGCTCAGAATAGCAATTCAAACAGCAATTAAAGCCAAACAAAACAAAACAAAAAAAACAACAACCAAACATTCAGCACAATATAACCGAAGACATGCGAACTGAGGGATGATGGTGAGAAAGTATTAAGAGCCTTGTTTTTCTGTGATGAAACCTTTTGAAGAGCAGATCTGCAGCTTTTTGAGAGGTGTTGAGTGGCAACGCATGGCGTGGATGCTCGAACAGGGCAAAGCGCATGCGTATGTTCAGCAGCGAGGCTTCAGTGAGGTCACGTAGTACAAAATGACTAAGTGCTGCCAGTAGTTCTTCAAATCATTGCGGTTTTGATTTCAAATAAATATTTGGTGGCTGCTCATTCAAAGTATACTTTGCCAATTTTTTTTTTTTTCTCCTGCTCAGTTTAAGAAGCTGGGTGTTCGGGCTGGAGAGATGACTGCAGTTCCCAGAACACAAGGACTTGGCAGGCATTGTTTCGTTATTTCATTATTATTAAATCGTCGTAAACACATTTGACAACACTGACTTGCTTTTCATTGAGGTGTCAAGCAAAGATATGAAAGAAAACATTTTTTTGGCAAAAGTGTAGTTCATCTACAATTAACATAAAAATGTCCACTATTGCTAGTAAACAAAAATAAAAGTACTCTGTTTGGACCCCTTTATCTTAGGCTGTGGCAGCTGCTGCTACTGAGTCTCCTCCTCCTTCTCTTCCCCCTTCTCCTCCTCCTCTCCCCCTACCCCCTCCTCCTCCTCCCCTCTTCCCCCTCTTACTCCTTCCTCCCTCCTCCTCCTCCTTCCCCTCTCCTACTCCCTCTTCCCCTTTTCCCCCCTCCTCCCCCTCCCTCTCCTCTGCCTCCTCTTCCCCCTCCCCCTCTTATTCCTCCTCCCCCCTTTCCTCTTCCTCCACCTCAGAATATCTCATAGCACTTTAGATCTGAAATGTGCACAACTGAAATCCTGTTCTCTCCTCATTCAGCCCCCTCACCATGACCTGATCTATATCCTGTTCACCTTGCCACAGTCCCTCATACTCACCGATTTCTCTGGACAGGCAGCAGAGTGTGCTGGCTAGTTTTTATGTCAACCTGACACTAGCACAGTGGTTCTCAACCTTCCTAATGCTGTGACCTTTCACACAGTTCCTCATGCTGCGGTGACTCCCAGCCATAAAGTTATTTTCCTTGCTACTTCATAAATGTCATTTTGCTACTGTTATGGATTGTAATGTAAATGTCTGCTATGCAGATGGTCTTAGGTGACCCCGGTGAAAGGGTTGTTCAACCACCAAAGGTGTCATGACCCACAGGTTGAGAACCGCTGACCTAGCGTCATCAGATGAGAGGGACCCTTTGTTGAGAGAATGCCTCCATTAGGTCCGGCTATAGGTGCACCTGTAGGCCATTTTCTTAATTAGTGGTTGATGTGGGAGGGCCTAGTACACTGATTGGTGTAGGGGTCAATCCTGGGCGGGCGGTCCTGGACACTATAAGAAAGCAGGCTCAGCAAGCCACGAGAAGCCAGTAAGCAGCACCTCTCTGCAGCCTCTAGCAGTTCCTGACTCTGGGTTCCTGCCTTGTTTGAGTTCCTGACTTCATTGGATGATGAACAGTGATTCAGAAATGAAAGCCAAACTAACCCTTTCCTCCCCGACTTTCTTTGGTCCTGAGACATAACGGCAACAGAAACTGGTACCAGGATAGCGGGGTATTGCTGTGACAGACCTGACCATGCTGTTTGGAGTGGATTATGGAAGGATTTTGGAACTCTGGCCGAGAAAAGCCATTGAGTGTTCAGAACTTGGTGAGCTGTTCTATGGAAGCTTAGAAGCCAAGGGTGTTGAGAGAAATGCAGACACGGGAGGCCTGGCTTGGGAAGTTCCAGAAAGGGAGGAGTTTGAGACTCACGGAAAGATTCTATCTGGATCGATGCATATTTTGAGGTAAGAACCTGTGTTTCTTGATAGCCGGGGCTGAAGAATCAGCTGTGATTGACAAGAGTCTAGCACCACTAATGTGGCGGGGTAATCAATGCTGGTAAGCTGGAGCTGAGAAATTAGCAGTGATTAAGAGGAGACCAGCAATACTGGGGTGAAATCTTTCGGAAGTGTTGCCCCAAGGTGAGCACACACAAGCGGCGTTCCAGCAGTGGTCAAGGCCGTATCTTGTACTGGCAGCTGAACCTGGGAGTGTAACAACCACCCAGGTGGCACTGGTTTTGAAGGCATGAAGGGGTCACGGAGAGCAGCTGAGGCTTGGCACAGGGAGAGATCAGGAAAGGCCAGTGGTGAAGATGCACCTTCAGTAGTAGTTGAAGAACCAGCATAGCACTGTAGGAGCCACCCAGAGAAGTTGAGGTTTGGCACCACGAAGAGTGTCCAGGAGAGGCTGTTGGTGAAGGTATAACCCAGTTGCAGCAGAGACGGCAGCCTTTTGGAAATTCTTTTGCGCTGCAGAGGGCAGAGCTGGAGAAGTGACCCAAGCCCCCTTGGAGGAACGCTCAGAATTCTGAGCGAATCCCAGGTGTTGGGCGTTGAGTTATTCACAGTTTGAGTTTGGTTTTGCTTTGTTCAGATTGTGACTGCGCCCTGGTTCTTACCTCTTAAAGCAAAAAAGTATTTCTGATTTTATAGAAGACGACTGTTGAGAGACTTTAAACTTGACGGGGTGAGGGGGGAGGATAGAAAATTTTGCAGTTTTACAGAGGCTTTGGATTTTAAAAGAGACTGTATTTTTAAGGAGACAACTTTTAAAGTGTTTGAATTTGTACAGCTGTGGAACTTTTGAAGTCGGCAGATTGTTTTATATCGTGGCGTCTCTATTAATGATCGTGGGGACGGACAAGGAAGAAAATATCGTGGCAGCACTGTGATGTGTTTGTGGGTGAGGTTGGCGAAAGGTCGGCTGTGCTGGCTGGTTTTGTGTTAAATCCACACAAGCTCCTTCACTGGAGAGGAGGAAGCCTAAACTGAGGAACCCCGGCCACAGGATCCAGCTGTAGGGCATTTTCTTAATTAGTGATTGATAGGGGAGGGGCCAGCCCATTGTCAACCGGGCCAAGGGTCTGGTGAACAAACCAGGTGGAGCAAGTCAGTAAGCAACACCACGCCCCCCAAGCCCCGCCCAGCTCCGTTAACCCCTTCCTTACCACGGGTGTCAGCTGCCTCAGTCCATTGAGGGACGTTCCTGTCTTGCCCTCATCCTCTCAGTGCTCCACCTTGTACTGTAAAGGATGTCAGATCTAAAGTCTTTCCTCCTCACTTGGCACTTCACCTCTCTGGGGCTAGGCGGATGGCTCAGCAGTAAAGCCTGAGCCTGCTCTTGCAGAGGACCCAAAATCAGTTCTCAGCACCCACATCAGTGTGTGGGGTGTGTGTTCAAGCTCTCCTGTTCACCCAGCGAGGGATCCTGTGCTTTCTCCTGTCATCTGTGGGCATTGCACTCACGTGCGCAAGCCCGCACACAGAGAGACACAAATTTAAAACAAAAAAATTAACGCATATTTAATTTATGAGGTCCCCATTGTTCTAATCAAACTGCAAATATGTCGTTTTGTTTCAGACACATTTCTGGGTTTTCAAAGGGAAGATTTTTACTGATCGATTAAGACACTTTGGAACCTATCAAGTTGATTTACTCCCCTTTCGATTCTTTAGCCATCTGCCTGTTTCTAAATGACTTTAAGTTTGATAGGAAGAGCAATAAATACTCAGATAAAATATTTATATGATAATTCTATGTAAATTCTAGCCTTCACTTTGAGCAAGAAGTATTACTGAGTGGAAGGAAAATATTTTCCGTTTGGTGTTTAGTGTGCTGTTTCTGGCATCTGTGACTTCTGTTACTGACCTCAGGCTCAAATTCTTTTTTTCCTCCTCTGTCAGTAGTTCAATTTTTGAATCAACTTTTTACAGCAAACCCTAGGATGTCTGTGTGGTCTGACAGATGCATTCAATATTTGAGTCAGATGTTCAAAATGTACAACTTAGGCTGTGTGTGATGCTTTATTAATGTTGGCACCTAATCTCCTGAAGCTAATGGGAGTGAAATTATAATCAAAGGCCTCTTTAACTCAGAAGAACATGCTCTAAATTATTCCTTTTTTTCTCAAACTGCGGCCTTTCTTTGACTGGGGTCCTTGAGATATTGAAAGGCCCTTTTATCGCTCAAAATAGCAGGAAGCATAGTCTTCATTTTCTTATTTAAGAGAATGGTTTCTGGCATTCAATTCTTAACGTTTATCTTTGCCTGACGTAAGATTCTGTGTCTCACTTGTGTTTTGGCAGGAAAGCATGGATAAGCATTTAAGGAAATTAAAATAGATGATTCACCGACCTCGCAAATACACTTTTATTTCCACCTTATGCCCCAAACTGGGAATACTTCAGGCAACAAAGTTTCTACACTCTACACACATAGTTATTATACTTTAGGAAGCCTGAGGAAATAGGTCAGATAAGAAACCCACTGAGAGGCGAGAACAATGTTTAGAACACCGTGGACTCTCAGGGAGGAAGCAGAAGCGTACTTGTGTCTAAAGCTAAGGCTCCAGTTGATCCCAGGGAATGCATGTGTGAACAATACTACAAAATCGGGCTCCTTGAGAAAGGTCTGGCTCCTGCATCCCCGTGTAGGTAGATCATTGTTGGGTGAGTAGGAAGAAAGGAACATAACCCTGCAGACATCTCAGGGGAACGTTCTCCTTGGATCTTCCATGCTAATGCACCAGGGGTGGAGCTATAAGCTGTTGATCAATTTGTAGCTTCTGATGGCACTTGTGCTCCTAGAGGGATCTGAACAGGGAACCAGCAACATCTCCCACAAAAGGCCGCTCACTCTTCCTGCCAGGAGATGATGACGGCTTGTGTCAAGGAGGTACCTGCGCTTATAGTAAGATATCATATGGTCATATTTGCTGTTCAGCTGATACAGAGCTGCAGGAAGGAGAGAAGTCTAAGAAACCAAGAGTTGTAACTTAAGTGAGGTGGGGATTGGGCATCGGCTTCCCATCTCACACTTGGTAATCCTATATGTGATCAATATACAGCAGTGGAGAAGGCTAGAAAAGTCAAGCGTAGGGCTGCTCTGCAGTTCTAAACGATTTTGTTGATGATTTTTAAAGCAGCACACTCAACTGGAGATACATAGGAAAGGCCAATACAATGTTTGAATTTGTGTGATTTATAAAAAAAAGGAAACCGAAAGATACTGAGAAAGAGTATCTGGTGTCATAGGAAGACAACCCACCACGAGAGAAGTGTTGATAGCTTCAGACATGAAGGGTAAGTTGGGCATGATGGCACACACCTTTAAACCTAGCACTGAGGAGCAGAGGCAGGGAGGTCTCCATGAGTTCAAGGCCAGGCTGGCTTATATAGAGAGTTCCAAGACAGCTAGGGTTACATAATGAGACTCTGCCCTAAAAAGAAGAGGAGGAGGAGGATGGGGATGGAGAAAGAGAGGGAGGGAAAGGGGAAGAAGTGGAGGAGTGATTTGTTCTGAATGTGTTCTAATTACATGAGTGGATGGTTAGTGGGTTTGGCATTGAGAAGACTGTGCATGACCCCAGACTTGTTGCAGTGAGGTACTAGCTAATACATAGATGCAGTAGATTCAAGGATGAGACAGGGAGGAAAGAGGATGAACTTGAGTACCCCTTTTGAGGAATTTGAATTTCTCTCTTAAGTATTTACACACAGAGAAATTACATACATGATTATTGACCTAAAGTTCTGAGGAGGAAGTCCCAAGTACTTAGGAAGTTCAGGTTGAACTAAGTACTACATTAAAACTTATAAAGAAGAAGTAGAAACCAGAATTAGTTTGCTAGATACATGGCATTAATACAGATAATTGTTGAAATAAAACTATGTCTAGAATGTATTACACTGTCTTAAAAAGAGATGAACCAAGAATGTCCATTAATTTCGTTGTGTGATTACCATGTTCAAAATGTTGATGAATATCCCACAGCACCGTGAGAATTTGAGACTATCGCCACGTTCATTGCGAGATTTATTGTTTCATTTCTTTTCCTTTGAAACAGTCTAGTGTATCTCAGGCTGGCCTTGAACTTGCTCTGTAGCTGAAGATGACCATGGATTTCTGATCCTTCTGCTTCTACCTCCTGAGTGCTGTGATTACAGGTATTCTCTACCACACCAAGTTTTGTGGTGCTGGGATGGAACCCGGAAAACAGTTTACCAACTGAATTATATCACCAGCTGAATGGTACTATTTTAGTGTGTGTGCAAGTGCTCCTGTGGTGTTGGGGTTCAAACCCAAGGCTCTGTGTGTACAAGACAAGGGCTCTACCATTGAGGAATGCCCATATAATCCATGTAGACTTCCTTTAATTATTAAAAATTCCAAAATAGAAATATATTGTCATAGATACATAAATTAGTTTATTTGGATGTTGTAGGCTTTTATTTAGGGGACAAATCAAGCATTGCTCAGAGGGGCATCAGGGTAAAACCAGCAGATACAAATGCAGGTGAAGCAGGCTATATTTTCTTCTGTTGCCTATAATTAACTAAGAAAAAAGGGAAAGGGGCCTTTTCCTCTATCCTGGCTCAGCTAGCACAGTATGATGTAGCGGGATTCTGTGAGTTGGAAATTCTCTCGGGTAACACCTTCCACCTTATGGAACTTGCTGACCCTGTCATCCTCCGGAGTAGTGCCCCTCCCTCTGTGAGTCTAGGGACAGCATCCTCCACAAGCACCTGGCATTCACAGATACTTACATACAGTGCCTTAGGTGTCCATGTTCTTCATGAAGTTTAGAGCGTCTTTAATATTTGTTTTGGAAAAGAAGTCACTCATTTCTTTTAGTGCAGTGATAGATGTACTGGGGAATAAATTAGCAAGTGGAAAATGAAGTGTAAATGATTGTAATGATTCTACAAATAATTACCAGTGGATGTAGAACAATGCTTTCTGTAAGAAGATGATATATTTGTAATTTTTTATTTAGAATATTTTAGTCGTTAATTAACTGCTGTCTCCACTCAATGAGACAGCCCCTAAACTCTTAAGGTGTAGTTTATACTGCTCTGCCTGAAACTGTGTCATACCCTTTCTCTTGCATTTTTTTAGGATGAGGTAATAAAATCCTGTGGCTTTAAGCCCCTTTTATATTAGTACCCTGGAATCTTTTTTTCATAGGACCAAAGACAAAGTTTGTCCAAGTTACAGATTTTTATTTATGTGTTAATATACGGCAAATATTTACTAATCTTAAGTATAAACTCTAATCCATTATTTTCTTCTACCCGTATATGTGTTTTTAAATAACACAGGAATCTATTATGTGTGTTAGGCATCGTCTTAGATGCTTTGCATATATTAGATCATTAATCTCCCCAGCAACCTTACAGGGAAAGCATTTTTATTAAATAAAGAAGCTGAGGCAAAAAGATGAAATGCTTGTCGATGTGCAAGAGCAGCCTTCTGCCAGACTTTATGCAGTCCAGCCTGGCAGCTCTGGAAGCAAAGGCCGCTGGGGCCATTAGAATAGGGACGTTTATGTGAGCCGGAGGTGAGGATGCCAGAGACAGGGTACAGAAAAGATCAAGGTGGCGATGATTGAGGCGACAGCTGATGATGGATCACCTCTCCTGGGGTCAGCGTCTTGCAAAAATATACAAACCAAATTCCAGGACAACAAAGTGGGGCATTTGGCTCAGATCTTATGTAATTTAGTCCTCTGAGAGGGGGTATAGAAATCATAGAGTTCCATGGTGACAGTTTGTGGTTAGATGTAGACTTATAAACTGCGGACACTGGAGTTTCTGAAATGGTAGGGAGAAGATAAAGAGAGTGAAGCCCAGGAATAAAGGGTGAAGTTTGTAGGAAGTGTGTGAGGGCTGTTTCTGAAGCTGGGTTAGTGATCTGGCATGTTCCTAGAATATGAAGACACTGCAAGGTAAGCGAAAGGTTAATATGACTTACAGGACAAAATGGATTCAACTCCTTTTTAAAAATAATAATATTTTGAACATGTTTTGTCTTCTACCTACTCCTCCAAGACCCCCCTCACATACACTCACATGTTCACACAATACACTCACGCATATGCACACACACACATATACACACTCTCACTCCCCCACACGCTCACATACACATGCAGAATATGCATATACACATACACTCACATGCTCACACACACACACACTTGCACATACACATACAGAATACACATACATACACACACATACTCACATGCTTTCTCTCTCTCTCTCACACATACACACTCACATGCATACATACATACACACATAAACATGCACACATTCACACACACTTGCACATATACATATACACACATACATTCATACACACAGGCACACATACACACGTATACATGTGCGCACGCACACACACTCATACACACACACATACACTTTCACATACATCCACCCAAAAAAAAGACAAAGAAAAAGCAAACAAAGAAATTAAGACAAAAAATGCCCCCCCAAAATCTCAAAACAAAATGGAAAGCCCACAGGAGAGATATGGAGTTTGCTTTGTGCCAGCTTCTCCTGGCCAAGGGGCCCGCTCTCCACTGTGGCTGACACACCCAGAACACTCTCCATTTGTCAGGTTCACCACCCTTGGGCATATGGCAAAGACTTTAACTCACAATGGCTTATAAATAGAAAAAAACAAAACAAACAAAACGAAAGTAGGGTTACTTTTACTGTAACCATTCCTTCATTTACCCAAAAAAAAAAAAATTATTTGCATTTAAATAATTCGATGCCCAAGCCAAAAATTAAAAAAAAATGTTGAAATGGAAATGTAAATTATATCAATGCTACAGATGCTATGTTAACTTGGAAAAATATATATATGTATATATAATATTATAGAGGGAAATTTGCTTGTGCAGTTAGGGTTGTACTTTTTATAATACAAGGCTATGCTCTATAACTACGCATTTTAATGGAGGAAAGTCTAAAAGAAGACAGCAAAACCCAGTTCACGCTTGCAGAGAGAGTTTTACTCAGGCCTTTTGGTTCCACGTTTTTTTTCAGTAGGTTGCAAAGGGATTAACAAAACTGTCGCTTACTTCATACAATTCTGCAAAGGTGGCTGTGCTCATTAATATGATAGATGAATGCTAGCGTTCGGTTGATTATAATACACGGAGCTGTTTCTGCCTCCCAGATGTCACTTCCTGTGGGCAATGAGTTGGCGGTTTCCCAAATGGAGTAAGTTTTCTCATGCTCTAATTTTTCATATCTCTAATGTGCTTATTTTTTATTTCAGTAGACATTGGTGCCAACCAATGTGTCTCAGAAAGAAATATCTCATTAACCTAACCATTTCCCCATAAATAATTAACCTAATTATTTCCACTTAATTTCTGCATTATTGGGTATTTATAAAGCTGACAAATTTAAAAATATTTGTTCTCTGTACTTGTCCTTATCAGAGGCAACGCAGGTTTGAAGTGGTATTGGGAAAGGTATTTTTTTCCCCCCCAAAGAATTATGCCGTGCTGGTGTATTGTGTCGGAGGAGTAAGACGTGGTAACAGATTGGGCGGTGTTTCTCTTACTAACATCCTAGAAGCCCAGAATCAAATATTTAACTTTATGTATGATTATGGAATCCTAGAGACCAACAGTTTTCTCTAGACGACATTTTATACGCACACAGCTTTCTGGACTGGTCTCCGAGATGCACGGCTGCTACTGGAGAGAGGCTGGATTACGTATCATTTGTCAGGCTGCAACTGTAACTCACTGCTGTCTCCCATAGACCTGCACCGTGACACCATCCCTGTAGATCATCCCAGGTAGAAGGCCTGTGCTAGAAATAAGTTAAATACAAGCAGGCCAAGGACTGTGGTACGTGGCATTCTGTTACAGACTTGTCTCTTACCCATAAGTTTTTTGTTTTTTGTTTTTTTTTTAAACTACAAAGCTTACCCTCCAATGTAAATCTTCTGTAGTTAATTGAGAATACCAAGCTGAGCACAAAGTGAGTCCGCTGTTTCTCACCAACATATCCATGTCAATGAACTGCTCGACAGTCTTGCTTCATCCCCCCAACAGTAAACGTATCGCTCTACGGGATGCTAGGTATTATATTAGTAATAGCCTAGATCTCAAATAATTATTGAATCTCATTCTGGAAACACAAAGAATAAAGATCTGGGGCTTTTAATATATGCCTGTTGATAAGTGGCTGTTTGGCTTAGCGTATGTGGTACAGTCCCATGATTCCCAATGTGAATTCAATGCAATGCTTTTGTCATAAGTTGTAACATGAATTACATGAAATAATGCATGCAAATACCTTTGTGTAGTATCTAGGTCCTCAGATGATTGGCTTAAAAAATCATTACCCTTATCATTTGTTGTATCTAATTCTTACACAATTATGGTTAAATTTTATGAGCCATTCTGACATCACTGAGTGACTCTACTGTGGATGGCACAGAAGGGCATACCACAGACATTATTACCATGGAAGAATTCTTACTTGGTAAGATTGCACTGTTCCTAACCAGGATTGCGTTTAATAAGATGCCTTTCTCTTACATAATAGCTTTTAAGAAGCTATTATGAGTCTATGCTAAGTATTAACTCTCTATAATCTACCTATCTATCATCTATCTATCATCTGACATCTGTCTGACTTCTATGTATTTATTTCATTGTATGTTTAGTGTATGTGTTTTCTTATATAAATATATATGTATACCTACACAGGCATATACTTTTATCCACCTTAAATATGGATTAAGAAACAGATCACTATATCATATCAACTATTATCGCTAATCCGTGGTGACATTCTATGTCATCTTAACAGTTGGATTTTATATCTAATGTCATGATACACAATCACCGAGTGAGATTTCAATTTCCATTTAAAGCAAAGTATTTGGGAGCAATAAGGGATAGCTTTTAGAATAAATCATTTCTTTTCCTTCAGTCTCCCTCTGATACCACTGTACTCAGATTTGATAATTATGTTCTCCGGTCTGTCCGCCGAATAATGCCTTGGCCTCTAGCCCATAAGCAGCCCCTTTCCAGAGAGATGCAATTAGCATTTTGTGAATTCTGGAGAGCTCAGTAAATTGAGGCTGTCTTTGTTCTGTATTTGGCTAGTCAGAACTAGATATACACAGCCTCTGAGTCACTGGCATATTGAAAATATGAACAATGAAATGAACAATCACAAATTAGAGATAGTTTTTTTTTTTTAAATCAAAATGCTTCATATTTTCGGAGCACCAACATAGATGTTTTCTGAGATTCATACACCTTTTCCATGTCAACATTTATATTCAAGAAATGGGGTGAACCTCTTTCAGAAATCAATTAATGGTTATCATTTACAAGTGGTATCAGTTAAGATCTACTGTAAGCAGTTACTTACTAAGTCAGTGACATATGTCTAGTTGAGCATGTGGGTGAGCAACCAACAAAATTCTCCCTTTACCCATAACCTCTATTGGCTCTAACACTTCCTGGGTATTGGTGAACCAGGATCCCAACAGCACTTCACATGAACCTCCATTGGTTAGTCACGATCTGTTCTGTAATACAACAGCAGCATTTGCCGGGCTATGGAAACGGTTAGCCTTTCAGCTCTTTTTCCCAGGCACCTAACAGAAGTCCCTCACACAAAGAAAATGTTCTCGTTTGATGATGTACGTTGAAATGCTTTTGCAAAATAGCTGGCCGAGAGGGAGAAACGGAAGTCTGCAGAGAGAGAAAAGTTGATTGTCCTCTGGATATAAAGAACGGAACTGGTCTCAGAACAGACTTAGAAATGGATTTTTTTTTAAATTATGGTAAAAATGTCTTTTTGTTCTTGTCCTGGGAGAAGAAACAGACCCCAGGAGTCAGCAGCCATGCATGGCATTGTGGAACCGGCACACAGCGAGTGAATGCAGTCGGATGAATAAAAAAAAGAGGCACTTCAAGATACAGTCATCACGTGGGTCTCCAGCAGCCACTAGGATGGCGCTGTCATAGGTCTTTAGCAGTGCATGCAGATACTGAGGATGAGGAGGGAAGACTCAGAGCAGTGTGGGCGAGGTACATCTATCTGAAGGGTTCTTGGGAAGCGAGTGTGTCTTAAGTTAATCTCTCCGGTCTTCATCGGATCCACCTCAGCCTTTTATATTGTCGGCACTAAGCAAGCATGTGGGGCTTATTTTGATTAAGAAGGTGAAGCAACCTGTTTCTTCAGGAGAGCGATTTCAAGCAGAGGGGATAATGTACATTTTATTCTCGTGTTCAGGATTGACTCTCATTTTAGGGAGCTGCCACAGAGTGAAATTGTCTAGGTGGGAATCAACAAAATTCTGAACATTGTCACTTTTGTTAATTTATTGTATTTATTATTAAAGAGGTTTATAAGCCCAGCATTAAGCCTATTGACATACCATTCGAAGCAAGCTCACCGACACCATCTTGAAATGAAGCCGATCTATGCCTTACCTCCTCTCTAGATCAAGTTGTCCAATTCTCTCCCTCCAACCACTTTGCAGATGACTTAGGATCAACAGAAGCAGGACTTTATGAACCTTCTCGTCCGGAGGTGTTGGGTGGGTACACAGCATATGGTAGGAGCAAAGGTATTCTTGTTTCTCAGCATGAAGAATCCTGGAGTTGTTCAATTCTGTGTTTCACATATAAACCTACATTGTAGACCATTGCCAGGTACTAAGAGCGGACTGTACATTGTGAAGTAGACGTCAATTCCTTCCTCAGATGTGGTAACAAGAAAGGAACATGTTCATATATTCTTATAAGAAGACCAGAGCAATATTTTAAATTCCTCTCTTGGCTACTGTGGGTTTGGTGGTGTTTACTCATAAAGTATATCTCTAAAAACAATATGATCGGGTGCATACATGTTGAAGCGTCTTTCACATTGAGCCTCAATGCTCAAGTAGGAATCAAGGTGAACAAAGACTCAACCCTAAACCAAAGTGAGTCATACTCTTTATCATAATTATCTCATAAATTTTGCTAAACCTAATCCCACAGAGTTCAAAGAGTACTGGTTCCTCACCCCCCCACAGAGATGCCAAAGGCAGAAGGAGCAATGCCTAATATTGGTTACAAAGTCTGAAACTGAGCAGTTGAGCATGCATTTTTGCTAGCGAGTAATGAATGTTTCAGAACAGAGCAACAGATGCTGGATTACCAAGCATCTCGTCCCCTCTGCACTAGTCAGCGTTGGCATCAGAGGCGCAGAAATGTGCTCCCTGCTCTCTTCTCCCATCAGCCACCGTTTTTCGAGGCAGCTAGCTTGATTAACATCTAAACAACTTCATTTGGATATTCCTCATAAAGCATGGGGGGAGCTGTCTGTGATTTTAGCGATCTCCCCCAAATTAGATTTTGGACAACCATATGACTAATTTAGATGTGGAGCTAGGTTAAATATTTTGTGATTAAGTTATTAAATAACACCGATATTTCAATAATGAAGTAAGCCTAGATTTTCAGTATAGACAATTTTATTAGCTGAATAAGTTTTTCAGTAAAAGCAATTTATCATTTTTATATCAGATGAGAAAAAACTAATAACCTGTTAATTTTAAAACTTCATCCTATTAAATACTTTCACCATCGTTTCATATACTTTCTCTCAAGGCTTGTTATGATTTCACATCTTCATAGAAAAGCTAGCAGTGTAACGATGCAAGGCATAAGTAAAATGGTAACACGTATACCTGTGTCACCGTTCTTGTCCTAATTAGATAAATGGAGAAGCTAGTGTTTAGGGCATTGGCTCACACATGTAGAATTGTAACTAATAAATATTTGTCTTTAGAAGTCTATAATTCTTCAGAAATGTTTTCAAATGAAAGTAATTCTAGGTGGGATGTTTAATGAATGAATATTATTTTTGTTTTCTGGGTCGATGCCCAATCTGTGTCTGTGGGGATGATTGTATTCAGTGCTTATAACATCATTAGTATTAGTTCTGATAAGCTGGGTGGCGGCGGCAGCGGCGGCACACGCCTTTAATCCCAGCACTCGGGAGGCAGAGGCAGGCGGATCTCTGTGAGTTCGAGGCCAGCCTGATCTACAGAGTGAGTTCCAGGACAGCCAGAGTTACAACCGAGAAACCCTGTCTCAAAAAACCAAATAAATAAACAAATACACACAAACATAAGTGTCTTTTTTCAGATGTGTTTTCTCCTTTCAAACTACAGCTTTGGAATATTTTTTTCTTTCTAGAAAAGCAACCAACCAACCATAAAGAGCATGTTTTTAAAATATAAACTTCATGTTAGAATATGCACCTAATATTAGATGTAAGAAACTTCAATTCTGACTATTAATATTTTATGTTTTCTTTTACTCCAACAAGAATGATAGAAGGCTTTACTCTAGAATATTCTTGCTTTCTGGAGATTAAAAGGGCTTACTCTTAAATAACGTTTTCTTGTTCTGTCTCTGTTTTGCTGGGTTTAATGTCTTCTTACTTCTTCCCTCTACAAATAAACTCCTGGAAATCTCCTGGGTCTCGATTAGTGTTGAGAGCTGTATGGACTACAGCAGAAGATGGTTTGCCTCTGGTTTTGGGCCTGGCTGTATGCTCTGTATTCCCGTTGTTCCAGAGTCATTCACTGTTGAAGTTCTGATACAGAAATCCCTTTCCTCCCTCTGGACAAAGCTTGTCCTGATCCTTTACCTATCCTTCCCCTGGTTTTTACACCTGCAATGTAAAGCAGTGTCTGTGGATGGACTCGGAAGTTTCACACTCCTATGCCGTTCAGGTCCGTCTAGAGAACAAAGAAGAGCCTGCCCTTGACCGCCATTCTGAGTCTGAATCTCTAGTACGAAGTATAACTCCAGGACACCGCCCTGGCATTGGGTGCTCTGTTCTTTTGTGTAACGAGTCAGCAGATCCTTCTGCCTTCTGGATGTGGAAAGAGCTGTCTAGGGTCCGTAGCTGTCATAGTACCTGTGCACTGCAGGAGAAGTCATGCGTGAGGATGCTCTGAGAATGTCCTAGAACACAAGACTGTCTTTCCTAGGAGGTGGTATTCTCTCTCTCCCTCTCTCTCTTTCTCTATCTGTATGTGTACATGCTATCCCTTCTTCAGCAAAATGAAAGTTGTTGGTTTAGGAGCCACTGGTGATACTAGGATAGATTTGCTTTCCTGGTAGGACTGTAGGGTTCAGGTACTCACCTGGCTTTTCACTGGACTCGCACTTCATCTTCTCCACGGGCTTCATTCTCCTTGCTTGCACCCAAGAATACTGACCTTTGAAAATACACTGAATGCGACCTCACAGTTTAGCCCTCCCTGTGCTTAGTGGGCTTCGGAAGAAGCTTCCTGTTTGTTCTGTGTCTCAGCTGTTTGAGACATTATCTTCACCTTCTCTTTTGTGACAGGTCTCCATCTCCATTCAACTATTGTCTCTCAACATTGTGGATATCCGTCATCTATTTCTGTAGCTGTTTCACTGTGTCCCGAGGTCACGCTAGAACAGCAGTTCTCAACCTGTGGGTCGCAACTCCTTTGGGGCTCAAACAACCCTTTCACAGTGGTCACGTAAGGCCATCTGCATTTCACGTGTTCACGTTTCATAGCAGCAGCAAAACTGCAGCTGCGAAGTAGTACCAACAACAATCTTGTGGCTGGGGATCACCACAGCGTGAGGAACAGTGTTAAAGGGCTGCAGAGTTAGGAGGTTAGAGGTTGAGAGCTCTGCTCTAGAAGGGGCGGGGGCAGGCGTGAAAGTGTGATCCCATCTGTTAACCTAAGGCACTATGGCAACAGTATATGCCTGGCTTCCTTTGCTCTTCCCCTCCGCACTTCAGTGCATCTCTGGGTGGCTGGTGGGATCTTTAGAAACATTTCTTCACCGAAATTCAAAAGCTCCGGCTTACGTTCAAGCATCCACAGATCGGGTTAGCATGTGAATTAAAGACCATCTGGACATCAGGGCTTGACAGATGATGTATAGTATATTGTGATTCTAAAAAAGTCTCCCGATACCGTCTACAGATCAGATTTCTGAGATGAAGGGGGAACCCTTCAGTGCTTCAGCGCCTCCAAACTCAATTGACTCCCCCACCCCCCACCCCAGTCATCTGGGACTGGTTTGAGTTTGTTTTAAAGGGTTATTTATTTCCATGGTCTGGCAAGACCCAGATGGAAAGCAGCTCCCAGTGCTGGTGGCAGCAGGAAGAATCCTAATAAGTGTTAGTCATCCACAGTAAATTAAAAATATAATAATAAAGGGAAATTAAACTGCTGTGTGTTTGGGTGCTTTCTCTATTACCATAAATCTACACTCTTCTCTCTCCTCTAAAAGAGAGTGGGCGTGGCAGAAAGCATTTGTGAATTTCCATTAGCATTTTCTGGAGACAATTGTTCCCTTAAATGATTCAAGATTTAGCTCCTAGCTTCCGAAGCTCAACTTAGGTACCTTAGACATTTAATTCTAAGGTAGCATGTCTACACAGTACCATGATACATCAGAATGAAGAACGTCTGTTAGCCTCTGGTCCAAGTTCATATTTTCTCCCTCCCGCTCCTCCTCGCATCTTCTCTATCATCCCTCCTCCCGTCTCCTCACCCTCCTTCTGGTGAGGAAATGCTGAGGACAGGCCCAAAGTTTCCCGCCTACTGGGAGGGATGGAATATACTCACATACCTGAGAGTTTAATCCAGAACAGTGTTGTAAATGAGTTGACGCATTTGTGATGCATTGTGACGCTGTGCCCCGAGAGTCAGACTTGGAAGCAAGTATGTCTCCATTATCCAACTGTACTCGATGGTTAATTTAGATCATCAGCCTGCTTACGTTAGGACCGGGGTGGGCCATCAGTGAAGTACGCCGCCTCTCCGTATGTCTATGAGGCTAGTTTGAAAGAGGATTAGCTGAGCACTGAATACCTACCCTGAATTTGGGTGTCACCATCTCCTGGGCTGTGTTCCCAGATGGAATAAATAGGGGAGAATACAAACCAGACGAAAGGTATCCCCGGCCATGTAGACGGACACAAGCAAGCAGGCTCTGGCTTCCGTCACAGCCTGGAGCTGTCCTCTTTGCTATGCTTCTCCACCATAAGAGGCTAGGCCCTCAGACTCTGACCACAAACAGAACCTCCCTACCCCCATCCAGAAGTTACTCAGATTTTGATCACAGCAACAAGAAATATAACTAACACACTGTAAACTTTTCTTATATTGGATAAGTTCACGTGAATGTGTGCAAATGCAACCATACAACCAGATACTGGGTCAGATCCCCTGGGTTTTGATCTTAATCTTCTTTCTCTCCAGCTCTCTGGAAGGATTGCCTTCCTCTGTCTCTGTTCAGTTTTGATACATACCAAGACTCCCCACCTAATAGAGATTCCATACTCCAGTCTGCTTGCTAGACCACAAAATCACCACACAAGTTTTGGTCATGTTATCCACCCCTCAGTGCAAAACCATTTTTATTACTAACACTGCAGCCAATGGTGCTAATTTTCTAGGGACGTGGTCATTTTGGCAATCCGTACAATGCTCAGTCTGTGCCAACCTCCAAACCACAGAAAGCTGTTAATTCCAAATCACCTTTTTACACAATACAAATTAGCATGAATGTTTTAGACAAGTGGGAGGCCAGCATGACTCATGCCCCTGAGGTCTTAGATTTGTCAAGGGAGTAGCCATGCAGCAGTGTACGGCGGTGGAGGACATGCGTCCTAAGAGCTGAGGCAGGTAGAACTGCCAAAACCAACCCCGAGTCACCCTGGCAGACGCTTCCAGTGCAAACAATAATTTAGTTGCAATCTAGTTCATATATCAGAGGAAAAAAACAAAGTTGAAGCCATCAGTTGTTGATGGGAGGGAGAGGATTGCGTATCTTTAGTTGTTCCTTTCAAAGTGCTCTCAAAGCATGCCAACTCACTGATGCTGTCTCGAGAAGTATGGATGAGAGCAGTAAATTCCAGTGCAAATATTCTAGAACAACATGGGCTTGTGGCCGAATTTCCATCCACAATAAGGATAGAGGATACAACCTAATGGTTTCAAACTAAAAGCCTGTAACCTCTCCCTCCCCTCCTTCCTCCATCTCTCCCTCCCTCCACACTGTCTGTGTGTTTCCCTTCTGTGTCTCCCTGTCTCCCATTTTTACCAGTCTTTTTTTTTTTTTTAACCATCTTACACTGAGCCTTGCTTCCTTCTAATTAATAATATATACCAGAGAGTTTTTGTATCAGTCAGGAAGATTGGCCTTTTTATCTGCATAGTTTTTTCATTTTTCTGCCCCGTGGTCAAATAATTCTTTATTAGAGAATAAATGGCTCCCCCCCCCCAACCCCTACTTGTTTGGCGTGACAAGCATTGTTACAGTGAATGGCTGGTGCTATTTTTTAGGTGTGTGTAAGATATCTTTGGGTTAATCCCAGAATTAAGTTTGCTACCGACATTTATATTGTAACTTTAAGTGTTTATCCTAGTGCACAGTAGAAAGCATGTTTACAAATCTGTGGTTTTCTAAGGCTCTACTGCTGTGCTATAAATGTCCAACATACAGCTGAGAAAGTTGGTAAAGTGTTCTCTCAAGGCCCTCTGTCACATGGCGCTATCCAGCAGAACATCAGAACTGAGGGGTTTCCCGTCCATATCTCCTGTAACCACGGTAACTTGGAAGCTACCCTCGGGAAGACACACTTAGGCCCTTCCCCTGGGGTCTTCCCTGGTACATCGTCCTTCTAGTGTATACAAATATTATCTAGTGAGTCTTTCTAAAAGTATTTTTATTCTTTATTAAATTTCTTCATTGACCATTCTAGAAAATTTTTCCTAAGTATATGATATACCATTTCTTTTACTTGTTTTTTTTCTTTTTAAACTAAAAATATTTTTTTTGCATCTAATATATTCTGAACACAGTTATATACCATTTCAGTACTTTCTTTTATAGCGATTTTACTTCTGTATGTCTCTCTTTACTCTGTTTATCAGTTCCCCAGTGCTGTTTTAAAATTATTTCTTAACTCCAAGTTCTTGCTCCTTTGGTTTCTTTCCTGTGTCTAATATGGCTTCTGTCATGCCAGCTTTATGTGACAGTCTATACTGGAATGTTTTATTAGGCTGTTTTTTTTTCTTTTTTTCTCAATTTCTTTCCTCAGTTCCACTGGTCTCATTTGGCGTGTTTCTGTTATTTGGGTACCACTTCATCTCTTTTGTCTGACACACTATTCACCATCCTGCGTTTCCACCGCAGTGTGCCCTTAGAGCTGCAATTGCTTCCATAATTTCTAAAACTTCTTGTCTCAGATTCAAGTGATATTCCTCCCTCATGTTGCTAGAACATTCTTTTCTGGTTTGTTTTTTTCCCTCTGCAGACATTTCACAACTCTCATCTCTTCCCTCTTCCCAATGGTGTCCTGCACAGGGGTCACAGAGCAAGACATTATTAGAGCGAGTTGGCAATTTCTGTACTTCGAGTTTGGGAGGGATACAGCAAGAAGGCACAGAAGCAGGAGGTAACACTCCGACTGCCCACATTCCCCTTCCGCTGACCTATGAACCTTTGTTCCTCCAGATGTCCTTTGGCCCTCTGCACCCAGAGTGGTACAGTTAAATCATTGGCGGGAGAGGAAAGAATGTATTGAGAAATGAAAAACTCGGTCTTAGGTGATTCTGTTTAGTTTTAACAAGAATTGTAAACTTTAAAAGTCTTCCCTAACGATATGATGCTGAGAGATAAAGAGGAAAATCTCAAGTTTCTCACATTTAATTTCATTCCTGAATTTTTTTTTTTTTTTTGCCAGGACGAATATACAATAACCGACAAATCCTTGATACTGAGAGGCATTCTGTGATTTATTTGATTGATTTATCTGAACATTTCTCTTATTATCTTCTCAAAAGAGTAAACTATGTCAACATTCAAAGACCTGGCCTGCTACTGACATAATGTTGTAGGTGATAGTTGCATTCCTCTATCAGAAGGAAAAAAGGAGCCCCAGGTTAAAAAAAATCAAGCCTGATTCTCTGCCTCTAGTTCAGCTTTAATTAATTATTAAGCCCTGATTCGCTTCTTACCTTCCCTCAGGATTGTGTGGTATAGAATGTGTGTTAACAGCTCTACTAAGCGTTTGCCCAAGGTGAGGAACAATCATTACAAGTGGCCCTCTAACCACTGTGTCCTCTGGAAAACCGTAACAAAAGACGTAATGACCTAGGAACCGTGTTATTTAACATTGTATAAAGACCCAAAGTTCCGTTGTTCCTCCAGGAGACATCACAGTTGTCTTTGTCTTTAGTTTTCAGAGGTTTGACACCAGCTCTAGTGTTTACGGTTTCATTAAAACAACACCAGCATTTAGTGACTCGTAAAAGCAGATCACCTTCTAGACGGTGTCATTCGCCCACACGATAGAGGCCTCCCAAATGAATGCACACCGTGCCACACAATTCACAGGTGCCTTCTTCCTTCCTTTAAAGTCTTATTCCTTGTTAATACGCAGAAAGCATGAGTCACGGAATAAACAGCCGATCCGTGTAACATTTAGAGCTGTTTCCTCTTTTGGAAAGAAATCGAACGCCTCCTTCATAGATTCCATCCGTGGAGAACTAGATGCAATAGCAACCTTCTAAAAGGCCTATATATCTTTTTTTTTTTTTGTCTTCTTGGTTCACACCACATGCTTTCCGAGGCAGTAGACTCCCTCTTGTGAGTGTTGATTTCCTTGGAGGTGAAGAGAAAGGAAGAACACTCTCATACAAACACAGATACAAGTTGCAGTAAAGGCCGCCATGGCAGTGTGCTTAAATGCCTCTAATGTGTTCAGAAGGCTAGATCTGAATGGAGGCATTAGCGTAAATGGTTCCTTCTGACAGCTGTCGTGGAGAGAACTGGTCCAGGTTGCTCTCCTTCGCCTTGCAGAGTGATGACTTTTCTCTGCGTCTCTTCACATCATCTTCATCTATCTGTATCTAGCTTCGAATCCCACACTCAGTCATGTGAGATGAGAGCCCAGCCTTTCAACATCACTTCAGATTGATTACCTTTGCGAAGACTCTATCTCCATATAAGTATATCAAATAAATAACAAATACCGAATAACTATCTCCTGTTCTAAAGACCATGGATTCTAACTCCAGTTTATGAATTGGGAGAGGATACGATTCTGTCTGTCACAGTCACCATTTAAATACAATTACTAGTCTAGCTTCAAGCCTCCACAATTTTATACGATGTTATTTTGATGTGTTCTATTTAAGATATTTTTAAAAAATGTCTATATTCTCATTAACATTTAAGTCACCTCCAGCCTTGTGTTTGGTGTTTGATAAACTGGTGGCTGAATGGCTGCCCCCCTCCCTCTTTGCATGGGTCATCTCCCAGGGCTTCTGTGTGTTTATATACTCCGTCACTACTGTTGGGCAGGAACTGTTACATAGTTAGGATGGCCCTGCAAAGATTTAAACTTACAACCCACCGGCTCTGAGATTAATGTCCTCTATACAGCCCTTTGTAAATCTCATTTGTATTTATTTATGTATTTCAAGAATTCTATTTCCTTTTAGTGTTTGCTGTTTTATTTATTTATTTTTATTTGTTTTAATGGTCTTGACACTTTTGAAGAGTACAAGTCTGTTATGTTGCAGACTTTCTCTTAGTTTGAGTTACATTTTCTCATGATTAGACTGGGGTTTAGGGGAAGACTCCACAGTGGTCAGGGGCCCCTCTTGCCTATCTTTTCTTTTTTCTGGTTTTTAGAGACAGGGGTTTTCCCATGTAACTCTGGCTGTCCTGAAACTCAATTCTAGACCAGGACTCTCACACACACACACACACACGAACATTTTTGAAGTTATGAAGTCCTAATAAAATTGTGGCTGGACCAGGGAAAATCAGGGATAGATTCCCCGTCTGGTTTGGCTCTGCTTCGGTGCCTTTCCTGAATGTAGGTGAAGAGCCTGGAACAGCATGTTGTCCGTGACAACAGCAGCCAAGGCATACAGAACTGGGAGAACCTGCCGAATCCTTTTGAAGAATGATCAGAGGATCCATGTAGTGTCCTGCCGCGTGATCCAAATGCCATGTTGCACGTTCCAAACTCAGAATGGAGGGTGGGCTCTGCGGTAAATACAGCCTTCCTGTTGGACAGCTGAGTTATTAAGGCAGCTTCCACACCTGCCTCCTCATCTCTTTTTCCTTAGTTTTTAAAGTTTTCTTTGAGGTTTTAAGTGACACATTAAAGACGTGCTAGCCGAGCACAGCACACTTATTTTCTCAGGTACTCCTTAAGCTGAGAAGAGAGGATGGATCCAATATCCAAGTTCAAGGACAGCCTGGACAGTGTAGTAAGACCTCACGCTAAGATCCTTTCTTATTTATGAAGTACACGGTCACAGTTTAGTATATATGTACTCTAATAATGCTAAAATCAAGTCAAATATATCTACTTTACAAATAATTATTGCTTCTTTATGTTAAAAACACTCACAATTCCTGCTTTTAGCCTCTTAAAAATATACAGTCCGTTACTTTCATCTATGTCCATATTCCACTATGCAGTAGGATTGCAGAACTTACCTCTTACCTCTATTTCTTTGTACCCATGAGTCAACCTCTCCCCATCCCCCACTCCCTCTATCTTCCCCAGCCTCTAGCAATCTTAATTTTACTCCCAACTTCTATGAGATCAACTATTTAAAAAAAAAAAAACATATAAAAGAGATTGTGTGGTATTTGTGTTTCTATTCCTGGTTTGCTCAACCTAAAACTCTCCAACCTGAGGCTATTTCAAGTGACAGAATCGTATCCATTCCTGGCCAATATGCCTCTGTGCGTGGACACAGCTTACTTCCTTGGTTTGGCTACTGTGGCTCATCCTACAACAAGCAAGCATGTGCAGATGCCTCCTTAACATACGGCTTCATCTTCTTAGGGAGGATACTCAGCAGTGGGACCCCTATATCACACAGTCACTCTGCTTTAAGCTTTGGAGAAACTGCCATGCTGTTTTCCACAGTGGCTGTGTTAATACATATATATATATATATATATATTTTTTTTTTTTTACCAACAATGGGAAGGGTTTTGTTTTCTCTAGGTCCTTCATAGCTTTTGTGTCTCAATCATGGTCATTCTAACTACAGTGAAGTGGTTTCTTGCAATGGTTTTGATGTATGTTTCCCTGGTGTTTACTGGTGGTGAACTTGTTTTCTGCCTGTCCGTTTTTAGATCCTCTCTTGAAAATGCCTATTTGCTTTTGACATTTAAGTTGGATATTTGAGTTCTTTTCATATATTCTGTGAGCACAGTATTATTAACTCTTCTCAGAAGTAGAATTCGATATTACTTTCTAGTCTTCTGTAGATTATCGCTTTTCTCTGTTTGCTGTTTTCTTTGCTATTCAAGAGATTTTTAGTTCGAGGGAATCTCAGGCGTCTGTCTTTGATTTCGTCTCCCATCCGACTCGTTGCTTTGTGTGAATTCCTCATGTAACTGCACTTCATCACCTTCAGCATGTGTTCTAAATATCAAACATTTAATCACTTACGATTCGTAGGCCGTAGGCTTGACTCTAAATGTTCTAAATGTTGAATTAAGTCTGGAATCCACTTAAGGACACGCTGAAACGAGTCATAGAATCTCGTGTGGTGACCCCTACAAGAGATCACCTGGGAGCAGTTTGGCAGTGCTCCCCATTCCAACAGTGCTGTTAAGTAAAGGCTGCAGAAGTGACAGCGTTTCAACGTACTCACTGCTTTTGTGGTGGCCCAGGTCTCCTCCCCAGGACCCACACGGTAGCTTACAGCCATCTTTGACTTCAGTTCCAGAGGACCTGGCACCCTACTGAGGCCTCTTTGGGCAGCAGATACACACATGGTACACATACATACTTGCAGGCCAAACACTCGTGCACATAAAATGAAAACAAATCTTGGATTGGAGAAACGGCATGGCAGTCAAGGGTAGCCACTGCTCTAACAGAAGACCCAGGCTTGATGTCTAGCATCTGACAGCTCACAACTACCTGCAACTACAGTTCCAAGGGAGCCAGTGCTCTCTTCCGGTCTTTGTGGACTGGAGCATATGTGTGGTACACATGAAATCCCTCAAGCACACATGTATCCCCACAAGTCACTTAAGAGCTACCTACAGTCCATCTTCCTTTAGGGAACTGTGGCTCAACCTGAAGTCTTGCTCCGATTGCTAAGTCTGGCCTTAGTTCCGAGGGTGAGTGGCAAGGACTTCATGATCCTCGTCTGCCCCTCACTGTAGTAGAGGTAAGCGAGAAAGAGTGAGTAGACCCCACCCTGTCTCTGCTGAGCTGGCGTAAAGCGTTTCTGAAGTGCGAAGGAAGTTCTGGAATGCATGTCTACCACCCTCTAGGCTCCTTGGCGTGACTATCTGAAGTCAGGCCCCGAAGGAATCACCTCAAATCGTCTACCTTGGGGCCCCGTGCCTGCAGCTCCTTACTATGGGCTCTTCATGTTATTGTGATGGATCCTCTTTTCCCGAAGAATGGCCTGCTCATGGCTAAAACTTTGAGTCAGTGCTATGGCCCTTAAGAGCTTCACTGAAAAGTAGGTTCATACAATGTATTCCTGACCTTTATTTTCATGTTCTCGACAAGTCCCTGCACTGATTTCAAAAGTGAGTGAGGAAGTTTACATCCACAACAGTGAGAGGAGGAGCATGTATAGCTGTGAGAATTTATGTTAACTTACACTAAAAGTCAAAAAGATCTCAAATTCAAAAAATAACCTGACGACGAACCTCAGGGACCTAGAAAAACACCAAGAGGCAAAACCCCAAGGCGAAGGAGAACGAAGGGTACCAGAGAAGAAATGCGTGCACCGGAGCCTAAAAGAGCAACTCTGATCTTGTTGTCCAATAGAAAGGCTGGAAAACTGGTCCGCAGATGTGAGGCGGTTCTCACGCTAAAGCGCCGCGCTGCTGAAGAGCGCTATTATTTATAAAGAAAGCAAAATCATCCAGCAATCAAAGCAATAATTTATTTATTGCTCGCTTTTTACATCAGAAAGCCTAAATAAAGCTCCCGAGTGTCGGCTGCACTGGAAAAAAACATTTTAATAGTCCTCTCTTGTCATCTATTAATAGTTTGGCCCACCGCAGTTAAGGCTCTGCTGTCGCAAATAAGCATTTGTTACCCCTATCACGTAGCTAAAGGACGCTGGCATATTTTTGACTAGCAGTAGAGACACGGCGTTTCCGGGCCACAGAATCTCTCTTTTATTGAGCAAAGGAAGCGTCTCTCACACCTTTTATCCAGGAAGCAATGAGAAAGCAACTGTTATTGGAGCACGTGTGGATGGCTGTAACGACCACTGGATTAATACTGGCAACCTCTGTGCCCTCTGCTGAGGATTTTGTGACTTAGGTAATGATAGTTCCATTTTCCTTACGCATGCCTCATTTAAAACACACACATGGGGCAAAGAGACGGCTCAGTGGTTCAAAGCACTTGCTGCTCCTGCAGTAGACCAGGGTCAGTTCCCAGCATCCACATGATGGTTCTAAACCATCGTTTGCTCCAGTTCTTGGGTATCCAATGCCCTCTTCTGAACTCGGTGTGCACCAGGCATTCACATGGTACACATATATATGTACAGGCAATCACTTATGCACATAAGAAATACATCTTTAAAAATAGTCTCCTATAGTGCAAACATGCCACAGTTTTATCATCCATTCATCGGGTATAGGGCATATAGGTGGTTTCCATTTCTTAGCTATTGTTAGAGATCACTCAAGAAAAGCACAACCAATCAAAATGCAGAGCATGGCGCTCAGTCCCAAGGGATGGATACATCTACACAACACTCCCACACCTAAGGCTCAGGGAACCTTATAGAAGAGAGAGAAAGAGAGAAAGGATTATAAAAGCTAGAGGATCAGGGCATTTTCTATGAGACTGTGTCTCCTAGAAACATCATAAGGTACCCTCCTAAAGTCTCACCAACGCGATTGTCCAGATGTGAACAAGAGTAGCACCAGTGAACGTGCTAAATTGGAGGGAGAAAAGCCTACGAGGTCTCAGCTCTACGAAGAACTATAGGCAACCGAGGAAGGCTGGGAACAGAAGCAGTGGCCTTCCCCAAGGGAGAGCGCACCAATTGGTTGTCCAGTGGCAAATGGACAGCCCTAAAAATATACACATGAAAGTCGCATAGTACACATTGTATAGACCAAACAAGATTTATATATATAATTAATGGAAAAAAATTCATGAATTTGAAGGGTAGTGGGGAGGGATATATGGAAGGATTTGCAGGGAGGAAAGGGAAGGAAGAAATGTAAATAAATTATAATCTCAAAAATAAAGTAAATACTAGAAAAATATAGGCATGGTTCCTAGTCTCATTTTCCATGTTAATCAGGACACTTTCATTTCAAACAAAAGAAACAACCCAAAGTTGGTTGAACTAAACCATGACACTAATATTGATAAATTGTTAGATTAGCTATAAAGCTATTTGAAGGCTAACAGAGGTAATAGCCATAGTGTCCGTACCTCCGGGACACCTTCGTCATGAATGTGAGTTTTAACTCCCTCAGTCTCTCTCCTCTGGGTCCAGCCTCCCAGTCCCTTCCACTCAGGGAAGAAAATGGGGGCACAGATGCTTTGTATCCATATTGTGATTCTCTGCCTCAACCCAAGGAAGGATCCTGCTTAGCTGTTTGGTTGGTGTGTCGTGAGCCACACCACTGCTAATAGTACAAAGGCAGTATGAGCGGCTGGGAACTGGATCTCTGCTAGGACCCCATAGTCCAACTGAAGAGATGTAAAGCAGTCAGAAACACCTGTAGTAACTGCATGCCCTAAGCTCAGGCCCCTCACTCCTGGGACTCCTCCCAAAACCTCCCAATCTTCTCTTCCTGAATTCCCCTCCCCACCCCTCCAGTTTCCTTCGTTCTCATTGGTAAATTAACTCAGAAGCAACAGTTCCAGGTTCCTACCACATAAAGCTTGGATAAAGTCAACTCCCCCCTTTTCCCTGCTTAAGTGGACATGAGAAAACCTAGTGTTCTGTCTCTCCCACCTCACAGTGACTGACTGATCCAGCCTATCTAGGTGATAGGATTAGCAGCTACTCAACAGAAGTAATCTTGCCTGACTGACTTCAGAAGAGTTCACTGTTAGAGTCATCAGCCAAAAGTGATGTTTTTTTTTTTCTTGAACAGTTACTCTGTAGTTTCTTTGTTTTCTGTTCCCCTCATGCATTTCAGAGAAACCACTGAATCACCTGAAATTATAGCTGCTTCTGAGAGGTGGGGAGCATGTGCTTATTGAAGTACTGGGGAGATATCGGTCATTTTTACAAGGTTTGTGAATAAGCTTGTTTCACAAACATACACATGCACACATGTGCACAAATCAGTATAAATATTAAGGAACCTTAAAAATCAATGGTATATTTCTATGAATAGGGAAAATACCTCAAGTGTTTATATAATAGCCTAATCAAATAGTTAAGCTACAGTTTAAAAAGGAAAAGGATACATTGTATCCTTACAAAATACAACTTAAGATTCCTTTCTGGCGCCCCAAACTCCATTGAGTATTTACAGCTATGTTTCTCTTCCTGTGAGATTGCTTAGAGCGTTGTTTTCTTGCCCATATTAGCCCATGGTTAAAATGCACTTGTGTTATTGCATTAATTCATCATTAACATGTGAGGTAATGTAGTGTTAAACAGTGCTCAATTAAAAGAAATCAGGTCTCAGTCTCATCTACCTCTTTTGGAGAACACAGCCAGGGAGGCTTCAATTTGTAATTCGTGATAAACAGCACTGACCTAGATTCTACAGGGAATGTGTAACACACCGAAAGGTTAAAAGTCAAATGGGGTCAAGAGTTGTCTCATTGACAAATGGTAAAGTCTGCCCATTGGCTCCAGTCAGGCCAGACTCTGCCCTTAGACCTACTAAAGATAATTGGCAAAAAACAATCCCGTGTTGGGAGTATTTTGCTTTACTTTTTGACTGTTTCGTGTGTATGTACAATGCACTGTGGTGATATTCACTCATCACTGCCCTCTAGTACCCCTCGTCTCTAAACCCCCCTCTTCTTCCCACTTAATCCCCCAGTGGTGAAGGCACAGTTAGAGGGAAAGGAATCCCCTCTCCAACAACCACCAATAGACATTGCTCCTTGGATCAGGACAGGCTTCATGGTGCCCTATCGATCCACGCTCAAAGGCTGCATTGCTTAATCCCATGCAGGTGTCTGCAGTTGCTGTGCGGTTGTGATGGCAGTGCCGACCCTGGACGATGGCATTTCATGAAAGTCTTCCCAGTTGTCCCACCATCAGCAATTAAATTCAGCAACTTTGCTCTTCACCACAATGGCTCTGCCAGAGAGCTGTGAGCAGGTGCAGGTCATGAGGAAGCAAACATCTGAATCACAGATTTAAATAAAACCAACACCTGCAGACAATGCTGCCAAGGCTTAGGCAGCCCTCCCCCCAACACTATACAAAACAATTATTTTAAAGATATACATAAACATAACTAGAAGCAAACTTTCCCCAAACCCAGCAGTGAGTAAGAACTCTTCATCAAACTGAGGCCAGTTACTCTCTTTTGAGAAAAAGAGTAAGCTGCTTGGAGACTACATCTTACTATGAAAGTCCGTCACCTGCTTTTCCATAGATGCACAGGATGACCAGCCTTTAAGGCTTTCCACATATAAAATCCGTTGCCCCGTTTCTTTTGAGAGCATATGAAATTTCGTGAGTTTATAGTAAAATCATGAACAGCTTCTTTTGCGTTTTCTTGTGACAAGTTTACATATCCCACCTTGCCCTATCTTTTCTGTACTGCTTTAGTTTTGTCTCCCAACATGCTTTTTAAATAGAACTCTGTGTTTGCATGTGAGGTCTAACATTATAAATGCTTTGGTAAAAAGTAAGGGAGAAAATCCTAAAGGCACTTACAGTAAAAACTTTAAAAGCCCCAGGTAGATGTGCAGTGCGAGGCTGGTCACTAGGTGTCAGGTGCAGTCACAGACATGGGCAGAATGGACCCGATCGCTTTTCTTACGTAGTGAGGGCAAAAGGGGGAGGGATGACATGAGTTAGTCTGGATTACCTCACTTAAGATAGCCTCCGGCTTCATCCCTTTACCTGAAGAGTTCATGATTTCAGTTTTCTTTCAGCCAGGTAAAACACCAGTGCGATGATGACAGTGCAAATTTTAAAAACTAAATTTCAACCTGCCTGTTCCCTTGTTTTTAAAATTGTCTTGCATACAATGGCCTGTTTGATACAGTGCCTAGTGATGAATACATTTTAGCTAAGGTACAGATACGCATATGAATGAAATAAACTCGAATCTTTTGCTTCAAAAGTGGCCCTAGGTATGTCAGGCATCCACATCACCTGTCTTTTGGTGAACATGTCTTCAATCGCCTGAGAGTAATTTGTCAGATTCCTTCTCTCTCTTGCCAGAGATACCTATCTCTTAAGGGCTGTGTCATTTAGTATATTATTCTGGTAATTTTTTTTCTTCCTTGGGAGCTCATTTTGTATTAAGATTTGCATTTCTAAAAGCAGGACTGTATCTGACTAAACTAAAACATTCCTATGGAAGTTAAGATATGAACGTGTGCTTCATTTGAGATCTTCCTAAAACTACCCAGCAAAATTACTTAATGTGGATGAGAAAACTATGGAAACATAATAAGGTGAATGGAATTAGAAAAATGTTTAACTTCAGCATCAAGGTACTGTTGCTGCCTCTTAGGCAGAGCTTGTGCAGGTCTGTATAATATGCTGTATTTTATAAAAACCAACCATGTATGCATGTAGCACAGTATCGGGCAGATTACCTGGCCTTACACAGCCAGTGGAGCAGATGAGGTCACTGATGCTGGTGTCCCAATGGTACCATTCCTTACCTCCCTGTCGGCATGGCTACAACATCCTGCTGTAGTCATCCTCTCTGCTTCCTCCTCCCTGCCAACATCTCTTCCTTTTACTTCTGGGAATCCCGTGATATTTTACATGAGTAGAGATAATTGCATCCCCTGGTGTTCTCTTTCTCTCTCTCTCTCTCTCTCTCTCTCTCTCTCTCTCTCTCTCTTTCTCCCCCCCCCCCCAGTATCAGGCCTATGAGAAAGACACTGGGTGTGAGGTCATTGTCACACATGACCAGCCATGCATCACATGTAGGAGGGAGTAGAGGGACTACTTTTATCCCTAGCTGTGTGTTGTATTCTGTCGCCTGGACCCTAAAGGTTCTAACACCTTGGAAGGTTTTGATGTTTATTTTTTTAGTCAGAACAGAGTTCCCTCATTGCCTGACTGTGATTCTTCTCTCATTTGGACTAGAAACCAAACCATTATAAAAACATCAGAAGGAAAAAAAGACCCAGACACTGCAACCCTTCTTACACCAATGTTGTCCTGATCAGCTAGGGACAGGGCAAAGTATCAAGGACCAGGTGACTTAAACAATAGAAATGCATTTCCTCATACTTCTGGAGACTGGCATTGTGGGAGGACTCTCTTGTAGCTCCTATATGGACACTTCCTTACTGTCCTCTCATAGGCAGGAGAGATGTTGTGTCTGTTGGCTTTAGTGGCTGGCATCATGGAGCCTTTCTGATTTCCTTCCAAGGGAATTTGTCTGAATACACTGCTGAGTTGCTGTTGCCCAGGGCTTCCAACTCCCTCATGATGATGTCACAGTCTTTCCATGTCTCCGGGCATCTCAACCTAGTGGGTGGAAAATCCCAGTCTGTTTCCTAGCATGGAGAGAAAACATGGCTCATGGGCCTCTTCCTCTACTTCAGGACTGCCCAGATCACTAACAATTATCTACCGACCCAGAACACTAGAGAGTTTGCATCTCTAGCTAAGGGGCGGGAAGGGGTTGTGGAGGAGGCAGTGGGGATTGCCACGGACTCCTAAGTGACTCAGCATAGCCTGAACAGCAGAACCCTCAAAGGTCTGCTTCCTGTGGGAGAGAAAAGAGCTGATAGGGGCCCAAGACTGAGAAGACAAGAGCAGACTAGTTCATAAAGACGGAGAGAGGTGCCTCTTCTGTTCAGGACAGACCCCACCACAGAATCTATGAAGATAAAGAGCCAGGTAAGGATGTTCCAGAGCTAGGAATAAGCAAAGTTTCTCTGAACAAACCCTTACGAAGCGGAGTTAACTAATTTTACCGGACAGAAATCAGATATTTTCACTAAGACGCTCAGCGAAGTCAAAGGAACAGTTTCAGTGGAGACTCAGATCAGCGAAGTCAAAGGAACAGTTTCAGTGGAGACTCAGAGTAAGCTATGTGTGAATACATTGTCCTGTCCCACACTTGTGGGCAAAGCTGATTAAGCCCCGTGTCCTCTCCATTCAACTTTATATTTACGAAGATGGGGAGGACAGTCTAATCCTCTCGCCTATTTTCACAGTCAGACAATCAATTTACCTGGAGGATTGCATGCCATCTCTCAGGGGCGAGGAGAGCTACTGGGATTCCATATTGAGGCCAAAAATCAGCTCAGCTTCTCCCTCAGATTTAGGAGAATTGAGGACTAAAAAAATGAGCACATCGTAGACAGATAGGCTCTCAGGGGACTTAGCTGCAGAAGGAAGGGAAGAAGATGCTATGTCTTCATTGCATTCCCTTTAGAGATTTCTCTTCCCTCTTTCATTATCTTACTGTTTATGGCTGTGAGGGAAGCCGATCAGTGCCTCCGGAATGTTACAGAAGGTGGTGGATAGACGAAGGCATGATGGAGAGGCTGAAGCACGCCCACGCCCACGCGGCTGTGGGAAGCGCGCAGGAGCGGATGAGAGCGCAGTTCCCCTTTCCACTGCGTCTCAGGAGGAAACAGTGCACAGCGGCTAGATAGAAGCAAACAATATTAGTGAGAAGACAAATAAAACACACAAGAGAGACGACTCACCTACCAAAAGCACAAGAGAAAAAAAAGCTGTTCCTACATCTTAGGTTTCCCCCCTTTAGTTAGAAGTTTAAGGCTACAGAATGAAAGAATTAATAAATATATGGTTACTTGAATTAAATAATTATAGACCCCAAATTTAGCATTATTTCATTTCATTTTCCAGGCAAACATTGTACCTTTTTGCAATCCACTGAGTTGTCTGTAAAATTCTCTTTTATTAACAGAACATGGCTCAGAAACACTCCCATATATTAAGGGGAATTATCAAGAAAGCATATATTGTCTGAGGGAAATATATTTCAAAATTACCAGTACCAAAGTTAACACCATGTAGTTTATCCACACTAGCGGTAACCATAGATATAATACAAAATGTGTTCACATGCTCTGATAATTTTATATGTAAAATAGAACAGGGCAACACACGTGTGCATGCACACACACACACACACACACGCCCCTACTTACAAACAAACAAACAAAATTCTCTGCTTTAGGGCAGAGAATCTCGATTAACCATAACCTCTATCTCAAATCTACAGTGTTCTAATTTCTTAGGAGAAGGAATCTTATTTCAAAACCTCATTTCTGAACTCTTCTCTGTTGAGTAAGATAGCAAACCAGAAACATCCAGAAGTCACAATGCCAACGCGTCTTCAAGATCTGTTAGAAATTATTTCTGTTATGGTTGCTCTTCAGTGTTCTGCATTGCCAAGAGGGTAAGAATTGCCCTCATTTTCTGTTCCTTTTGCAGTGAAGGCCGGGGAACATGATGGATGAGGTGTATGTAGCAGCAGTTTCACCAACTGCCCTTGAAAACTCAAGCAAATAGATGACATCCATTTCACTACCTGACCCTGATGAGGCATGACATTTATAACAGGAACAGAAATGCCAATGTAATTGAAGAGCTCTGAAACGGCCCTTTAAGGCAAGGTGACGAATTATCCATTGATTTAATCTCAGAGAAGAAGATGGAGAAATAATGCAGGAGGGACTGAGTTTCACATGAAGCTTGCTCAGAAGGCTGTACCCTCACAGTCTTGAAATGGCACGCGCACGGTTGTGTGTATATCACTTGATGCTGGTGGTTACAGCCAAATGAACACACTCAAAGGTCTTCACTGGATCCCATTAAATTCTGTAAGTGGGAGAGAAGAAAATGAGAGGACTGCAGAGCAGAAGCTACCCATGCCTGTCACTGCCTATACTCCTTCTAATTGAGAACCTCGCAGATGAGTGATTCTCTGAGTTCTGCTCTGGTGTGAGAAGTAGTGACACAAAGGCAGGCACTCTGAGGCTGGGCAGCTTGCTTCCTGTCCGTGCGAGCATGTCAAACTCTCTGATCTATCTTTTTCCTATTTTTCCCACTCACTAAATAAAGACAATAAACATCCTTCATAGTTTCTTTCAATATTGCTGCCTTGAGCATTTTTCTTTTCTCCAGAAAGTAGCTCTCTGCAAATGTTAATGTTATGGATGCAAATTTTTTTTTAGATGAAGACTGTTATCTGAGTATGTAAGTGATACATATCCTTATTATATGATTGTTGGGTTCAGACAAAAGAACAAAGTTACCTTTTTATACATTATCTGATTTATCCAGTCGCTTTTCTAAGCATGTCTGATTCACTGTCCACCTTAATCTTCTTATCAATCATATGTTCGAGGTACAATTTTCATGTGCAATCTCACATGGGGAGAAAAATTACTTTGAATAGGGTCTCTCCCTGGATACCTTTATCCTTGAGACATAGCATAATATAATTCTATATATTATGTGTAATTCTTCTCTCAAATGCATTTCTGTATATGCAATACAAATAATGTATAGAATTATTAAGCCATGACCAGAGAGAACAACGTCCTGCTGACCCCTATTCCATTACACCACAAAGTAAACGGTATTTGTCTGTGATGTTCATCTGTCAAAACACACTCCTCCAAAACAGTGCCTTGTATAAAGTTGGCCCTGAGAACAGCTTTCCCTTTGGAATCCCATTCTTACCCTTCAATGTGTATTTCCCATGGAGCCCTTACAACGTCTGGCTCTCCATCCAACAATTGTTTTGAGACACGGTGTCTCAGTGGTAAACAGAATAACAGAGTTACTGCTTTAATGGAACTTTAAGTCCTTGGGGGAAAGAAACATGCTTATTAATAATCACATATGCACAGGTCTCACTTCCAAACAGCCTTGAGTTTTAAAAGCAGTATCACAGTAATTGTTGTGTAATGTGTGTGCAGAATGAGTCACGGGCAATTCTGTAAGCCTTGGTTTCAGAGAGAAGAAAAAGTTGTGATTCTTTTCATTGTGAGACTGAAGATTAAGATAACAGAAGGGAAGGTATGAGGAAGGAAAGGAGGAGAGACAGGAAAATGCTAAGGGGCTCAAAGACAGGAAACCAAATACTTGGAAATTATATCTTCAATATTTTCACCATCTTTCTTGATTTTGAAAAGACCTTTTTCAAATATAGTACTTCCTGGTTATATAAAGTATAGCCATTCTGTCTTCAAATTATATTTTCTAATGATAAAATCCATTGTAATTTTAAATAAAGAAAATGTATATATTTAGAAAAAAAGTTTTTAGAAAAAAATTCCGTCTGCAGTCATCTGTCGTGATACACTGTCCCTCACCCCACACTAGGCTAATCATATACATTATAAAAATGTTGGAAATTTTGTTACTATTTCTTTCTGGTCATGAGAGTATATTCATGGTGTTTTATCTTCGTTGTTGTTATTCCTTCCTATATAAATAGTCATGGTAAGTGTCAGCTTTTAGAAAAGTGAATTTTCTTTTAAAAAAGAAATTGAGAGTTTGGAGAGATGTCTCAGTGGTTGGGAGTGCTTGGAGTGAGTTCTCAGTAGATGGTTAAATCATGCTACTGGTTGTGTACTTGAACCAGTTCAAAGAGTCGGTTATTAACTGGGAATGTCGTGAGACAGTTATCAAAAAACAGCCATTATTTTTATACTAAAATATATAAATCTAAAAGTAATTAAAAGTAAATGAAGAAGGGATGTAATACTCCTCCTTAGAAAACATGGCATTAGCTGCATAGTCTCCAGGCTGGGTTCTTAGCCCCACGTGGCAGGTGATACCCATCTGTAACTGCGGTCAGGTATAAGACACCCTCTTCCGACAGACACGGGGACTGCTCTCATGCAGGTCAGTTACATGGGACGCAACTGCTCACACACACAGAGCAGAGAGAAGACTTTCATAACAGTAGAAATGGAGATAGAATTGATTGCCTGGAAAGAGTTGTTAGAGAAGATCCGTTTAAAGAGATCTCGAAAAATGAACATGCTGCAGATAGAATGCTCAGCACAAAGGCCGATGAGACTATCTGAATTCTGAGTTTCCCCGAGGAAACAATGTGGCGTTTTGGACAGATACGCAGAGCAGACCTTGGAGAAATGGAAGGCACAACTAGAGACACGGTTTTCGGGGGTCATCACTTGCTGATTGTAATTAAGCTCACGAGGACAAAGGGTTCTAAAAGCAATCTTTCAGAACAAGGCGTGGCTCCTTGTATTCGGTGCGTTTCCCTTGAAGTATCCCGACTGAGTCCTTCAGGCTCCACGGCTCAGTGACGCCCCCTCCGGCCGTTGTGGATCTTTTCAGAAGGTGCACTTGAGCCTGTCAACGTGGGAAATTTTCATACTGCGTCTCTGAGATCGTTTATCCTTTTCACGTATGTGTATGCTTTCTCTGTCTCCAGGAATATTAGTCGGAGGATAAGACAAGTAACCTTAAATATTTTTTTAACCTTTCCCATCATATTTCTGTTTCTCTCTTTTAAAAGCTCTATGGTTTAGAAACCATCATTATTTAAACACTAACCCTTCTATTGAATATTTTGTTTTGAAAATCCCATTTGTGGGCATTGGCTCCTCCCTGTTTTAGATTGGTGCATTGTTGAGACATCTTGTTTCTGCTTTACTAAACAATATTTTAACTCCCTCATAAAATAGTCATTAAGAGAACATAGAATCTTGTATTTCTTTCATCTCCAAGCTATCCGTGTTTCGTCTGGGGTTGTCTTATCTTGTTCACGATCTTCAGGCTGCCTATTCTTAGGCTATCTCTTTGCAGCTGTCTCATGAGGTGGGCTTATGTTTCTAGTCAAGCTTAAGGAATGGAAAACTAGGACTCTGACCGTGTAATTTGTTCTAGAGTGATGCAAACTGGCTATCTGAGGGTGGGGTCATAGTTTGGGGATTGTTTTATATGTAGCTACTATTGCTTTTTTATATTTATTTATTTTAGTGAAGATTTTGTTTTTATAAAACATCTTCAAATATTTCCCACTGCAGGGATACCTACCCAAGGCATCCGGTTCACTGCAGAGGACAGTGGCTTCTTCTACACACAGAGAGTGAAAAATGTTAGTGCTTCCTGTTAGTTCCCGTCTCAGGATGCTCTTCGTCCTGATTTTTTTAAGCTTGGGATTCAGAATTCCAAGCCTCCCTGGCTTGCAAGGTGACCTCTCATCCCCTCCCCTCTCTTCCCCTCCTCCTTCCTGTTCTCTCCCTTCCCCTTGCAGACACTCCATGCTTCTTTGGTCCATCTGCTGAGATCTTTGTCTCCTGAGGACCCTCTGCACGCTCCTCCCTACTGTCTGCTACCATAGTTTTGCACTCACAGCCCAGACGTTCCGCGGTGTATGAGACAGGAGAGGAATGGATGTATGTGAGCAGTTCAGCTGGGAGAGTAGGAGCTCTGGGTATTTCACAAGGTTGGGACCTTACAACACAAGTAATTAGAAGCCTAGCAATGATAAGGCCTTGGAGTCAGATGATCAGGGCCGCCACAATTAAACTAACTCAAAGGTACTTTTGGAGATTTTTTTGGGGTCTCATATTGTTTGGTTTGAGCCTTTTTTTTTTTTTTTTAAACCTTACTGGTCTTTTCCTGATATACTATGGTTTCCATTTTGTGTTTTTATGGATCTTGTTTGTGTATGTATCTAGATGTATTTGTGTTTCTCTTGCTTTATCTTTACTTTGTTTTATTCTTGTTTATTTTATTTGTCTATTTTTAATCTTTCTATAACTTCGTTTCATTTTCATCGCCATCATCAGTGTGCCCCAGATTCAATCTTTTTATATTAGGCCATTTTTCAGGCTCCAGGAAATGCTACAAATGTTTGCAAGTTCTCTGATTTTTTTCCCCTATGTTGATCTTCATTGGAAGTGGTGAACTTACCCAGGGCTCTATTTATTCTGAGAATGGCTAAATATGTAAATATGGCTCAAAATTTTTTTTGTCTCTTACTTTGACATCTTCTCTTGCTTCTTTTTCTTAGACTGGCACCATCTTTGATTTCCTTTCCTTTCCTCCCATGTCTTACTTAACATATGGTAACAAACGTGTGTGTGTGTGTGTATATATATATATATATTCTGATTGGTCTTTTATGCTTTTTCAGAGAAACATTGTATGTTTGAATCTTTTGTAATCCCTAGGCATAATTTTGTCTTCATTCTTGTCTTTGGTATCTGGAAGGACAACAAGGGAAGCCCATACATTTAATTAGTTCACAGAAAGAGGGTGAAGACTTGATGTGAATGCAGACTTGGTGAAAAGAGATATGAATCCATGCAACAATAAGACAGAGATCTGGGGATAAAGTTAATGGACAAGCTGTATTGCCATCACCCTACTTTGTTTTCTTAAGAGAGGAAGAAGCCATGAGTTGAAAGGGTGGGGGAGGTGGAGAGGTCCAGAGGAGATGAGGGAGGGGAAACTGTGATCAGAATATGTTGTTTAAAAAATTTGTTTTTGATAAAAAAATAAAACACAAAAAGAAAGGGCAAAAATCGCACACAGCCACCCCTGTAGTTCATATGTAATCATAAAACAAAATGAGGTAATTCTCAGTAAAATACCAAGTATCCCATACTTCTGGCCAATATCACATATCCACAATTATAGAGTCATGCAGAATAATATTTTTGTTTGCTATTTGTTTGTTGAGACCAGGTCTTGCTACATAGCTCACGCTGGGCTCTAATTTATGATCCTGGGTCTCAGCTTCCCAAATGTTGGGATTACACATGTGCACCATCGCACCTGGCTGAGGAATTGCTTTCACACTGAAAACCTACAAGCCTGTGCCAAACAGGAGGAGCTTCCCATTTTGCTGGACTTTGGAGTTTTCTGGAGGAACTAGAACTAAGCATTAATATAGGTAACACCAGTCTATAAAATAAATGGATTTTCAGCATAAGGGTTTGAGTTCATTAACTATTCAGACTTCTAGAACAGTGAGTAACTTTTTTTTTTTTTTTACAAAAAAAAATCCTATTGTGTTATCATATTTGATCTGTTACATAGATGATATGACTTTTCGTTTTCTTTAATTTAGAATGCTGTAAAGAAACAAGCATCTCGCAATATCGGCTGTCTTCTTACTGTGTTTTAGCAGTAAACTCCCACATTGTTACAGGGGCGTTGAGACTTACACAGTCTCTCTTTGTATCAGCTCTCACTTAGATTTATTCCATAGCAGAGCTCCTTACAGAAATACTTCCAGAGGCTTCTGGGTTTATTTCATCTGCACTTCCCCAGGAGACGAGTTAAGAGCCTAGATCATGAGCTCTGAGGCTATTACTTTCATTTATATCTTTATAAATTTAGATAGACAATTTTATAACAACAGCTCTGAAAATCCCAGACAAAAGGAGCCGAGTATGTAAGGCATGAATAACTCACGTGGGGATGTCATTATTTAATTCGGCGGGCATTCTTTCTTTCCTTTTTCATTATTCTGGTTTGAGAGACTGCTTTCAAAATAACAGTTTCTCACTGCAAAACAAAGCCAGCAGATCAAGCGTGCTGAGAGAGTCTAGGTTGAGCGAGTGTACTGCCTTTTAAGTCCTCCTCAGGGATTTGATGACTTCAAGGGGAGGAGAGTAAGCACAGCTCAAAAGTCTCATACCTGTAGTTACAGATTCAGGGTACACAAAAAGCTCACCTTTAGAAGCCATGTTTGAGACACTGGAAAGATGGTTCGGCAGTCAACTCTGCTTGCTGCTCTGTCAGAGGACCCGAGTTTGGTTCTAGGCACCACTTCAGGCTGCTCACAACCATCTGTAACTCTAGGTCCTTGGGATCTGACTCCCTCTTTATGGCCTCTGTGGGCAGCTGCGCATGAGTCTATACTTGCCCAGACACACACAGAAACACAAAAATAAAAAATAAAAAAATCTTTTTTTTAAAAAATCATATTTTTTTTTAATGAGATTCTGTTGATTGCACCAAACAAGTCTCCCTGCAACAATTTTCATATATGTGTATGATGGGGGGCTCAGTTGGGGAGGTCTTTAATGCATGAGGGGTATCTTCACAGATGCCACTGTTTTAAGACCAGAAGTATACTTTTAAGTTTCTGTGCCTACATGCTCTCCAGCGTTTCTCTGTGGATAGCACGTGTGACTTCAGATGAAGGTAGGCACACACCCAGGGTCAAGCTTTTGTAACTTTTCACGTTCAGCCTGTAGACATTTGCCACATGACTGTCTTTGCATTCTGCAGGACATTTCCCCTATTCGTCTTGGCTTAGTGTAGCTTTGACTCTCATTATGTAAATGTCTCCAAGTTTCCAATTACTCCCGGGCTGAGACTTGAGTTCATCACATTCAAGTTGGCATTCAAGTGTATGCCTAAGTTACAGAAGACCTCCACACTTTCCTCTGCCTTAATATGTAACTTAAACACCAAATTCTAGAACTTTTTAATATGTGAGAAAAAATTTTAGTAGCTGGGGTTGTTAATATCGGAATAGCTTTCCTAGTAAGATATTAAATGTTCCATCAGAAGACATCTATTTTTAGTTAGATAACAGCTTATCTTGAAAATTTTTAATGTAGTTGAACTTGGAAATAGAAAAATCATAACATCAAGCTATAGAATGTGTGCGCGTGTGCGTGTGCACATTCATGAATATACTCATATACACACATATTAGTTTGGATGTGCAAAATTGTGATTATCAAAGAAAACTCTCATCAGAATATCATATATGACAAACAGTAAAATGGACTCCTTAGTTAAAATATGGAAGAAACTCAGGACCAGAAAGGCAAGGTTGGTTGCCCACGATTTATGATAGAGAGCAAAACTACGCAAGCCTCTTCCTGTGTGTGTGTGTGTGTGTGTGTGTGTGTGTGTGTGTGTGTGTGTAAACACATACATGCATATGTATGTATGCATATATATGTATATATATGAGTGTATACACACATACACACACACATACGCATTTATATATATATAATGATATTTTCAATAACATGGAGTCCAGGATCAAGCAGAACTCAGGTGTGCTCCCTGCTTCCCATGCTATCAACCTAAGCTGCCACCCCTGCACTACTGTTTGCACGGTGATCCACCAAGCAGAAGCGCACAGATCACTGCAGCCAGCAGTGCTTTTCCAACAGATCACCTTGTAGAGTCTGTTCCCTTTTTTCGTCTTTCACGTTATAACAGCCGTCCAAACAGACGTCAGGGAAAGAATTGTTTGGAGTTCAGTGCTTCCTGTTCTCAGCACAGCCTACTAGCTGCTATTAGAGATGGTGTCAACACAGACCAGTTTTGTCAGAGTCCAAGCTGAGGTAGAAATTGAAATAATGAGCTTCTTCCAGGGACACCCAATGGCTTACATGCAGCAAAGAAAGCAGCGATTATCCAGAAGTGGGAGTTATTCAATGTAAATTGGAATTTTTATGAAAATTTCTAGTATGGCCGCTACTCAAGTCTTCTCCTGAAATGAGCCAGAAGGCAGGGAGCTGCTATGAGGGTCTCTGGTGGTCCAATCTCATCAGGAGAACAATGAGATATGCAGCATCAAGGGCTTCCTGTCATTGCTGCTCATTTAGTGTCTTCTTTTCTTTCTGACCTTGCCTCTCTTTTCACCTTTGACCTTGTGCAGTTGTTGCTGATGTTATTGGTTTATTTAGCTTTTCTTTCTTTTACTAGTTCTTTCCCTAAGTGGTTTTTACCTCTTTGTGTTATTGCCTGTCCCTGGTTCCTTCACCCTGGCATGTGGAGGCAGATTATAAAACAGAAGTTAAGAGCACAGGTTCTGCATTCCGGACACTGGGCTTTGAACCCTGGCTCAGCCTCTTACTAACTGGGGCCCCATTAGCAAGTCACTGAACTTTACTCTGTTAAGATTTTCTGTCTTACTGGATAATACAATTTTAAATTGGCTAGTTACCATGGCAATAAAGTGAGATAATATGTAAGTGTGCTTACGTGGGGAAGCAATTTTTCTAATACACACTCAAAAACACACCGTGCTACATGCACATTCACCCTTCCACATACACACACATACACACACATACACACACATATATGAATATGAATATTAATCTGAAATATATGCATGTGTATATATAGGTAAATGTGTTTATACATATACATATATACATACAGACACACACATGTATATATACATACATATAAGTATATATGTATGTATATTTCTGATTAATATTCATGCCAGGGCAGCATTTTCCTGTTGAAGCTTTGTTCTTTCCTGTATAATGTTAAGTGCGTAATTTAAATATTTAAAGCTAATAAATAGAAGAGTTGGTTGTTTGAAACAAATTTTCATAATTATTTATGTCTGGCTTTAAATAAATTTATGCGGAAATCAACCACAGAGAGTGTATAACCCTTAGAGAAAATTAACCTGATCAACCCCCTTTTATTTCTACAAGCCCAGGCGCCTGTGGAAGCTTGTCATTTTTGTTGGAAGTCTGGAGATTTAATGAGGCAGGAGAAAGAAGGAAAGTGCTTTTGTACCAGCAGAGACGTCATTTGTCAGCATACAAGGGTTTCTGTGTGTGTGTGTGTGTGTTCATATTTTTTTTTACATATTAATTTAATAAATATTCACAATTTTCCACTTTTGATGTAGTATACTGCAATCACAGTAAATCAAAAGACACACAGTCTGGCCCCATCCCTCAAGAAACTGCCAGTGCCACCTGCTAAGCTGTGCGCCATTTGGAGCAGGTGGCTGTTCGTTGGTGCCATCGATCTTAGTGACGTCCCAGGCAGTTGAACCTTCTTCGCCGTTTTGTTAATGACTTAGCAGCTGTTACTGTCTTTTAGCATTCGCTCTGTTGTTCCTCGCTGCCTGTGAAAAGTGCAGCAGAATGGACACTGTACGATCAGAGACAAACTTTGGAGTTTCCTGGATGGTCTGTTAGACAGTCACTCTGATTCCTTACTGTCAGTTGGTTTCCTGTAGGCAGAGGATGCTGGGTAAGAGAGCATCACTCTGTGAAGAGCGACATACGCTTATTTCTAGACAACTCACAAAAAAATACGAAGGCATGGCACCCTTTAGCTTTTAATTAAACTACTTCCAAAGTCACCATTCCAGTTGCGCATCACGGCAGGATGTAAAGGGTCTCTTGATGCAAGAAGAATTTTCTCTGCTTGGCTTTAAATATGACTTGTCCTGGAGAACTGTGGCAGAGGGTAAATATTTGGTTTTGCACCAAGGAAAAAGAGTGTGCGCATAAGTGCAATAAAATTGGTGCAGAGCCTTGATGTAAAATCACAGAAGTCAGCCAGTCCGTAGGCATACAGACAGTCAGGTGTGGACCGCACCCTTGTAGATTAGACAGTCCCGGGGATGTCTGGAGTCATTACTTCTCGGAATAAAACTTGGGACAGTTCATGAGTAAAAGGAAGGTACTTCTGTGAAAGCCAGGGACAGTGTAGATGAATCTCACAACTCAGGTACTTTATGAACCAGGGAAACGTTTCCACCTCTGTAGTTTAGTCAGCTGAAATTATTTAAATATTCCACTGATACGGAGCAGTATTTTTTTTTCCTCAGCCAAATTATAAAAGAGTTCCATTTTTTCTAATTATCCATTTTATCTAAAGAAAGCAGTGACACTCCCCCCCCACACACACACTTAAAACAGTGCTGGCTGCATATATTTTGCAGTAAGTGGAACAAGTGTATACATTTGAGACAACAAGAGAGTTAATCTTTACTAATTAGCTAATATACTTCACTACAGTTTGGGCCGTGAAAGTATCATTTTATGGTAACATTAGGGTTTCTTGATTATTTGTTTTGTGTGCATGCAAACACATATACTTAGTATCTATTGTGTGTACAGGTCATAAGTGGCCATTTTGTTTCAAAATGCCTCACGCCAAGAGTGCACGCATTTAGAGATTCCGAGTCCACATCGCAACTCTTGGGTGATGGTGGGCCGAGAACAAGCAGAAAGTAACTCACACGTCAGCGAAACGAATGACCCAGGCTGAACGGTTTCCTAGCTCTTAGAAAATATCATTCTACACCCAAAGGTGACTTCCCACCCAGACAGTGGACCCTTTGGGAAGGCTACTGGTGGGCAAGGGAAGGTAGAAGACTGGGCGCCTCCTGTTGCCTGGGTCCAGCCGGAGGAAAGCCACTCCTAGCTCATGTCGGGCTGGCAATGTGCCAGCCTCCGTGCCTTTCTGTGTAGTGACGCACAGCGTAAAAAGAGATACTGATTCTTCTGTGGTGAGTTATTATTATTCATTGTTTTGGAAAATATCAAAAGAGCATTTTCCATAGCCGCTAATAAAACCCTGGGTTGTGGCCAGCAGAGGCTACAGATAGATAATCACACCTGGCATATTTGATGCTTGTAAAATTTAAAGTATTTCACCTCTAGAGAAAACGAAAAATGGGGAGATTGAAAAGGGGATTCTCCAGTCTGGTGAATAGAGCGAACGGGGAATTCAGAGCCCATTTCTAAACAAATGATACAAATGTGTCTTGATAGAATCTGACTTTATTTTGATGACAGTATTCAAGAATGTTAAGTGGAAAGCTTGGGCGGACACTGTGCTGTCAGGGCTTTGTTTATTTGTCTTCATCTGAAAGAGAATGAGAGGAACCCAAACACAATAGCCAAAGTTCCTACAGTGGCTCCTACAGTTTAGCCACGGGGGAAAGGTCTTACCTTTTCTTTTCCTTTAAAGTTTCTTATTTCATATATTTTGATCTTGTTTTCCCTTCCCCAATTCCCCCCAACTCCTCCCTCCATCCCTATCCATCCAACCTTAGGAAAAGGAAAAAGGAGATTCAAACCAAACTACCAAATCTTGTAAGCTGAGGAAGATGAGGAGGACAAAGAGGAGGAGGAGGAGAAAGAGAAGGAGGCGGAGGGGGGGGAGGAGGAAGAGGAGGAGGAGGCGGAGGAGGCGGCGGAGGGGGAAGAGGAAGACGGGGAGGAGGAGGAAAAGTAGAAGAAAGCCACAGTACAACAACTGACCAATCCAAAGAGAACCTAAAAAATAACAAAACCAAAAACAGTTTCATGTTGGCCAACAACTCCTGAGTATGGGCCCTGTAGTGGAGCATGGCTGATGTACCCGGTGCCACGCCACTGGAAAAATCTGATTTTCCCTTTCCCAGAGGTATCATTTGCAAGCAACTCCTTAGTTAGAAGCAAGGATTTGCTTTCATTTCCCTTTCTCAGTTCTGGGAATTTTATCTGCCTTGAGCCTGTGCAGGTCTTCAGTGTGCTAGAGCCTTACCTTCTGATAAAACTAGATGGCATCTTAAAGCCAAGAAATTATAAGTTGGTATTTTGGTATAAATTCAAGTATTAAATTACATGAACCCAAGGCCACAGACCCGTATGTATTTAAAAAACCTGGAAGAAAAGAGATGTAGAGGGACACTTGGAATTTTTATGTTAAGAAAAGCTTCTGGCTTAATTGATTAGTCAATAGAGGTTCGTGTTCCCACCCCAGCTGTGGTACAGTTGATTTTGAGTTGGGTTTGGAAGGCTTGATGCAGGTGGCTATGATTTGGTTGGGTGCAGTCGTTCTGGCACCTGTAGCTTGTCTTTGGGATTAAGTGCCACATGGGTTTATGGGAACTTTTGGCTTAGGGCATAAAAGGTCTGAAGCCCCAAGAGAGAGTCGCAGTGGGTGTTGGTTGGCGGTTCGTTGGTTGGGTTGTTGTTGTTGTTAGTTAGTGTAAAAACAAAGGTTGGGGAGATTCAAGCTCAGGACAGCCCAGAAAGAGGCTATACAGATTTCTACCTTTCTTTCTGCACCAAAGCCTCTTGTAAAAGTGGTGAAGATTTCCATCTTTCCTTTCTTGTTCCCTAAACAGAGGGTAAAGATTGTAGCGTACTGCTACAAGGAGATATAAGTCAAACGATTTTTAAAAAGACAGCAGATGAGTAAAATAGACTAGTCTAGCAACCTGCTGTACAGTGCACAGCATAAAAACTATGCCTAGCAATTCTGTGTTGTATGAGGGAATTTTGCTTGTTTTATAAACTGGAGTTCCGCTGGCCATAAGACAATGGCCGTGCGAAATGAGAAATGTTTTTATTTATACAGCTGGAGTCTTGATCTCATTAATAAAGTGTTTACGTATAAATATATCTTGTAACATCATGCTGTGTAGCAAATGTACACAATGGAAATTTTTTTGAATGGATAAGAATGTATTCAAACAATTAAAGAGGCAAACTGCTGTGTATGGGGCCTAACGCTGCTGCTTAGACAGCATGGCTGATCAGACTGTGGGGCGCCCTAAGCGCCCTAAGTGAGACCCTAAGCTTCAATATTCAATATTGTTACTCCAAAATCAAAATCCTACCACTCAAAACACAGAACACCAAATCTAATGAGATAAAAACATGAAAATATGACTTTTAAGAAAAAAATCCACTTATTTTATGTGTCATTTTGATATATTCCAAAACTCAAACTCCACCTTGATTACTTGTGAACATAAAATATTTCTAAGTGTGTATGAGACTAATAAACAAGGCAGCCATCTTAAAATCTTTCAGTAGTCTTAGAAATCACTTTTAAAGTTAAAAAAAAATCATAAGTTGACTGCCTATGTTCCATATTTAAGAACAAGATTTGATTCCTTCAACTGAAAAGTACCACATGTAAAATAATCAGGAGTCCTGTGCTTTTGTAACTAAATTAATTAAATATTTTTAGAATAATTTGTCTTTTCTGGCCCATAAGAACCTATATTAAGGCAGAGAGTAGCTCCCACTTGCTTGCCTTGAGTTTTCATCGATATGACTCAGTGATTGGCATATAATAGTCATGGGATCAGTGACTGAGTGCAGCCACAGGGCCCATGAGTCCAGGCTAAAAAGGGTCTTTTATAAATATCAGTGAGAGTTGATTATAAGTAAATGAAATAACCCTCAACAGAAGCTGAAACAGAACGAAAACGTGGACCTTAAAGTGACTACCCAGTCCTAATGCCAACAGAATAAAGACCAGAGCATCCTTTCCCTCACTGAGACTCTGTGGAAGTGGTTTGGAAAGCTCTTCAAATGGCTTTGTAGCTCTGTGACTGATGCTTCTACTAAAGGTGAAGTTATAGGTTGTTAACCACTTTAACACTTTACCTGCTTGCCCAAAGTCTAAGGTTTTTTTACTAGCTTATTATCTATCTGCTTAAATCCACCAAATAGTGTTATCCATTGACATTTTGCCTTGACTTCATTCAGTAATAGAAAGCTATTTGGCCATCCTATCTGAATTAATAAGTTTGTAGTCAAATGAAGCAAGTGTAAGTCTTCCAGTCTCTGATAACATATCACAGTTCTTGCAATCAGATATGACGATTCTATTTATTATAGATAAACATCTATCAATAGTACTCATTTGAGATTTTATCTTTCTTTTTACCTTCTTACTGGCCCCACTAAGGACATGAACGAAATCCTAAGACCATTTATGAGCAAACACAAGTTGGCTTGAGTCAACTGTAGAACTCAAAATATTGGAGGCAGGCTTTATGGGTTTAACCCACTCCCCAAAATTGATGAGCCAGGCATGGGAAGACGTGAAGGTAGCTAGGCAGCGCAGTGCTCACTGTTTCTGATAGAGTTTAAATGTCGAACTAACTGTCAGGGTATCAAGGAAGGTCAGATGTTATCACTCCCTTGTAAATACAATGGGAGCCGTTATCCCAGCACTCAGGCAGATCTCTGTGAGTTGGAGGCCAGCCTGGTCTACAGAGTGAGTTCCAGGACAACCAGAGTTATAACAGTGAAATCCTGCCTCAAAAACAAACAAACAAACAAAAAACAAAAACAAAAAAAACCTCATGGGATTTTCAAGAAACATTGATTTTTTAGATGAACATCAGTGCAAGCTTACCAACATGTATCTGCCGCCTCACCAGCCACCTTGTCCACCTTGTTTGGTCAATGCGATGAACTCACATACTTACCACCTTGTCACTGAAAAAAAAAAAAGCAAAGCTTGCTCCTCGGAGTGGCTTGATCCGTGGGTTGCGGTAAGTGCTGTAGGTGTGTACAAGTCGTGTGTGTGTGTGTGTGTGTGTGTGTGTGTGTGTGTGTGTGTGGCTCAGCTTTATGACCCCGGCCACTTGATCCCCTCATCGCGTGCTAGTTGAGATATTTTGATTTATGTTTATATGATGATCTTGCAACTGATTTCTCATCTTTATTTTTCCCCAGAGAACTGGGAAAAAGTATGGAATCAATCCTGTCACGCGCTTACATTTATTTGTGATGTTTTAGGTGATGATGAGGGGCTACGGCTATAATAGTCACGTGGAATTGTTACTTTGCAGCTGGTCAGTCGTTGTTTTACGTTTGGTGGCTAACTCCTGTATGCTAAGCAAAACTACGATAAATACAGTTAATCTGTTTTGTTGTCTAACTTGTAGATTCATAGCTTGAATCTCCTGGGAACGTTCCAGAGGTAGGGAGGCAGTGGTAGGGGTGTTAGATGACCGAAGATTTTCTTATGCTAAGCCCTGAACTTAATATCAAATTCTTAGGAGGGCCCCTCTGGGTGTCTCTTGGATTGCATTGAGATAAGATTGTTCCAGACAAGTGAACGAGTCCTTGGCTTCCTGCCAAGAGTCCGCTTAGTCATGGAACATAGTAATGGAACCCGTTCAGATTGGGAGCCTGGGTGGCTTCATCTTGGCCTCTGTCTCTGAGGATAAATCCAACGCAATGTTTTTCAAAATGTTATTTTAAAATTATTGTACTGGTAGTCATATTGGTGCTATGATCCTTCTGTATCTGTGGATTACATTATCATTTCAGATTTTAGTTCAGATAAGATAAAACCTGATGGAAGGAACAGGAAGTTTACCTTCACAGGGCTTAGCTCTCGGCTTTTAAGATGACTTGCAAAGTGATGTAAACACTAGCAAGTTTCAAAACTAAACAGTCAATAATCCCACCCTCAGAAGACAAAAGTAAGGAACAAATATGGTAATGTATGTAAAATACTTAATGGGGTGCCTGCCTCAGTAGGCTAATGTCAGGGCTGATGAGTATATGAGGGTATGGAGACATTGCCTTGGTGATTACTTTCCTGGGAACGTGTGTAACTCTTTTGATCCAGCTGCAGGACAATTTTCAGCTCAGAGTGTATCCAGAGTCTAGTCAGATGGTTTACTACCCTAAGGGTGTAAGTTTTTATACGTGAATATCCTATTCACTGCCACGTTGTGAAAAGAAAGACAGTATATTCTGGTTATTTAATACAGGTAAACTGGCCAGTGAAACGAGTAACATAGAGATAGGATAGATACTATTATAACTGTTCTTTTTAATTACCTGTGGTTGGCTGATTAGTGGTCCATGAAAAATGCCCATATCCTCTTCCTTAGAACCCGTGAATATGCAAAATTATATAGACCCAGTAGTTTGGGTGAGCACCCCTCACTGTCTGAATGGTAAGGATTGATCCCCAAAATGGTATTACAGGAAGATGACAAAGACTTTAAGAGGTGGAGCTTGGTGAGACACCTTTTAGGCTTTAGAATATGCCCCAGAGAGTAGAATCCAAGTCTGTACTGTTTCCTTTTCCTGTTTCCCATTTGCTAGCGACAGGATGAGTCGTTTGTGCTTCTACCATGATGTCCTGGCTGACTGCAAACTCAAATGTAACAGGACAATAGATCATCGTCAGAAACCTCCAAAACTATGGGCTAAACTAAACCCCTCCTCTATACAAGCCGGTTGTCTCAAGCATTTGTGTAGCAGTTTAAAGCTAACTAACAAAATTGCCAAGTGAACTAATTTAAGTATCTGTAGGTAGAGAGATTCGCTCTGATTACCCGGAAAGATGATCTTTCCCGGTCACGAGGGGCCTCATAAAGGAGAGGCAAGACGATAAGGCCAACGAAGGAAAGGAGACAGCAGCAGCAGACACTGTGTTGATGTGCTTGACCAAGGTTAACTGTAGACGCTGCAGGGCAACAGGGATGAAGGCCCCGCTGGAATCTCTAACAGAAATCCAGCCCACGACGTCTGGATTTCTGCCCACAGTTCTAATGTAGGCATCTGAGGGCCCGAGCTCTGTGCTAATATTTGTCGTGTTTCCAGCCAGAGTCTGTTTGTGGCAATCTGTTAGAAGAGGAATAGGAGACGGTTCATTTCCAATCGGCAGTGCTGTTTGTAGCCACGCCAAGGTCTTTACTCTCTACGGCAGCCGCCTTCCCTCTGCAGTCTCTTGCCTCTGCATGGGGGCTCCTCTGCCCCCTCCTTCGGACTGCCTACATCATTACTTATTTCTCCATCCCAAAAATCCTTTCCTATGACAGAGGTTGAGGGACAAGACCACCTATGGAGCAAGAGGGCTCAGTAGCCAAGAGCTCATGCTGCTCTCCATATTCAGTTCCCAGCACGCGTGTCGGGACTCGCACCACCACCGGGAACTCCAGTTCCAGGGCACACGACCCTCATGTCGGAGTCTGTGGGTACCTACACTGATGATACCAGTGCACAACTTAAAAATAATAAAAACAACTCTTTAAAAAAAGTGAAAAGAAAGGGTTCCAAGATTCCTTAAAAACCTTGTGGTCCTTCTCTTCTCTAACACACGCAAAGGACTCCACTCAAAGCCTGGGTTATTTTTAGCTCACCCAAGAACTGTTCCTTAGAAATGCTTTTATAACAAAGAACACAACTTAAAGCAAATCCCATTTCTGCTCCCCACACAACCGTGGCCGACTTCCTGTCCATGATCTGCTTTCACCAAACCCACCTACCAATGGTGCTGAAAGCTGGGACCCAGAATGACACGGCCATACGGTGTCACAGCGCTCCTCTCCAAAATGCTTCCACCAATCCCTTCAACACGCCGATGGACAGAATAGCTAAGTCATCAGGGTGTCATGAGGAAAGAGAGGTTTCTGAAATCATTAATGCCGAGGTTCAGAGTGAAGGCAAACGGCAATGCCCGATGTTTGGTACTGAGGTTATAGAGGCGACGAGCATCATTCAGGCAGATTTTCCTGGTGTAACAAAGATGCACACTTTAAGAGTCTCTGCTCTAGGATGTCTGCTTTGAATTCCTCAAGTATGAAGGTGTTAGGATAAACACACATCTTCCTTCTTGGTGAACTATCAACAGTGGCTTTTGGAGAGAATGCCGAATTCTTTTTCCTTGCAACTTCCAATTCAGAGCTCTTCAAACTAAAGAAGATCATCTATGAGATAATTATTAGAAATGAATTGAAGAGGAAATTTACATACTGTCTCTCACCATGCAACTAAAAGTAGGCCAGACCCTGTTATTAAGTAGCTTATAATTATTAAAAGGAACAGAAATGATAGAATATAAAGTAGAGATAAAAATAAAGATTTACTGGAACGATTTCCCTTCCTCTCTGTGACTGGACTGCCTGCTGAACGATCCACTTACTCTGAGCTAGAGTCTTCTTTCCATTGTCCATCCTTTCTAGAAACGTCCTTCCAGTCCCACCCAGAGGCATGCCTCTTAGTTGGTTCTAGACCTCATCTAGTTGAGTACCAGGATTAACCATCACTGTAGGGAAATGGATTTTACTCCTGAGTGGCCTTCCAGAGGAGACAGTGGCTAATGCAGAGATGTTTCGTTTGATGCTAATGGTGATAACCTGACCACATGATAAGACTACAGTATTTTATCTTCTGATACATTCCTTACTTAAGTTTTAAGTTAAATTAAATTTTTTTAGCTCACAGTTTTGTATGTGTGTATCCAAATTACTGTCATCTTTTATTCAAGTGCTATGAAGCTTCTAAGTGCCCATATTTGCTTTTAATTGATACCTAGATCATTCATATATATATATATATATGTATATATATATAATATGAATATATATGTATATATATGTATATATGAATATACATGTATATAAATATATATATGGAGAGAGAGACTGGGGGAGAGAGAAAGGGAAAGAGAGAGAGAGGGGAGATACTAGTTAAAATTAAAACATAAATTATATGGTGTTTAAACCAAATTTAACATTTGTTTCAAGTACTGATCATTAATTTTTGCTTAAAACCTTTCAAAATCATTTCTTCCAGCTTTTTGAGGTGTGAGGTACATAGCTCTCATCTACAACCACAACACTGCAATAGCACATTGGCACCTCTTGCTCCAGTTTAGTTGCAGCTTAGATCCATTCAGTGTTTCTCTTCTCTCCCTCTCTCCCTCTCTCCCTCTCCCCCTCTCCCCCTCCCTCCCTCTCCCTCTCTCCCTCTCCCTCTCTCCCTCCCTCTCTCCCTCCCTCCCTCACTCCCTCTCTCCCTCCCTCCCTCACTCCCTCTCTCTCTCCCTCCCTCACTCCCTCTCCCTCTCCCTCTCTCCCTCTCCCTCTCTCCCTCCCTCCCTCACTCCCTCTCTCCCTCCCTCTCTCCCTCTCTCTCTCTCTCCCTCTCTCCCTCTCTTCGTCTCTCCCTCTCTCCCTATCTGGTAATCATTTTATTCACAATTTCTACAAGGTCAGTGTTTCTAGATTGGAAATATAGGTTGAGTTTACGATGCCCTTACCTTCCTTGGCTAGCTCCATTTAACACAATGCTATCCAGTTATACTCATTTCATCACAAGCAACAGAGTTTTGTATTTAATGACTAAACAGTATTTGTTAGACTTATTAGACTCATCAGCTAATGGATGATCAATGTTTCCATGTCCTGGCTACTGTAAAAAGTGCCGAGATGAGCAAAGACCTACTCCTGTTGCCTTTACAGGCTGATCACAGTTCCTTTGATGATGCACATAGTACGAGAATTGCAGGATCATACGGAAACTTTGCCTTTACCTTAAAAATCAGTTCATACCGGGCTGAAGCGACGGCTCACTGCCACATAAGCGCGAGAGCACATGCTTGAACGCTGAGAACTCGTATAAAAGGCTGGAAACAGTGGCGCATACACGGAACCCTAGATGTGCGGAGCGGGTGGGGGAGACAGGGACAGACAGAGGCCTGAAGTTCACTGTCCAGCGAGCCTGGCCAAACTGATGGGCTTCAGGTTCAGTGAGAAACCCAGTCTCAAAGAATTGAATAAATAAAGGTGGAGACTCACTGGGGAAAGAAACTGGATACCAAGGTCTGCCCTCCTCACAAACATCTCCACGTGTGCACCCCCGCACAAGCAAATATACACAGCCCACCACACACACACAGTGAAAATTAGTGTCAGTTACACGAAACCTTGGGTTTCCCAGTGAGATTTCCATGCACAAACGCACTCCGATCGTGTCCACTCCGGGTTCCCTCCCTTGCCCACCCGCAGCTGGCCGCTTTCTACTTTTATATTCTTAAGGAACTGTGGTTCTGTCTTTGTAGTACTCACTTAAATCTCCAGTGGGGTGCAGTGGTCCCCTTCTCCCCACATCCCCAGCCCCTCTCAACACAGCTTGTCTTGACGTTACTTACTCTTACTCGACTGAGTAGCTGCGGTTTTGGTTTCACTCCTCGATGATTAGCGTCGCTGAGTTTCGTCTGTGAATTTGCTGGCCTTTTGTATGCCCTCTTCTGAGAGCTGTTTACTGAAATCTGTTGCCCTCTTTTTAATTGGGCCGTTTGTTGCTTTGATTTTAAGTTTTGGGACGCACTCACATATTCTCTATATCAATGCCATCTCTTGTACACAATATGTGATACATATCAATGCTATAATCATGTTATATATCTCACACACAAGTATATATGACGAAGTTTTTTTTTTTTTTTTTAAATAAGGACATAGTTCTTCAATGTGTGTGATTTATTTTAACACTGGGTGTATTTCCTGTTTCTCAGGAGTTCTGAACAGAAAGTTTCCCAGGTACATGCACCATCTCTGCTTCACAATGTTATCCAAAAGGAGGCTGGACAAGTATCAGAGGGAAGAAAGTATGGATTTTAACAGCCATTTCGTAAAAAGAGCGATGAGAGTTGTTTTGCATACAGCGTCTCCCGGAATCCTCACGGCTCTCCCACCCAGTAGACTGTTTCACACTTCTAAGATACTAGCTCAGAGAGATTTAGTAGCATTCCTAATGTTATTTGACTTGAATATGGGGTCTGTACAATTTCAAAGCTCCCAGTGTGCTCGGCGTCACGCTAAACAATGTGTCCCTGGAAACGGGTGGAGTCTATATAAACTCTCCCCTTGACTAGTTCTAGAAGATCTCGGAAAACAGCGTATTGACATCACCGGAGAAGCTAAACAGTGTGTTAAACCTAGAGGTGAGAGCACAGTCGAGGAGAAATTATGTTGTCAATTTCATCAAAGTAAAAAGCCTCAATTATTCAGTATGACTAGATACTGATCAAGTTAAATGACTAAATGCAACTTGCCACACTGTAGAAATGATGAGGTTCATATTTTCTCACTGAGTCATTGATTATATTTCTTGCAGTCTTCATTTTTCTTAGGCAAAGCCTAATCTATAATAAGGTGTTGTTGTATTTTCATGAGTTATGAAATTCTTTTTATTTTAAAACTATTAAAATTATCATTTATAACATTTTGCTAACTGTTCAGTAATGAAGTTATTCCTTGAAACCCATCAGGATAGCAGCTAGAGAGTAAAACTAAGTTTCGATATTATAATTTTCATCGAACTAATGGTCTATTTTATAATACTTTTTATCAGCCTTGACCATTTTCTCTATGGACTGAAAATTCATCACCATGTTAAACTACATTGGATGTGATATGATGTTATATTTCTCTCTCTCATGTTATTTGCTTCATATCAATAAATGTTTTGATAGTTGACCACTCTTATATCTCATGGTTTTTAAATGTGCAATTGCAATAAAAAGCTCACTGGTTTAGAAGTCGCTAAATAAAGACTGATTTAAACACTACATGTAAATACATTGCCTTCAGGAGGAAGGCTTGGTTTACTGGAATCCACTTCAGCCTTCATTTGGGCTCAGGTCTCAGGGAGGATGTACGTATGAATTATGGCTGGGCATTGTATGCTGTTGAATTCTGCAGCAGCCTGCAGGCTTACACTGAGGATCCAGCCTCTCTGGTTTTTATATTTTGGCCCGGTGTTTTCCTGGCTATTGTTTTGATTTATGCTGCAATGGCAGGATATGCTGGGAACTGGCGTGGGGATGAAGAAAGGCTCAGGACACAGGGGAGGCACAGCCTCTGCTGTGTTTGATTTCCACTAAAATCTACTCGACACATGAAAGGCCTTTAATATTTTTGTTGATAATTAATGCTCATTAAACCAAAAGGCTCCTTCTGGTATATAGAAGATAGAGCAGAGCCCCTCAAGGATGGCTGGTCAATTCTCCTTAACCTTCCACCTAGATACATTTCACAGATGCTGGAGCTGCCAGGGAGGGGAGGATCCTACCTCAGCATGGAAGGAAACATTCTCTTGAGAAGCAGGAGAAGGGTTATGAGCTGTTTGCCACAGCTACGTGCTTTATATCAGACACCCATTTCCCCGCAAGTCTTGAGTCTTAGGATGCAACATGATGCGGACTGTTACATGGCGTGTGTTGATTTTAAAATAAAAATAAATAAATAAAATAAATTATTTTAAAACAATAAAACGTTCGTTTTTAAAATCATGTAGCTATTTAAAATTGTATTTATAACGACTTGCAAAGATGACCGTGTGATTTTAATATCAACATAAGAATGAAATGCTAATTCATAGTCTTCAAGTCTACTGGTCTTGAATATTAGCCTACAGCAATGTGTTGGCCATAGTTATTGGGAAGATTCTGTCTAGCTAGGAATATTTTGTTTTGTGGGGGGCACAGAATTGATTAAATCACTTGCTCCAGACGCTCCTCCCAAGTACTTCTGGCACCGATGAGTGCTGCTCAGAGGTACTATGGAGGCCGTGTGTGCAGTCGAAGCGATCATCTGTGGAGTGCCTGGGTTGTGTCTGGATTGGGAGGCTCTCTAAACTGGAATCAGTAATGCAAACGTGAGAAGCAGCTGTGTCACTAAAGGAGGTGCTGAGACTTCTGTGTCATAACTATCACACACGCAACCTATCTGTCAATCATTTCCCTCCAAAGGAAACACACACAGCTTCATCCTGGCTACAGCAACCAACTCCTTTATAGACATAATTGCTGATGTAAGGCTCGTCGCTGGTTTGTTTTGGCATTTTGGTGCATGGTCTTGCCATGTATCCTGGGGCGGTCTCCAACTTTTGATCCTTATGCCTCCCTTGGCTGTGTAAATGCTGCTACTACATGTATGCCTCACCAGGCCAAGCTCTGTAAGAATGTTTGAGCAGTTAACAGTAGTCCTAGAAATAAATAAATGTTCAGTCCGATCAGGGTTCCTTCAATCCTACCAGAAAGTGGTTGATTACTGCCATGGAATTTGTGCCTCTTCTGAACCAACCGGTATGCCTTTGCAGGACACCAATCATCGTAGCTTGCACATTTCACAGATGAGCAAAACTGATTATTCGTTTCCTCTTCTGGTAGCGTGCATAGCACTTTCCAGCACTATAAACGCTGGTCCAGGTGAGTTCCAGGTGAATACCAGCCGGGTTTCTCTGCTTTCTATGATTCAGCTCTGTGGTGTCCAGCACCTGGATCTTACGGTCAAGTTTTGGAGAGTAACGAACAGCGTGCGTCTTACTTTTCTGATGGTATGATAAGATGCCCATAAGCAAAGCAATTTATGGAAGAAAGAAGTAACTTGGGGCTTATGATTTCAGGGAGTTAAATGCTGGACACCAGGCCGGGTATTCATATATGCCCCATGACTGGAACCAACTAAGCCATCTTACAAACTAGTGACAGGGAAATAGATAGTAGACAAGAAATAAACGGATGAGATACCTCGGAAACCACAGCACGGGGAAAATAGCAATGAGCCCAGAGGGCGGGGAAATAAGACAGCAGGTCAGAAGAGAGAGGCTTCTTTATAAAGCAGCATGTTGAAATGAGCCCTTGATAAGGAGGATACAGTCGTGTAAAGAGCTGAGTGACAATTCATTTGAGCAGAAAAGAAATTGCCTGTGTAAAAGCCTTTAGGACTGGGGAAAGTGGTGCTGGGAACAAAAGAAGGCCAAGGAAGTGTAGTACAGAACGAAGCTGGAATAGTTGGTAGGGGCCCGGCGGGCAGCATAAGAAGTGAGTTTTGCTTTTCATCCTACAGCAAACCAGTAAAGCTTTTAAGCAAGAAGATTAAAAGGTCTGTTCAGGTTTTTAATTGCTCTTCCTGTTGTGTGGAAAGTGGGCTGAATGGGAATTAGCAGAGGAGTCATGTAGATGTGGAGAGGAGGATGACCAATGATTACACGCCATGACTGTGCTCATGGAGGCTTTCGCTTCTGTGGGCCGTTGGATTGCGTCAGGACTAGCTAGCAGTCCATTATGGTCAGCGTCACTAACCACGCGCCTTTACATCTTGGAAAGATTCAATTCTTAAAGGTCAAATCAAGCTGGCCAAAACAGAATATATACTTGACATCTCAGCACTCAAGGGACAGAACATTTGGAAGTTCATAACAATAATCAGTAACTCGGTGAGATTTTTAGGACAGCCTGGTCTACATGAAACCTTATCTCAGAAGATGAAATATTTCAAAGGATGATGATCTGTGTATGGGGAATTCCAGGAGAGGGCCTGAGTCATGACTGATCACCATGTAGTCAGTGTCTCCTTCCTGCTAACTCACTTCTACTTGTTCAATGCTGAATCAGAAGGGGCTCTGACATGCTGGCTAGTTTGTTGTTCTTGCTGCTGCTGCTGCTATTTAGCAAATACACTGGGTTATAGAAATGTATTCTTAGTTTCAAAGGATGTGTCACTCTTTCAGAGAAGGCCCAGCTCTGTTGTTGCTGCTTGTGATCAAGGTGGTGTACAAGTTAACTCACACTCCGTGATAGTTCCAGTGACTCTCGATTCTTCTACAACCTTAAAATACCAAACTTCACCGTCTCTTCGCACGTGGGGATATTTTCTGCTAATAGAGTTTTAAAGATAAATAACTGATGTCAGATTAGCCTAATTCTGCTTGATTTTAAGGGCATTCTAGCTAATAGAGTGTATACACTAGGTAGTCACATACCCCTTGTCAACCCTCAGGGCAAAGATATGTTTCATGAGCTGCGCATCCTTTTGGCACACACAGTGTGAGGAACACAGTGACTCGATTTAAGAGTGAGTAGAAGGACCAGACTCAGAGAAGGGGAGAACCCTGCAAAGCAGGAGGACAAGGAGAATCGAAATGTTAAGTGTAATGGTTAGGAAGAAGAAGGATGGAAACCAAGACAACCCCTCAGAGCCAGTGTCAGGGCCAGCGTCTTGGAAGTCACGGGAATGGTAACTACAGCTGCGATTCCCATGAGTTTTGTCAGAGACGACCACGTATCACAGAAAATATGAAACTACTCTTTCAGGAGGAGACTGACATTGCTGTAAGAAAGGAAAAGAACCCAGATGCTAGAGAATATGAAGAAAACGGTTGAAATAGAGAAAGAACTTAAGGAGAACAAACCGTAGTGATAGCTATAAATATTCTTAATGCTTACTGTTTGGTGCATAGCATCCTTAATAAAGCGTGCAGAGAATGGCCTGCAACTATTATGTGTATTCAGGTGAGGAACTCAAGGCATATAGAGCTCCTACAAACAGATAGGGCTTCAGGATTTAAAGCACAAGCTTTAAGGAGGTCTACATCTAACCACTCTGCCATGCCACCTGCCTGGGCTAGAGAGGAATAGATGCTCAGCAGAGCATTAGCATCCCAGATCCAGTCACAGGCACGGATAGGATTATGTCTGTGTCGAGGAATCAGCTTCAGAAGGAGAAAGGATATGGGACAACTCAGTGTGCGTGAGTTAGAAGAGGATTAAAGCGTAATGGTTTCCACTTGGTACAGTACAAAAAAAAAAAATGCCTTTGTATTTAGAGATCCAGGGAAACAAAAGAGGAGCATCAAGAAGAGAGCATGGATCAGAATAATCACTGGAGTGCTAGGAGTCTGCTAAGATGCAAGTAATCACCAAAAGGCAGTTGGTGGCTGACACGGGATGACACTTGCAGTAGGAACTGCCGACTTCTCAGCTCATAGCCTCTGGGAGCATCTGGGCGCACAGGCTGAGCAGGGACCACCGGGGAGGACGAGGGGCTGGGATTGCATGGCCAGAGGAGCTGGATGCTCTTGGGAGCTTCAGTCCTATCTCTGTAATCGACAGAGGTAAGAGTGGCAGAAAATTGGTCTGTGTAATTTTTATTGGCTTATGATTAAAGAGAAGCATTTTAAGATCTTATCTACAAGATTATAAAATTTTCGAGTTCAAGCACACTCCGTATCTTCAATTTTTTCCCACTTCTCCCACTGAAATATATTTCATTTTATAGGAATTCAATAAACCCCGTGACTTTATTGTTATCAAAGGGATTATAAGGGACTTCAGGATTTGGTAGAGGTGGCAGACCTATCTATCAGAAGAAACTCTTCATGCCGCTTTTAAAGTTAGCTCCTTTTAGGCAGAATGAAGCTTCTGAAATAACTTGCAAGTTTTCTGTCCTAACCCTCGGTATATAAAGTAGAAGTTTTGGTGGAACTACAGCTGGAAGGTCGCTGAGCCTAGACATGTAAATGTGATGCCTTGACAATGTCACAGGTAGAAGATGGTAGTCACAAATACAACACCACGAGTAAAGACAAGCAATGAGTCCTAACTGTACAGAATATAAAGCTCCATGGGAAGGCGCACTGCAGGAGGGTGTTCCTGTCGCCTCTTGTTAGGAGAGGAAGATCAATGGTTACAGTATGAGACAATAGCATGTTTGCTCAGTATATTTAGCGTTCTTGTTCCTCCACGATAGGAGCTCCATGAAATTGAGTGCTGACTTCAGTGTCCCATTCAGTCGGCTAACGAGGGTAATAAGTTTGTACTCATTACATGAACAAGTGAAAACACCCCCTTGATCCATTATTTTTGTGTAGACAGGTGAGTCACATGCACCCACGCACAGCAGACTCTTATTCTGAGCCACGTTCACAGGCTCCACCCCCAGTTCTATGTTCTACCATGCTTTATAGCGCGGCCTGAGCACTACAGAGCCTGAGTCTCTAGATGCCTGCAGCATGGCCTTTTCCAGAAACAGATGGTATCGTCTAATTGACCTCATTGTTTCGGGATTCTCAAAGGCTTCCACAGTGGGGCCCATTCACAAGCAGCTCTCTTGCAGTGTAAGGCGTCGTCCTGTCTTCCCATGGCATCCAGTGACTGAGCACTGCCTCCGACAGACCTCTGCATTTCAGTGACTCCATTTCTGAACTTACTGTGTCTCAGCTCCTCTAGGGGCCCACGGAGCTTTGTGTAGAAAGGACTAACTTGTTTTACTTACCTTTGCCTCAGTCTTGCTTTCTTTCCGGTATCTCTGAAATAAACTCCTAAAAGTTAGCCAAGGCTATAAGACAAACACATGCACGTATCTGTTGCAAATGATCACAGTGAGCCCAAGCGATTTTATTGAAATTGACAATTCATCAATTGGAGTGCAGAAAATTCACGGTTACGGGCTCACCTTAGCCTCTCCTTGAACTAAAGCCCTGAGAATAACTTGAGTTCATGACTGGAACAGCAAGGAACAACGGGCAGAAGAATCAAGTTTCACTTGTTAGGGCTCCGCCGTACTCCTCGAGCCTAGTGACTTCTGGAGGGCAACGATTTGTCTCTTCTACAATATGCTGGGTCAGATCAGAGCCTGACTCTTTGGCTTCTCTGCTTCAAGGGGCATTGAATTAGCTGCATTCAGCTGGCGGTTGATTCGAGCTGAAATACTGAAGACTTGACTTACGTGTACCCTGCCTCCGCGTACCTCGCTATGATCATCTCACGTTTTCTGTAGCAGTCACTCTTCTCCAGAAAAATAGACCCAATAAGAGGAGGCGCGTGTGCATGTTCCTGTCAGTGTGTACAGTAGCAAGTGTGAAGTCTTCGTGATGGGGTATCTGTAGTTTCAGGCATTGACTAGTGGTCTTGAAATGTATCCTCTAGATCAAAATGGATGGCTGTCTTGTTGTCTGATGAAAGAGATGATGCCCAATAAAAACCTTGGTGTGATATCGTCTCTTCAGTACAAAATTAAGACATAGACAGGAGGAAATGCTGTTTCTAAAATGTTTAGAGGCTGTGCCCTTTGTCCTGTCCCCTTCTTCAATGCGTCCACTTTGAAACAGGGCTCTCTGTTTCCATCAAGTATTATTTGTCTCTATATAGTCTTAGCCCAGGATAGATGGCAGCTAACTGCTGCCACAGGCTAACCCCTTCTCTTCCTTTTCTTCTTATGCTATGCAGACATTCTATAGGTGCGTTCTGCCCCTTGTCGGCATGAGCCACAAAAGAATAAACCCCTCATAGAACTGCGTTGCTCTCTTGTACTGGTGCTGGCCCATTAGGAGTCATTGTCGACCTTTGCAGGTTTGGAATTCCCAGTACAAAGTGGCATCTGCTTCTTGGTGACGGGTGAACCTAAAGCCTTTTGTGTTTCAGACCTGTCTCCCCCAGTGAAGCTAGCAGGGGCTGCTGGGGAAGCAGAGTCGCAGTCTCATCCTCATGAGCTCCGTGCTTGCGCTGGCCCACTCGTGGAAAACAGTGCAGGCTAGATCACTTTCTCCTATGAAATGATGCAATCCAGTCAGCCGCAGCCGCCCCACTTACAATGACCTCGGTGTGGTGCAGTGAATACTTCTGCCTGCCTTCGATGTAACCGAGTTGCTGCTTGAGTTCAGAATCATTGTGCTCAGTGTTAATAATTGGGTGTCTCAGCCATGGCTATAAGGGAGGATTGACCAAGTGTCACTGTCTATAAAACTAGACAAAACACAACATTTCAGAGTGAAACATGTCAATTTTTCACATTGGTTAGTTGTACTATGTTTTAGGAAAAAATGTCCATCTACATCACAATATTTTTGAACAACTTAGTTTTACAAATATACAATGCCAAATGAGGAGAATCGGTAGATACTGCCATACGGCAACTTTCTTTTCTCATGTCGAATCTTCTTTTGTACAAATGAAGTTTTAGAAACGGAAAAAATATGAGTATTTGGGTTTGCTTCTTCTCCGGTAATTTGGTATTTCCAATTCAAATGATTTACTAGCATTTAATCATAATTAATAAATGTCCGTCAGCTTAAGTCCTACTGACCTGGGTGCCTGTCTGCTAGTGTACTAGCAGATAGAATTTCTGTAACAGAAGACATTTAGAAGCATGAATTCAACGCTCTGAATCTAACAATAGTCCAGCCTGCTCTGTTTTGGGCCCTAAGGGTAGGAAGCCAGGGCTGTGACAGTTTATCCATGTTGCCCACTTAAATGCTTGCTGCAGTTAAAGGGAAAAATAGATTTGCCGAGGCGGCCTCAGCAGGTAGAGAAAGGCACTTGCCGTTCAAGCCTGATGACCTAAGTTTGAACCCCAAAATGATGGAAGGAGAGACTCAACTCCCAAGGGTCTTCCTCTTGTCCCCATATCTGGTACCACAACACCTGAGAACATGGATGTACAACGGAAAGTAAGTGGAAGTCAGGTAGGCGAGGGAATCCCTCTCTCCAGAGCCTCAAATAAATGGACGGTGTAGACAGAAATTTTAGATATGATTACTAAAGGCGTAATTAATGCAACATACTTTCCCAACACAGCGTACGCAGCCCAAGGGAAGTCAGTGAAAGCACACATGGGAAGTAGGTGGTACACACCAGATGGCGGCCTTCCCAGAGACTGCCCAGCTTTCTCGGTGTGTTTGCCCTTGACCTCACACTTGGAAAGCACTAGAACCTGTGAAAAAAACCACATCTTAGTCAGTCGCAAAACTGTTATGTTGGCACCAGTACTCAATTCATCCGTTCCCAGTGTATTGATCTCCACTCTAGAGGTGTGTAGCTGGACCCCGTGCTTTGCATTATGTCTGGTCTTGTGGTGAGCCCTGTGTGTGTGTCTCAGCTCCCCGAGACCTCAGAGCCCTGCCTGACTGGAAATTATTACCTGACTCCTGTCTCTGTGGGAACCCACGGCTCATAACCTGCCTAAGTCTTTGAAGAGCTATGTAACAGTACACCGGAGAGGAAACTAAGCAATACCAATTTTCAGGAAGACAAAGAAAGTGAATCCTCCTGAGTTACAGCCTTAGGAACTAGAACATTAATCTTACTTCCTTTAGTACTTTTTGAGAGGCTGCTCACAGATGGCCACCTAAAAGCACTCCACACTCTAGACTTCTCTCTTTATTTTTCTATGGAGGTCACAGTGCAGACAGTCTGCTCAGAGCCTGGCAACCAAAATTTATGTTATCCTAATTTCTTTGAAGTTCTGCATCTGACAATGATATGCCCGTAAACTAAAGTTATTTTTTTTACTGTTGTTCTAGTCAGCCTAATTTAAGGGATTTAACCAATTAGCACTAGAAAAGCATCACCTTGTCCTAAAAGAATGTAAGCATCTCTGTCCTAAAAAAAAAAGAAAATGTGAGTTTATAGTAGCCAACCACAAGGAATACCGTTATAAGCTCCACACCTATGCATACGCTGAGCCGCCAGCATGGAGCGGGGCTTCTGACCACTTGTAATCTCTGGGTTGCAGACTCTTCTCTAGTATAAGCAGTAAATGTTTAGAGTTTTCTAACTTGATCTTATTTTATTTTTGACATTTTCTATATACATACCTCTTATTTTTAGCCTGAATGCCTGACATACCTGAATACCTACCGTTCTGCAATGTTCACTTGTTTCTACTGTTTATTTGACCTGGATATTGGCATCCTGCGAAGACAGGCATTCTGGTCATTGACTGCTCTATCCGGTATTCAACGCAGCTGTTTAGTAAAAACTTGTTGAGATAAATACATCAGTACTTTAATATTAGGTACAGTCTTAGTTCATGAACCCTTTTATTTACAAACCAGACATGAAGGAAGATTGTACTGTACCATAGTACTCAATAATTGTCAACAGCCTAAATTGGAATAAAGCACACTGAAGAAAGGGAGCCATAGCCAATGCAATTTAAAAGTTGACTTCATTTTTTCATTGAGTATTACTTTCTCTTCTTGCTTTCTGTAATTTTTAAATGCCTGCATGGTATGCAATGCAGCTCGTACTTTTGTTGTGTCTGTGAGACAGTTTCATTATATGGTCTCTTCCAGTTTCATTCATTTTCTTAGATGCAGGTTTAAAAGGAATCTTTATAAGACGTTGTGAGCCTTTAGAAAAACAAGCAGTAGCCGTCTGGGTGTATACCGGGTAACTAATATTGAAGTATGTCAGGTTAAACTGGCTTTCTCTTCCTGAAGGATCAGTATATCCCATCCTCTCCACTATCTGTCTATATTTCAGCAAGTGCTTAATAAAATGCTCCATGTTGGATATATGGCTAAGAGGCAAGTGGTTAAAAGCATTCACTGCTCTTGCGAAGGTCACAGGTTCAGTTCCCAGCGCCCACACGGTGGCTCCCAGCTATCCCGTTCCAGGGGACTATTCTCCTCTGGGATCGACAGCTTCCTGAGTTCATGTAATGCCTATACACATATGCAAGCACATATACAAGCACATGCATACACATAAATATAAAATAAAGACTTTGTTTTAACGACACAAGGAGATGAGCTCACGAGTGAATGGTAGTGTTCGGTGGCGGTCCATAATAATGAACTGAAGGGTGTTTGCCACGTTTGTCAATAATTATGTAGGAAGCAATAATCACATGAGAAGCTAACCCACAGATGAAGCAGAGACGGGAGAAACGGCTAATATGGTAATGACGAAACGAGCGTATCCATAGCGGAAACTTAACTCTAACAGGTCAAAACTTTAAAAGTGAAAACAACAATTTTCAAAACACCAACGAGAGAAGAACTCAGCCATGTCTGGTGAGCAGGTGGGGCTGTGGGGAGATCTGTCTTAACAATAACTGGAGGTGCAGGTGGCTATCCATTAACACGGAACAGCACGAGGACACCAGGCCCCAGGACCAAACATCCGTTCATCTTTGGGTTTCTTGAACGGAATGGAGCTTGGAACCCGAAGGGTACTAACCAAACTCTGCAGTTACTTGGTTCTCCACGCCTAGCGCTGTGACTGCTAAGCAGTCCCTTTGACTCACAACGGAACACCATCCAGCCCTTGGCGGAGAGCAGTGAACTGCGTTTCAGGAACTGGTGGAATGTAAGCTTTGGGAAGCAGCCATCTTCGTCTCTTGTGTTTGCTGCTGTGCTTAGATCCCAAGCCAGCGCCTGTTGCATTACAGATGTGCATTAAATGTAGTCAGATATGACAGAAGATATTCAAATGCAGAACGGAGTGACGTATGCTCAGTAGCGCTACAGTGAAGCTTCATTGGCTACTTAGGCGGAGAACGATGGGATAAGGTGAATATTGAATTAGCTGTGAGTTAAAGTCGCTCCCAACCCTGAGAGGAGCTTTTTGTCAGCTGTCATAGGATGGAAATGCATTAAATCAGATTATAAATAAAACAAAATGAGAGTCAAATATATACATATGATACAAAAAATGAGAAGTAAAATATATTGCCAAGTTTTCCTGGTGTGGACAAGGACATTGATTCCTGTGTTTGAAAACTGAATAGCCAGTTGTTTACGCTTCATTTTCTGATGATTAGCTATAACTTTTATTCATATCAACTTCTGTGGGTTTTTAAAAAAAAAATTTTAGCTGTTTTGTGCCAACTAAGAACTGGTTAATCATTTCTGTGCCATGAAAAAATATTTTATCCTTTAATATGTGTAATTTAACATAAAATTCTTATTGCCTTGAGGTTTCTAGAGTGATTTGTTATTTTATTCTTCAGGGAAACCCATGGCAACAAATCAAGCCACTGGGAACTGATTTCAATTTCATCGTTTGGGGGTAGTAACTGAAAAGCAACATTTTGAAAAATCATCTTATGAATAACTTAGAAAATATTACTCAGAGGCCAAAATGTGGCGAAGAAATACAGCTAAGTTTTTAGTTTTTAAGTGCTTATAAAAATTGTATATATCTTTTATTGTGATGTTCTAACTCTTTGAACATTCTAAAACTTAAGGAAAAAAAAAATGCCTTATAACCTTGAAGCAAAGAAAAGTCTAAAGCCTTGAGTTTGGGCACCAGAGATGAATGTATTCAGAACATGGTCCTGAGAAATGAATGCTACCCATGAAAAGCTGTATCCAATTAATTTCTTGGAGTCTTTGAGTTTATTTGAAGCAGATATGATAATTGATTTTTTTTTCTTTTTTGCTAAATTCTTTTTATAAGGATAACATTTTTCTGAGTACCCAGTTTCAGAACCAAGAATAACAGAAGTGTTTAATTGCAAACAGCTCAGTGACTGCCTATTGGTGGGATTAGAACTGTGAACTAGTATTCTTCAAGAGACAATCAACAATGAGGAACATTCCTGTCCAGAAAGGACAGGTCTAGATTCCTGCGCCATCATTGATGTCATTGTGACAATGTGTTGGATATGCACAGCTTCTCTCTCCGAGGAGCACTTAGCAATTTATAGGTTTGCTTTAATTAGTTTTCAAAGCCTCCTCGCAGGTCACTGTTAGCATAAAACTTCAGCCCTACTTTGAGATTTAGTCCTTGGCGAAACAGTGTTGCAAAAGCTTTCATTTAAGTGGCTTCTGCTTGCTGCAAACCCGCTTCCTCTCAAAGCATTTTATTTCTCCTTGATTTCAATGAGACAACATCCATAAATCTTATGTGTAAAAGCCAGAGGAGTAAAGTAGACCCTGCAGACTTCATTCTAAAGCAGCCGCAGTCCTGAGTCCTTCTGTGTCACCCCCACCACACACACACACACACACAACCCGGCCACCCACACTTCCCTCCAGTGTTTCAAGTAAAGTCAGCATAATATCCCTTCTTTTGTATTTCAGTGTTTGTCTAATGGCGGGTTTTTAATGACATGATTATTAAAATGCGTATAAACTTATCTCATTCCTTGACATCTTTATGTCAACTTTCTCTGCATTCAAAAATAATGTTTGCTGTAAACAAGGCCAAGTGAAATCACTTGCCTTTTAATTCTCTGGGAGCCCATTACTTTCCCATTTCTGTCCTGTCTCTCTGAAAGTTCTGTGGAAGACATCTGGGTCATCTATCCACAGACCTTTTCGCTGATAAGATTTTGCTGACTGCTACATGAGTATCTGTCTGAATGTTCCAGCATTTCTAACTACATTTAAAAGCACAGTAATGTCTAAGTTTAATTATTTTAAAAGAATGAGAAAATTTCATCGTGTGTTTGCCCTTGTGATAAAATTTAAAAATAAGTGAATAAGTAGACACATTCAAGGCACACTACACAGTGATGTAGTATGTGTATGTATTAAGTAACAGTTATCACAGTAACATTAACCAGCACTCCACCCCCACATGATAACTTTTGCAGTGTGTGTGTGGGGAGGGCAGGCACGTGTGCCCCCAACATTCCCACCCCCACACGATGACTTTTTCAGTGTATGTGTGCGTGTGCACATGCATGCCTGTGTGCTCACTCACGTGCACTAGTTTATTGGGGATGTAGGGACATTTGACACCACTCTAAGCAAATTTCAGGGAAATAATTTAACATCATTAGCTATGTTGCACATTATTTCTAGAACTTACTGATCATAAAAAAATATTTAGTGCCATTGTATAAGAATTACCCAGTTTCTTCCACACTACAGACCTCAGCAAACCCCATTGTGATATTTGCTTCCACAGCCTCAAGTTTCATACGTAGGCATGATCATAGATCATTCAGTTACCTCTCTCAGCCGTGTGTCTCCCGGGGGCATCATGGGAGAATCTGCTTCTCCTTCTTGGCTGCAAATGTCACATTGTATAGACACACTACATTTTCTTTATCCATCTACCTGTCCACGTACTTCAGCCTGTTTCCATATCACGGCCACTGTGATTGTTGCTATGGCGAGTTTGAAGTATGTGACTGCCTTTCTTGGAGTTCATACCAGGGTATGAAGTTTTATTTTTTTCTTCCGTATCTTCATTTCTTGCAGCTATCCTAATGTACAGGAGATGACCTCATTAATGTGAAATTACCTGTCTTTGAGATGTGCTGGACATCTCATGCATGTGCCTGTCATTTGTGTGTCTTCTTTAGAGAAGTGTTTAGGCTATTACTAATTTTTAGTTTTCATTTTATTTTATTTTTTTGGCTTGTAGTGAAGACAAATTTTATTTATTTGTTTGTTTGTTTATTTAGGTCCTGGGAATCAAGCCACACACCTCATGCATGGTAGCCCTGTGCCCTACAGCCGAGCTATACCTATAGTCTCAGTCTGGTGGACCTTTTAGAAAACAAATCATTCAGACCCCTGACAAAACACCTTGGGGGCCTTTTCAACTATGAGGTTAACATGAAAGTCACAGAGGCCCAACACACCTTTTCTGAGTTTTGCGAGTTCTAGCATATGTCTTATTTCCTTGGTTACCTTTACTGCTAAGTGTCTCGTTCATCTGATGCTACTATAAGTGGGATTTAAAAGAATTTATCTTTCAAAGTTTTCTGTCCGCGGATGCATTCTCAACCAAAATGTTCATGTTGATTTTATACCCTGTAATTTACTGAATGTATCGGGTATATTCGTAGCGGTTGTTTGGTGGCAACGTTAGGGTTTATACCTTACGCCCGAGACATAATTGTGACAGCGTCACCTCTTTCCTTTTGGGTTTGGATACTTTAATCTTCTTTTCTTGGATAATTGCCCTGGGAAGGACACTGAAGTTCAACAGAAACAGTGAGACCCGGCACACGTGCTCTGCTCAGGTTCAAAAGGAGACTTCCAGATTTTAGTGGTTGTGTGTGACGATAACTTTAGGTTTGTCCAAATCAATTTTCATTATATTGAGCAGTCTTTCTTCCACATTAATGTATTGGGTCTTTTAATCATAAAAAGTGGTCAAGCAATGATACAGCTGCGGTGGGTTCATGCCTGTGACTGTGTTGTCGTGTGTAAGGACAACATCCCGCCACTCCTCCCATCTTCCGGCTCCTGCATTCCCACACCCTTTGGCACTACGTTCCGAACCTTCCTGGTGGGGACATTAATATCCCATTTATGGACAAGCACTCAGTCTTTAATTCTTAGCACTTTGGAGAATTACTCATTTCTCCACTGTCCTCTGCAAATAGAAGCTTCTCCGACCAAGGTCAAGAGCAACTCAGGTCTGTGAATATACCCACAAATATTTACAAGGCAATGTGAAAGCATGACCACTCAGCAAAATAACAATAGGCATGATTACCCATACAAGTCCCACAAGAGATCGATCCAGCCAAATCCAAGCATAGATCAGTAGATGCTCTTCAGGCCCCACCCTGTACGGAGAATCCGTCGGCGATAAATAGTCACAGAGGTGTGGCACAGTAGTGCATGTCAGGGTTTCTCACTGGCTTATTACCATGTTTGTGGATGGCCGTGGCTCCTTCTAATGTCTTACGGGCCCACAGTGGGATGAACCTTGGGCACGGAGGTTTGGTACTGGATTATCAGTGATGAAACGTACAACCGACTCAGATCAGAATGCACATCTCAGACCTGGGCCTGAATGCTTGCTGTCACTTTCCTGGGTCTTTGAATTCTGTTCTTCACTTAGGATTACAAGGTTGGTCAGAAGCTCTTGGGGGAAAAAAAAAAACCAAAAAAACAGTGGCAGTGTCACATTTTAGCTAAAACAAGCATGCTTTGATATGTGTAGACCCAGTTTCAAAACCAGGACTCATCTTCAGACAGAGTCACTCTGAACATCATAACCCCTCTCTATACTTCGTTTTCCAGGTCTGAAAAACAGTAAAATGCTAGTATTCCACGTGGTTTTTCTGGGGACCGAGCAGCTGTCTGCACAGGGCATATAGTTCAACAAACACCATTCTGCTAAAGAACGGACTGATCACATCTCGTGTTGCTATTGTTGAAGTTGTAACACCAATAAACATGGCCATGTGTTTAAAATAAGTATTCCTCGATCCGTAATTTATCGCTGAGACACTTTATAGCGGTCCGAACACCAAAGCGGAGAGCAGAACTGTGCTCTGCTCTCTGAGTGGAGACGATTACACTTCCTTGGTTTCCTCTTCTCTTTTTCAAAAAAGCCTAATTTTTGATGCTTTATTCTCGATTTTTAGACATGGCTTCTTATCATACATATCTCCCTACCTAGATGATGGAATTTAGTTTTTTTAATTTCACACTCATTTTACTTTTTTAAAAAATCGAAAATAAACACAACAGATTCCTCGCATTTCCATTAACATTGCACTTTGACACCTCATTCCTCAAGAGACAGATTTTCCTCTTAGAACACCAAGAGAGCAAGCTGGCCAGGTGTCGTACTAGATTTCTAGGAAGGCATAACTTCTAAGGACAAAATATCAATAAAATACTCCAACGAATGGCATTACTGTTTTTTCCTACAGGTTTGATTCTATTATTCTGTACCATGGCATAGTGAATAATTGGCAGAAGTCATACCTTTCCTTCAATGTTTTCCCTTCTAACAAAGTCAACTTCATTTTTCAGTGTCATACAGTAAAGTACAATGCTATTTACAGAAGTTTAATCAAATTCCAGAGTCACTGGTAGACTTTCTTATTGATGAGAGTATTACTGAATGAGAAAAGTTTTATTTATTTATTGTTTTGTAAATTTTTTGAAATTTTGGAGAGTTGCAGGAAATGGATTTAGAAAATGCAAGTGTTTCCGTCTCTCCTGATCAGTATGAAATCATGGTCTACTTGAGTTGAGCTCTTTGGATGTTAGAGAGCTATCTGCTCCCTTTGTATTAATCTGAGGTGCAATTGTTCATTGTTTGCAGAGAATTCTTTCCGTAAGTGCATTTTCTGGTTAAGTATGCACATACCGATTTGAAAATGGATCGTGCTAATTCAGCACAATGTTCTTGTCGATAGAAAAAGCCTTTAGATACTGATGTCTGTCGCTTTGGCTTGTCGGTTTTCTATGGAGAACTTTGGGTAGCATTAGCATTTAAAGACAAAATATGTATAATCAGTAGCAAGATAAAAAGAAAAATTTGGCAAGGGGGTGAGTGATTCTCATTGCTGACTCTCAATTATTAATTTGCTTGATAACCAATAATTTTTTGAGACATGAAAGAATAGAAGACAGAGCCAATCTATTGTTGGCATCTTTTACTTAGATTCCAAGTGTGAGTTTTAGTTCAGTGATAGTGACTTGTTAAATTGGACCGTAATCCTTAAGGAGTTGATTCAAATTTCAAAATTATCTTGTTTATTCTATAAGTTGAGATTCAGGCAAATCTTACCCTTGCAGAACTTGGTTTGCCACATATGAATTTGACAGGAAAAAAGAAATGCAACATTGGAAGTGATTAAAAGCCCATCTTTATCTTAAGCTGCCCTCCTGCTGAAAGCCTGTCCAACCTCCTCACAACTCCAGTGGAAGTCTGCCTGGGGAGCGGAGGAGCTGAAGTTTTTCACTCTCATTTTATGATTACAGTGGAAATAGTCACCATCCTGTCCATTACAGTGCTCTCTCATATCCACGCATAATTGATCTCAGGACTTCTTGTAGATGCTAAAACCCGCTTAAATCCCATACTAAAGGTGGTTCAGTAGGGAACTGGAGAGATGGCTCAGTGATTAAGAGTTCTGAAGTATTTCCAAGGACTCAAGGTCAATTCCCAGAATCCACCTTGGGTGGCACACAACCACTTGTAACTACTGTTTCAGGGTAAGCAAACCCCTTTTATGGCCACCACAAGCATATATAAACATAGCACACACATGCACACACAGGTTCACACACACACATGCACACACATCCATGCACACACATATGCACACATGTGTGCTTGTGCATACACCCCCCGCCCCCACACAGTCACACGTGCAAGTGCATTCACATGCACATGCATGCACACGTGTGCTTGTGCACACACCCACACATGTGTGCGTACACACACACACACACACACACACACACACACACACATATATATATATATATATATAGACATGCCAAAGTAGAAGGGGAAAGACCACGAGGTCTCAACCCTATAGGCAATTAAGAAATACTGAGAGTAGGAGAAATAGTCTTCTGTACACCAACCGGTTAGTCAGTACCAAATGGAATATGGACAAGTAGCATTATACAGACTGAGCAGGTGATGTTAAGAATACATATGTATCTACATAATGCATGTAACATCAATTCATGAAGAAGAAGCCATGGATTTGAAAGAGAGCAGAGGCAAGTATATGGGTGGCTCAGAGAGAAGAAGGGGAAAGTGATTTAATCAAGTTACAATCTCAAAAATAAAAGAAATATTTTTTCCACATAGATGCTTACTAGCTGTGCGAGTGCCCTGTATACTTTGAATTGTATCTGTTATCTGTAACCTATGATACAAGTGTCATATAAACACACATGCAGTGATCAGAGATTAATGACAAGCACACACGTGTATAGGTTCCGTATGGATGGTCTTTTAAAAATACTTCCTACCATGGTTGAGTACACAGATGGGAAGCAGATGTCTAACTGTACTTGAAAGGAAACTCAGTATGAGAATAGGCTAAAGCAATCTGAATAGCTGGGACTTTCAAAGAAACTCTTGCTTATGTCCTCAAACTCCACAGCTGGCATATCAGTAGTTATGAAATGTTGAATACTATTACTCAACTCTCCAGATTTTACAGTTGGAACTTGGAATCGATATGTCTACACAGTCAATTCACCCCCTCAACAATGTTTAGTTAGCATGTTATTGTCCCAGGCCCTGGCTGTGTGGTAGGGACACAGAGATTGTTTTGGGATGCTCCCCATGCTGTCAGATGTAGCCATGCTTCTAGGGTATCAAAGGGTATAGATAGAGTTGGTGTATCTCTCTCCCCAGCACTGGGGGTGGGAGAGACCAATGGGCCAGGGCCCATCAGTGAGCTCTAGATCAGTTTAGAAAAAAGAAACATCAAAGAAAAAACAAAACTGATTTTTGAAAAATAAGGTGAAGAGCTGTTAAGGAAGATATTGGACATTGACCTGTACTTCACACACATAAGCACACATGTGCACATGTCCCTGCATGAACATACTCATGAACACATGTGCACACAGTGTGACCATGAGGGCCTGCACGCACACACACACACACACTGCCTGTCCTACTTTTATACTTCTTAGAACTTCACATTTTTGCTTTTATTATACATTAGTGATTATATGACTTTGTTATCTTTCTCCCTAATTGGAAAAGAAGCACTTAAAGGCACTTCCTGGCTTGTCTCTGCATTCTCACATCCAGAAGGTTCTTAACTATGTGTTCAATAACTGCTCATTTAGAGAATAAACCAAGTCTCACACCTTAAACTAGCTGAATTAAAAATGTATGTATGTATGTGCAAAATAACATAGCACTCCCTGTAACAGTAATCCCCAAATTTTAATAACTTATTCCAACATATGGATTATTCATGGCCAGGCAACCAAAATTAAGTATTGATGAATGTGAATTAATTTTCCTGTAAACCGTTTTCCTCTGTTTCATGGCTGTGCCAGCCTCAAAACGTGGAGAGGGGTGGCGGCAAGAGAGGCTGAAAGACAGAGGCATTGCACACAAAGCTTTATGTGCCACGTGTGAGCGTGTCACACATCTGTCCCCTCAGCTATATGTCCTTGGTATGTAATGAAGCATTCTGCACATGCTCAAGGGAGTGGAGAATGTGGCCCAGCTGTGTGCTTGTAAAGAAACATGGATCCTGTGCAGAAAGTGAGACTCTGGAGCACTCAGTCCTGAGATGTCTCCACCAAACCACTGCCCTCAAGGGTTGCTATTGCTGTGGTGAAATGCCATGATGGAAAGCAAGCTGGGGAGAAAAGGGTTTATTAGGCGTTACCTTTCATATCAGAGTCTGTCACCTAAGGACGTCAGGACTCAACCAGGGCAGGAACCTGGAGGCAGGAGCTGATGCAGAGGCCATGGACTGGGTGCTGCTTACTGACTGGCTTGCTCCTCATGGCTTGCTCAGCCTGCTCTCTTATAGAACCCAGGACCACCAGCCCAGGGAAGGCCCCCCCACAGTGCACTAGACCTTCCCCATCAATCACTAATTAAGAAAATACTCTATAGGCTTGCCTACAGCCTGATCTTATGGAGGAATTTTATCTCCTCCTCCTCATCCTCCCCCTCCTCCCTCTTTCCTTCCTCCTTATCCTATCTCCTCTTCTTTCTCCTCCTCCTCCTTCTTCATGTGTGTGTATGTTTGTTTCTTTGGTGTTACAAAATGCTTAAAATATCTCAAGCAAAGAAGAATTAATGTAGCTCATTGTTTCAAAGATTTCAGTGGTACTAATTTAGCTTACTCCATTGCTATGGCATGTAGGTGTGTGTGTGTATGTGTATGTGTGTTTGTGTGAATGTGTATGAGTGTGTGTGTGTATCTGTGTATGTATGTGTGTTTGTGTGAATGTGTGTGTGAGAGTGTGAGTGAATGTGTGTGTGTGTATGTGTATGTGAGTGTGTGTGTGTATCTGTGTATGTGTGTGTGTGTGTGTATCTGTGTGTGTGTGTGTGTGTATGTGTGTGATATAACAAGTAATGAGAAGGCCACGGTTTTGAAAGAGAGCAAGGAGGGGGATCTATGAGAGGTTCTGACGGGAGGAAAGGGAAGGGGGAAATGATGTAAAGATATTATCTCAAAAATAAGTATTTTTAAAAGTGAATGTTTCATTTTGTAATTTTTGACTTCCATTGTGCTTTATAACTCAAAGGCAACAATTTTATTATGAGTATACAGGAACTAGTAATTAAGAAAGATACAAAAATTAGATCACTACCAGTAACCAATAACCAATAACCCCACTCAAAGTATTTGGATATACCCTTCCAGAATTTACTTTGAATATATGACTTTTTAAGTTTTTGATGCTTACTATTTTATAAAAATGAGACTCACTCTATCTATATTCTCTTTTTCTCACTCAACATTATACATTATTCTTCTGCATTCTTTTAACAGCCTCCCAGAGTATTCCATCGTCTGACACACCAAACTGTATGAAGCCAACTCTTTAGTGAGGCAATGACATCACATTCAGTTATTCATTATTATTAATGAGCTGTAGGGAATGTCTTTGTAGCTGGATCTGTGTCAAATAATCCTATTCAACTGTTCTAAACTATCAGAAAAAAACATTGCTGAAATTTTAGTGCACATGAGAATCTGGATTATTATTTTTTTTCACAGGCTGTAGTCATGAAGACTGTGATTGGTCTGAAATGGACCAGGTCCTGGATGTTTGCATATACCTCAGCGATCCTAACACAGGGGCTTTAGCAACACCGTGCTTTGAGAAGCGATGTCTTGGAAACATTGGGAATACTATCTTCCCGCTCTTTACGAAGTGTCTTCTTTTGTCTGGCAATAAGATTAACATTGCTCTGGTAGTTAGATTTCTATTTCTTTCCAAAATAGGAGGATTTAGCCTTCCATCTTGTGCCTGCAAAACTTGTTCTACTTACCCCTGAGGTGTAATTGATATGCATTGATCTATAGTGTGAAAAGGACCCTTGCTACATCGCGTTTTCAAGTAGGAAATAAGTTGTAGATATCAACGTCAGCTGCTTTGTTCCTTAGTTTAAAGTTAAGATCCATAAGGAATGGGTTTAAACATGAACTTATTGTTAATAGATATCGTCCTCTCAGGAGACATTATCCCTTGAGATGGTGTCATTGAAAAGAGGATTTCTCAAGCACCGTCATCCCACCAAATAGCTTGGGTTATTTAAAGAAATGTTCTAACTGGATGCTTAGAATGGGCAGCTAAGCACTCAAAAATGATGTTAATTTTAGTCAGTGATAGTGTGACCAAAGATTTCCTAGTCCCACTCTCCTCCTCCTTTTCCTCCTCCTCTTCTTCTTGTTCTTCTTCTTTTTCTTCTTCATCATTATTATTAATTTCTACTTCTTCTTCTTACTTTTCCCCTCCTCCTTTTCTTCTTCTCCTTCCTCTTCCTCTCCTTCTTCCTTCTTCTTCCTCCTCCTCCTTCTTCATCTTCTTCTTCCTCTTCCTCCTCCTCCTCTCTCTCTTCCTCCTCTCCCTCCTCCTTCATCTCTTCTGTTTCTTCTTCCTCTTCTTCTTTTCTTCTTCCTGTGTTCATTCTGAAGGTATCTACACCTGTAATTTACTAAATTATGACTTATCAGCTAACTCAGAGTATTGGTCAAGCTTGCAGCTTTGTCCTATATGATCCCAGCCAATACCTAGGACTCGCTTCTCCCGTGGAATGTCGACAATGTTACATGTGTATCCTGCCCTCCTCCACCACATTCCCCTGTACTGTATTTTCCACCTCTTTAAACATTGACTCTCCCAAGTGTTGTTGCAAAAATCACAAGATCTTGGACATGAAAATTGTCTTAAGGTTTACTTTGTATGAGCTCTTGATTTGTGCCTCAGACAAGAACCCAGAAGGTTTAATGGCTTTTTAGACCCCATGTGGCTAAGTGGGACTTAGGGTTTCTATATCTTGATCTAATAAGACAATATTAATTTCAGGTATTTATGAAGGGATGTTATGAGTCCATTCCTTTCACTTTTGAAAATGAGTGTGAGGTTTATTAAGCTGTGATCGTTAAATGTTCTAGCAGTGTACACTGTACCAGGAACTTTGCCTATTAAGGGAGTGTTACATAATGATTTTTAGTTTCATATTTAATTAAAAGAGCTTTGGGGTTAATTTTGACTTTCTGCATTATCAGCCATCCTGGTTTCTGTGGGAGTGTGCTATTTCCTTACGTGTGAATTTGGAAGTCCTATAGTTAAAATATCCAAGAAAGGCAAGGCTGCTTGGACTTTGCCTTGACACGGCGCTGGTCAGGCAGAGCGTGGTATTTTATAGATCTCAATTTTTTTATGTGAGGCATAGCCTTTAACTCATTGGCACAGGAAAGGTCTTTCAGAACACAACCTTTTAAACACTTATAGCACCGGCACTAAGATCAGCATTTAATAGGTGGGACCTCATGAAACTGAAAAGCTTCTTCGTGCCAAAGGACACCATCATTCAAGGTGGCAGCCTACAGAATAGGAAAGTATTTTGACCAACTACACATCTGATAGAGGGCTAATATCCAAAACATATAAAGAACTCAAGAAGCTAGATATCAAGAGAACAAATAACCCAATTAAAACGAGATCTAACATATCTAAAGAATCTAAACAGACAATTCTCAAAAGAGAATTCAAAAGAAATTCAAATCTCTGAGAACCACTTAAATGTTCAACATCTTTAGTTATGAGGGAAATGCAAGTCAAAACTACTTTGAGGTTCCATCTTACACCCATCAGAATAGCTAAGATCATCAAAACAAGCGACAGCTCACACTGGTGAGGGTGTAGGGTAAGGGGAACACTCACCCTTCTCTGGTGGAAGGGCAAACTTGTAAAGCCGCTGCGAATTCAATATGGTGGTTCTTCAGGAAGGTGGTATCCTCTCTACCTCAAGACCCAACTGTACCAGTCTTGAGTATATACCCACATGTATGTGTCAATACATGTAATAAAATGGGTTTATTGCGATTCATTCCACAGAAGGCAGAAAAAGATTTGGATCATGTTTGATTTTATAAAATCCACACACAAATATAGTAGATTCTAAGACAGCTGGAGACACCAATTGTTACAACCAAACCTAAATAAAACGATAAGAAGACCTACATATTAGTTATGAACTCTCATCTGCTTTTGTTTTCTGTTTCCAATCAGCATTTTTTCATGTATAAGTTTACTTAATTCCCCACCCTTCAGGAACGTATAAAGTCAGCACATAAAGACACATACCGGAACTTTCGCTAATTCCGTGGATTTCCTTGAACTTTGCTGCAGGCCTCCGAGGAAACACTACACTCCAGTAATGAAGAAGAGGACCCTTTCCGTGGAATGGAGCCTTACCTTGTCCGGAGACTTTCGTGCCGCAGTATCCAGCTCCCGCCTCTCGCCTTCAGACAGCTGGAGCAAGCCGACCTGAGAAGCGAATCGGAGAACGTCCCACGACCCACCAGCCTGCCCCTGAAAATCCTGCCCCTGATCGCCATCACGTCCGCAGACTCGAGTGGGTGAGTGCCTTTGGTGGCGGTTCCACGTTATTATTCATTGTTGTTGGGGATGCTTACGTGTGGTGCTGTGGAGTTCGTTATTGGCTCGTCTTTTGATTTGAGGAGGAAAATGAGTTTTTGATTCAAAAACGGAAGAAGAAAAGCAATGAGCAATGTTTCTTTCGGTAGCATCTGTCCCTGCAGGATGAGACATTGTGGCCACACTGTTTCACGAGAAGGTTGTTGAGAGGCGATGGTGCCTTCTCTTAGCATCCAGGTGAAAGGAAAACGGTACCCAGAGAATTTATACTGGTCGTACGTGAGTTTTAAAGTTCTTAACAAATGATGACTAATGGATTAATTACCATGTAGGCAGACACTTGCAGAAACAGTGGGTGATAATTCTTTGAGGCAAAATGAATTTGGAACCAAGGCTAGACTGCACTGTAATTAGAGGAAAAGAAGATAAGCAATTACATCCACGAGCTGAGTGATTTGGCCTTTGACTCTCTGAGGCGTTGCTTACCCGAATGCCAGCTTAGTACTTAGTAGTACTTATATTAACAAGGTACTTTCTTTTAGCCTCTGTAGTTAGAAGGGAGGCAACCAAAGGCTGCCTCCGTCATTGGGCTTCCTACTTTGCAGAGTGCTTTTCATCCTTTCTTCTCCTACCTAGAAATAGATGTTTTACTCTTTAATAGCAACCTCACCCTATAAAGCAGAGTGAAATGAGGGTGGTGGACACACCCATGTCTTAAAAAGGTTTCAGAGGGAAAAAAAGAGAATGAGACCAGAAGTCCATATGTATCTAGACTCCCAAGTATTTCCTGAGGGATTTCTCATTTTGTGCTACTTCAGAGACTCTTCGTTCTCTGCAGGGTGAAGGGTGTTTCTAGAAAAGGCACTCTTCAGATTGACAAAAAGTAGAAACCTATCCAGTAATCCAACTCTAAAAATACTGAATTTAACTCTATAAATTGTTACCAGTCCACAAGTCCCATGCCATTTAAAAAAAGAAAGCAAAACAATTACTACTAGTTAAGAAAATAATAAATTCTCACTCTTATAAAATGGAGAGAAAATATGCATCATTGTTATTTTTCCTCGGTTAACTTTGTATAAGGAAAATGTGCAAATACGGAGCAGTTTCATGCTGTGAGAGTAGGAACTGAGCATGGGAAACTCACCTGAAGATTCTTTGAAAAAGTACTATAGCCCTGAACTGAATCTGGGTCAGTATTGCTGTTGTTCATTCTTGTAGCATGGAGGATTCAGACACCAGGATGTCAGGTGTTCCCAAGATCACCCCTAGGCTGTCTTCTCGGAGCACTCCTAGAAGACATTATAGTTATGATTTATTATAACAATCAGTTTTAAAGAAAAGTCGGCAAAGAAAAAGCCACACAGGCACTGGGTCAGACATGGCCTTCCAAGAGTCTCCTCTCAAAACGGAATAAAACAGGTACAACTCCTCCAGTCATGAGTTGCAACGGGACATTTGTAAGGTTTTCATGGGGCACGCCCTCCGCCAGGGAATCCTGCTGAGAACTCAGTGTCCAGATTCCCTACGGTGAGCGATCGCCTCGCCTCTGCCTAGGGGCACAGGATGTACCAGTCTAGACGTCCAAGAAGAAAGAAGGTGGGAGGGGGAAACCACGGTGTCTGTGCAAATATTTGGCACACAGAGAGCCATACCTGCCGACTAGACTATGGCGAGAAAGAATCCTCTAGAAATCTGTCCCCAGACGCCAACTCAGGGCCGTTCTTCCAAATCGACCCACATTCAGCAGTCAAAGCTTTGATTGGCTCTTTTCTGTATGCCAGGTCCATCTTAAAATAATTACCTTGCTTTCACCACACTTGAGGAAGAAGGCTTTCTAATCAAACTTCAATAGACTAATTCAAGTTCCCGATGTACTCAATTACTGTTGGTATCTGAAAAGTTTGGTGGCTAACTGTGACGTCTCATTTCAAACTCATGTGCTTCTAAAAGGAAATGACGGAGGGTTCTTAATATCATCTCCGTGTAGTTTGATAACGTGTGTAATTAAAAACCTTAGGTAAGAGCTAAACTCACTTAATTAAATTTGAATGTGTTGCTCCAAACAAACAAATAGACCCCAAGTGCCAAGGAACTTCAGGATTCGGAATTGCTGGCGTCCTACAACTTTTGTTGCTTCAAAACTTGTTTTTCTCTTAATGAAAATCCAGAGAATTAAGTATTGGCCATGTGCTTACTGTGTATATAGTTATGCGGTATCATGAAGGAATTAACTTGTGTTTTATAAAGATGAGACAAAGATGGCTTTTTATTCCCAAAGGCAGCCCAGGGAGATCACGAAGAACAGTCAGTCAGCGGCAGAGGCAAGGGAGTTGCCAAAGGATTGCAGTGGCTGCAGGAAGCAAAAATAGGTTTAGAAAATAGAAGGTAATGTTCGGAGTGTTACTCCGCAGCCATTTCATTAAAATGAGAACACTGGATTCCTTCCCCACCGCCTCAGGAGGGAAAGGAGGCCTGTTCCTTCTGCAGAGCTGCCACCGCCCGGTACCCTTTAGTAAGGGCCACCGCGTGCCTCAGGTCTTCTCACCGACGCGCTCTGAGGCCTCAGCAACTGTGTGTGTCTCTGTGGGAAAGGAGACTTCATGCTATTTGGATTTATTTTCCTTTCTGCCTTAGCCTCATAGTTCTTTTGTCTTTAATTTCTAAAGTTTTAATTTAAACATAATTATGTAATTCTCCCCTTCCAGTCTCTCCCTCTGGTCTCTCCCATGGCCCCTTCTCCGACCCTTCACCCTGAATCCCCCTCAAGCCCCTTGGCCCTTCTCCTTTGGTTATTATCGTTACATATCTATATAAATATAATCTAGCAAGTCCACTTGGTGTTGCCTGCGTTTATACGATTTCAGAGCTGACCATTTGCTGGTCATCCCGGGGCACCGTGCGACTCTGTCAGTTACCAGGCGGTGTTGAGTCTACAAGCGTACTCCTCTCCGGCGAGGAAAGCACACTGCAGCGCTGGGAGCCACTCCCATCTGTGTAGGAACTTTAGACTGCAATGACCAGGTTATAGATACTGACGCTTAGTCTCTTCTCAAAGTGCTTGGGTCAGAGATACTGGGAAGCAGAGGGCTTCCGCTTGCTAGGATTTGCCTAACTCTGTTTTGAAGTATTTTCTTCTCTTCTTCCCCACGAGGAAGTGACTTTTATTTTCAGTGTTTGAATTGTTGTTGTTGTTTTACAGTTCCGTGCATGTGTGGCTTGGATGCTGACCGCTCTGACCCCCGCCTGCCTAACATCACAGCCCTTCTTTCTGTTGTCTGTCCATTTTGTTTTGTGACCCACCCAGATCAGGGCCATCCGTGGCCATGGTTTCGGAACTATCTGTTGAAGTCTGAGGGGTTCAGTAGAGGGTACATAACAGGAGACAGAATCTGTAGATAGCCAATAGTTCACAAGTAAAGGGTAGAGCCCCATAACCCCGCCCATTTCCTTGGTGGTTGTTAATAAGGCCAGTCTCATGTGGGCTCAGTGCAGGTCACTACAACTGTGAGTGATTACAGTTATTGTATGGAGACTAGAGAATGGCTATTTTCTAAGCAATTTAAATGTGTTTGAACATATTCGTTAACCATTGTTTAAAACTATACCTACGTTGTTAGGGTGTGTATGTGTGTTTGTTTGTTGTGAGCACACAACAGAATTGTTAAGACTTAACTCAGCAAAAAGCATGACCGATCTATCAGCTGGTGTTCCACGTAGGGTAGGATTTTTCAAGCTCCCTGGACCTTTACTGACTCTCTGAAGTGACAGGGACAGCTGTTAACGGATTGAAATCTTATAAAGTCAGCAATGAAGTAATCTGGAGTGCCTTAATTTTATATACATCCTTCTAAGTAATTTACAATCTATCAGTGTTTAAAAATCTTATTAGGCATAAATTACACATATTAAAATATGTAAATCTTGAGTCTGTCCCTGTTTTCTGACTTTGAATCAAGAGAGACTAGTGTCATCTGTTCTTGGACTTTACAGAGACAAGATTGTATTGCTGCATTCCTTCTGTTCGGCTTCTTTGCTCAAAATGTATGTTTTTAAATTTTGCGGTGTTGGTGAAAGTATTATTTGTTAAGATACGTTGTTCAAGGCTGGGCAGCGCTGGCACACACCTTCAATCCCAGGACTGAGCAAGCGGAGGCGGCCAGATCTCTGCTGCCTGGTCTACAAAGTGAGTTCCCTGACAGCCAGGACTACACAGGGAGACCATATTTTAGGGTTGAGGGGAAGGAGGAGGGGGAGAGGGGGGAGGAAATAAGCATTTCTGGCTCGGTGATGTTATGTCTACAGCTACAGTGCACATTCTTGCCCGGGGATTTTATAGCCATGTGGACTAATTCCCTTCAGGTACAGTCCTAGGAATGGAATTTCTGTGCCGGGAGAGTGTGCATGGCTTCTTGTTTTCTGCTTTGAGGTAATATTGCATCACCACATCCTGCATGACTTGGTTGTGTACACCTGACTCAGGCAATGCAGGAATGAAGAAATGGCAGACACTGAAGAAAGGACAGATAAACAGACAGGAAAGGTGGATCAGGTGGGCTATTCTCCATCTGATGGAGGGCACCGCTCTGTGACCCTTAAACTCAGGGTGTTTGTTACGTTCGGCAGGAGGACGGGCAGTCTCTGCGGTGGCGCAGTCTCAGGTTGCCATCTTCCTGGAAGGAAACTGTGCTTGCTAGGTTTTCTCACACACTAGCCAATCACTCATAAGCACTTGTCCTTGGACCAATGGAAGGCTCTGTCATCTCCATGGGCCTCAGAGGAGGAAGGCTTTGTCAGCCCCGTGAGTCCTGAGGTATCGGGATTCTTGAAACGGCTCTGCCCATGTCAACAGTACTAGTTCACTCAGGATTTCATCTGTTCCAACAATCTCACCTGCAACTACCAATGTGCAGAAATTACCGTTATTCTCTATTCTAACCACTTGATGCCTCTCGTCTTTGTATTTGTATGCCTACTTTGTGGGCTCACCAAGCGAGACAAGGGGGCAGATTCATTGGTGCAAATTTTTCCAGACCTCAGCAGAGGGAACCCCCATCCTGGACAGCGCCATACTGAACAATGGAATGCTGAGCATCTGAGCTCAGGTGATTTTATTGATTCAGAACTCCTCAGGTGTTCTGCTGATAGCACGTAATCAATCATTAGCAATCAAACATCCCCTACAGAAATCCAACACCTGCAGACAATACAAAATGCCAAGGCCTAGGCAGCCCCTCACCCAACAGTGCACGAAACAATTTTATTACGTAACTAAAAATAAACTTCCACAACAAGTCTTTTTTAGTTTGTTTATGCTAGTGAATAGGTATCTTAATGTGGTTTTAGTTTATATTTATCTGATGAATAATGATATTATTTAGATTTTGATATATTTGTTGGACATCTGACTACCTTCTTTGTGGTATGTTCATGTCAATATTTTTAGAGTTGGTTTTTTTTTTTCTTTTTCCTTGTTAATTTTGAAGAATCCTTTAGGTAGTCTCCACAAAAGTTTTATTAGCTAAAGGTGTTGTGGCATGAATGTTTTCACACAGACAGCAGTTCATATTTTTCTTTCCTGTTCTTCAACATGCTGGGCTCTCAAAAGTGTGGGCCTTTGCATTTGAGAGAAAAGAATTACCATGGGATATCACCAGGGAAATGAGGGTATAAGAGAGCTGGCGAAGTAACAGCAGAAGGCAGAAGAAAAGGAAGGGGAGAGAGAGCGGACAAGGGGGAAACAGCACAAAGAAAGGAAAGCTATGTGCAGGGTTCCGCACACAGGGAGCTGCTGGCACACCTACCGCTAACTCTCGGGCTAATTCAGGAGAGGATGGTGTGTGGTCGGCTCCTCGGGTGATGGATGGTGGCAAATGGGATACGGGGATGTAGAGATACAGGCAGAAGAATGTTGAGGAGCAATGGTACCATGTTTTTGGTGGTTGGGTAGTAGATGGTCAGGAGGTGTTGTTCTGGATTAGGTGTCTGGATTGTGAGTTCTTGCCTTGACCCTCACTAGCATTCCATCTTGGGAAGGCACTTCAAGTGCCTTGTTTTATAAGGCTAAAGTAGAAACAATGGGGTCTCTCCTTCATAGGGTAGTTTCAAAGGCAAAAATAGAATTGTTTCGTCTTTGACATACCATGTGTGCTCAATATACAGGAGTTTCTATGACTATACTCTTTGGGCAAAGTGTCGGAAAAAAATCAAAACTGTTGTAGATATTGTTAGCTCCCTTACTGAAGCTGGCATTGAAGATCTTCTACTTACAAAGTCTGGGGTGGAGACAGATGTTCTAGTAGATGTGGGAGGAAGATTGACTTGTGTTTCTGATTCAGAAAGTGGCCATCACTAAGGGACTCGTCATGTGTGCGTCCATAAGTCTTATCTTGCTGTTAGCATCTGTTGACAGACGGCAGTCCTGATGCAAGTGCTTTGTCCCCCTGTTCAAAATTCCCGGAAGGAAGGAATCATGAGTTCCATCTGGCCCCTGGCTCAGGAACCAGCTTTTGTTTCCTGGGTGATCCATGTACCCCAGATACTCTAAGGATTGTTTAGCTTGCCACACACAAGACAGTCACTTCCTGCAGAGGAGAGCCTTGGAAGGGAGAGGAGGTGGTACTAAATCTCTCCAGGCATACCTCACTGCTGCATCAGCTATAATAAAAGAAGAGCCAAGGAGCAAGTTGTTCCCTTGTGGTGAGATGACACAGCTCTGGATGGTTGATACCCAGGCCTGTGTGTGGGCGGGGAATATCAGGAGTACTTCCTCATCACTGGTGTCCTGCTACCTGTCTGGAGGAGTACACTGGGCACATTTACATCACTATGTCCTATTTTAAAAATGAAAGGGCTTTAAAGGAAGAAATGATCCCTCCCAGGGATTAAATAAGGAGCGCATGGAGAAGCAGTTAGTCATAGAAGGTTCGTCCTCCAAGGATCAGGCAGACTCCGCTCCCAGAGTGCGGCGTCAGTCCCGTGGGGGCTGGTCCCAGGTACTAGTTAGATGACAAAGTCTTTGACCAACTACTCATTGATTCATCTTCTCAAGTACAAAGAGTACAGGGAGCGAACACACACACACACAGACACACACACCATAAAAATAATAGACGTTTTAGCATTTTGTGACTAAACCATAATCCAAAAGGAAGATAAAAAGAAGAAAAACAGAAATGCAAGCACGTGCCTCTGATTTTCAAACTTTGTGACTTCTACCTTTAAGAGGTATTATTAACAGTAGGCACTTTATCTCGGAAGTATTGTAGTTGTGGAGATTTATGCAGCCAGAGGCTGTGTATGTCACAGGCTCCTTGTTAAGCCTGCGCCTTTATATTGACTATGTGCTCATGTATCGGGAGATTCATTTGCCAGGGCCTCACTGAACATTATATAGAACATCTATAATCTACGAGGCACCACTGCCTAAGGCTAGTGTGGCCACACAACCGTGATTGGGAGAGATTGAGTAGCATTGCACTATACATGGTTTTAAAAATTAATAACTGCCAGGAGATTCCTAACAGTGTTGAAGACACAGGCCACATAGAAGAAACCTCATTATTTGGCCTTTGATTTATTTAAATTGAATTTATTGACGTGATGGTTCTTTCCTAAAAAAAAAAATTTAGGATGATCAGCCAACATCATAGGCTTTTTGTTTAATTAAGTCCAATCTACTCTGGCTTTAAAATTTGTGATTTTTTTAGGACTAAAATTAGTCTCAGAGTAACGGGATGATTTCTTCTTACTGTGTTTCTTGACAACATTTTTTTCTGTAATCAGTGGCAATCTGTGTTTCTAATCTAAAATAAACAAAAAGTATTGCTGACTGCTTTTCTTCACACATCATAGACTCTCTGAAGGCTTTACATTATCTGCCATGTTCACAGTTTACAAAATACGAGGGTAATTATCAAACTCCAGTGTCCTTTCTTCAGAGTGTGAGTCATTTCCATTCTTGCAGCACTCCTGCTTAAAGACTCCCTGGCTGTGTGATATACCACGAAATTCTGCTTTACATATATGCAATCCCGTGGCTTACAGCAGAAGATGGATTTTATTTGTAAATGAAGATGTTCTGTTTCATATTCTCCGAGACACTAAGGAAGACAGAGGATGTGAATTCATTACATCCTAGCATCCTATGTCAACTGCTGATCATGCCAACTTGACTTGTTTAAATCATATAAGTTGTTTGAGGGTGAAATGCTTTCTAACGGTGAGCCCACTGCACCACTGAGAGGAAGGAGTCATATGTAAATTCCATTGCTGGACTGTGACTACTTCAGCATTGAAATCACTGTGGATAATGACAGACACTCAAAATATCAAGGTGCTAAGAAGGTGGGCAGTGGTAAAGGAGGGTGTCAGCAATGGGGAGACAAAGTCAATTAGCATAGATTTCCAAAGAAAGGTTTAATCAAGAGAGTGGAGAAGTAATTGTCAGCATATACATATGGGCAACCAGAAGGACACCCATTGAATCTCAGCTTGGAGAAACAGAGCAGCCTTCCCTCAGTGTGTCACAGGGAAGTAGCATCCTCAGCAGACACCTGGCTGGAGAAGAAGTTAGGATGCGAGCGGGCCCTTCAGTAGAAAGGCTGGCAACGAAGGAAAGTCTGTTCACCATGGGGAAAAAAATTCGGCAGGACTTCACTGAGCATGGAAACAATAGAGTAGGATTTAAACTGGGGATAGAAATGACAGAGTAACAGAAGGGTGAGAGACTTTGAAAGAATACACACACAAAAGGAAGAACCTCTGTCTCCAGTGGTTCTTTGATATGTCATGATGAGAGCTAAATTCCTAAACATTGTTAAGAATAATCTAGCTCTCCTCTAACAGACAGCTGCTCGCTCAGAGAGGCAAGAGTTGAGCATAGCTTAAAAGTCTCTCTGCAAGTTCCACTAGGGTACTCTGGAGTTCTTGAGATTTCTAGCACCTATTAAAAACAGCGGCATCTTCTAGGATTTAAAGACTTCGGCATCTTCTAAATTACCCAGCAGTTTCCTCGATAGAATATAGAAAAGAAGTTTTTGTTGTTGCTGTTTTTTTTTTTTAAAGATGGGCATTCATTTTAATGTTCACTTGGAGTATAATGTATTTTAAACGTTTTTATATCTAGTGCTAATTAGTTTACTAGTTAAGTATTCTGAAGTAGCATTTGGGTTTTCATTTGCAAATTTCCTTTTTTTTAGAAATGATGGCCAACTTAAACACTGTAGCTTTATTTTCTGTTTTCAAACACTATTTCTGGGATGTGAGCACTACTCCAGTTCATCATGCTACCAGTTTTGGCAGTAAAATCAGGAGTGAAATTGTATTCTGCATGGATAATTCTATTTACAGAAAGCACTCTTCAATAAATTGGGTCACTACAGCGGCCTTGACAAAGCAACACAGGTACTGTCTTTCCATGAATTTGGAAGCAATATATTTTCAGAATTTAATGTAAAGTGACCTGAAGTCTATTTTTTTTTTATAGAAGAAAAAATTTATTTTGGCTCGTGGTTCCAGAGAGATAGAAGCCCATCAGCGCCGTAGTAGAGAAGAACGACAGGAGGCGGAGGCAGCTGAGCTCACGTCTTCATGCCGCGCACGGGGGGATAGAGAACGCAAACTAGAAATGGCATGAGTCTTTAAGCTCCCAAAGTCTGCCTCCGACAAGGCCACACCTCTTAAGCTTCCCCAAACAGCACCCACAACTGCGGACCAGGTGTTCAAACACCAGGGACTCCGGAAGGCAGTTCTCGTTCAGACCACCACAGTGGTCAGGGGACTCTCGTGCCTCCACGTTGTTTTCTAAAAAAGTATTTATTTTCGTCTTTGGGGATTATAACCACAACATCTCCCAGTCCCTTTCCCCCACCCAGACCCGCCCACACCTATGGGTTGCTTCCTTCCTTCAGAAGCTTGCCTTGCACAAGGCAAGCTGGTACCATAAAGGCTGGTTTATTCTTTTTGTTTAACACTGTCTGATGGAGTTGCATGCTCGAGACTTAACTCTACACGCATGTCCGTGGCATTTGGGCAAGCACACATTTTCATCCTCATACCTTTGGTTACACTGGCAGAACAAATTTAAATTTGAATCCAAATGTCCTAAGCTAGTATCTGCGACGATCATTTAGCGACTGCAGCGTGTGCTGTGGTTCCGGAAGGACTGTGAGCTCCACGGAGACCCAAATGGAGAGTGTTGCATTTATCTTGAGAAGACATGTGGAGGTGGATGGACTGTCAGAAGGTTGTTGCCACCTTCTAAGACCAGAACCCACATCCCATTTTGGCTTCTAGGTTCTAGTAAGTTCAGCCCAGGATACTGAGGCGAGGGCTGATAACTTGGTAATTGCTTCTGCAAAACTTCCCATGTGCCAAAGATACCCTTTGCCTTCGGCAAGCGCTGAGTGGACGGTGGTGAAAATCCACATACATGGACCATTATGTAGTCATGAAGACGCTCATTATGATAACTGTGAAGGTCTGTAGACCTCATTTGGGAAAAACAAAACCAAAGCAAAACACGCAAGTGTGTTCATATAAAAGTTACAATTCTGCAATATGCCTGTACGTGCCTAAAAGTTGGAAAGGAATGCTTGAAACATAATTTCCTGAATAATTATTCCATCAATGAGACTGTAGTTGAATTAAATACAGGCTTTATTAGCTGTGGCGCTCATCTAATTGTCTGCTAACCCCTGATATGTGACAGTCACTGAGTGAGGGTGGGGCGGAGGTGCGAACAGGCGGACTGAGCCTAGCACACGGGTGCTCCCTTGTAACCAAACAGGAAGTTTGAGAACGATGCAGGAGTGTCCTTGGACCTTTGGAGTTCCCCAGATTACTTTCCATAATCATTTCTCTGTTAACAACTTTTTAGAGAACACCCTCAGGAAAAAAATGACCAAAGAAAACTAAGTATTAGCTTCACCGAAACAAAGAGACACCAACACTAAGTTGTAGTTTCTCGGAAAGGCAAAGAAATGATATTTATAAAGCTCTAGAGTCAAGTCTGTGAGCCAGGTCTTTCTGGGTGAAAATAATTGGGATTTGGTGGAATTTAGGTCCTATGTTGTCAAGATGGGAAGGAGAGAGAGGTCAGCCTTCCACTGGCAAAGCTCTGTGACGGCCATCCCCTGACTGCCCGGTGGCCACTAGAGTGAGTCTGTACCTCTGAATCTTCAGGCCAACCCCCAACATAGTATGCAACTCTGCAGACTGGAAAAGACCTTGACATTGTGTCTGTGGCTCCTGACGGTGTGGCCAGAGCCAGTAGGCACCACACCGTTGACCAACAGGGTTCTGAGTAAAGTACACACTAGTAAGACCCTGGCTCCTTGTTAGCTTTTCTTCATCCTGCTCAAGTCTGGCTCTGGGAACTCTGTCCATTCTGAAATTTTCTGTATACATTTGGTAAATTTCTATTCTTTATGCCTAGGTGTTGATTTCTGTTTCCGGTGACTCAGGGCCCTGACAAGCACACAGACCCTATATTTATTACAAAATGTCTCAACTAAAGAGATCAAGGTGCAGGAGGTGCTCTGCGTTTTCTAGAATTTAATTGTCCTATCAGTAGTAAATTTAGTTGGAGGAAGCAAGAAGAAAAAGTGAGTTTCATTTTAGTGCTTTATATGCATACGTATATGTATGTGTGTGTATATGTATGTAGGTGTGTGTATGTATGTATGTATGTATATGTACATATATAACAGAATAAGGGAAGGGTCTCGAGGGAAGAGTCTCTCGATGTCCCCAGCAAACTTTGCAAAGCTCTCAGTAAGGAGATGAGGATAGAGCTGCCGTGTGACTATTCCCCCTTGACTGTTCAAGCTGGTAGGCTTAAAATGGACTCCTAATGGGAGTGGTTTGTATTGCAATTAATTAAGAGCATGAAATTAAAAACCGAATGCCGTTTCCCTCTGGAGAATATTCTTTATAAGTAGTGTTTTTAATTTCTCCGTCTCGGTTTGAGCTTCCCCCCCCCCTCTCTCTCCCCCTCTGCCGCTTTTCCCCACTCTCTTCTTCTCCCTCTAGTTTCTTTCTTCCTCCACTGAAGGAGACTTAACTCTGTTCCCTAATAATGTGCTCAGAGAGTCATTCTTAACACTGGGGCGACCCTTTATCTCTCTGCCGATAGTGCCTCTCCTTTATCGGCTGTTTCCGATATACAGGTTTTGAAGGTGATTGTAAGGAGAAATAAGGTAAAACTGTCCAGTAAACTTTTGGCACAGTTGTTCTTGTCCTTTAAAAGTCACGTCTCTCTGCTGTAGTGTAAGAGAAAGACACACACACACAAAGTTCTTATGAAGAACTGTTCCAGAAAAGTTGAGACAATGCAGACTGGACAGAGCAACAGTCCCAGAAGCCTGGTCGTGTCCCACGAGCCCTCCTTCAGCCTGAACACATCCCACCTCTATTCTACCCTCAGAGGGCAGCTATGACCCTGTGCTTCAGAATCGATGTTCTCACATCGCCTTCTCTGTTAATGAGCTATCAGTTCTTGGTGGAATGCTTTCTAGTAAAATAAAATGTATCTAGGAAGGCCATGCACTGTTGGGGAAGTTTAGTTTTAGCTGTGTTGTCGAATGAGGGGCTATCCTAGGTCTAGGGCATTTTGTATTATTTTCAGTTGTTGGATTTCTGTGGGGGATGTTTGATTGCTGATGATCTGCACATGGTATCAGTAGAACACCCGAGGAGTTTTGAAAGAATAAATACACCTGAGCTCAGACGCTCGGGGTTCCACTGTCATTGACTCTGGCGCTGGCCAGGATGGTGGTTCCCTCTGCTGAGGTCTGGCAGGGTTTGCATGTATGAATATGCCTCCTCATCTCTCTTGTTGAGCCACCACAGCAAGAATATTGCTACAGTGCATTGTAAGGTGTTTAGTGACTTGCCCAAGGCATAGATTCAGTGTGATGAAAAGAAATGGATACAGACATGGGCTCTAAAACGCCTCACAATGCTAGCTGTAAGTGCAGTGTTAGTTCACGAACTGATGACTGGCTAAACCAACCTGTGAAGTAAGTTAATGACGAAGCAGACCCAGCAACAATATGAACGTTGAGAAAACGACATATTATAACACGGAACCTGCATGTGTGCGTGTAAGCATACATGTATGTATATGGATGAGTATAAATTCCCTGAACCGCAGAAACAGGGTAATGGTCCTCACTGGCCTTCATCTCCAGATCATGTAAAAGTTCAGGAGTGAAGAAGTATGTACTAATGTACTAACATGTGCCCTGTGCTAAACGCTGGACGGTCTCATGTGAGCAGCACTGTTTCCACTTCACCGGTAAGAAAACTGGAACGTGGAGAGGTTAAATAGCTTCTCCAGAGTCAGAAAACTAAGTTACAAACCAAGATATAAAAGTCTCCAGCTTTAACCTACGTGTACCAGAATGTCCAGCTCTGGTTTTAATATAATATTTGTGTTCTCTCCCAACCTCCACAGCTGCCGGTTGTATGGGACAACCTCCACACAATTCTAATTCCCCCTCTGGAATATGGATATTTTCTGAGTTTTGCCTTACTATACCCATTCTTTCCAAAGACGTTCCTACCAACACCTGCAGTTTCTCAAAGAGTGATAGGAGCCATTGTAGGCCTCGTAGTCTTCATCTGCTGTGAAGGAGAAGGCCAGGGACTGGGTTCCTGGGACTTTTGAGATCCTGAAAAAAAAATCTTCAGGTCGGGATGGGAGGGGAGGTGGGGAGGAGCTGGGGCGAGCAGAGGGAGAGGAACTGTAATCAGGAAATATTATATAGGAACAAAATCTAATTTTAATTAGAAGGGGGAAGGGGACTCTCCAGGTCAGTTCTCTTTAAAGGTCCCTAAATCTAGAGTCAGGTTTAACAAGCAGGATATCGTCCTACAAGGATTGAGATTCTTTGACATACTGGTTGGAAAGAGTTAACAATACAAAATGTTTTTGCGGAACTATAGTAAACACCATAAAAAAGAAAATCTGCCTTCATGGGGTCATGTAAGTTGGATTTTACTGTCGTTAATTTGTGCTATTAACTAAAGCGTTCCCCCAGTCAGAACAGCATGTCGCATAACGTAACACCAAGATCCATGGTTATGCTGCCACTGACCATTGTGTAAGCAATGTAAAAATTAGTTCTAGAAAAATAACCATACAGCACTGATGTAAGGTCTATTTCCTGATGAGAGGGCAGGGAGCAGAGGACATTTTCAAAATATAAAATTGGCACCAATAGAAAGATCTAAACCAATTCTCATATATATTTTTTTTAATTCTGAAAATGACTAGGTAGCCTAATATTACAGCAGCAAAATGAATTTTTTTTGGATGGCTCCTAGATTTGCATTTGAATTATTCCTGTAGCAGCACAATTGTAAACACAAACAAACAAAAGATCACCCTGACTGACAAAGGCCTGTACACCTGAGAAATAGATTAACTACAAGCATTTTCAATTATGGGTTTTAGTAGATACTTCTAAGAAGTCATTACAAGGATCTGCGGAAGTTTGCTCCTGGAATTCATTTCCCTAGTAATCCCTCTGCAAAGGAAACGCTCTAGCCTACCCTGTCTTGGAGAGACATGGGGTAGGATACGCATTGGGCTTGGAAGCCAATTAGAAGTCAAAGCCATGGGATTTTCAAGTCAAGAGGTTTTGCTATCATTTTATGTTGCAGTTTTATTAAACTTTGTTCTGATAATTTCATCTATGTGTGTAATTCATCCTGGTCATCTCTTTCTCCTCCCCTTTCTCTCTTCCTCCTCTGCCAGGTCCCCTCTTGCCTACTCCTTTCTCATATTCATGTGTAATGTATTTAACTCGACTGAATGTAACTCGGCCCGCTGCATGTGTGAGCGTGGCTTTAGAACTGTCTGTTTGAGCATGGTGGGCTCCCCAGTGGCTCCTCAATTAATGCCAATACTTGTGCCTTCCCCAGAATAGGAGTAAACAATAATTTATCAGAGAGGGTAGGGCCCTGTACGTTCTTCCCCTGTCTATAACTGAATAATGACAGACCCGGTATTGCACACATAAGAGAGAGGACCGAGATCCTGGCTAAGGGCATTGAAGGCTGAAGCAGAGAGCATGAGATATGAAGAGTCAAATGTCGCAGCTGGCTGGGAGCACAGCATAAAATATCAAACGCCTCTGGTGTGGGAAGAGGCACTGTCCATTACAGCCCTCTCGTTGAGAATACGTACTAGCAACTTGGAATTTGTAAGCATACAGGTTTCAAGCCTCGTGTTTTCAATCACAAAATAAGTCAAGGTCAAAATCTCAAGAAGAGATTGGATCATAACAGCATGTGTCCTGTCTTAGACTCATCACAGAGAAATTTAGAAGCCTCTCTGATGGAATTGTTGCACCCTTTATTTTTGACACAACTTCTAAATGTGTGCAGAACATGGACTTTTAAAATAAACCCTCCTCACAGTTCTTACTAGTATAGGGAGCCTAGAATATTCCTTTATCATTCCTATTGATTAAAGTCTCTGCTTCAAAAGTGTGTAGCTTTAAAGATTCTGTCAAGGGTAGAGTTAAAAATTATCTTTGTGTGACTGGAGAGATGGCTCAGATGTTTAAGAGTACTTCTTGCTCTTGCAGAGGACCGAGGTTCAGTTCCCAGCACCCACATGGCAGTTCACAACCATCTGCAACCCGAGTTCCAGAGAACATGGCGCCCTCTCCTGACTTCTGCAGGCACCAGGCCTGCACATGGTCCACAGACATGCATGCAGACATAACACATAAAATAAAAGAAATTTAAAAAGTTTAAAGAAATGGTTGTGGAAACAAAGGATTAAATGCCAATTCCCAGAGTTCCATCCTGTCAGTCATTATAGGAAGTTTGTGATCTTTGAGGTGTTTTCAAGATTGAAAACAAAAACAAGCAAACAAACAAAATCAGCGCACAGGAGAAATCACCTCATTCTGAATAGAGCTGTGATTTTTACCTGGGCAGCAGGACGACACATTTTAGCAGAAAGCCTACATTAAATTAGAGGAATTCTCTGTGTAGCACGGAGTATACTTTACTAATGAAAATCTGAACAGGAGATTATTAAGTGTGGATATTCACAGTCGCGTTTGTTTTACTGGGGAAAGACTCGTCTTCTCAATTCCAAGGTTAAATTAGGATAGAGAATCTGCATTGGAAGGCAGCCTGCTTCTCTGTTCTCTTGTTTTACTGCTTTCGGTGTGGCTCAATGCCATTATGTTCTAGTAAAAATTACCATTTGATGGACTGCTGGGTGAGCCAGCAGGGAGTGGGGGTGTGAGGAGTGTGGACGAGTCCCTACAAACATGAAGAGTGGTTCCCAGTGCTGCAGGAGAGCCTTGGCCAAAACCTGCAAGTCTATGAAGCATCTGGGAACTAGATATCTCTTGAAAAGGGGAAAATAGACCTGATTCCTGTTCCTCTGAGGCTCTTAATCAAATATGAAAGCATAATCTCGGAAACTAAGGTAGAATGTAGAAAGATCTTTGATGCAAAGGAGAGGTAGAGATGGAGCATGCTTCTGGAAGCCTGCAAACCAGGGGACCCCTGGAAACTGGGAAGATGATGGTTTATGCTCCTCTCTATAGCATATGAACAGCTAGACCTACAAAGGCAAATCACACACACACACACAAACACACACAAACATGCATACACACACCGACATACACAGAGACACATGTACAGACACACACACAGACATACACACACCCACTTACATACATACACAACATACACATACAGACACACTTACATACACATATACACAACACACATACACACCCACACAAATACACACACACATATCTTCTCCTCTTTCTATTCTTTTAGTCTGTTCTGCTGAGAACTTTCAACTTTGTAGGGAGACACTGAAATTTGGAGCTGGGGTCAGGTTAGGTGTGTTGTCATCTTGAAGGGCAAATTAAGAACAGTTAATAAGAATAAATCAAGAACAAATGGATATGTATAGTGAGAAGATAAGTCAGCACAAGTTTTAAAATAGAGTATAGCGTATGTTATAAACATCATGAAACTTTTTTTAAAACTGTGTTTTATTAGCTATACAACATAATTCTATAACTTTGACCTTAGACGCCAGCTCCGTGTTCTTTGACCGATTCTTCAAATGATACTGAGATTAAGGTGTCCTGTATGAACACCTTTAAAAGAGAATTCAAGCTTTACTTAAGGATGGTTTACTCTTAAAATTTATTAACTGTTTAAAAAGTTTGGTAATTTTATATGATTTATGAATGCGGTGTCAAGTTTTGAGAAATCTTTTAGCATGTGTTGCATGTGTGGACTAGATGGTTTCAGAGCATTTGCAGGGTGTGTGTGTGTGTGTGAGAGAGAGAGAGAGAGATTAATGATTAGTGGGATGTATCTTTTCATTCTGTAAGTGCTTTGTCCTTGAGGTCCTTGCTGTGTGTCATAACATAACTTTTAGGTCATCTTCTTAGTGTCAATATACTATGTCAATCCAGGAAAAAAATTAAACTTTCTTCAATGTGTTAATTGATTCACTTGCCCTGTCTCTCTTGATTAATTCAAGTGTCAAGCTCTCTGAGAGCCAATTTACCATTTCTTCTTAAAACATATCATTTTCTCTCAAGGAATTACCTTTGAGATTATCTGGGGAAAAAATGGCTACAATTTTCTTCTTGGTATGTGGATATTTCCATTGATTTAATCACACAGCTTTATTACAGTTTTCATATTCCAATAATAAGATTCAAATTTTCAACTTAGTGATTTGTTTTTTCAATTTCTTTAATAAATGGACTTAAGAATAAGTCCATATTGAGTTCAATAATTTCCCTCCTGTATTATTGAAAGATTCCAAACATCTGCCCAATTCTACCATGTGATATTGTAATGCTATTTGTTTTAGTCTTTGGGTTTTTCCAAAGCATGTGACTGAATGAACACATCAATCAGATGCCATCTCAGAGGCTCTAAAGATGCTCATGCGGATTCCTGCAGCTTACACCAAAACCTCCTCTGCTCCCTCTTCTCAGTTCCTCACATAGATACACACAACACACACATACTCACGACACATACTTTGTTGTATGCCCCATTCCTGCCATGTTCATTTTTTCTGTACATATCACCCTCTGAAATACTGTTTCTTTTGTTCCTTTTCCTCTTCTCATGTTCGTATCCAATCTCTGCAGAGACATGTCTATTCCTTTCTAGGGCAGGCATTCAAATGACCACACACCGATGGCTTGAAACAGCAGAAATTTATTCCTTCTGAATTTGGAAGGCCAGAACTTCAAAATCAAAGTGTCAGTTGGCCTGGTTCCTTCAAGAGGCTCTGAGGGATAATTGGCTACACACCACTCTCAGAGCTTCTGGGGGCTGCTGACAGCTGCTGGCACCCCTTGGTGTGAAGCTTCAGAATGCCAGTCTGCCTTTGTCCTCACAGGACCTTCTGTCCATGCCTCTGCATCTTTTCCTATTCTGTTCTTGAAAAGGCATTCTAAAGGAGGCCATGGGTCATCGGATTTGGGCTCAGCCAAACCAAGGGTGAGCTCCTCTGGACACCCTTACCTTAATCACATTCGTGAAGACCCTTGCTACAAATAGGGGCTCACTCTCATTCAGTGGGCCTACAGTGAAACACACTACAGAAGGCACAGTACCTGTGGCGCTCACTGCTGTAACCGTGGAACCCAGAACAGAGCCCAGCAGGTAGTTAGTACTCCATCAACATTTCCTTGGTCCGCGGAGGGCGACAGCACACTGAGAACAGCACTGAAACTTAACTCATCGCTAAGATGGCACAGTCTATCTTCTCTATTTGCATACAAGCTCTAAGGATAAAAACTTGATTTTTTTATACTGTTTATATATTTTTGGATCTCTTAAAATAGATATAGGACATGTGATTGGTGATGGGCAAATAATAGTTATGTGAATTGGCCGCAGAGTCAGCTGGAATCACTTGTGGTTCGGTTTGTCTTCTCTGCAAGCATTCTTTCCTGCCTTCCCAGATGGGTGACTTATCTTTTGGGAAGACAGTCTTGCCAAGGAGTGGCATTTGTGTCTTCAAAATCTCTCCTATTTGCCTGAGTATATGCATATATGAAAGACATGTTAAGAAAGAATCCTACCTAAAATGACAGTATCGAGTTTTAGTAATGAAATTCAATGTAACTGTCATCATACTGTACTCTTTAAAAGTTTGTTTTCAGTGCTTTGAACTTAACGTGTTACAGATGAGCAAAATACAAATCAGGAAATAAAGAGGGCAGAAACTGTCTCCAATAGTTTGTATTTTCCTGTAAACATATCTACTAGAAATGCCAATGGCTCTAATTTCCTTTTGTAAATTCACACTTTATAAAAAGCATTAACTAAATCGCCTGTTTCCTATACAATCTCTGCAAAGGAGGAAAACGATCCACGCTCTCCATCATGAGAGTCAGCCAGCGTTGACGGAACAGCGCTGTTTGTCTGTTACACTGTACTCGTTCTCAACCCAGTCACTTAGACAATAAACTTCAAGCTTGAAAGTACGCTGAAGGCAACAGTGTACTCATGTATATTCAGAACCAAGTGTAGCCTCATACTATCTTGAAAAAATCTCACTAGGCAAGAAGTAGACTCTGCCCTGTAACATTTAAAGCCTTCAGCCCAATAGCTATGTATCTGTTTTCCTTTCTTGGTGAAACGGAATATTCAATTAAAATATTAGTTTTCTTAAATATATATTACAAATGCACCGAGACATAGGTAACAGGCAGTGATACTCCTGTCGTGTGAAGCAGCAGCAGCGAGATCATCTCCTAGACTCGTACTCGTAGGAAAGATGCTTGCTGAAGGGCCCATGGAATGTTTCAGGTAGAAAGTTCACATTCTGAAAAGTTGAAGATTTACTACCGAATAAGCACGCATGCACATTCACATTGACACATCAAGTTGTTGATTTAATAGCAGGATAAACTGTCTATATTCATAGAAGAAAAGCTGTATAGTCTATCTAATCCTGTAAGGGAGACAGACCCTCGGACATCAAAGCATTCAAAAGGAAAACTGCAACTAAGAAAGTTATTCCCCAAGTTCTTTTGAAGAAAAAATACTTTTTATGGACTGATTGACAGATTGGCTACTGGAGTTTTAGCCTTATTTTACCTTTGTCATAGTCTCAAGAATGGCTTTTGGATGTGTATTTAGGTATGGATGTGACTGTTTGTAGGGATTGTTTTCATAATTAATGTTTAGAAAAGTAAAATTCACTTTGGAATGCATTCTTTCAGCCCTTTTTTTTCTGCTCTCTCTATACTTTGAAATGTCTTCATTTGGGTGATAAAATTGGACCAGTTGAATGGTTCATTCTCTAGTTCTTATCTTTATTTATTTATTTATTTATTTGGTTGGTTGGTTGTTTGAGACTAGGTTTCCCTGTTGTAACTCTGGCTGTCCTGGAACTCACTCTGTAGACCAGGCTGGTCTCAAACTCACAGAGATCCACCTGCCTCTAACTCCTGTGTGCTGAGATTAAAGGCGTGCACCACCACTGTAAACTGGCTCAGTTGAATTAATTTATATTGGTTCCCTAGTTCTTGTCTTAGGTCCAAGGAGACAAAAGCAAGCCACAAGATCCTAATGAAAACATGTTAGTATATGCTTACCGGCTAGAGAGGTGGCTTATTGTTTAATACCATTTATTGCTTTCTCAGAGGATCCAGGTTTGGTTCCCAGAACCCACATGATGGCACACAACCATCTGTAACTAGAGCTTCAAGGGACCCAGTAGTCTCTTCTGATTTCCATGGGCACCAGGTACACACACATGTACATGCAGGCAAAACACTCATTCACATAAAATAAATCAAATATGTAAAAAGAGAAGACCTTAAAATCATACTAAATAAGCATGCACTATGGTTGGTGTCTACCTTAATTCTGAAAGCATGGCCCCCTTGTCATTGAAAAATACAGGACACAGCAAACTCCCCCAAATCTGAGACTGACAAGCACTCGGTGGCACCTGGTTCATAAGCACAAGGAGACCTCCCTGGCTTTGTTTCTCTGTAAGACCTGAATTGATTCTTGATTGTTTTATTGGTTTGCTTTGCTTCTCATTATAACATTGTAGGATGCTGTAAGGTCATTATTTTTAAGGTCAACATCTGAAACAATGACTTGGCTTTGATGTACAGATACTGGTGAGTGCATTCAGGGGACTGACATTCCTTTAATAATGGGTGGGATTGTACGACTTGTCGCCATGTGATCTGGGGTCAGCAGGCTGTCCTGCAACAACAAAGGCTGTTAATGAGATGTAGTGGTCACTTACGTCCACGAGGGACTCTGTCCTTCTCATCTGAAACAGTGCTTCGGGTCACAGCGTGCCCTGCTTTCTCTGACCCGATTCTCATGGAGTTTCCTTTTGAACTTCTGCTTCTGCACTGTTGTCTGACGCAGATTCTAGCCAATGGCCTTCTAACCCTAGCCCTAACCCATCTCTGTGAAGGTCAGAAATAATAGAGTTCCCCTGTAAAGCCAACTTCTTATTCTGTCTCAAGAAAACCCAACAAAGGACTGTGTCAGGGGGTAAGCATAGCATACTACAAGAGAAATTTAGATGGGCAAACAAAGGCTACTTAGTCATTCCTTTTAATATGCAGCAGCAGGTCTTCTACAGAGCATGCACTTGTCGTTAGGTAGTAAATTTCCAGACAGAGAAGGAAGATGGGATTAGAAGAGTAGCCCAAGGCAGGTAAAGGTGTTAAACATGGTAGCTTTTAGACTGAGCTGACAAAGACAGGCTATGTTAGGGAGACGTTGTGAGAAAGAGCCCAGCATTTGCCAGCTACAGAGCATCAATCCTCACTGCTGGCTGTTGCTATGGTTAGAATGATTGGGACAAGAATATTAAACAGCGAAAACCCTCCTGGCTACAGTGAGAGGAGTCCTTATGCTTGGATGAGGAGACTGGAGTAATACTTAGTGTCCTGGAAGCTGGAAGCCGGGATAGCTTCTGTCCAATTTGTGTGAGATCCCCTGGGATTCCCTCCGAGTTTTGAGCTGAGCAGTGAACTTGGATGGTGGCATGTTCCTTCGAGTTGGCAGACACTCAGTGAACAGAATGACTGATTTGCTACTTAGGTTGTGTTTGCCAAGTGAAGTGCCAAGCAGGCACTGCCTGGGGGGAAATTCCAGCTCCAATAGAAAAGATCTCTAGTCACAGAGATTAGGTATTTATCAGTGGTCAACTATTATTATACATAGTGTTTTAATTTTTTTTAAAAAATCTATGTGCATGACAAATAATTCAAACAATAAAAATACGTGACCCCCCCCATCCCCTGTTCTCCAGCTCCCTCTGCCTGGCAGGCACAAACAACTCTGTTAATTTCTTATGCAGATTTATTAATGTGTACACAAACAAGTACACAGCTGCTTTTAGCTGTTACTTACACTGATGATTTCTGATTAGAAAATCAATTTAATTGTAATAATTATAATTACTTTAGAACATCGTTTATTCCTGTACTTCCTCACTTATAAATGTGATAGCAGTCTAGGGCGAAATGCTGATATTTATATTGAAATATTAGAAATGTTATTTTATAATGTTGAAAACTTATTTACATGAGACATGTTCACTGTCGAAAGTTTACACAGGTGAAATAACTTTAATGCCACGCTCACAAAACTGTTGCTGCTACTTTGTACTTGTGATTTGTACACTTATACCCTTGACAATTTGGATAGTAGCATTACTTCTGTTTCATGTTTGTAACAGTGTTCTCTAAACATTCTTTACATGTTTGGTATTATGAGCACTTCTAGAAAGAGTTTTAATAGTTCAGTTATCCACTTAGGAAGGCTTTTTAAGTTCTGTGAGTGTTGTGAAAATGTTTTTGTACATCTCTTACTTTTCCTTGGGAAATTTCCTGAAAGAAGGCTTTTTTTGAGTCAGACAATGGACTAAGGCAAGAATCCATCAGATTTCAATGTATAAGCCAAGAAGAAAAGGGCTTGGAGCACATGTATGGCATTCTTCCGATCTTTTCTGTAAGTGTTCTTCTACATGGTACTGTCATAATATTCTGAGAGAGCTGGAGAGCCTTCAGGGCGGTGCCCTCTAGCAGCTGGGTCCTGGGAATAAGAGCGAATTCTTATGCGCTGTTGCCTGCCAGCTCTTCCAACCACAGCCACTTCTGGTTTGTCAGCCATCCTTTATTTTCCCACAACCCTCAAACCTGACTCCCCCACCCCGGCCCGGTTCTTCCTGATAACGGCTGTTTAGACAACTGCCAAATTCAGAAATTCTGACCCGGACAATTGGATTCTTATGCTAAAATGCCTTGGGGAGGGTTTGTTCTTAAGTAAAATCCTGGTGTTTTAAAGACTGTGTGTGTGTGTGTGTGTGTGTGCACGCGTGCGTGCGTGCGTGCGTGTGTGTGTGTGTGTGTGTGTGTGTCAGTTTTATTGCTACAAAGAGACACCATGACCAAGACGCCATTATAGGAAAGCAAGCATTTAGTTAGGGCTGACGTACAGTTTCAGAGGCTCAGCCCGTTATCATGGTGGAAACACGGCAGCTTTCACGTGTGGTGAAGGGGAAGCAGCTGGGAGATACATCCTAACCCACAAACAGAGAGAGGGGTGGGGGGAGACTGGCTTTAAAATGAGTGTTTGAAACCTCAAAACTCACCCCCAGTAATACACTCCCTCCAACAGGGCCACGCCCCCTAATCTGATCTTTTAAAAAACCACCTCTCCCTGGTGACTAAGAAGTCAGATATGTGAGCCTGTGGAGGCATTCTGACTCAGACCACCACATCTAGGCCTTTGTGAGTTTCCTATGTCTCCTAGGAATATCAGAAGCTACAGACATAAAGTCTCACCACCATGGCTGCCCAGGCACGAGCTGAACAAGGACAACACCAACGGTTATGCCAACATAGATGGAGAAAAGCCCGCAAGGCCTCAAGCATACACAAGGGCATACAGGCAGCTGAGGGAAACTGAGGGCTGGAGAGGTATCCTTCCCAGGAAAGAGCACACCGATTAGTTTCCCGTTGCCACATGGTCAGCACTGGCGACATGCCCACAAGTAATAGTATTTAGGAATATCTGTGTATGTACAAATACATAGAAGCAGGCAATAACAGTTAGTGGATAAAGAGGCCATAAGTTCAAAGGTGAGTGGGGAGGGGTATAAGGAAAGGTTTAGAGGGAGGAAAGGGACAAGAAACGGTATGATTATATTTTAATCTCAAAAATAAAATAGTTTTAAAAGTTTCACTCTAAATCTTCCCAAGCCTGGCTGGTAGTTCTTCTAGGACGGTGAAATGGCACAGTTTCAGTCGGATGGGCAACGGTCACAGGAAGGAGGTGCTGACATTTTAGTCACTGTTTCTACAAATGCATTTTGTAAGGATACGGATGTTCATAAATTACTTATTGTAAGTAACAGAATAATTAGATTAGCACTGGCCTTGAATGGCCTGCAGAATCTCTTGCCATTGATAGACTGAGAACTGAAAAGACATTAGTAAATACAGATTCTCTAGCTTTACTGAAGGAAATATTCTAAATGAATTAATATTGAATCTTCTTTCCAGTTTTACCAAGTGAGTGTTAGTGGGGAATTTAGTTGGCTTCGATAAAGTTACCTCCTCCCATATGAAAATAATGAATACGCTTTAAAATATAGCTTAGGACTTCATTTTCATGATTTTAAAACTCTGAAGAACACAGACACTCCACAAATAAGTATTTTGATGTTTAATTAGCAAGTTATCTTTTGTTTCCTTGCAGTATTTCTCATCTGACTGCATAGGACAAGTTTTTTTAATCTATTATTCCTCATTTAAAAAGCATACTTGGTAAAGACTAAGCATGCGTATGTAAACAGCAGGAGCAAACACCGTGTGAGATTCAATTATATGCCACCAGTGCCTGTGTGGTGAATATTTGGAAGCAGGTTGGCACAGAACATCTGCATGCACAGAACATGCAGTTTTAATGGCTGCACCGCTCCGAGGAGATGATCTGAGTAACAAAACCCATCTTGGAGTACCTTTCTCATGGAACGTTTTAGTTATCCACTCCGGCTATCAAGTCATCTCCAAAGGGTGTGTGAAAACGTTGCCGTTCATAGTCAGGAAATTGAAAAAAGGTTAAGCGAAATGCCCGGTCTTCGCTCCATGTCTAAAGCTTCTGCTTGAGTTATCTGGAAGACCTTTCACTCAAACATCTGGTGGTGACTCTGGCTGCAGCTGGATTTTGTTTTTGATCCCTGGTCTCTCTCCCTGCAGAACGATTTGTGCATCCTTGTAGTGTTTGGGATCCAGAAGCAAGCACCGCCCCAGAGTGAAATCCCAGTGCTAACTACCTTCTTAGGGTCCTGCCTCGAAAGAGTATGATATCCCCTGACACACAGTCAGTTAGATCACCACAAGCCTTCCCTGATTTGAAAGGAAAGGATCTATGGAAAGAAGGCCAACAGCTGTGCGGGATAACCTGCCTGTATCCGTGTGGCCATCTTTGAAACAGGAAAACTGCTAAGGAGGGTTGGAGTAGGACCCGAGAAGGCTGGTGTGGAGTTTTATTGAGTAGAACTGAGAGCTCAGCCCCTTGAGTGGTGAAAGAGGAAGAATGAGAGGGAGAGGAGAGGTTTATAGATTATCCTGAGGCATAGGAAAAGGAAGCAGAGACTTCCTGTATTCAGACAGAAAACCTGAAGCATTTAAACAAGATACCCGTGAAGCTTTGCTGTGTGTCGGTAAAGTAAAGTGACTGGCTAGTGTCTTATAATTCTTAGAGGAAAGGATATCCATCTGCATTGTTGAGTTGAGTTTATATTTGGGAAAGATGCAATAGCTTATTAAAATGTGGCCTCTAGGTAGATAAAGGGAAACAGAAGAGACCTCCTGAATGTGGGTTACATCTGCTTTCAGGAAAATTTAATAATAAACGTGGCCGTGGTCTAAGGTTTGGTGACTTGCAGGTGAATGCAAAGTCTCCTCAGCCTGGGATCACATTTCATTGGCAGGAGCAGCAGGCAGAAATTAGGTAACATTGTGCATCCTTCACAGAGTCAAATCTGTCCAACTTAAGGAAATGACCTTCACTCTGACCTTCTATTTCTCTGATCCTTTTGTTCTGAAACTAGCCTTCTCTTTCTGAAACAATGGTGGTGCTTGTGGTTTTAGTTTTTAAATACTCGAATACAAAGTTGCCGGTTAGCATCTGGCAGTTTAATACACTTGATGCTCCCCTAACTGGCAAGGAGGTTTGCTACAGAACACTTCAATCCCCTGGCATCAGATACTGTTTATTAGCCCTGAATGTGCAATGATAGTGTAAGTTTATTGGAATACACAGAAAACAGTAATTTTTATTTCCAATAAGGCCGGAGGATTATTCCCGGGTTATTGTTTCTGCTGCTATCAATATCTGTCACTAAGGCTGAGATTATATGAATTGTAATATCATCTTCCTCATATGGGTTCTTTCTGAGGATGAAAATGTTAACACAAGGAAATTAGAGTCACACCTGGTATGTAAGATAGATCTCAATATTGTTACCGATGATATTCGATAATGTTTCTTCACTTTTTTTATATAAGAAATCAATTATGTGTTTGTCTTGACCTAGACAGAATGTTGCTTTATTCTCTTAGCCTTAGTTAGCTATTATTTCTTTTTGAAAAATATTTATTTATGTACTTGTTTTTATATGTGGGGCTGTTTTGCATATATGTCTGTGTACTTCATGTGTGTCTGGTGCCAGAAGAGGGCACTGGATACCTTAGAACTGCATTTGCAGACAGTTACGAGTCACCATTGTAGGTGCTGGGAATTGAACATGGGTCCTCTAAAAGAGAATTAACCACTGAACTATCTCTCCAGCCCCATGCTGTTAATTCTTAATAACTAGTACTTTTTTTTTTACATACTTAGTTTTAAATTACTCAAATAAAACAAAATATATAAAAGAATAATGAACACGCTAATAATAAAATAAGCTTTCCAGGGAAACCAAAGGATAAGAACAAAATAAACGTTAACTAAATACAGTCCAGAGAAGAAAGGTTTTACCCTACTTCAGAGTCTAGACTGAGAGAGTCAAGAAAGGGCAGCTGGGGCTAGTGATGAAATCAGGTGCTGGATAGAAACCATGGTGGCCCTGGACAAGGTCCCAATTCCCATCCACAGCTCAAAAAAAGAAAAGGAAGGGAGAAGGGAAGAAGGAGAGAGGCAGGGAGGCAGAGAAGGAGGGGGGAGGACAGGGAGAGCAATAGGGAAAGAAAAAAAAGAAAATTCAGTCCAGATCAAACCAGGCAGCAGGTAGTACACACCTTTAATCCCAGCACTCTAGAGGCAGAGGCAGGCAAATTTCTGTGAATTCAAGGCCAGCCTGGTCTACAGAGTGAGTTCCAGGACAGCCAGAGTTACAACTGAGAAACCATGTCTCAAACAAACAAACAAACAACAACAAGACAGTCCAGATCATGCTACATGTTATTTATCTTTGCTTTTTGCTTTAAGTCATGATTACATACTTCTGTGTTGGTTTACTGTCTATCCATCTCTCAGAAACGCAGAAGCAAATGATACCCACATGTGATGGATACCGTTCGTCACCTCTCTCACATGATCATTAGTATTTCCCAGGCTCTAGTTACAAAATGAAGTAAATGATTTATAAATTCCCTGAGCATGACTTTTACGATGAAATCTATGATGGTAGTTTTCCCCACTTCTTCTGTTGCCCTCTTTCCATCAAAAGGGAGAGTTAGCTACCTAGCTACTCAGCTGTGAACACTGTGTTAATGAATTTGGTGCATAATAGGTTGGTAAACTTAGCTCAAAGGTAGCCAGCTCTTTTCTAAAGATGTTGCGAGTTACATGAAGCATGCAAGTTAGAACACTATGATATATGAAATCAATTATGATAAAGAACCAAAAATATTGAAATTTCTTATAACAATGTCTTATGATGTTCAGGGGAGAGCCCATAAGACCAACCTTGTTTTTTTGTCTTCAATACTTAGACAATCTTACCTAATGAAGTTTTAACTCTAGTGCTTAAAGTATTCAGTATGAATTAAAAAATAGTTTAAAATGTTTATCATTCACTTAAATATCTCCCTTTTGTTCTTCATTATAAACTTAATTTATTTTCATGTTCCCTTGAAATTAATGTAAAATAAAGAAATACAACAGAAGTACAGGTACTTTCTGTTTTGTCTCCAGTATGAGGAAAAATAAAGGTTCATATAAAAATGTCCCTAACTTGGGTCTACAGAAACAAGACCGCTGATTTCCTGGATTTTTAAGTGGATAAAATATCCCATTTTAAATCTAAAGCATATCAGGTGGGCTAATAAGATGACTATGTGGGTAAATGGTCCTCTGCAAAGTCTTGCAGGCTCAGTTAGATCTCCGGGACACACATGGTAGAAGAGAGCCGAGCCATGGAAGTGGTGCTCTGAGCTCCACACGTGTGCTGTAGCATGCACAGGAGCATGCTCCCTGAACTGCTCTCTGTCTCTCTCTCTCTCTCTCTCTCTCTCTCTCTCTCACATACATAGACACAACTTAATAAAATGTAGCAAATACAGGAGATTATCATTTTGGAAAAGTTGTTTCTCAGTGTTTAGAGATACAGTGTCTACTTGATGTTAGCATAGTTTGAAAACTGAAACAGAAGATTAGATTCACATAGTCAAAGGGCTAAGATAAAAACATAAAATAAATAAATAAATAACAAGTTCTTTACTGGATTGTGACAAGAATTATCTGCTGATTGTGCCTCATAGCTTAACAAGAGTGTTTGATGGTTTCTTCATATAGTAATTTTAAAATATATAGCCAGAAACTTTTATTAGAACTCCCCCCACTACACACACTCACCACACTGGTATACATGCACACACACACACATGCTCAAGTATGAATTGTTTGCCACATAATAGGTGAAGGATCATTGTGTTTGCTAGTTTTATGTCAGAGTCATAAAGAGAGCTATAATTATTTGGGAAGAGGAACTCTCGACTGAGGAAATGTCTTCATATGAATGGGCTGCAGGTAAGCCTGTGGTGCATTTGCTTAATAAGTTATTGATGTTGGAAGGCCCAGCTCACTATGAGTGGTGCCAACTCTGGCCTTGTGGTCCTGGGTACTATAAGAAAGCAGGTGGAGCAAGCCAGTAAGCATCACTCCTCCATGGCCTCTGCACCAGTTTCTGTCTCCAGCTCCCTGCCCTGCTTGAGTTCCCTGCCCAGACTTGCCTCAACAATTGTGACCTGAGAGTTGTAAGCTCAAATGAAACCTCTCCTCCCCAAGTTGTTTATGATCATGGTGTTTTATCACAGCAATAGAAACTAATATAATCGTAGATTACTTAATTAAACATACTTTGCTTTTAAGGATGAAATGAGAAAAAAAAAAAGCTTTAACTAAGTGAAAATATTGAGGCCCAGCATCAGATTCTAACAGTTTAAGACCACTAAGGTATTGCACAAGTAATTAAGATTACAATACGTATAATGAATCTCAACTCAGAATTATTTCATTTATGCTGAGCCATCTAATTAATTTTCAGCTGATCATATATTTCCTTGTGTTGTTAACTTTCTTATATGAGGGATGGGCTTCCTAAACAAATTATAGGCAAACATCAGTGATAACATGAGCCACAGGTTCTAGAGGAAGTTTTTGCAGCTGTAGAGTCTCAGTATTCATTGGTTAATTCTGAGCTCTTGGCTTAGTGAAGATGAAACTGTGATTCACCTCATAGTTTGCCTTTCCCTTTTAATAATTTAGTGTACAAGAACAGTAGGCCACGACAACCCTTGGGACAAAACTAGAATTGCATAGGGCACAGCCGCCGTCTCCTCTCTCTGAAATTCTCCCGAGGAGCGGGCAATTTTCTACTACATTCCTGTAATAGGAAGAAAATAATTTAATTCATCTATGCTTCAGTTGTGTCGTGTATTTGTAGAATTTGTATTCAGTATCACTCAATCATAAAAAATTCCATACTAATTTAGCTTATTGTTGTGTAAATTCAGTAATAACCCAAGCCATAAAATGATCACAAGAATACAAGTCCCCATGGGGAAAACCCCGTAGAACCATCTCAAGATGCTCACAATGCATTAGTTGCGCCATTACCTATAATCAGTAACCTAATATTTGAGTATATTTTTTGCATCTCTGTCAGAGTGCACTGGTGAAATAATCGTTAGGAATATCTATCTTAATTGCCTCTGGAGCTACTCTGGCGAGTTCATCTACCATATCCTTTAAGATCGTTTGCCTAAAACAAGCCTCCACTTAAATGTGTCTTTTAAAGGTATGAATTCCTCTTTGTTCATATCTGCATTCTTCCTTTCAAAAACATATCAGCCCTTAGCAAATGTGCACAGTCTAAGTCCAAGCCTTTCTTGATGTTTGGGAAGAGACAGGTAGCCTTCAATGCGTAGCCTGTTAAAAACCCAAATTTTCAAAACCTATTTTGATTCAGTGTTCTGACTTGTAAATGAAACATCTTGACTGTTTCCTTGGCTGTTCTCTTAATCTGTACCTGATACGTAAGTTAATTTCCAAGGTCATTGTAATAATTGCCAAATATGGGAATTTGTGAGGTCTGTGAGTTCTAATCCCAACTCATACCTTGTATTCGGCCACGGTATGGGGAAGGCTCCTCCACAATGTGATTCTATTAACTTGGCATGATCTAGAATCACCCAGAAGAGAAGCTTCCAGCATCTGTGTTAAGGGATTATCTAGTCTAGATTAATTGAGGTAGGAAGACTCACCTAACTGTGGGAAGCACTACTCTGTGAGCTGGGGTCTCAGGCGGAATCAAAAGGAGGAAGGGAGCTGAGAAGTTGTATCTCCGCTCACCCTGCCTCCCAACCATGGATGCAACACCACAAGACACCTCCCTCCACTGCCATGGCACCTCACTATGACAGGCTGTAGCCCCAGGGATTGTAAACCGACATATTCCTTTTCTTCCTTAAGTTGCTTTTGTCAGGAATTGTGTTCCAGCAAAGAGTTAAATGACTAATATACTCATCTTGCACCAGCTTTGTTTTACAGAAAGAAAGAGTGAAAGAACAAGATCAAAGAAAGGAAAGAGGGAGAGAGGGAGGGAGGAAGTGAGGAAGTGAAAAAATGAAGGAAGGAGAAAATGTCAGCTTGTCCAAGCTTCAGATTAATTTGATCAGAATGAGCACCATTAACCAGAATGTGCCAGTTCTTAAAACATCTGCCATGTGTAAGGGAGCTCAGACACTGGTCGGTTTCCCAAGACACTAACCTCTGAGGAGGGGTCCCCGTTGTTTCCGCTTGATGAGAAGGGAGCTGTTTTGGAAGGTGATCTGCCTCAGACCTGAGTGCTGCTGTGGTTACCTGGTCAGAAGCTCCTCTCTGCTAGCCACGTAGTGCTACCCAGATGCCCTCCACAGTAGCGGTGAACTCCCCAAACCAGATTTGGGTCATTGCTTTACGTGAAAGTAGTTACAAAGGATTAGCTGCATTTAATTAAAAAAGCCCAAGAATAAGTCTGGACAGAGTTTCAAACTTCTTGCAGTGTTTCCCCGTGCCACCTGATCGCTCCCCCTTTCTGTTACCTGTCTGGCTTTCAGGGCACTGGGGACAGTGTTCGAAACAAACAATGTTTGAACCCGTATGTGTTTGAACCCAAATAGCGCAAGGAACATAAATGACCTGAAATCTAAACAACTGGACTATGGTGTTATTTTTTTCCATGCTATTTACTAAATCTTTAGTTATTACTTTGTTATTTTGGGGACATTGTCACCACCCTGGGGACAACAGTCCCTTTTATGTCGTATTGGGATTTTTAGCAGAGTGCATGTCAGGCAAATGTTTTAAAGGGAAACAAAAGCACCAGGAGTGTACACAGTAGTGTGTAAAAAGAAACAGAATGTTAGTTTTTCGACGCCAAGCTTAAAAGAACATAAACTGTTCATACCTGTCTTGGCTGTTCAGAGACCAAGTTTACTAGATTAAAAGATTGCAGATCTTCACTGGATCCTCTCTCTCTTAAGCTCCATCTCTTTAGAAAATGGTACAACCTCTGCACAGTAATTCTAGCTCTGAAATAAATGGCTAGGCTGTGCTCCAAGGGCTTTCGGTGTCTTTCTGGCAGACTTAATAATGATTTTTCATGAAAAGCAATTGATTCAGATGTTGCATTTCATCTTTTATTATTTTAGCCAATAGTAAATGATACTCTCTTCTGACACACTCACCCATTTCTGAATGGTAGAATTTATGGCAAATTGCCATTTCAATGACTTATTATGCTCCAGAAATGTAGTATTGAAGACATCGAAACTGGGGAAATTAACTGCTTCTGCATACCTATGACAGGGAATGCAGAACAACAGGGAAACTTGCCAAAGTAATAATAGAGAAATTATATTTCTTCTCAGCAAACTAATACATTTCATAATATTCCAGAAGAAAAATATTTAGTAAATCACATGGAAAAAAAATAACACTATAGTTCAATTGTTTAGATTTCAGGTAATTTATGTTCCTTGTGCTATTTGGGTTCAAACACATACGGGTTCAAACATTGAGAGGACAACACAAAGAGTTAAGAAAGAAGGCTGAGATGGAGGGAAGGGGACTGGAGTAGGTGGATACAGAGGAAAATCCGGGTAGGAAGGGGAGAGCAAGCTGGAATGGAGCATGAAAACCTGGTGTGGACCACAGCACTGGTCACCTCAACGAGTGGCCGCAGGGTATCCATGTCCAGCGAGCAAGGGGGGATTTCACACCCTGTGAGCAAGCATACGCATGAATCTGAATGTGGGATTTCCTGAAACAGATAACTATTGCCAGCTGGAAAAAGAAAGGCAGCTTGTGAAATCTGTCCAGAGAGATTTAAAAATAGCTCAAGTACAGAATCTGCTCAAGCCAGAATGTAGACTCATGGATCTTCCAACTCTTCTATGAGTTAGCGCTGCACCGTTAAGTTGACATGTCTTCAGTCTCCCCTAAAGACCAGCCAGATTCCTTGGGAGGAAGTAGCATTTTTCTCTGGACACTTTCAGAGTCTGTCTTGGACTGTCCCCTGGGTACAGGCTTTTAGAGTTCCTTCCACAGATATGTCAGCATATTAATGCCTTCTCTGGCTCCAAGCGACCTTCCCTCCCTTCCCTTCCTCATTTGCCGTTCATATCCTTGCTTCCCCCAGCCTGCATATTAGTCCCTTGGGCCCCACATAAGTGCTTCCAGGGCATGCTTCTAACTGCGCGGTGACTGGACCATGACTCAGGTACTTTGCTAAAATGAAGCAGCAGGGCTTAGAATTCTGCACCATCACTCCCAGGAGCTGAGGCAAACAGAAAGCCCAGTGAAGGACAGAAGTACTGAAAAGACCCGAGAAGGAGCTGGGCTGCTGAGTGCTACCTTTCTGTGCAGCACGCACATAAGTCAAGTCGCTTAGACTGCGGAGTGTTTCAAAGAAAGCGTGTGTGTGTGGAGGGGAGGGGGGTGCGTCTAGATGAGGATGCTCTTTAGATAGTGGAGCCCTGAGAAGAAAATGATGTCTGTAAGAGACAGAGGCTAAATGGCTACAAATAGGTCTAAGAAAATTGAAGCCTGGGCTACAGGTGGAGGTTCTCGTCAGTCTTACAAGCAAGCTAAAAACTTGGTTTAAATGAAGAAAATGTGGGCCCAGGGTGCACTGGGCTCCCGGGTGGTAGGTAACAAATATCATGTGACTGGGGATTTTGTTGTTGCTATGCCATCACTGCTGTTACCAGTATGTCAGAAGAAGGAGAGCTCTTCAGCAACATGCGTTTTCATCCTGGGACAAATCACCCACCCTCTCTGAATCTTAGTGTCCTCAAGCTATATATAAAGCTATATATTGGAATAGTCCAATACATCGGAAAAATCGCTCCTTTATCTTCAGTGCATCAGCTTCTACTTCACATGAGAATGAAGACATATTCACAGATATACTGTGTTAAAGTAAACAAGACAAAACCCACCTTCGTCCTTCTTTATCTTTGTATTAGGATTTATTTTGACATTTTGAACTGGATAGATAGATAGATAGATAGATAGATAGATAAATAGATAGATAGATAGACAGATAGATAGACAGATAGACAGACAGATAGACAGACAGATGATGGACGGAGATATGTGTGATACCTAAATATCCACTTACAACTCAACACAATTCATACTTTCTGTTTCTCTGTCTCTGTCTCTCTCTGTTTCTCTGTCTCTCTCTCTCTCTCTTTCTCTTTCTCTCTCTCTCTGGTCTTGAATGCATGAGCTTAAATGATCCTCCTGCCTCTCAGTGAGCAGTAAAGGCATAGATCACAGGCATGGACCACCATACCCAACTGGCCAATAGTTGTTTAGGTACAGGGACACCACCTCATAAATAGGATAGTAGGCTGTCTCATTGGCCTTTGTGACAGAGCACTGACCATCACAATTTGACCCTCAAAAAACGTGTTTGAACAATGTGTCTCTCAGTTGCCAGCCAGTAATCCAGTGCCTGCTCCTGTCTTTCATCTTATTGAACCTACGCATTTTCACAGTTATGGGAATTCTTCCAGCCCTCATTTACTCCCTGGTATTCTCAAAGTCTATGCTATTCTGTCCTTTACCCCCATTTCACGAACTGGCTCAGGCTGAGATGAACAATTAATTCACTATCTAAAGTGAAGGAACTCTCTGATCTCTTTTCTCAGTTCTTCAGCACCACCACCCAGAAACACTCTCTTCCCCTGGCTCTCCTGACACCATCCTCTTGTGACCCAATCCGTGAGGTCTGGGACACAGGAGGTAACTGGAACCTTTCTTTCTGTGTGAATTCACCATACTTCAGCATCCTGGATTGGTCCCCTGCAAATGCTGATAGAAGAGTCGCCAAGAGAGTCAGCCTCTCTCCTCCTCTCAGAGCTCCTGCCAGTACCACTCCTTAGCATCCTCTAGGATAATGCTCAGAGTCACGTGACAGGGACCTACCCAAGGCCGAGGTACAGAGAAGTGCCAGCTTTTGGCACCATGCCAAAAGGTATGTGCAAAAGGATGCACCATCCCTTCATGACTGAAGGGATCTGTAAACTCACCACTCACCAAAGCTAGAGTAAACAGACCAAACTGAAATGGGAACCCTTTAAAGTCACTGAAAGGCATCCTGCGGATAAAGAGTAAGAGAGGATCCCTTACTTAAGACATCTACGTGGCGTGATGTCTGTGGTACTTCTTGAGCTGAGACTTCTCCCACCCAATCCCTTCGCGTCTCTCTACAGATCAGAGTGTTCAGGAGCACTTCCCACAGTGGTCCCTGCATTTTTGACTCCCCTTCCCCACCTCCACCTCAGCTACCATAAGGCTAAGCCCCATAGGATAGGGTAGTTAAGAGCGGAGCAGGGACTATCTCCGGCAAATCCCCCTCCATCATTAAATGAAATGCCTGCCTTAGGCACAGCATGCTGGGAATATCAAGGTCTTGTGCCCCTTGCCCGAGTTCCTGAAGTGATGGTTTTACTCTGAGTCAGGCTGCCGAGTATCCCTCCTTTCTTCCTGCAGCGGAGGAGTCATTCAGTTACCCGTGTCATGGCCCCATTTCCAACCTCCTGAGCCTGCCTTGGAGATTTTGCCGGGAGGAGAAACAGCTCATAAAATAAATAGTTCTTAACGCCCTCCTATAGGCACCGACATCCTTAGTGATTGCAGTTGGGGAAGTTCAGCACTGAGCATGACCTCCAGAGCTGCAAGAGCTGTGGTGAAGAGCAATGTGGGTGGGGGGTGTGTGGCAGTAAGGAGGGTAGGGGGTGGGGGGGGCAGATACAGGCTAAACTGCAGACTAGGTTACAGGAGAGAATTAAGTTAGGGGTGGGGTGGGCCTTAGGAAAGGAGCTAGGAAGTGTTCTGCTGGTGTCAGCGCAAATACAGAACACTGAACTCTGAACTAGGCTTCCAACAGGTTTTTTGTTAGTTTATAGAGTATAGGGCAACTTATGTCCCTAGAGTCTTGCTGAAAGCAATGCAGCCATTAATCATCAACTGGTGGACTTTAACATCTGAGTGTAATCAAGGAAAGAGAACCCTACAATATCACACCCAAGTCAAGGTGTTTCTCTTTGGTAGCAGGAGGTAGGCAATCGTAGATACCCAACTCTGTGTTGGACATAGATTTCATTTAAATAATCTAGGCGATAATTAAACATTAATCAATAAATAATAGAAAGCCCAAATGCTATTCATTGGTCAGGCTCAAGGACCTTAGTGAGCATCCACACAGCATGGCCGAAAGGAGAGAGGTGGAGGTGGAGGAGAGTTATCCCAGCTATAGGGAGACAGTGAGGATGTGTTGGATCTCAGAAGCTGAAGTTTTGGGGAAAGCATTGAGCATGTTTTGATGATTGAGTAAGACCCAAAATATTATATGAAGGTTTCCATTCTTTCCATTTATTGCTTCTAGAAAAAACAAACTCGTAGTACGTTTTTAAACCTAAATGTATATACCATCTTATAATGAGGTAATTAAAATACACTTATTTAAAAAAATAAGTATAGTCCTAAAGGCAGAGTAGAGTACACAGAGTTACCAGGTACTGTCTAACAGCGGCAACAACAAAATCCCAAGACATGGATAGAAACAGCAAAGTAGTATCCATTTACAGGGAAAACAAACAAGCAAACAAACACAAAAACAGAGAAACTGCTTTAATTGCCACTTGTTGCTAGATTTCACGGCAGGAGGAGGGAGGTGGAGCACAGTGGTAAAGTAGCTGTTTGCAAGCAAGCAATCACATCCTTAAAATGTAGAAGTCGGAAACCCACCTCCCCTCCCTCCCTTCCTCCCTTCCTCCCTCCCTTCCTTCCTTCATTCCTTTTCTTTATCTCTAGGTGATATCTCTGCATCCAGGTTCAATTCCCTCTGGTATATATATACAGGACTCAAACATCCTAGCGAATCAGGACTTCCCTTAACTCCAAATCCCTGCATCACGCAGTCCTCTTGGAATTTCTGTTCATCCGCAGATGAACCTCTGATTAAGCACAGCGAGGATGTACTACCTACCACAGTGCTCCCTATTTCAGTGTGCGGTGCCACGGGACGTCTCACTCCTAGCCCAGAGTTCTGAGGCCTTTAGTAGCCCCTTGATCATTGCCTCACCTTGTCAGAGCTGAGTTCTCAATGTCTCTGAGTGCCCCTCCCACTGCATTAAGCAGTATTGCTGTCTAATTTGTCTTTTGTCTCTTACCTGGACCACTTTACGAGTCTCCAAATCAGGTACCCAAATTAGGGATGCTCGCCAGATTGGTGTCCAGGTTCTATGCTGCGGCCCGAAACATTCTCTGAAATTCACATTTGATCGCGATGCTGTGCTAATGTCCCGGAGCTCCTCGATGAGGGGAGGGCCCTCCACCCCCAGGAGCATTCCCTCTCCGGCTGCCTGTTTCAGATTTTGTTCTGGGACAGCATCTCAAGAAGTTTTTCTTTCACCAAAGTCTGTGCTCATCTGTTCTGGGTTTTCTTCAGATACATGCTTGACTTTCGCCCTTGACTTTCGATGCCCTCTTCATGTGGGCGAGGGCTCCTTCTTTGTATCAAATGGCTCCCGTTGGGAGTTTCATCATCAGAATCCAAGATTGAGAAGAAAGCCTCTCTGTCACAGTGAGGGCCCCATTCCGTTCTCTTACAGGGTAAGATCCAGTCTTTATTCTGTCCTGTGAAGTTCTCACCTAACTCCTCCTCTTCTGCCACAACACCTGTGCTCCTCGTCCCAGGGTGCATCAAGCTGCTGCACCCTCCACCTGAAACCCTCCTCCAGGCATACTTCTGCCAGGCATTACCCAGTTTCCCCTCCAGGAATCTTTAGAACTCAACTCAAAAATCACTTTCACAGACGGTGCTCAATCACCCTCCTCTTGCAAGGTCTGAAGGACTGTTCTCTTAATTGCACTGTGTGAACTTGGGTTGTTATCTGACGGACAGTTACTCTTCCCCACTAGATCATGGGCACCACGCCAGGAGAATGTAGACTGAGTGTGCGCTGCTCACTTCTGGATCCCTGGTGCCGAGGCCATTAACTGTCCTCCAGGAGCTGTTGTGATAAGTATTTTTTTAAGTGTGTGTTAAATGGAGAGTCTCAGTTCAGCAGATGTCATTTCGAAGGTAATATAAGCTGAGATTTACTACCATATCTCTGCCTACCCTAACACACAAGCCACATATATCCATTTCGGTGTCTTAACAAGTTTTATATCTCGTTCACTCTGCATTCCTACTGTGTCCTAACAGGATGCTCCATCTAACTCCGGACCCAAGGCTGACGAAAGCTATTTCCTGAAACATTGTTAAACATTGTTTTCAGCGTCAAGAATAGTTTAACATTGGTAATCAATGCACCAGCCAGGGAATGAGATACTTTGTCTCCGTACACAATCTGACAGTCAGTAAAAAACAAAACAAAACAAAAAAGGGCAAAAAAAAAAAAAAAAAAAAAAAAAACCAACGAATGGCTTTGACTATACGCAAAGGAAGCCGTAAATGTAATTCTCTTACATGCAAAGGAAAAAAAAAAAAGAGTAAGAAATATGTAACCACTGCCTGACTTCCCACAGACATATTAGTATAGAGCTGCATATGATTAGGGTTAAGACTGTATCTTAAGGGATGAGAAAAAAATTTCAGGAAAACATGGCAAGAGACTTTAGTTATGGGACAGAATTGGGACAGTCTGGGCACTTGTAGTAAAAGAAGCTGTAGACAATAAATAAAGTAGGTATGGGTACATGTGCGAGGCACAGTGTATTCCCAGATTTGCCGAAGAGTCACAGATATTAGAAGGGTGGTTTTTACCTTTAGCACACTCATGATATCCTATTACATATTTTTTATCACAATGAAGAAATATTCTCAGAGTGATGTATTCAGTATCTGGCTTTAGACAATAACTTGAAGCCAATGTATGCTTTCCACTTCTGAAATTTCTAGCTGTCAACTGCATTTCTCCTACGCTCTGTTGGTTGGTCTGAGGACTCAGAAAGAGCTGGGAGTGACCTAGCCGGTGAGGCTGCTCTAACACTCTCTTCATCCCACTGTCCACGCATTGCAAGCAGACATCAGTGACCCCTGTCAAGGTGTGCACGAAGTGTCTTTAATCACACCTCTAATTGGCACTTCCAGGAACTTAGCTGAGTGAAGACACTCTCCCCAATGACACAAAGTGAAGGCTGGCACGGAATAATAGGCTTCGTGGAAACTCAGATCCAGCTGATGGATCCTATTCAGAAAAACTATCCCTCGGAGCCAGCAGCACTTAGTCAAGCAATTGAACCTGCTCCCTCCAGTAACACATTTGTATTGAAAAGCTGATGGCATGTCATTACAGTTTCACTAATAGAGAACAGAAATTCTCGGAGGGAAATTAGAAGGGAACAGAAATATCTTCTCAAACAAAAACTCACAACCAGCAATTGACTACAATCATCAATGAAGAGACCTATGCCAAGCTTTTCCTTGATCTCGAAGGAAGCACAGTGTTGTGGCTTAATATGGCCTCTGGAGCCAGTCTGCACCATTTCAAATGGACGCTAATGTTCTCAGCCGTCTGACCTTGGAGCAAGCGATTTCATTATTCCCAGCAGTGAGTCCTTGCAGTTATGGAGGGAAACATAACACCGCTCTACATATGCATATGTTCAAGTCCCAACCCCATTAAAAGTATATTTGGAGGGACCACCTTCAGGGCACAGTTAAGATTTAATGGGGTCTTAATCCAATAGGATAGTGGCTCTTTTTTTTAAAGGCAAGAAAGCAGGACGGGGCTTTCCAGTTGGCATGCGCTGAGGAAAAGCCTGGGAGGTCTCAGTGTCACCTAGACAGACAGACGCCTCAATAAAAACAAACGCGCTTGCTCCCTAGACCCAGCTCTTTCCCCAGGGCAGTAAGGGGGAAAGGTTATTTCAGCCCCCAACCCCCAGTCTATGGTATTTTCTGATGGCAGTTTGTGCTGATTGATAGACTTTTTTAAAAAGCAGAGGTCAAAATCAAGAATAAAAACCAAACAAAAAACCAAAGGTAATGGTAGTGTCTATGTGGTTGTGTAGTTGTAAAGATTGAATGTATTACTACTCGCATGCTAAGCTCTTACCGAGGTGCTCCTGATATTAGCTAATACTAGTTTATTCTCATTCCTAGTCCCTCATTTGAGAGTATCCTAGTTAGGAATTCCGCTATAGACCTAAAGAGCCATGTGGGCTCCTGAAGATGACTAATGTCTTTGAGCCTCAGTTTTCCAGTCTGAGTAGAGGTCACCGCAAGTGCTGACTGCCCCAGATGCTGTTGTGGGGACTAAGGAAGATGTGCATGCAAATGTGCCTGGGTCCCCCAGCCTTCCCTGCAGGCTGTTTACTGTCACCCAGAGCTTGGCAGATCTTCCTAATTGGCATCATCAAATGAAGAAACTGTGTTTCCAGAAAACCTGGAACCCTGTTGAGGTGCAAATAAAGCAATTTCTCCCCAAACGCAGGACTCTAGCCCGGCCCTGCCCAGTCCCTTATCTTATCTTATCTTATCTTATCTTATCTTATAATTACAGGACGGGAGCTTTGGGCATCTTTTTCCCCACCCCCACTTTTGCCCTTAAGATCTTTCCATCCCTCAGGCCCGTGTTGTAATTTGGGGTTCCAAAAAACCAGTAAGCATCCTTATTTAAAACACATGGGCTTAAGAACCGAGTGAACAGCATGGTCAATGCAGTCAACAGAGCTGAAGAGCAAGGTCGTGTTTTCTGTTTTGTTTCCTTGAAGTCATTGGGTGGCACCCTAGAATCTCAATTCAGTCTCACATCATGGTTCCTGTCGAACAATGGGAAGTCAGGCACTGTAAATAGATCACCGAACCTATCGGTAAGCCGTAAACAGTCTCAAATTTGTATGTGGACCGTCAGAACTCTGTGCAGCAACCCTGCTCAAGCTCTGATGAAAGCCTGGCACCTGAAGGTCATATTAAAATGCAGGCTCTGCTTCCTCCAGAAGCCCTGGAGGGACCAGCGATTCTGCTCTCTGACATCCTCCCGGATGGCGTCAGCTGGCTGACTCTTGACCATTCTCTCAACAGCCCGGAAGGAGCTGATTTTATTAATAGCAACTTTGAAGAGTCTTACTAAGAGTTTTGTTTTGTTCATTTTCTCATTTGGTATTTACTAACATGTATTCTAGACGCAAGGTTTTTTTTTAATTGAAATGGGAAAATTAAAAGCCAACTCGGCAAGACTCAAATTGCTTTCTCCATATGTTTCACGTACCTAAATAATTTACATTGGCCTTATAGTTGGTCCCTTGCCCATCAAATGAGACCATATAGCCCTGTGAATTTTTAAGTCAAATGGAATTACCTCTTCCTTCCTAAAAGCTCTTCTGTGTTCTGACTTCTACTATGTTCTTTAAAAGGGAAACGTCTATAGTTAGTTCTGAACCCAATATGAGTGTCCACAGCCAGGGACATGGAATCAAGCCTGCCCCTGCCTCACTAGTGCTGGATTAATGGTGTGCATCACCACACCTGGATTAATGTCAAAAACATATACTGGGGGGGGGGGGGAGGAGCAGCATATTTAATACATAGTGCTGGGAAAGCTGGATATCTACCTGTAGTATATTTTAAGTAGATTTATATCTGTCACTCTGCAAATGAATTCAAAGTGGATCAAAGAAAACACTTGAGAACACGGGAAATGTACTCTAAGACACACATATAGGCAAGAACTTTCTGAGCACATGCTTTTATTCCCAGCACTTAGGAGGCAGAGGCAGTGAGATCTCTGTGAGTTCAAGGCCAGCCTTGTCTGCAGAGTGAGTGCCAGGACTGAGAGAGTTACAACAGAGAAACCCTGTCTTGAAAAACGAAAAAGCAACCAAACAAACAAACAAACAAAAAAAAAGAACATAGCCTGTGGCCTACAGAAGTCAAAAGTCGTGGAAGAGGGCAAGAGACATTTTAAGCTTCCTCCCCAGGCGTGTAGCAAGACTGGGTGTAATTTCCTCACGTGTCACAGTCGTTTATGTTTTATTTAATGTCCCAAGTTTTTGAGATACTTTATCATTATTTTAAATTTATTTTTTTAATCCGGCTACTTTGGTTTTATAGCCATAACCTTGGGCAGATAGTTTGGATTTTAGGAAAGATGGTGTTTAGTGACCTAATTACTGTGACAAGGGTTTGTGACTAAATATGTTATATGCCCTGTTGTTCTGTCTTTATGCCGTATTCTGGTTTGGGGAAGCAAAGGTTTAATTGCATACCAGAAGAAGTCAGATAGCAACATCGTTGTTTTAAATCCCCGCTTCCTCTGGGTCAGATATCATTATTGAGAGGGACAGAAAGAAAAGGCTAGTCTTCTGAGAGATAAGGATTTTTATAGATTTTGTAGACAAGAAAAGTCTTCTTTAATTTACAATTGTAAAGAAAAAATGGGGCACCAGTAGGAACCTTTCTGTAACATGGGCCACCTACTTTTTGAGGAAAGGTAAGCGTGCCATTTAGTATTTTTTAAACCCTGGCTCTCTGTGTCATGAAACACCTTGAAATACATTTGATCAGGAACCATATACTCTTAAGATACAGTCTCAAGTAACAAGCTTCCCCTTTTTTTAAATAAAAATTTTCTTTAATGTCCTCACTGTGAATATGAATCTGTTTTATGATATGCTATTACTTTAGCAAATCTTCTAGTTCTGAAATTTCTGTTCTACCTCATACACCGGCAGCGAGATCTCTTTCGTCTCCAGCATTTGGCCGATTTTGATAAAACACCTCCAACAAAACACCACGAATGAATGAACGTTGTCATGTGAGGCTGTTGGATTATTTGTTTAAAAAGAGTCAGTGCCGAATCTTTTGGTTTCCCTAAAAAGATTCGGTAAAGTAGAAGTTCCCTGGAGGTAGTCAGGAGACCGGGTATGACACAGAGATTTCTAAAACCTTAGAAACTTGATGATACAGCACTTAATCATTTGGAATTCGAGTTTCATAGGCTACTTCTATAAATTAGGGCCTGCATGGTTAATGGATATGGTTAAGTCCCTCCCAAACTGTGGGGACATGTTTACTAGAAAGTGGCCATGAGGACATGTTATGCTATGACAGAAAATCTGTCATATTTAGAAACCTGTCGTATCTTAGAATTTCAGTATCAATAGTAACGTAATAAACCGTTTTGGGGAACCGGTTAATATTTTTTTTTTCTTAGTAGGAAGCTTTGCTCTTTTGAGTTCAAGGAGTTTGGATTTAAAGCAGAGTTATTTCGAAGATGGAACTCTTTTGGAGATTTTTAAATAGGTTCTTGCCAATATAAAAACTAAATACCTTACACATTATATTGCATGATGAGAGAATTATTTTTTTATGAAGGTAGTGGAAATTTTGAGCCTTTGAAACATGAGGACATTAAGTAGGAAGTTAGAATAAACAAACACAACGGAAACATGATCAATGTGAGGATATATCTTTATCTCTATTTGTGGTTCCATTAAAGCCAAGACCAGTAAGACTTCTGTCACCTAGAAACGATATCAGGGGAAACTGCAGTTATCTCACAGGACTTTTAAAATACATGAACATGACAGGATTTGAGGACTGTGTTGCAAAAGTGAGAGCTGGTAGACTGTTAGGTTCAGAGTTCAGCTGTTTGACGTCGTTGTCGGTGAGTATCTTCTCAACTTTTAGCTCACTTAGAAGTTAGCACAAGTTTGGGGTGAGACATTCAAATGCATGCATTTCTTCCTTGAAGTCTTGAGGTAGTCCGAGACAACTTCCTTCCCATCCAGACAGAAAGGACTCTTTGATGTGGTGTCCTCTCTAAATTGAGAAAATCACCTAGCTTTAGCTCTCGTTTAGCTCCTTGTCTCGTGGAGCTTCTATGGATTCCAGGAACAGGAAAAAAAAAAAAAATGGCTTCTATTATCTTCAGTTCTACTTCTCAGCCCCAGAGGCATGCCTGGATCCTTCCTCTGACATCTCCACCTCTATCTTTCTTTCCTCAGAATAGTTTTAGTCATCAATTGAGCCCTTCAGAATCACACTATGTTCAGCGTCTGTCATCCAGAAAGACTCCCCAGTCCTGACCTGCATGCCCTGTGGTTGGTATTTATGACCTGCCAGTCCTTTAAACTCAACATGTTGAAAATGTAAGTTCTCATCCTCCCTTGCAGACTTCCCACACACCGGAGCCAAGGCTGTCAATCAGAAATCCCAGGAGTCTATTTAGCGCAGACTAGAACGCCTTGTATTCTAATGCTGAAACCCCATCTCTCACTAAACTTCTTTCCCACTTCCGTTGGCTCGTAGATACATGGCTCCCTAAAGTTAGTCTGAATCATTCTGCTTCCAGAACAAAGATTGAAATCCGTGGTCCCTATGCCATCTCCATCCCCAGCAAAACTCTGGTACCAATTACTGTTTTATTCAAACACTGCAAATGTCTCAAGGCCTACACGAAATCTACAACCCTTTGCGGTATATTCCCCATCCCCAGATAAAGTACTAGCTCCCTCTTCTTCATTACTGCCATGTGAATTCTGTCCCGTCCAGAAGACATTGACACTTGGTGCCGTATCATTAGATCCAATCAGAAGGCTGCCGCCGTCACATCTAGAAGACGCCATCTTTCTACCGTTGTTACCCCATTCCTAAGAGATCCTTGCCAGTAGCACGATTGTTTTAAAGAGTTTGGGGACAACGTTAGCTCATCTGAGCACAAAGGGAAGTGAACTGGAATTTTTCATGATGAGTTAATTTCTCAGCCACTTATCAGAACCTTCATGCTGCTCTCTCACCTCTTCTCCTGGCTTTCATAATCTTCACAAAATGCCAGAGCTAACTTTTCCTCTTGGAGCTAAATATGCCATCATTTAGAAAAGTTGTTGTGTGAACATTGCCTGTCCAGATCACATAAAAGAACCTTATTTCCCAAATCAGGAAGATAGTTCAATGTTTTCCATTATGATTGACAGCGTGCCTGTCTCGCAGAGATCTGCAGACCTAATGGTGGTTCTTTAGCTAACTGAGTCCATGCAAGCTACTTTACAAAACCATAGCATTACATGATAACCAATTCTATTATTCATTTATTTTTCTGTGTGTTTCGTCTTTTGTCTTTCTAGCTTGAAAACACACTTAGGGACAGGGCGTGTAGCTTCACATGGCTTATTCACTACAATATAAAAAATATTAATGTTTGAATTAATCTTAACCATCATATATGACTCAGAGTTTTTTGGGCAAGTTATTTTCCTTGGGGACCTTTTTTGTTTTCCCTAACTTACCAATGAGTATCATAATACTACCTCACCCAAATGTGCGGGCTTCAACCATTTCTGTAAAGTCCTTTGGTTTCTGCTGGCGCACAGTAGGATGACTGCTCTCAGTGCAAGTGTAAAATGTTTGCTGACTGCAAAATACAATCCCTCCAGTGAGCCTTTCCAGACTTACAGATGAGTGCAGTATTTTATTGCAGGATCCCCAAAGTTATTCAGTGTCATTGTTTTCCTTTCTCAATATTGCTCTGTTGCTCTGGAGGCATTTCCACGGAGTTCTACCCTTAATTGAAGAGACAGAAAATCACGACTCTAAAACTTACACGGACAAAGAGCAGAAGATACATTAGCCTGGAGACGAAGCAGTAATTATGGAAGTACCTTCTCAAATTGTAATGCTTTCCTCTGTCTTTGTGCTGCTGGCAATCAAAACTACTGAATTAGCCTGAAGCAGGGTCAGAACTTTAAATATGAGGGAGATCACTCCATGTACAGCACAAGATGTTCCCAGCGCCAAATTCTCTGAATCCGGTTTAAGAGCAACACTGCAGAGACAGCTGCCCTCCTCCAGGCCTCCAGATCAACGCTTGGCAAGGCTGCAGAACTCTGATACTCATGTACAGAAGCCTCAGGATTTCTTGAAGAATTAAGTTGTGCTGGGGGGCTGGGGAGTGTGAGGTAGAAACCCAGAAAGCAGATACCGTCTGCATGCTTGGGATTGGCCAGTGCCCTTCTGGAGAAGTGCCCTCCAGAGGTTTTTCAGTTTTAATTAATCTCTTCAGCTGAAATGTATTTTCTGCCATGTGTGAACTTTCTAAGTCCACTAGATTCAATCTGATACACATAGCCTTTCCAGACTCCCCCAAGTTGTAATAAAAACAACCATATCTTCCGATATGTTCCCATCATATACAGATACAAGGCTCCGTTTGCCTGTGATGGTGGTCACAGGTCGTTGTAGTACAGAGTGGAAATCAGATTCCCACTTACCAACTGCTTGACCCTGCCCAAGTATTTTAACCCCACCCCAGCCCCAGTGTCTACCCCTATAAAATGAGCTTAGTAATAGTAGAAACTTGTGATTTTTTTTAAACAATTAAATGTGATGATCCAGATGAAATTTCTAAACGGGTCCTGACGCACAGCTGGCTTTTGCAATTATATTGCTACTGATCATAGATAGCTTTCGCCACACTAGGTACAAAGCTGTTTTGTAGCACTGTCCATGATACAGTGTTCTTTCTTGATTTAATCAGTAATCAATAAAGGATCAATATGAAATTAGGATCTTATATAAGTGTATAGAGTCACATTATTTCTGTAAAAAGTCATTCATGTAAAAACATATGTAGAACTAGTCATAAACCTAATTTAAAATTTAATACATATACATATATAGAAAAATCCTGTATACAAATATGTCAATAACCAAAATTTGAATAATAAATATTCTGTATGGTTCTCCTTCCTTTAGAAGGTTTTGCAGATATCAGACATGTTTGCCAAACACTATCTAGTTTGTAATTGGGAAATAAAATATTGATAATTTCATTTCATAATACTTCATTCATAAGTACAGTCTGTCTTGCTCACTTTGAAGGCTGAAAATGAGGGGGGGATTTAGAAATATTAAGAATACACAAAATGTTATAAATGTTTCACACAGTCAGAATCATCCCTGTGGCCCTCCCGAAAACAGGGTTTCTCTCTCATGCCACTTGCCTGGAACTTGAGGTTACCAGGGTTGCCAGCACCATCATAAATACCATGAAACTTTGGACCCTTGCTTCTATGTAGTATTTCCCAGAACAATTATTTCCTTCAATGGCCCTAAATAAGATTCTCACTTCTCCTTCAGACTGCAGAGACCAGAGTATCCTTTCCTTGAGCAGCTGGTTTTCAGAGCTCAGCTTCCATGTTGATCTCTGGGTCTCAGCGTCAGTTATCGAAGGCTGCTGTCATGAGTTTCTACGATCTGGGTGGCCTAAGAGGAAATTTGCTCCATTGCAGTTCTGGAACCCAGAGACCCGAAGCCAGCGGCTAAAGGGCCTGTTCCAGAGCCTGACTTAAGAGACCCCTCTCCCAGCTTTTGGTGATTCTACGCATTTCTTAGCTTGTGGCAGCTGAACCTTCACCTCTGCCCCCATCTTCTCTTAGCCATGTCTCTGCTTCACTCCTCTCCCCTTCTCCCCTTGTCATAAAGACACGTATCCTTGGACACCAGGATCTCTCATCTTCAGATCTTGGAGCCAAGTGCATCTATAGAGTCACATTCCGGACAGACATGTCTTCTGTGGAACTAATTTTCAACCCACTACAGATTCCTCTCAACCAGTGCTGACTATGTTCTGGCTACATATATACCATGTGTGGAACCTGTGTTTGTGTTTGCACGAAGCTGAGTACGCTGCTCAGGCTTTCATTGTGACTTCCAAGTAGAGATAGGTAGGGACTCCTTATTCATTTTTTATGGTACACGTATTTCCAGGAAAGAGGTACCCAAACTTTCGTGGCTGTTACACATGGCCTGCTTGACTTTTGTGTATCAAGCGAACCTATAGTCAAGTCTACTGGTAATCCACCAAAATGCTATTTTAGAGAAAGAACGGCAAATATAATGGATACAATGTACAGAGAAGGCACTTCGTAACTGAATTTACCCTCACATTGTTAATGATGTGCTTGCGTGCATGCTTCAGACAGTTAGCATACTGGAGACATAATACTACAGATGACACAATACCTAACTTTGGGGGTCCCCTAGGGGGTGCTCTGGGGGATCCTCTGGGATGAGGTGCAAACCAACAAAGTAAATATTGTGGATATTGAACTACTCAAACATTTACTAACATAGTAAACTTAGTAAACATACTAACACAGGCTCATTTTAAAGGGGAAGAGGTATGTGTGAGGTTGATGCGTCTTGAATACAGAGGAACTGACCTTTTATCAAATGGGAATAAACGGGTAGTTTAAACACAGTGAAGAGGAATAAAGGTGGAGTTTTTCAGGAGCTGCTAAGACCAGACTTATAAACCATCTGAAGATAAAGGAGTGCTTGGGAAATCCCCCCTCCCACATCACTGCGCTAGTGCCCACTGAGAGCTGAGCAGCGTGAATAACTTACGGAAAAAGTTTACCAGGAGGTTAAATTTCCTGTATACATGAAACATTTTGGATTTTCATATCCCCATAGGTCACTATTATTATAAGATTTTAAAGAGTGTCTATCTTTTTATGACTCAGAAAAAACACCTTTATTTAAGCTCCTTCCCTGGGGCCAGAAGAGTCAGTCTCCACTCAGCCGGTGTCCTTCAGTCTGTCCCGGCTGGGGACGGTGACCTCAATGGTGAATGGAATGCATCTGGTCCTGCACAGACAGACAGACAGTTCCAATGTCTTTAGTCTTAGAAAACACACGAAGCTGTAAGGAATGCAGACAGACATCTCAGGCAGTCTCAAGGGGAACGCGCAAGGTTGGCAGCCAAGTACGAAGCTTGTGTTTGGTCACCCTTTTGTAGAACGAGATACAAATCCAAGAGGCTCTGGAAGGTGAGCAGACGGTCACTTCCATTAGCTCCTTCCTTCAGCCCTTCCTGTTGTTTACAAGCTCAAGTCTTAGGAAAGTCCCTCTCTGCCGAATTGTATCCGAGGAACTACATGGGGAGAGGATTTTGTATTAACCTTTTCATTTCAATACCTAGCCTGAGAGCTTGTCTAAGAGTCCCCTGGACAGACTTCTGTGCCGAGCACCAGAAATCTAGCAATACGGATGCATTTACCTTGTTCAAACACCCCACTCCGTGTTGCGTTCGTGCATGCTACTTGCATCGCGTGCAGAACAGGTTGTCACCCAATTCAAATCCACTGAGCACTGCTCAACCTGAAAGTTTACTACCATACCATGCACACAAACAATACGGACTATAATTTAAGAAATCATCTCATAACACATGTAATTAAATTCATCAATCAGGGCAGTTTATGGAAGTGTCACACGTGAACTGTAAACTTCATAAATATTCAAGCAGTGAACAACCAGACAGTCGCATTTCTTAGTAATAAACATTGCAACACAGCGGCTCTGTTTCATTCTGAGAAATGCAGATTACCGTCATCAGGCGGCCCGCATTCTTGTTTGGAAACTTCTTCAGCCGTGTATACCGATAGAGCTTCTGTTGTGGCTCCGTTCCTGTTTCCCCGTGTCCTCCCTTTGCCTTCTCCAGATTTATGAGCCTTCGTTATAATTAGCATGTGCACCTGCACTCAAGAAGCAGCACTCACTTTAAAAAACGCAGTCAACCTGTTCTGAAGAAAAGGGAAATGGAAAACCCCGCCAAGTTCAAGTGCCAGTATTTCTGGTTGTAGACATGGACAATACAGTTGATACTTGTTGATGTTTTCTTTCCTGTAGGACTTATTTTTTTAAGGCACGAAAAAAATTAGTTTCTTTTATATGCACAAACACCGTGACGTAATGTTTTCTTTCTATTTAAAAGTATGTGTATGGGTGTTTTGACTGAATGTATATCTGTATACCTTATGCGTGCCTGATGGTCAGGGAGCCCAGAAAAAGGCATCCAATCCCCTGAGCCCAGAGCCACTATGTGGGTGCTTGGAATCAAACCCGGGTCCTCTGCAGGAGCAGCTGTGCTCTTAACACTGAGCCGTCTCCCCGTGGGTATTTCCTGAGTGCGTGGCTATGGAGTCTAATTGCCCGCTCACACTGTAGTTCAGGAGAACCAGAAGGGATCACTACACCACATTCAGGTAAAGTATCAGTTCCACCTCCTAGATTCGGAGTCAGGAAGAAGGGACACAAAAGTAGGCCTGGCTGTTGAAAGGTACAGCAAGAGACCAAAGAGAGAAGATGAGGGAAGGCCATGAGAGAAGAGGTGTCTTGTAGGAAGAGCACGGTGAGAATGATTTCAGGAAGGGAAACTGACACTCAAACACTCCGAATGTGGAAGCATCACATCACATCACACAAGCGAAGCTTGACTCTGACGTTCCTTGTTACCACTTCCTATGGGAACTCAAGACTTCTTCCTCCGTGGTCCCAGCCTTCAGGGGCACCGTTAACCCACGTGGTTTGCAATTGTTTGAAGGAGTCTGTCTTCCCACTTGCTGCTCCTTCCTTTGGAAGGCGGAATCCGTAGCTTTTCCTGGTGCCTCCCTGGAGTCCTCATCCCTCTGAGTTCCTGCGTTGCAGGCCAGCCCCACACAGCCTGTATCAGTGTTAGAACACAGGGATTGCTGGGTGGTCTTCGGGCCCCACTCATGTACCTCTCGGAGAGTTCTGAAAAGTAGCCATTATTTTCCTGTCTGACCTAATAGCAGGGCCTTCAAGGCTCCCTGCACACACAGCAAAGCGTAGACATCTTTACCCTTTTAAAAGACATCGCGAATGGCACAGCTATTTGGAGCAGCATAGACGTGAGTTCATTCATTCGGGGCTCAGCTAAGTGTCCTGTCTACCTTCCACGTTTCTTAAAAGCACACCTCTCTTACATCCTCAGCCTTATCATCTGCCTTTTCACTACATGGAGAAATTTACAAGTCTGCAATGTTAAAATTCATTTTTTTTTTGGTTCTATTCCAATACTTCAAAGTATTTTTAATTCTGAAATAATCCATTCTACTACAAAAAAAAAAAAAAAACTGATTAAAAATTCTTTTTCATCTTTCCCAGCTCGTTGGTAAAAACAGAACTGGAATGGAAAATTGCTTCAGAGTTTGTTTCCAGGTTGATTTTAAGATGTTGATCAATACTGTCTGAGGACAGTATTTAAGCAGCAAGCGGCGATAACTTGATCCAAGGGCTCTGTCATCCGACATTGCTCAGCTTTATCTGTGAGGGTGCTTAGAAGGCTGGTGGATCATTTTGAGGCTGGTCTGACGGCCTTCCCGAAGCCCAAGCTCTATTAAAAGAGGGGTGGGGAGAGGTGAGGCGCCCGCAGCCTGTCCTAAGTGTTATCTCAAGGGCTCGCGGCACGCTCTTAGAAACGCTACCACCGATAGGAATAATGACCCATGCTCTTCTCCCGAAAATCAATATCTTGTATCTGAAAGTGCCGACCCCACATTTGTTCCATCTCCACCTGCTGACTTCCACGAAACTTTAACTATTGAGTACAAAAGACGGACCTTATTATGTCTGATGAGAAGAAAGCGTCATGATTAATACTGTGTGCGCAGTGGTCGCCCCAGGCCTTCCCCTGTAAGGCACAGGCTAACGCGCTGAAAGGCTGACTCTTCTGCTCAAATTATCTTCAACATTGGGCGCGTTATCTGTTTACTAAGCCTGATAATGGGTATTTTTAAATCATTAACCTTAAACAACCCGCCGAGAAACGTTCGCATCAGCAGGGACTTTGCACAATATGTGTTATTATTAGCAGTCATTTGCCGAGGGATTTATGTGACTGGCACCATTTGTAAGTACTCCGTATGCATTAGCTTGAGTACTCACATCAGCCCCACGGAGTAAATGCTTCAGTCGCTACCTTTGTAAAGGTGAACACAATGCAGCTTAGGTTAAACAACTCACCCAAGGCCTCAGAGCTAGAGAGTGGCAGCAGATAACCCGGCCGTAGGATCTATGCTAGTTCACAGTGAAGATCAGCTATTCTAGGTCTTGCGTGTTGCCCTGTTCAAAAAACTAAGTAGACAAAAAGAAAACAACAGCAAGAACGGAAAGAAAATAACACCACTACTCAGTTCACCTGAAGAGTTTCCAGAATATTTTAGCTGCAAATGCCTGGTGCCTCAACTAAGCTTATTTCCATGAAAAAAGAGTCATAATGCAAACATTCATCTGGCAGTGTGCAATAATTTGTTGAGTAAATACTGGATTTTGTGATACAAGCTGTTGGATATGACTTCAGGCAAGCGGGATCGGACCTGGATTAGGAAAGGGTCATTGCCAGGTAGCGGAGAAAGGGACGTTTTGAGAAAGGCACAGGTATGGCTAATCCAATTGGATTGATAATCATGACCTGGCACATTTAGTGAAAGAGTAAGTCTCCCAGAAAGTTCATGCAGATAGGACTCTGCGAGTTTTAATTGGTCCCTGTGCACAGCTGTAGTTGGAAGAAAGACGGCGAAGTTAGGGTACCGCCGCTGCAGGCTCGGGAGTATGTCTCCAGCCTTATTCTGTAGACATCTCCAGCCTGAGTTGAGACTCCAGGTTGGCATTGGCAATGAGCAGTTTCGCAGGTATAAACGAAGCAGACGGTTGGCCAGTCAGCCAGCTCTGGCAATAGCTCGCTGAGTGTAACCATATGCAAACAATTAGAGAGAAATATTCTCCACTTTAATTCAGCCAATTTTTAGGTGTCATCATTGTTTTTACATAAATCAACTGTGCCCTGCCAAAAATCTAATTTGCTTATGTTTATGTGTCTGTATTCTATACCAGTGTGTACGGAGTCTGTCTCTGATAGTCTTGTTTAAATAATTCCACTTCCTCAAATATTTAAATATTTAGTGCCTTAAGAAACACAACCATCTCAAAAGTCTGGGAGTTAGGGAGATGAGGCTTTCAATAGCTCCAGTCTCTATCTGCAAGTGTCAGCAGTGACGGGTCCACCTGAGCTCACTCAGTGTCCATCAAGCACATACTTAATCTCCTTCCACCTCTGAAACAAAGCAGGGCACCAGCTCTGTGGAGGCTATTGGCCAGAAGTTACCATCAGTTCCCAGAATGCGTTTCACCTCCGTGGGCTTCCTCATAGGCACAGACTCCACAGCATAACGACCCGGCTATGCCAAGCCTAGCCGAAGAGGAAAAGGACTAGCCAGCACAACTTAGCAAGCATTATGTAACAGAAATGGAGCTTGGGAGTGGCAAGCTATCATTCTGCCAGGTTCTGTTTGTTAGAAGTGAGTTAGCATTCCTGTCTGCCTTCAAGTGAGGGAATGATTCAAAGCACTGACTCACAGGAGGAAGGATCCCAGGATCACTTGATGCCCGCAGTGTTCAACACTGCAGGGTCCCAAGAAAGAAAACCTATTCTAGTCATTGACATCATTCTGAGTTTTCCCAGTAGTCAAATTTAAAATAATCAGCTATTCAAATGGCATTTAACTCCTACATAAACAAGTTCATTTTAAGGAAAATAATAAATGAAGCAAATTAATACCTTAGCCAAGGATTCTTATAACCAGCTTGCCTGTAAAGAGTTTAGATTTACTTTTTATGTTCCAAATTATATTAGAAAATTAGCTTTTCAAATGATTATACATCATATCAATATATATGATGGTATTTCTCTCAAAATTGTTATCCTTTGTGGAAATTATTATATATATATATTATAAAACAATGTGGTATTACATTAATATTGTAGCTGCTTATTAAGCTTAGAAGATTGGTTAAACCTTTTGATTTTCTAGCTAACTATTCTGTAATTAAACTGCATTTATAGCGGTTTGCAAGAAAAGACACGACTCATTCTACATTATCTTGTGACGTTTTATAATCTTTATATAGCATGCTTCAGTAGATTGCATTTGTAGACATCTGCAAATTGTCATCTACAAGCATCTAGTCACACTGAAATGCTGTGCCTCTTCTCACTTCCAAATTTATTCTGGCATCTTATTTGGTAAATATTTATTAAATAAGCACCTACATTTTAGCACACAAAACATAAAAACACAGATGGATTGGTCACCCCTGATTTGATGACTTGATGCTTTCAATATTCAGTATTAGGGTAGGAGGGGGTTCAGATGACACCACGAGTAAATGAAGACATAAAAGCCAGTAGGTTTTAGGTCACAAGTTTAGGAACCATGGGATTAGGGCTGGACGCAGGCTTTCAATACCACAGCACATCCAGGACTTTGGGGGTTTAGATAACAGATCACCATTCATTTCTCAAGCAAGGTGATGAATGGCTCACTACAAGTAGGATGCATTCATTAGCATTATTTTCCTGGAAGTAGCCGAGTGTCCTGCTTCTCCCTCTGAGAGAGCTAAGCTGTAAGTCAGTTGGTTGATGTTAGTGAGAGTTCAGCTGAGAAACTACAACAGGATGAGAGTAACTGGCACGTATCAGATTTGCTTTGTGACATAAGCCTCCATAGCACCATGCTTTGCCTAAACGTGCCAGCCAGGTGCCGATGTCAATAAAGAATGCAAGCCGCACATCGATGGTTTTATGTCCTTTGACCCCACTGCATTCTCGGCAGCAATACATAAGGAAACACATGTCCCAAAAGCCGCCCGGTTCAGCGTTGTACGTTTGCAAAACCCACCATATTCCCAGTCTGAATGCAATGATTCTTTAAAACGTTTACTAAATTTCAGTGTCGTGTGGAAGTGTCTTTAAAAACCATTTCAAGCATAGAATTAGTATTACTTTGTAGTGAAACGGCCATATGAATGAAAGGTTCCCCAAACAGGCTTTAGGACGAAAGGACATTGTGCCAGCTGGTCATATTCTACTTATCAAGTTCACTGATTTCACACTAGGAAAATCCTCATTCTCTACAATTTACTTCTTCATAACTGAAGTTAGGAACCGAATGTTGACCAGAATTATTATATGGCTTATCGTGTGTTTTCTGTACATGTGTGTAGTGGGGGGGGGTTGCACCCCACATTCTGCATTAACTTGGCTGCATGGAGGAAAATTCTTCTTTTATTAAGAAAACAACTACAAACATATCGTAGAGGGACTCATTTCTACAGTCCACTTGCATACATCTGCTCCTCTGTTTCCACGTGGATACTGCCAATCACTGTTTGTGGGCCGGCAGGTGAGCAGGACATTATGCATGTATCTGGGCTGCTGTAGGCGTCCTCTCCAGGGGGAGGGTCTACTATTTTTTTTCCTTCCCCAAATACAAGAGCTCAAAGAGATAATAAATTGATAGGTCTCTGGGGTGCTGGACTTGGTGACTGGCAGAGTGTCTTGGGAATGGTGTTCAGCAAGGAGCGGAGGTAAAGACCAAAGCAAGCATGATTACAAAGAGTCCTGGACAGAGGAGATTGAAGACAGACTAAAAGCTGTGTGTGTGTGTGTGTGTGTGTGTGTGTGTGTGTGTGTGTGTGATTTAACATGCATGCAAGCATTGCAGATAAGTATGTTGTGCATATAAACCAAAGTGATGGTTTTTAAGGAATTACGTACAAGAGAACTGCTTTCTTTTAGTGAAGTGATAACGTTCCAAATAATGCACATCAACATAAAGAAAGCGTTCTATAAGAAATGAGCCTCGCCACCAGAGAGAGTACCCGATTTGCTCGCAGTCCTGTGAAGAGTGATGCATGCAAAACGAAAGCAGAAGTCGACACAGCCCTGGCATCGTGCAGTCATGGCTCCTAGTGGGGTAAAATGTCTGAATAGACGGATGTTCCATCCAGGTTGCCTTAAGAGACATGACAAGAAGACTGCCAGTTACTTACCTCGCAATGAATAAGTAGGACAAAAGCATTTTCTTCTTTCCCAGAACTAAGGCAACACAATTTTCCTTTCCAAAATTTGCTGAAATCAGCAGTTTCCACAAACCTTATTCGCAGTGGTCTGCAAGAGGCAAGCTCAAGAGCTGTTGAGTTCTCTTAACAGCCAGCTACTGTCATTCATTGATAATAAAATGCGAGACATCTTAATATGTCATGGGTTATATCATCCCTTGAACTCCAGGACCATTTCTTTTTCATCTCTCCAGTCCAGATGTTTTGCCTGCATGCATTCATGTGTACCATGTTCATTCCTGGCACCCACGGAGACCAGAAAATGGAGTGGAACCCTGGAACTGGAGTAACTGGTAGTTGTAAGTTGCCATGGGTGTGCTGGGAACTGAACTCAGGTACCCTGGAAGAGCAGCCATTGTTCTTCACCTACAGAGCCATGTAAAAGCTTTAGCTTTTACATATTTAAATGTCTAGATCTGTTTTGTTTCTTCAGTAGAGGTTTTACTAATGTGATTTTTTTTTCTTAATTGTCTGGCTCTCTCACATACATAAAAAGGTATTGCTATTGTCAGCTTTACCATATGCAGTACATTATAGCAACTATGATATATGCATGGGATCAGTAGTTCAGCCCATGGGAATTTCCTACTAGAGGATTTAAAAAGATTCAGCATTACACAAAGAGGTAATGGGATTCAATCAAACCATCTTGGTCACAGATACTGGATTTTGGGAAACAGAATAACATTCTTGACAATTGCTTCCTCTGAAAGCTTTTATAAACCTGTAAGAAATAGAAATATTCCTCAGGATTTGCGTACTTGATGGTATGATTTATTCCCCTGAGGTGGCTTGCTGTCTGCCCAATGAAACTGGCTAAGCCCACCTTCAAGGCTTCTGCCCTCACTTCAGTAGCACCATCTCCGTCGACTGTATTCTTGGCTCCTCTGTGTCGTTGAGAACCAGTGTACAGGTCGGTTTCTAACACAGGTCCTCCCATGTGACCTAGCCTAAAGCAGCCCCAGTCACATGCACATGCCTTATTTTAACTCTCTGAAGATCACATCTCACTGCCTTTCCCTGGAGCATTTGTGTTTTTATTTATTGTGTGTGGCTGTTCATCACAGAACATTAAATTGAGAAAGCAGCAGCTGTGACTGTTTCATTCACTGCTCTATCCCTAGTGGCTGGAGTAGTTCCTGGCAGTTAGTTGGTCCTCAATAATTGTTTGTTCAGTAAATGGATGATGTAATCTCTGTTACTTCTCCTATTTGCGTTGGTGATTGAAAACCACCATCGGCTTAACAGTGTAGAACACATCCAGCCTCTCATATGTCACCAGCAAGACAGAAAACTAGCTGACCTGACCATGACAGGTCAAGGTAATATCACTAGGCATTTGTGATATGGTCAGGCTACTCCGTGATGAACGAGGTGATATGTTTACTCTTCTCTCCACACCCTGCAAATCCCATCACCGAGCACAGCCTTGTTGTTCTGCCTCTGACAGAAGAAAAACACTGGTCTCGAATTGCTGTTGATATTTCCTTTCCTAGGAAATAATTTCGGTCAAATAATTTGTATGAGTTATATTAAAATATAGAAAATCAGCTTCATTCTTTATTCTTATCAGAAAACAAGCTATGCTTATTCAACACAAGATTCTTGAACTTCTGCTAGGTCCCAGCCTCCCCCCACTGAATTTCATTTCTTTCTACTCTTATCCTCTCCCTTTGAATCTATGGATTGAATTCATGTGCTTTATATGCTGGGAAAATTAGCCACATGCTGTTAATTACTACAAGACTTTTTAATTAAAAATAAGGCCAGTGGGACAGCTTATCAGGTAGAGTCACTGGCTACTAAGCCTAACCACCCAAGTCTTATCCCTGGCACGTACATAGCGGAGGTGAGAACAGACTCCTGAAAGTTGTCCTCCGCCCTCCATGTGTGCCCATACCCACACAAAATAAACACGTGTACAATTTCTAGTCTACTAATGGCAAAGTTGGGATTTGAACACAAATTTTTAATACCACAAAGCTTCCTTCCTATGTAATTTATTATTTGGAAGAATGTTCTATGAGACATAAAATAAATTTTAAAACCTGAGTTTTATAAAGGTTTAAAGTAATTGTCTATGAAATTTACCCATTCAAATGGAGACATTAGTCTATGCTTTTGGTCATGAAAAGTAAGTAAATCACCCATCATCATCATACACACGGTACGTTGTCTATCTGTAATACGCAGCACACTATAAAGTAGACCAAATCAGAAAATCATTCAGATATCAAATTTGTCAATTATTGACCAACGTGTTCTTGGTAAGGAGCTGCAAATGCTTCAAGTTATTTAATATAATTAATATAGTAAATATTAAACTATCGAAGGTTAAGCAAAAGTTTAAGTGACTCAAAACTCATTCCAGTCCTTCAGGTTAGCTCAACGTCTTCTCCCCAGAAGAGTATAGTGTGGACTCCAGGCCTGGCCCAGAGTTCTACTGCATTGAGGGTTCCAACTTGTACTGTAGGCATGGAATCCCACAGCAAGGAGCTATTTGTGATAGATAAGAAGAGGAGAAACTTCCACTAAGGAAGCTCTTGTCTACAGTGATATGCGAATGATACAACCCAGATGTTTAGCAACACCTTGAGGTGCGAAAGCAGTAGTCAAGTGGGGCACTTCATGACTGGGTGACTAGGGATCATACGGGGAGACCGATGCTTAGAACTTCAAGCTTTCTTCCCAGCCAACTCCCTGCCAAACTCTGAGCATGATGCTGACATATCCATTGGTTGCAGTTTGTCTGATTCTGGATCAATTCTTCATTTCAGTCATGAGAGTAATTAGAGCTCCTCCACATGAGAAAGGAGAGAGGTATAACCTCACAAAACAAAGCAATATGTTTTTAAGCATATTATGTGCAATTAAAAGTAAATCAACTGTGTCAGCTCAAAACAATGGAAACATAAAATCCTGTAATCATCTAGTTATTTCAAATCGTTGTGTTCTCAGTTTACTGGAAGCACAGCGGGGCTGAATCCCAAAGGTTTTTACTCTTAGGATTCTCAGCAATCGAAATGCAGAAATGAGGCACGCCAGCCACGATAGGATGGAAATGACCACTCCAGCAGGAACATGTGAGAGCGTATCATGTGACTAGTATAAACATAAGTCATATGAGTTCCCGAGAAGGAAAGATGGCAGAAGACATCACATTGAGCTGCCATTGCCTTTTGTTTAGAAAGCAGGAATGTTTCCTGTCCAGGAGTACTGACGGTGAGGGGCATTCAAATAGGAGCTAAGGGTCTGCAGCGCAGAGTCCATTCATCCTCTTTCTGAGGCAGCGCAAGTTCACAGGAGTTGCTGCGGTCCTACCGTGTGGGCCCTTGATTGCTACAACAGCAAGACTTTGTTCTTTGAGTAAGGGGAAACCCTTGGCGTTTTTCTACAGGCGAGAGGTAGGACAAAGGCAGCTTAGAGTGACTAAGCAGATAAAAAGCATGCATAACTTCTTGAAAATGAAGAGAGATGAGCAGGGGAGAAAGTAGTCAGAGCAGTGGCTCTCGACTTTGATACGTTGAAGAATCCACATCGGAAGGCTGTTAAAATTGCAGATCCCGGAGTCATGCTCCAGAGATTCTGACTCAGCTCATCTGAAGAGGGCCCCTAATCTCCATCTTAAGAAGGACCAGTAAGATTCTGATTTAAGTGGTCTTCACACCACATTACTAATAATATTAAATTCGAAGACCGTTACAATAATCAGGAGTGAAATGGCCAAGGTTTGTGATGTCATTTTAGGACTACACATGAGAGAAAGGGAGCCACCGCAGCCAAGATAGAATTGATAATGTCTAGAAACGTTTGGGCACATAAAAGTCAAAGGGAAGATGTTTCTAGGATGATATTAATGTATATAACTCAACGCGGTTGGTGTGTTTGTTCACATAAGTCGATTTGCTAGTTCACTTAAATGTCAGTATAGATCATGCCCAGATGAGAAGTGAAGAAAGTTGCAATATGGAATAAGATACATGCAATAAAAATACATATGGGTTAATATTCACGTAAATCAACAGGAAACCCAGTTTAAAAATCGCCCCTTGGTATTATCATATTATAGCCACACATATCATGGCACTTAGCTTTGCACATCATTAAACTAATGATTGAGATTCCTGGATTGTTTTTATCAAGAGCTTTTCAGACTGTATGAAGGTTGCTGAGTTACCAGCTGCTGAGTTGCTGAGTTATCATGTCCATTCAGCTAAGAGGCCAGCTCTAGAGACTACATCGGAGCATCCTGGATCTGGTGAAGAAATGATTCTGATCTGAAATTGTCTCTTCTGTATCCTAGAGTTGTGACTATGAGAGCTGTTCTTGATTTAGACAATATACGCGGTGGGTGAAACCTACCAACTGGAATCTTACTTTAGATGAGTAGCTTTCAAGGAAAGAGAATGTGGAAACTGCCTGTGAGGGTTTCACTTACATGAGTAGGTCGCCAGGAATGGTATCAGTGAAGAGTGTTCAGGCAACTGAGTTGCCGTAGAAATTACAATAATTATCAAGAAGCATTTCCGTCCAGGATGGATGCAAATGTTGAGTCTGGCTCTTCTACCAGCTTTCACCAAACAGTAATCAATAGCCAGGAAGAGCTTGTCCCGAGAGCAAAGCCATCTCCTAAAACTTTCTTTTAATTTCTTATATATCATTCCTTCTTCAAACACACATGAACAAGTCAACTTTCCAGCTAATATATGATTATCATTATAGATTATCTTCATGGTTAATGTGAGGGAGCGGCAGATGTTATTAGTAGCTAGTAATGTTTCTTGCGTATGAACACTGTCAAAAACTATGGAGGTTACAAGTCCTAAGTTCCAACAATGGAAGGAAAAAGGCAAAGTAGCTCAAGAGTCATGAGCTGAACGATTGTACGCAGGTTACTTCCTGTTAGATTCAAAGAACCTGCCTTTTGAAAGAAATGAGAGAAGTCAAGTAGAAATGAAATAACAGGAATTCTGGCAACACCAGCAAAAGATAACAGGTAGCCATAAAGGAAGTTGGAGGGACAGGCCATTTGTACTGAGCAGATGAGTGAGTGCTCTCTGTGAGGAGATCCACGTCAACAAGGACTACAGTAATTCAGACAGGTTCCCATCCCCATCGACCTCTCTACAACCGGCATGAAGGACTTTGAAATCACCTTCTAGCACAGTGACACTCAGTTTTCACATAGACGTGACATGGAGAGTTTCATCGTGTAGAGAACCAATAATATGGCGACCTTATGGTGATAGAATTTGTTACTGAGTATTTTCATTCATCAGTGAACTGGTTTTATAAAGTACACCTAGCATGTATTTTAGATTTTGAGGGCTCTATAGTATCTGTCTCAGCCATTTAATTCTGCCATGGCAATATGCAGGCTCTTGCAGGTAATAAGTAAAATAACTGATATGTCTCCATGCCAGTATAACTTTATAACAATGAGTGGGGACCTGGGTGACCTGATAGCCACAGTTCACCAGTCTGTTGTAATACGACTCTTATGAATTATCAGTTGGCTTATAATAAATACCTTTCCTAATTTAAGGTGCTATTTTTCCTAGCATAGGTTCTTAGCAAAAAAGGTTCAAGAGTAAAATTACATATGAACATAGCCTCATGATCGATTGCTGAGTCTCTTAACAACATACATGCAAGAGGGTTTGAAGGTGCCATAGAGAACATTATATTGGTAAATTGTCACGTGCTATTTGAATTCACCAAGAAGCTCGCTCTAAAAATGGAGTTGCCCCTCATTTCAGGGATATTTGTCTCAAACTATACATCAAGGTCCCTTATCTGGAGAGAGACTGACTTCCCTAACTCTAGGACACAAATGGAAGGAAACAAGGAAACAAATTAAGAATCTTTGTGTTCTTAAAAACAAGAAGGTAGGCCACTTCCAACAAGTGTTGCCATTGTTTGTCCTACCATATAAAATTTGTGACACTGAGAAAGAGAGCTAAAAATCGAGCTATGGGAATTTCGACTAAGGGAAATTCCACTGTGGGAAGCACAACAGGAATTCCCGCTGACTGACTCAACTCTGACCCAACTTCCCCAGCCAGGTTCTGAGAGGTGTCTTGGTCTGATGAAGTTATCTCTATTGGTTGCTATTCTTTTGTTTTGAGATGTCACCAAAGAGGACACTCTGCTTGGGACCCCCACAGTGGACTCATACTGATTGCCATGAAGGAGTTCCTTAGTCAGTTTCTGCTGGATGTTTGTAAGCTTCTAAATTTGATGATGCTACCTTTCTGTTTATTTGTTCTTTAACTGAGAGGCTTCAGCCATTACTCAAGGGACATTCCACTTGATCTGTGTGCCCCACCCCGTCTCTGTATCCCTTTGTATCTCGCTGTAACTCTCTATATCCATCTGAAGCCGAAGGTCTTAAAGGGGTTTCTCAATAAATTTCTGGTAGTTATTTTGAGTTCCCATTTTTTTATGATGTTGTGCTATCAATCGGTCATCTATAATCTACCTAGCTATCTATCATCTGTTAGTTTTTCTATTACTCTCCATTTATTTTCTTACTTTTACTTGTATGCCTATTAATTTCACTCATTCAAACCAAAATTAGGCTTTTGATTTGTTTGATTGTTGATTATCATAGATCGTTCTCTGAGCCATACATTATAGGTACAGAAAATGGAAACTAGATCCCAGTATTTTCTAGCCTGAATTTTATCCTCATTACAAAATAATAATAATAATAGTAATGTAATAGTAATAATAAATAACAATAAAATATATTATCTTCCTTATTAAAAGGTTCTGGCTAACAGTTGTCATAGCACAATGAAATGTTCACTGCAACAATATCTGGCGTATTGCTCAATAAACACTCACTTTCTTGCTTTTCCTCCATATTCCAGAAAAGATACATGAAGTAAAATTAGAGAAGAACAAAGGAGAAAAGAAAAGTGACCTAGCTTTACCTTTAAGAAAAAAGAGCTTCTAACCCACTAAAATACGGACTGATGACTTAAAAGCACAGGCCTATAACAACGTGAACGTGGATGATGATTTCTAAGACCTTCATACTTTAAATAAACACATTCTTGGATTTCTGTTTCCCCAGGGTCTTATAACAGAGATGATAGATGAGTATGTGGATGGATGGATGGATAGATAGATAGATAGATAGATAGATAGATAGATACTTAGATATATAACAACGTCATATGTATCCATACGTAATAGATACTGTGCAAGTATTTTGCATTTATTTAGATCTTTACAGTAATTTTGCACAGTTGTTTCTATTATCCTCACTGATGAATAAAATCTGACAATTAGGGTGATACAATCCATCCCAGAAGACATCTAGGAGGCCTTGGAGCTTTCTGCATATCCTACACATTCTCTCAAAAGACCATGAAAAGTGCTTTTAAAACACACAAAAATACCGTTTAATTACAGTGAGACTTCAGTTTGCCTACTTTGAATGAATAGATTCCTCAAGTGTAGACTGTTGAACCAATGTATCTTGTAATTGGTCAGTAAGCCCGCATCTCAGTATCTTCAAAAAGCTACTTGCAAATAAAAGTCTAGATATTCACTCAGCACCCTACAAAGAGTTCAGATTATGAGGTATCTATTATTTGTGCCTGAAGAAAACACGCTGTTTTCCATGCACTGAGCAAAGGGGAAAACTACTCAACCTCAGCAACATCCTACCATGGGTGTGATGTGCTACAGAGAACAGTGGCTCATGGACTTCTTTCTCCTCCAGGTACTGTATCAAATCTCTGTTGATTCAAATAGATACAGAGCTCGTGAGATGGCTCAGTGAGGAAAGGCATTTACTATCAACCCTGGTGACCTGAGTTTGACCCTTAGGGTTCGAATGATGAAAGGGGAAGACCAAGTCCCTTGTTTCCCTTTGACTTCCCTGTGTGTGTTGTGGCATAAGTACACATCTGTACACACACACACACACACCACCACCACCACCATACCACCATACCACCATCACCACACCACCACACCACCATCACCTCCACCATCAACAACAAAAACAATGAATATAATTACATTTTTTTAAAATTTACATCACTGTGTAATCTCTGAGAAGCTAATGTGAGTACAAGAGTCTATCTTATAAGTTGTATGAATATGTTTTTTCTTGAAGTTACTATTTAACAATTGAGTAGAAAGAAATGATACAGTTGCTTTTTTTAAGTGCTACGTAATTAAAACTGCTGCGTTTACAAATGAGGTAAAGGCCTCCCATGTTAGTTTGCACATGTGCACCAGAACTGAGCCTAGTTCACTATATTTCAGGATTAAATATGCATTCCCCGAAGACTGAATGCTGGAGGCTGCTCTGAGTTATTGGTTACTTCATATCATAAAAATTATGGTCCCACAGATTAGTAACACATTAATAATCAGCCAAGGAAAGCTCGTTGGTTTAATGATAAGTGAGTTTCCATCTTTCAATTATGAATAGTTGTAGCTACATTGAGAATTAAATGTAGTGGTCTTGGAATTTGTCTAAACACATTCACAGACTTCTGGCAGACTGATAAATTTAAACTTGGAACTGATTTTGTTTCTGCAAAGCAGGAGAGAATTTCCCTTTCTCTAATAGTTAAGGTTCCAAGTTAGAGTACCTGAAGTGCTTGCCTGCCAGTCTTCTGTAATTAATGGTCATCTGATTTGTGGAGGAAGAGACAAAAAAGTATATATATATATTAATATATATATTGATTGATATATACATATCAATCACAGACACAGACTATCAGATCAGATTATGTTAGTTGACATTTGAAATAAAGACAAGCCTGAATTTACACAGATAATCTCAGTTAGGAATGACAGTAATATAAAAATTTACTAAAAATTTTAATTAAAATTTTAATAATTGAATTATTTATAAATAAATTATTAAACTTATTGGCTATATAAAATGTGTTGCTTTATTTAATTTTTATAAAATCATTTCATGTGTACTTTATCATGAGGACTCAGCACATTTACAAATAAAAAAAAAAAGATTTGCTAAAAGCAGATACATTTCAGGGATTCAAGTTATTTCTCTCTGGGACTTGTTTCCATTTCTTTAGTTGAACGGTTCACTGTCTGGGGACACAAGCCTGTTAGGAGGACTGGGGCGGCTGGTACTGCAGAGGAACAAGCAGGGGATTCCAACCTAGGAAATGAGCTCTGCAAGTTGTCTGAAGCATCCCTGGCTGTGCCCATGGCCACTGTGTGCCTGAGATACATTCTTCTCAGTGCCTCTCTCTCTTTACTGAGTCAGTTCCTGAAAATCGGCGAGAACAGTGTATGCTTATCAGAGATTCAGTAGTAGATATGATCACGCTTCTGGGTCCCGCCTGTCTCTTGCCTCTTCTTCCTAGAGCAGTTGGGGATCAAGCCAATACTCCATCTTCATCCTTGATCTTCCCTTCTCTGAAAACTCTATTGTCTGACTATCAGATAGCTTCCTGGTCCTAAGACAGCTGTGTCTGGATATCCAGAGAACACATGGAGTAGATGTTCTGGGATTCATCACAGATGACAACTGTGAGTGTTGGGAATTGAACCCTGGTCTATGGAAGAGCAGTCATGCTCCTCCTAACTGCTGAGCCATATCTTAGAGCCCTGACAGATTCTATTTTAAATGGCACAATTATTTTTGTCTAGGAGTCCTATTTGGATCTCCCACATTTTTCTTTAATGCTACCACAGTCTGGAAAGTTTGTGCAGTGGTTTAATTTGGAAAAGTGACAAAAAAAATGGGATATGTATAAATGGCTTGCAGCTTTCTCTTCCAGAGGCAGGGAATAAACTCCACCAAGCATGCTGTTCCTGTCTACTGCCTTCATTTTGGTCTGTTTTGTTAGTGATGATGCGGGATCCCTGCCCTTTGGGGATCCTGAAGGGGACTGATATTTTTCTTATGCACTATCTCGTATATGCAAATGTACCTGCAAGACACAGCTACGCGGTCCATAGTTCATGAGCAGCCATGCTGTCGAGTCATTGTCTCCACCTGAAAACTCCTTTCTTCTCCCACCCATCACCCTTTGCCCCTGCTCACTTCGGGGGGACTTTGAGACTTGGTGAACTGTAGAATTTTCAACTATTTAGTGCTTTTTATAAAAATCACAAACCTATCTACCCTCCAAAATGTTACTATTTGCGTATGATCCGTACACCTGTGACACCTGCTCTGCCCGTAAGTGTCTTTGTAATACTAAACTTCAGCCTTGGATTCAGAACTACTTACCCTGCACTTTAGTTTGAGAAATGAAGTATTGCACCAAAATACAGCATCGGGTTTATTTTTTTTCTTCCTCTTCCTCCCCCTCCCCCTCCCTCCTCCCTCTCCCTCTCCCCTCCCTCCTTCCCTCCCTCCCTCCTCCCCCATCCTCGTCTTCACTCTCTACCCGTTCCTTCTTTGTGAAACAAGCTCTCCACATGTAGTCCTGATGGTCCTGACACTCACTATGTGGACTGGGCTGGCTTGAAACTCACAGAGCTCCCTCTGTCTTTGCCTCTGAAGTGCTGGTATTAAATGATGCGTCACCAAATATGACTGTTTACTTCTTTTCCTGTTTCTCGTTTTTCGGTTTCATAAGAATGGTATCATGCCCAATTCTATCACCTGCCTTATTTACCAAACGAGAAAAATGCCTAATATTCACCTGTTTCTCTGCATATTCATTCACGACACAAAACCCGTGTTACAATTTTCTTGCTCAACCTTTGGTTTGTGTTCCATGTTTTGTTGTAACGACGCTGGTACAGATCCCCATCAGTGAGTTTGTGTGTAAGGCATTTCAATGCCATGAGCCCTGGAATAGAATTGTGAATCAATTTGTACGTGAAAGCTTCTATTTGGAAGATATATCAATGAGTTTGCTACTACCCATGTCTAAGAACTACTATAGTCCTACATATTTTACAGAATGACATTACCTAGCTTTCTTGATGAAATGTGGGCATGAACACCCCCCCCACCGCACCCCCACCCATCGCTGTGGCCTTCAGTACCTATGTGAATACTGACGGCACGGGTCAGTTTTTCTTCTGCTCACCCTCCATGTCCTCTCCTCGTCTGCAGAATATCCGAAAGTATTTTACTGATTTTCAATTTTCAGTGATTTATAGAAATGCTTTGGAGCTGTCCTTTGGTGACCACATGCAATGCTCAATATTGTTTCCAGGTTTCCCACCTTGTTGACCATTTTTGGTGAGTGCAAGTTCTAAATGTTAATATAGTTTACCAATCTCTCAATGTTTGTCTTGCTTCATGTAGAAAAAAATAAAAAATAAAAAAAAACCAACCTCCTGTATGTGTATGTCATTATACACTGCTAATACCATTAGTGGATGAGTGTTTCCATATAGGATTAGAACAAAACAGTATCAGCTGGAACACTACACGACCCACGGCCCTGGCACCAATGAATAACCCATCCATTGACATTTTGCTTCCCAAAGGTTTATGTTTAATTTATCCCCTTTGTGATCCAAGGAAGACCGCAGGTTGTGAGTGCAGCTCAGGCAGGGCTCAAGTTTAGGCCACGACACTACACAGACATCTGACATCAGATAAGTAGCGACCGCCGTGCACTCTGCTGTGAACACTGTACACAGACAACTCCAGAACTTGAATTTTGAGACGTCCATTAATTCAGCATGGATTTTTTTTTTTCACAGATGCTTTTAAACTTCAGAAACATTATTTAAATCTGTATTTGTTTTCTTAGATGAATGAAGATACTCAGACACGCCGCCATAGTCACGCCTACGCTCGTACTCCTCAGCGCCTCAAACTGTTGAGTCTCCGGGACTGGTTAGAATGATTAAGAGTCTAGATCTTAGGCCTGGTCCTGCTTTCCCAGCAGCAACCTTTCATACTGTCTCTTCTCCGTCGCTGAGAACGACAGTGACGTTTCAAGGCATGCCGATTTTAGTTGTCGAGACCCAGGAAGTGAAACACCCTCCTTAGAAAGTCAACTCTTAGGAGCATTTGACAGATGGACCCCTAGCCCCTGAGTAATTACCCTCGCCTCCCAACACTTTAAATGTTCTGCGACATGCTCGGAGGGATGAGAAAACGTCTTCTCATCTCCGCTGTTTGCCAGCTGCACAACTGTCCATCGTTCCGCAGGCACTTTAGCGATAAGATTATACACAGCTTCAGACACTTGTGTTTCATTGCGTGATAGAGTAGTCTCTATAAAAGTGTTCTTGGCGAAGCATAATCTTTTCCCAATAAAACAGAGTATTTTTTCCCACTTATGGTAAATATAGGTATTCCTGACATCGTTTTCTCCCGTTTTACATACAAAATCAGAAGTAAGACTTTTCTTCAATAAAGTAGTATAGTGTACCACTGTCTAGATATTTACATTTAAAATCCAACAAAGTGTAGCTATAGAAGTATGATTACCAACTCTAACGTCTTTATCATGACCAAAGTGGACCCCCTCCGTACAGTCTACTTTCCAAACAGCCGGCACTTCACTTCATCCCGGGCCATTGGTGACTAGATTATTTCTTGCCTATAACAAGTGTATTGGGCTCTGTGTACTCGCTTGACCACAGCGTGGAATCCTGACTTAGTCCTAACATCCTTCAGGTCCCTACAGTTGATGATAACCCAACAGCCTTCCTCAGCAAGCCTATAGAAAAAAAAGCGCTCCAAACTTCAGGCTCCGATTTCTTAATTTGTTTCAGGACACGTCTTAGCACTCAGCATCATTAGACGTATTTACATACAAGTTTGAGAGTGCATTCTACCCGTTCCCAGTGGAAAATGAAAGGTAGAAATTCTCTCAACTGAACTCTTTTGCGTCCCTAGAAATTAACGTTTGGCACATAGTAAGCATTCAACAAATATCGCCCTCATGAATGAACAAGCGTACAGACAATTACATGAAGGTAGAGTCAGAGCCACACTGGTGGCTACACGAAATATCCACAGAGGCTTGCACTGTTCTTTTAGTCTCTGCTGAAAGACGCGCTGACATTCAAACATTAAAATGTGACAAAAATAGTATTGCCAGAATTAAAGAAAACAGTATATGAAGGTGTTTGGTAGAGTGCCAGAATTCAAATGATCGGGGATTGTGATTTCCTTCTTTCTGGCTTTTTTTCTTTCTCTGATGTCACAAAGAAAATGCCGGCTGCTGTGTGGCTATGTCAGTTCGCTTCATCTCCTAACACCCTCCCTCTTCTCACCGTCTTCCCAGGAACAATATGGTATTGTTCTCCTCCCTACTCAAATGTTCTTCATTTCCCTCCACACATCCACTTTACATCCTAACCTTAAACCCAACTCACCAGGAGGGGCTCTGGAGAGGAACACTTGGAATTTTTACGTTAAGAAAAGCTTTTTGGTTTGACTGACTAGTCACTGGAGGTCCGTGTTCCCACCCCAGCTGTGGAAACAGCTGTAGTTGTCTACGAGTTGGAATCCGAATGCTTGCTGCAGGTGGCTATGCTTTGGTTAGGTGCAGTCGTTCTGGCACCTGTAGCTGTACGGGTTGATGGGAACTTTTGGCTTAGGGCATAAAAGGTCTGAAGCCCAGAGAGTCTGGGTGAGCGTTGGTTGGTGGTTCATTGGTTGCGTTGCTGTCATTAGTGTGAGAACAAAGATTGGAGAGATTCAAGCTTAGGACAGCCTAAAAAGAGGCTGTGAAGATTCCCACCTTTCTCTCTTTCTGTATTAAGGCCACTCATAAAAGCAGTGAAGATTTATATCTTTCCTCTCTCCTTCCCTAAATTGAGAGTAAAAGATTGTAGAATACCGCTACAGGCTCCTTTTGATGATGTAGCACGGTTATCGCATTGCCATGAAGAGACAGGATGAAGTGTCTCCTCACTCAGTGTCTGCAAAGGCGCCCATTTGTTCTCCTCACAGATCTACGTAATTTCTTCTACTTTCCGGATATCCAATGAACCTTCATTTCTATTGTTTTTGCTTACGTCAGTCTCTATACGTGGTGCCCGTACCCAACCACATCTGAGCTTATACACACGAGAACAGCCTTGTTGCAACGTGGACTTGTAGTCTCGGCGTCAACATAGGTGCCATTCAGTACCTGTGAAGGCTCACGACGCCTTAATAACTGGGCATTCTTCTTTGTGGTTTAACATTGAAAGCCCGGTCACAAAAGCAACATTGAGAGGTGAGGATTAGGGGGTAATGATATACCATGAAGATTTTCACCCAATCAAGTGATTAAGTCATTGATGGAGTCGTAATTTAAAGGTCCTGCCGAGCTATGCTAGAAACTAGGATGCAGGTCTAGATTCAAGGAAGGCTAGCCACTGGAGGCATGTCTTGGAAAGATACACCTTATCCCTGGCCCCTCCCTCCATGCTCTGCCTCTCAGATGTCCTGAAGGAGGCATCTCCGTTCTGCCAGATTGTTCCCACCATGAAATTCAACCTGACCACAAGTATAGCAACAACAGAACCAAGCAACTGTAAGCCAAAAGTATTGAAATCATGAGCCAAAATAAATTCTTCATTTCTAAACAGCCCCTACCCCGGTGTTTCATCACAGCAAGAGAAATTGACTACCCTGTTCCTCCTATTATCTATAACAGATAAATTAATATGTACCCCTTAAATTAAAGTTGGATGGTTATTATTTCCCCTATAAGACACAGGCTCCTCAGAATATTATCTCTTGGTGTGTCTTCATGAATTGAACACCAGAGTATTCATGAGAATTGGCACTTACAAATAAACGTTATTTCCCCTGAAGACTAGTACTCTTACAGTGTTACAAAACTGGTGTCTGGTGATACTGACCCAGAAACCAGTATGAGATCGCCACAGTGGTGCAAATTTAACAGCATGATAAGCAAAAACAAATATATTTAAGGCAATGTTTTTAGTTCAACATCAACTGCACCAAGTGGAATAGAAACTTTAATAGTATTTCTTCTAATATATGTCTACATATTTCATATTCTTAAGAACCCTTACTATATCTCAGAGAAACGTCTGATGCCTGCTTCCATTCAATAGTAAGCACGTGGGTGAAATCTGAAGCTTTCTGTGAAAATTTTAACTATTTCAAACTAGGCAACAGTTTGGCCTTGTGAAACACAACATCTAATGAAAGAAATTACTAACTTCAAATGGATCTGTACCAAACTGATCCCCCTTAACAGATGAAACAGCACAGAGGTGTGGAATACATGCAAAATGCAAACCCCGACTAAATCTTTCTCTTCTCACAAGACAGACATTGGCACTTAGATGTTGCAACACACTGTTTAGTCCTGTGCTCTGGGCTAAAAGAAATGGCACAGGCTCTCTCTTAGCTGTAAATTGACATCTCTCTGCTCCTCAGAACTATTGACAAGCATGTTCTCCCTTGCTAATAACAGCACATTGAGTGATTGATTTTGTCATTAGGGAGGCCTTGAAATGTGTTGGTACTAGAGGGAGATAATATGTATTCTTTATCTCTTGGTCATGGCACCAACTTGAAACTTAGTTCAATTTGTTCAGGGAAAATGTACTATTTGTTTACTTGATTTTTAAATATTTTTTTCTACAGATGGGGATTATGGTAAATAATGATACTATTTAAGAATGATCCTTGTTAACCAATTCACAAAGCTCTCCTCAGACTGTGTCCTGTAAAATTCTAAGGCCTATGATCAATTGATGGGGGAGGGGATAACTATCTGACCCAAAATCAGAGAAAGCCAGTGGAACTCCTTACATTCTTTGTTGTTTGAGGGAGGTGTTGACTCTCTGTATTAATGAGTGGAGGTCTTAAAATGAAGAGAGGGAGTGCTTTTCTGAAGAATATACCTTTTTTAGAATGTTAAATTCTTCTCCTAAAATACTAACTTAATTTGTCAAGCAAGAGTATCAGTTCTGAAACTTGATTCTCAATCACATTTTCCTTGCAAACTTTGCAAAAGTATGAATCAGCTCTGCGTCTTGGCCTGCTTTAAGGAGTTTGCATAAGGACTAAACATTCTGAACTAGTTCTCTAGCTGATTCTGACAATACCAAGTTTGTAAATACCGGTTTAAGAATCAACACGCAATGGTTAAAAACCCCACAGTTGATGTTTCCTAGGCACAGGTGAAGTTGCTAACTACTGACCAAAGTGACACTTAGGATTTTTCCATACCTGGCAAGAACTATCAAAAATTTTTAAGTATTTATCCTATTTAAATCATTGTTGGATGTATATTCTCATGAAAAAGTAATCATAAGAAGGCTGGGCGGTGATGGCACACGCCTTTAATCCCAGCACTCAGGAGGCTGAGGCAGGCAGATCTCTGTGAGTTCAATGCCAGCCTGGTCTACAGAGTGAGTTCCAGGACAGCCAGAGTTACAACAGAGAAACCCTGTCTTGGAAAACCAAATTAAGTAAATAAACAAGCAAACAAATAAAAATAATTATGAGATTCTCTAAGATAGCAAGAGTACTATTTTCTGTAGGAGAGACAGGCCAATGACTTAGGTAAGGCCACATGAGTAGGAAGTGGTGAATTAGGAGCCAGTCTGCAATCTCCAGTTCTATCCAACAGCCCATTAAAATCATTCATCTTTGGGGATTCTGGAAAGCTGAAAATTCCACAAGTAGGTATTGATGGCTTCTGTACGTGTAAAAGAGTTCCTGACTCATAGGCCGTGAAAAAAGTAAAGTTTCTTAACCATAATGGCATTTATAGATAAAAGAAAATGTCCCTGAGTCACAAGGAAGGCTATAGCAAACCGACAATGAGAAACAGGCCAGGTTTTAATTGTTCGGTTTAATCTAGGGAAAGGATCATAAATCATTTGAGCAGCAGTAACAGAGACGTTAGGAGTTTTGTGTAGAGTCACAGTGTGACAGCGTGGGGAAGGAGATGGGGGAAGCACATCAAACGGAAGCCAGAATCCGCACACCTCTTTGAAATGGTTCCAGGTGCTAATAAGGCTAAGAATTATTATAAGGAAACAAAACCCAGATTCATGCTTTGGAATATGTTGTTATTTTCTTTCTTTTCACATTCTGGAAGAGACCTGTTCAATTCCCTCTAGGATATAAAAGTCATACCCTCACCACTGTCCCACCGGTGTCTTCTGCAAGAGGGTGTGTGCCGTCATGTTCAGTCCCCCATGGGGAATGGGGCTCCAGAAACTTTGCCTCTTTTCTCTAGGGACCTTCTTTCTCAGAGTTTGTGCATGACCTGTACGTGAGCAGAAGGCCCAGGCTAGTGGACTAAAAGAAAGGGACATCTCCTATCCCCAGTAGCCATTGCAGCTGCTCTGGGGACCTTGCGGACACTATTGAGCTGCTGCCACTTTACAGAGGAAGATGCCTGTATGTTTTCTCAACTGTTCTTAGTCAAGAGCAAGGAGCTTTTATTTTCACTATTGCTGTTTTCCTCCTGGCATCTGTACCAAATGTTCACTGAGTAAAGATGATTGGATTTTCAGCACTCCAAGGGATCCTGATCTTAAGTGCTCTTGTACATTCTCAATCATGCCATGGCTTTCTGTAGAGAACAGTATAATTAAGATGCCAGTGAGTTATTGTGAGTTCTAAATATCTGGCGAATGATGAATGGCACTCTGGTAACTTCCACAATGACAAACTGTAGAATTTATAGAATTTATAATGAGGCGATGACATATGATCATATATGTGTGTGTGTGTGTGTGTGTGTGTGTGTGTGTATATATATATATATATATATATATATATATATATGAACGTGCATGGAATTCCCCATAGTGCTCTGAAATTATCTTAGTGCTTTAAAAACATTTGACATTGCTGAAAAATATCAATCCTAGGAGATAAAAGTTGAACCCAGACTGCAGCATCAAGTGTGACTATTTCTGTGGAATAATGGCACGGCGTCTTTTAAAATGCTTTGGTAATAGAGATGCGATCTGTTAAATGTGACTGGGAAGCAAATGGCAGTCCGGCTCGGGAGGTAGCCCCTGCTGAAGACAATTGGACATTGGTTATGGACAAGGCACCCCACGCGTGAGTGTGCAGGAGAGCCCAGAGCTCAACTGTGGCTCTCTAATCAAAAGATCGTTCATCTGGATTTCCAGCTGGCTCTCCTCCCCATGACCAAAGCACTACGGGAGGGTCTCCAGAAGCAAGGAGTGAGCATGCTTCCTGCTGTAGGAAACATTCCCGGAATCTTTCATCCTATGCCAAAGATACAGACTAAATTGATCTTAATGGATCCTCATGCAGATCAGATTGTTTTCAGCCACACACAGACAGACACAGCGTTCCCCACAACTTTGACAGGTCGCAATCCCTGTTCCTTAGAAGCCCGCATCACGCGGCTTGTTCTTAACAACCCCCCCCAACTCCAACACCCCCCCCCCCCAAGCAGCCAGGAACCATCAAACGCATTTCTGTGAGAGGAGAGGACCCAGTCAAGCGGGCGCAGACCAAAACCTCGGGGCAGCCGGGAGCAGGAGGGAGGGAGAGAGAGAGGGAGGGAGGGAGGCGCGGGCACGGGGAGGGGAAGGACCAGGAGCGCAGGTCTGACTCCTGACTGGCTGGAACTGGGTTTGGGAGAAAGTGGGAGCCCACACTGGCCAGTCGGGAGCTGTCCAACTTTTCAGCAGCTCCTAGCTCCGGGTCCAGGTGCCCGCGCTCAGAGGCAGGCTGCCGCCGCCTGCATCCGTGGCCATCCCTCGCTCTCCGGCAGTCCCCTGCCTCAGCGGCGGCGCCCAGAGGAACGCGGGGAAGAAGAGACGGAGAGAGAAGAAGCCACCCAGACGCAGCCAAGTCCCGCGGGCTCCGGAGCAACCTGCGTGCGCCTCTGCCCCCCAGGTCCCTGAGCTGGGCTTCCCCGCGGTGCTCCCGGCATTGCTCTCGGACTAGCAGAGCCCCCTCCCGGTAGCCCGGAGCCTCCGGCCGCCGCAAGTCGGGAGCGGAGCCCAGCCCCCGTGGCCTCGGGAAGCGGCTGCAGCCCCGGAGGCGGGCGCCCTGGCCAGCGCGGCGGAGCCGGCGGGGATGGAGGCAGCGGGCGGCGGCGGCGGCGAGGGCGGCGACTGCTCCTCCGGAGCGGCCGCGGCCAAAGCCCCCAAGCATCTCTGGAGGCACGAGCAGCACCACCAGTACCCGCTCCGGCAGCCCCAGTTCCGCCTCCTACATCCCCATCACCACCTGCCCTCGCCGCCGCCGCCCTCGCCCCAGCCCCAGCTGCAGCCCCCGCCGCCGCCCCCGCTGCCGCCGCCGCCCCCGCCGCCGCCCGGAACCGCCCGGGGCCGCTACGCCTCGAGCGGGGCCGGCCGCGTCCGCCACCGCGGCTACTCGGACACGGAGCGCTACCTGTACTGCCGCGCCATGGACCGCACCTCCTACGCCGTGGAGACCGGCCACCGGCCGGGCCTCAAGAAATCCAGGATGTCCTGGCCCTCGTCCTTCCAGGGACTCAGACGGTGAGTGGGCGGCGCCCCTCCCCCTCCCGCCCAGCGAAGGGTCGCCTCCGCCTCCTCCCCTCTACCAGGACCCTCCCAGTTAGACAGTCGCCGCAGAGCTCCCGGGAAACCCCGGGGTCAGGTTTAGGAAACTCAGGGAAGGTGAGCAGGGGCGTGTCAGTCCTTGTCCTAGATGATACAGTTCAGGTGGGTAGTAGACCCCGAAGTACAGCGTGATTGTTAACTGGTATGTGCGTGTGCATGTGCATGTGTGTGTATGTCTGTGTGTGCCTGCGTTTGCGTGTATGTGTGTGTGCATGTGCTTGTGTGTGTGCATGTTTGTGTATGTGTGTGTGCGTGTGTATGTGCATGTGTGTGAATGCATGTTTGTGTATGTGTGTGCATGTATGTGTATGCATGTGCATGCATGTGCATGTGTATGTGTGCATGTGTACATGTTTGGGTGCATGTGCGTGTGTGTGTATGTGTGTGTGCATATGCGTGTGCGTGTGTGTGTGTATGAATGTGTGCGTGTTTGTGTATGTGTGTGCATGTGTGTGTATGCATGTGCATGCATGTGCATGTGTATGTGTGCATGTGTACATGTTTGGGTGCATGTGCGTGTGTGTGTATGTGCGTGTGTGTGTGTGTGTGTGTATGAATGCGTGCATGTTTGTGTTTGTGTGTGCACGCAAGCGTGTGTTACAGGTTTATTTGTGCCAATCACCTCCCTCTCCCCACACTCATTCCCATCCCACCCCAGCAGTAAGATTAAACCTAATTGAGTTTGTTTCTACTAGAGGGAGGAGGGTGAAGGCGCGAAAGCTGGGGGCTGGGGTTGGGGGGGGTGCATGGAGGAGGCTGCAGTGCAAGCCTGGAAACCACCCATCAATCTGTCCACTCACCCCAGAAAGAAGGGGTCAGCCAGGCAGATCAGATCCCGAGAGGACACAGAGCGTGCGTGAGACAGTTTGGTTGCAGGGTTGCAGCACACAGGCTCCAGCGAGAACAACTCTGTCAAGTCCAGAAGTGAATTGAACAGCAAAAAGGAGAACAAACACGTGGGTGACTTGGAGAGTTTGGAGCAAAATGTTCAGCAATCCTTACGAGGCATGGAGCGGGGATGCTGTGGGAGTCACACTGCGTTGGTGTGTGTGTGAGCATGTGTACACACCAGGGTGCATATCTGCAGCCCCCTAGCAGTCCCAGTAAGGAAGCTCCTCGTTTGGTAGCAAGCAAGACACAGAGATTTGATTATAGTGATTTCCCCTTAACATAGAGTGCTCCGGAAGACAGGGCAGGAAAGTCACACGTCATCCGGGGAGTTTTAACAGGTGCCAAGGAAATGAGTGGTGTAAAAGGACAATTACAGCGGCTGAGCATGGAGGTAGATGTTGACCCTATTTGGTCCTAAGGCCATGAGTCCCTCTACACACACACACGCGCGCACACACACACACGCACACACACACACACGCGCACACACACACACACGCGCACACACACACGCACACACACACACACGCACACAGATTTTACGTCCATGCACACACACAGTCACACAAGAGTTTTAGGAGTCACCGATCCTTTCCATGTTTGTTGGCAAAGTGGAACAACCATCTGTCCTTAGGTAGGGACAGGCACTGATGTCTCTACACCAAGCCCCCACACTGGACAATGGGTAATTGTACATCAGAACTGGTTGTGTAAACAGGAAATCCTGGGGCTAGGGTTATTTGTCTAGCTCTTACCAACAATAGGTTGGATTAATCAGAAAACAATGATGGTTTTCAGCTGTATGTTTACGTGAGGATGTGCATGTGTGAATGTCTCTCCATGTACTGCATTCCCTATGAAGCAGGGACGTGTAGCCAATGGATATCCCGACCTCACATGTGGGAATTCTTTTAGCTGGCATGTACCATTTTCCTCGTTTGCTTCCTTGGGTACCTTGTTGATGGCACTGTATCTGTTGGTTTGCAAAAGATGAGAATTGTAGCTAATCTCAACTCAGAACATTTTAAATATTCAGTGATTGATGTCGATTGCAGACATTAATAAACCAATGTGCAAGTTTCGTCTTTTGTAGTACATATCACATGGAGTCTCACTATTTGTTTGAAGAGGTGGTCGGACTCCCCAGGTTGAGCACCACACCATATGGGTCTATAACAGCAGAATAGAGGCATGGGTATTACTGTGCGTATTTGACCTATTAATAGATAAGTATGTTAATAAGTGTTTAATAAATACTAAACAAGAATAGGCATTCTAGATTAATATGTGGGTTGACTACTTTTGTAGAATCCCTTAATCGACTTCATTTTTAAAAATAAAATAGACTTGTTTTGGGAGGGTGGGACTGAGAAAAATAAGCTAATTGGATTGGAAGCATTGCATCATTGATTTGAGCTTATTATTTTGCTACTCTCTATCTGCTGATTAATTTTCCTATCCGGAATTCCTTAGCCGAATGACTCAGAGAAAAACTAAGATGTATAATATTTGCATGTTGCCTCCACTGTGGCTCATTTGATATATCATTGCCATTCTGTTTAGGGATCCGTGACTTTAAGTTCCTCGTATCACTTGCATATCCCCCACATGTTCACACGCTGCTTGTAATCCTTTCTTGAATTAAATTGCTTCTGCAAATGAATGCGCTTCCAAGAGGCCATGGATATTAGTTTCATTCTTTAGAGAAAATGGTAGCAACCCTTTAAAATTATTAGGGAAGTTTCACATTTATTACCTTAGTCAGCTCTTCCAACAACTGTAAGATGAACTGTATTATCTCCATTTTATAGACAAGAACACTGAGCCCTAGAGAATGTAAGTAATCTGTTCAGCATCACATAGAGTGGGAGGGGCGGAATTGAGACTGAAGTGCCGGTCTCCTGACTCAGCTAAGGCCCTCCTGATAGAAATGTGTGCAGTTCCTGGCATAAGTTAGCAGCATCAAGGATATGTGAAACCATGCGTGAAATTCCTATCAATTTATACTACAGGGTATAAGCCCAGATAAACAACAGGGGACATGTTTAAATCATTCTAAAAGTGACAGCATGGGCTTCTGGAAAAAAAAAAAAAAAGGGAGTTTTTAACTTTCATTCTCAACTTGTGCTGTCAAAAATAAGCTGGGATCAATTATCACAGGGCGAGCTTTGTCTTTGTTAACTTTACATAAAACATATGATAATAAATATGAGTTAGTGTTTAGAGACATCAAGACAACAAAAACACATCAGCTTCTTTTCACTTACCTTCTAGAGAGGAACAGAAAAAAAAATACAAGTATACACACACACCACACACACACACACACATACACACATACATACACAAATACACACATACATATACATACACACAGACACACACATTCAGACTTACCCCCACACACACACATACACACACACACAAAGACACACACACAAACACACATACACACATACATACACAAATACACACATACATATGCATACACACAGACACAGACACACATATGCAGACTTATCCCCCCACACACACACATACACACACACACACAAACACATATACACCATTATCTGAATAGGGGTTTAAATTGTCTGAAAATTAATGCATGAAAAAAGCCTCATGAATGTGTGGGTGACTGATGGATTATTAAGAAAGACATGTTTCTGAACAGCTATTTCTAGCATGTGTAGCAGCATGTCCAGATCTTACTATCTTGGCTGAAATTTTGAGAATCACTATGTGAAGCAATGGGAAAGAGGTATCTTGTTTTAATGAAGGAATTTATATCAACATTGATGGACACAAGTCTCAGACATTGTCAATCCCTTTGACTTCATGGAAAATGGAAATGTATCAAATACATTTTGTATTAAGATGTATCTAACAAGGTAGATTTGTTTATTAATATCAATATAGGAGAAACTTGGAATAATGAAATTTCCAAAGAAGTGAGTCTGCGTGTTATCAAGAGAACTAAATGTAATATGAAAGAATTTTAAAATATATATCCCAGATATCCAACGAATAAGCCTTCAAATTGCTGCAGCTGTTTAGCTAACCGAGAACAGCTCTTTCTTTGATATCTCCTTACATAATAAAATGTTTTCTTTATCAATAATGTATACTTGAAACTTTGCAATAGCTGTAAGTTCTTAATGAAGAATAGGGATCAGAGAGTCAAACATCGTGGATGACTCTTTGATTCTCTAAAACATTCTGGACGGCAGAGATGTGTCATGGAGGTGACATTTGAGTTCGGGACGTTACACTCAATGTAAATCTAGTCATGTTGTAACACTGGTGTGACGTTAGCTTTTTAGATTATGGGCCTTTAATGTAGTAAAAGATTTCACACGGTAGTATCTCAGTACTAATAAAACCAACACGAGGACAGGGTGGAGCTGAATGGCTGAGCTCTTGTGTAGCGCACGCCAGGGCCTGGTTAGAACGATAGCACCACTAACCAAATATTAGTCAAAAGCTGACTCTCCTCTTTGGGATTGAGAGAGCTATTCTCCATTGTCTTGATTGGTTTCACCAAAGAATTTTAGTGTAGCTTTTTTTTTTTTTTCAATGAGATGTGTAACGATAGCCTAAGTTTGTAGTCCCAATCTTGAGTTTCACATTGCCAGAGTCATTGGTTGGGAATGTCATTTAGAGTGTATGTATCAATACATTCAAGTTTGGGGTTTCATGGGAAAAAAAAAACAACTTATTTTGTATGTTTGTTCTTATATTTTCTAACCAGTATAAGACTGACACATTTAAAATGTAAGTAATGACACTAGATATTAACAGTATAAGAAAAGCCCATTTTTTTTCATTTCTTACATGTTTCCAAAATAGTGACAGACACTTACAAAGAAAACTGACTTAAACATTTTCCCCTTGTTTCCTTCCACCGAAATCCTGTCTTGCTAGCGTGTGTGAATACTCTGACAGCGTGTTCTGAGACTTTAGCACATTAGAAACACTTCGCGAGTCTACCTCCTTACAATTCGGTTCTGAGACTTTGAACCTTCCGTGTTTCATGGAATTGGTGGACAAGAGAAGGCAAAGGGGGGGGGGTTGATGTATTTTAATTTTAAAGAACCTTTAAAAGAGGAGGTAGGAATAAAAGACACACGGGACTTTGTTTCCCAAAGTGAAATATTTGTGCAGTCTTCCCTTTTTCAGTCGACTTTAGTTGCTCTCTTAGCAGCAGTGGCGGGGGGCGGGGAGAGTTACTGTTGTCCATAAACGGTGGGGAAGGGCTGAGAGTTAAACTAACCTACCCGAATACCGTCTGTCACTTTCTGTTGGTAGAGGCAGTATTTATACCTTCCATATCTCTTGGCAATTCACATCTCACACACCGTGGCCACCTGTTTCACTCTGCTTTGCTGCATTATCACACACAGTCTCATGCAGTCCAGGATGGCTTTGAACTCACCATGTATGCGAAACTGGCTTGAACTCCTGACCCCCGTGGCTGCTGGGATTACAGGCATACATCACTGTGCCTGGCTTCGCGGCCCCCTTTTAACAACCAGTGTTCTCATTTTCTAAGCCATGGCCTAAAGCTAAAAGTTTAAAATTACCATAGAAGGCACTCGGGAGTAAGTGGGTTATTCCGACAGCGGTGCGAGGTGACTTCGGAATCCACTGTTCCACTTTCCCTTGTGAATAGACTTCTACGCTTTAGCCCACCCCACTCATTTGTTTAATGTGTGTCTAGAGAGGCAGCTTGGGAACGTTCCTTAAACATAACATGAGTTAATTGTCTGAAAAGATTAAGATTTCTCAATTATTAAAATGTCTCTAGTCTACAGTGGGTAAACCACATCTATCTCACGGCCTATAACCCAGGCTTACGTTTAAAAACACGCAGTATGTGCACCTACAGCGCGGACACAGCAGTCCTAGCTCACGTCAGCAATGCTGCTAAGGGATTATACTAAATAGCACTGTATTGTATTCCAAAGGATGCTGTGGTTATTTTCACTCCAAGAAACATTTTCTACGTTTAAAAATAGAAATTCTATTTTTTTTTTCCCCCAGAGAAGAGGGCATTTTGCATTATATATTTTGGGAACTCGGTGATAAGTTTGCGTGACTCCGTACACACACCTCTGCCATCAGAGCAGCCGCACCATGTTAGAGACGCGAGAGGCTAGTTGAGACGCTAGGCTTTCTTTGGTAATCTGAATAAGCGTTTGTAGCTATCGATCTAGCTCGGAGTGTGTTGTCACCGTTATCCCACTGTCTCGAGCCAGTGATTTTCCGTGGACTCTTTTTCTCCCATAACCCCGGATGATACAGACCACTGAGATCTTCCAACTTGATCTGTGAAGTGCTGTACCTTCCGTTGGCATTTCCCTCGGTGAAGCACTTACCACATCCAAGCTTCCTGTGGCAGCCTCCCGGTGACTTCCAGCTCCCAAATCACCTACCTTCGATTTTTTTTTTTTTTTACTTGCCGGATAACATCAGCTCCCTGTTTGAAATCTTAGACTAGCGTCTTCTATCCTGGGAGATAAGATTAAATCTCTTGGTCTGACTCTCTGGAAGGTTAATCCTGTCTATCTTACAGAAAATCTATTACTCAACCAACTCTTCCACCAAACCCACCAAGTGCTCAAATTCTTGCTGTAGATAGATTCCCCACGTGTTCAGTACCACCCCTTTTTTTTTTCTGAATAATGTTCTTATTTCTATATTTCCTTCCCTGTGTCCTGTACCACTCCATTCTTATCTCTTTTAAACAATTAAAGAACATCTGTTTTGGGCCACCAAGGGAAACTGAGTGTGAGTGAGAGCAATAATCTTCTTACCTGGGGAAGAGCACACCGATTAGTTATCCGATATCAAATGCTTGGCCCTGAAAACATATACATATAAGTAATATCATATGGACTGCATGGCTTGTATTTGTGTATTTATATATATATATATGTGTGTGTGTGTGTGTGTGTGTGTGTGTATATATATATATATATATGTATGTATATGTATATATGTACATAACAACCATTAAAGAAAAAGGAGACCGTGAATTTGAAAGTGAGAATGGGGGCATATGTGAGGGGAGGAAGAGGGGAAAGGGAAGGGGGAATTAAGTAACTCTATTAGAATCTCAAAAACTGGAAAATTAAAACAAAAATAATATTTGGTTAAATTCATATTTACCAGCCTATGGGACATTCCTACAAAAGAGGGAGTACTATTCTTTTGTGTATTACACTTTGGTAGTTACCAACTATAATTTAATTATTGGCTATATTGCCCCCCACCTAGGTATTTTGCAACCTTGCATAAAGTATGGCTTACATGGGTGTTCCGTAAATGATAAGATTTTAATGTGGAAATGATAATGAAATCTTGCCTTTTCAGTTTGAGCTCTCTCAGACAGCATACATTTGATTTCTTTAATAATATCTAAGAAGCACAGGGAGCTGGGGATATTTTACTCATTTCAGAGGTTATGAAAGGAATAATGTCTCTCAGGGAAAAAGGAGATGCAGATCCATTTTCAAATACAGGACTCAGAAGTGAGATTTAAAAGCCCTGGGCTAATATCTTCATTACACTGGAATATCTGCTGGTACCTTCTGCTGTCTGATGAGAAGCAGCCTATAATTTGGCTTAAAATATGAGGGCAGAGGGCGATTATGAAGGCAGAGTGATTATGAAGAGATATGACACTTTTGGTCCACCCTGTGAGAAGTGTATATCAGTTGAAAATCACCCTGAAAGAATCGCTCCCCTTGACTGTAGACGCACCTGTGGAGCACAACCTCCCTCTTGCATCTGAGTGTTCAGAGATTCTGCAGCACTGGGACGTGGGAGTTCAGGAACACGGTCATCTCCTTCTCGGTTTCCTGTCCTGCGTGCACAGAAGTTAAAACACTGTGCTTTAAAGTCAACTAAGCAGATGACTTGACTCGCTGAGGAAATGATTGGGAGAACACGGTATATACACTGAACGATGACTCCCACTAAGGTGGCTGTAGTCGAGCAGTATGAAATAAGATTTGAAAAAAAAAAAAGCCAGCATATAATACTGCAAACAGATAAGGCTTTAGAGTTATTTAAAACCAACATATTCCCAACAGAATTTTAGGAATTACGTAACTTGAAATTTGATTTAAGTATATGCAGGAGTAGCGAAGAACATATTGAAAACACACGGGAAGCTTTCATTTCAACCAATAAGATTTTTGAACATTTCATATAGGCTGTGCTTCAAGTGGTACGGTATTAATTCATAAGTAAGCCATGAATCAGTGGAATTTAGAGAAGTCAAGAATTGGACCCACGCATATATGAAAATGTAAGAAATAGTCGGGGAAGCAGCCCAGCTCAGTGTACCCACGGTAAGCTAATGCTTGGTGTTTGCTGGCTTACTGAAATATACATTCTACCTCACAGCACAAATCTAATACAGTAAAATGTGTAAATTCAATAATAAAATTATGAAAAACAAGAGCAAATGCACAAAAGACATAAGAAGGTAAATTTTTAAAGGAAGATTATTGACAACTATATATTTAGGTTTTTCATCTGGCTAGCTATGGAATAAAATTGAAAACATGTAATTTTTCATTTACCATTTTTCAGGTAATAGAAAGATGAATAATTCAAAGGAACTGGAGTTATAAAGAAGTACCTCTTTTTTATGCCTAGTTTTAGTGTAAGGTATAAATTACGAAAATGTCGAGTAAGCAAACAACATATATCGGTGTTCTGTGCACAAGCCTTTACCGAGGTGATCCTATGCACTGGAAACTGGCTTAAGATTGTAATTAAATACATAAGCAAAGAGGGATTAAATTGCAACACTGCACATGATACCAAACATCAGAAAATCACCCAGCCATCTTTTAATGGAGAATGGAAATAAAAAGGATGTTACGTCTGTAGCAGAAGACGGCTACATAAAAATTGAGAAATACCTTATGTATTAAAATGTAGCCGTAAACTCTGTGTGTTGTTATGCGAATGAAAATAATTAAAGGATCACAGAATATGATACAAATTATCTTCCCCATTTATGCACATTTATATTTACATGATCCTGTGCATGTGTGTATATGCACATCATCTCCACCCCTGTCTCTCTGTCTCTGTCTGTCTGTCTCTCTTTCTCTCTCTCTTTCTCTCTCTCTCTCTCTCTCCCCCTCTCTCTACCCCTCTCTCTCTCTCTCCCTCTATCCCTCTCTCTCTCTCCCTCTCTCTCTCCCTCTCTCTCTCTCCCTCTCTCTCCCTCTCCCCCTCCCTCTCCCTCTGTCCCTCCTTCCCTCTCTGAATCCTCTGTAGGGACAAAAAGCTGCCAATGTTTTCAGGTATATAAGAAAGAGGTACTTAGGAGATCTTTGCTTTTATACTTTACGTTATTTTCTCTTCCTTGATTTTCTTAAAAAATCAGCATTAGTTGCTTTCCCAGTAAAGGAAAATGATACATTCCTTCCCTTTGTATTTTCTACCTATTTCAGTCAATATATTTTGCTTGTAACCCTATTTTCCCCCTTACTTCTAAAAACAAAATGTTGCATTATAAAAGACCAGGTAAGCAGGGTAAAAAATGAAGACATGATGAAGGAGAAAGTAACAGCATGAAGATGGTATCCAATATGAAAGCAAACCTACCATGCCATTGATTAATGAGTAATTGCCAAAAACAAACCTGGAGATTAGGTGCTTACTAACTGTGAGTTCAAAGAAGGAAGCATCAGTTTAAGATGCACGTGTGCCAGTAAGTTAACAAATGAGTTGTTTGAAGAGTTCATGTTTGGTGAACTCTGAGAACTCAAAGAAGTATTTCCCCATGGTGTCTTACAAGAAGAACACTGTGTCATACGATGCATACAATTTCATCAGCCTCTCCACACTGTATGTGAATTAAGTATGAATGTTGCTTAGAGCTGCAACTGTGTTTTTAATGGAGGTATGTGTTGATGTCCTGCTGTTGAACACACCCAAAGGCTACCAGGATCGGAGTCCTAGTTGACATGCTCTGTGTATCTTCCATTTATTTATTCCTATGGTTTGGTTATTTCATGCATGCACATTACGTGTTTGGTCAAATCCACTTCCCATCCCCTCCTCCTCCAATCCCTCACCTGTCTCCCTCCAGTCTTCCCTCTCTATCTCTATCTTCCCTCTCTTAAACTCAGATCTACCTAGTGCTGTTTATTGGCATTTTTGACTTTGTTTCCCTTTAGCTCGGAATGTGCTGCCTGTTATATCAAAGGAAGATCCCCTAGGGGCTGAGGAGGTAGCTCAGTTGATAATGCTTTCGGTGTAGTCATGAGGGCCTGAGTTCAATTCTCAGATCTCCTGGGCCTGTTACAATGCCGTGTAGTTCTCCTTCATAGCCTTTGTAGTGTTTTAACTGAACACTTAATTCTATGTTTATCTGGTTAATGCCAATACATTTGAACAAACTATAAGCCTCCATAGGAGCAATTACCTGTTTTGTTTCCATCTAAGCACAGTACTTCCATGTCACTCACGCTACAAGAATTATTAAATAAATGAAGCCTACAATGTATAAGAGGACCTGCTTTATAAAACTAGTAGTGTATTACTTGAAAGAGAAATAATACCAAACTCAGGCAATCTTCTTTATGAGTCTTTTTTTTTTTTGTAAAGAGTTAGAATGCGTGACCTATTTTATGTGAAAGGCATTGAGTCCTGCCTGGGGCGAGTTATTGCCTGGTAATGGACTATCCCCTCTGGGATAGAAGCCTGGCAAAGGAGAAGGCAGAGAAGTGGTAGCACTGTAGACTATCAAGACTATGCTACTGTAGAAAGATGATGAAAATGAGATACTAGCTTTTTGCTACTTGGTTTCCACAGTGACTTAGCTTAGTGCTGGTCGTTTAGTTTTTATTTATAAACTAAAAAGTATTTTCCTGCAGATTCTTTGTTTCCGTTCACCTGTGTCAAACAAATGTGAAGTATCTCTAAGTGTTCAGACCCTCACCATTTGATAGTTCTTTGAGAGGTGAAGATTGGTAAAAATAAATTCCTTGTTCAAGAACATAAGAGCCAATCAGATTACCGAGAACTTTCACAGCAGTGGAGTAAGGGGAGTGTATGCACCATTATTCTGTCAAATTCGTGATCCTAGCGTCACTAAGTTTTTTCTAGAAGATTATGTATTCTTTTTTATTTTCTTTTTGGGTAGTAGGGTAAGCAAGCTGCTAAACAAGTCATTACTTCTGTTGACAGAGCATTCTGTAGCACCAAGTAACAACAGTGTGTTGAAAAGTCGTTAGTGACAGATTTTAAACCATGTTGTAATCGTGATATAAGACTTCAGGCAGGGAAAAATCTAACAAGGGGAAACAATTGTGTGTTGTTTTCCATGAGAGCTATGGCGCGAGGCTCTTCAGCTCGCCTACACGGCCACATGCTTCACGGTGCCCTGCCACTTAATCTTCAGAGAGTTCCCACGTAATGATGACACAACTCATTACTTAGACAAAAGACAAAGAAAAACAATGTGCATTCTTTCCTGTGAGAAAACTCTACCTCCTTGGCTAGCCTGAAGCCATGAATGACTACATGATCACCTGGAGTATACAGCAGGTAAGTTCGTGGTGAGGAATTTTAAATTAGTGGTCTGTCTAAGATGGACTGTGGTTTTGGTGATATTGATCCAGAAACTCCTCTGAATGTTCATTACTTGCGAAAAGTTTCTAAAATGTTTGAACCAATAAAGAAGCTACTGAGGACATGCCTTCAGCAGAAAAGCAATATCGTATGCTGGTCCCCAAAGAGTCTGACAGTCTGCCTCAGATACTCTTTTGTCTACTCATTCGATATAAAAGTTTAATGTAGTTAATGAATCGTTTGGATCTTCTTACTATGATAAAAAAAAAAGACTAGCTATAAAAATTAATGAAAAGAAACTACAAATTATAGAAGACAAATCTGAAATACAATCATTCTCTATTTAAATGCTCACAAGCAACTGGTTCGCAGTGGGATTCCACTGCCAGTTGGCTGTGACTACACAGCAGATATTGTGAAGTGGGTGGCTAAAGGCTGTGGGGCTGTCATATCAAATAATGTGTTCCCGTGTACCTGCACAAATACCGTTCTCCATACAGTGTTCAGGGTGTGCTGTGTAGAACTGGCCAGGAGGATGGATAAATCGGTTCCTTGATTTTTCTCTCAAGATGTCAGAGAGACACTGAGATTTTAATAAGGAAAGTTGTGTCATTTGTTGTGAGATTTAAAGCTCATTCGGCAGGTGCATGGAACATCAAATGGGAAGGAATTGGAAGTGTCATTTCATTGTCCATTGTAGGAAACTAGGTAAGATTAAAAACTGCCAGTAATAAGTGAGCCAATGAACTGAACAGGCAGTCCTCTGAAAAAGTACACAAATGGTCTTAAGTAAGATGGTCTTAAAGTCTTCAACATCCTTACCTATCAGGGAAATGCAGATTAAGTCTACTGTGAGATTCCATCTCAGTCAAGTCAGAATAGCCATCATTAAACAAGAAATAATGAAAAACAAAAGAAAGGCAGGAGACAAGAATACATGTTGCGGAAAGGCAGCTCTTACATACTGTTGGAGGAGTGTAAGTTGGTGCAGCCACAATGGAGATCAGTCATTTCTCAGAAAATTAAAAATAGAGCTACCATATGATCCAGCTACACCGCTTTTGAGCATATGCCCAAAAGACTCTATATCCTACCACAGGGATATTTGCATATCCATGTGTATTGCTACTCTCTTCAAAATAGAAAGGAAATTCCTAGAAGTCCATCATCTCCAGAAGGCAAGACAATGACAAGGTGGTACTCACATACCTCGCAAGTGTTCATCCATAAGTAATGATGAGATCCCTAGGACAATTTGTGCGTCTGAAAACGTCAAGCGACATAGCCCAGATTCAGAGAGACAAGCACCATGTGCTTTCACCAGCGTGTTGATTCCAGCTCCAAGTATTTACATATATATAATATATATACATATATATAACATATATTATATATATATGTAAATTATATATATTAATATTTATGGGGCAACATGGATGTAGGGCAGAAAACTAGAAAGAGACCATGAGGGAGAAGAGTCTTCAAAAGGAAATTGCAGAAGGTGAAAAATTACAAATGATCTGAAAATACAAGAGGCATAAAGGGGACTCGGGGGCTCAAGCAGGGGGAAGGGCTGGGATATATGTGAGGGAGAGAAGAGGGTCAGCCAAAAGGGATATGCAAGAACATGGTACAAGGAAACCTGTAACTTGTTATGCTAATTTTAAAGTTTAAAAAGAAATAGGCAGTGGTAGTCTGGAGCTAAGGCTGTAGAAGGAATGAAGAAGAGATGAGCTCAAGGAAGATCGTCTTAGTAGAAATGGTGTTTGTTCGCTGGTGATCCAACACCATCAAATAGCCTATTAATTCTATTCAAGGAAAATTCGACTGAGGGATCCATAGGTATCCGGACGCCTAAGGGAAACATAAAATAGTAATTACCTTTTGGCTTCTCTGCAGTCATCCTGCTTGCTCGTGTGCTTTACTAGGGGCAAGTCCAAAATATTAATCAAGGCAGACAAATTAAAAATATTCAACTTCAGTGGGAATCTGACGTGCTGCTGTAGGTAGAGAATTGTGTCACTGCATTGAGTGGAACAAACGCTTTTTATTGCGGGCATAGAGGTAGACGTATTTTGGCACAGGCAACTGAAGATGAATGTATTGCTTTAAGTTGGTTTTCTGAGCTTATTTTAAAATAATGAAGAAAATCACATGAAAGTTTTTTCCTCTTAGGAGACCACATAAAGCTTAATAAACTGTGTGTGTGTGAGAGAGAGAGAGGGAGAGGGAGAGGAGAGGGAGAGGGGAGAGAGCGGAAGGGGATTTCTATCCCTTTTTACCCTAACCTCAGGTTTTCCAGGTTTCATCTTTTTTTTTTTTTTATATAATTCTATTTTACATGAGTTGGTATGAGGGTGTCAGATCCCCTGAAACTGGACTTACAGACAGTTGTGAGCTGCCATGTGGGTGCTGGGACTTGAACCTGGGTCCTCTGGAAGAGCAGCCAGTGCTCTCAACTGCTGAGCCATCCTCCAGCCCTAGGTTTCATCTTCTAATCAGTTATTTCTATACCCATGGATTCCAGGAAATCCACAGACATTGATCTATACCTGCATACTTTGAAACCCTGCTTTAACTTTTCTTCCTCCCCTTTCATCAATTGAGTTATGTTTTTGATATCTACTGTTGGCCCTTTTCTATGTCCACATTCTTTCCCACTGCACTCCCAACCTTAGCATGTATTACATACATTTGTTAGACCCACCACACACCCATGCTAACAACATTCACTCCTACAAACGCCATCTACTCTTTCTTTGCTGTTTTAGCTCTGAACAACTTTATTCTCTAGGATGGCTGCTCATATTAGAGCCATTCTAATAAGTGAATTCCTAAGTATTTAAAGACTCCATTAGTATGTCAAGTTTTGAATACACTGTGAACAGAGAGGTTATCCTCAAACCTGATTTTTTTTGCATGTATATTTTCATATATTTTGGTTTTTTGGTTGTATGTTTATACTATTAGATATTTATATTCAAAGCACTATTGGTTCAATGAGGAATCCCTGAATATATTCATTTATAATTTTTTCGTTATTCTTCTTTCTGATCACCTTGTTATTGTTAGGGTACATATGCATCAGCAGTTTTTCATGGCAAAGACAAAAGAGCTTTTGCATCTTTCTAAAAATAAATTAGGGGTACCTATTAATGTTTAGAAGATATTTATAGAGAGTTTTAGAGTACACTATTCTCGTGGACATTCCTAAAGAAAGCTGTAAGTTAAAAGCAGGATGATTGTATTATAAAAAGGTGTGTCTGGTGGTAGCATAAAGGAAGAGTAGGAGTATCTGAAGGTGGAGCATCCAGTGAGATGCTGGGAAGTCAATCCAGGAGAAGTGGCGAGTGATACCAGGGAACTGCCGCTCCAGGGAGTCGGTCTATTCATCACAATCAGTCAGGAAGTGGTGGATTAGTGAGGAGCAGCAAGGGTATTTCCAGGTACATACTCAGCCGCCTGGGTGATGTCACCGACCAGCCCCCTGGGTGATGTCACCGACTAGACCAGCTGAAGAACTGAAGATCGCTGGCGATCTTGCCTATAGCATAGAAATAGAAATGCTGTGTCGATTATCATTATCATCACCGTCGCTGTCAGCCATTGCCGTTGTCAGGACCGCCATCGTTTTATTGACTGACGGGCCTGACACTCCAAGATGTTTTATATAGATCACGTCGTGCTTAATCCTTTAAGCAATCAAGCAAGCATGCACTCTTACCAATGTACAGTCACGGAAACTGATGGCTCATAGAACTTACAGATGTACTTATAGGTCAAAACCCAAGGCCTTCTAACTCCATAGTTCTGACTCTTTCATTACGTCAAATCTCAGGTCTCAGGAAAATAGAATAATGGTATAAATGAGTTTGAGGATTACTGGAATGGGACAGGCATCAATGAGAATTCCCAAAGCGTGAGCATCCACAGAGAGGAAGCCCAATGCTAGAGGCCAGGGAAATGCCAACATTCAGAGCACAAGAGGGGAAAGGGGAACCAGTGTTAAATAGTAAGAAGCTTTCAAATCCTTTGTTTAAAAGGGGGAAGGGAGGTAGCACAAACCCTTCTTTGTATCCAGTGGAAAGGAAATCTGGACAATGGACAAAGCTGAGTAGATAGGAGAATAAGCTTTCTGCCATGATTCGTATATCAGCGGTAGAACAGAGGCTCTGTGGATGCTCACTCAAGTACAGAGGTTGGACCTTTCATAAATGGTATACAGAAAGGGCAAGGCTCCAAGAGCCATGAGCTTCACTACGCTGCACTTTATAAGATCGGACTTCGGACATGCTTCCCCTACAGAGTTGTGCTCTCTTTAATTTAAATAATCATAAATTAAACTTTAAGGTTGCAGATCCTTGCTCTTCAGATTAATGCCGCATTCACTTTACTTTAATCTCGTATGTTTGAAAAGGACTCCCAGGTCTTTGAAATGACTGCGTATAGGGTCGTAGGTGATAAAAATTGGCAGTGAGTAAAATCACTGTATCCCGGCGCAAACATTTTGTTTGTGCATGGAGAAAAGGCGTGCCACTGCTCACAGTTATTCCATCTAACATCACATTGGATTCTCCAAATTTATGGGTTTTTTTTTTAATGATTAAGAAGTCAAAATCAGTAGAGAGAGAAAGGAAGCTATCTATTTCCTTCTGCAAATATCTCCACTCCAGGCTTACTCTGTCTTTCTAGTCATGTTAAAATTGTCTTTATGACAAGGACACTTTCGGGGGCAGCTGACATTCCCTTCTGGTGTATATTAGAAATTTCCCAATGTTTGTATTTTACTTTTTATTCCTAACACACAAAAGCAATGGCTATGATGACAGTTCCCACTGTACCATGGGAACTGATGTTTCTTATGTTACCCGAAGACATTGAGAGGCAGGCAAGGTGTTCAGACGGAGCCTGAAGCCAGTATTCCACGGGAATCACTAACAGGTTTTGCTCATAATTAATCTCACTGCCATGAAGGTATATATTAGATTGTTTGGATATTTTTGTTGGTTTAACAAATCTATTTGACTTATTTAGGGACATTGTGTTAGCTTGGCCAACTGTCATAAGTCATTAGTTTTCAAATACACAAGAGTTCAAAGACACCCCGAATGTCATGGCTTCCTATCTTACCACCATTTATGACCTCTTCCGTCTCTATCTGAAGAGCTCATCTGCTTAGAACATTCCTACTGAGGATAATTCCCTTTGGAATTAATTTAAAGCCAACCAGTTAAGGGTCTTAAGAATATCTGACCTGTGTGTGTGTGTGTGTGTGTGTGTGTGTGTGTGTGTGTGTGTGTGTGCGTGTGCACACGCATGTATACACATACACACACATATATGTGTATATATGTATCTATACATACATAAATGTATAGATACATATATATGCATTATTATAGAAACATTTTAAATGAATTCTCTCTTCATTTCTGCAATGCACTGTGTTGAACTATCTCTGTGAAAGTTTTCAAATATTGCCAATTTTACGTGGTTCTGCCTCACAGAACCCCACCAACTTTCAAGCGTTGGAGAACAGAAAACCCTTTATATTTTCTCCTTCCAGACTTTTGGCTCAATCTAGTCTTCTTCATGGCTGGTGTGGCAAATCCCACTTCCATAACTGGTAAGCTGTGCAGTCAGCAGCCTTAGCTCGGATCCCCACTGCTCAGCTGACTACAGCTCCAAATGGGAGTGTGGCTTCAAACAGGCTAGGGCATCGCTCTTGATCACCAGATTGCTTCAAGATCTGCCCAGTCATCCCCCTAGCTGTGTTAGCCTTTAGAAACCTGTGTCATCTGGGCACAGAATACGAAAACAAAATTTCCCTTGATCTCCGCTTAAGTTCTTGGAACTTCCCCTTCTAAACCACCGGGAATTAGAATTGGACACTTGTGTTTTGGATTGAAGCAGCGTGTGTGTGTCTTCTTGAAATCCCTCAAGCGGTGTGTATTCCGTGGGAACAGGAAAAGGCAAGAAATAAAGAAGAGGAACACAGGACTAGAAATTTAGCTTTAGGAATGTCTTTTTAGCATCTCACCTGTAGATTAGCTGCTCAGACATGGCCACTTGGTTTACAGGAATATCTGGAGATGGGAGATGATCTCAAGTACTATTTTGGAGTTTAGTTGTATGTGAAGAGATGACTTATGCAAGATGACTTATGACTTATTCCTTTGCAGTGTAGAGACTGCTACTCTGTCATTTCACACTTGACAGTGGGGTTTTCTCTGTTGATCTGTTTTTGTTTTGTTTTGATTTCAGGGTTCTTTGTTTCGAGACAGGATGGCATGTAGTCCAGTTGGCCATAGTACTCACTTATATCTGAGGCTGACCCTGAGACTGGTTCTGACCTAACCTCTTGGGTACTGGAATTATAAATGTTAACCTCCATGCCTGGCTTGTCTCCACTGATCTGAATTACGCACTTAACAGAATGCGGAAACGTTCCCTGTTGACAGTCAACTCTATTTCGTTCTAATCTTATTCACTAACTGCTATTGAAATGTTAGCTTTGTTGCTGTAGAGATGTGTGCATGTTCTCTGAAATCAGGCTCACTCAGCAAGCTTTAATTCAGTGCTAATGGACAGAGTGAATGCTGTTTCAAGGCTCAGCATTTAGTGAAAGGGACAAGGAGCCAGAAGAAGGTTCATTGAAGGAGACCCTTTCAGTAATTACTACTATTTCATCTTCCAAATTCTGTTTGCCCAAAATTACTATTTTTAAATGTTGAAGACAGTAGTTTTATATGTGTTTTTCCAGAGTAGAAAGTTAGGAACAAACACAATCTTGTCTAATCTCTCCAAGGTTAGAGGGTTAGCAATGAGTTTTTTCTTGTGAGAATTTCGCTGATTCATAAGAGAACTCTCATTTCCAAATTAATAATAATTTCCTACACTGGAAGATGATGCTGAACTTCTAAATCTCCTTCCTCTCCTGCAAACTCTAACATGGATTTCCATTGCTCCCAGAGACTTTTTGGAGCCCATACGCTCTACAGATGCAGCCACACTGTCCAACACGGGTCTGCTGTCTCCTGTCCTTCCTCCTCCCCCTTTCAGCCTTTCATTTCCACTGGCACCCTCCACTAGTCATTCCAGAGAGTACCTCCAGAGCTCTCAGACGACCTCGGGCTTCAGGGTGCTGGTGAGGAAATTATGGTAGAGAGGTCAGGTGTGCATTTCCATACATGCACGGACATTTGCTCAGTTATATACGGGTACCAAAGTTGTATTAGGTGTACGTTCTTCAGGACGGCACCTCTTCCTATATACCGAGTACGTTACAGCAGGTTTCTTAAAGACTGCAGCGCAGCACAGCATCACCTTCAACTCAGCCCCCTCCACACACACACACCATTGGGCCTATTTGAACTCAACCTGGGTCCTCATTCTAACTTTCACAACGCTCCATCTAAAGCCCCAGTCGAGCTTGGGCGCTCGAGGCAGCTGTTCTTCCAAACTCTTGGTCCTGGCAACTGTGCGATTCACGGGAGCATGCTTCTTCAAGGTCGGCAGCGAGAGAACAGACTCTGGCTCTTCCACCTGTACCGGAAGAGCTCATGGGCTTACAACAGACCCGCTTAGGATAACTACACTTTAATCGATTTAAAGCCAACCAATTAAGCAGCTTAAGTGTATCTGATTAGGCCTTCACTTTTACCACATTCTCTTACCTCAAAGCAAATGCCTGATCCTGCCAATGCTAGAAACGGGTGTGTGTGTGTGTGTGTGTGTGTGTGTGTGTATGTGTGTGTGTGTGTAAGGATGTATGTCGTGCCGGGGCCACAGGATCCTGTCTCATAACAACCGTACCGTGTGTGCGCGTAGACAGAAGAGAGTGATTGTTGATGTGTGCAGAACACAAATTGAAAGATTCCCAATGATGTAGTAGCAACAGGCCCCTCGCCTCCCCCTTGCACGTGTGTTTCCCTAAGGTCTCTCCGAGGCCCTTCAAATCATGTTGCTAGATATCCACGCAACAGCTTAGACACCCAGGACAGCAGTCCTGGCTTCGCCTTTCTTAGACAGGAGGCCATTACGTTTTCTCTGGAATGCGCCTTTCAATATAATCTCCCCACCTTGGCAGCACCGGTGAGCGAACCTAAAGTAAGTCATCTGTGATCCAGAACAAGCTTCGGCAGTTGGAGTGAGGCCACGGCCTGCGTGTGGGATGCCGCCCAGCCTGGATTTTCCAGTGTAAACTGCATCGATAAGATAAATAAAAAGTCTCGTCTTAGGCTCTCGTTTAAATAAATGAACAGATTTGTGATGTTCGTTTGTTTTTGCGGAGGTGCAAATAAATATTGACCCTTTCTTGTCTATTAACCCTTTAGTGAGATTAAAAAAAAAAAAAGATGTTGGTAATAAAATTGACATATAGACTTATTCTTAAACTTAACGAGACTTCCTAGAACTAAAAGGTTTTATGGAGTGATGCGTGCGCATTTTTACGTATCACTCCATAAAGGAATTAGAGGTGGCTTAATGACAGTTTTACTTATGCAAGGTGTTCAATGGCACGGAACAGGAAGGGAAATACACAAGAGTCACCACAGTTAATGCTACTGAACCCACATTCTTACTCTGACAGCAAAGATCAGGCCACTTGTGGCAACTTAACTTGCTCTCACTGTTGCAAAAGAAGAACTATGTCAGTCCTTTGGGGAAAACTGTGCGCTGTGGGTACTAAGGGGTAACGCACATTTATTCCCACACCCGACTCTGTGGGAACTCTAGATAATAAAGTCAGCCTTGCTCGGTAGCAGGTTGGCAGCGAATGCAGGTGCATCTATAACAGGACTTTTGTTATGTTTGCCTTCTTAAGAACTGAGGCCTGAGTGTTTAAGCTAAACCGAGGCAGGTGATTCGAGTGCTACATTATCATGGCCTCAGTACAGATATCTCTAATTAATAGACGTTTCTTAAGTAAGCCTCTTGACATTTAGTGATGAGAACATCGCTTAGATATCTCAGTTAAAGGTGCTAAAGTTCACTCTGCCCTGAAGCCTGGGTAGCGTTTGGGAAGGAAGCGTCAAGTGAAACCCGCCTTGGGGAAGTGGAATGTCATAGACGACTGATCCAGGTTGAGGAATGTTCTTTGAATTCCCCAAATGCGCAAATTAGCCATTAGGCTAAATTCAGGTGGTGTCACCTTGTGTCCAGTAAACATTCAATAATGCATGCTATCAGAATATGTAACACCTTTCAGCAGCTTTCTGCCTCTGTCCACATAAGTACCCAATTCCTTGCCATCGGCATGAAAGAATCTGCTTCTTCAACCTCTGCCTTCAGGGAGAGCCATGCATTTTCCTGCACGTGTCAACAGGGAGACATTCTTTAATGCATGCATGCATCATATAATGCTTAAATCAGGTTAAACATGACTGCCCAGCATTTAACACTTCTGGACAATTTTACGCAATGCGTTCCTTGAAATGCGTTCTCAACACATTCACCCCTCCCCCACCCCGCCAAGATCACATTCACCCCTCCCTCACCCCTCCAAGATCCCTTCCCCCTTCCAATCTACCCAACTTTTGTCACCTTTTCTGATTTTAATCCATCAAGTACAGTTTGTGCTGTTCATATACTCCTAGTTGTCTGATGAAAGTTCCAGGGGCCACACTCTTACAAAAACTGACTTCACTGAGCACTCTCAGCTGCTTGCCCTGTCTTATATAGATGTCCCGTTTAGGGCTGAGTATTCCTATTCTCTCCACGTTGACCAGCTGTAGGTCTCTGTATTGCTGTAGTCCAGTTCCAGAGGGTTCAGGTACCTGAAAAAGGAGGTGCGGAGTCGGCGAAGGAACGAGGCTCACACAAGCTAATGTGATTAGTTCTGTAGCTGCTGTTTCTTTATCTTTGTCTTTTGCTTTCTTACTCTCTCTTCTTTCTCTTTTCTCTCAAAAACAGTCATCCATTTTTTTTATGTGAAAAGAAATACGCCCCAGTGCTCGGTGCTTACAACATCACTACCTCAGGCATATTTGCTTTAAGAAAATTATTACAGCATCCTCATGTTCTTTCCGGCCCTATCTATTTTGCCTCGTTAGTCCCAGACACACTTCAGAAAGTTCCTCGTATACATACAGCAGGAAGCCGTGTCCACTCTGGCAAGCGAGGGAGGTATTCAAGCCAAGAGTACAGCTGTAGTTGCAAAGTGCCGGTCAGCTTTAGGAATCTGGGGAGAGCTCTAAGGGGATTGCCCAGCAGGGTCCTTGCCACACAGCTGGAGAATCAGTGATGCCTTGCTAATCAAAGAGTCGTCCCTGTGGCACCCCCACACCATTCCCTGAATCTGATGGGTACCTACACCATGCTCTCTACCATCTACTACACAAAGAAGCTTCTGTAACGGTGATTTAGAGAAACACTAAACTATATCATTAGAAATCAGGTTAATATGCTCATTCAGCACAATAATAGCACTAGGTTCCCTAGGGCCTATGTCCCGTCCCTCCACAGGGTATTAGCCACAGTATAGGTACCAGGTATAGTTTTATAGTTTTCAACTTGTAGGGCAGGCCTTAAGTTCAATTTGAATGTGATTGGTTACTCCCATGAGGTCTGTGTTCCTGATGCACTAGTAGGCATGGCCGTCCAGGATGGCCAAGTGTAGCATGCAGAGCTCACAGCTGGGTAATGCTGATGATTGGTTTTCTCCTGTAGTAGTGTGCGTATCAGCTTCCAGCACTATGAAAGTTAGCCAGTCAGGATGAAGCTTCCAGTTCAGCACCAGCTTGATTTCTCTGTATCCTGTGACTCACCGAATATACCAGTGGCCTTGATACAGAGAGAAAGGTAGAAATCTTCACAGTCTCTCTTCAGGCTGTCCTAAGCTCGAATCTCTCCAACCTTTGTTCTTTTAGAAATTACCACACTAAGGACAGCAACCTAAACAAAGAACCACCAACCAACACCCACCCCGACTCTCAGGGCAGCAGAACTTTTATGCCCTAAGCCAAAAGTTCCCATAAACCCATGCGGGCAATCCCAAAGACAAAGAGCTCTGCACTACAGGTGTCAGAATGACTGCACCCAACCAAATTATAGCCACCTGCATCAAGCATTCCAAATCCTATCATAAGCATCTACCACATCTGGGGTGGGAACACAAACAATCCATATGCCGTTTTAAAGGAACCAAAATAATAAAAACTTCTTCCAAGTGTTCCTCCAAAGTTTTTGACACTGACAGTTCTTACCAGGGTGAAGTGGTGTCGTTCCGATGTGCATTACCCCAGTGCTGAGTGATACTGAGCCATCATACACTGGTTAACTGTGTATATGTCTTCTGATTATCAATTTTTAATTGGGTTATTTGGAGTTTTTCTTTGTTTTCTGTTCTTTCTTGCTTGCATGCTATTGGGGTTTTGAAGTTCCTTACACATTCTATACGTGAACCCACTGTCAGATGTATAGTTTGTAAAAACTGTTTCTCACCCTGTAGGTGGTCTCATTCATTAGTTACTTTCTTTGTTATGCAAAAACACTTTAGTTTGACACCATCTCATTTGTCCCATTTTGTTTTGATTTCCATGCTTTCGAGCCTCAGCCCCCACCCCCAATCCTTGTCCATTCAAATGTCCCAAAGCACCCTTTGTGTTATCTTCTGGTCCTTTTGTATCTCATACATAAATCTTTAATCCATTTTGAATTTTGAAGACGGCGATCTAGTTTTATGTGTTATCCTGAGTGACGAGAACATGTCATTTTCCTTCCCACGGAGCATTTTCTCAGAGGAGCTAACCAGAACCCAGTGCGCGTCATGTTGCATTAGACCACAATACACATACAGTTTCAAGGACCAAGCTGTCTTCTATTAAGCTCGCAAAATTGGAAACACTATCAATTTTCTCACTCTTGTTATTTTAAGGAAAATGAAAAAATTTTAAATACTTTAAAAAAAAAATTGGTTACAATTAGTTTTGAGAAGGAATTTGGAAATTATTCTTGAATTGCTCAGATTTCCATGGCAAATATTTTACAGAAACGAGAAGCTTTGAGTCTTACAGGATTTTGAGGGAGAAAAGAGAGTCAGAGACCAACATTATTGAGAATTATTTTTTTCCTCAGTCATTTCAATGACACAGTTTTTCGTGACTTTCTTACATAAGTGTTTTCGATAGCTTTTCTTCCCGGAGTTTCATAGAAGCTCTTTTGGCTAATTGACGTTAGCAGCTAATAGAAGCACTTGAATAAAAATCTTACTATCAAGAGATTTTTTTTTTTTTTTTAATGCAGAGTAAACGCTCTTCCCAGCTCAGTGTCTCTGGTCTCCAGTTCCCTTTCCTGGAGGCAACTGCTCTCCTTGCATTTCCTGAGAAGAGAAAATTTGTCTGTTTACTCAAATCCTAGTACACGGTCTACCCTGTTTTGCTATTTGCTCACTTCCCTTAACAGCATAACGAGGAGACTATTTCCTGTGTGTAGCCCCACTGCAGCGCTGTTAACAATTGCTGTGTGCCCCACACATGGACGGGACATAATTTCATTAGTCGCCTACTGGTGAACATTAGCTTGTTTTTCATCAGCGATATTACAACGTGGCAGTGACTAAGATTGTACTTGTCAGTTCATATAAAATAAGTATCCGTTTGACTTAATAGCAGAGGAAATACATATTCTAAAATTTGAACTGGCCTTGTGTTATCTGCCCTACAGTCCCAGTTTCTGGAGAGAGTGAGGCTGGAGCATCACAAGTTCAAGGCCTGGTGGGGCCACACAATGATTTAAAAGCCAGTCTGGATTTTCTGACCCTGTCTCAAAATAAGAAAAAAGGAACTACGTACGGATAAAGCTAACTGGGGAAATGCTTGCCAGACTCACATTTCAGTTATGCCTAAAACAATTTTCCCCGAAGCATACAAAGTATCCAATCGAAACACATCGAATTTACCCTCCCATGACTACTTTTACTTTCAAAGCATTCTAACATAGCACACTATAGAATTTTAATATTTGCTAGTTGGGAAAATGACAAATAGTGCCTGATTCGATTTCATGTATATCTCCTCTTTTACACTGGGGCCCATTAGCTTCCAAATCAAGTCCTTGTGTTGAATACAATAGACAGAATATCTCAAGACACTGTCGGGTCACAGAGGTACAGTGTCATCCCTGACTGTAGGAGTCTTGTCTCTCACCCATCACTCCATAGCTCCCTCTTGCTATACTTCAGTAGAGTTAGCTTCAGTTGCTATCTTTGTAATCAAAAGAGTCCTTAATATCCTAGATGTAGGTGTCTGTGCCATCAAATGGAACTCATTTGCAAATTATCTTCAAAGCATGGAAACCATCTATCTCTGTTCTAACTTGTGGGTTTACATGTGCTCTATAAAGACTTTTTAAAAAATTTTTGGGTTTTTTTTTTTTTTAAGATTAGGAAACACTACTTGGTTGGTCTCTAGGGGAGAATCATAATTAACGAAAGAGCTCTGTGTCTGATAGAAACTTTCCTGGAACAAATCATCCCCAAACCTCATTAGACATTGTGTACTCCCCATGGACACCATGGAAGAGACTTGATTAAGGGGTTGGTGACAACTTCAGCGTTATCCGTCACAGTTGCCCCTGAGACTCCTCAAAATCAAGAAAGACATTCAGAGAAAGGGAAGACTGCTCACATTGTAGAGGTATTGTCAGTAGTAGAGCTCTGCGGTGTTTCCACATGCTTCCTGTGTGCCTTTACATAACTCCCCGGTGTTGTCTTCGTCCTCGGCCTTTTTGATGGCAGAATCAGCATCATTTCCCTTGGCTTAATCCCCAGACACTTTTGCAGCCTGGGGTAGGTCAGTAAAGAGGCTAAAGCACCAATTAGCTTTTAACCAGAGCAGCGGTTCTCAACCTTCCTAACGCTGCAACCCTCGAATGCAGTTCCTCATGTCGTGGTGACCCCCGACTATGTGACTATTTTTGATGCTACTTTATAACTGTGATTTTGCTAGTCTTACGAAATTGTGTTGTAAATACCCAATACGCAGATGGTCTTAGGTGACCTTCCTGTGGAAGGATTGCTCTGCCCACAGAAGGGCGAGACCCACAGGCTAAGAACCGCTGAACTAGAGCATAGTGTTTTTAGGTCTTGGCACCAAAAGGCGAAAGTTTTGGTTCAACCTTGAAGTGTAATCAGACAGAATTCAGATAACAAGACGTTGAGTGAACAGGCTGTAAATGAACCCTGCCCTACCGCAGATTTGAAAAGAGGTTTTCTGGCAACGCATTGCTAACCACCATTGCTAAACTCAAACTTCTGCAAACAAACGGCGAGATGAATAAGAAGACGACACTCCGGAATTGGGCTTGTTGGTTAAATAGGCTTACTAGTCACAGACTTAATGCACGGTAAATCAGTGGCGAGTTGCATTTTTATAGATCTCGGGATTAAAAGAACGGGAAGGACTTGAAGGAATCTCTTCCTTCCCTGCCAGAGCCAGAGGCAAAGACTACTGACTGCAGTGACATCGGGGAAAAGCTCCCGAGTGTAAGCTCTGTAAGCCACCGCAGAGTTCCCGGCTCGTGTGACTTCCTGTGTTTTTGCCTCTCAGCTCCCTCGCACGTAGTAATAGCAACACTCTACCACGCAGCGAGACAGTGGGACCCGTAAGGCTGACAGTCTGTATGAAATCACACACAAACCAGCACGCAGTAGGCAACAATTCATCATTACCATTGCTATCCTTAGCGGAAGCCATCTCAGAGGGGATATCAGGAAGTGGAATTACCAGGAAAAAAGGGGCCTGATCACTGCTGCACAATGTACTCACCCTGTTCCAAGTCAAGAATGCGCGAGAAGCTTTGGTGAAAACATCGTGCCACCGTTCCCTTTGGATTTGGCATTTAGCCTCCCTGGATGGAGAAGAACTCAGACTACAGATTCACTCTGGCTTTCTAAAAGGCGGAGGCACAGGCCCAAGGAACTACAAGAAGCCTCTGAGCTACCCCAGCATCTCAAATAATGGATTCTGGCTTAAAACGGGACTCAGTCTTGGGCATCCTGATTGTACCACAGGACCTTTAAATTATCTGTTACTACTTACATTGCATAAAAGAACCGTTGATATATGTCTATCATTGACAAAAATGTATTTTTAAGAACAGCAACAAACATCTCCCAGTTAAATTCACCTGATTTTGTGTGTTTTTTTTTTTTTTTTCCACTGAAGAAGCATAAAACTTGTTTTGCAGTTGGGTTGCTTCCTTTAGGTTTGAACCACGCCTACCACAGGTATCAAACACCTTCATTTCTGTGTGTTCCTTGCAAACTTGCCTCCCAGAAGGAAGTGCATAGGAGACTAGCCTATTTCGCAGAAGTTGCAGCCTGCTTCCCTTTCCCGATAACAAGGTCATTATTCTTGGCTGATCCTACCCAAATGACCTGGGACGGCGCTGGCTAGGTCACAGGTCTCTAAAACGGAACGTTTGCTGCTGTGCTTGGCACCAAAACCCCAGAGAGCAGGCCTGTCAGCTCCGAATGGGTCCACAAGAGGACATAGCAGAATGAGGTCAGGTACCAGCCTGCAACAGCAAATCCTCCCCGCTGGCCCTACCCTTCCCCCTAGAACCAAGGAACCGGCCCCAAAAGGTGCAGCTGCAATGGCTCTCCATAGGGCGTGCCCTGCAGGCATTCGAGGGTGAAAAATGCCCCCAGTCTGTTGGATTTGCTATTCCCATGGAGCTATACAGGAAATAATACTACCCAAAATAATGCATTCAAGCCCAGAGCACTGTCTGCAGTGAGAATTCATAGACACCCCTCACACATTCTGTACGTGCTCCCAGCTGTTTCCCGAGCACACTGAAAAACCCTTTCGCACCACAATTAATTATCAGTCAGTAGTGGAAAAAAAAAAAAAAAAAAGAGCAAGCGAAACATGAAGTGGAAATAGTTTATTTTTAGAAAACCAATACTCCAAAGCATTGATTGATTAGACAGGCGTGTTCTTTTTCTGAATCGATTCACCGGAAACCTCTTCCACATTCAGGTTACAGCCACAGAAGAATAAAAATAACCAACACTTTTCACACTTTCAATTGTAACAAGTTACAGGCCTGGACTTAGGTGGACGTTCGAAAACATTAGGTCCTTTAAGATGCAACTGAAGCTTTTAATTCTGCCAAGTTCCGGCTGACCGCTGCTTAGCATCCTCTGGACCCTGGGGGCTTAGCTTACACGTCTAAGATGGCTGCCCCGCCTGCGCAGCGATCCACCTTTCCAGGGAGCCAGCCGGGGTTTGAAGCCCCATCATCCTTTTCATCCCTGGAGCTCTTTTGAATTTCATCAATGGCATCAAGAGATATTTCTGAAACAATGGCATTTTGTTCTTTCTTTATTTTTTTTCAGGGCCGGAAGAAAGCATCCCCTAGACACACTGCCCGAACTGTTGCAAGCATAAGCTCTGTGGAGGAAAAATACAATGAAATCTCATGTCAGAGAAATACAACCTGATGCTTATGGAATTCAAAACCGCTTGACCTTTGTTATCATTCCTTTAGAACTTGGGTTCCTGAAAGAATAGTAAGAAAAACAAAACAAACAACCCCCGCCCCCCCCAAAAAATGACAACTAAAAACCCAGCGTTTATAGTTAGGTCACAATGAGAAGGTAAAGGTAACTTCATGTTTACGATTCTTTCTGTGGACTGACTGGCCTTCATAGATGCCTATTATTATTATCAAACTCAAGCCTGAAAGGTACTAGATGCATCATTCAAAATCCTCAGTTGTTGATACTTCAAGTAAAGATTTATAACTCTTTAATCCTAAGTATATGTTATACTGAGGTCAAAACATTCTTTCTTCTCTGTGGTTTCAGGCCTAAGGTAGGAAAAAAAAAAATAAAACCAGGAAAACAAAAGTTTTGTCATTATCTAGGCAAACAATAAAGAGCACTGATCATATCTTATTTGATGAAAGAAAGAATTCTCTGCTGGGGAGACACTACCAAATTCTGACGCTCTATTTTGGAGCACCCAATCAAACACCATAGCTTCAAGGAACTTAATGATAGGGCCACCAGTTTGGAGTTATGTTAGGTGCCATCTGAAAAGAAATTAATAGAGAATAAATTGTCAATTTAAAAAAAAAAATCCAAATATCATATTCTGCTGTTTGCAACCTTAGGTCATGAGTCCATTTGAGAGCCTAAGAGTTTGGTCTATTTGTCCTGAGTTGGGGGGAGGTTACTTTTAAACTTATATAACTAAAACCATGATGTAGAAGTTTGTTGTGGAAGTTCATTTTTAGTTATGTATAAAATATTGTTTTGTGCACTGTTGGGTGAGGGGCTGCCTAGGTCTTGGTGTTCTGTATTGTCTGAGGGTGTTGTAATTATATAGGGGACATTTGATTGCTCATGATCTGCACGTGCTATCAGTAGAACACCTGAGGAGTTCTGGATCAATAAAAACACCTGAGCTCAGATGCTCTAGGTTCCACTGTCCAGTATGGCACTAGTCATGATGGTGCTTCCCTCTGCTGAGGTCTGCTGGTTTGGAACCATTTGCATGTATGAAAATGCCTCCATGTCTCTCTCTGTGAGCCCACATAGTGGCTAACTACTACAAACATTAATCTTAATTTAGAGAGCTGGTAGCCCACCAACACAAAGGCTAAATTCATCTCAAAACATCTGTTTATAGTTGTCCTTGTCCTGTCAGTTCCAACAACACAGACACTGTGAAGTCGCTTTTATTTGTCTGTATCTGATTAATATCCTGATGTTACAGATTAGGAGATTTTGGCACAGGAAGTTGAAGAAACTTTGTCTTAGTAATAAAGCAGCTAATGATAGAGCTGGGTTCAAGTCTAAGCAGCTGGTGCTAGAGTGCATAACCTCTGACCAATTCATACACTGTAGCTAAGCGTGCCCCCATCTGCGTTCATAGCTACCCACGAACTACCTGTTACTAGTACCCTCCTTCTGTGGACGTCGAGCCCACACTGTAGAACAGTCAGGTAACTTACCCAAAATCAGAATGGTCAAAGAGAGTTCAAATCAGCTTGCTGTCCCAGATTTTGATTATGTACTCATGCACACACACACACACACACACACACACACACGCACGCAAGCATTAACTTGCATATCATAAGAGGTAAAAGAATACAAGGATACTCACAACAGCATGATCATGCATTCCTGCACACACACACACACACACACACACACACAAGCATGGACCTACATGTCATAGGAGTTGAAGAACCCAAGGATGCTCGTGACAGCACGATCATGCATGGTGACTCCACACTTTCGTTTCCAGATGTTCTGCTTTTAAGCAAGTGTCACTTTCATATAAAATATTTAGATGTTATGAAAATGTAATGAACTCTTTGACAGCCTAAAATGTGTTAAGTGGCCAAATCTCAGCCTTACTGATTAGGACTTTGAAGTACAGACACTACGCTGTGGGCACAGGATGTAAGTTTGGGAATATGTAGGCACTTAAGGCCTGGCCTGGCAGAGACTCAATTTAGTGGTGATAAGATGGCACCCCAGGTGCTGCCTGGCTTTGGGGGCCAAGGGCTGGGGGACTCAATGGGCAGTTACAGGAGAAGTCAAGAGCGCTAGGCTGCTCAGGTCACAAGAAATGGAGGAAGCTTCTTTAGTAAACTCTACAATGGACTGAGCCATAGACTCCAATTTTGGACTGCTTCACAGTTTTGGCTAAGTCTGGCCTTCTTTGAGTCTTTGTTAACTGTTTTGTTATGTCTTTTTTTGTTGTCGTTTTGTTTTTCCTGAGTCAGAGTTTCTCTGCTGTAAGTTGTTTGTCCTGGAACTCACTCTGTAGACCAGGCTGGCCTGGAACTCACAGAGCTCTTCTTGCCTCTGCTTCCGGAGTGCTGGGATTAAAAGTGTGTACCACCACTTCCTGGCCTTGTTATATCTCTTAAACCTTTGATCTGTGAGATAACAGCTCCATTTCAAACAGACTTTTACAGAATTTTTAAATGCTGATTGTGGCCCTCGACTCACAGAGTTAGCCCATTTTAATCTTAAGAATCTGCTTTGTGACATAGATCCTCCCCTGGGAACTGCAAAGTCTAAGTCCATAGACAAGCCTTGGGTGTCAGATGTCTTCACAGGGTAAGAGTAGTCCCTAAAACTGTGAGTGAGAGAGCTACAAAAGAGAAAGACACTCAGTCATAGGCCAGGAATGCAAAAGAAAGAGTTCCGCAGTTTCTGAGTGGCTATTCTAAAGCTGTAGAATATGTACGTGTTGGTAGTTTTGGTAGATGATTTTTTTTTTATTTGTAAGCTTTTTAAAATAAAGTTTAAATTATTTTAAAGAAATAAAGACATGGAGAGAAAGTAGAACATGCTGTTATTCTTCTCCTGTTCCCACCCCCTCACCCCTACCCCTGTATAATTGAAGAGACACTCAAATTGATTATTCTCAGTGGCTTGAACTGTCATTTCATTTAATTTGCTGAGCTGAATTGGTGGTTTGAGGGAATCGGGTGAGACTCCGTGGCCTCGCTGTGAGTAGAGCCACCTGGTGACTGTGTTAGCAGTCTCTCCCTATTCACAGACTGACTCGAAAACTCTTCCACACGGGCCGATGTTAGGCCTGCTTAGAAAGAAATTGGGTAACTCAGTAAATTTCTGGGTTAGAATAATCTACCAGGCCGCTGGATCCCCGAATCTCCAATAAAATTGTTGGTAAATTAAATATAGGCTAGTGTCTTATTTCAAAATAAATGACCCACAGTTTCTCCGTTGCTTCATCTGTGTTGGGAAGACTGAGCAGCAAGGTTGCATTGGCATTCATCAGAAGCTAATGACTTCGTAGGTCCTCGTAGAGGAGCCGTATCCAGAGAAAGAAAGCTGGAGTTTGCATTCCTTAGTGGACTTTGCTTTTGTTTCATCAGCAATTATGTTTGCGATCATTATTTCTGTTGTTTTGTTATGGGCTATCTGAGTTTTATTCTCAGATCTCATTTTTGGTTTTGTTTTATTAGAATGTAGTCTTTTAGTGCTGAAAACTACTTCTATTGAGCTATCCATATACTTTTAATGCGGTGTTCATTTTAATACTGTGTTCAGAAATTAGCAGAGATGCTATTAGATTAATCAGCATTTCCACTGTAGCTAAATAACTTCAATAAATGGAATAATTATTTCTTGCTATGTAATGTATTTAGTAGAAATCGCTTAGTAAGGTGTATGTGGAACTAGATAAAGACTATCTTACCATAGAATTCCTCGTGCAGAAGGAAGTTCTCAATTAAATCTCATAGTATCGTTAGCTTGAAGGCAGACCAGTGGGTTATTTCACTGTTTTGGTGCTTAATGGTCTTTCATCCATCTACTCCTCAAAACTTTCTCCATGGGCCCCCAGACGTCGCCTTGTTAAGAGCATCCTTTGAACATGCTGTCCACTCTTACAGTGAGTAGCCACTAGAATCTTCTGTATCTTGGGAATGTGTCTATTATCCCCAAGGCACCTGAGATATAATAGACTCCTTATTTGGTCGAGTCCTTATAAGTTCATACCTTTGCTTTCTTGGGTTTTAGCTTCGTATGCCTGCTCAAGGAGTCAAGGGGCTCCAACTCAACTGTGCCCATTCCGTCTATCCCAAATGCTGCTCAAGATCATGGGGCCTCTTCCAGTCACACTCCCTGAATGCCCATCTTTTAGTGTTGGACGTCCCGACTTGTAAACTCGATTGTATTCTGTGTTTATTCTAGGAGCTCTACTATTGTCGAAACTGGAATTTCTGTTGAACCCTCTGAAATGGGACCTTTTGTCTAAGGTGTAAGAATCCCTTGCCAGACTGAATGGGAAGGAAAGAGTAGGAATAAGATGAATGCGTGCATTTGCCCACTAGGAATTTTCTCCTGTTTATTTCCTAATGTTATAACTTGACATCAAACACGAAACTGTTCTTTAAAAAGCAGAAAGCCAGACCGGAGGAAGTGGGTACCTCTGGTGTCTTTAAAAGTGCCCAAATGATAATTTCTAAAAAATAGATGTTTGCCATGTATTATTCTGAATTTTGGCTTGCTTTGTTCACTGGAGAAAAATGAAAGATACTCATATTCTTCTTGGAGAAACACAGGACTTATTTAAGGTGACCTTGACCATCAGTACAAACAGGTGCTTTCAGCTGCCTTCAGAAACGTCATTACTGCATTCGCAGTAACTGTTACTTACAGAAAAAGAAACATTTTTCAATGTTGTTTCAGTACTTGTATAATGTTTGTTTAGAGACCTCAGTATCAAAGACAAGATATCCCCAGGACTGACACCCATTTTCTCTAATTTGAAAAGAAAGGTTTCACATTGTTAGATTCCAAAGGAAAACATAATGTATCAATAAACTATCGTCATAGCTTGACACAGCGGTTGTTTATTATCCACAGCAAGTCCAAGGTTCGGCTTACATTCATTGATCTATGGTGACTTTAGGAACACACGGCTCTCTGAGTCACATCTGTGCAGGACGAGAGCGGGGTCTTCCACATTTCCGCCAGCTTCGCTGTGGGATGTGTGAGCTTGCCTCTATGTGCGCTTCTCATGGAGATGGAAGAGTTGGACAGAAACCAGAACAATAGATATGCGCCCCTTTCCACCTCTTTCATTGAATTTGCTAAAATCCCATGGCTCAGGGCAAAGTCAAGATATGGGCAGATTTTCCTTTTCCGTAACTCAAAAGAAAAAAAATGTGGCTGTTAAGAATAAAGAATGAGAAGCTGGGACCAATTCTACATATCCCACCTCAAAGAGGCAGTTGGGGGGAATTCTGGGACCCTGTTTCCTTTGGTTCATATAACTACCACAGTTCAGACTGCAAACATGAGAGCATCAAGTAGGAATGTCAGTCAATTTCGGCTATTAAGTGTGTATACAAGTACATTTACCTCCCTGAGGTGTTCACATACCTGCAGAATGCATCTCTTTCACATCGTGAGCTGAAGTAAAGCCCAGATCACTGGGGTAGTTCTTTCTATCTAAAAATAGGATCCAAATAGAAACAAGCCAGACAAGTAACCCCATTCTCTTACTGTTTGTTTTCAAGTTCTGATATTTTGGTTATCCAGTTAATGAAGGTGCATTTGTTGTATTTGGATGCTTTAGATATTACCCACTGATGTCTCAGCATAAATCTGGGAGGTTTAAAAACAAAGTCCAGACAATAGAATATTGGTGCATCAAACTCATTGAGAACTGACTTTAGGGTTCCAGCCTCTGAAATCTTATTCTTGCTAAACTCAGTAGCTGTTAGCTCACAAAAATAACTGTTGATTCATAAATGAACTTGCTCATCAGAGAGCTAGAGACCTGGTAGCTTTTAGTCATAATTTATTTATAATTCCTCCCCAGTGGTGTTCAGAGATGAAGTTTGAGAAAAAGAATAATTCAAGTATTCTTTTTCATATATTTTAAAGTGTAAGAGTCTTTGATGTATTCTGGGAGCTGAACTCAAGAAAGTGAGAATTGAGAAGAATGAGTTCTCTGGAGTTAAAAAGGCCCAGTAAATCTTTCAGAAATAATTTAAAAGGTAAATGTAATTTCCCACTATAAAAAAAAAATCACAATTACAACAAATTCTCATTTACCTTTACAGGCACGTTACAAGTTTATCATCCCTGAATAATGCACAGTGTTTTGATCATCCAAAAATATAAAAGCCTTCTTAGGTCTGAAGCCCAGAGATGGCCTCAAATGCAATCCACGTTCTATACACCCAAGCCTTTGGCTGACATTGTTCCCTGGCTGGGCCTTTCTAGCTTTCTTTCTTCTTTTTCTCTTTTAAAATTTAATTTAATTTAATTCAATTTATCTCCTTTTTGATAATTTCATACATATATACAGTGCTTGCTCATACTGAGACCCCCAACCCCTTAACCTCTCCAAGACTGCTCCAATTCCAGTTAGAATTTCCCATAGGCTCATAGGAATATGGTCAACCTCTGATGCGTGGGCACATATCAGAGACCACACCCTGGGGAAAACTGGTTCTCCTGGATTCAGTAGCTGTCAGTTGTCAACAGCTCTTATCCAGGGATGGAGCCTCACGGGCTCTTCACCATTCCCTATCAGGAAATGGACTGGCTTGATACTGTGCTGATCTTGTGCTGACAGCCACGACAGCTGTGGGTTCATGGGAGCGACAGCTGTGTTGTCTTCAGAAGACACCACTTCACAGCAGCCACTTCATCTTCTAACTCTTACACGATATTTCCAGCCCCTCTACAGTGACGTTTCCTGATCCTCGGGGAAAGGTGGTCATGTAGATATCCCACTTAAGGCTTAACACCCCACAGACCCTTATTCTCTACACTTTGACTGGTTGTGAGTCTCTGTGCACCTTCCACTGCAATAAGAAGCTTCTCTGACTAATGGTGAGAACTTTCCTGGGATCAGTAGGTCTAATGACAAGTATTTGGAACTCAGTTTGATGCTATACTCATTTAGCAAAATAATACTAGTTTCTCCCCCAGGGCATATGACTCTCTAGCAAACCTTAAGTCCAAACAGAAAGCCGTTACTTATGCCCACGACACGCATGCAGCTATTACATGAAAGGGCACAGCTTGCTAGCTAGTGATTGTAACTCAAGAGTTCACAGCTGGCTGAGACAGTTGTTGACATGCCTTCCCCCAGAAGCCTGCACATACATCTCTTTAAGGGATGGGAGTGAGCCTTCAGGGAGGAAGCTTCCATGTCAGTAGATGGGCCCTTCTTAGCTCTCTAACTCAGACATCGCAGTCAGACACTGACAGGTCACAAGGAGACTATTAAGGCAATAACTACTCTTGTTCATGACATGAGCAAAACTGAATTCGGCGAGTCATCCACTTAACCTCCGTTTCCAAATCCGCAACTCTATGGAGCGTATCTAGCATATAAAATTATATGATAGAATGGAACACATTTGCCTTTTATGAAGTGGATGGGTTGCAGGGAAAAGAGAATCATCTTAAGACTGTATTTTCACCAAAACATCCCTGTAAAAGAATAGTGCGAAAATGTGACTGTTTGAGATTTCTTGCCAAAATTCGAAGGCTGTGGAGTCTTAAAGCTCAAACACTTTAGAACTTGTTCTCCATTATCTCTGTACTCCAGTGCATTTATAGGAAGCTGCATAGTCCTGAACTTTTCCCTCACTTGAAGCTTCTTTAGTTGGACCCATTAATTTTATCCTTTGACGCACTGTGCAAAGTCAACGTGAGGTCGGTGAGGAGAGGGGAAAAGTCCCCGTGTATTGATTGAGCAGGGGCTCTGCCAATCTCAGTAACTGCCTTACCTCCAGCTACTGGGACTGTGCAGTGTATAGTATTCAGAGGAAATGCTGTGCACGCCCATGACTGCAAGATGGCGTCTCTCAGCCATGCATGGCAGATTTATGCATTAAACTGCGCTCCTCATTGACGGGAGAGACACACACCTACAGAAATACGTTTTTCACTTTAATGTGACAGCTAATCCTGGCTGTGTTTCTCCTACATCAAAGTCAAGTCTTGCGGGTAGTAATGCCTTCACCTACCCTACGTGATTGGTATAGAAACCAGAATAACTCCAAAGGTTGGAAGAGTTAAACAAAAAAAAACAACAAACTAACCGTGCTTGGAATACCAGTGCTAAAACAAAAATGTAATTTTCTATTTTCTATCTTTGACAAACACAGAGCAATCAGTAATCATGCCATTGTAAAAACGCAAGGACTGAATTAGGTGATCTCTAAGGTTCCTTTCAGGTTAAAAAAAAAACAACAACAAAAAACCCCGCTGGGTTTCCTACTAATTCCTAGGAAGCAATGGTATTAAGCCAGGCTTAGGGGCTCTAAGTTAACCGCCCCTCCCACTAGATTGCATTGTTATTTAAGGAGGACAATTCACACTTGAGCCTCTAGTCCTAAGATTTAATATGTCCTGTGCTTGTCACATTTTACTGAAAATAAAAGGAAAAACATTGTCCAAATCATATGCGACTCTCGTATAATACAAGGGCAGCAGCCTAGAGCACTTGACTCATAGTTTAAAATAATCATTTTTATCAAATTCACATTAAGTCTTCTAAGATGATAATTATGTGAATTAAAAAAATGTGTTTCTGTAAAACAAATAGCCTTCCTTTCTAGCCTTGCCATCCGAAGAATATCATAGTCTTAAAATTGAATGGCAGTAATTTCTTCTGTCTCCTAAGAAAACATTGTGATGTGAAATTGTGGGAATAGAATGTTCTCATCTCAAGAACATCCACAATAGGCATTAGCCTGAAGATAATTGTGAATGTTCCATAGCTAAAGAATGGGTAGAGTATAAAATACCAACTGTGAATAGTTCAGCCTCTCTGGTTCAGTTTGGATTAAAATTCTCTTATCATCTAAAAAGAATTTGAGCTTTGGACTTTCACAGGTTCCCTTGGAAAGAGTTTTACAACTACTTAGAGCATGTGTCTCTGGGTTTTCTTTCTTCTACATTTCTTTGTATTTTGTCCTTTTACATTTCAGATTTGGAAGTGTTTACTTCTGTCTTTGTCTTCATGAGTAAAGGCAAGATCTGAGACGCTTGACTATCTTAGAACAAAGCCAATCAGAGGGACAAATACATTGTGTTGATGGCAGCAGGAGGGAAAAGCATGTGAAAAGAAACAGAGGTGTGAAGACCTACACACACACATGCACACACATGTATACACACATACACACATACACACACGCACACACATATACACACACATATACACATGTGCACACACATGTACATACATATACACATGTACACATACATGTACTCACATATACACATGCACACATGTACACAAATGCACATACATGCACACACACAGTCACACATGTACATACACGCACACATACATATACACACATGCACATACACACACATATACACACTTGCACACATGTAGACAAATGCACATATCACACACACATATATACATGTGCACACACATGCATACACACATGCACAAACATGCACACCAGTACACGAATGCACATACATGTGAACACACATACACACATATGTGCAGACACATGTACACACGCACATGCACACACATACACACATGTGCACACACAAATACATATATTAGGCATATATACACACACACACACACACACACACACATACATATATATATGTGTGTGTGTGTGTATGTATGTATATATCCTCAGCTCTCCACATCTCTTTCTCCCTGTCTTTGACATAGAATAATTTCCTTGCTTGAGAAGTAAACTCACAAACATGAAAAAGGTTCTTGGTATGCATTGTAGTAATTCCCCCTATAAAACATACATGCAATAAGATGACCACATTAGGACTAGGGAGGAAAGACGCTGTATGGAAGCGGCTGAACATAATGTTAAGATTTGGATTGTAGGTGGCGGGTTTCTTAGTTTTTGTTTTTGCTTCCTCTTTTACTAGTGGCGACTCTATATTGATTGTATAGTAATTGTGTTTAAAAGTGTTTCTAGGACAAAAAGTTTGACTCCAGTCTCACACATTAATTCAAAATGAGGTTCAAACGCACTGTTTTGGAGAACTATAAAAGGAAAATTCAGAGAAATCCAAATGTAAATTTTCTAAATGTTTAAAAAAACATTAGATGTTTCAAGGTGATTCTTTCCAACTACTACTTCAAAAGAGAAGCTATAAGGGATGAAATTAATATCTAATAATGTTTTAAAATGTAATGTGCAGCAATAAAGACAAGGCATTTCTAACTGAAATGAAAAGATGGGCTGAGGGGTAGTATTAGTTGTCTTCTAAGAAGCAATACAAAGATAAACAGTTTAATTTCTAATGGCTGCAAGAAATGATTAACAAGTAAATACACAACCCAAGACAGGCTGAGCATGAAAAGATTAAGTTCACTACTAAAAGAAATGCAAGAGAAACTGTTGGACTTCAGGGATCCAAACTGGGACCCCCAGGGTCCAAACCGGAACCCCACAGAGACTCACAGATGGGATATCGATGCAAATAGCAAGAGGCTTTAATGAACCAGCGCGCTGGAGCCACCCTCACATAAGTGAAAATGGCGACCCCGAAGAACAAGCTTCCATCAGTTTTATACAGTACAGAGGCAGTATTCCAGATACAGGTTGGGTGGGTACATTCCGATAGGTTCACCGTAATGGTGAGCTAGTCCCTTGAACAGGGAGGGTCTGGAAAGTATTTTTTTACTTCCTTGTTCCTGGTGTTGACTGCCAGGAGCAGGAAACTTAGGCCTAGTAAAAGCTGACTTACATTCCCTCACATTCTTTCACATTCCTTCACACAGTCATTTGAATCTATTCCCTGGACTCAAGAACAGGGTGGGGGGAAGACCCTTAGCCCGAGGCCATGGGCTGTCTACGTGGGGAAACTCTTTTAGCCCAAGGCCGTCACACTGCCCCTGCCTTGGGCCTACACAATTTTGGTGCTCTTAGAAGCCTGACTAAAGTTTGGCTGCTTCCTTTCAAAACAAACAAAATATCATTTTTCGATCGCTGCTAAAATTGGAGTAAAGAATCCCCATTTCACCCTACAAATTGCTGTACGGTTTAATGAAAAAATCTTTATCTGTTGCTTTAACTTTGTGCACTATTAGGTCAATACTTATACTTTCAAACTTTATCCCGAGGAAATCAATTAAATTTGAATGACATATGCTCACCGTTTTTGCCAAGCTCACCAACGTGTAAATTGAATCCGCAGGTTGAAATACTGGACACCCACGAAAGTGTGCTGTGCACAGTGGCTGCTGAAACACATGTTCAATATATTGATAACCAATGCCAAGCAAAGCAAACTGTAGGATCTCTAGCCCATAATTTTTTGATTGTAGATGCAAACATGTGCATATAAAAGACATATTTTCTTAAATCTCAGAAGAGGGGAGTTTCTATTGAGCTCAGTTTTGTAGTTTTAAAACTCCTTTAAAAGGCAGTTAGACGTAGCTGAAAATAGTTTTAATAGCACAAGCAAATTATGAATACTAGTTACGCGAAATAGGCAACGTTTCTGTGACAAGAATGTTTTAACATTATAAGGGAGCCTTAGAAATTTTAAGAGCTATAAATATGAGGCACTGTGATAAATTTCATGCACCTCTCATTTTAAAGTTTTACAGGACGCATTTATGACGTTTATAATTAGAAACAAACTACTTCTAAAACTCTCCTCTACCCTCATTCACGTATCGTTCTCAAACTGTATGCTGATATGACCTCTACGTTTCTAATCTATTTTACAAATATTGTTTCTCTTGAAATCCGGTGAAACATTAGCCATTTAACTGATGTTACCTCCCATGCGGCTTTCCGGTTCCACACCCTTGAATGCAGCCGTGGTTCTGAAACACCGACGGCTCCTGCCTGCATGGTTCCCACTGTGTCTGAAAGCGTGTGCCTGTGCTCCCTTCTCACCGCTCAGTCTGACAGGGTTTTCCCTTTGTCTTGATACTCTTTTGTTCAAGACATAGAAAGGCATTAACAGACACGTTAAGGATATCGAGATGGTGAGGAGAGGGGCGAGGGGAAAGGAGATCTCGTAGTCTTTGTATCTCATCCTGTTGCCTACATCTTGTCTTTAGCTGTCAGTGCTTTTCATCAGAACAGACAATCCGTTGACCATGGGAACAAAGGTGTGCACTGTGCTGGTCTGGAAACATCCCTTAAATACACACACATTCTCTACCGCAAGCTGACTGTCCACTGTAACCTAAGCAAAGGGCTCTGTCTTAGACACTAGCCTGCAAAACCCTTAGTAATCTGCTGTTGTGAGCACCCCAAAGTTACCAGCACGAAGCAATAACATTTTATACCCGTGTTTTCCACGAGTTTCTCACCAGACAGACGCCACTCTGTATGGTTTTAACGGAGTCTCTCACGATATTGCAGTTAGGATATCTATCCAGCTCGGAGGGAGGCTGAACTGCGGGCCTTTAAGATAATTTTCTCACATGGCCAGTACATTGGTACTTGCGGTTGGCAAGAGGCTTGGTTCTTTTCCAGGCAGACTAATCTCGAAGATAGTTGAAAACACATCTGTGCCACGGAGGCTGCATCACAGTGGAGATTGCTCCATTAAAAGATTAACGTAGAAGCTGCAGGGTCTTAGATATTTTTTATTACGTAGCCTCGGCGGTCACAAAGGGCCACTTTGTTCACGCAGACCAAGCTTACTCTATGTGAGTGAAGAAAAGAACTACATAAGAGAGCGAATCCCAGGAGGCCACAGGGATCCCTGGGTGCCACCCTGTAGGCTGACTACCAGTGAAGACTGTCACTCGGTCCCTCGTGAATCACTCCCACTCATGAAAAACGTACGCAGCTCTTTGTCACGACCTCACGTCTCTTTCTGTTATGGCGTTAGCTAATTTTATCTCGTCACCTACGCCGAGAGTGGGAGTTTTCTATACTGGTGGATATAATGCCCACTTGTTACCTGATGGATCCCCAAGTCAGAGGTCTGGGGACAAGCCTCTTAGATCATGAATTAAAGCTGAAGTACAGTTGTTAGCCCTGGCTGCAGCTCTAGGGTAGAGCTGATAGCTGTTCTCTGGATGCATTCAGGGTGTCGGGGGAGAGTTAGGTTACTTGTGGCTGACAGACTACAGTATCTAGAGACTTCCTCGGTGCTACGCCTTATGGTCTTTGCCACAATGTGGTGGTTTGCCCTTTCATGGCTGGTAGGCAAATCTCCCTGTTGCTTTAAACCTCTGATTTGCATTTTACCTCTACTGCCAGAGGTAATAGGATTTGAACTGGCCAGTCTGCCCATTACGTTACATTGTAGCTGTGCAGTCTCCTTCGCAGCATACAGTAACAGACTTTGGGGTTATCTTGCAAGGAATGAAACTGGGTGAATCCTGTACACTACCTGAGACACAACCTTGGACTCATCCAGGTGCAGATGAGGCAAGTCTGTATCAGTTCAGTATTACCGTGTAACAAAACTCCCCCAAAACTTAGTGCCTTAACAAGAAACCTGACTGACTTCTCATAGTTCTGTGGTCTCTTGAACTGGAAGTCAAGAAGTCATGCAGGGTTGCTAGTGACTGGGGCAAAGCAATTCACTCCTATGACCTCCTACTAAGTACTAGCTAATTTAAAAGGCCTTACTTGCTCTTTAAACGTGTCCATCTGCAGGCAGCAGGACTGTATTCATGACTTGAGGAGTGGCTCTCTCTGAGCCAGCAGAGAGAGCAAGAGACAAGTAGCTTCCTTGCACGACCTAACTTCAGCTGTAACACACATCATCACTTTTACCACATCCACTGGCTTCACACGAGAACCCTGTTATAATATAGGGAGGGTCATGGACCGCGGGGACTAAGTACCATTTTCCAGGCCATCTCGTAGACCTGCCTTTGCAACCTCAACTGACGACAACAAAGTGAATAAGAAGTTCAAAGCGCAGGGAGGGGTATCCGAAGTCGGTGTGCCCTCTCGGGCTCACCGCAACAGTCTCTGCAGGTTGCCCTCTCTGCTCAACCCCTGTGCAGCGTCACGGTCACGATACTTGTTTCCAGCGTTAAAAATTAAAAGCACTTTAAACGGTCTAGTTAAAAGCCATGCTATCTCCTGTTTTATAACTTATTAGATAAAGCGTTTGACACGATGCACACCTGCATCTCTTATCACTCCCCTACCCCCCGACTACTGCTATCATTCAGTCATGCTCATTAGCTTCTTACCAAGTAAATGTAGACAATGTACCGAGCATCCTTGTCGGACACAAAACGTGAATACTGGATTTCAATATTAGCATTATATTGTTACATATCTATATAGATATATATATGTGTGTGTGTGTGTGTGTGTATGTGTGTATATATATGTGTATATATATATGTATATATATATATAGCTTTAGATATTGTGTGTATATATATGTGTGTGTATATATATGTGTGTGTGTATATATATATATATTATTATGTCATATATCTCTATATATCATAGCACCTCGCTAAATTTAAGGAATTCAACAGTGCAATATACCCTTATAACAAAACTTGAGATTTAGATGAATGGAATAGTCCTTAAACCATTATTTTTTTTTTGTGCTCTAGATATCTCAGGAATGCTCCGATATCAAAACAAAATAATTGACAAAAATCTCCATGACACTTCAAACGTCGCAATGCAAACTCTTTTCCTGCATACGGTTCAGAAAACTGAAAGCGTGTTTATGTCTATTACCTGTGACATTGTTCTTTAAAAGCTCATGGCTTGTAACTCAAGAAGGTTGACATTCATAAAAAGTAGGCTGAGAAGCTTCTCTGTACTTTCTAAAACAAGCGAATTTAAAAAGCAAACCAAGTAGATGAGGATTTATGTGTTCTACAGCCTGCGTGCATAAACAATCAATTTAATGAGCACAGAGCCAAACAAATGCCCAGTCTTCTGTGGAAGTTTATTGTCCCTATTAATCTCCTTTTTGCTTTCTTGCTGTTCAAATAGTATTTAAATTTTTTATTCTTAACTTTAAAGCCACACGCAATAGTTTAAAATGATAGAAACAAAACAGTTTAGACCCTACTCCATACCACACAGTACTTTGCAACTAACCTCTACTGGATAAAGAATTTCTTTCTTAAAAAATTATTAGTTTAATTTTTGAAATTATAGCTACACCATTTCCCACTTCCTTCTCCTCCCTCCAAAACCTCCCATGTCCCCTTCCCTTTCATTCAATTTCATAGCCTTTTCTTCTTTAATTGTTGTTACATACGTTTTTTGTGTGTATGTCCCTCAGACATAAACACAACCTGCTCAGTCTGTGTAATGTAACTCGGATGTATTGCATAGCCCACACGTCCCCTTCCCTGGGGAAGACTATTTCTCCCACTCTCAGCATACCTTAGTCGCCTGTAGTTCTTTGGGTGGAGTTGAGGCCTCCAGAACTTTCCTTCATCCACCTTAGCACATCTATTGCTACTATTCAGGTCATGTTTAGGCAACCATGTTGGTGAGACTGCGGGGAGAGCTTCTGCCATTTCTAGGATGGTCTCACAGCAAACTCTCTGAGTCTCTGGCTCTCACACCGTTCCCACTCCATCTTCTGGAATGATCTCTGAGCCACGGAGGAAGGAGTCATTTTGCAGATGTATCCACCGTGACTAGGTTCCACAATTTTGATTGGATGTGGTTTCCTGTAATGGTCTACTTTGTGGTAAAGAGGAGTTTCCTTGTTAAAGAGTAAGGGCCACACTGATCTGCAGCTATAAGGACAACTATTTAGAATGTAGCTAGGGATCGTGCTGATTCAGCAAAGTGGCACTTAAAGGTTCTCCTTCAACGTCCATGACTTGACTCAGCCCCGAGAGGTTGAGTAGTTGGCTAGGTTTCCAGTAATATATCACAAACTACATCAAACATGACTCCCTTCTTGTTGAGTGGTTCTGAAGTCCAGTCAAGGAGCTATCGGTTACTGCCAAGGTCCTACTCCAGCTGTCATCCCATGTCGGTCATTTTTGTGGTTCATAGCCGTCATAGCTGGGTAGGACTGCGGGGTTCTTCTCTCCTTTGGAAGCTGGTATGACAGTTTCTGGTACAACAAAAGCTAGACCTCTGGGAGGAGACTTTCAGGTTGGTTCTACCTCAGTGGTCTCTTGTCCCCGAATGCAACATGCATGATGTCTTCAACAGTCGGAACTTACCTTCCATCTCTTGGGCACATCTCTTGTTAGGTCAATAACAGCAGCCTAGCATGTTTTTGGAGTTTATTGAACAACTCTGTCCAATCACTCATGCCTCAAGTTGGGGTTCTTAGATGCTCTATGGCTCTTGGGGGGTGGGGAGCATTGTCAGACCATATGGGAAATTTTCATATAAGCAATATCTGCAACACTGGCGTACTTGTGTCGTCAGTATTTTAGGTAGATAAATAGTATGAGTCCTCAGGACTCTTTGTTCAGAAATCCTTACTGTTATTTTACCCCTTCCGCCTTCCGTAGTTATCTCCCCCACCTTAATTAGAGCCCCACTCCCCGCGTTTCAGATCGCCTGTAATCTGGTATTTATTCCACCCTCCATTGCTCCCCTATAACACACCTATAATGACCCCTTACTACTTTTAAAGATTGTTTCTTGGACAATCCCTCTCTGTTTTAAAATTCAGTTTCCCAGACAAAAACAGTAGTTGAAATGAATGAGTGATGGATCTCTCCTTAATTCTCCCGTCTTCTTACTGAGCCAAGGAATAAAAGTAGTGTGTTTTAAATTGTGTGTTGGAGTGCCTGTTCAGATGTGTGTCCAAGCGTACGGAGGAGAGATGCTGGTGTCCAGCGTCTTCCTCAGTCACTCTCCACCTTATTTCTTGAGCCGTTGTTTCTCACTAAGCCCAAAGCTCTCTAATTCAGAAAGACTGGCTGGCAGGAGAGCTCCCGAGATTCTCCTTCCCCATCTCCTCCTCGGCACTGGGATCTCAGCTCTAACCTCCGCCTGGCATTTATAAGTGGGCACTAGAAGGTAAATCCACATTCTCATCCTGTGTGGCCATCACTTTACGAACTAAGCCACCTCCTCTGCCTCCCTTTTATAATTAGATCTCTAAGTGTCTTCTGCTTTGGAGATGAAGTTTCTATTCATCCATTATCTTCCCTTAAACATACCTTTGGTAATAGCCACCCGCAACGGGTATTGCGGTTCTGTTACCCTTTCCCCACTCTTAGTCCTGCCATTAAAGGTTATTTATTGTTAACACATTGATATATTTGCCACTTTTTATGTATCTTTTTTTCCTTGGAAACAGGATCCTAAGGTATTAGCAGTTTGGTAATCTGCATTTAACAGGACTCTGCCATGCCATTAGTAATTCTTTCCGAACATCACGTTCAGTGGCTGTAAAAATTTACAAAAAGAAAAACATACCCTACTGTATTACGCGCATCACGTATCCACGCCAATTATACACTGGCATACAAGAAATAGAGCACTTTATTGCGACTCGCAGCCATAACACAGAGTCTAAAGCACAACAACCAGGAGGACTCCCAGACAACAACACGGGTGAGTTTTCATAACACTTCGTCATGACATTAAATTTTCAAACACCAAATCCATTTGAAATTACAACGAACAAAATGGGAAGAAGCAGTCAGGTAATGACCCATTAGGTATACTAAAGCAACGATCTATCACTAAGGCCTTTTCTTTATCTGGTTAGGTGTCCACCAGGGTATCATATTTTTCACATAATGTCTTTTAGAATAGGAAATCGCTTTAGGGATAAAAATCAAACAGATTTTATTATTGAAAACACAATTGGGGTTAGGTTTGCCTTCACTGGGACAATTGTTCTTTGTTTTTAAAGATTTATTCACTTATGTGTATGTATGTTTGCCTACATGAGTTTTTTTTGTGTACCTTCTGTGTACAGAAGCCTGTGGGGAGCAGAAAGGGCATGCATTCCCCTGGAATCGGAGCTGTAGGAGGTTGTGAGCTGCCATGCAGATGCTGGGGACCAGCCCTAGGCCTTCTGCAAGAGCACTGAGCCATCTCCACCGCAGAATCATTCTTATATATTTTTTGTGTATTTTAGTCTTCTCTCATATAATACATCTCTACTGCAACCCCGCCCCCCAACTCCTCCTGGTTCCTCCCATACCGCCCCTCTCCCTTCAACTCATTTCCCCTCTCTTTCTCTTCAAAAAAGAGCCGGCCTCCCAGGTATACAAATGATCACGGCATAACAAGAGACAATAAGACTAGGCACAAGCCCCTCATATCGAGGCTGGATGAGGCAACCCAGTAGGAGGGAAAGGGTCCCAGGAGCAGGCAGAACCAGCTCACCCACAAAATATCCTTTTACATTTAAAAAAAATACTCTTTCATTTTCTCTGTCTCTTTCTTTCTCTGTTTCTGTCTCTCTCTGTATGTGTGTGTATGTGTGTATGCATGCATGCACACATGCCCACAAATGCATGCACATGTGCATGTATGCACGAGCTAACTTTCTGCGTGGAGGTCAAAGGACAGCTCTTGGAAATTGGCTTTCTGCTTCCCACCACCTTTTGGAATTCAAAGATCAAACTCAGATCTTCTAGGCTGTGCAAAAGTAGCTCTGCCCACTGAACCATCTTGTTGGGTCAGAAGAACTGTTCTTTAGGTGCTTAGCAGGGGACCTTAAGACACTACAGTTATACATTATGAAATGAAATGTTTGAATATTGTGCAGATATTTGAACTGCCCTGTCTTACACATGGGTTGTATTTTTTTATGATGTTATTATCACTAAGATGCTGTGCTGAAAATAAACCTCAACGTATTATTTGATCAGAGTGATTTGGGGCAGAGGAATTGGCACTACGTTGCTTTTTTGAGCAACTTGGCACAAGCCAATGGCTTCAGGAGAGACTTTCAGAGCAGACTTCTGTCAGATTTGCCATATGGAGACATTGGGTCCAGATTATGGAGGGTTTTCTGGTGGTTTGCTTGCTTTAGGAATTACCAGTGCTCTCTAGGATTTTTTCCTGACATGGGTAACTCGATTAAAACCAACCTGGCATCTCAAGAAGGGAAGGTAGTTTTGATATTTGGAGTTTTAAATGCTTCCAACATTCCCAAGAGTTGTCTCCCCTGAGACCACCAAAGTGAGGGCCTTCTCCGTCACCTCGCCCAGAGAACACCTCACAGCTCAAGTTCTCTTCAGTAACCGAGCTGAGTCCAGGGTAGACAGAGAAAACTGTATCTCTTCACAGTATTGATATAGCTTTGAGTTGGCCTACTCCATAGCATCAGGAACCGAACAGTTTATATGCAGGAGTGTGTGTGTGTGTGTGTGTGTGTGTGTGTGTGTGTATGTATGTATGTATTATACATATGTATATGTGTGTGTGTATGTACTATACATATGTATGTGTGTGTGTGTGTATACTATACATATATGTGTGTATTAACAGTTAGTGAAAAAAGAGACCATGAATTTGAAAGATGGCAGAGAAGGTTATGTTGGAGAGTGGTCGGGGGAAGAAAATGAGGACATTTTTAATTATATTATAATCTCAAAAAATATACAGATATGTAAACCCACTTTAGAGTAAGAAGGTTGAGAGTAATCTAATTTTGTGTTTTTGTGTTGTAAATGCTGTAATATACTCCCGCCTCTCGGTCCCAATCTTGTAAAGGGGAAGAAAAGGGGAAGGAAACCATAAGTAAGTCCTCTCCCCTCCCCTGACACACACACACCTAAGCAGAATTTTTAGTGGGGAGGGCTGGGACAGCTAAATACCAATATAAACATTTCAGGTGATTCTTATGAAAAATAACACTTTTTAAATTCTTTTTGGACCAGATAGGTCTTCTGCAACACAGTTCCAACAAGAGCAGCGGTTCTCAACCTGTGGGCCATGACCCCTTCAGGAGATCGAATGACCTCTTCACAGAGGTCGCCTAAGACCATCTGCGTATCAGATATTTACATTAGGATTCATAGCAGTAGCAAAATTACAGTTATAAAGTAGCAATGAAAATAATTTTATGGTTTGGGGTCACCATAACATTATGGGGTCACAGCATTAGGAAGGTTGAGATCCAGTGAACTAGAGGAAACAGGTTAGCCTTAGACAGTAATTCTCCCCCTTGTCTAGTAATGGAGAAGAGGCAATCCTTTGCCTTTTATAAACGTGTCGATGCTGGCCTTTATCCTTCTTTGGTGCATCCAGTGTTAAATCAGCTATAGTAGATAAAGAACATAATCAGGCATGTTTGAACATAGTAGAAAGATCCAGGTTTACCATTATTTTTCCTACAGAGTCAGAGAATCACTGGGCCTCTGTATTTTTTTGCTGAATTACTGTTTTAAACATGGACTTAAAACCTCACACATCTCCTTGCCCCACCCCTAATCGACGGGAGGATTCAGCTAGACATCATTAGTATGTAGCATGTCTGCTTCCTGCAAGCTCGGATGAGTCATGCGACAGCCCTGCATATAACTGCTTCTAGGATCCTGTCGGCTAACCAGGCACTGAAACCCGGGAAAGAAATATGTTTTTCTTCAGCAATCCATAACTGACAATTACCGTAAACGTGCAGTTGTATTCACTCCGATTTTCACATAAAAACTGGCAAGGCTGCGTAAAAAAATGTGTATGGATGCAGGTCCTGTATCCACACAGCTAATGCACGCATGAATTATTCAGTGAAATTTGCTTCAGTAGGCTTTCTGTGCCGCCATGATGTGTGACCAGTTTCAGCTATGTTAAATGTTGTACATTATGAGATGCTTGCTGGGTTTCGCGCAGACTACATCCCGTGCGAGTGAGTCTGTTGTGGTTCCTACACACAGTGATTCCTGCAGGTTGCCTGCCTTTAAATTCCCCCGTGTATTTCAGCCTTTGAACAGTTATGTCTTCACCTCTCTGAACCTGGACACTCACAGTCATCGACTGTGAAAACAACATAAGGAAAAAGGCAACTGCCATTGTCCCTGCGGTTGCTCTTGGCGGAGAAAATAAGAAGCTGGTACCATAAATGGGAGGAGCCAGAAGAGGCTGCCCTGTGAACAGCCCCATGGCTCAGGCCTGCCGGGAAAGTAGAAGCCGCTGCAGGAAGAGAGGAAGGGAAGGCTTGAGTTCTTCAAAGCTGAGAGGCAAATGATCACAGCTCCAGTGTCTTCAAGCATCACGCATCACCTTGGTTTCTGTAACTTGGGAGTCCAGCTCAGATGAGCTGGCCCCCTGTTCCGGGGCTCACAGACAGCAGACCGGCCTTGCTGTATTCATTCCCACTATTGATTTCTGGTTGAGATTTCTTCCAGGCTCCTCAATGCCATAGACAGTGTCTGGTTCCTGTTGACTGAGGACCGGTTCCCACTTTCTTGTTGCCTGTCAGCCTGGGGCTGCTTCTGTTCTGGGGCCATCTGCACTTTCTACATTCTTATACCCCCTTTAGAATATCACAGTGGACCCCTTCAAGGCCAGCAGGAGAATGTGCTCCTTCAGAAGGGGCCTAGTTCCCTAACTAAGTCAGACCCACCCAAGAAAATCAGCCTTTTGATTAAGTCAAAAGCACCTGATTCGGGACTCTGCATTGCATAGCAATCTCCCTTCTCCTCCTCTAGATCCTGTAAAGAGACCCTGGGAACAACTGACCATTAGGCTTCCAGGTCAGTGTCTTACAAAAGGAAGGGAACTCTCCAGTGCATACATATGAGGACAAGCATGTTAGGGGCATCATACAGTTTTACCCATACAAGGAAGCATGTTCCAGACAGGAAAAGCAGGTCAAGATTCTACATAAAAACATACCAGTTCCCAGGATCCCAAGGTAAGGCTGGAGTGGTTAGCAGACCAGGCCATAAATGTGTAGGTTAATTATTTGTGCATACTCTATAACATAACTATTAAAAGATCTGTTTTGAAATACATTTTGAGATGTGGAAAATCATGTTCATAAATTACTAAATGAGAAACTTGTGATCCATGTTTAAACAATATGGTATCAGTTTTGAAGAATACACACACACACACACACACACACACACACACACAGAGAGGTAGAGGGAGAAGGAGAGATAGAGAGATAGAGAGAGAGAGAGAGAGAGAGAGAGAGAGAGACTATAAGTAAATATATCCATCAATCCATCAGTTAGCCTTAAATAATTCCTGGTGGGAAATTATGTATAATTTAGGTATTGTTCTTTTTCTTATTTCTAATTATTACTCACATTCAATATCTCTTATGATAATATGAGGCCAGTTGTGGAGGTGGGGCCATTTAATACCAGCACTGGGCAGGCCAAGGCAAGAGCATCACCATGAAGTTAATGTCAGCCAAGGCTTCATAGTGAGCTAATTCCAGGTCAACCTGGTCTACAGAATGAGACACTGTCTTGGGAACATAAAATGAAACAAAAACAACTTACTTATGGCAATTACAAAAGCAACCCTGAGCAGAGATGCCTTCGAAATCATTTGTGAGTTTGTGCCTCAGGTGTTTTGCCAGGTTAAAAGCAAGCTAAGGAGTCTTCAGCATATTAGCTCAACAAAGACAGAGACTAGTTGGTGGGAATGTATCCCTGACTCAGTCAAGGATGGCAAGAATTCAGGGGCTTCCCTGGGAATGTCTGAGGGTGTGAAACAATAGGTAGAAAACCTATTCTTTACATTCTGCAGATATTATCCTCTCTCTACCTCAGTTCCCTTATACCTAGAAATGCATAAGAGTAAAATTCCATTGTTAACCCAAGGCCCAGTTACAAGCAGTATGCAAATAACCCAAATTCTCAGCTGTCAATCAATCCCCCTCCCACCTGTAAGACATACATATTTAATCACTTATGATTGTCAGTATTCACTGGATGTAAGCTGCAGGGAGGAAGAGATGACTGGTTGCTGGAGAGATAGCTCAGTGGTCAAGAACACTTGCTGCTTTTGCAGAGGACTTGTGTTCTGTTCCCAGTACCTGCAAGATGGCTCACAACCACATGTAACTCCACTTCCAAAGAACCTGGCACCCTCTTCTGGCCTCCATAGGTAGCAAACATGCACATGGTATATCCATACCAACATCCAGGCACACACACAATCAGATAAACTAACAGCAAATAAAATTTGTTCTCAAATTTTAAAAAGAAGAGAGATAGCAGGAGGAACCAGATTCTGTTTCCTACATGGCATCTCCTGTATACCAGGAGCTTTAGACACACCCAGTACGACCTCACAGGTTCACCGGGAAGAGGAGGGAAGAGAACCAGGTGAGATCTTGCAACTCAGAACCATTGACAACCGAGTCATTCAGACACAGCTTCAAGACACAGTTTCAAGAGAGCAGTTAAGAGCAAAGAAAAGGAAGTATTTTTAGATGCTGTTTGGGAGGTGAAAGGATTTTTTGGAGGGGCAGGAAATGGACAGATGAGATTTTTTTTTTTTATTCTGGCACTGCAAAAATCTCAGAGATTTTTCAGCTGAAACATGACACAATGAGAGTTTCATCTCTTGCTTAAAAAAAGAAAGGAGGAGGAAAGGAAGGAAGGGAAGAAAAGCAGACACACCAGGAAATGTCAGCGTGGGACATAAACAGACCGCATTTCTAATTCATGGGAAGGTGGCTAAAATAAAAATCCTTAAAATACATATTTTAAAATTAGATTTTTGACCTTCGATAGGGCTTATCATGCTGTTTATACTGTGACAGTAGGAGCTGATTCTCCAGTCCCTGGCTCATCAAAGATATGACTCACCTTTCCTTAAGCACTTGCGCCATATGTTTCCTGAGGTAAAAGAAAAAGCAGTGCATATTTTTTTTATCCAATTGCTGAAATATGAACAAAGATACTAGGAACCATTTAAAAGATGTTTCTGGAAGCACGTCAAAAGTTGATTTGTGAAAACTAAGATTTCATTAAACATTTGGCTGGGACAGCCATTAGATAATTTATGAATATGAACAAGAAACAGTTGTATGGCTAGCTTCATCATTAAGGAAAAAATAGATTAAAAAAAACACTAGTAATAGGACAAAGAAACACGTGAAAGGTCCCTTATATTCAGAAACGTGAATTGAGTTTTTAAAGACATGTTCTCTTAAGCTACCTGAAATGAATCATTTTAATATTTAAAAGGAAAGAAGAAACTTAAGTTGGTTGACATTTATTGGCATTCTTTGTGTTCGTACAAGTCACGACTCTAAGATAATGAGCCACATCATTTTGTAGCCATTGGAAATTTAAATGAGTGTAACACGGTTAGTCCCCTTTTACTCAAATATCTTTATATAAGAGGGCTGCCACAGAAGTCCCAGGGAGTTTATGTCCATTTGAGGGTTGGGGAAAGATCTCTTTTTAATACAGCATATGAATATCAGAGTCCCAAATAAGGAATTCCGATTCCCCACTTGCTGTTCAACTCAGTTATCATTCTGTCTTATTCTGCGACAGATTCTCTATCGCAGTTACCTCTTCCCTAGACCCTGGGTCTCAAGCCACACTCAGATTGTCAGAGATGAAAGGCACCACTGTCCTTGTCCCGGCCAGGCTAGAAGGCTGAGGACTACCATGGGGGTGTTCTGGAACAAGCAAGTCACCTGGTGGGGAGTGTGGGGGGTGAGGGCCACGGAGTCACCAGCCCAAGAAACAGACTCCAGAGATCAGACTCGTGGTGCAGACCTACTTTATTATAAAAGGAGCAGGGCTTTTATGGAGGAAGCAGGGTGATGCACAAGGGAGAGGTCCAATCACGTTGGTCCATGCTTACTAGACACTTCAATCAGCCTACCTAAAGCTTGCTATAGCAGGGGGCGTGGACTAGGTCAGGAAAGGACCAATCATCTTTAGACTCATATATTTAAACACTTAGCCTATCCGTTTTGCTGATGTTGCTGAACAAGATAGAGGAAGTTGGTACCACCCTGGCAGGCTTTCCCATTTTGGGGTTCAACCTGTGTGCCAGGACCTGCCGTTTTAAAGGCCATGCGATGCCACAGGCTGAGCTACTTGCCCTGGTGCAGGCGCTGATGCCGGTCTTTCTCTCCCCCTATCGGGATCCCTTAGCAGACTACCTTCCCCGTCCCCTACTGACTCACGTTTGCTTTCTTACACCTTACAGGCAGTGTGTCTGATCCCCCTCCCCACCTCCATCACACATGGACCATCTCTTCTTAGACCCTTCTAGACAGGTAGACCGAGGTCTCTGAAGAACTGGTCAGCTGCTCCCCTGTATGTGAATCCTCAATAGCTTCCTAGGACCTGCTACTAATGTAGCCCAACATACCAGTCAGGCAGAGCGGACTCCTCTCTTCCCTTCGCTCATCCCTCCAGGGATTACCGCAGCTCTCCCCTGTCCCTTCTCACCGCTCGGGCCCGGGCTTGTCCTGCTGACTTTCATGTACCTTCTCTGTGTGCCTTCCTACCGGCGCCCCAGTCTTCTGATGCCCGGAGGTGTTTCACCTCCAACCCTTGCTTCTGCTTAACTGCTGCTCTTCATAGAAGATTTTGCAGCAGCACAGACCACCTCAAGGAGGCCCTCCCCTTCCCCTCTAGTTTCTAAACAGCTTCGCTGCTGTCCTGAGCGTTCTGTTGTAGCCTTTATCTCATTGAATTCAAATCACACATTCACTCAAGTTTCTGTTCTGGACTATATTTTCCTGTATACAGAATTCCCCGCCCTCTATCCAGCATCCCTGGGTTCTAGCAACGGCTGTATCAAAGTGAACTCTAGTTACCGTGTGAATTTATACGCAATGACACAAGCTTTGTTCCTGAGAGTTATGGAACACAAAACTGGTCACAATCTGCCAATCCCCATTGTATCTGGGTATCAGGAGGGCCTGAGGCTTCGAGAGAACCCTTCGAGAAAACATCTTTTAAACAACTAAAAAAAAAAAAATCACAAAAAGAATCTGCTGCTGGCCATCATGTATCAATAAGAGACTAGGACCAGTTTCTTGTGTTTCTCTTGGACATTAGTTAATGTAGCACACTCAGTCCCTCGTGTCCACTTTCAGTCTATTGGGGGAGGGGGAGAAAGACAGCAGTGGCCATCCCAACCCTTCCTCGAACATACAAAGGTGTACTAGGCCGGCATACTTCATGACTCATTGTATAGATCAGTCTCAAGGCCATCCCAACTGCAAGCGAAGCTAGGGAAGTTAGATTTCAGAATATCTGGCCTCAGTCCTAGAAACGAACAAGAGCTAATAAATGGAGGAACAATGCGTGCTGTGCTTCTCTACAAACTGTCTTACCTCTTCTGGCCTTGCGTTCTGCCTTTTTCATTCTACTATCTTCATATAGTCTCCCGACCAAAGTGTACTACCTCCCATAGAGGACAGTCACTCCGGTATTCCCTGAATACTATGCACCAATAGAAAACCTAGGCGGACAAAGGAGCCCATCCTTTCCGTGAGACCCCAGGTAGTATTCTCCCCAGCCGGGGCTGCAAAGCCAGCAACTCAGATCCCGTCTCTAACCAGTCAAGTCTTTCACACTGGCCATGCAAACACAAAGGCTTCTCCCCATCTATTCTCCCTTTGGCTCATATTGCCTTTGCTTAAATAGTTTTTTTCTGAGAACTTCTTTGTGCCCCCTTGTGAGTGTGATCCGCTGACACCAGGCACGCTCTACCCAATTATTTATGATCGATTTAACAGACACCTTCCAAGCTCTGTGAGTGCTATTCTAGGGACTCACGATGGAACGGATGCAGAGTAAATAAAGCTTCCCTTGGCATGAGCTGTCAAGTGGGTGGAGGGAGGAGATTGTCACGCACGCGCACACACACACACACACACACACACACACGTGAGCATGCACACACACTGAAATCGCTTTCAGATAGTGATTCATTAGTGCCAGGATGAGAACGTCACAGGAATGGGTGGTAGAATGACAGGTGTGTAAGTGTCCACGAAGACACAGGTCAGAGCTCCAGACGTTGGTGGTTGGGGAAAACTCTTTAAAGCATGAATGGGAAGGTACCAGAATGGAGGAGGAAGAGCTTTACAAGGAAGGGGAATTGTACGTGAAAGACCTTGGATGGAATGATCCAGAACCGAGTAAGAAACAAGAAGATGCTCGGAAGGTCCAGTGTTCTGAGATGAGCCCCATAAAGGATTCAGGAGCGTACGTAGCAAGGCAGAAGAAAGAGTATTTTAAATGGCCACAGCTGGAGTATCCATCCTGAGACATGTTCAGACGGAAGGAACTCATCGATGCGCATACAGCCCGACGGAAGCAGGCAGATTTACAGCCTCTGCTTATTCTGGGCATTGTATTTCTAGCCATGTGGGCTACAATTACAGGACTTATTTTGGAAACTGTTAGGGTTCCTCTCCCCACCGTGATCTCCCATCGCCGATGCTCCCTGCTCACAGGCCTGCATGTGACTCCCACAAATGGAGAGAGTGGGCGGATGTGATGCAAGGAGTTATTAAAATGATTCAGATCACATTCCCACCACGAGAGAAATAATATACAGTCGAAGGCAACGCCGCATCACGCCGCTGAGCGTCTCGAAGAAGCCCAAATTACATATTCGAAATCCAGTCATTCATTGGAATGTGATAATCCGGACAGGCCTGGAAATGTATTGCTTGAGATTTTCCCCAAAGCAAAATCGAATGATAAGAACAAAATGAAATCTAGGGGAAAACAAAAAGAAAGGAAAATCTTTTAAAAAATGGATAACTTCAACTAGGCAGGAGTTGAGTAAAGGGAGCCCAACCTGTTGGTACTTACCTAGGTGTGAGCCAATTAAATGTTGCGTTTCTAACTCCTAGAAAACCTAATTGCCTTACCTGCAGCAGCAAGCACAGGCCCAAGGTTTCCCCCTGGGCTGTGGAAGTGGGGTATCTATACTGACACCTCCAATGATTATGGGGTTCCATTTAAATACTGAGCTAGGCTGTTCTCTCTAAGCTAGCCTTGCCAGCCCTCTCCTGCCCCACCGCCCCCACTCGCCCTGCCCCTGCGAGTAGGAATAGCACCTGCTGTTCAATCACACAGGCAGCAGGGGTCCTGAGGAGGCTCCTCTCACATATGGTACTGAGTTTCCATTCATCATTTTCCTCTCTCCTATCAGTAGGTATTCTAGAAGACGATTTTATGATGACATTCACAGCTAGCATGAAGCCCAGATAAAAATAAAACAGGATGTCAATAAAGACCTAATGATGTGTGTCTGTGTAAATGTATAATAATAATAAAAAGAATAGACATCCGTTTGCAAAGGTACAGTTTTAAGCCACGGGGCTTTCAACAAAGCCACTTTAGAAATGGACCAACATATGTGAATGTTTGCTCAAGTCTTTCAGCCATGAAAACCGCCACATAGACAGGTGACTTGGAGTTGGAAAGCACTTGGTAAGCACTGGATGGTTTGCTAGAACGCCTTTGCTAAGTGGTCATCTAGCTACCTTCCTGGCGGAAGTTTCAGCAGCCAGCTGGAAGCAATTCAGGGGTCCAGGTCATGCAAGGGAAGTTTTAAACAATTTGGTAACCTGACATTCCCATAAAATGGGATTCAGGAGCCTAAGGAAATTAAGGGACAAATGGAAGCAAGCCTCCGAAGAGGTTGTGCTCCTGGGCACGCAGAAGCACTTGGAAGAACTTCACTGGTTGGTGACAGGAGCAGCTCAGGGCTGCGGGCCAGTGCCTCCATTACAGCCTGCTTTCTCATCCTCATGTAGACTCTTCCTCCCACTTCAAGCCAGAGCTGAAATAGTAATCGGGAGAAGGTCCCCTGGAAACGGTGGGGTCCGGTACAAGAAGCAGAACAGGGCATTCCCCATCCTCAGGCCTTGAAAGTTACCAGAACAACTCCACTTTCCTCCTGCCGTGCCTTGAGATTTTCATAAGGTTCTAAATTTCATTAAAGTGTTTAAATGGCTTATTTTTTTTTTTTAAGGTTGAAGATTACTATATGTTGGGTAAGGTTTTTTCTGCTCTTAAAAAAAATGGTATAATTTAGCATGCTAATTAAAATGTGTAAATGATATACAACTATCTTTGGAGGTTATAAAATTGCCAGTATTGCTGAGCAGTGGTAGCAACAGCAACAGAATCGATACATCCTGGAAAGCAGAATACATCAATGAGAGATGCATACTACTAAAGATCCGTGGAAAATGTATAGAACCAACGACAGATTTACATTGGTAATTGATTTTCTTTTCCTGAAGACATTCGAACTTGATGAGTAGGGGACCATCGTCACAGCCCTGCTTCCCACAGCTGTGCGTACGCTGAGGCTTTGGCTAATTTGCTATTTTCTTTGCACTGATTCGGGAACATGGAGAAGGTGCTCACAATTAATTCTAGATACTCAGTTACCTAGGCGGTGATCAACAGCACACAGTGTGTATTCAGTATCCATCTAGAAAATATTTGCCGGGCATCTCTCATGTGGCAAGCACATCCCCGGCATTTGGTTTCATCAATAAATAAAATAACAGCCATCAGGGTTTCTGTGGCTGCGATGAAACACCATGACCAAAAAAGCAAGTTGGGGAGGAAAGCGTTTACTCAGTTTATACTTCCACATTGCTGTTTGCCACCAAAGGAAGCCAGGAAAGGATCTCAAACAGGGCAGGAACCTGGAGGCAGGAGCTGATGCAGAAGCCATGGAGGGGTACTGCTTACTGACCTGCTTCCCCTAGCTTGCTCAGCCTGCTTTCTTACAGAACCCAGGATCACCAGCCCAGGGAGGCACCACCCACGGTGGGCTGGGCCCTCCTCTATTAATCACTAATTAAGAAAATGCCTTACAGCTGAATCCCATGGAGGCATTTTCTCAATTGAGGTTCCTTCCCTTCAGATAACTTTAGCTTGTATCAAGTTGACATAAGACTAGCCAGTATGACTGACCCCTGTCAACTTGACACACAAACACATCACTATTAAGCCACAACCTTTCCTTTCTTATTCATCCCCAAGATCTCACATTAAAAACATAAATAACTTTAAAAGTCCTACAGCCTTTACAAATTCAAATACATTAAAATTTCAATCCCTTTAAAATAAACGATCTCTTTAAAATCCAAAGCCTTTTAAAATTCAAATTCTCTCAACTGTAGGCTCTGGTAAAATAAAAAAATAAATTTTCTTACTGAGAGAGGGAAAAAACAGGGCAGTTACAATCAAAGCAAAATCAAATTCCAGTCATCCAGTGTTTGGGCTGGGCCATCCAGCTCTATACCTTCTGGATTCCTCCACAGGGCGTGGGTCACTTCTCCAGCTCTGCCGTCTGCTGCACATACAGCTTGTCTTCTAGGTTTCAGTTGGTTGCATTCCACTGCTGCTACTGTTCTTGGTGATGGTTCCATTGTGCTGAAATCTCCAAAACTGCTGGGGTCCCCTGCTGCAACTGGGGTACACTTTCACCAATAGCCTCTCATAGGCTCTCTTTATGGTGCCAAGCCTCAACTTCTCTGATGCACAACCCAGGGCCTTTGTCTGCCAATGAGGCTGCACCTTCATCAATGGCCTCTCCTGGCCCATCTCCCAGGGCCAAGCCTCATTTATGACCCCTTCATGCCTTCAAAACCAGTACTACCTGGTTGATTCTTACACATTTACAAGTCCAGCTGCCAATATGAAGTACAACCTAGGCTGCCTCTGGAACACAGCTTCTGTGTGCTGACTCTCAGGAAACACTTCCCAGACGACTTCACCTTAATGATGCTGATCTCTCAATCTCTTAATTTCTTAGCTACAGCTGACCCGCATCAATTGTCCCAGAAACACAAAAGTTACTCTTAAATGGTGCTGTCCCCCTGTTCATTGCGGCTGACTCTTCAGCCCCAACTGACCAGAATGACATAATATTAACTAAAAATAGCCAACAACCCTGAGAGAGCCTTTAAACTTCCCTCTAAAACTTCACAAGCCAGGCCTCCGTGTTCTGCACTACTGTCAACACTCTTATCTTCTAAGTCCCTCAAGAACAGGCCACTGGGCTCTCAACACTCAATGGCTTTTCTAGCCCAGAGTTCCAAAGTCCTGCCACAATCCTCCCAAAACATGGTCAGGTCTGTCACCTGGTATACCCCAGAACCCCACTCCTGGTACCAACTTGTCCTAGTTAGGGTTTCTAGTGCTGTGACCACCAAACACAATGACTAGCAAGCCAGTTGGGGAGGAAAGGGTTATTCTGCCTACACTTCTACGTTGCTGTTCGTCACTAAAGGAAATCAGAGCAGTAATATGGAGTCAGATTGCTGATGCAGAAGCCATGGAGAGGTGCTGACTACTGCCTTCCTCCCAGGCCTTTCTTTTAGAACCCAGAACCACCAGACCAGGGGTAGAATCACTCATAATAAACTGGGCCCTCCTGATTAATCACTAAATAAGAAAATGTCTTACAGATGGATCTTATAGAGGCATTTTCTCAAGTGAAGTTGCCTCCCTTCAGATGACCCTAGCATGGGTCAAGTTGACACAGGATTAGCCAGCACAGCTGCCTCAGTGCAGTGTACTTAAGGAGCAGAAGATGTAGGCATAGTTGTCATGACTTGCTTACAGAGAATTTGGAGTTCAGGTGATAAAATTAATTGTTAACATACAACAGGAGCTAAAATACCAGATACGGATATGTGCTGAAAAGTTTTCTGTAAGCTTGACACAAGATAAAGTTATTTGAGAGGAGGAAAAATACCTCCATTTCTCAATTAGGCTGTAGGCAAGCCTGTAGGGCATTTTCTTAATTGGTGATTGACATGGGAGGGCCCAGCTCACTGTGGGTGGTACCATCCCTGGGCGGGTGGTCCTGGGTTCTATAAGAAAGCAGACAGAGCAAGCCATAGAGAGCAAGACAGTAAGCAGCACCCCTCCATGGCCTCCGCATTAGCTCCTGCATCCACGTTCCTGCCTGCCCAATTTAAAATCCTGACCTGACTTCCTTCAATATTGGACTACAACATGGACGTATAATCCAAATAAACCCTTTCTTCACCAACTTGATTTGTGGTGATGGTGTTTCACCTTAGCAATAGGATCCCTAACTAAGACAGGACTTTATGGCCGTTTCAAAGTTGTCAGTGAGCTGAAGTTACCTAGACTTTGAACATGAAGCATAATTAGACAGTTAACACCTGGCCAAGTGTGTAACACAGTAGTAATCACTTGATGCAGATATCTTGAGTAAATGAAAACTGGAACTAACTGGATGGGCAGTTGACAGGCAACTGAAAGAAGAGTGCAGGTAAATGTCAGAATGAGCCCAGGTGGAGGAATTACCAAACGGTAGATGGAGAACTTTGGGTGGTGATCTTGTGTGGTTTGTGGTGACATGTTCATGGAGAATCAAGAGTGTGAATGCTTCCAGGATGGATTCATTTCACGATGGATCAGTGTTTGAGAGAGAATATAGGGAGATAAGATAGATGAGAGACAGAGGCCGGAGGTGCTTCTTGAGGAAGAGGACCTACAGTAGGAATACAGTACCCTGGAACAAAGAAAAATTCTTAACTGGGTGACAGGTCAGTCAAGGGAAAACTAGACACATGCTTTGTGCATTATTAGATCTTCAAAAGACCCAGCTTTATTTTTAGATCCTATGGCAAGTGTCAGTTACGTTGTTTCTGAAATTGTAGCTAAAAATGAAGCCCTTCAGTTGTTAAGAATGCTCTGTGTATCTCCAGATGGAGTGTTTTGCAGTAGGCCCGATAGCTGGTGCAGGCTGAACAAACTGTCTCTGGAACCAGCCTGGCCAGGAGGATCTCTACAGGCCAGACACCCTGTCTCCCCAGTCCTAAGTTGTGAGTCCTTTCATCCCTGACAGTGTGGTTCATAAATTTAACTATCGCTAAAATTCCTCATACAGTGTGAAAGATACGAACTCATTCTGCTAAATGAGCTGAGACTCCGTTGCTTCAGATCCATGACAGAAAAAAGAAAGAGACACATTATCATTCTTGGGAAAAAAAGAGAGTTCTCAATTTAAATGTTACTAATGCATCTGCTAAAACCTTTGCAAAAGGCCATCCATGTTCCTCGAGCATGTGAATCTAGACGAGTCAATTATCCTGACAAATGAGTAATGAAAAGTAGGAAGCAAACACGTTTTAGAGTGATATTTCTTTCCCATAATACAGTTTTTTTTATTTGAAATACGATGTTTTATTTCTACAAGTTGAGCTGAGGCAAAGGGCCGGTGACGCCGTCACTGTAACAAGGTTAGTCTTCCCAAGGCTGTCTGGGTAGATTCCGGTGCTCAACTGGTCATTTGGTTGACAGGAAATTAGCAGAGCTAATTAGAGCAGAGTTATTAGTAGGCAATAATGCCTACGTATCATGTGTAAGTGGTTCTGAATTTGAACACTGTTATGCAGGTGGCATTGTTTCTCAACAGAATGTTTATTTTGTCATTAAAAACATTTTACTCTCTAGCAGTGGGGCCTTACTGTCAGACCATGGAGAGTGGCCAGTAACTTTGGCAATAGTTGGTGATGTTTGGGTGAAGGGGGAGTCTACAGACCCCATTGACCAATGACTCAACCAGATGGAAGCTGTTTCTGGAATTGGAGGTTTCACTTGGTGACATGAGGTGTATAGTTGGGGCATTGTCTCATCTATTATATAGTAATCCCTTTAAAATTCATCACGGGACGGGGGAGGGGGTGATCGAGCATGTTTCCATATGGCTTTTCAAAAGGTCTTTAGTGTTACTTATCCCTGCCTCTGTTCCCTCTCTAACCCACCCTCAATCCTCATAATTTAGGTTCCACTTTACGTCTTCAGTGTTCATAACACTACATTCTATTTCTCTTTCTCTGAAGATCCCTGCCCCTGCCGGGTCCCTGTCTTGTTACCTAACCTCTGTGTTTTATTCTGATTGGAACACACCTATCTAAAGCTTGACAGCTAACATAAACACATAGGATAAAAAGTGCAACGTTTGTCTTTTTGGGTTTGGGTATCTCATTCAGGATGATCATTTCTAGCTCCTGTGTACCTGCCTGCTAAATTCGTACTCTTATTTTTTAACAACCAAGTAATATTCTGCTGTATAAATGTACCACATTTTCATTATCTGTTCATCAGTTGATGGTCATCTCCAGTTTCTAGCTATTATGATTAGAGCAGCAATGAACATAAATGAGCAGTTGTCTCTGAAGTAAGAGTTCTTTCGGTATGAGCTGAAGAGTGTTATGGCTTGATCTTGTGGGATCTCAATTTCAGCTTTGTGAGGGGCGCCCACACTGATTTCCACAGTGGCTGTAGAAGTTTGCGCCCCCACCAGCGATGTGTGAATGAGTGGCCCCGCTCCTGCACCCTATGCCAGTATCTCTTCCCCTTTGTTTTATGGATCTTGGCCATTCTGACTGGGATAAGACAACATCTTGATGTACTTTCACTTTGCTATGTATTTGAACATGTTTCTCATCTGTTTTTTGTTTCACCTTGTAAGAACTCTTCGGTTAGTTCTATAACCCATTGCAACTGATACCTGCTGGGAGGGGCAATCAGTGTCCTCCAGTGAGCGACGCTGGGTATATTGGCCACACCCCAGGACACACCTCGTGATCCGGAGGGAGCAGTTGGTCCACATAAAAGAGTCTCCTGTTTATCTTTGTGCATGTTTTTTTGTTTTGCTTTAGTAGTATTTTTCTTACTGGGTTGTTTTTGTTTGTTTTGAATTTTCCCCTTTTTGTTTTATGTGTTTGAGAGAGAGACAGAGAGAGATAGAATGTGAAGTTATTGAGGTAGAGAGATGGAGTGGATCTGCAAGGAGTTGGGGGAGGAGAATATGAAAATATATGTAAAAAGCCTTTAAACCCTTGTGTGTGAGAGTGTGTGTATGTGTGCGTGCTTGTGTGTGTATGCACATGTGTCTGTGTGTGTGTGTGTGTATGTCTATGTGTGCAGGTGTGTATATGTGTACGTGTGTGTATGTGTGTGTATGTGAGTGTGTGTATGTGAGTGTGTGTGTATGTGTGCAGGTGTGTGTATGTGTACGTGTGTGTATGTGAGTGTGTGTGTGTGTGTGTATGTGTGTGCAGATGTCTGTGTGTACATTGTGTGTATGTGAGTGTGTGTGTCTATGTGTGCAGGTGTGTGTATGTGTGTGTGTACGTGTGTGTGTGTGTGTGTATGTGAGTGTGTGTGTCTGAGGTCAATGCAAGGTGTTTTTGTCATTCACTCTCCACCTTACCTTAAGACAGAGTCTCTCTCTGACCTCATTGTTCTCTCTTCACTAGACTGGCCGGCCAGTGAATTCTAGGGATCTGCTGGTCCCCTGTGTCACTTCCCCAATGCCATGTATGCACTGGGATTACAGAACCATGCTTGTCGCCCTGTGGACGGCACTATTTATACGGTGCCGGGATTGAGCTCAGATCCTCGTGCTTGTGGAACGAACCCTTCACAGTGAGCCACCTGCCTGCCCTGCAGACCCTTTCTGAAATAAAAGTTTAAATGAGGAAGGAGACAAATTGTGAGACAATGGGTCCCAAGCTGTAGAAGAGACACCTGTTAAAGAAGCTGAGAACACAGGTTTCACCCTTTTTACAGTCTCTGAGAGGAGACCTTACTGTTACGTTTTTGCTGAAATTGTGAAGTGCTATTTACCCACTAGACTATCCATTGATAAGCAATTAGTGGCTATTAAGCTATGAGAATGTATTTGCAGTCTGTGAATGCACGTGATTTTCATAAGCTTTACTAGGGGACAGTGCCCTGTCAACACTTCCTCTGGCTGAAGAGTGTCATCAAAGAGCGTGAGGCATGGCAGAGGGACACTTACTTAGCCTTTGAATGTGGAGTTGACAGAGGATAGTAGTTCACAGTTGTGCGTTCGTCTCCCCCACTGTTCCATACGGACTCTGAAGCCCCTCCCCTTATATTCTTGCATCATCAGATGCCCCATTAAGTCATAATGACTCCTCTTCAGATGATCTCCTGCACATGCGGTCATTGCGGTACAGGCTACATCATTTTATATATGAAAAAAATGGTCCCTTTAACCAGATCTGGTGACGTCTGGGCACCTGCCTTCAATCTCAAGAGTATGTGGACTGAAGAAGGAGGATTATAAGTTCAAAACCAGCCTAGGCCTCCTAACAAGTTCTCATCCAGTCTGAAAAACAAAGAGGAAACTGTACAAACCAAACCAAACCAAGCAAAACTTCTCACCCTCTGCAACCAATCCCATTGGCTACAATAGGTGACGATGTATGTCCCCTTCCCACAGCGCCTCATACTTTCTATAGTTAAAATTTGAAGCAGGAGTAGGGGAACAGAGGTGAGCATCAGCAGGAGAGCACCACAGGTGCCTGGAGAAGTCGCCGGCTTTGGTGTTTGCAGTGCAGCACTGTTCTCTTCCCTCCTCGTGCTCTGGGTGGCTTTGTGTACAGAGGAAATGAGCAGAGGGGGGCGGAATCTGTGTTTGTAACATGGTCTTAGAAGGATGTGGTTTTGAAGGAAGTCTTCAGATCATTTTGGTGTGGAACTTGGTCATGAAAAATGACCACTTCTTGCCCTTAAAAATGCTGGCTGATGTTTTTGTCAGTTCAGAAGTGATGATGTTAAACTTTGCTGTCTGTCTCTGTTGAATGAATTGTTGACTTAGTGCATTCACTGACCCGTGTGATAGTAAAGCCAGGTAAACTGCACCTGTCATATGCTGTGCTGAACACCCGTAAAGCTGGTCCTTGTAAATTTTGAAATCCCTTTAGAGGACTTTCCCAGAAGACTGTATCTGACCTCACCCTTCACACCTGTCCTGTAACATAGGCTTCGCACACCACCACCACCAACAACAACAACAATAATAACCACTACCAAGAGCAACATCACCACCACCCACCACCAACTACTACCACCACCACCAACAACAATTACCAACAACTACAACATCACCACCACCAACAATAACATTACCACCAACAACACCAACACAACAACAACCACCACCATCACCACTACCAACACTACCAACAGCACCAACAACAGAATCACCACCAACAACCAACAACCACACCACCACCATGAGCAACACCAATACCAGCAAGAACTACCAACAACAACAGTCACCACCACCAACAACAAACACCACCAACAATTACCACCACCACCACTACCATCCTGGCTGTACAGACTGGAGTTTCTGAGCAAAAGGACCAGTACCAAGCCTGGATTCCAAGCTCACTGGACTAGGCCAGTGCCAACAGACCACTGCAACAAGACCTATAAGCTCATCTTCACATCCTCAATGGCTTCTCACAGTTCTCTCTGAATCTTCTCATGTGGGATTTGAAACAGACCTGAAGTTTGGTTTACTCCAGATGGCCTAATTCACCCCATGACTGGAAAACCTGAGTAGCTGTTGACTTCGTCCTCCACTTCCATCTCTAAAGTATATTTGCTTCTGTTTCATGGGAACGAAAATAAAGTTGATCCCTTAGCTCTTATTCCCATTCTAGAATCTTCCTTAATAATCCACCCTTCCTTTCCAACTTAATTCATCTCGCCGGTTTACCCACGATTCTCCATAGCCCAGGCTTCCTAAATCTTTCACATGAAGAATCTTCTTTCACGCACCAGTGCTTCACAGTTAACCCCGCCATACTGTCACAATGCAGAATCATTTCCCAAACCCTAATTCACAAGTCCTGCTCTCCAGTCACCACCTCTTGCTTTCCAGTTGCATTCTACCTCTTCCCACTGACATTGTTCTGTCAGACCTTGATTGATCTCTCCATGCCCCTAATCCATATATGTCATCCATACTCCCTTCGGGCCTTGAGCTCTGCCTCCATTAAATGGGCTCATTTTTTTCATAATGAGATTCCAATCAAATTTTCTAAGAACTAAAGGTTCCGTGAATGAAAGTAGTCTATCTTTCATTTTAGAAATGGAAAACATCAGCTTGACAAGGGCAGCCTTTAGTTGGCAGCAGAAGTGCGTTGATATTCACTGTTGCTCTCTTCCCAGTAGACTATCTACCAACACTCAGAAGTGAAGGAAGAGCCACCTTGACATACACATGAAAGCTTTGGATGTTTCAAGCCTGTTTTCATTACATTCACGTTTTAGGAATTATCAAATCTCATTAATGACCACGTGCATCCTGCACATATCATCTACAAGTAGTCTGTAGAAGAAATGAAGATTCATAACCATGAAGAAGAATGGTCACCATTTCATACTTATGGAAAAGACTAGCTATCTGCATTGGCTTGGGCAGAATGTAAACCTAGAGGCAGGGCAGTGGAGCGGCTGGCATTCTAATATGAATTTGATTCTAGTATCAGCCAGCAAAGATCATTTTAATCACGATTCATTTCCCGGTTTCTCTGTTCTCTGATCCCAGTGCCTTCCTTCTTAAGGAATCCACAGGGTCCTGAGCTTCCATGTGGATTAAATCACATAGGAAAGTCACAGATCTGCCAGAATTCAGTAAGAGTTATCTTTGCGCAAGTACTGAGCACATACCCAGGGGTCTATGCAAGCTCATGTTTCAGCTTGAGTAATAGTCTTGGGTTGTGTGGGCTGACCTTAGCCTTTATCCTTGAACTCTAAGATGCACCATTTGGTTGTTAGATTCATAGTTTTCCCTGGTCTGAAGTACGGGGAATGCGTTTGGTAACTGCGACCATGAGGTGACTGAGACATAAGGGCAAAGTCAGGTGTCTGATTTGAAGCAAGCTTTACCACTTAATCTCGCAAATATCTTCTACTAGATGCTCATTTCTTTCAAAGTGAAAGTTGCAGACCCAACTTTACCAGGTGGTCACTGAAAGATGAGTTTGGAATGGGTAGGTCTCCTTCTCCACAGTTGATCTATTGATTTGAGATCCTTAATTTTGGAAACCCAAAACTTCTTTTCCAGCATCTCATTTCGAGGTGTATATTTCTTTATTTAAGGAGCAAAGACGTTACAGAAAGCTCAAAAGGTATTAATCCAATCAGCTGTGTGGTGGCCAGGAGTGAAACAGGTAAAGAATGTTCTAGAACATCAGCTGGGACTCCTCCCCCTCTGCTGGTCCCCTTTCAGTCCAATTACAGGTTGAAATGATGTAGTCTTTCACCTTGTCATTTAAATTCAAATATAGAAAAGGCCTGTTGGTTCTCTTTCATGTACTTCTTGCCAGGATGAGACAGTTCCCTACTGAGACTTATATTGATGTTTCTCCGCTGAAGCCCAGAGCAGTGATAAACAGTGAACTTGTCAGGGAGCCAAACAATGTTGGCGTCCTGCGACGTGACACCAAGTAATCAGATATATGTTCTCTTACCTCAGGACTTCAAGACAAAACACACACTAAAGCAGAATTCTAAAATAACAGCAAACACCGTCTTCCCAGGGTTTAGAAGAAGATGAGTTCCAGTTTCACGTGCCCCCATGGTTTTGAGTGACGATCTCATTAGCCCTCGGACTTTTTAATTAACAAAAGAGGCACAAGTTAAAGCTCCTTAAGTAGACATTTCAAAAATTGGGCTAATAAAGGATAATTGTGTGATTAGAATAAAATGTCTTAATGTAGGCACTGGCAAAATGTTTATAGGTATAACCGTGAGTTTTGGATTCTTTTCAGTGAAGTGTACATTAAAATAGGCCATTCATTTCTGTGGCTAGCCAGAACCCCAAGAATTTCTCCCAGAGAGTCTTCCTTTTCTTTTTTTTGTGGGGTGTCTGGCAAACCAGGGGAATTTGGGAAAACAGCTGCGGTTGAGCAAGGTCTGCAAAACCCTCACAGCTGGCTACGGAAATATCTATTCTGAAGATAGTGAGCAAGTAATCCACATAATTATATAAATGTGAAGTAATTTACATAATTGGGCATAAATACAAATGGATTTCTCCACAAGTTATTATTTTAACAGGAAAAATCCATTCTGCTAGTGGTGGGCTATTTAATAAAGAACCTAAATGTAAATAAACCAAAAATGTATGTATCCTTGGACGAGGGATGGAACTTGACAGTGCTAGCCGAGCTCACGCAATGCCCTGTGTTTGTATGCACATGCAAGAACACACATGCGCACACACACACAAACACACACACACACACAAGAACACACACAGTGTAAGAATATGTGCTCTACTTTTTTATCTATAAGGAGGCCCATCTCAGGTTATGATTGCTCTCTCTCCATATCTCTCCCCCCGCCTCCATAACAGTATATGCTTAGCTTGATCATTTGCTGAGCTTCCTTTAGGCCCAGTCTATGAGCAGCAGCACAAGAAACTCCCTTAGGTAAACAGTCAACATGAAGGACGTAGGATAAATGCCGAGCGAGACCTCTCCCGGCACCACTTCATTTATCTACCATGTCTCGCCTCTCCTCCGAGACTTAGCCTAGGAATCTTTCCCAAAGAAGTCCTCCACTCCGACAGCCCCCTGGATGAATCATAGCGAGCACTCGAAAAGAACCTGCTGGCCAGCTCTTTTTTAGACATAACTTACATTTTAGGCCACGCACGTCAGCCCTGTATCCCTGGGACTCATGAGATGTAACCCTCTCTTCTGTTTTGTTTCCTGGGGTCTGTATCAGGTCCTACTCTCCAAGTTGTACATGACAGATGGAGGTGGGGTCACGTGGGCACCTTTTGGCTCTTTAAGAGACTCTTGATCAGATCTGCCCACACAGGCCACTAGTGAAGGGAGATTTGAACAAGCCATGTGTTAATGTGAAGGAAAATTTCGCAGGTGACTCCTGAACTCTTCTGAGGTACGGAAACAGTATTAAAATAAGGGTCTATCCTCCCTCTAAGCCCTTCCTGTGAACATTTAAATATGCATCACCCAAAACATCTTTTTATACTCAAGAGTTCTTCAGTCACGTGGTTTTATAAGTCAGATGTCCAACGCATCTAATGCCCTTGGTCCCTGCCTCTGTGTAAAGGCGGGAAATGTGTTCCAATGGCCTGGGTTTGGAGATTTTGTTTTTATAGTTTCATATTATCCTGTCAGTGTCTTTAGAGTTGCTCAAATTTTAAAATTATTTCACACACCCCCCATTTCTGTCACGTTTTTAAATTATTCTAGATCTTAAAAAAAAAAAAAAAAAACTAGCCACCGTATTTTCTTTATTTGGATTCAAATCATTTTTATGAATTATTTTACCTACTTTTTGCATTTCCTTTCCTCCGCTCTCTCCTATCAGGAAGCATTTATATTTTCTATGAACCACCTCATCCCCTCTAATCTGTCTAAGTGTTACATGAAAACAACAAGTTAATAAATACGATAAAGCCTCAATTCACAGTCCTAATACAAGTGGAAATGACCCGAGATAATTTGAAGAGCAAGATATTTATTTTAATTTGCTTTTCGTATGAACATTTCAATAGATTCTTCTGTAAAATTATTTTTCGGCTACACTGTTTCCAAACAAGAAATGAGACACCTTTTTGTGAAGACTAAGTTAAGGCTGGGCTATGTAAGTGCCCAGCTCCTGTGCTCTTTTCTCCACTGTTCCTCATGAGCGTACAGCAGCCCTCGCCTAACGAGAACTTCACCAGACCTCATCTGACTCCCCCTTCTGTCCCTGGACTTCATGTTTTCCTAATGAGCACTTTCCGTCTTTCAATTAGCATGTTTATACTGAGCAGTAAAACTGAGTGAGAATCAGACAAAACGTGAAATGCGTAAATAGACATCGGAAGGCTTAATTAATCAGCAGGGTGCTGTGTGTGTGACCTTGAAAGTGGAGCGTGTGCATGAGAATCCTGAAGATACCTGAGGATTGACTTTATACCATCCTGTGGATGAATAAAGACATGTGCCTGAGACTCAGCAATAGTTAACACGTCTTAGTTTCTACAGTGCAATGCTTCTTTGGAATACTGACACCACTGTGTTTACCAAAGCCTTGATAGTTGAGTGGTTTGGGAAATTCCAGCTTCATTTAACCTAGGCCTCATTCATTTTATAGGATTGGCATCTGCCTCTAATTAAACAGGTACCTTGTCAGATAGAAGTTAAGCCTTAATCACAAGAACAAAATCAAAAGTGGGACTAAAAATCAAGCTACAAATACTATCAAAACCTTTCATCTAATAACTTCAAATTCACATCAGGTAATTTACCGTAAGCCTAAGTTGGAAATTATCCATGCCCAAAAGTTTCACCGTGTGCGTGTGTGTGTGTGTTGTTTGGGCTTACATCTCTTTGTCACCATCCTTGCTGTCCGAGATATTCCTATAGGCTGGTCCTGCATGTGGAGAGTGCTCAAAAGTGCTATGCGAGGAAGCCCTTCTAGAGACCCTCTCAATCACACAGTCAGACAAAGGCGCCTCTTCTGTTCCTGTTTGGCACTAACCTGAGAATGGCTTTATGTGGTGTGTGTCCTCTTCCCTTGAATAAAAACCTTCTCGTTTGCATTTTCCAGTCTCTGTTCCTGAGCTTGCTACTGACTTCTTTGGCAAATAGTGTGCAAACATATTGATCTGTATGATTCCGCCAACATGAGACTTCCGTGAGATATGCAAGAATTTCAAACAGGCCTCTGATATTTGACACGTTTTTCAAATGTTCTCCATTTCCAACAGTGACTGAATATCTGGCTTCCGAGATCCGTATGCACATGAGTGACATTAATTTTGCATGGGTGTGTTCCTCGTGTATTACAAGTTGAAAGTCTTCAGAGAAAAACAATATAGATTGATTTCTCATGTTCTATACATAATGTTTGCATGGCTTCATGTGGTAAACTTTGAGAAAGGCTACAACTTTTCAACAAAATCTGTAAGGTATGAAAACTGAGAATAAACAATAGATTGATCATTCTAAATTTGCTTATTCTTGAAATCAATCCTTGAATTCATGGTATTGCATAAATGGCTGAGATACAGAGGGATAAACAAAGGCCTTGGTTTCCAGGAGTGAGCAATCCGTTTGGGAAAGAGACATGCTCATAAAACATTTAGTAGTCCAGACACCTCGTTCTATTTATTTTATATGTAATATAAGATAAAAACAAATTCTTCTTATCCTTGAGGCACTTCTATAAATATGGAAAGGACTAATTTAATTGACTAGTAAAGAAATAAGAATTTTGCACCCATTGTCTTAAGCCCTATAAATGGGTAAAGTTGGTCCAGAGGTCACGTGCACAGCGGGCCTCTGTTTTCCCCACTTTCCTCCCCAACACTGCACTCTGCCCCACACCAGTGGCTCTCAGGTGAGTGAGGGACAGCTTCAGCTTATTGCATAAAACCACGCAAATGTCTTCTATGTCCAGTCCCCTCCTGGCTGCAGCATCTCAGCATTAAGACTTGAAAGAATGTGAGAAAGCCTGATAATTCGTCCCTGCCCTAAGCGGGTGATTTTTTTTGACTTTGAACTGTCAGAATCTCAGGAAATGATACGCTTTCACCTCAAACTACACTTGTTTCAGTTTCTAAGACACAGGAACTAAGAGGTAAACCACCTTTCATGTTGTCACGGGGACCCGAGCGTACCAGGGTGCTGGACTGCTGATAGGACCGTCAGTGCTGATCACATGCAGATGTAGCCGTACTGAGTTGCTGGTCCTCTGTCACCAGCTCACATCTCAGAAATGTTCATAGGACTCCCAAGTCTGCATACCACCGGGGAGCTCCTTTACCTAGGCACAGTGTCACCAGCAGACAGAGCAGAAGAAGGATCTTCTCACTGTCGTTCCCAAGCTGAAAGCTCTATGAGGTGAATTCGAGATGATTCTCCGGGCACTGGATCGGAACAGTTTCTCCTTCACTTACTGTCTGCAGCCCAGGCATATCAACGATAAAGACGGCCTTCTGTTATCTCCCCTCACTTCTGTGCACTTCACACTTGCGATCCCTGTGGAGAGCTTTATAGAGCCAATAGTATTCATTCCTTTACATGCTCAGGACAGTCGATGACGTACAGAAATCGCATAGGGTTGACGTCCATGGGCCTGGATGTGTCAAATCCTGCCAGTCAGAGGACTGCTTACCTCCTCATGAGGAGAGAGCCAATGCCTCTATCTCTACCTAGACCTCAGTCTCAGACTCTGGTCTATCTCTGTCTCTACTGCTTCCTCTGTCTCGATCATCTCTGAAGATGCTGTTTTTCCTTTCATGGGCATTTCCCTTAAACACAAGCTGCCGCCATTGCCCTGCCTTACGTCTTGAGTCCTCTGTTCTATCCCATTGGTCGGAAAGCCTGTTTCTCTCCCAGTGCATGCTGCTTTTATTATTATTATATGGGAAATACAACGCAAGGTCAGGTATGCTGACATCGCTTGCATTATGTGTTTGTGTACAGTTGCCTTAGCTACTCTTAATTTTCCACGCCGTCAAATGAACTGTAAGGTTTTCTTTATCCTGTACATGATGAATGGCCCTTGAATTATGATGAGCATCGGATTAAAGCTGTAGATTGCTTTTAGTAGGTTGGCCATTGTCACAAAATTAATTCTTCTGGTCCAAGAGCATGAGAGGTCCTTCCATCTTCTCAATTTCTTCTCTGTCTTAAAGTTTCTGCTGCAGAGAAGTCTCTCATTTGATTATTAAGTTTATTCCCAGGTTTGAGTTTTGTTTTGTTTGTGTGTATGTGTATGTATATGTGAGAGAGAGAGAAAGAAGGAGAGAGAGAGAGAGAGAGAGAGATGTGTGTGTGTGTGTATATGTGTTATGAATGAGCTTGTTTCCTTAATTTCCCTTTCATTTGTTTTCCTTTGTTATATACGAAAACTACTGGTCGTGTGTGTTAGTTTTGTATTTCACTACTGTAATGAGAATCTTTAAGGCATCTAAGGCATCTTGCTGGTCCAAGTAAAAATTTTTAAGACTGGTTATATGCTAAAATGTTTGATTTTTGTTGAGCTCAGTAAGACACACCAGAAGTGAATGGATATCTCATGCATTTAGACTTGGGGTCCTAGAAGATTTATGATACCACTCTTAGCTCTTAATGTTGCTATTAGTTCTCTTAAGAAAAGGGGTCAAAAAGTTTAGTTTACCGCCAATGGATGCTTGGAAGATGGTAGTTATCACGGTCAGTTGTGTGCTCCTTTGGAGATTCCAAACTCACTGTCACGGAGACAGCTCGGATTAACTTGTTGGGAAATAACACAAAATAAAGGGTCGTGACAAAAAGCACCTGTAGAGAAGAGGGCTATGGGTAGGGTGGAGGGGGAGGTCTGAGAGAATCGGGGGTGATAGTTATCAGAATACATCATACACATGTATAAAGTTGTCAAGGAGCAATCGTAATTGTTTAAAAAACAAGTTCACAAATAAATAAACCAAGTGTTCCATCAATCTGAGAATTTTCTAAAAGGAAAACGGAAGTCAACAGTGTAACAGAGAATGCCTGAGATAACATCAGATTCATAACCAAAGAACCGGGTTTCAGAACTCAGCTTTGCTGCCGAGAGATCAGATGCAGGAGCCAGGCCTGTGGTTCTCCGTGGAAAGACAGTGATGGCGGAGGAGAAACAGCAAAGGTTCCAAAGAATGGCCATGAACAGATAGATCCCTACAGTAACAAAGTCGCAGTAGTCTAGCCAAGTTGAGTAACCCTGAGCCTGACAGGGTACAGCCTGAGGTCATGAAGGCGGGCCAGCCAGTTCCTCCAGGGGACCTGGAAACAAGAGGGGTTGAGTTTGAAGTGTGTGGAAAGCCACAGGAAGTCCTCAACACAATGGCATGGGCTGACTTGCATTTTCAGAAAGACTCCTTTGTCTGCTCCACAGAGGACTGAACACAAGTGGGCAAGGTGAGAACCAGGCAGACCAGCAGCGATTTTAGTAGCATTGGCAAAAGGTGTTGGGAACTCCAATAAAAAAGAGTCGATGCTGAAATACTTACAGCTTTTGCTACACACTTTGACCCTCCGTCTCTCACAATCTTGTAAATGTTTGGGATATGTGAGAGAAAGAGATAGGGTGGTTGTGTGTCTTCCTCATTTTTGCTTGAGGTGTCTGGATTTGGAGGTCTATTTACCATTTTGTTAGCAGAAGGACCAATGCTAAGCTGGAAAGTCCTATTAAAAAGTTGCTATGCGTTTTGAGCCTACAGTTCAATGGAGAAATCAGAGAAAGAAACATAGATGTGAGAGAGAGCTCATGTCACTGGAGTAAAAACAGACACAACCTTGTGAAATAGAACTGGGGAGACACAGAGAGTTCTCCCATGGAGCAGCAAACAGGCTAGGAGGCTGCCTGGGACGGAGACAGCATCCAACACAGACATGCTTTTGGCTAAAGCTTTTCGAGAAACTTCTCTCCCTCCCTCCATTCTTGCTTTCTGCAGGCAGTTGGAGAAAAATAAAAAGCGTCATCATCGTTAGTGTTGTTTTTCAAGAAAATGGAACCATTATAAGCAGGAAATCATAAAATGCGGGGAAATTGCTTCATCAACCCTTGGCCAGAGTCTACAAATTAGAGGATTGCACAGGAAGGCATTAAACAGGGGCGCGAGAGATCCGAGTTTGATTTTATTAGTCTTAGCTGAGAGATAAACTTTGTTTCAAAAGCTCCAAGAACCTCTGAGGCCCCAGCTGGAAAGCAGTGCATTAGGGTGCACACAGAGCAGTGGAGCCCAGCCAGCTGTGGAGAGAGGGGGAGACTCTGCGGCTTCTCAGCCAGTGGAATTACCATGCTGCGTTAGAGACCGCTGAATCCTAAGGGTGGCAGTCCATGCATGATTTAAATTACGTAATATGTAGTCTGTTCATATATGTTCGGTAATCTTTTTAGAATGTTTTGCTTTTTGCTTTATACGTTTGTTTCTTTTTTATTTACTTCAGAGTTATTCAGATCCAAAAGCATTCAGTAACAATAGGAGGAAATTGAATGATGCAACCAATAAAGTAGATATATATATCTATGTGTGTGTGTGTGTGTGTGCGCACATACCTATGTTTTAAATGTATTATTCAATTACTGGTGTGTGTGTACCTATGTTTTAAATATATTGTTCAATTACTGTCACTTACTTTACACATACAGATACTTTGCCTGCATGTATTTCTGTGCATCACATGTGTGCATGGTACCTGTGGAGGCCAGAAGAGAGTATTGGTACCCTCAGAACGGGAGTTACAGATGGTTGTGAGCCACCAGGTGGGTGCTGGGAACTTCACCCAGGTTCTCTGGAAGAGCAGCCAGTGCTCTTAACTGCTGAGTCATATCTCCAGTCACAGGTGCCTAAGTTTTAAAGTTAGAAAATTTTAAATAAATGAGCAATGAGTGAACCAAAATGGTGTCAGCAGTGATTAGTAAGATCATATAGCTTCTTAAGCTTTGTATGTTTTGTATTAAATGCTGAATGCCCTTTACTGAATATTGGATTCTATGCAAAAGAATAAAATTTAAAGATTGTTGGCATATTTGTAAATTACTACAGGCTAATTATGGTAGGAGTTTAGCCATTCCCCACTACATCCTATATACAAGCTTGAACTCAATATTTCAACAGTAATTTCATGCTCTGAATAAAGTCTATAGATACACATTGAGAGTTAAATGCTGTCATAATCCTATAAGAGATGTTTTAAAAACAAAATAAATAAGATGCCCCTTTAAACCCTCTTCTGGAAATTCCCATAAAAGGGAATAAAGAATTATCCACTGGAGAACTATATTGTCAGCTGGTCCCATAACGACTTTGTAAACACAAGAGAGCCGCCTGAAAGGGAGCTGGAAGGGTCCAGCAGCCTGCCGCTTCAAATCTGAAGCTCCTGGTGACAGGCCACATCTGAATTTTTCAACATTCGGTCTCCACGAGTTTCCTTTTTCTAAACTTCAAGATTACATTAGGAAGGAGAGAAAACTGTGAGATGGGCTGGGGGTCATGAGAGCATCTTCTCGTGTGCATTGACCTCTGCTCACGTCTACCGTGCCATCAGATGAGCACCCACACACCCAGCACAGGGTCCTTACGAACTCCGAATAGCCACAGGAATATAAACGACAGTCAGGAGTAGGCAGGGGCTGAAATTGTTAGCACGTATGAGAAGAAATAAATTCATCTCAACGACTTTAAGAAATGGGAAGGATGAGAAAAAGGAAATACAGATATAATCTAAAATATATATATATATATAATACAAGGAAAATCAGTACAAAAAAAGATTTAAGTGTTAGTTGGTTGCCCAAACTCATTAGCATCCTCACTGTACCCTCGAGGCAGCAGATGCTGTATATACGTGGATATGGCGTTTGTGACGGGCCGAACAACTGTTCCAGGTCAAATGACTAGCAGAGGCACACCCTCCAGGAAGCAGAACCCCTTGTATGCAGCCATTGTAGAAATGACTTCACAGATGCTGATGCTGATTCCAGTCTTCTCAAAACACCCCTGTAATCTCCGGGGGAGGGGGGAAATGCCTCATATAGAAATGAACACATTCTACTCCAGTTTTAATTTGAATACATTTGCCTTAGAGATATCTCATTCCTCGTCTTTATGCTACGTGTACCCACATCTTTAATTTCATTGAATTCCTTTGAAAGGAGAACTAACCATCACATAGATATTCCTCTTTTAGGATTTATTTTTATTCTTTTAAGTTATAAGTGGGGTGTGCGGACCTGAGAGAAGGTGCCTGCAGAGACCAAAGGCATCAGATTCCCTGGAACCCTGGAGGCTGTATACCACCTGAAGTGGGTGTTGGGAACTGAGCTCACATCCTATGTAAAACAGGTACCAGCTCTTAACCACAGAGCATCTCGGTAGACCTGCTTCTGAGTAATCCTGCTGAAGGACTTCAGGTTTTCTTTTCTAATTCCAGTTGTGCTCCAGGCTCTTATTTGAGTCACCATGTAATCATATGAATGAGAATGATTTTGTACACTCATACCTACCGCCTACCATCCAGTTTTTCAAAAAAAAAAAAAAATATGCATAGACCACCAGCTTTGCAGAGCACAGTATTACAAATAGGAACTCTGAGGAACCACATCAGTGTCCGTGAGTAATGAGCCTGTTGACACAGTGTATGCAGTGTGCAATCCTGATGACAACGTTAGAAAGAAATGGCTTTCAAGAAGAAATAGGGGAGAGAAAGCCAAAGTCCGTGGAAACTAGCTTTGGGGTCCTTTGGAAGGAAGCCCATGTGAGGCTGCTGGTGGGATGCCTGGCAGCCATTGCTGCCCACACTCGCACGGAGAAGGCTCAGCAAGCAGAGGGGAGCCACACGCGAGGATTCTGTCTTAAGGAGCCTGAAGTCTGGCAGGGGCAAAACGGTCTCTCTTCGTTTTATGCCGTTATCTACGTGTCTCCACCAGAGCAACACTCAGATGGAAGCATTTGTCGAAGTTGTTTTTTTTTTCCTCTTCAGTATGCTCAAACTGCGTACAATAAATAATCGACATATCTATCAGTACGCAACACTGAAAATCCACTTGAACAGCATCGCAGACCCGACCCTCACCCCAGTCTCCGGGCTGCGGGGTCCAGCAGCAAACTGCCGACGGCCCTTGCTTCCTCCGCACAGTCGCGTGTCTTCGTTTCACTTCTGTTTACCTACTTCTGCGGCTCCTCATTCCCGTCATCCCTTTCCAGTGACTTCGAGAGGATGACTCCGTCCTGCTAGCGGTTGTTGGTGTTTAGGAAGAGATTCCCCTACGGAAGGAAACCTCCAAGGGACCCGAGAGCCAGGACAACTTCCGCCAGAGTTCTGCTGCATGTAGGCAGGAAGAGTTAGTCCCATCAGGAAAAGGCCATTGTCACCGTAGAGTTGATGCTAGGCAGAGGATTCTACAGCTCACAGCGTGGGAGCTTTGCTGGTGACTGAGCGCCTCCAGTGGAACCGGAGAAACAGGAGTTAATAGCCCAGGGGCAGTCAAGGGCAAGAGCTCAGAGGAGAAGCAATTGAAAGGTGCTGCTGCTAACATTTCTAAAATCCTGTCTGTGACTTTCCAGTGATGATAATAGCAGGTGTTCATGGCGCTACTATAGGCTTTCTTCCTCCAATAATCCCCAATACCTCTTGAGCACCATTTCAGGCATTTATGTACATGATGTAGAATATTCCTTATTTAAACCTCTCAGCAACCAGTGAGGTGGCTCTCCTCGAAAGGAGAGAGAAGCTAGAGTTTGGGATAACAGACTTGTCAAAGCTCACACAGCTGGGTAATCGTGCTGCCCACTTCTTCCTGCAACGAATACTTACTTCATCCCACCATGTGCTCTTGTGAAGCAGTTGGCCCCATGCTCCTAATGGCAAGCAACCAAGTAACAACCTGAAGGTTAGCTATTCCTCAGCCTGAGACTGGAGGATGCCTCAGAACACATGTCAACTCAAAATCTCTGCTTGAAACAGTCATCCTGGGTCAGCCTGGGTCACTTCGGGTCAGCCTGGGTCAGCCTGGTCATCCTGGGTCAGATGGGTCAGCCTGGTCAGCCTGGGAAAGCCTGGATCAGGCTGATCAGCCTGGTCAGCCTGGTCAGCCTGGGTCAGCATGGGTCAGCCTGGGTCACCCTGGGTCACCCTGGGTCAGCCTGGTCCCCTGGGTCAGCTTGGCCATCCTGGGTTACCCCTCTGTATCGCTCTATCCTTTACTCTTCCTGCTTTTACTTCATATCAGTACTAAACTACACTATTCACCTCAGGCTGTCATAAGAAAATGACACAGACTACAGGAGTTCAGAGCAGACATCTGTTTACATCCCAGGAAGCTGGGAAGTCAAGGATCAGTGCCAGCAAGGTTGTGATCTGGTGGTGGTTCCTTCTTGATTGGTGGACAGCCACCTTCTCATCGCTGCCTTCCATGAACTTTCCATGGGTTGGGGGGAGTGTGTACGTGTGTATGTGTGAGTGTGTGTATATGTATGTGTGGATGTATGCATTTGTATGTGCATGTGTGGGAGTGTGTGTATGTGCGTGTGTGTATGTGCGTGAGTGTGAGTGTTCCTCTTTATATAAGGCCACTGGTCCTGACAGATGAGGACCCCACCCTTATGACCTCATTTAAACTTTATTATCTACCATGAGCTTTATCACAAATACAGCCACATGGGGAGCGTGCAACATGAAGTTTGTTGTGTGTCAGCAACGCCGTCCATAGGGCTTAGTATCTATTGAATGGCTCATCAATGTGACTATTGCATATTCCACACTAAGATCAATGTCGGTAGGGACTTGGGAGTGTTCTTTATTGCGTCCCTAATAGCACTGACTCATACATACTAGGTACTCAGTAAGTATGTATTGGGCAAATAAAAAGATCTCTCTTCTCCTCTCCACATTAGAACGTCTCTGTGGCCGAGATGAGGAACAGGAGACGCATGTCTTGCAGCCTCCTGGAATTTCAGAGCCACTCTTGGCTGCCAGAAAGCTTGGGAGCCTCTATCTGGCCACACAGTTGGCCTCCATGTTGCCTTTGAGCCCGTCTTGGGGGGGAGGATACGGGCAGAGAGCCAGACAGCAGAGCCGGAGAGGACACGTAGGATGAATGTGACTCACAGACAGGGACAGGTGACAGCTGTCAACTGACCCCGTAAGGACACCACATGGTGTTGGCTCCATCGCCAGGGACCAAGCCCTCCCTCATGCCTTGTTTAGAATGTGCTGGAGTTAGGGCCATATTTGGGTTGAGAAATTCATTTCAAAATGTGTGTTCTGGTCCTGGTGACACAGAGAGAACTTACTCACCCATGATACATCTTGACTCAGGGCCTGGTGCGTAGGAAGGAAGAAAAAACTTGGCAGCAACACACTCTATTTCTTGGGAAGGCTGTACTAGGGTTCTCCCCTCTCTCCCCTCAGTACAAGCACGGTATTTAGGTAAACACCGACGGCAGTGCAGGCTACTGTGTTGCAATATAGCGGCAGCAATAGCCAGCGTGCACGCTGGCATCCCAAAGAAGAGCAGGAAAGGCTTAGGATCTGTGTTTGTACCGTTAGATAAAATGCGCCCCGCTTCTATCAAGATCGAAATGCTGTTGTTGTTGTTGTTATTATTATTATTATTATTTGTTTTTTGGAGACAAGGTCTCACTATGTAGCCTTGGCTGGCTCGGACTCACTACGCAGACCAGGCTGGCCTCAAACTCATAGAGGTCCACCTGCGTCTGCCTCCAGAGTGCTGGAATTACCGGAATGCTAATTTTAGCTTCCTGATTCTCATTGATATTAGTGGCATGTGCCTTTTCTACCTTTTCTCACTCAGTTTTTTTCCCCAAGAGATGAGCACACAGTGGGTTCTTGTGCACTCAGTTTTTCCCCTCAAGAGATGAGCACACAGTGGGTTCTTGTGAGTGAATGACTGAAACTAACCTAAACTAAAAAGGTTAATTGAAATGAATGGAGAGATTGTGTTCGCATTAGCACTTCACTGCTGGCAGAAGTTTAGTGAGCTTTGTAGTTGACTACAAGTGGTAAAAGGATCCCAAACACATGTGATTCTTTTGTCTTCTGGTCAGCAAGGATCCTGCCTGAGGGTAAGGCCCACACAGATAGAATATTGGTTTTGTTGACGTAAAACCCCAATACCTAATGTTACGGATTGAATCCGCCCTCAGCCAGGGATTAATACTGCAATGGGGTCATAAAGTAACAGCATCACTGGAAGAAATGACCCAGTTAGAAGGAAGAAGGAGGTTACTGGGGGCCTTCCCTTGAGGCCCATGTTCAGTTCCCATATCCTGCCTCACTCTCTCTGCTTCTGGGGCATCATCGAGAGCTTCGGGTCACCACACGCTCCACTCCAGCACCTCCTGCATTACCACATGGACTGAAGCTTCTGAAAGTGAGAGCTAGGAGAGACCACCCTGCTCTGTTTTCAGATATCCTGTCCCGGTGACGAGAAGCTGATCAAGACAGGAGAGTGGTGCCTAGCCCACATCAAACGTTTAATAAACATTTGCACTAGTGAGGAGATCTCCTGAGGTTCACCTTAGCTCACGCGCCACTTGGAGCCCCGTGACCCGCTCCTCAAGAGGCTCTCCATCCCTATTTTGAGTCTGTTTTGTGCGAAAGGAATCCCTCCTACTTCCCCTGCGGCATTTCCATCCTCTGTCAGTTCTGAATGCTAAAGGTTATTTTTTATGCGCTTGGAGAATTTTACAACCATCACAGTAAAATAGAGTCAGTTCAGGTCTTGCTCATGAAAAACATTGAGCAGGACAGAGCCAAGGAGAGCACAGACTTTGCAAAAGGTGGTATTTTCCTTAGAGCTGGGTGGCCAGCTGGGTACAGGTCTATCATGCGTGCAGTCGCTCCGAACACTTCTTCAGCCTGGCTTTACTGACAGCCTGCAAGCAACTGTTGGTGCAGGACCGCCACTGGTCTGCGAGTTGAATCAGGAGCAATTGATGATGGTGTAGCATTAATGTTGGCCAGTTGTATTCTAAATTATACATATATATGTGTAATTATATATGTATATACATATGTATATATGTATACGTATATATGTATAATTTAGAATAGAACTGGCTGGCATTAGTGAGATATATATCTAGCTGCATAGCTCCAGAGCTCCTGTTCAGTCTATCTACACACCCTGCTTGAAGCTGAAGCCATACCCCATCCTCCAGCAGAGGATCCACACTGTTTCCTTTGATGCCACTCTGCTAGAAGCAGAAATGCAAATAGTTATGCACCTGTCAGGACCAGTGACCTCGGGCCTCTTCTGATCTTTACAAGCTCTTTACCTGTAGCTCCCTCAGCTCCCATGCTGTTCCCGTGTTGAGAATTTCCCCACTGATATCTGTTTCCTTATGGACACCGCTTCACCCCTGTAAAAGCTCTCACTTGTGGTATTAATTAGGGTTTATACAGAGGTGTGTGTGTAACTGAGATTATATGGATTATCACTGTTCCCGTTCCCAGTCCTCTCTTATGGAAATTACTTACGTAGTTCTCTTCAATGAGTTTTGATTGTTCCCACCCTTTCTGAACTCTACCACTCCATCCTCATCTTCCCATTGATCTGAGCCTGGAGTCTCCTCATTTATACTTCACACTCTGGTGATCATACTGAGAATTAGATCTCTGGACAAACGCAGGTTTTGCAGCATTGTACATTATAGTTTCTCCCCACTACGAGCCAGACATACCCTGCTTGAAGTTGAAGCCATGTCCTACCCTCCCTCCTGCCAGGGATCCAGGCTGTTTCCTTTGCTGCAACTCCCCTGGAAGCAGAGATGCAGTCAGTTAAGCCCCTGCCCTCCAAGTTCATCTCTAACACTGTGGCCTCTGGCTGTGGCTCCAAGGTCTCTTCTGTGGGTGTTGCATGCCCAGGTGTGACTCCCTGGAAATGCCCTGGATGCTGATTCCTCATGTTCCTAACAGGCATTGAGGGAGTGGGCATGCCTGGCTGGCCCATCCCGGATCAATGATCCTTTACCCTTCCTTCTTATTTCCATGTCCATCATTGGAAAGTACCATAGTTCTAGTACAGAGCTCACCAAACCTCTCCTATAAAGGGCCTGGTAATCAATTCTTTAAACTTTGGGGAAGGAGGGAGGCTTTGGGAGATAAATCAGTTGGGAAAGCATTTGCCAAGCATAAAGACCTGAGGTCCAATCCCAGAAACCATGTCAAAACCAACACCAAACAAACCAAAACTGGGCATGTGACACATGTTTGTAATCCTTTGCTGGATTGCTCCCCTTTGCTGGGGAGACCTACCAGCTCATTGGTCTAGCTGGCCGGAGTAGGAGGAACTGGGGCCACTGAGAAGCCCCATCTGGAATACCAAGGTGATTATAATTGAAGAATGACAGCCATGGGTGGGGTGTCTTCTGGCTTCCACACGCATGGTCACACATCATCATCAGCATCAGCATCATCAGCATCATCATCAACAACACACACACATTAAAAAGAAACAAGCAAATACATGCATATTGTAAGCTTTGTGCTACCAAAAAACAGTCTCCGAGCCGTGCATTAACTAACGTGGTTTTTATTATTATTATTATTATTATTATTATTATTATTATTATTATTATTACTGTAGCTTTAATTGCTCTTGTGAATGAGTGAAACTGTGTATCCAGCTTTCTGTTTCCCTCCACGAGCCTTTCTTTTCCCTGTCGAATTATATGGCAGAGTTTTAGAGGGCACTTTCAAGCCCTTCAGCTGTATGGGGTGACCTGCACTGCCCCACTGTGGTCGAGCCTATGGCTGCAGCCAAAGCTAGAAAGGCTCGCAGCCAGTTGAGACTGGGAGGAATGATTGAACCCAATCAGACTGTGACGCGCCGAGCACAGGTTAGGTAGAAACACACACTGTTGTTTTCGTTAAGAACTCGTTTTTGCTTGTTTCCCCACATTGTTGGGTAGAATGTTTTTGCTCTTTGCCTAACTCTTGGTCAGGTATTCTCATCATCCTGTGTTGTGTGTGTGTGTGGGGGGGGGGTTGCATAAAAATAATTTATCACCTTAGAAATTATTACAGCAAATAAATCCACCTTTCAGAGTCATTATTATGATTGAGCCTAAGTTTCTGGTAAAAAAAAAAAAAAGTAACCAGTGGCTGGTTTTGTGTGTGTGTGTGTGTGTGTGTGAGAGAGAGAGAGAAAGAGAGAGAGAGAGAGAGGGAGTTAGAGGGCAAGAAGGAACAAGCTATGGAGGAAAACACTACAGTTGATCTCAACAGTTGGCCACTGACGTGGGTATGTATGGTCTATGCACACATAAGTTTTCTGCGCTTCCGTGGGAAGTCAGCGTCTCAGAGAAGTGTAAATAACAGACATCAACTGGCTCTTTGCATTGCTATACAAGAAACTGATCCAATCCAAATTTGACCTGCTTAGTAATTTTTACCCAAACTCTCTGCTGCTCTAAGGAAGTGTGGGGGGGTACGTTTAATACAAACATCGAGTAAACATCTAAACAGACCGAGACTGGACGGGGAGCAGATGTCCAGAAAGAAGCACTTAAATATCGAAATGTGGAGCTTAGAAACAAATCCTAGAACAACTTAGCAGCAAGCCTTATGGGCATAGAAAAAAATAAATGATTTACTGTTGTCAGAATTGAGGGATATTGCTTTCTGTCACTGGGTAAACAGCACGGTAGCTTAACCCGGCACAAAACTGGGCAGGGGGTCAGCATTTACCCTGCTCTTCCCCAGAAGGGCCATTTCAGCCGTTAATAAGAGGGTGCAAAATAATATTAGCCCACGCTTCAGACTGGGTGAGAGGTGACTTGAGCTTCATTGTCTCTGGGAACTACCTTCTTAGAAACTGTATTCTTTCACAGTCTTACGTCACTTTGAGGACATGAAGGTTGAATTCAAATGAACTCTGGGAACTTATAAATGGGTTTCATCCATCTTTCAGAAGTGTCTGTCACTGGAAATCGATGACACCTAGCAGGCATCTTTCCTAAAGGTATCAGAAGGGGGCAATGCAAAATGGACATCAGAGTCATCTCAGAGGTAAAGAGATCGCAGCACCTGATGTCATCTACAAACACCTCCAAAGGGAGAAGCGGAGGCCAAGGAGAAACTCCCTGGAGCCATGGAAACTTAACGTTCGAAAGACACACAACAGGAAAGAAATGGCACTACCAGGAGATCTGTGACCTGGCGATGTAAGGGGCGCCAGGGAACCTCTGGGAACAGGACTCAGCACTCCCCACCCTATGCTTGGCTGTGGTGAATGAGAAAGTATTCTGCTTTGCAGGTTTAAAGTCCTTTTGAGAGGGTCTCAGGAGCAATTCCCCAGGCCCTGCAGGGAGGTTTCATTATTACTGTTTTTAGGTCTGAGGAAAGTGCACCTTGCTGGGGGGATGCATGCTGAGGAAGCGGCCACACTAAGATTCAAAAGGAAACCTCTGGGGCTGAGGTTCCTGTAGCTTTCATTCTGACCAGTGGCTTGCTGCAGTCAGGGTAGGAGGCTGACTGGACAGGCAGAAAGCCATGGGCATGGCTGCTCTGCAGCTCAGGGAGCCTGAGGTCAGGACAGTAGGTCAGAGGAGCATGTGAGGGCAACCGAGGTTCCGACAGGCCAGGTGCATTAAGAGGCGGAAGAGACTGGATCATCCACTGTGTCTAGTCTGAGGGAGGGTTCTATCTGACGACACTGCTGGGATGAGAGAGTAGGCCAGAAGCATGCCTGAGCTCTGGGAAGCTCTTGATAGGAGTTGAAGAAGAAGAAGAAGAAGAAGGCAGCTTGGGAGCAAGCAAGTAAAGGAGGTGAACTCGGTGCTTCCGGCCTGGCCTGGAATTCTGCTCCACAGGTCTGTGCCTGCGGCACCGCACGCTGAGGGCAGATCTCAGCTCCTCCCTCCCCATGTCAGTTCCCCTTAGCTTTATGACCTTCATTCTCCTTTGCTCCCCTGCCCTTCCTCTCCTCTTTCTTCTCTCCACTCCCCTTCCCTCCTCTCCCCTTCCCTCCTCTCCTCCACTTCACCCCTCCTCTCCATTCTCAAAGCCCCTCCAAACTCCTTACACTGCTTTCTCTTGCCACCTCTCCCCCCCAAATTCCCTATTTGGGGAAAGAGGCCCTCATGCAAAATGAACCCGTTGCTGCAGATGTCTGCATAGCATGGGGTATTTATACTCCATAAGCTCTGGTTTTTCACGGACTTTGACCATGCATCAACATTGATCAAAGTTCAAGTTAAAATAAAAAAAAAAAAATTAGAATGTGGAGACGTCAGGAGAATGGGGGGAGAGTCCTCCGTGGACCGGATGTAGTGACGTTGCAGTTGACAGATATGGAAGAGGGCAGGATTCAAACTAGCAGACCCCAACTGGTGGGAGCTGAATCCAGGTGACAGTTCCTGAGAGCTGAGAGCTGGAGATCGCCCCCCACCTTTAATTCGCTAGATAGTTGCTTTTTTCATTGTTGATATGAATTTGCATGTAATTTTACAGTTTGGGGCTGCTCAACTCCAAAGGGAGATTCGACCCGCATTAGTTCCGTTGTAACACCTGAAGGTCACATGCGCCACACTGAGGAACCCCGCTACTCCACACGCCGCCGTCAATGGCTCCCAGCATCAGCACGCGTCCCAGGGACTCTGGGGGCGACTGTGGCGCCACGAAAGCTGGCCGATTTTTTTACCTATTTTTCCACTGAAGGATTTGTGCCCGTGTTAGCAGTGTGCTCCAGGGAACCTTTTTGTTTTTTTCAAGCATCACCTTAGTATTTCTAAGATCTGAGCGCCACCCGCTGGTCATCTCGAAGATTGCAAAACAGCCAAAAGAACTGTTTGTTTACCTTTCTTAACCAGGCATAGGAATGAAAAATGATTTTCAGAGGCTGGAAAGGTGAGAGGTTAAGAGCGCTGGCTGCAATTCCAGAGGACCAGGACCGACGGGCGGCTTACAACTGTCTGTTACTCCAGCTCGGGGTGAAGTTATTTCCTCTGGCCTCCACCGGAACAACATATCTATACACATAAAAAGTGGATACTGAATCCTTTTTTAAAAAGAAAAATTATTCCAGGGGCCCCTCGCCCCACCTCTGTGGTATTTCCCTACAGCAAGGAACTGCCCTTGAATATTTCTCTTGAATCTACACTCATTTGCCCAGCGCCAACCCTTTCCACACCGTCTGCACACCCGTGGAAATCTACTCCTTCTTCCTGACTGATCATTTATAGAAAGCGTTGCCTTTAGAAGCAGCTTGGTCACAGTCTCTTTACAACTTCCTTGTCTTCCAGTTAAGGCATTGGACTTTTTGGTATTTCAGCCCTCTAACTATAGCTTGTCCTATTACAGCAGCAGAGTAAGCATTAGAACCAGTATCTGCAGTAGCTCTGATCCATTGATCCAGTGGTGCAGAATTTGCTTTTAATTGCCTTAAAACCTTCTTGCACTCTGTGTTTGCACTTTCACATGCATGTTCTCAATCAGCACCTGTCTTTTCAACCCCACCCCCAAGTCTGAGCTCCCAGTTCCTCAACCTTCCTGTTTTCCAGCCTTTAAAAATGCCCCCTAGTTTCTCTTAGTAGACCACCAATTCCCTTTTTCCTAATCTCCCCTTTATTTCTTTTAATAATACTGCCAATGTCTTTTTTTTAATCATTTCCTCTTTTGAGGAGAAAGATAAAATTGAGCCCTCCATTTTACTCTTTTAGCTCTTTTTCTGTCTTAGCTCTTCTCAGTCCCCACCCCACCCCCAACCACAATTCCTCTAGTCGCCTAGATACTCTCTTAAGCTTTTTTTTTTTTTCTGAAGCAAAGTAAAAGAAAAAGAAAAAAGAAGAAACAAATCACAATTCCAACAGACAACACTCTCTTAAATAGAACTCCTAAGCTGTTCCCAGAAGTCCAAGGGGCATGTAACCGTAAGGAAGGCTGCACAGTACCAAAAAAAAAAAAAAAAAAAAAAAAACCTTCTTGGCAAAGCACCCTACTACAACTCACAATTAAAACTTAGTTCTGGCTTTGAAGTTCTCCCACTACTAAAAGTGGTAACTTGGTTATTTGTTGCTTAGAAACGCTACACTGAAGTCCCCCAACTTTAAATGGGGTTGTATTAGTTCCTTGCCGTGATTTATGTGTGATATTTTCAAGCACTAGTTTTGAACGTGGCAGTGCTTCCGTGTCAAGTTTCTAGAACAGGAATAGCCTAGACAGCTGTCTTCCTCATCGGAGGATCTCTGTGCCCGCTCCTCGACAACACCAGAGCGCCATCCGCCTCAGGCAGCGTTACAGCCTGGAGAGAGGAGCGAGGCAGTGCGCTTGAGTCTTCCTCACACCCATAAGGAATGTATGCTTCTGAATAACAGGGTGTGGACCAGATGTGTCATTGCCTCCAGAATGCCCTCCCCCACAGAAAGAGGGGCGCTCTCCCAGGAAAGGAGCTGGTAGGAGATTTAAGCAACTTCATGTAGTTTATATTCATAAATGATATCTATTTAATGGTATAAAATTATCAAAAGGAATGATTAGCAGTCTCTAGGTATTGAGATGAGTGTGTCCTTTGAAAACTTTTCCTGTGTAAGAGGAATAATGGGATCGCATCCGTTTCCTGAACTTTCAACACATGTATGCATCATACGGCAAAGTCACACTAAGGTTTAAATGGCTGGAGTGGTGCCCGGACTTGGGAATTCTTTTAAGATTCCTAGGTGTTCCTGTGTCCAAGCTCTGTGGAAACAAAAAGCTCCTCTTGCCTACCAGAAGAGATCACAGGCTCTAAGAAAAAAAAGATTCTAGGTGTTGAGGAGTGGGGTCCCTCAGGGAAACAAAATAAATACCAAGTCAAAAGACGAGCTTCAGGAACTGGTGAAGAAGGCTTTCCCTGCCATACAGTGAGAGAGATCTGGTAAGGAGGGGTCACGATCTGAACTTGCAGAGATGGTTGAGGGAGGGTCATAGCCTTCCCCAGCAAGCCAGCGAGCTGAGACAAAATCGTAACAGAAGCCATGCATTCAGGCTGTTCAGCCTGACACAGGCAACGGGATGTCTGCCCTTCCCACCCCTTAATATCAAGCTGCTTTTTCCAGCTTTCACTGCCAACGGGTGACTTATTCCACACTATTCAGTTCATACAGGAAATCACTACTTGAAAGTTGACACGGGGCTACAGAGGTGGCTCAGTAGTTAGGGCACTTACTCATTTCCCAGAGGACCCGGGGTTGGTGCGCACCTGTGTAAGGTAGCACACAACTGCCTGTAACTCTAGGGGAGTCCCCCGTGACTTCTGCACGCACGTGGTACAGACCCAGGCGAACACACATGAGTTAAGCATAAAGTCTTTCCTAAGAAGTAGACAGAGGAAGTGGGCGTCTGTGGCAGCAGTCGGGTGGCGAATCGTTGCCACCAATCATCTGAGGATCTTGTGAAAATTCAGATTTACCAACCCAACCCACGAGCCTTTGGCTCTGGAGCACTAGGGTGGAGTTTGGAACAGGGATGTTTGGGAAATTTGTGCAGTTATGTGGTGTGATTACATTTGGGGGGGGCTACATATCTGAGTCCCTACTCGTCCCCAAATCATAGCCTCCTTCCCTACCCACGCAACTTTGTGTCATTTTTTTTTTATAAGTCCTTCAAAAGCAATTTGCATTGCCCCAACACTCCTGGGTGTTATTGTTTTATTCTGGGGAGAAGTTGGCTTACCAGGGACTACACTCTTACAGAAAACTCTCTCTCCCCCTCCCAGTAGCTAATGATGGCCACTAACTCCATGGTTTGGGGCGGAAAATGCGTGCCCAAGTTCTGTCTCCTTGATGGGATTTGGTCTGCCTTGGGGTTGAGTTTATAATATGAGTTTTCCCATCGTGTCCAGAAGATCATGTTTCCCCGTAGAGGTCCCACTGACTTGGGATCTTCAGTTCTTTCTGCCTGTCCTCTTATGAAATGATCCCCAAGACTGGAGAGAAGAGTCACAGTTTATGTGTTTCATTTCAGGCTGATCATTCTGCAGTCTCTTCTTTCTGTACCTTGGACATTGGGTAGTTGTGTGTTTCCGTGTTAACCGCTATCTGCTGCAAACACCACATACCACCACAGAATGGAAAAAAATTACCTACAGGCAACACCAAAGTTGCATCTCTCAGTACCATATATGTAAAGACACGTACACAGAAGGGTCCTAGTGTTATGACTTCAATTACATAAAGCTTAAAATATGCAGTAACCCCTGATCTTCAGATTGGTGTTCTGGTAGTGAGTCCCTAGGGGTCAATAACTAGAGACTGGCTCCCGGGGGGTTTCTGGATAGTAATCCTGTTGCTTCTCGCTTGGGTATCAGTTACCTCTGTGTGTTTAGCTTTGTGAATATTTTTTGGTTTTTATACATAATTTGCATACCTGTATTTAGATTCTGGATACAACTTTTTAATGCAACAATATGACCTATATCAGAGGTTCTCAACCTGAGGGTCACAACCCCTTCATGGGTCGAATGGCCCTTTTGCAGGGGTCACCTAAGATATCTGATATCAGCATATCAGATATTTACTTTACAATTCATAACAGTAGCAAAATTACAGTTATGAAGTAGCAGTGAAAATAATTTTATGGCTGGGGGTCACCACAACACGAGGCATGGTATTAAAGAGTCACAGCATTAAGGAGGTTGAGAACCACTGATCTAAGTGTTAATCAGGGACTAAATTCAGCCCTAATTAGTTTGAAAGTACATATTGTAGTGGTACACCTACGGGGTGGCTCAGCAAGGAAGAGACAGAGGCATCTTCATAGGTGCAAACCCTGCCGGAGCTCAGCAGAGGGAGCCTCTGACATGGCAAATGCCATCCTGGACAGTGGAACCCTGAGCCTCTCATCTCAGGGGTTTTTCTTGATCCCTAAGCTCTTCAGGTGTTCTAATGATAGCACGTGCAGATCATGAGCAATCAAACATCCCTCACATAAAGCCAACACCTGCAGAGAACACAAAATGCCAAGGCCTAGGCAGCTCTTTATCCAACAATGCACAAAGCAATCATTTTAAACATAACTAAAAGCCAGGCGGTGATGGCTCACGTCTTTAATCCCTGCACTCAGGAGGCAGAGGCAGGTGGATCTCTGAGTTTGAGGCCGGCCTGGTCTACAGAGTGAGTTCCAGGACAGCCAGAGTTACGACAGAGAAACCCTGTCTTGGAAAAATAAATAAATAAATGAACAAACAACAAACAAACTTCTGCAATATATATTGTTTCAATTTACCAGGACTGGTTAGATCGTCTCTCTGTCTAGATGACAGTCACTGTAGACGAGTCATCAGGGTTGGCTTCTTCTATTTTCCCGCTGCTGGGGACTCCTCTTGCTGTATGTTTCCCTTTTTCAAAACCCTTGAACTCAAACAGGCAGAGATACATCTTCTTTTCTAAACAGTTAACATCTGTCGCTTTCCTCTGACTTTGACCTCGGCTTTAACTACAGTGCATATGTTATTTGTTCTCAGATCCCATGTTGGTGACCCTGTTTGCTGACTCTTGATCCCCATCAGAACACGTATTTGTCAGGTCCCTGGTGTGCCCCGAGGGAAGAACTGTATGAACTGCTGAGCGCACTCACTCTGCCAGCCTCCTTTTTCAATTACAGAGTCTTTTTCTCACCTGTGGGTGGGTTGCTCCTAGTCTCCACAGCTAAAACACAGAGCTTGCCTCTTGCTTATAATAAATGCAAGGCATTTTAAAAGCTCTTTGATAATTACTCATCCCACCAATAGGCTTTCCATCCCTGGTTTAAGCTGTGTACTCCCCAGCCAACATGTTCTCCAGGCTCAAGTCTGTGTCCGCATCATGTAGAACTGAAATGCTGATGTCTGAGAGTCGCCTCGGGGATTCCCTTCTACCTGATGTATGTTGTGATCTCTCGGAAGGATTTGCAAAAGCTTCCAGACGGTCACCACACAGAAAGGGTTTGGATATCCTGCAGCACCTGGTTCTCTTTGGGAACGTCCAGAAGGCCACAGATGGTCTTCCAGGGGGTAACCTGGACAAATTCCCCTGCCTGGCTCACTTCTGTGTGTGCGTGCTGTAGAAGCTTCCCTTTTGAACTTTGCGTTCTGACACATGAGGATATAATGAACTGCTGTTTACATGTTGCACAGAACAGTAACTCCATTCTGCTTCTTGGATAGACCTTCTCCAAGTCAAAAGCAGGAGAACCGAAAACAATAAATTGCTGAGTTCTGTTTTTCTAGGTGCAATTTAGCTACTCCAGAAAGATTTGGCAGGGTGTGCTGTCTGTCCTTGTGATTGACAGCTAGAACCTGTGTGTGTGTGGGGGGGGGTGCAGTAAATACTCTCTCTAGAACCATTCTTTAATTTTCCCTCGTTTTCTTTTAAGCCGGCATGCAAACAAATGTGCTTTATCGGCATTCTCACCCCAGTGCCCTCTCTCTTCGCTTTTGTCCGCCCTTCTCCCTTTGTGTCCCCACGTTTCCCTTCTCGCTCTTGGGGACCCCCGTCTCTCCTCAGGCGGTCGGTCTCTGCTTCTTTGTGTCGCGTGTGCTCCTTCTCCTGCTCCGTCCTCCCTCCTGCTGCTGTACTTCTTCAAGATCTCTTTCTCCCTCTCACAGTAGGTCCCTTCCTGCCCGCAGCATGCACACACAATGTATATGAGCGTGTGTGTATGCACGCGCGCATGTGTATGTGTATGGGTGCATGCGCACGCGTGCGCACACAGGTACTTAATATACATTTCCACAGATGGGAAGGAAATTCGCAGCACCCATCACTGCCTAACTTTGCTTAACACGGTGATTTTCACGGTGATTTTCATCTGCATCCGTTTTCCCACCAATGTCATGTTTTCATCTTTCTTTGCTGGTGAAGAAAATCCCATCCGTCACGGGCTCGGACACTTTCCTACCCCTTCGTCTGCTGATGGACAGCTCAAGCCCTAAGACAGTCTTCTCAGCTCAAGGGATATGTTCCCTGTAAAATAATTACACACACAAGAGCATGGCTTCGGTCGCCATGACAATGCCCTAGAGACATGACCGTGTGCCTACTCTCCCACTGGCTTGAAAAATAACACAAACTTACGTCCATCGTGCGGGACTTTGGGAAAAGAGCATGCGTTGAATAAATTAAGAGACGAGCCGTTCTAACATAGATGATGTTGTTTTCACAAAAGGAATTAGTTTCTACCTTGCCGATAAAGTAAACACCTGTCACCTACCATAGTTCGGTGTACAAGTCCCCTTACATAGTTAGGAAATCGCTCTCTCTCGAATGGGGGTGGCATCCACATGTCCAGTACAACCTGTTTCATCCTTCCTCCGGGCTCTGCCCGGAATCTCCGAGTAACAGACCACGGAATTTGTTGCGTAGATTACTAGAGACCGTTAACAACAGAGCAGGCTCTAGAGCGAGACACACTCCAGCTGTTGGAACGTTCAGAGCCCAGTGGCTGACCTAACGTAGAGGTCTGAGCCGAGTCAGCACCCCTCCGCTGCACTGAACCTGTAAGAGAAGTGAGAATTCGGGTTATCACTGCATGAACCCCAAGCGAACTTGCTTCGTGACACAATTTAAAAGGCCCGCTGAAGATTTAAATACAGCTTTAAAGCACCGTCAAATGTCAGGCTCACCAGCCTCCTCCTTGTCACCCGCAGATTCTGTGACCACAGTAGCTAACATATGTGTAGTGTGTGAGTGCTTACAAAGTCCTTATGTTCATATTTACTTGTTAATTTTAACCCTGTGAGACTGTAACTCAATGTATCTGCTTTTAAAAAGTGATGGGGACGGGCTTATTGGTAGTGTATGGAAGAGTAGGCCTCCCCAAACCCTGCCCCATCATCTGGGAGTCTGGAGATGAAATGAAACTAAGTTTAGGTGGGGACGCCCCAGCAGACAAGGGCCTCTGTCTTCCTCTCCTGGCTGAGGTTCAGGGTCCAGGACTTGTTACTCCTTGGAGGCAGGACCATGAGGCCCACCATCCAATTGCTGTGCCTGACTTCACTGCCGTTCTAGAAAATCAGCAAGAGGAAGCAGTCATTGAGGGCACACATGCATCGAAGATGGACGAGTGGGCATCACTGCTAAAGTCACAGAAGGCAACAACGTGGTCCTCAGTGCAGCCCAGGGTGTCTTAGGTGGGGAAGTGGGATACAGTAGCAACTTCATCCGACTTGGCTGCTTTCTCCAGGCCACAGGTCAGCTCCACAGAGGACGCAGTACAAGTAGGAGCATGGAAGGCCACACCAGCAAGTGTCCCTTCCAGCTTGGGGTGACCTTGCACACAACCTCGATGGTTCTAGTGTACGGATGAAGGATGGGCCCTGTGGCCCCACAGCTGTCTGGCTACCTTTCCCAGAAGGGCCATGCACGAGCCTTCTGGGTGTCCGCCATGCCGTGGGCAGTGTCATGATTTCCTCCAAGAAGCCGAAGCTGTCAATAGATGAACTTGGCTAGGGGTGGGGGGTGGGGCAGGGGGCCATTGTGTGAATGTGGTACTTTTCACGGTTCCGGCCCATCAAGAACATGGCAGCATCAGCAGAAGCAGCAAAAGTGATGATGACCCTTTTAGCTCTGCCATTCAAGGGGGCCGCAGACTACTCCACAGTGGTGAAGACCGTCAGCTATGAGAAAATAATCTATTCTCAGTAAAAAATAAAACAAAATTTTAAAAAATAAAGAAATCTTTCTAAAGAGGGTAAAATGAATAGTTGAAGCTCACAGCCAGAGTTTATGAAACCAGGGAGCCAGCCACTCAGCGACTGGGGCCGTGGATTGACTGAGCTGTCTGCGAAACAGCTGGTTTAGAAACATCCAAGACGTAGGAGCAGCTGAACTTCTTGTTCATTGAGATTCCGTCATGTCCATGAAGGGTTTCTTAGTTTATGCCAACGTGTCACCCAGTACGTACATTCCTACACAGGCGCCATAATCAGGGTGAAAAGAGGCAGATCTGTAGGCCTGCATCTGCACTGTCTTGTGTCCTCGGATGGGTCATCGATTAGCTTATAAAAGACACTTACTACGTGGGGAACTGAGGTTTCCATGAATTCTTTTTCATTGTTTTTCTGCCCTTTGCTGAAATCATGTTGTTCTCTGAATGGCCGCTAGGTGGCAGTCTTTAGTTAGTATTACCACACTTGGCCACATGGCGTGAGCTTTGATTCAAATGCGTGGGGCACAGAGGGAGGACTCCACGCGGCTTCAGAGTCTTCTTTTCCGCGCCTAATACTTGATTTTTCCTTCGTCTCCTTCCTAGACCTTGCCTCGATCCTACTTATTGAACAAATTCATTTTTCTCCACTGTAGCTCTGAGTATTGGCTCTGTGAAATCCCCCCTTTCACAGAGGACTGGGGTCTGTACTTACAAGGGTCAAGAAGATGATGTTTGGGGGGCGGGGCGGGACAATGGCTTAGGGGTATGCTGCCAACTTTGAGACCAAAGACAAGTGAATCTCAGCATTCCCTCCTGCTCTGTAATCCAAATCATTCAAAGCAGTAGCTACAGTTGCCTGGCACTGATGCGGGATTGCCCAACGCATGCGCGGTGGTCTCTCCCGAGAACATCCAACAGATGTCTTCACCTTACTGTGCTGAAGCCTTCTGATTTTTCCCAGCAAAAGCAAAACCAACCGAGGACAATAAATTCGTAGGAGCTGTTGGCACACCGTGTTCCAAGGGCACTCCATATTTGCATTGAGTCACCTGTAATCATTTCCTCTTCATCTCCCTCCTCACTGACTGCATTCCCCCCAATACCACCAATGTCCTTAACTAATTTACATTAATAACAAACCTGCATTTCAGGTTCTCCTGCTCCACACACCCAAGAACCAAAAGAGAGCGCGAGCAAGCAAGCTGCAGAGTTAGCAGTTGAGGGGTTCAGCTGCCCGGTGGAGGAGAGGCCTGCTAGCCAAGACAATTCTTTAGGGTAACTATGAACTTCTGAGCCCTGAACAAAGACAGGAAGCTGGATTTCTGGCTGCTACCGCATGAAACTTCGTTGAGGTTTTTATTGTGTGTGGGCCGTGGAAATTTTATTTCCTGAAGCCTAGTAACAGCTGGCCAAGATCCTTATTACAATGTCTGTGAAAAGCCCTGCGGTGGCTCCACAGTTACTGAGAACTCCCTGGAGACACAGCTGTCTGCTGACCGCTGGAGGCCCCGGTTGGCTTTGGCGAGATTAGTTCAGCTTCCTTTATTTAAAGGTCACTGTCTGGATCTGTCTTCTCCACACCTCAGTCTCCAAAGGTGGATTCCATGCCTTCCCTTGAGCTTCCCAGCCACCAATAGGGCTCCTTCCTTGGGTCCCCTCCCCCACAAGACCTGTCTGCACTGTATGTGGCATTTATGTATTGTCAGGCTTTTTGTGTGCCTGAGAAAGGGCCAGCTGTTTATATTCACAGGTAATGTGCCCTGGAATGTTGTAGACTGCCATGCTCTCTGAAAGCAGGCTGCCACCATTTCTGGAGTGAGCTGCTGGCCTGCTTCGTCATTTTCCACCAGACACACATCTCTCCAGCCCTTTCTCGCTCTGTGTTTTTAGCACCCTATCTCCCTGCTCCTTGTCCAGACACCTTCTGACTCCCACATCTGCACAGACACCCAAAAAAAAAAGCAGACTTCATAGAAGATACTTTGGGGTGTGGGGCGGCTCTGCTTTTCTTACACAGGACTGAGATGACCAGATCGAATTTTCGCATTTGGCTCATGTTTCACCAGGGAGTTCCACGCGGTGTTACCATTCACCATCACTCAACAAATGATAATCAAATATCTAATTATTAGAAGGAATGCATTGGCTGTTCTGTTTATCACTAACCGTGAAAAGGGCTGAGTCTCTGTGTACAGTTCTGGGCTCTAACAACCCCTACGGAGGAAGAGTATGCTCTGCTTTGAGAATCTATTAACTCAGCTGCCCGAATGGAATCTCACACACTGGGTGGTCTAAGCAGCCTGCATGCATTCTGGAGGCTGGCGAGAGGCCTGTCAGCAGAGCGAGGTTCTCATGGGAGCTGGCATCCCGTCTCTTTCTCTGCTGAGCTTCCAGAAGAAAGCCTGCATTACGAGCAGTCCTATCTCTGGATTTCTCTGGGTGCTTCAGGAGTCATACAGTCTCTAAAGTCAAGGAGTGATCCTCAAGTATTCACAGGGCAAATTCATAATGCTAGAAGGCCCATAAGGAGGCCCTTTAATGTTTCATACATGGGTGGTTTAGTGGCTTCAATAAAACAAGACACATCCCCGGGGACATTTATTTGTTAAAGGCCTGCTCCCTAACTTGTCCTTAGAGCTGTTTCAGTGCCGAGCCCGCCGTCCGGCCCATCTCGTTCAGCTCCCTGTGGGCATGCTCTGACCATAGGGCAGGTTCTCTGTTTCCTCATAACAGGTATCTATCTGACCCTCACAACCAATGGGATCTCCCATTCCTGCGTAGAGCACTGAGACTCTCCAGCAGCCCCACGTCTCCTAACTCAGGTGATTCCATCAGGCAGCATTTCCTCCCTCGCATCTTCTAAGTACTGAAGTGTAACCTTGTCTCAGCGATTCCCCGCAACAGCTCAGGTAACCTGTGACAAGGACGTGGTGCCCTTATCCCCTGAACCGACTCTGACCAGTCAAAGTCAAGAGGGTGAAACCGAATGTCTAAAGATGTGAGCTGGTTTGATGATGACGTGGTCCGAAGCAGACAGCTCGGCAGAACCAAGCAGGGAATGAGCATGCTCAGGAAATGTTTGGTGCTTCTCTGGGCGTGTGGCTATAACTCCACAGCTTAGAGAGTATGTGTGATTGAGTTTGACGTTTACATCCGACACTATACTGCCTTCCACACACCGAACTGCTCCAGAGGAAGAGAGAATTACATCAACATAAACAGAATGTATCCTGTAAAAGGAATAAAGAAACAACCCCACGTTTTTAAATTTTGAACACCGGCCTTTAATTTTTTCGTTTGTTTGTTTTTAAGTTGAAACAGCTCTCCACCCCTGGCTGTCATCGTGACGGGTGACCTTCAGCCTGGCAGCTCAGTGCATCTCTCCACACATCTACCTCCACAGTCCCGTTGTAGGGGGCTGGGGGCCAGCACACAGCAGCTGCTGGCTGAAGGTCAGATCCCCAATGAACCGCAAAGCACAGAGCCAACCCACACAGCCCGTCCCTTGTGCCTGGCTTCTTACCCGATATGTTGCACAACGAGTGGATCCCTGTTTATTTTCCCAGTCGTAAACTCTGCTCAAATTTCCATAAATGGTAATCTGATCTCTCCCCGCCCCCCACTTCTCTGAACTGTAAATTTGTATAATTGAATTTTTATGGACTTTTGCACCGGCGGTGATGTTTGTAATGGATTTATTTTCCAAAGTTATGATGTTCAATGAATCCTTGTAATCTAGGCATGCCTCCCGAGAAACCGAAGACCTCCCGGTTGGTCTTTCCTTTGCCTAAGGCGCTGATCACCAAACATATGATGTATTGATCTGTGCTGGTAGGCGTCCTGCGCAGTGGGGCTTAGAGCACAGTGGCATTGCCAGGGAGGGCCAGCTACCAGGTGTTCAAAGTCAAGTTCTTCTGGAGTTTCTCCTCCCGGGGGGAAGTTCGGGGTGGGTCCTCTCTAGTCCCCTCCTCCTCTGGCACAGCGGCTTCCCAGGCACAGCCCCATGTGCGGCTCTAGCTCCCCGTCTCCCTTCCAACCAAAATACCCTCCATGCTGAACCAAGGCTCTCGCGATTCTCTTGTTTGAACTCGATTACCTCTTTAAATACCCTCTTTCCAGATAAGCAATCCACAGTGTGAGTCAGAGTCTCTGGATAGTTCAGGGTGACTCACATGGTCAGACCCTAGCCCCAGCCTCTACACCGCAGCAGGCCGCAGGAACCTCCCTTCCGCACCTTCTGCACGTGGGAGCTGGACCGGCAGGCTTCCTCTCTAAGACCACCAGAGCAGCACAGTCGATCTCTTTAAATGGGACTGACGGCGGGATCTCAGCAGACTCCCTCGCTGGAGTAACCCCAAAGCTTCACAGAGAAACGGCTTCATCTTGCCATTTGCACGCGTTTGTCGCCCTGCGGATGTCTACCTGGACTTCTTTAAGAAGGGCCAGTTTACGGGGCCCTGGCGAACGGACACACTCAGCATCCTTCCTCGGCCCCAAACCTTGGGATGTCTGTCTGTCCTATACCCACCAAGACAAGCCTCCTGCCATCTCCATCTCTCTTGTGTACGGAGACTCTCTTATCCCAGGCATCTAGAGAGACTGGAGCCGTGGGGCTTTGGAGAGCTGCCTGAGAGGCTGCAAATGCTTCACCAGTGTCTCTGGTCATGAGAGTAGGCGACTGGCTGACTTTGGCCTAGGTAACTTGATTGACACTTGCCAACAGCAAAGACTCCCGAGAAAGCACACGGCATGGCCTTGTGTTAACTTGCCTGCCTGCTTTCACCATATCCCTAAGATGGGCATGCGGGTGGTACACCAGGATGGGGGGGGGCACTGTGTCTCACATGGAGTCGCAGGAACGTCACCAGCTTTCTGCCCGAGTACAGACCCCTTTTAGTCACGAAGTACTTAGTTCCAGGATGCAGGTGTCTGTGTTCCTCCCGATTCGCTTTTTAGATTCATCAGTGTTTTAATTCACCTTGTGTTTTCCCACTGAAAGGGTTACATGAAAGGTCTAAAATGCCCTCTTGGGCTGGGGCTCTCGTTCAGTGGTAAAGTCTTTGCTTAATGTGCACAATCTCCAACACCACAAAAGGAAGATAAACTAATAAATACTAAAATGGTACCTTTAACACATTTTGGCACAGTTAGTTATCAGGGCGCTGTTTTGTTTGCATGTGGATGTGTGGATGCGTGCACTTGTGGGGCGGGTAATGTGTGTATGAGTGTGTAAGCGTGCCTACTTGCCTGTGTGTGGAGGTCAAGGGTCAGAGGTCAACAGCTTCCTTTATTACTTTTCCCTTTTTCTATTTTTTTCTTTTCTCTTTCTCTTTCATCTTTTGAGGCAGGATCTCTCACTAAACCCAGAGCTCATCAGTCAGCAATTCAGCTAAGCTCCATCTGGCCAGGCCCGGGAGTCTTTGCCTCTGCCTCTGCCTCCCATGCTGGGCTGATAGGAGAATGATGCTCAAGTTCCGTGAGGGTTCTGGGAACCCACACTCGTGCCTTGTGCTGACATCGCAGGCTCTTCACCAACTGAGCCGTCCTTCCAATGATGACATCTGTTTGAGGTGCATTAAGAATGTCTTACTCTGCTACGTTTTACTTGAAGGTTTCGCAGGGAAGTGTGTTGCTTTGAAGGACAATTTTAAAAAAAAAAATAGAAAAGGGCACGAAGAGGGTGAACAGTGCAGAGACTGAGAGGTGACATAATTGCCATGGACGTTTGTAGGTCAGTGGAACACAGTCCTGAGGGGAAAACAGAAACCAGGCTGCATGAACAGACAGGGAGGTGGGGAAACAGGGGCAGGAGCAGGGGACAGGGGGAGGGAGAGGGGGCAGGGAGTAAGGGGCAGGGGGCAGGGAGAGGGGCAGGGGGCAAGGGTAGAGGGCAGGGGAAAGGGAGCATGGGGCAGGGAGCATGGGGCAGGAGGATGGGGCAGGAGGATGGGGCAGGGGGATGGGGCAGGGACAGGGGACAGGGATAGGGAGCAGGGGGCATGGGGTCAGGGGGAAGGGAGGAGAGGGAAGAGAGTTAGCTTCCCACTGGCTTTAGGAAGCGATCGGAGTGTTGTACTTTACTCTTCCAGGATAGCTGATAGTGTCTTAGTGACAAGGATGTACTCGTCTCTTCTTCAGGAATGTCCAACAGAAACACATCAACATACATTTTCTATCAAGCTTTTGCCTCGATGTGACTCATTCTCTTCCTCCCTAGGCTTATTCTTCCAGGAACAACAGCAACAACAGAACAGATCTGAAAATGAAGAGGAGGCCAACTGCAGGGCTTAGTGAGACTTTCCAGACAGCTAGATGTGTGTGTGTGTGTGTGTGTGTGTATGTGTGTACCTGTCTATGTGCATGTGTGTGTACCTATGTGTGTGTACTCATGTGTTTGTACCTGTGTGTATGTATACCTGTGTGTGTATCTGTGTGTGTGTGAGTATACTTGTGTGTGTATACCTGTATGTGTATATACACCTGTGTGTGTGCACATGTGTAAGTATATGTGTACCTGTGTGTGTGTCTGTGTACCTGTGCGTGTGTGTGTGTGTGTGTGTCTGTGTGCCTGTCTGTATGTTTGTATGCATATGTGTCTGGCAGCATGGGCCACCCCACACTGGCAGACACCCTGAGAGCCACAGCCTCCTGCCCAGCACAGAGTTCTTCACGTTCTGATACTCGTGATGCCCCCGGGGTAGGGAGTAAATTAAATTGCAGTCATACCTGTAGAGTAACATTTTCAATTGTTGATTGTTCTCTGTCACTAAAACTTAATCTTTGAATCTTTATGAGAAAGAGAAAGACCTCATTTAAAAATATCCTTGTATGAAACCTGCTAAGTAGGCAAATGTTGATCAGAAGGCCTAGATCCTCCCTCTGTTGACGTGAAACGAACAGGTCCTGTGATCAGTTGTGGGTCCAGAACTTTCTTTGGCCATCAGCAGCATTTGGAATGCATTTTCAAAGGCCGTTCCTTCCTTTTAGGTAATGAGCCATCACGGATGACTCTTCAGTCTTTAAAAGGCCAGATGTCCGTGCTCAGCTCTGCTGGCAGCTGACCCAAGTCAATATGATTAGGATCACATTTGGGTTCTTTCTGTTAGACTTTTGTAACCACTGAGGAGAGCGGAGGTACAGAGACTTAACCCTTTCCCTCGTATTGTCAATGCCTGGTTATAATGATCTCAGGCTCATCTCTGATTCACGTAAGATTTTTACAACCTAAACATTATCAAGCAAGCATGAACATAAATCAGAAAGACCAGTTCTGTCCATCTGGGGATTTGGCTACCACCCGAAGCTTCAACTAAGGAAACACCCTCTGCCGGTATTTTCTCATTTACACTGATGGCAGTTTTCAGTGTTCAGTGCTAGGCATGGGAAAGGACTCAGGCACCGACTCCTAAATCATTCCATCTCTGAGTTCGCCACTTCCACAGAACTGTCTGTACCCCCAGGGCTGACCAGCAGCCCCAGGAACCCCTGAATGGCATCAGGCAGTTCATCCCATACTGGGCAACCACCTACAGAACAGTCCTGCCTGGGTTTCGTTGGCAGGGCCCCTCCTTCCTGGAAAGCCAGTGTCCTCCTGTCTCCCATGCCTCTGTAAATGTGATGGTCAATATTTCTGCACGGGAGCTTGACTAAAGTTACTGCCTTCACTCCCAGGCCCAAGTGTAAGTTCAGTCATCCCCTGTGCTCCCTCAGTCCCTTCACACCGGCTCTGGGGCCTCTGCTCTGCTCTGCACCCTCATGAGACTGCACCTCACAGCAGACTACATCCGAACCCCTTCGCATGCCCACCCAGGCTCCACTCCCTCTCACTGCTTTGTACACAATTAACTTGGATTATATTAGCTTCCTGTTACATTCACTCATGCATCCCAACTCCTGCTATTCCCTTTCCTCTTCCCAGCTCTTCCCTGTTGTGCCTCAGAGCGCTCAGCCTCCCGTACTTCAAATACCCGGAGTAGGAATTAATACAAATAAATGAACTTTTTCATTTTATTTTGGGTTTTTGAGGAAGGGCCGCACTACATAGCCCCGGCTATATGCAAATTTGTGGTCCTCCCATTGGTGTGACCTCTGACCTCCAAGGTAACATTCCTGAGCCTCTGTTGCCCTATCAGTTAATGGGAATAACGCCTTGTGTAAAGAGTCCCAAGGTGGCCAGGACAACATGTGACAGGAGCTGGCATCTGCATACGAATGTCAGTCTAGACCCCCCACTCCACTTACGAGCCCCCCCGAGGACTCAGCCCTGGGTGCTCCACCCTAAGGACCTTATCCGTTTCTATCCGCGCACACCGTGGACCCTGGGAGCAAACCATGTCCAAATAGTACGGTTCCTCTAAGGAGCACCTGGCCCAAATAGGGCTTGGACTCAAGTCACACGCTCCTCGGTCCAGGGCTGGCCCCTCCCTCCTGAAGGTCTACACTCAGGGGCAGGAATTTACTTTTTAATTGTTTGCATTTGAACATTTAATTTTAGAACTTGTCAGGACCAACTTACGACTGACTGCAATTGGGAAGGGACTCTAGAAAATATGATCGGAGTAAATAAAATGAATACCACAGACAATGTTAGTAATATAAAAGAATATTTTGAGGCATGGCTATATATGTATGGGGAGGGGCCTTACCACCAGTTACTGTATTTCTGTGGAGTTTACCAGTAGAATATCTGCATTTGGAAATACAGAATCCTGAGGTTAAAGGAAGCATCGGATGTCATGTGTGCGTGGAGGAGCCAGAATCCCCCCTGCAAGTTCTGTTCAGCGGCTCTGTGCCCTAAGCACCGTGAACCCCTCTCCCTCTGTTAAGTTCATTGCTTTTTAGCCTCTGACTAAGATCAAGTAGGGTATTTTGTTCTTGTGGCTTTTAATAATTGATGTGTTCTCCATCCGAGGACAACGTATTTAGACCGTGCGCGGATTTCAAAGAACTAAGCTCCATTTAACAGAGACCTTTAAAGCAAGAGGTGTACTTGTGTTCTCTCGGATACTATTCTTCCATCAGTATCATTCCTCTAAAATGCCACCATGGACCATTCTTTGATCCACAGAGTGAGATGCCCCAAGCCTGAGCCTGCATTCCAGAAATATTCCTTCTACAGAGCTGGAGGACGTTTTCATGTTTTCAGAGAACTAACAGTGCCTCCCCTGTGCTCACTCTGGGCTGTGCTCACTCTGGGGGGTACTCACTCTGTGCTGTGCTCACTCTGGGGGGGGTATTCACTCTGTGCTGTGCTCACTCCGGGCTGTGCTCACTCTGTGCTGTGCTCACTCTGGGAGGTACTCATTCTGTGCTGTGCTCACTCTGGGCTGTGCTCACTCTGGGCTGTGCTCACTCTGGGGGTACTCACTCTGTGCTGTGCTCACTCTGGTGGGGGGGTACTCACTCTGTACTGTGCTCACTCCGGGCTGTGCTCACTCTGGGGGGGTACTCACTCTGTGCTGTACTCATTCTGGGTTGGCCCGGAAGAACCAGGGTGGTACACAGTGTGAATGATCAACAGAGTGAATAACAGATCACACCTGCCCTAGGTTAACGTGGAATACAGTCTTCTTGGCTATATGATTTTGCTATATAATTTCCCTGTGCATTTCGTTAGCTCCATGACATGGATTTCATATTAGGCTTACTTAAAAGACAAATACAGAAAGACAGCAAGGGGACGGGAGGGGGCAGAGGGCAAAAAGAAAGAAATGAGGACAAAGAGAGGAAGAGGAAAAAGCAGAAGTAACGTCAGTGGCTCTGTAGGCTCTGAGGTGAGTAAGCTCACCAACTTTAGTCACGCATCCTGTTATTCTCTCTGGGCGCCAGAATCCATCTCGCCAGCCTTTGAAATTTCCACACACGCTACAGCGACTTCGTAGCAATCTTTCTCTACTGGGCAATGGCTTGTCCATGTTTCTTTTTAAGATTTGAGTTCATTTTCTTTCTTATGTGTTTTGTTTTTTTTTTTCCCCCACATACAATCCTGAAGGCTTTGAAATGGGTAAATTCATGCAGTCGGTCTTTAGTATTTCCACGGTAAAATTAATTTAGGGACCATCACGACGGAATGAAAAAAAAAAGTGTCGTCTTGCCCCCCCCCCACCCCTCCAGTGGAAACATGACATTTCTAAACGATCCCATTGTTACTTCATCGCGAGTGTCTGACATGCATGTTTATAGGCTTTGGTCTATCAGGACTGTGTTTTATTCCGGGCTCCTTGTAAGTTGCTGTGACTTTATCTACAGCATTAAGGTATTCTGTGCTCTCTGTCCTCTTAAACCTGTGCAGGGCGGCATGCGCCTCTGTAGCTGGAGCAGAACAGAGAGGAATGGTGTCACTTCCTCTCCCTAAACCCCTCCAGGGCCACTCCCCCCAAAAGCACTTCCTGACACCTCATTCCATCAGGCCCTGCTGCCTGGATGCCACATCAGCTCAACTATTTACATATTTCTTTTTTAATTTATGAGAGCTGTAGCTTGGGGTTTGCAGAGCCCAGAGCACTGTAACTGATTCTTGGTGAAGCTGAGCCTGGATCTGACTCTCATTTCTAGAAGATCGCTGACCCCAGACTCCTGTTTTGCAGAGGTGGCCACTAAATAGAAAGACTTCCACAGACCCAGGGCTAATGGAATTAAATTAAAGGTTCATTTTTATCCTGGAGTAAAATGACATATATAGAGGTATGATTTCCACTCACATTGAAAATGAATTTTCACCTGTATTAAAGTTAAAGCACGGTGACTAATTAAGGGCACCGTATGACTTCAGGGAAACCAAGAAAACTGCGGTAATTCCAAGTAACATTCCCCTTCATCCAGAAGAGCAGAGAGCATATTGAACCCTAGCACAAGAAACACAGGCTCCATGTGGCGTCTCACTTATGCAGCAGAGCGTAGAATTCTCTCGGACTCAGTGATCAGATAGCTTCTTCCTGGGAACACAGAATGGACACTTGCCCAGTGGATCCACCACGCAGTGGCCAGGGTAGACGCCATCTTCATAACAAGGGGCTCTAAGGGGATCTCGCTTATCCGTGCTGGCCACCATTGGCCTTCCCCTCCGAGCACAGGATTTCTGCTCATTTTCTTCCTGGGAATGATCTCCCCTACAACAGACACATGTCATTCCCACCCCCAGTAGATCCTTCTTTGAGTGAGGGTCCTCAATCTGGGGTCCTTTCGCCCAACAACGCCTCCGTTCCCATCGAGAAAACTGTTATCCGAATCAGGCAAATCCTGACTTCAGAGCACACTGGCTGTCCATGAAATGGGAGTTTTATTTTTAGAAGTTATGTGTACACACATGCACGTATATATAATATACACATATATTTCACATACACATATATACACATATGTGCACGTATATGCATATAATGTATACACACACACACAAATGTATGTTAAATTTTAGATTTTTTTCTTCATTTTCTCTTTATAAAACTCATTTTATTACCTGTAGTAAGTTCCTAATAAATGAACTTCCTGACCCTCCCTCTCTTCTACCTTTATAGTAGTTTGTTAAAAATGAACATTTATTGTATTTCTCCCACCCCATCGGCAAAGGATCCAACGTCTACTACGCTAGTTCAAGCTTCATCAGCTTTCCCCCGAGCACTGCTGGAGCAGTCCCCATCACTGTCCATCTGTTTCTTTTGGGGAGCTCCCAAGGACAGCTCAAAGGAGCAAGTTCAGCTTTGGGGGGGACCTTTTCTCTTCCACCAGGCCCGGCAGCTAGCAGGAGTCTTAGTAGGTCAGGGCATCCCCCATCCGCCGCTCCCTCCAGCACAACAATGTGCTCCCATTGTGCATCTGCTCCAACAAGCATAGACATTTCTCTCTTTCTCCCCGGACCTATGCCGGATTTCAGTCAATGTCTCCTCACTTTCAGCTCCATGTCCCCCCATATCCTATAGAGTCATCCCCGGGAATGTGTTCAAATCACAGCTGCTGCGTTCCATTCAGGATAGCCTCTCCTTTCAGACAGCCAAGACTTTGTCCCTGGGCTAAGCTCCATGTGCCTGGCTCATTCCTCTGCACAAGAAGCGTTTTCCAGAAAGAAACGCTAAGCTTAAGAACGGCCAGTCATCAGACCTTTTCAAAGTTGGCCCTTTAAATATTCTGTCACTCACGGTCTTTTATTTTCATTAAAGCGTGAAGCATTTATCAAGGCCATTGTTTTTACATTCTCAAAGCCCTCTTAAAGGTCTTCCGTTTGCTCAGTGTCTTCCATTGCAGCGAATGTTGCATTTTCTGCATAGCTAGTTGTTGTAGGTGGATGTTAGTTTGTGTGTTGCTATTATTATATACAGTTAAGTCAGCCTATATTTCTTTAGGCACTTCTGATTTGTTTCATACTAGTTCAGTCTTTTAGCATCATCCTAAGCAGTGATGCATTTTGAAGACACATCTCTAATATTGTTAGCCATTAAATGGGAGCTGCCTGCCTGTACACACCGATTTTATATATCAGTCAGAGGAGCGTCTGTGTGTGTGTGTGTGTGTATGTGTGTGTTTAATGGAAGTCTTTATAAAGGAGACATCTGCATAAAGGGGGCGGGTGCATATAAGGCATGAGCTAAAACTGGACATGTAATCTACATGTCATTGAATATGAATTTTAACCGCTGATTTATTTCCATCTCATCACTTCAAACTGGTCATTAAAAAATAGATTCTGATATAAAATTAATCATAGACTTTAGAGAACCCTCAGGTATACTCTAGTTCAATGGCCGAGTTCTATGCACTTACTCATCTGCTTGTCCAATCCCATATCATTTCATTCTGCATGTTATTACGATAGCATAAGCATCAATCACAGAAAGGTAACTCGCAAACCTATCATTGGGACACAAGCGGCAAAGGGACAGAGTGTGGTCCTATGTTTAAGAGGTAAACATTCCCAGTGCAAGTGACATTTGAGCATCATCTTAAAAATGATCACAAGATTCAGCAGAGAGAGATGAGAGGTTGGGTGGGTGCAGTGACCGCCCTCAAAAGGCAGGGCTTGTTGGGAAGGAGAGTTCCAGAGCTACAGTACCCCAGTGCACCCTGTTTGATCTGCTGGCCTAGGAGGAAACTATGCAGACACACAGGTTTGGTAGTGATCACTGTGACATAAAAAACGTGTATGTTACCTATCATGAAACAAGAAAAAGACCACGTCTATTCCAGTAGGGGGTGATATGTTTTAGAAAGACAGCTTTGATAAGATCACGGGAGGTGGAGTTTAAGCCAGAGGCATGAGGGAACTCCTAAGTGTATGAAAGATAATTTTATTATTCAAGTCCATAACTTGTGTAAATCTATGTAAGGTCAGGATGGTTCATTTCTACTTGCTCAATTATTTTTTAATCAGTTTGATCATATTTTGGCTTGCATAGATTAAGCAGGAAAAATGCTTGGAAAGGAGATCGCTACCTCTTCACTTGGGTTTTGTTTGCCTGTTGGAAGTCTGTGATCCAAAGCTAACTCCTCTCTCAGCAAGCCCGTGTTGAGCCGGACAGTGCGTCAGGGGAATGCCTCAGGCTCCGGTCCACTCACAGGCCAGCTGTGACTCACAGTCTGAACATGAGGAAATGTTCATTTGCTTTTCCATAGTCATGGCGATGCAACCTTTGTTGTTGTTGTTGAAAGGGCTGTTCTCACCTAAAGTGCCTGTTGAGAAGGTTATTTTCTGCTACAGGCAGGCAGGGAGCAGAATGTCACAACCGAGTCCCAAGCGCTCTCCCTCACGGTTCCGGTAGTCCTGGGAAGCCGAGGTTTCACAGCAGCCTGGAACACGCGGGCTGCCTGTGATGTGGATCAGCCCTTGTTAATTAGCTGCTTCGGGATTCTTAATGCCCTGTGGCTTTGGAAACACTTGTTAACCCACAGAGGGAGGAGACAAGCTGGAAGCAACTGGACTCCAGCCTGAATTCATTATCACCCATTTCAGGAACACCTGATCTTTCCAAACCCATGCCCGGGATCTGCTGGAAATTACAGTTGACTTAAGTTGTTCTCAGTGACGCACCCAGGAGACTGCAATTCAAGGTTCTTCAAGCCCCGGAAGCAGGAGAGCCACAGAAAAGAACCGACCAGTGGAACTTCCTGAACACACATGTGCCGTTTGTCCAGAAGCTGGAAAATAGACGTCTGGGTAGAGGAAGAGAGAAGCCCGAGAGGCCTGGTGCTGCTCAAAGGTCACGCAGGGTACCCAGGAGTCTGCATTTCTGTCCTAACAAAACTGAGAGCCACCCACCCCCTCTGAATGCACAGAGCTGGCATTCAGCAGACTCATAATTCTTCTGAGTACAATTCTCGTGACATAACCTGACCAACCACATTAAACCTAATGAAGAAAACAGCCGTTGTCATTGGCAACAAACACAGGCATTGCATCACAAGTAAACCACGCATTTCACACCGCCGAAGACAAGGTTGGAGCACTGCAAAAGCAAGGCGGTGTCCTTTGGCTGTTAATAGGATCAAGACATTTGAAATGCACACATGGAGACATAGTGGAACCCGTGATTTTGTCTCTGGTATCGGAATTATAATTATCACATCCTAAGGCCCCTCCAGATTATAAAAGAACTATGTAAGAATGCCTGCATCACATTTAAGAGAACATGCGAAATGTAATCACGCTCCCATTTTCCTTATAAAACCTACTGCAAGCTATCTTCTTCCAAGACAACCCTTGAAACAGCCACCTGTCTGCTGAGTGAACATATATATGGTCCCACCTCCCCATTTTTATCCTCCCGAAACAGCACTGAGAAGTGGAGGCGGGTTTGAGTAACTCACCACCCGCGGCCGCGGCCGCGTATGACGGGTCACTCTCTGAGTGCTCCGAGACGTCAGTGACCCAGGCCTCTGTGACTTGGACGCTTGCGCACAACGAGCCCACTAAGGAAGTGTTTGTTGGCCGAGTTGAGTGGATCAGCGAAGGAAGTGATGGCTTATAGGGATAGTCTGGTGAGAACTTTCCTGTCAGGAATTACCTGGTGGTCGCATGGGACGACAGCCACTCGTATCCCCTGCCGGTGCTTTCGGCAGCTTCCTTTTCTTCTTACTAAATAAGAAAGCCTGGCTGTAGGAAGTTAATAATTTGTCGCCCACTCAGAGACCAGCATGTTTTCCTGGCAAATAAGAATTTCCAGGGTAGTGTGTCCATTCGAATGCAGTCGTATTAAGACTTGAATTGGGAGCCATAAAATTAATTTGCATATTCTCAAAACTCTTTTCTTCTCTTTATTTTTTGACAATTTCATGGATATGGAACATATATTGTATGATACATATCATATATATGTGCTATATGTATATAAAACGTACGTATATAATATTGTGGTTACATTTGCCGTGGCCTTCTCTTGTCCCCCCAGTCCCTGAACACTTTCTTCTAAGACTCTCTCTCTCCTACTTCCAATACTTTTCTTTCTGATGCCCTGAGGTTACTAGAGGGGATCACTTGTGTGAGCATGGATGGGGTTATTTGCCGGATCATGGGCAACTCACCAATGGTTAGAAAGAAGAAAATGATGCCCCCCCCCGTCCTGTCGTGTTTGGCTTAAAATATTTTTTACAGGATTCACCCCTTTAAAATAAGATTCCCCAAATGCTGCCTCACTCTTACGTTAATAGTAACCCCAAGGATGTTTTAAAATACTACCATTAAAGCTAATTAGCTTAACAAATGTTAAGCTAATTAAATGAACACTCCGGTTTCCTCCATACTGATCTTAGGTGCATGCTCCAGCCTGCTCCAGCCTGCTCCCCCCCCCCCCAGCCTTCTGCCAGGACCTGTAAGATTTGTCTCTTTGCCCTTGTACTTCAACCTGAAAGAAACGAGAGGAAGTTGAGCCTCTCCTATTCTTAGAACGTCATGCATGCAATTTTCTTCCCTCCTTCATCCAGAAATGTCTAAGGAGCTTTGATTTTTACACGCGTGGATGCCGAAAACCGACAAACTTTGATTGACGGTTTGATTTTTAATTTGAAAGTTACTTTTAGAAACCCCAAGCATATGCTACTTTGCTCTCTGGAGTGATGCAAGTCTCACCATTTCAAGACTGTGTGATTTTTAATTTTCAGATCCAGTAACTGTAGAAAAGACCCCCTCCTCTGTGTTTCCATGTAAAAACATCACGTGGTTCCAGAGTCTAAAAGCTCATCTGCAAATGCCAGTGTCTATTTGGCGGACTCCCTTGGTTAAGCATGTATGTATGGAATACTCAGTAAGGCCCACGTTACAATCCCAGACCTGCCCATTTTCCTCTTAAAACACGGAACACAGGCCTAAGAAGTAAGTTAGCCATGCATATATTAACAAAGACATATGTACGCAGCAGAGTTTTAGAACTGACCACTACAGACTTAAGATACACCTATTCTCCAGTGTTCTGGGATCGAGTAAGCTAAGGCAGCAACCGATTATTTTTTAAACTAAGTTATGTAAACATCCAGTTAAGTAAATTATTTTCCACGAAGATCAAACAGAGTAACTCTGGACCTGTCACTTCTCAATTATCTGGTGATATTTCACTCTCCATATCTCGAGGCCATTTGCCAGTTGCACCTGTTCTTTGAACCGGGCACCAGGATGCGCTGTCAGCTATCCTATCCCATCTGGGCATCACCAGCTGAGTGTCCCTACCTTTACATTGTATGAACAGTGTTTATACCGTAGATACCAACAAGCACTGTAAGTCAGGGACTGAGTGTTTTTTGTTGATTGTACAGACTTAGAACAGCGATAGAGACATGTTTATATGCAAATTAGCGTCCATTTAATCTCAGCAGCCATTAAGCTGTAAACAGTACAAAAACTGAGGAAATGGTCCTCTAGAGCTTAAAGACATGTCTCAAAGACATTTCTCTGGTGCACGGCAGAAGAGCAGAGTCACGACCTATGTATTTTTCTGGTCCCTGTTTTCTCTTGTGAATTCAAACCCGCGTAACAAGCAGTCATGGAGAACCTCATTCCCTCCCATGGTAACTTTGGCTCACATCACTCTGCGGTCCCCTTCCTGGCTTGCTATTTCAGAGAAGGAAGCTGAGTCCTAGGATAAAAGTGGCAGTCAGGTCTACAGATTCCTGGCCAAGTGTTCTTTAATCACGTAAAACAGTTGCTGGGGATGGAGTAGAAGCCTTCGCTCAGGCCAGATACATTGAGCCTCTGATCTCAGGCCTCAGATAGAAGCCGTTGATTACACTCAAGGAAAGCATCTCACAAAAAGGAGAGGTAGAGCTCCGGCCAGGCACGGCAACTTGAGTGCTTCTGTGTAAATGCAGGTGTAGGCCAGAAAGATAAACGCTCACTGCACCATCCGTCTTTATTACGGCACGAGCAGTTTAAACACGGCTTACTGAATAGCGCCAGAACGCTGCTGGAAAAGAAAGTTAGCACTCTCCCCCTCTCCAGCACCTTCTGCAATACGTAGATACTGTCACACAAGAGACACCACGGGGAAATGCTCGGCCAAGTAAAATTGCTAAAGAGCTAAATTGGACACAGCCTTGGAAGTGCAGGGAAATGCAGCTCGAGTTTTAATGTTAGCTGCTGGTGCTTTTCTTAATTTCTTCCACCCTATGAAAAACAGAGGGTATTCTCGAAAGACAAAGGGGCTTCAGCGGTGAGTACGGGAAGACGATAAGGAGAAAGGTTGGAACTCAAGCACTGTTGATGAGAGCATCTATTATTATGAGATCAGTTTGGCAACCTCTACGAGAATTTTAAGAATGCAGCTATCCAATCGCTTAAGAATCTAACTTCCAACTATCTGTTTTCTTTTAACTACCTACAATGCATGACCAATGATTAGCAAGGACGTTTATTGTGTGGGAGTGAAAACGAAATCAGAACACCCTTCCAAAGTAAAACTGTTGATGGTACACTCAGAAGTGGTGTGCATCAGCTAAAAATAGCAAAGGGACATCTTTGCTGCGGGACACACTGAAGTTGCCAAAGGATCATGACATACGACACCATGGCCTTCAGGGAAGACTCCCAAACCCTCTCTTTATAGGAGCATAATTAATGTGCACAGCCCGACATTTGCTGTTCAGAAATGTAGTCACTAGCCTTGTAAGCCCATTTAAGTTTACACTAATACAATGAGATACAACTTAAAATTCAGTCCCTTAGTATACTAGGTCCATCTTCATGCTAATTTGAGTCCACTTTGGCTGGGGGCCTCTACCATGGAAATAAATTCTCAAAGATAGCTATAACTAGGCTACCTACCTAGAGGGCCAAGCATGGGGATGGCAGGCTAGAGAAACTACAGATTTCTGTAGAAATTTAAAGTTCTGCACAGTGGAGATAAATCATGGTTTCTGTAGCTAATCTGAAGATGACTACTGGGTTAGTATTAGTTGACTTGGGCACGCAGTTTTCTCTCGTTGTTAACTCAAAAGTAAACACAGACAATACAAAAACAGATCGTACCCAGCCATTTCCTCAGGGGGTCCGCGCCGAGCGGTCGCTATCTTCCAGGCCCTTAATGTCAAGGATCCCGAGGCAACTGCTGTGGATACAGATGTGCTCCACTCTGGGTGCAACGAAGGCGTTTCTGCACCGCACATTGGTTTTCCCTGGTAATGAATTAAGTAATTACTGGTTGGCTTTAGACAGGGTTATGTACTTAAAGATTATAAGTTATAAACAGTTGTCAGGCTTATTGGAATATATATCCTTATAGACTTAGTATAATGCTGTTGATTTTTATTTTATTGGGATTTACAATAGTAATTTCAAGAAGGCATCAGTGTCTATCGCTCCGTGGCACATTCTCCTGGTGTGTGTGAGGTCTCCGTTCAGTCTCCAGTGTTACAAAGCCATAACAATAATTTCAGAAGAAGATCAGATTGCTACACATAATTTAGCAACCCTTTGAGCATTTCCAGGTCAGAATAACTTCTTTTACAGCACTAGAGAGAAAAGAAAAACTATGGTCCTTTCTATAGTACCCAGAGGCTTGGCTGTGAGACAAGTATTAGGAACTTGGTAGGAGAATATCCTCTTGATTAATTGGTAGAGATTTAATTACTGGTGGATATTATCGGTAACTGTCTTTGGCAGTGCCCCATACTACAAAGGAAGACTGTGTCAGCTGACTGTGAGGCTGAATACTGCCTCTTATGGAATTGGATTTTTTTAAGAATATATTTAGAACCTTTTTTAAAACAAAGGTTTGTGATTTTTTATGCATATTGTCTTTTTAATGTATTTTATGTATGTATTTTTATGTGTATGTTTTTAGATATTATATTGTCCCCATAATTATTCCTGCTGCCGTGATGAAATACCTGACCAAGGTAGCTCAAGGGAGAAAGGGCTTCTTTTGGCTCACAGGTCAAGATTCTACCCCATTGTGGCAAAGGAGTCACGGCAGCAGGAGCTTGACATAGCTGGTTGTCAGGGTCCACGGTCTGGAAGGTGAGAGCTGTGGATGCCAGTGCTCAGTTTACCTCCCCAAGGAAATGGTACAAGATTCCAGCAATGGTGGGGCTTAGAATGAATCTCCCCACCTCAAACTTCATCCTGAAAACTCCTCACTGACGTGCCCTAATCTAAATCGTCCCCCACAGGCATGCCTCAAGATTTGTTTTAGATCCTGTCAAGTTGACAATCAGTATCAATGTCAGAGCTGAGTAAAATTTATTTAGTAATTAGGATATTAGGAGATAAACACTATACAAATAGCTGAAAACAAAGAAATAGTATCTCCTAGCTCCAAGTTACTGTTCCCCTTCTGTAGACTTCACTGGCTGGCTGTCGCTGCTTATTCGGGTGCATAGGTACTGGCTAATAGTTCTGGTCTGTGAGTAATCTCTGAACCACTTGAAAGATTTGGAAATCTGGATCCTGTGTCTCCCACCTGACTTACTAAATCTGACTTTGTATTTTATCATGGTCTCCAAGTGATTCTTAGCTACACTAAGGTTTGAAAAATACTCTAATCATTAAGGCCTTAAGTTGTCCTTACACATCAGCAGTGTCTTCTTGTGCAACTCCTCTTAGTCTTTATTAGCATAACATTAGCATACATTAGCATAACATAACATAGCATGGTGTAGCATGCCATCCATACAGCTATCTTCTCCTGCTCAGGCCCAGCTCTCAAGACCTCTACTGAGTTACAGTTTTCGCCTGTAGATATCAACTGAACTTAGCTTGGTGATTGAGCATAGCTAATAACTGAATCTGGAGGAAGCTAGTACCAGGGAAGTGCCCAGACTACCATTCAATGTAGTTCAAGTACCTTTTTAATCAGAAAAAAGAAAGGTATTTGTGTGTGTCCAGCATAATTTAGAAACAACTAGTCTACTGTGGGACATACTTTGGGAAATGGGAGTTCAGAGATCCCCCCCCCCTTATAGCCTAAAAAGTTAATTAAGCCCCGCTGTTCTGAAAATCTGTTGTTACGTAAGAGTGAATATACCTCTCTCCCTGCAGCTTTACTATTTTAGAAGTAAAACAATACTTTGATTCCAAATATTAAATTAGCTTAGGCATTGCTCTCCCACTCGGTCCCCCAAGCTGTGACTCAGATGTCAGAACAAGTTCTCTCTTTTTTTTTTTACCTAGTTAGGGAAGGAATTGTTCCAAGTTTCAGGCCCATAATAACAGCAGCAAGGCACCTGTGTGGTGTGGTATTGCTTCCCTGTGCAGCTTACATTTCCTAAACACAGAATATAGCTCTTGAAGCACAGCCTGGGGTGTGTAGTAACCCCGGGAACTAGTTGAAGGGAACATAGAGCTACTTGATGATGGGTTTTGAGGCCCACATTATAGATACTTATAAGCCAGCGCGAAGACCTGATATGCAAGGCCTTTGTTTTTATACACCAGAGTCCCTTGTTGGGTAAGCATGTTTATTTTAGAGACAGCTTTATTGAGATGCAGTGCCATACAGTTCACTCACTGAATGCATACACGGAACACTAAACCGCATGTTTTGGAGGCTTCAAAATGTAAGTAAGTTATAGGACCTTCGGCTGGTAAATGTAGGTGGAGAGAAGTTAAATGACCGAGTGAATGTGTTCACGGGGCACTAGCTTGTGGGACTGGGAATAATTTCCTGCTCTTTGCAGTGCCTTATGTCGGTCTCCCCTGTAATCAATAGTCTCCAGAGGGCTCCTCATGTTTAGGAATGAAAATGATATTCTTGGGACGGTGCCTGTCTTTCTAGGATTGCTATTTACATTTGTTGAGTAATTTTAACTGCAATTATAAGTAAATGAATATAGGTACTTGTAGTGAAATATTTTATATGATAAGAATCAGACCCAAAAAGAAGAATGACCATGACAAATGTTATTTTTATGGCTCATGGGAAGTTTACAAATTGTATTACACTAATTTGAAAAATACCCTAGAATATATTTCCTTGGTAGGTGGATGTGTTGGGTGAACAGAGATGGAGCGATGAGAAAACGGGCTTCTGGGGTGTCGGGGTTTCAGTGGGCTGGGACTGTATTATTTATATTCCTCTGGACTTAGGATACACATTTGATTGTGGTCGTTTTTCATAATGAACTCTTTTATGAGGAAAGACAACAAACACTTCCTTATTCGTGAGCACTGTCACCAAGAACAACGATTCTAAAGGTGGACCTTGATTCTCTGTGTTGCGATACAAGGAACTGCTTGGGGAAGTTTGCAGAGCTTTCAGTTTGACTCGAAGAGACGTCAGAGATGTTCTGATGCTCATGACTTTGAGGAAGCTCTACAACTCTTCTTTCAGAGCGCTCTTTATCACCTTCAGAATGTAGGTCAGAGTGTCTACTTCCTCGAAGTGCCTCTGATGATCAAACCGAGTGATAAAGAGCAGTGCTGACAGGAGACCTGTGCCTTGCACTCCTGCCTGGAAGCTTTCACGGTGAGTCAGCGAGGTTAAGGAATGCTAGGCTTCAGATATAGTGGACAACTGGATGGTTTGGCTCAGCAAATTGAAGCCAAAATGCCTGAGTTTCCTTTCCACTGGGGGAACAGAAACCACTCAGATATGATAAAATGGGAAATACGTTATACTTCCAGAGGCCATCAAAGGGTGTGAGTAGTATTTAGAAGGCTCATTCTGGAGTAAGTTTTAACAACTAAGAGTTCTTGCTCCTAGCAGTGTTGTCTTAAGTGGATGTTTCAGGAGGAAAGAGGGAAACCCTAGTTGAGGTTATATTGTCCTGTGTCCCTCAGGCCTGTAGTAAGCACGCCACTTTAATGTTGTCGATATAGTGTTCTGTATGATGCTAACTTCTCTTTTAAGAGAAGTGATGAAATACTATCTAATAGTTAAGTTAATCTGGGAGCATTCAATAGGTTTGATCTTTTTATTAAAATGAACCAAGACTGTGTAGTATAGAAGAAAAATGTAGCCCTAATATAAATGAGCACATGCATTCATCTTGCTCAGTGATTTCTAAATACCCTTAAAATAGCAACAGGTCTTTGACGATTAATTAGGTGGGCTTTAATTAGTGGTATATACACAGTTGATTGTGCTAAGAAATAGCCAATCACTTTGACTTTCTCATTTCATGGCGTGCTCATAGAAAGCCAAGGAACACATCCCCACAGTGGTCCCTTATTAACCCCTCCCCCACCTCTGCATAATGTCACCTCGGATAGACACCAGCTGCCGAATCGTTCCTTCTGAATTATAAAATGGGTTGCCATCAGATTATCGGCATTTAAACCTTCCTGTATATTGCCTACCGAGCTCCCAGTGCATCTGACTGTTTATTTTTTATTCAGTAAAGAGTCTAAAAACTCAACATTTCTTCCCTCTGCCCAGGCTGCTGTTTTCTTTCTATGTTTAAGATTTTCACTTTTAGCCAAAGCCCAGTTTCTTGTTTATGGTCCCCTACCTGTTTAGCTTTTAGACACTCATTTTAACCCCTGTTAAACTAATTGTTCTCATTATTAATTTGATATTTCACATTTATCTTCTTTGCCGGAAGGATTGTATAGATTGTTCATTTTTGATTAGATAGTTTCGGTGTCATTATGGTATAGCCACTGGGGAAATCGCCGGGAAGGAGGAGTTCAGACGGAAAGGAAGACTAGAGGGCTTAGGGTTAACATAATCACACTATGTTGCATATAGTGTGAAATTGTCCAAAACGAAAAAAAGGCAGATGGGTGGCTTGGCAGTTAAGAGCACTAGCTGCTCTTCCCAGAACCCGGTTTCAATTCCCAGCACCCACACGGTGGCTCACAACCACCGCCTGGCAACTCAGGTTCCTGGAGATCTGATGCCCCCTTCTGGCCTCCAAACGCATAGAAAGACATGCCAGCAAAATATCAGAACAAATAAAATAAATAAGAAAAAGAAAAAGGAAGGAAAGAAGGAAGAAAGGGAGGGAGGAAGAGAGGAGAAAGAGATCTCTGCCAGTTAGCCTAGATGATAAAAAGTTTAAAAAGCCTCATTCTACAGCATTCTACTGTGCTTTGTGATATGGGGAGATTGCAGAAGTATCATCAGAGTTTATAAAGATACGAACTCTGAATGTGGCAAAACAATGGCAGTTTAAGATGGGATAATTTTAGAATACATCATTTGGCAAAGTGGAAAACTACTATGGACTTTAATTAAAATGCCATCATGTTAAAGGAGTTCAGGTATACAGATGGAAAAAAAAAAAACACTCAGGAATTCCACCTCCAGCTGCCCCCCCTCCACAAGAACGCCATGACTTGGCAGGCTTCGCAGGTTGTCACAGTGTATGTTCTGAGTGCAACCAAGGGCAGATTTTTGTTACAAGAATTCAGGGCACTTAGGGGCCCATTATTTTCCATAGTAAAAGTCACAGTTAATTTAAATATCAGATCAGCTTTGCTTTGAACACCCTGTGGCATAAAGTCAAAATAAGAGACTCTGGTACCCCGTAGACACGGATTTAAGTCCCGAGAGTACCACCGTTGTAATGATTATGATCTCTGGCCTTTATGGTCCTACCAATAGAGTAGTGATTCTCTTTGAGTGGTTGCAAGAATTATGTAAAATAAAATGTAAAATTCCTGGCACATAACCGATGTCTACTAAACATGAATTCTTGTTATACGGACTATCTATAGGACGCTCATTCTGTACTAGGTACCCTCTGCAGAGTGTGTGTGTGTGTGTGTGTGTGTGTGTGTGTGTGTGTGTGTGTGTGTGTCTCCACTTTATTTTTTAAAATAAGGGTCTCTCATTAAACCTTAATCGGGAGCTCCTTGATTCGCCAAGACTAGTAGGCCAGTGAACACAAGGGAATCCTCCTGTCTCTGCTTCCAGAACACTAGGATCACAGGCTCACACCACCACACTTGACATCTGCTTACTTAATTTTTAATGTGGGTGCTAGGAATCCAAACTCAGGTTCCCGTACTTGTAGGGCTGGCACATTACCAACCAGGCCATCTCCCCATACGCAGACGTTATTATGCAGACACAATCACTACACGATTTCTCTATTAAGCGACTGAGCCACCAAAATAAAACAGGAAGCTCAGCTAGGGTTCAAACCAAGCCTCTCCATCCCAAACAGAGCCCACACGCTCTTGACTGTGGTGCAGAGGTACCTCACTCAATGACCCTGGCCAGAGACGGGGTGGGGGGTGGAGCAGTATTTCAATTCATGGCGTCCTCTGAGCAATTTGAATGCAGTCTCCCTTCAGTGCATATTTACCTAATTAAAAAGAGTCTGGGAGAAGCTCACAATGCTGTTTGTTCAAGTATAAATCGTTATAATTTGTCCATTCTTTTGAACGGACCACAACATTTGTTTCCTTCCAATTGTGGGAAACCCAACCCTCACCTGAATACAGGCAGGCTTCATTTGTCCCAGAACCTTCCTACATCTTGTCCTCTTTGCTTTAAAGCTGATGAATGATTAACAAAACAAAGTATTCTGGAATTATCTAGAAAGGACCCCAAATGTTCCAGGCACGGGTGGTGGTGGTATTATCCAAGCATTTCACCCGTGACCAAATTTCCATTTGTTAAAACCTAAGGCCTTATTTGGCAGTCACTCATAGTGTTCTCCAGACGGGTTCCCATCTGGAAAATTTAAGAGATTTTGTGTAAAAGGCGGGCTATAAAAGGAGCGCTTTTGTTGGAAGAACGTTCTTTGACCCCGGCGTCATTGTAAAGAACATCGCCATTTTATCCAAACATTACCCACTTTCAGTTCTCCCCAACAACTTGGTTTTCCTAAGACAGCGCCTTTCAAGTGTACTTTTGCTACACAACAGGGTTTTCCTCATAGTACCAAGTGAGTACCAGAGGATTCTCAAAATAAAATTAAAGATTTCATTTCTACAAGGGAAACACGCATACACTGTTTCAGGAATTCAGGGGAGAACCCTTAACTGGGACTTGCAACCCCTGTAATAGGGGTTGATGTGGGGACCTCCAAAGAGGCCCTGAGTCTCATATCTACACAATCCCCCACCCCACCCAGGACAGTGGGAGTTGGCAGATCGCCTTCACCAGGCTTGGTCTGCGTCTAACCACAAGGCTTGGTGAGGTCTGAATTGACACTTGCCCTCCTGGATTAGCTTAGCTGGAATAATCAGTGTATAAAGGGACATTTAGAAGAAGGCCACAGTTTAAACAGTTTCCTTTTCTGCACAGCTTCATTCTTGGTCACTGAAAGCAAGAACCAGGATGTAGGTGCACCTAAACTTAGCGACTCTCTTAACAGAGCCCATTTGATTGTTGGTGATAGAACTGCATCATTGAAAAGGGGGGACTTTCTCTAAATTTTTATTTTTGTCAGTGGGTTTTCCACAACCTGTTTTGTTTTTAAACTGTTTTAGTCTATTATCTGAGCTTGTTTGTCTCTTTCCTTGAAACACGGCGTCTCTGTACGTAGCCATGACTGGCCTGGAACTAATGGATCTCTGCATGCCTCCGCCTCTGGAGTGCTGGGATTCAAAGCTTGCCGGCTTCCATACCAGGTCCTATTATCTGAATCTTTAATTTCTTTGAACCTGAAAGAATTTTATACTTCTTACTGCTGGATGCCGAAAATTTCTTGTATTCCCTGCCCCCCATATCTGCTTCATTTTTGCATTTGCAGTTTTTTCTTTCTTTTTATTTTTTTTTAAGATTATTTATTTATTTATTTATTTAATGACTCGTGCTCTGTCTGCACATACACCTGCATGCCAGAAGAGGGCATCTGATCCCATCATAGATGGTTGTGAGCCACCACGTTGTGGGTACTGGGAATGGAACTCATGACCTCTGGAAGAGCAGCCAGTGTTCTTAACTACTGGTCTCTCCAACCTTCTAACGCTTTACTTAGATGGGCACTTCCGTCTTGTCTCTGTGCATTAATTTTTAAAATCCATTCTTTCTTACTCTTTGACTTCATACACGAATATAACGTATTTAAGTATTGCTCGCACCTCCGTCCAGCTAACCCCCGGACTGCTCCCCGGTGTCTCCCTCCCCTCTATGTTCTCATTTATTTCCCTAAAAATTAATTTTCATTATTTTAAAATATGCATGCATGTTTGTCTCTGTATTAGCACGTGCACACAAGTGGGGATGCCCTTGGAGGCCAGAGGATTGGGTCACCTGGAACTGGAGTTGTAGGCTGCTGTAAGTAGCCCCACTCAGGTGCTAGGAACCACACTTGGGTTGTCTAAGAGCAGTACAGGCTCTAACCACTGGGCTGTGCCTCCAGCCCGTGTCTCTGCCCTGCTTTAACCTGACGGTGTCAAATTAGTTCTCCCAGTGTGTCCATGGGGATAGAGCCTCGTCCCTGGAGTATGCGCCTCATGGGTCATATATTAATGTCTGAACCTCACGGTTTTGTGTCTTTAAGTTTTCTTCATCACGTGTGCACCTGGTGCTCAGCATATTTTCTGTACCTGATTAGATGGCTCTCTGAGTGTTCTGGTATACTTTCCTAAGAAGCTTTTGTTGTTGTTTTAATTTAAGATCAGATAAACTCCATGAGGGATAAGTACCATACAGAGCCATTTTATAACTCCTAATGTAGTTTTTAGCGCCTCAGCTCAATATATATATATTATATATATATATACACACACACGTATATACATACATATGTATAAAATGTATATATATGCATGTATGCCTATACTTTCAAAATAATTATAATAGTCATCCATCGCATATATAAGTAGATATAATGTGCATAGATGTATGTCTTTATTTCACTAAAGAACATTGTCCTTTAATGGCGCAGATTTTGCAAACCTTGGGAATCGATAGCAGATCTTTAGGAATAAGAGTAATCACCCCTTAATTCTTCATGTTTCAATCTTTGCATGAAATATTCAAATAAAATCGTGGCATGTCTGTCCCAATGAATTGTTACGGGCATGCTATCCGGATAGATGGATCAAGTAGCTGATCTTAAGTTTTGGTAGACAGAACTTCAGAATATCTTATTCCGTTACAGAATATCTGTAACATTTGAAAGGCAAAGTCTTAAAACAAGGCACAGCAGGGTGGGGACGGGTATAGAGGCACAAGGTTAACTAACAGTGACTACAGAACTTCTCCATGTGGTACCTTCTCAGCGTGCCCCCCCCCCTCCACCAATCACTGCCTCTAACTATTTCAGTCCCCATTTTATGGCTGGATTATATCAATGAAGTATTGTTTTTTACAAATGTAAAGTAATCTGAGATTCCCCCCAAAAGTCTCCAGGCTGATGGAGACACACCCCTATGCCAGATCCTTTTCTACCAAACCACGGTTCACACAGTGCGACTAAACAGATCTCACAGCTCACATATTCCTTACAACATTCTCTCCACCTTCTTTTATTCCTTTCCAGTAAGAAAACACTTGCCTCTCTTTATTTTAAGCCTTCTCTAGATAAGTTTGTTGAAGCTATATTCTTCACAAATCAAAATCCCTTTTTTAAAAAGGCAACACAAAATAATTTATGAAAAGCTTGGTCTATTTTACCCTCTTGTGGCCAAATGCATCAATTATACACAATGTACGTAACTACTGAAACCATAAAAATCGTTTTTTAACTGTTCTGAAAGCAACCTGTCTCTGGGGGAAGGAGGCGAGTTTACCTACAAAGAGATTACAAACACCATTTGTGGGTCTAAACTGTGTTGCTTGGTGCTCTGAAAGAACCATAATTAACGAGGTCGTAAAACCCAACAGTCACCCAGGGTGTCCTTCCTGTGTAGCGTTTTTTGAAACCTCTGGTTTGTATCTGGAGGCGACTCTGTTATTCTCGATTTGTCTCATAGGATTCATCAGACTGACTTCAGTAAGCAGGGAAACATGCCTCCTAGCCTAGCTACCGGGTGTTTGATCTTCCCTTATAAAAAAAAAAAGGAAAGGAAAGAAAACAAACCAAAGGACTAGCAATTTTCTTTTATGAATGTGGACACCGCGGGGGAGATAAATAGCCCTCGCTGGGAGAGGAAGGTCAAGTTCCAAGTCTTTCTTTCCTTTGCATTCGGGAATAAGCAAATGGAAAGCTGTCCAAACAGAGGAGTAGCAGGCATCTGATGGCTAAGCCCTCCCCCCGCAGGACTTTTATGTACATAAGCAGGAGTCCCCGGAGCAGCTGCGCCACATTAGTTCCGACAGAAGCCGAGCTCCCTCCACCTTCCCGGTGATCCCGGGCTGGGGCTGGGGGAGGACTGTGACGTGGATCGGGCTCCTGCGGGGGAGCGAGCTCGCCCGGGCTACAGCCGGCAGGCGGGCAGCCTGCGGCGAGACCCCGAGGCAGGGGGGGGGGGATGAGCTAGCGGCGGCCGGGGTCGGATCTCCCCGGACATCTCCGCAGGCGCGGATCGAGGGACTCGCTGGAAACAGGCCAGGCAACCACGCTGCCCTGGATCGCGGCCAACTGTACAAAGTTAACCAGGAAAAAAAAAAAATGGCTCAGTCGACTACGGCGACCAGCCCGGACACCCTCGCGGTCCCCGAAGTGGATAACCCGCGCGTCCCCAATCCGTGGCTCAACGAGGATCTCGTGAAATCCCTGCGGGAGAACCTGTTGCAGCACGAAAAGTCCAAGACGGCGGCCAGGAAACCCGCGTCTCCCAAGCTCTCCCCGGTGATCTCCCCCAGGAATTCCCCCAGGCTCCTGCGCAGGATGCTCCTGAGTAGCAACATCCCCAAGCAGCGACGCTTCACGGTGGCACACACCTGGTAAGGTCTCCACACCCACTGAAACCTCAGCCGGACCGGCTCAGTGATTTTTTTTTTTTTTTTGCTTCCCCCTGCGGCTTTGGGGGTGGGGAGGAAGGTCACCTTTCCGCCCCTCCTGTGATTTATCGGAAGTAATCTACGTCTATCCCACTGATGCCCAAGTCAGGGCAGGCATCCTAGACACAGGTAGCAGGAGCGGCTGAGGTGGGTGGTTCTCAGACTTCAGTCGCTATTGCAAGTTCCTACAAGAAAACTGGATTCCAGATGTCAAAGAGGAATGCAGGTTGACTCCCATACCCAAACCATGGCGTTTCTTTGATTTCTTAAGCTCCTATCCCTGCCTGGGTTCTCCTAACTGGCTTGCCAGAGAGGACCAGGACGGAGGGGAGGGGCGTCAGACTCAGCTGTCTTCTGCCTGATACCCGCTGGAACAGGGACGCCCGCGGTGGTGTGTAGAGATGCGCCCCTGAAACCGCTTCTTGCCTCACTGTGTTCTTAGTCTTCAGCGTGCCTTTGCAGAGGAGAGAAAAGGGCTTGGGAAGTCTGCAGGAAGTGACCAGCACTGCTTGGTACCCTTACCGTCTTTGGATTTAGATGCTTTGATCGTTTTCTGTTTAAATTTTCTTTATGAAGGTTTTATTATCACCGCGACGGGTGAGGTTGTTTTATGCATATGCCTCCATGTAAGGTTTTTTTTTTTTTTCCTTTTCTGGAGGACTTGTGATATTTCTCCTCTCTTGAAGATATCAAATATTTAACTGAAGCCATTGAATGGCTTCCTTGGAGTTTCTGCCTGAGAGCAGGCACCTTAAGGCTTGTATCAGCACCAGGTCCCTGTTCTGAGGTCTGTGGCTTAGGGTTGGGTAACTGCAGCCACTCTTAGGTGCTATATGTAGGCTAGCTCTACCTTATGATACAATGAACATGAAGTATGGGGGGGGGTAGCGATCATAACAGGGGGAGCAAGTGTGTCAGGCGGGATACCGCCTTCACTATTTCTCCAGAGTTCCCGGAGCACGCCAGTGTGTCTAAGACGAAAAGACAGAAAGAAAAATAAATGACAAACAGAAACAAGACTAGGAAGGAAGCGGTGAGACCCAGAGGAAACGCAGACCCAGTAACACATTAGTGTGGCATATTAGCCAGTGACAGAGCAGACAAGAGGCATGTTACGTCCAAAAACACGCCCAACCCTAGGATGGTAACTTTAAGTCGCTAAATGTCTGACTAAGGAAGGGTTCTTACCATCTTCGGGATTTTAACCAGACGGCAACGACTCTTCCATCGGATAGTTGATCATATGAGGGGTAAGGCGAATGGTGGATGCTTCGGAAGACACTGTTGGGAAACTTGTCCATAATAAGCAGCAGAGGGGAGAGAGGCAGACCCAAAGACGGGGTGATGCTTGGAAGTTGGGGTTGGCTCGAGACCAGGCACCGAAGGCCGGGCGGGAAAACTGGCTTCAGTTCACAGAAGCAGGACCAGCCTTTTGGTGTCCCTTTTGGCCTAATTGTTACATTTCCCCGAGATCGTACACATTGGCGGCAGGGAAGCCTCACTGGGGCTTGATTTCAGTCTATGTGAAGCAGCCTAGGGTTCAGTTGCAGGTTATCAGAGATATCTGGACACACTGAGGTATAAGGCAGGCAGGAAATCTCATGAAAACAGGCTTTCTTCTGAAATCTGTGGCACTTCCCTTTCTGGTGCTTTTTGGAAAAACTCCAAGCACATGGATTCTCCCAGCATTTTTTTTTTTTCTGGCCTATCCAGACCCAGCCAGATCAAGTGGCACCAACAAAGCCATGGAAATGGAAAGGCGTACATGCTATCGATCCTTAATTAACTCAGGAGGAAACCGTCCCAGAGGGAGTTAGAAATACAGCATCTCAGTGTCTTCATTTCGTCTCAGCGAGCTCAAGGCTTTCCCACGTGCTACAGGTGTCCCCTGGCAAGCATCTCGTCTGTGCTTCAGGCTTTGCACTAAGCACGAGACAGAGGTTTTCATTTATTCATTCACAATCTCATATACTCAGCGCAATGCGTTTACGTATAACACACAGCATTTTAAGGGTATAATTAAAGTGTGCACGCACATACAAACACAGTTGATGTTTAACTAGATTCGAATCTCCTGCTTCTTCCTAAATTGTTGGTCACTTAAGTACACGCTTGACGCGGTCCAGCCTCTGACGGCTGTTTGCTACTGTTGGCATCCCTTCCACTTAACATGTGTATAAATACTATGCACTTAGTTCGAATGTTTATGGTTACAAAGTTGGGCAGGAGTTATTCCTTGGCGCTAAGTAATTTACACTCTAGTTGAAAAAAAAAAATGATGTTGGAAGGCACCTGTTTCTGTTGTAGAGCTTGTTGCTCTAAAATCACCCTCCCAACCTCAGTGGGATGACACGGTCCATGAAGCACATTTGTTTGCTTCTGCCTTTTTATGGACGACAGCTTGCTTTAGAGTACTTAGGGGACACGAGACCCTACCATCTTGTGGTTGTCTTGTTCAAAACTCAGAATCCCCAAGGTTGTCAGCCAACTGCTGAATCAGGATAAAGAACATGGAAGTCGGTGGGGTGAGTACTTTTGGGGCAGGCCTAGAAGCACAGAGATCACTCTGAGGTTTCTTCACCTCATCTAGAACTCAGCCCTGTACCCACATCTAATTCCAAAGGAGGCTGGCACACACGTCTCAGCTCTGCTCCAAGGAGCAAGGGAAGACAGATCTGGTGAACAGCCATGGTTATGGCCTGGTTCGTTCACTATGCCATAGGTGAACTTCTAAGATTACCAGTCTTTGGCCTTTGCAAACCTCTGAAGTAAGGATCGTACCAAAGCAGTAGTTTTGGTTGTTAGATATGTTGAGTGAAAAGACCTCGACTATGAGTAGACCTTCCTTGCCTGTCATCCATTAGAATGCCCCCAGCCTGAATCTTTTCCTTCCTTCCTTCCTTCCTTCCTACCTACCTTCCTTCCTTCCTTCCTTCCTTCCTTCCTTCCTTCCTTCCTTCCTTCCTACCTACCTTCCTCCCTCCCTTCCTCTCCCCCCTCCCTCCTTCCTTTCTTTCTTCTTCTTTCTTCTTTCTTTCCATATATAGGTCTTAAGGCTTTGGATTAGCCCACCAAAGAGCCAGGGTCCTGTTCGGCTCATCTTGGTGTATCCATGCTTCACATCCTGGTTGGCCAGTGGTGGGTACTCAATAAATATCTCATAACTAGAACCACTGACCAATATTTAATACTATCGTGCTTGTAAAAATGTCTTCTCTTTAATAACTAAAGTTTAGACAATAAACACTCCTATTTTTACCTACCCGCGTCCCGTGTCTACCAAGCAGACATTCATTCTGGATCTTCATTTGCATGACCTGCATTAAAGTGCAGAGGTGACCCATCCCAATGCCCAGGTAACATGAGACCTAAACAGAGAGCAGCTAAGCTGTCAGAAACCAGACTGCTGGCTTTGCCAGCTGTGTGGTTTTACACGAGTTACTTAACATACACTTCGATTTCCCTGATACTCAGTTTCCCAGGAATAGTACCTAAGGTTATGTTTTGTTTTTTTCTCCAGCACAATTATGTGTGAATTTGAGCGTGTTTCCTGGGGAAAGATGCTTAGTGATGTCATTACTAACGTTTTACTACCATGTACTTAATCCTACTCATAGCTTTGGTCTGCATGAACTTCTCGGAGGATGCTTACATTTCTAGGTGGCTAGCTTGTCACTCGTTTGTAAATAGACTGGATTACATTTGTTTTAAGATCCCATAAGCCCAAAGGAATGAAGTGGGATTTTTTTTTTTGTTTGTTTGTTTTTTAGACAATGGGCGAGAAGTCAGAAAAGAGCGGTATTGCTGAGGATGGGTACCCCTTTCACACATCTTCCAAGTCTTTGCTCTCTGAGAGCCACCCAACCAGAAGGAATCTGGTTCTCTTCAGATTTCTGTAGCACATCTTACTTCTGCTTCTCTCCCAATGACTGGTAATAATAATTGTATCACTAGACAGTAGCAGTGACTTCCTGAACCACGTGCCTGCGTGGGGGTTAGAACATTCACACATCTGTTCTTGCCGCTACTGTTTTATGGATTGTATTTAGTATACGGCATACTGTCATTCCATGACTGTATTAAGGATCCTGATTTCCTCTTAGTAGGGAGTTTCCTATGGCATCATCAGGAATTCCAAGTCAATGGTATTCCTGATAAAGAAAACCTTCCAATCTCAGTTTATTTCCGAGGAATTAGTCAGGAAATTGTTTTCATATTTTAGGCGTTTCTCTTCTTCTTCTTCTTCTTCTCATTCAGTTTTAGCACATTTCCCTTGTGATAGGCCCGAGTAGAGTCATGAAGAAAAAGAAAGTCTGATTTCTGTACTGGACTCTTAAAAGTCAGTATTTAGTCATGCTTAAACCACAAAACCTTTGCTCTTTCATTTCCCATTCTGTGCTTTGTTTTGTTTTGAGTCAGGGTCACAGTGTGTAACCATGTCTGGCCTAGATTTCATTTCACAGCCCAGTTTGGCCTACAACTCCCAATCTTCCTGAATCTACCCTCTGAGTCCTGGGGTTAGAGGCTCATTTCTCATTCTGTTAAGTCAAAGCTTAATCGTAATTATGCCCACTTTCGAATGATGACATCTTCATATGCGTGCAGTGTGAACCCAGATACCCACCACTCAGAGTTTCTAAATGTCATAAATTTATCACTTCTTGCATAAGTCCTCTCTACTTCATGAAGCTAGGCCCCGGAGTCCCCTATATACATAGCGCTCAAGCCTATTTTTGTGAATTTATCTGTTAAGAACCAAATAAAGTTTTTCTAAGATAAATAATCTGATGGAGATTTTCTCTCCCAATTTAGGACTGTAAAGTCTCAAACCATGGCCAGTTGAGATGCCTATTTAACATGTCAAAGCAGACCTGGCCACCAGGTTCTCCCAGCATCCCTCAGTCCCTACCTGCCCCAGGGTCCTCCTGGCTGGCACAGGTGCTGGGCCGCTCTTTCCTTAATTAACCAACCATTTTGGTTACCTGTTCCCGTCTTTTGGACATTGCTCCAGATTCTCCTCTTTCTCCCCTCTCTCCCCATCTCTCCCCTCTCCCTTCTCTTCACATGGCCCAGCTCATGATACCCAGAGACCAGCATTGCCATGGCCTTCCTTGAGGGTGAGAAGTCAAGAGAGGGCATCAGGTGAGGAATGAGGGCAGCAGGGAGCTCCAGGGAAATCACTGAGCACAGCACTGCAGTCTGGAGGGGCAGGCTGCTGGCCTGGATGTCAACTGCGGCCATGGTGTTTGTTAGTGGGCAGGTTGAAAGTGTCTCCAGCTTTTGAAGTGAACATGAAAGCCATTATTAGCCTTCATTAAAACCAGAAGACCGCAGAAGGACACTTCTCTTACAGAGCACATTAAGTGACCCATAATATTTGCTACACTAGGAAAATCAAACACGACAATTATTTGCTGAGAAAAAAAATAAGAACCAATGGACCCAGCTCTTATGACTCCCTGTGACCACCAGCATTTATCTTTAATGAAGGAGAAGAGATAAGAAGCCAGTTTTTACAGGCTATAGCTGTTGCTACTTACTAGTGGGGAAAATTTAGTCAATCAAAAATATGGCCTTGAAAACACAGAAGAAAGGTCGAATGAGCAAGAAGAAGACAGAGAAGGTGAACTTCAAAGATCATTTAGATAATGTAAATTGTAGGTTGATGTTTTTAATTTATTCTTTGCAAATAAAAAGCTCCTGTGCCTTTAGGTTAATTAGATGAGTGTCAACACTTCGTTACATTTTTTTTTTTTCCTTAGACAAGAAGCTACCAATTTTCTCTTATAGTAGCTGCTTCAGGAAGAAGCTAATCAACAGGAAAACAGAACTGTGGTGTTTACAAACAATGTGTTTGTGTTTCTTTCCTTTTCCTCTCTCATACAACTTGTACAATACACTCTGACCCCCCTCCTCCCCTCCCCTTCCTCCATCTCCAGCTCCGCCATCTCCCCTCTCCCCCAGATCTACCCCCCATCACCACCTACAAAGGCCCCTCACTTCCCTGAAGAAAAGGACAGCCCCCCCTCCCCCCAGGGTTACTGCGCTAGCACTCTTAGGGGCCCCCGCAGACAGAAAATCACGTTTCTGAAGCTGTGGCTAACAGTAGAGGTGAAGCCAAGCGTTCCTAGGCTTGCTAGCCACTTGATACTGGACTTTAGTCACCCAGCCTCTTGAGTTCCAAGATTTCTAATTCACAGGCCGTGTGGCTACAAAGATGTTTGATATGGACAGGCTTAAAAGACTCCCGAAATTTACAAATCAATAACAAACTACAGTGTTAAGTAATTAAAAGCCAGTCCCAGGGCCAGTGGGCTGTGTACAAGCCTGACGACTGAGTTCTATCACAGAAATCCATGTGAAGGTAGAAAGAGAGCTGATTCCAGAATGTTCTCTGGCCTCCATGTTTCTGCTCTGGCCTGTGCAGCCACATGGACATCAGATATTGAGGCACAGAAAAATATCCTATAAACACAATCATTCAGCTGTACAGCAATGAAATGGGGGGGGGGGGCACGGTAACAGTTTAAATCCAGGTCTCCCGCCTCTGTTTCTTGTTTCTTTTAGAATCCTTACTCTTTGGACCCTCAAATTACATTCGCATTTATTTCCTTTCTCTCCATGCATACTGAGGGTATTACCAAAATAAAGATTTTATAAAACGGGTAGTGGGTTACTATAAAGGTAGCTGCCCCAAATCACGTTTGGTGTGGAATCTGAGCTTTTTGTTGTTGTGGTTAGTGTGCGGTTTGTCGGAAAGTTACTACCTTTTATCTCTGATTAAAAACATTGTGTGGCTGGAGGAAAAGGGCTTCAGGACTCAGAGAAAACATTCTGATTCACAGTGGTTTTTAAATAACATCAGCTGAGACACAAAAACCAATCAGGATAATCTTATTTTGAAGGATTCAGAGAAAAGGAACAAAAGGCTTAAGGTCTAAGAAGAAAGATCGAGTCAGAAATCTATTAAGGTTTGGTTCCCCGGGTCCCGAAAAGCCAGCTGGGAAGGATGGTCCACAGACTCAAGTTACTAAGCAACAGAGCAGCAGACTGCTTGGTAACCAGATCTGGCCTGACTCACAGTCTGACTGCATGTGTCTGGTTGGCCAGATAGAAGGACCAAGGGCCATCTTTCCTCAAAACAATTCCTTCCATTCATCTGCCAGCTCACTGCAGAAACCCTCCTGTTACAGATCATCCCTGGGCAGAAATGTTTGCTTTTATAGTAAAAATGCCTGTCAGCCCAGAAACAAATATTATTCTTTTTGTTTAAAACAGTTTTTTTTTCCTTTAAATTATCATTGTTGTTATTTGGTTTAATGTAAGTAAAAGATAAGCTTCAGCGAGAAGAAAGAAAACAGATTTGGGTTCATGGCAGAACCTTGGGTTTTCATGAGCAAACGTAGACCAGGCCAGTTCCCTTCTTTGGCCTGATGAGGGTTTTCTTGCGTCCTCAGACGTAGTGTGGTGCCATCCATCTTCCTGTTTTCCCGGTGATTTCTGTTTCACAGGTTGAGTGTTAACTATGGAGCTGGACGGTTCCTAAACAGGTCGAACCTCAGCATGCTTCAGTCTTTATGCACATTTTGAAAAATAGGTGCCACCTGTACACGTTCTGTAAATATTTGTGGTTTGATTGACTGAAGATCAGACAGGCCATTGCTGTACCTCTTAACACTGACTCTCTGGAGGGCTCCCTGCTCTCCTAGCCTGGAAGGCCTGGTCATATTATCTTGGATTTCCATGGTAGAAAGACGTTTCAGACTCAATGATTAACCATTCCTACGGACTTTGTCACCTAGATTGTACATGTATTTGCGGTTTATACATACTCAACCGTGCTAGAGTTTGACTTTAATATGTATAAACAAGTCCACAAATGATAGCGTCAAGACTGGTCAAGTGTATGCATGATTATCGACTTCGTGTTTTGAGAAGAACTTTCGGCTGTTATATTCCTGAAGAATAACCCTACATAAATATATTTATGAATCGTGAGAAATTACTTAATAACTAGCTGGTTAAGCCCTGATGACTAATCCTTATCTGTTAGAATTCATACCAGTTAAATTATACACCAGGACCTAAGCTTATAAAAGAAATGCCAAGATTTTGAGGAGGAATTTGAAAAGGCAGCCTCCATAGCTCCTTATTTTCCTAGGATGACAGTCTAGAGACACTTGAACTGGCAGCTACCGAGCCTACTTCCAAAGCATAATTCACCTTAATTAAAATTAAATAAAGGGATGTATTTTTGAAGAGGTTTATCATAGGGATATGAAATAAACATTTTGCCCATTGTTCGATATATATTCACTTTAAACCAACAAATTTCCTCTCTATTACCTTCATGAGACAGCCCTGGGATCAAATTAGCTATTATCAGAACAAAGTAGCTTCCTCTTCATATAATTATTAGCAGGGAGCATTTTTTAAAATTCCCATACGTACCTTATTTTGCATTTATATTCACAAAGATGACAGCATGCAGTTCATCTAAAGCTGGTAACTTTCTAACTAATGGGTGGTATAGTTTGCCGTCTCTCCTTTTTTTTTTTTCATTTCTTTTGTTTACAGTATTTGTTTTTTACTTTGCCTTATTCTACTCAATTTTTTATGGCCTTCTGTTGAGTGAGTGCCAGGTAGAATAGCCTGTGATTTATGGGCTGTAATAACTAAAGTATAGATGGGAATTGGAGGCTGGTGACGCACAAGGCAGGCTCCTACGGCTTCCTTCTGAACAGATCCGGCTTGCTTTAATAAGCTGTCTCCCTAATAACAGCAGCAGTGACACTGGTGCCGCGTCCAGTGCCGTCCCGTCATCATGGTTTAAGACCTGCGTATATTTGCATTTAATATTTTATCAGATTTACATTCTTACCTAAAGGTCCTTACATTGGAACAGTGAAGTTTTCACGTCGTTCCTGTAAACTAGGAACAGAGTATTTATCATGCATGGATATGATTGAAAGACACAGGATTAAAAGAAAAATAGATTCATGTTTACATAGACACGGAGAAAGACTCGGAGCCTGAGGTCTGTTCCCTGTTTAAAGTGACATTTAGCAGGTAATATACATATGGAGAACTAGTTGGATCTTTCTCCTTAAGTCAATAAGAATAACTGAAAAGGATTTGGAAAGGAAATAGCCTTCCTATTATTGAATTGCTTGTTTTAAAATTCAATAAACCGCATTAGCTGTGGCAAAACCTACCTTGGTGAGACCCAAGCCTATGTAACATACAAGTCTAGTGGTCCCTGAACCTTTGACACTCCCAGGGTAGGAAGAGGGGTTTGGCAGGCTCTCTTCTGGACTTGCAAGTCAACACGCTGAGCTTGGACCAGGGGATTCTGAGCCGTCAGGTAGAGCATAGCACCCGCCAGACCCCCACTCCTCAATTCTGTAGTGATTAATTTCCATCCCGGGGTTCGCAGGGATGGTAAGAAGCACAGACCAGTTCCCCACGGGGTGCTGTGCTTACAGCAGCCTTCCCGTTCTACACCAAGGGCACTTGGTTCTTAAAAGGTTAGGACATCCAAGCAAGTCAGTCAAAGCTGAGCTGAGGGACACTCATCTTCTACTTCTCTAGTGTCTTGTGGAGGCCTTATTTCTAGAACATGGTATTCTCAAACTTGCTACAGCTGTGTAACTTTCATGACCCAGATACAATACAGGCTCATGGTCCCTCCTTCGAGAAGGACGTTAAACGTTCTCACCGGCAACAACAGAGTATTCACCTGAGAACGGGATCCCTTGCAACTGTCAGTCATGCCTCCGACATATCCTCGCACATATAGTAAGGTTGAAGTCTGGTCCCAACACCTAGTTTTAAGTCCTACAGAAGCAGCCAAAGGCATCTTTTCAAAAAAAAAAAAAATTGTCTTAGACATCGTGATGTCTCTTTCTCAGCGAGAAATGTTGTGCCTTGGAGTGAAGACAAAGCTTCGAGGGAAGGCAACAGGGTATCAGTCGTCAAAGATCAAGAAGAGACATTACTCTCCTCAGCTTAAGGGGTTTCTTTGGAAATGAGCAATTGCGCACACAAGTAAATTGGAAGCGTCACCGCCTCTACCTTTAAAGTCACCTCTCACTGTGCCGATTTCAGCCATGACGATGTGCTGTTAGCATCTGGTGTCTGTAGCTAAGCTGTCCCATAGCTTCAGTGTTTCTGTCAGAGCTCTCTTTAACCTCTGTCGGCTTCATCTCCAGAACCTAAAACCATAATGTCCCCAACGCCATCATTAGCTCTTTGACCATATTTAGTTACGCTTTTCTATACCTTAAACATCTGACCTCTGACCCAGTCAGCTTTCAGGTAACTTAACAAAAAAACTGATCAATAAACTTCATGTCCCTCATTCCAATCCCAGATGACTCCTCCTCTGGACATTTCCTCCTTGAAGATACAGTCTTGCCTTAAGCCTAGTGGATGCAAAAGCAAGTTTGATGTTTTTCTTTTTCGGATGGTTCTGTTCCTGTCCAACAGGGCCAGCATTTCCCCGAGGAACTCGCTGAAGTCACCACTGTCTTCCACTTTAGTCTCTCTCCACCAAGGCCTGTAGGTCGTGGTCTATAGTAACTCTCCCTGTACTCTCCCATTTCCACTATATTTTACTGTGTAGCCTGATGTTCGGATGGGTCATCTCACTCTGAAAGTCACCTTAGCTTCTTTGCTACTTCCCTTCAGGATGTCCTGCTTATCCGATCATATTAATTATACTAAAGTTCCGCACTGGCTGTCCACCATGTGCAGCAAGGGCGAGCAAACTTCCGTGACGCGCCAGATCAGACTTTTAGGCTACAGGACAGACACTGTTTCTGCGGCAATTACTTTTCTCTGCCATTTCAGCACTAAGGTAACCAAGCAGCTACAAACTGGCATATATACCTTCCAACAAAACCCATCTTTTAAATTAATAAGAACTTGTGACACTGGCCATAGCTTGCCAAACCGACCTACAGAATGAAGTTCGTTCGGCCTAGTATTCAAGTCTTACTTACTTGTAATTCTAGACTTTTCTCTGGGGATGACCACTGGTCTTTCCTATGGGTCTTTCACTACTTTTCATTCCAGAGACAAATTTCATATACGGTTAACGTAAACGCTATAGATAACCAAGCCAAGACAATGCTCTGTCTTCGTCTCACCTGTGTGTTGTAGGTTCAGATCACATTGCCACAAAAATCCAAAATTGTCTCCAAACATTGCCAAATGCCCACTGGGATGCAAACTGCCCCCACTTGGGAATGAGTGGCCAAGCCAGAGCTTTGTGAAGGAAGGAAACAGCTCACCCTACTCACCAGTGTATCTGTGGAACCTAACAAGGCCTCACTACCCAGAAAGCAGACCAGAACTCCATAGTCGAGTCAGATGCTGATAATTTCCGTGGGATTCAAGGAGTATCATTTCAATGCCACAGGATACAATGAAGTTCACCTGTAAATGGACCTTTTTCTAATTCTGATGCACTTGATAGGATTATTTCAAAGTTCAACTGGGACATTTACAAAAAAAAGCTTAAAAAGAACAAAGAGTGATTCAAAAATAATATAAATGTATCGGTGATGACGTTCTGAGCATGATTTGAGCCTTTGAGCTTTAGAAGTGAAATTCCACTGCCTGTGTCATTTTTGCTCTGTGCACATTCCTGTTTGAGATACTGTTGGGGCATCCCCTTTGCTGCCCAGGGCTCTGATCCTGTAGGGTATAGACTAGGATTACTCAAAACAGCATAAGATGGCAGAACCACAAGACTAAATTCAAAGAATGGTCTGAGTTGACAAGATGTAGAACTTTTAGGAATTACTTACGACTTCATGGATAGCATGGGGCAGGCTCAAAGAGGTCTGGGGAGTTGTGCTGAGATTCAGCTGACCTAATCTAGTTTCATATTCATGGCAATCTGATACGATTTAAGTCTGATCATATTTTACAAAAAAGAAAAAGAGTGAGGCCTAGGAATGCATTTGAGAGAGACCAGATGTAGGCCTAGGGGATTGCAGCAGGGAGAGAGCTGAAGTTTGTGAAGAGAAGTACTCCCTGAGAGCAGCTCACTGAGGGAGCAGTAATGACGAATAGGCCCAAGGGTTCCCGGGCATCTGGGCGAATATGCATGTCCCTGGGCTAAGGCATCAGCTAGAAGGAGATTTTGAAGAGGAGCTGGTGTCTTTCCTTTCTCCCTTACCTTCTCTTCCTTTATATATATCTCCCCCACCCCCTTTAGCACGTGGGATTTATGGGCTTAAATGAAACATGATCGATTTTATCTTCTTAAAGCTTCGCTCTACCTGAAAGGGAGTGCCATTTTGAGTTATCACTCCACACTAAACTTGCTAAGCTACCAGGGTGTGTATTAAACACTTTCTGTGGTTTTCATGTGGCACTCAGTCCAGTTAAACCAATCTAAGCCATCTTTCAACCAGGTAGTGCCCTACCTGCTACTGCTTCCAAAACAATCCCTCTGAAGTAGGAAAATACTCCGTTGCATTCCTACCTAATCAGATGCATTAATCCCCGTGCTTGCACGTGTGTCCTATTGCGTGGGATAGAGGCGATCATTGGGTGAAGACACTGCCTATTTTTTACTAAATTGCAAGATTATTGATTAGACACCATTTTGTATTTCTGAAAGACTGTACACAAAATGCCTCCTTGCTCCAAAGCCAACTGTTTCAAGACTAGTTCATCATAATGAACGTTAGGAACACACAGAAACATCCCAGTGGGCCGGAGAGTGGCAAACACATCAGGACAGTGAATTAGGATAAGAGTCTGCAGAACTTTATATAAGATGTCTTAGGACACCTTTATACGAGGTGACATTTGAGGAGAGATCTGAAGACATGAGTATCTAGGAGAACAATATTTGAGGCAGGAGGAAGAACATGTGCAAAGTCCCTGAGGGAGGATGTGATTGGCATATTTGAGGGAGGAACAGGGTTAGGAAAACGGGGTCAGATCCATAGAAATGAGTCAGATCACATAGTATTTTAGGGCTGTATTGGGACTTGGGATTTCCTTGGTGATGCCTGTGACATACCAAGGTGGAAGGGGTTAGGAGTGGGAGTGTCTGCCTCAGGGGAAATAAAATATATCTTAAGTTTTGGAATAATCAGTCTTGTTCTTGTGTAGGAAATCTAAATGTAGGGAAAGAGAAGAAAAGCAAAGACCCATTAAGAGACTGTTAGAATAATCTAGATGTCAGAATCATGGTGGTGTGGACTAGAGCACTGTTGATAGAAATGTCTAAAATGGTGACAATTGTGTCTGCAATTTGAAAGGAGAGGCCACAGAATTTTCTGGATAATTTAGTCTGAACAGTGAAAAAGAATTAAGAATGACTAAGTTTGGGCCCAAGTGTGTCAGGGAAGCCATAGTTTCCATTCACCAAGCTCAAAAGATACTGGAAGGGACTTATTAGGAGACATGGCCCAGGAGATTAGTTTTAAACATGTCGCATTTGGGATGACTACTGGATTTCCAAGTACAGGACGGTGTCATTTAGATAACTGGCTATGTGTGTCCAGAGTATACAGCAAAGATTGGCACAATAGATCAACATTTGAAAGTCATTAAATGCAGAAATATGTACGAACAGAACAGGAAGAAAGACTGGCGACAGTTAAGTACTCCAAAGGTTAGAAATCAGAAAGATCACAAAAACAGAAGACTCCATAATAGATACCCAGTGGGTAGAACATGAACCAAGAGATAGTTACAGACCATTGTGGAGCAGTGATGAACTGTATCCGATGATACCTGTGGACAGCTGAAGTGAAGACCAAACAGTGGCCATCGCACTGGGGCATGGAGGGCCTTGGTGGCCAGTGGTACTGGTTGGTGGTCTAGTGGTAATGATACAAAATCCCATCCTCCCCCCAAGGATGACTGATCACTTCACAACTTCTCATCTCTCTTTAAACCTCAAACATTTATTTCTCTTCTCAGGTTGACGATGTCACTCTTTTAATGCAGAGGGGGAGCAAATAAAAGAGACCTTTCAGACACACCTACCAAGCTACTGACCATATATACTTCCAGACACTTTTACTCTGCCTTGTTGTCCATTACAGTGACTGAAAAAAGTTGATATTCTCCTGGAGAGTAATATAAGAAATCACTCCAGAGCTTAGCAGACTGTAACAGTACTCATTTGTTACCGCATACGGTATATGGTAGCTAATAATCAGATAACCAGCTTACCACTTTCTCAAGATTTTGCTGATGCCTGTTGAGGAAGGCTTCTCTGGGCTATGAGATCAGGTCCCGAGATGGTGCTGTCTGCAGGCTACCTTGTTTTTCACTGACTATTGACTTGGTGGCCTTGCTTTCTGGACTTCTTTAAAGGGCTGAGTGTCTTAACATCGTAGACCAGAGTGGCTGATTCAACAGACTGCTATATTCAAGACCAGTGACTCGGTAGATGTGGTTCTAGGCATGTCTGAAAGGTCTTGGTTAGTTGTTCATATTTTATAACAGTATAACCATAACCTCATCAGCTCGAGAACAGAAAGAAAGGAAATGTTGGAAATTTGGGGAGAGAGGACAGGATGTAAAATGACCAGTTATACCGGGATAGAAGAGAGGAATGGTCTAGAAATATGAGCACTATCCAGACCACAAAAAGGTGCCACCTTACTGGAGTAGTAATAAAGTTGGTGAGGTCGTTCTTTTCCTCAACTACTACTGACGGCGTAGGCATAAGCACAGAGTTGGGGAAGCATGACATACAGATCCTGCTTGGCTGTACACATCTGTAACTTAATCGCTAAGGAGAGAGAGGCAGGAAGACAGTCAATCAAGCCCAGCCTGGGCTATATAAAAAGATGCCATCTGACAAGTAAGAACAAGACGCACAACAGTGACATTTCACTGGGCTGAGACACTCCAGTAGAGTCTGAGTTGGAGGGTTCGCCTAGAAGCACTAGTGATTGCGCCCATCCACATTTACGCTCAGCCCCCTGAAGATAAGACAGAGGCTTGTAAGGATCAAACCTGTAAAGTCAACTTATCCATGCGTTTGATGGGTTTGGAAAACTTTTAAAAGTCAGAACACTAGAGCAGCGGTTCTCAACTTGTGGGTCACAACCCCTTTGGGGATCCAACGACCTTTTCATAATACCCATCTGCATATCAGATATTTACATTACGATTCACAACAGTGGCAAAATTACAGTTACAAAGCAGCAACAAGATAATCTTATGGTTGGGGTCGCCACAACATGAAGAAGTTCATTAAAGGGTCGCAGCATCAGGAAGGTGGAGAATCACTGCTCTAGAGAGATTGAACCACAAAGAACATGTGTGGAAAGACCTATAAACCAACTGTGGTGTAAGTTGTTGGTAACGGTGAAATGAGGTCTCAGAAGGCCTGTGTGGGTATGATCACGGAAAGGGAGACCAAGCATAGGGAGGCTGGGGGGGAAAAATTACAATTAAATTATGCCAGGTTTGCGTTAGAGAGAGTGCCAAAATCTTTCAGGAATGAGAAGGAGGAACCAGGGATTTCTGTGAAACTTTTGAACCTAAGTGTAATAGATGAACAGTGTGAGTTTGAAGAATATTTTTGAACAAAGGAGAGAGAAATCATGGTTTGTAAGCTGCAGAGAAGTGTGAAAGCCATCAGTTTCGTTTCCTGGGACAGGGGGACAAAACCGTGAATGGAAAAACAGCTACCTCAGCAGAGTACTGAAGGTACATCAGTGGTTCTTTTTAAAATTATTTTCGTGAGTGAATGTGTGTGTGTGTGCTTGTCAATGAAAACATCATGGAAGTCAGAGGAGTGGATCACCCCCTGGAGCTGGAGAAACTAGCTTGCGCCCTCGGATCTGGGTGCTGGAAACTGAAATCAAGTCTTATGCAACAGCTCTTAACAGCTGAGCCATCTCTCCTGTCCTCTAAATTGGGGCTTTAATGGGCAGCCAGGAGTGTTGGCACAAGGAAGGGTAAGAAACAGTAAGAGGAGATGCTGAGAATTCAGGAGATTTCACTGATGATAGACACAACACTCAGAAGTCATCCTGGAGCGTGTAGTCAGACCACGGTATTCACAGAGACTTCGGTGGTGAGCAGCCACTCGGGAGCCTTGGATTCCCCACAGTGACAAGTGTGGCGTGTGTGTTGAAGGAAGAAGTCTTTCTGTAGGTCTGGCTCAGTTCTGCCTGATTTCCCGGGCAGTTCGGTGCACCGCTGGCACATCTGTAGAAGTAGACCTGAGAGGGGCTGGGGCAGGATGGCTAGCCAGGGGTCGCCACGCAGTCTGTGCTCAGTGTTTTTATGTAGTAAAGCCATGAGCCTTCTTCTCTGCTATGTATTCATGCTGTAGGGATGGGTTACAAGACAGAAGTTGTGGGAAAGTCACTTGGAAACTGCCAGTTGCCAGATGTGTGGCCACAGGGTAAATCTGCAAACATTGAAGATTCCGTTGTTTTTGTTTTGTTTTGTTTTCTTTTCTTTTCTTTCTGAACCAGACACACAATACTGTTCTTGAGCATGTAAGGCTACGTACTGAAGAACTGAAGACACACACACACACACAAATATGCACACACATATGTGTGTTATATTTCACACACACAGACACCCACAAACACGCACAAATGTGCACACACGTGTGTTATATTTCACACACACATGCACAAACGTGCACACACATATATGTATTATATATTTCACACACAGAGACATGCACATACACATGCACACACATGTGTGTTATATTTTGCACATACATGCACACACCTGTGCGTGTTATGTTTGCCACATCAATTTATATATGTTGTTATAATGATTATACTGCTTTTACCAAATGAGTAGATTTTATACGTTCACGTAAATACTTTCAGAAGTTAGGATATCATGTCCGTGCCACATTTAACCTATTCTCAAATGCTTTTATTATCATACTGGAAAACGAAAGAAAACCTATGAAATGCAGAGAAGATACTTTTCTCTTTGGGATTTGAACCATTGGTTCGCACTGCCCGCATGTGGGTTTGGGTGTATGTGAGCTGGTTGGCTGATAGGGAATAGAATCCTCTCTGTCTCAGAAAGAGTGTGCCCTACGAAGTAACTGGCACAGCTTCCCCCTCCCGAAGGGAAAGGCTGCGCCCCGGCACCTTTTAACCTGTAGAGATTGTGTATCCCTGCC